>CM065125.1:30217500-31615000 GCA_033026305.1 Cirrhinus molitorella | reverse complement strand
TAAGTAATTGTTTGTTTCCAATTCAATGACATTCAGATATTTGTAATTATGCTTAAGTTTTTAAACACATTGTGGGCCCACTATGCATATTAAGGATATACATTTTTTTGTTTGGCTTTACTTTTTGCTATATTTGATTGACTATACTTTAGACATTTTTTCTTCTGCTCTCAGATCAGTATTTACAGGAAACTATGGGGCACTTGCTTGGCTGCCTGAAAAAAGAGAAGGAACGGACGGCAGCATTTCAAGCATTGGGGTTGCTGGTGGTTGCTGTGAGGGCTGAAATTCAGCCCTATCTCAGCAAGATCCTGGAGATCATCAAAGCTGCACTGCCACCTAAAGACTTTGCACACAAGTAAGAACCTGCAACCATTCAAATGTAAACTTTTTTTAGTGCACAGTTTAGATACAAACACTGTCTACAGGCCTACAAAAAATTTAAGCAGGAAGTCACAAGAGGGCATGATATTTCTTGTGTTGCTGTATTTTCACAGGTGGCTTATGCTGTTGACAAAATTTGTCAAGCCATTTCTAAAATGATTAAATACAATAGTTGGTACATGAGATTCCAACACTCTAACACTCATTATTTACTATTTATTTGCCAATTTGCTCTCATTTTTTGCTATAGTAGTTTGTTATAGTATGTTATTTACAATTTTGAGGATGGGGGAAGTCTCGATTTAGAGAGCATGTAGTAATTTCCTAGAAAAGAAAGACATTTTAACATGTATAAAATCAACGTTTAGTAATAACAATTTGTTTGCCTGTCAGTGCCAAGCAACATGATCCAAGATCAGTATAAAATGTTGCTTACATTTGTCATGTCTTTAAACTTAGCTCATCCAATCAGATTGTAAGTCTAAACTAAATTGTACTTTTTATTGCTATTGTTATACTAAACATGAAATCTTAAATGTTCTTTCTTTCGTTTAAATTTTTACCCTCCTTTCCATGTTTTGTAATCTATTAGGAGGCAGAAGACCATGCAGGTGGATGCTACCGTATTCACTTGTATCAGTATGCTATCCAGAGCTATGGGGCCTAGCATACAACAAGATGTCAAAGAACTTCTTGAGCCCATGTTAGCTGTTGGTCTCAGGTACAGTACAAGTCAAACTGATTGGGACTAGTGCATTGTTCTCAGTTTTACATTTATAGGGCAGTAGTTTCTTGAGATTTACATTTACATTGAAATTTACATTTATTTATTTTCCAAAGCAGTTTACAGTTGAGCAATACAACAAGCAGTTTATCATAAGGAGTCAAATAGACACAGGAAGTGCTTGCAATACAAGTTTCAGACATTGTTCAGATTAGTACAACCTAGAGACAGAAGGGATTTAGGAAGTGAGAGTGTTTTTTTTTTTTTCAGTCAAATGTTAATAATGAAAGAGATTCAGATTTCAGTTGTTGCTTGAAAATTGTCAGGGATTCAGCATTCCATATGGGGATGGGAAGATCATTCCACCAGCCAGGAGCGAATGTTCAGGAGTGAATGTTCTAGAAAGTGATTTTTTTTTTTTTTTGCCTCTTTGTGATGGTACCATGAGCTGTCGCTCATTTACAGATGATGATCGCTCAGGTTTTTGGAGGGGATGTAGACTGGTAAGAGTGAGTGGAGGTAAGAAGGTGCTGAACCCGTGGCTGTTCTATGCGCAAACATCAATGACTTGAACTTAAGGTGCGATCGGTAGCCAGTGCAGGGAGATAAAGAGAGGTGTGACATGTACCCTTTTTTGTTGTGCTGCTGCGTTCTGAATAATTTGAAGAGGTTTGACTATGCGTGATGGGAGGGGAGTCCAGCCAGAAGAGCATTGCATGCCAAGGGCCTGGACAAGAAGTTGTGCCGCATACTTTGTTAAGAAGGGCCTGATTTTCCTGATGTTGTGCAATGCAAACCTGCATATCGTCTTTGCAATGTGGTCTTTGAAGGTCAGTTGGTTATCAAAGATTACTCTGACAGAGATTTCTGACAAACTGGATGGGGTAATTGTTGATGAACATAGTTGGATGGATGGTGAAGCTGATGAATTTGCGCCATTTTCTCTCTGCTGCCCTGAGTTTGAAGTGGTAGCATGTAGAGGTGCATGATTAATCGTCAAAAGATTGAGAATCAAACACCCACGGGATCTCATTTCTAAATGACAGCAATTCTCAGTGTTTATTAAACCTTTGAAAATCTTGCCGGAACATTTGCGCTGCCGCTGACACAGAGATAACAATTACCATGTTTAGGTAAGAAACAGCTACCCAGTATTACAGTCATTCATATTATCACTGAAATACTAGGACTAAAGGTCATTGTTCGGATATAAACATTGATATCTGTGGTAGCGTTCAAAATAGATCATGTCATCTTTTGAAAGTAATTTGTGCTTTAAATAATGTTTGTGTCAATTGCATTATTTCGCCATTAGGTGGCAACGTATAACTGTAAAGAAAAATTATTTGTCATTAGCTATGTTTCCATCACCCTGTTTTTATGCGCATTTTTAAGTATCGCATCACAAAGGAGTGATGGAAATGCCACATTTTGAATAAAAATCCCTTCATTCGCAAAAAAGTTTTTAGGCTCACTTGAGGTGGTTTTTGACTTGTGCGAAAAAGGGTTAATATGAATAATGGGAGATGGAAACGCATTTGCAGAATAAATTCCTCCGTACGCATAAAAAAAATCACATGACGTGCTATGGAACGGCAAAACCTGACTAACCAGCGGACCGATCTCGTTCCACAGCATCTGAAATTGCTATGGTAATTCTGACACGCCCAAGCATAAAATAATTGCCTCCGGGAACTGTCTTACACGACTGCGTTCCCAAACAGCAGGCATCCACCTTCAGAAGCAATGGTTGCATTTACTGCGTCTGCTCTCTCAAAGGTGCAAGTAATTTATTACATATAAAAATGATTATATTCAGTGGCTATATTCAGTGGCTCCTACTTTATTAGTGATACATAGTGCCACTTTATCAGGAAGTGCCGATTGTGTTCTTTTTGACTTGTTGGATGGAAACGAAGCTTACTCGCAAATGTTTTATGCAATATCACAATTTTGCGCATAAGTTTCATTCACAACTTTAGATGGAAACCCGGCTACTGAATTAAGAAATTTGTTCAAAAACTCTGATTCATCCAAACAAGTATTTATGAGTGAGTCATTCATTCATTCAAACCACTTTTTCTTAATTGTATACAGGTCCTTCTCAAAAAATTAGCTTATTGTGATAAAGTTCATTATTTTCTGTAATGTACTGATAAACATTAGACTTTCATATATTTTAGATTCATTACACACAACTCGAAGTAGTTCAGGCCTTTTATTGTTTTAATATTGATGATTTTGGCATACAGCTCATGAAAACCCAAAATTCATGATTCTCAATTTATGCAGAATCGTGCTGCTCTAGTAGCATGTGCTGGCCTGGAGGACAGAAGAAAGATATTGTCCTTTGTCCAGATATTGATATTGTCCTCAGATATTGATATTGATATTGTCAGATGTTATCTTGAGACCATATTTACTACTCAGTAATGCATTGTTACAGGTATGTTTCAAGAAACATTTAAGCATAAGCTTTAAGAATAAAAGGTTTTTAACATCATAAAAAGAAGTACTGTCAATTGTGCACAAAACTTTTACTAGCATTGTACATGCCAGAAGATTCAGACATGATTTCATCTGTCGTCTTGTAATTGTCTTTCCCTATTCTTCCCAGCCCTGCTCTGACCGCAGTGCTGTATGACCTGAGCAGGCAGATCCCACAGCTGAAGAAGGATATTCAGGATGGGCTGCTAAAAATGCTTTCACTTGTGCTCATGCACAAGCCTCTGCGTCACCCAGGTATGCCCAAGGGCCTGACATACCAGCTGGCATCACCCAGCCTGACCAATATCCCTGAGGCTAGTGACGTGGGCAGCATCACCCTGGCTCTGCGTACTCTTGGAAGCTTTGAATTTGAAGGTACAAGACACATTAGGTGATTTAGATGGTCAAGGGCAAGGGTGTCCAGTCCTCTATTTGCTGGGTCAACATTGTGCATATTTTTGTTAAAACCTGGCTCTTAACACACCAGCCTGGACGTTTATAGTAATCGGGGCTATCATGTATTCAACGGTTATGAAGTCCATAACATCTATGTTTAAAGCCCACACTTGTATGCAGCAGGGAGTGACTCTCGCACATTGTGAGCATTTAATATCATATTTACTCACTGGTACCAATATAAAAATTTGAAGAAGTGCAGTCTTGCACATACGTTGCTAGGGTTATCACTCAATCATCACATTTTCTGTTTAAATAAAGCAGTTAAATTCTGCTGTCAGACCAGAAACTTTGTAGCATGAAAAATAAGACTTCTATCTAAAGAGCACTCCCTTTATAATCACTAAAGTGTTTAGTCACTTCAGCGTGAGCTCACTAACTAAACGTTGCACTTTTTATATCATGTTTACAGTTTTTTGGCTATAATTAAAAGATGCAGAACTTGAGCTCACAATTAACGAATACTCCAGCATTTCAAGCAGTATTGAGTGTATTCTGACTAAAATTACATTCTCGTGCATAACGTAGATGTTAATAATGGGCCTGATGAAAACTTTTAATTCACGTCATAGAACACTTACACTCACCCAGCCCTACCAAGAACACCTTACCAAGTGCATAGCAATGCCCTGTAATTAGTTTTACATGGCATAGGATCACTTACATTTTCTTTACTGTTTGCTTCATTTTTAGGTCACTCGTTGACCCAGTTTGTGCGGCATTGTGCTGACCACTTTCTGAACAGTGAGCACAAGGAGATACGCATGGAGGCAGCACGCACTTGTTCACGTCTGCTCACCCCCTCCATCCACCTGATCAGCGGTCATGGACACGTGGTCAGTCAAACTGCTGTTCAGGTGGTGGCTGACGTTCTCAGCAAGTTACTGGTGGTTGGCATCACTGACCCAGGTGAGAGAGACAGCTGTTTAAATCATGTTAGCTTATAGGTTATGTATATACACATTTCTGTAAGTTTAATTTAATTTTATTTCATTTCAATTCATACATTGAATTAAATTAAAGGTTGCAAATGTGTATACCCCTGACAACAAACAAACATTCAACAAACATTGAAAACCTTTTTATTTATATTAGTTTTAGGTCTAATATAACTAGTTGTACTAGTTTACTGCTTGGTAGCTTGCAAAACAGTCTTAAAAACCTTTATGAAAAAGAATTGTGTATCATGATTCAATGGACTACTTACACAACTGCTTCTGCGTTCTACTTAGTACAGCTCGGGAGTTTCCGTTCAGCATTTAGCACACATACATACAAACAATTTCTCATGAGGATGCAGATTATTACTATGTTTTAGGGCTGGCAGTTTTAAAAAATTAAGCATATTCTCTGCATGAATTATTATATAGAAACATGAATTATCTTCAACCTGCTGAAATGTTCCTGTAAATATATTTCCCTAAATATATAACCCTAACCTAAATGTGCATTTTGAATAATAAATAATTATATTTCCACACTAACCTTCTGCAGTCACGAGTGTTCTCATTAACAGTATTTCTATTTCGAGGGTGTATTCATTTTTGCAATATAACATCTTATCACTTTGATAAGTAACTCTTATTTTCCTTGCTGATCAACCACACTTTCTGGAACATTATTTATTTAAGTTTTTATTGCAATGATGGATGTATATGTGACTTCCTGACAGACCCGGATATTCGATACTGTGTGCTGGCCTCCCTGGATGAGCGCTTTGATGCCCACCTGGCACAAGCAGAGAACCTCCAAGCTCTGTTTGTGGCTCTTAACGATGAAGTGTTTGAGATTCGCGAACTGGCCATCTGCACTATTGGCCGTCTTAGCAGTATGAACCCTGCATTTGTTATGCCGTTTCTGCGCAAGATGCTCATTCAGGTATTTGCATGTTTTACAGCACCCGGCTATATTTGAAATAGCATCCTATCACAGTACTCATACATTTTCAAAATCAGAGCTTCAGACTAACATATGTAAGTGTTGTCTCTGATGGCATCAAGTTGTACAAATGGTGGCACCAACACCTGATCTGGTAGCACCAGCAGGGTAAATACAATAAAAAATATAAATGGACAGAACTAAAAATAGAAGCAATTATGTAAATATTGTATTACACACATAAGTGCAGTTAACAATTTCACATTTGTGAGTAAACCAAGGATCATAATTTACTGGGTATTGAGAATAGAATGATGCAGAAGTGCTAGTTTATTCACTGGCCAAAAGTGTGCTTAGGAATTGTAACTGTCAGTCTGTGCTATGGTGAAACATGATGGATATTTATAATTATGTTAAATGTGTAACATATGATTTCAATACTGTAGTATTTATGAAAGCAGTTGCCTAAACACATTCATGAATATAAAAAATTAGAATTAAAAAAGGTATATTCTCTTACTCTTGAACTATAAAGATAATACAGTAATATTCAGTGTAAATATACTACATTTCTGCAAAAATGTCATGACTAATACAGTTAGTGTTACTGCAGTAAATCAGTAGAAAGTTTTCTGCTATGTTAGTTAATAGCACAATGATTTATCCAGTTTCCTTTGAATTCACTAAATCTTAAAGCACTGTTTAATAATTGTGTCACATGATGCACAAGTAAACACACCTGCTCTGTCTGTTGGATTGCTCTGATCATTGTGCACTGTTCAAAGTGAGTGATGTGACATGGTAACCCATACTCAGAATTTTTGCTCTGCATTTAACCCTTTGCATTTATAGTGAACACACACACACACACACACACACACACACACACACACACACACACAGTAAACACAAAAACAAAAGCAGTTGGCAGCCATTTTTGCCCAAGACTATTTAGGGTTTGATATTTCTCATATATCATTTAAAGTCAAAGAGAGTTGGACAAATTTGTGGTGACAAAAAAATGCAATCATTTAGTCAAACTCTGGACATAAATGTTACTAAATAAAAAAGGGGCACACAGTTACAAGAACCTCCCTGGAGTATTCCCCCTTCCCATTTTGACAAGAATAAAAGGAAAGAAAGAAAGAGTAAAGAAAGAAAGACAGAACATGAACAAATTACAAAGAAATAACGAATTACATCAATATTTAAGTTGAAGAGAAAGCTGTTGCAGCATCTTTGGAACATATCTTGTTGTTTCTTGGGGCCATAAGATACAAAAAAGATACCTATTTAATCCACACAGAAGAGGTGATGGCTCAGGGAGTAAAAATAGGTAACGGAAAAGGTCAGGTAATGCATTGTGCGCTATAGTATTTCGTCCAGAGTTATTTTTTTATATACAACACATTTTGCCAAATGTAGGTTATAATAAACTTCATACTGTGCACAATGTACATACTCATGATTTACACTACAGAATTGTATAGAGGAGCTGTAGCCATTTTTTTCAACTACCAACAGGTGGCAGTCAGTAAATGTTTTTCTGCTGAAATATCTGCTAGTCCGCCTGCCCTGACTGTTATTTCCATGAGACATCAACAAATTCACTTATTTATCAACTTATTTATTTATTGATAACTAGCAACTTATGCAGATTTTATATTGCATGGAAACCTTACTATTGTGCTAATGTCCTCTAAATAGAAGAGTTCAATTTTATTTGTTTCTTTTGTATTTTGTTGTTGTTGTTTTGTTACTAAATTAAATAATGTTAAGCTTATGGTACTGTCCAGATCCTTACTGAGTTGGAACATAGTGGCGTGGGCCGAAACAAAGAACAGAGTGCCCGCATGCTGGGTCACCTGGTGTCTAATGCCCCTCGACTCATCCGCCCATACATGGAGCCCATTCTCAAGGTACACTCACATCCTTTCCATATGTTTTGGGGGTTGTTGTCAAATGTGATGTAAACTTCAGTAACAGGAAGTTTATTTGTTTGTACCTGTTTGTTGTGTATTTCATGGTTTAATCCACAGCATGAGATTTTCATCTTTACAGTGCCCTGTAAACATTATTTACACTTTTTTAGATTATTTTTGTAAAACTACCTAAACACACAGGCTTTCATTAAAAAAGAGAAAAATGTAGTATATACAGTATGTAGGATTGGTCAGTAATGTTTAGTAAAGCGAGGCGTAGCAGAGGATAAATTACTGACTCATTTGTGTTACTGTTGTTGTTTTTTGAAAATAGTTTAGTGGTCCTTATCGTTTTTTTAAGCATTTTTATTTAAAATAAACTTAATAAAATAATTCCTTGAAATTCCTAAATGTAATAATAATTTGCCAGTCTCTTTTTTGGATGTGGATTTTGTGATGTTCATATAGTTAGACTAAATAATTGTGATATATTTTTCCAATTCTGTTCTTCACACAGGCCCTCATCTTGAAACTGAAAGATCCCGATCCAAACCCTGGAGTTGTTATCAGTGTTTTAGCTACTATTGGAGAACTTGCTCAGGTAACAAATAATTTCCTAGCCTGATCTTTTGACATAATCTACAGTACCTTTGAGAGAATCAGAGCTGCCTTCCTACTGCACAATATTTAGAAAATATTCAGGAAATGCTTCAGAGTAGCTCTGTGCAGGAGAGAGTTGAGAAAACATATATTTGTGAACACTTGTAGCTGAGATTAAAAAAGAGGAATTAAGTGTAAGAGGTAATTTTTTTTTTCAGAAACAAGATAAATAGTTAGATGTGACTACAATGTTTGGTATTAAAGAATAGATTAGAGCCACCTAAATGAGCATTACAAGAACACAGTGATTTTAAGGACAAGCGCTGATGCTTCCAGATTGTTTTTTTAGCAGCAGTTTTTTCCAGATACTTGAGTTTTATATTCACACTTACAATTACATTACATTTAAAATATCTTGTCAACCCTCAAATTTCATTTTATTTATTCAGTTGTAATTCTGTTAAGTGTGTCTGTTTCTTTCATTTGTACAAGGTGAGTGGACTGGAGATGAGGAAATGGATGGATGAGCTGTTCCCCATTATTATGGACATGCTACAGGACTCGTCTTCATTAGCCAAGAGACAGGTTTGCTCATTCCCATGTCAAACTTTTGGTCCATTGTTAAGTGCATGGATTATAGTTCTCCATTGCTACGACTGATTTCCGTTAATTGCAGCGAGTCTACGACGGATATCCGTCAGTGGGGTTCCCGCCTGTCCTTAATGAATTAAATTCACTTTTCATTATTTTAAGGCTGTAAATAGTGTAGTAACCATGTAATAAATATATTAATTTTAGCTTGAATAGGAATAAGAATAATAAGAAATAAGAAAATAAGAGTAAGAAAAGACGAGGTGTATTCAGCCTGCTGAGTGGGATGTGATCAAAGCCTGGAGTGGAGCAAAAGCACGTTCCTCTCTCTACTAACGTTCTGTATAATCGTTCTGTATAATCGCTTCACTGCGGATACACTTTGGGTTTTCCATTCCCGCGCACAGAAAAACTGCTCCTTCCACTCCATTTTAAAAGTTATTGTAATATGTTTTATATATATATATATATATATATATATATTAGGGCTGGTAATTTAACGCATTAATTAGATTAATTAACTACGGTTAAAAATAACGCGTTAAAATTATTAAGGCATTTAACGCACTTGGCCCCGCCCCAGACCAATGTGGGTCACCTGACATTTCGCACAGTTGATTAATGACAAATATGAGGCTATAGCCTTGCATTTCAACCCTAGCCCGACGGGCCCCGACTTATTTACGGCGCTAGGGCGGGGCTTCGGGCAAAATTTCACATCATAGCTCAGACGCGGGCCGGGCATCGGGCTTGTTTTAGGATTTCCTTTTTCTATATTTTAGACATCCATAAATTGAAAAAGAAACTAAGAGAAGTTGATGACGGTAAACTAAACAAATATATTTCATAACCCATTACACACGTACACGCGTCACGAAATCTCCTATTTGATGCGCCTTGAGAAATGCATCTTTACGGATTAGCTACATAATGAAAGAGTTTTTGTGTTTTATTTGTTTTATTTCGTTAAGCACAAATTTAAAGCTTTCTATATATGTATTTATCATGTCTGTAAGCCATGTATTGTTTTGATGGATAATTTTAAACAGTTTCCACTGGAAATCAATGCAAGTGACGGCGCTGGCGCCTCCATGTCCTGCGAAGTGGCTTTAGCTTCCACTTTCCGCACAAACGCAGCGCACATTGTTTAACGTTTAAACCAATATTGTTTTATACTTTAACCCTTTTATATCTATAGATTTTATTTTAGTCAAGTCATGATGATTTGAGAAGGCAAATTGATCAAACAGACTATGAACAGTCTTCCGCTGGCGGCTGTTCGCTACTTAAAAAAACAAAAACTTACATTTAACGAACAAAAAATCCTCCCAGCAACTTCCCAAATTAACGTAATAAAAAAACAAAATGAAATAGGCCTATATACCTAATCACTTTGCCATTACATACAAAAACTTAACTATTTTAATAGCTGAAAAAATAGCTAAACGATCACTTGTCCGTGTTCTTTTCTGAATGCATACACAGAACAGCACGAATTCTCTTTGGTGCTTTTAAAAACACGACACAAAATAAACATTAATAAATCAAGTACGTCCCATTTTATGCAAGTCACTGATTTGCATGCGAAATTAGGCTTTTATGGAGGAGCAAAAGCGCACCAAAGGGGGCGGAATAGGGAGTAATAATCGTTTTATCTCGATTATTGTATTTTCAGAATCGTTTAAAGCTGAAATCGAAATCAAAATAAAATTTTGATTAATTGCACAGCCCTATTTATTTATTTATTTATTTATTTATTTATTTATTGTAATTTTATTATTATTTGGTTATTTGTATCTTTTCCATGCCGTTGCCAGCAGCAGCCTGCTCATCTTGTCAATAATGCCTTTGTTCTGAGATGGTGGTGATAAACGTTTAAACTAACATTGTGATATGCTTGAAGTGTTTTATTTCTATGAATTTTAGTCAGATCAAGTGTTGATTTAAGAGGCTAAATCAAACGTGGTATAAATTGACGGCCGGCCGCGTGTGCTAGGTCGTCGTCACTTAAAAAAAAAATAAATAAAAATAAATAAATAAATAAAACTTACATCTAACGAACAAAAAAATACTCCAAACGTTTTTCTCAATTAACTTAATAATAGACGGAAACGAAATATATTCAGTTTGCCATTATATACAAAACTGAACTAGGCCTATTTTAATAGCTGAAACAGTATAAGGTGGGAGAAAAAAAGACGGGCACGGGTTGGACTCGGGCCAAAAATTCTGATACGCTCTCGGACAGGGGCCGGGCTAGGGCCTGAGCATCTCGGGGCTGGGCTAGGGCCCAGATTTATGGCCCATGCAGGGTTCTAATATGAGGCAGTGTGTTCAACTCACTGCGTCATAGAGCCTAGAGAATGTAGTTAGAATGTCCCTAAAATTCTAAATTCCCCCATTTTCAAAATCCTGTTTGTGTCCCCTCCACTTTCAAATTCGTTTGTTAAATTAATGTCTTCCATTGTAGAATGCCCGCTCAGCACCGCCGAGAGTTTCAATTTTAATATCAATCGCTTAGAATGACTCCCCAATGCGCAAGTTAGGCTACATAACATGTCTAGGCTGTTATTAGTATGTAGGCTAGAATAGATTGTGTAGTTGTCTATATATCTGTATCATGCTTTAAAAAATTAATGATCGGTGTGTTTGATGTCACACACCGATCAGTCTGATTAGGGATGCTCACATTGACCGTTTAACCGTTAACCGCCAGTAAGAATTTTAACCGATTAATGATATCAGTTAAACGGTTTAAAAGTTTTTTTTTTCTTTTCTACAAGTATTTTTTTTTATGTTTGCTGCACGGTGAAAGAACAATGCTATACGAATTTGTTTACTCACAGGTGAGTGTCGACACGTGCAGCATGCATAGGCTATACAGACATATTTCGCAGAGCAAGCACCTGCTTCACCTTTACTTAACTGATGCAGCCTATACACAACATAGTGGCAAGCGGCAATATTGGATAAATGGCTATCAGAGAGTGAATCCGAGTGAATGGATTCTGAAAGGATAATAGCCTAGAAAGTGCGCAATGGGCGCGGCGCTCCCTTACAAACACTTGAAAAAGCTGTCACACATCTTAATGTAGTTCAGCGCTATCTCAAAGTTAATAAAGAGTAATAAAAGAACCTTTACACTGCGCAATTAATCTCTTATTTACATCATGTATACATTTTCTGTTTTAATAGCTGAGAGGATTGTAACGGGCAGCCGTGGCCTAATGGTTAGGGAGTCGGACTTGTAATCAAAAGGTTGCAGGTTCAAGTCCCAGGTCCGGCAGGGATTGTCGGTGGGGTGAGTGATTAATCAGCGCTCTCTCCACCCTCAATACCACGACTGAGGTGAGACCCTTGAGCAAGGCACCGAACCCCCAACTGCTCCCCAGGCACCGCAGCAATGCAATGGCTGCCCACTGCTCCGGGTGTATGTTCACGGTGTGTGTGTGTGTGTGTGTTCACTACTGTGTGTGTGTGCACTTGGATGGGTTAAATGCAGAGCACAAATTCCTAGTATGGGTCACCACACTTGGCCTCACGTCTCGTCACTTAACTTAGCCGCCTCCGATTGACCACTGCATTCATAAAATCAACAGACTGGCTATATTGCTCTACGCTGCAAAAACACGCTATGAATAGAAATAAATGTCCAGTGGATGAGAAGCCCCGAACCGCAAATTGACCGCAGATATTTGTGATGGTGTTTTTGCCGCGGGTCTAACAGTTAACAGGCAGCGCTCCAGTCTGTCCGTACAGCATGCCTTCATGCACGTCTCCTTCAGCTATTAAAATAGTTACATTTTGTATGTAATGGCAAAGTGATTATATTTCGTTTCCTTTTTTTATTAAGTTAATTTAGAAAAACTTTTGGAGCTTTTTTGCTCTTTAAATATAGCCTAAGTTTTTGTTTTTTTAAGTAACGAACAGCGGCCAGCAGAAGACTGTTCATAGTCTGAACAATTTGCCTTCTCAAATCATCACGACTTGCATGAAAAAAGTCTATAGATCTAAAACAGTTAAAGTAGCTAACCTAGATAAATGTGCGCTAGGTGCATATAATTTTTGGAGAGTGGAAGCTGGAACCGCTTAGCAGGACATGGCGCCAGCGCGATCATTTGCATTTTTTTCAGTGAATATATAATAGAAAGCTTTAAATGATTACTTAACGAAACAAAATCGGAAAAAAACTATTTTATTAGGCTATGTAATCCGTAAAGATACATTTCTTTCTAAAGGTGCGTTCAAAAAGGAGATTGGGAGTCAGGGTCTTTGAGACACTATTCTCTGCTGGTGCGTGATAATTTCAGGATACGTGAATTTTTGTTGTTGCTCTGCTGCTGTCTATGCTGCTGTTTGCGAGTTAAAATAAAATATTTGTTTGTAATTTTTATGTATCATATATTTTTATTTTCTAATTTATTATTCTAATTTGATCAGTTAACGGTTAATGTTCGGTTGACATGCAATGGTTGTCGGTCAGGAAAATTAACCGAAATGAGCATCCCTAGGTCTGATGGTGATAATCCGTTGCAAGTCGAACAAGCTGAATGATTGAATTAACCATTTTGAATTAGCATTTATCAGCCATTTTAATTAATCAAATGAATTCACCACCATCTACTAGCATTTTTAGTTTATTTAAAGTATAATATCATTAAAGAAATAATTGAATATTTCCATAGTAATATAAAAAAATAAAATAAAATAAATTCACCCAAAAATGACAACTGAGTCATCATTTACTCAGCCTCATGGTCCAAAAGAGTATATGTAATACATGTTATTGAACAAAATATTTACTTTTTGTAATGTCTCTTTGATGCTTTACACAACAATGACTTTAAATTATCTTTTGGGAGTAATTCTCACCTAAATTTGATGTGCGATTAATTTGCGATTAATTTGATTAATTAATTGCCACATCATGTAATTAATTAGATTAAAATTTTTTATCCTTACCAGCCCTAGTAAATATATATATTTTTTTCATAGAGTAACAATAGCTTTTAAAATACACGAACTGGCAATATTAAAGTCATTTAAAACAACGCATCTTTAAATTCTATTGGTCTTAAATATTTAAATATAGTGTTGGTTAAAGGAATGTGGCCTCAAAAAAAAATTTCAGTCAGAAGAATTTTTTTCACTTTAATCCATGTAAGTGTTTTTTCCCATTTGGTAGTGTTATCCAAGATTTGGCACTGTCATTAACCTTAGTGAGATTGAACCAAACTTTTTCAATCCTATTTAAGCAAATTGAGTTTGTATGTTTTGTGTGTACAGTTTGACTTGTTGTATCTACAAAATCTGAAAAAAGAACTCAGCCATGGTCCTACCCCTGATATACAATCACTGATGAACACATTTGGCTTTAATGAGGTAAAAAAAAAAAAAAACTATTGAGGACGGAGTAGAACCCAGAACTGCTAACAAGTTCTACTGCTAGACCATTAGTAAACAAGAACGCAGGTCTGGTTATAATCACTCGTTGTGAAGAATCGGTACTAAATAAATGATTTTGATGTAAGGATGAAACTATCGCATTAAAAATGTTTCTATGAGGTTTTGAGGCAAGGCAAGTTTTTTTTTGTTAATTATATAATAAAAAAAAAAAAAAAAAAAAAACAGATATAATAAAAAAGGAATACAGCACACTAGTGTTGTTGTTTAAAGTTAAGTCCGTATAGTGTATATGCAGATATCAGATACGGGTCACTTGTAAAAGAACTTCTGAGCGGGTTGTCAAAAAAATCTTATATACTCAAACAAATCAGATTTGGGCATCCAGATTTGCAATGTAAATGCAGCCTAAATGTGATGAAGAACAAGTGCATGCCAATGTATGAAATCCTACCTGACAGTTCTTTTTTTTTTTCACTCTCTTATTAATGTTTTGCTATTAGTTCTTAAAATCACAAGATTTTTATATTTACACCTGTTGTTTTTTCCCCTCTGTGAAGCAATTTGTTTTTTTCTTTTGCAAGGCAGTATGGGTAGTGAAAAGCACTCTCCTTCCCACTTTCCTCTGTAACGACAATGGAAACATTCTTGTGTATTTGTACAACGTACTTGTGTATTTCAGTTATATTTGGAGGCACTCTAGAGTGCATGCTTTGAGTCTGAAACGTTTTACAGTACTGTTATGAGGTGCAGTCAAATGTCCTTAACATTTACACAACTTTACACAAGGCTTTCTTTCTTGGTATGACGTTGTCAGTTCTGCTTTAGTAATCAGGAGTGTTATAGAGTTTTGATGATTTAGGTTAGTTTTAGGTTACCCGAGGTTCACAGAAGCTCATGTAACTAAATACTTTACCTGCTCTGAACTGTGTCTGGGGTTTTATTTGACTTTTTGGATCAATCTTAAAAAACAGCTTAAAGGTGCAGTGCACTGGTGCACTCAATAATTTTTCCTAATTAAAAACACTATCTAATAAAACTAATAAATGGATAGTGAATTTGGGGACAACAACTAAATTGGGGAAAACTAAATTGGGGACAAACAATTTATTAATTTGGAACTATTGATTAATTTCCTCAAACTAAAATTGTTTAAAGCTTCTTTTGAATTATTGATTTATTACTTTCCCATTTGATACTGTAAAGTTGCTTTGACACAATTTGTATTGTAAAAAGCGCTATATAAATAAAGCTGACTTGACTTGACTTGACTTGAATTTAATTAAATGATGTAACATTTATGATGGTTATATTTCCTCATTTATAAGTCACTTTGGATAAAAGCATCTGCTAAAAGAATAAATGTAAAATGTAAATATAACTGCAAGCAGTGATGGCGGGGCCAAGCACAGTAGACAAGGGAAGCATCAGACCAACTGCAGCAATGAGTAATTAAAGCCATTTTAAGGTGATTTTAGTCTAAATGAGTGAAAAATCATAAAAACATCCACTAGTAATACTATTTGATCGGTTATCACTTTTGACCACAAGGTGGCACTGTCTCAAAACGTTTTGAGTATTTTCAGATCATGGTAATAGGAGTTATATTTTTACAAAAACATAGAATTGATACCCCCACCTTCATTTACACAGTTAAAGAGATTAATTCATCAATATTTCCTTAAACAGTACATTTTTATATCATAATTTCCTGTGTGACAGGACTGACCATGGCATGACGGGACTGACGATGCTGTGACAGGGCCTGACTATTGATTACATTGAAGAAGAAAAAAGTTATGTTTTGTGTTATTTAATTTAAAAAGTTTTGATAAGCAGACCTATTTTAAATTATTATTATAATTTTAATGTTAATGTAATATTAGACTATGGTAAAGTTCAACCAAGGACATGTACAGTAATAAGGACCTAATTCATTAGAATATGACTGACAACTGATATAATCCAAACATCTTTTTAATTCAATAAACTAATTTAATTTTATTTCAATATAAAAACATATTTAATTTAAATGTAATCTATAGACACTTAACTGAATAGTGCAATGTAAAGTAACTGTTTCACATCATATTACAGCTTATTAATAACAGGGTAATACTATGGTAATATCTACATTGTTACTTAGGAAATTACTTAATATGAAGTAGTACTGTGCTTGTGGTAGCTCTTTCTAACCTTGAAGGCCCTGGAACAGCTGCCTTTTTCTTAAGCCTAGATTTTTTCTATTGCTCTCTCCATTATTTGTGCATATGCCTTTGGTCTCGCTCATTCAATCCATGAATACTTTTTCTTCTCTCCTTTTTCTGCCTCCATCTATCCCCTTCTTTCTGAAGATTTAGTCGTGCCCGACATTGCCTTTGTCTCTCAGCTGCACTAACTAGACCCATCTAACTGCATCCTGTATGAATTAAAACAATTACAGTCATCACTGATCAAAGCTAATATAAATGACAAATATATCTATAATTTCATTTATATACAAAATGCATTCTCAAAAGCAGTGCTACATAGGCCTAGGTAAAAGAGGGACAAAATTCTAAAAGTTTGTCAATGAGCATAAAAAGTTTCAAATTTACAGTGTTATGTCTATTTATTCAAATAATGTTTTGCTATGGCATGTGTTAAATGCATATTAAATGCAATAAAGGTAATAAAGAAGAACAATGCTATTCATTTGTAAGGCAGTATCACAGGGCTGTCACAAGGATGTGACAGGGCCTGACAGTCGGCCATTTTAAAACGCCATTACCGCCATGCTAGCATAAAAACTGTTAGCATGCAATCAAGGAATTTCTGTTACCTTTTTAGACATGTTTTAAAACATTTTCATTATTTTCTGGAATGTTTTACTGTGACAGGGCCTGATGCTTTAGCTCGTCCTCCTCCTCAAAAAAAAAAAAAAAAAAACATACAAAAACAAGCTTAAAATCATACAATTCAGAACTCATCCCTGATTAGCATTAGCTTCACCTCTGTCAAATGAAGTCATACCCTTAAAGGCGTATTGCACACATTTTATGTTGAGTTTTATGTAAACATGACAGGACTTATCAAAAACATGGGGATAGTTGTAAAAAATAGTATTTATTTGTAGAATTTATGTATAATTTTATGTTTTTAATCAATTATTGTGAATGATAACAACTTAAACTTGTTATTGATGGAATTTTTTCCCTAAATAACAGTTTTTAGTATAACAAAACTATGAATGCTGTAGATCCAATTTGGCTGGGGACAAGGATTTGTAATTTTCAAAAAAATATCTGAGAACCTAATGAATGACATATTCCTTTACAGAACTCACAGAAACCAACCATCAGTCAGTTTTTGAAATTTTTTTGGGTGAAATACTTTTTATGCACTGTACCAAGTTAAGGGCAGATAATGTACGTTTCTGGTAGAATGACCCATAATCGAAAATAGCCATTTTTCCCATCTCCTGACCACTAGGTGGCACTGCGCCGAAACACTGCAGGTAGCTTCAGGTCATGTATAACACACACCAAGTCTGTTGCGGAGATATAGCCTCACATCCATTTTTCCACACTTTTCGTAGAATTCGTTCACATGGTAATCGAGAACGGTTGGACGAATCAACTTCAATTCCATAACTTTTTGCCAGCATGGTAAAAAAAAAAGTAGGTTTTACGAACAATTAAAAATAGTGAAAATTTTCCTTCTGTGGTGGCACTAGAGAGTTTGAGTTAGAGACTCGGTTCTATGGGCTGCCAAAGACTCAATGGCGGAAGAAACGGAAGAAGAAGAAGAAAAAAAACACCAACGGATACAATAGGTGCCATCGCACTTTCAGTGCTTGACCCCTAATAAGAATGTCAACGGATACAATAGGTGCCTTCACACTTTCAGTGCTTGGCCCCTAAATATACACAATAACACACTGATTATCTTATCTCCCACCAGGTGGCACTTTGGACTCTGGGTCAACAAGTAGCCAGTACTGGGTATGTGGTGGAACCGTACAGGAAGTATCCGTCTCTACTAGAGGTGCTGCTCAACTTCCTGAAGACAGAACAGAACCAAGGGATAAGGAGAGAGGTACTGATTTATGTCCTCGTCATTGAACGTCAGTTTCCATGAATTTGTGTACAACAGTTATTTGAAAGGAAAGTACTTCAGATAATGATCAGTTCCACCTCAGGTCCAGAAAGAAAACCATGTACAATAAAATAAAGCAAAAAAAATCTAATAAAAGAGTAAGGAATAACACGTTTGTTGTTGATAAACAATGTGTTATCTACACATGGAACATGGAATCCATATTTTTAATATATATTTATTGGACACCAAGGTGTCACAAAGCTGAAAAAATCCTGCCTCTGCAGGCTGCATACAAACGTAGGAAGGCAACATATTCAAGACAGTGTCATTTCATGACAGTTGAGCTAAAAAAGTAAATAAAGATGGAGTCTGAAAGTTGCAGTTAGTAGTCAGTTTTTGAAAAATTCGTTTTGCAAGGTACCTTTATGTGCAAACGCTGCGTGTAGATGAAATGCCTGATAGGCCAGCTACCTAAGCTTTCAGACGCAGACCAATTTATGTCATTCCTAACCATGTTACTGGAGTATCCTAACCAGGCACATGCGCACATAGGCATAAAACGGGGCTTGAGCCCCTTTTTCAAAGTGCCCTTTTTCTGGGGAGTTTATATATATATATATATATATATATATATATATATATATACTAAATTAATATATGTATATATGTGTGCATGTGTGTGTTTGCACACAGCTTTCCCTGTCAAATAAATTAAAAAAATATCAGGTCGTGTCGGGAAATGTTGCTTTTCTGTAGCACACATTGATCGGCACATGCTCATCACAGACAGGCAGAGAGCTGCAGAAGTGAAGCCCTCCCTCCGTTTCCAGTTGTGTTTGTCTTGGTGTGGAAGTGAGTGGTGATGAACAAAAGTTTAAGCTACCTGTGCCTTGAATCTACAGCTAATTATCTAAAAGACTAAAAGCAAATATAGTTAATTTGTCTTGCTAACATCCATGACTCAGCTACTATGTAAAAAGTTAGCTAAAGTTTAGCTAAAGCAATATATCATGGACATACAGGCTAACTTAATAGTGAAATGACAGCTGAATACAGTAAAATTAATGTCACCAGAATCGCCACATCTAAACTTGAAACTAGTAGCATAGAAAACATGCACATTGTGGCTTAGTTTCCTTTGTTGTTGCCTGTTCTTGTGATAAAATTAGTGAATGCTAAAGAAGATCATGGTCTTTATGTGAAATTATTATTTTGTAGACATTTGTTGAAAAATGAAACAACATGAAACAATTGGGTGAGTGTGAGGGAATTTAAAAAAATTGGTAAGTCAGAGTTGTGTTAATATGTTTAACGTTTTGTTACAGTTCTTGCTTTGAGATACTATAGTTTGAACTGCCATCACGGACCAGTCATGCTAAACTGGTCGCTTTGTCTTTGTGTAAGAATTGTATATGTTCATTTAGGGAGATCTTGGACATTTAAACAATTTATATTATTTATGTAGTTATTTTATGTATTTATCTATATTTTATTTATTTTCAAATTCCTGATTTTTTTGTTTGTTGTAACCTATATGCTACTTTGAAAATAAATCAAAGTAAAACACTAAATTACTATATATGTGTGTATATATATATATATATATATATATATATATATTTAAAACGTTATGTTTAGAAAAAAATAAATAAAATTGAGAGGTGCCCTTTTTTCCACTTGAGCCCATGCCCCTCAAAATGTCTGTGCACATCCCTGATCCTAACACTGCACATTTTGCATGTTATGTTTAAACTGACTTTGTGGTTCTGTCTTCTTTGTTAGGCCATACGTGTGTTAGGTCTGCTTGGAGCTCTGGATCCTTACAAACACAAGGTGAACATTGGTATGATTGACCAGTCTCGTGATGCTTCAGCCGTCAGCCTCTCAGAGTCTAAGTCCAGCCAGGATTCAGGTAATCAGATACACCCATATACCGTTTGAGCATGCATGCCTAAAAACAGTGAGCTCTAATCACGCTAATGCAAGTTCACATCATCACAATTAATTACAGATGCACAGAAGATTTTGCCCATCTAACACATGCATTCTCCAGAACAAACAGAGCACATCTTCATACACAAATTTCCCTTTCCAAAGGCAGAGCCAGAACTCCTGTGTAGCGTGTGCTCACATGTTGGCTCAGATTGTTTGGCCTTTCACAAAGCTTTATACATGCATTTCATCCCTTTCTTTGTGACTTTCTCTTTGGAAATGTTTTTGCAAGTCCATGCCCTGCCTGTGTACATAATGTCTTTTAAACCAAGGATTAAAATAGATCAGGTTACAGTGCTATTTTCATTACAGTCCCATTCGTTTCCCACCCATATCATCCTCTTCCTCATTTCATATGCATGTGTACAAAAGTCAGTACAAACAGAACAAACAGTTCTCGTGTTGTGAGAACAGTGTCCAAGTACAACGTGTCCACTATTTCTCAGTCCAGAACCGTAATTAAATGTTCTCTTAATACCACTGTACCACAGCATTTGTGGCATGTCTTGCCTTGTTACCTTGTCTTGCTCCTCAATTAGAGAAAATTTATATATATATATATATATATATATATAGCTGCTCAAAAGTTTGGGATCAGTAAGATTTAAAACCCAGTCACATGTTAAACTTGTTTGTGAAATCACCACAAGCTGGTGCAAAGGGACAGTTGTTACCAATACTCAAAAAAGCTAGTTGTGACATTTTTTGCAACAGAAACACTTTTAATTTAATACTTGTATTTCTTAATACAGCGCCTATATGTACAAGAATAAAGTTCAACATAAATCAATGCTATTTAAATAACAGAGTGGGGTATCGTTTTT
Source organism: Cirrhinus molitorella (assembly GCA_033026305.1). NCBI lineage: Eukaryota > Metazoa > Chordata > Actinopteri > Cypriniformes > Cyprinidae > Cirrhinus > Cirrhinus molitorella. The sequence goes on along the minus strand of CM065125.1, from coordinate 31,593,659 downwards.
ATTTTTGATAAACATGACAATATAACATTAAGATTACATGAAAATAGTTTTATAATTTATATAATTTACCATTATATAAACAGATTTAAGAGCATTGGCAAACCTGAAGGTGTCAGAATAAACACAAATTAACGCTGTAAATCATGCACGTCATCCTCAGAGTTTGTGCAGCCACTCTGGAAAAGCTGCGCAAAATATGCAGCTCTCGAATCGTTCCTGCAGTACTTATATGACATACTGTATGTCACTGTAATGTTGGTGCCATCTCAAGTCGGACAAAATCTCTGACCAGCATGCTCTTCTTTAAATCAGATGACGATCAGTCTGCACTGCACCTCAGGCAAGCACACCTACTTTTTTTGACTTCAGAGTTACATGGCTATTTACATGACATTTTTGATTGGCTTAAAGATGTCCTGTGGTTCCATGAGCAAAAAACGGTAGGTCATTAAAGCTCCTCATGGCATTTGTCTGGCCACCAGCTCAGACCTTTACCTCCTGTTATGCAGCAGCTAGAATGAATAGTTATAACAGCAGGGCCTCATAAAGAAGTGTGCAGCAGGAAGTGTGGATATCTCCCAAGTGATGCATTAGGGATAAAGTACATGTTACCGTCTGGGGCAGCTCTGTCTGGATCTGCACTTTTTCTCTAGTCCCACTTTGAGAGAACCCATCTTACAGGCAGAGAACTTCCTTCTGACCCTCTTATTTTAGTAATAGAGCAATGGGAAGTTTTATAAGCTTAGTGAGTGATATTAATGGTGGGCAGTTTATATGTAGCTCTTAGGATCTTGAATTTGGTCAGTAGCTTCTTTGGAAGACTTTTATTACTGGTATTTTATTTCTTTAATACAAACACATGCTATAATTCATGAGGAGACAGAAGAAAACTGAGACAGACTGAATCTATAAGAACTCTGGCAGCTACAGAACTATGAAACATTTAGGCATCTGTGGAAAAAATTATGTAAAGTTGTTTCCAAAAATAATGTCATTACTTCAGTGAACTTCTAATGAATATTTGGAATTACCATCTTCTGCCTTAAAAACAGCTTTTGTTCAAGGTACACTTGCACACAGTTGTTATGGGAGCTTTGTAGATAGATTTGTGAAAATCTTGTTGGAGATATTACCCTGTCTTTTAAATTTAGTCAAAATCACAGTTCTTCCTGTCGTTTCATGTGGTCCCAGACTGACTCGACTGACACACACTAGACTAGTACAGGAAAGACCAGATCAGAGGAAGAATGCATATTTGCAGCTAACAAAACATCATGAGAAGCATATGGTTTTGGACGTTTCAATGTGCTGTCTGTAGATTACCATAGTAATCTTAATAAAAGTGCAGAGTATTTTCTTTGCAACTGGTTTGACAGGAGATCAGCACTCTGTCAAGTTTTTAATGTGCAGTGTTTTTCAAATAGTAATTTTTTTAAGAGTCTGTCTTAAAATTGAGCAGACTGTTGCATTTATTTGCATGCCGTCTTTCATGCACGCTCTCTAGAATGAATGAGTGAGTGGTCACAGGAGATGCATGTTAAACAGCAGGTGGGAACAGCAACGTGACTCGGCTGACCGCTTGTGATCAGAACTCCGACAATGCATATGGTGAAACAAGGTGAAAAGGTGCAGGTGAAACAAGTCCTTAGACGCTGGGGTGACAGTGTCTGCCACTGTAAACCAAATGAAAGGACTTGAGAGCCTTAAGCACAGGCAAACAATTCCAGATTGCCTGTTAACCCCACATCAAATGGCATCAAATGTATGTTAGGGCACAGCCTGCTGTATATGGGAAACAGATGACTGCATTGCGTCATTCAGATACACACACTCACGCACAGATACAGTTTGTTTTTAACTGAGGTGTGTGTGGTGGAGTTTTATGACTGTAGGAAGCGGTCAGTAGCAGGCCACGCTGCCTTCTGTGTCACATAGTGTACTGTAGTTGTGCAACCACAAATCCTGCTATTTACTGACTCCTCTGATATCTTCATGTTTTTTCTTACTTAAATTACTTTTTAAATAGTCTTGGGAACACTGGGGTGGTACCCTTTCAAAAAAAAAAAAAAGCACATTTATTCCTTATTTATCTCTAAGGGCTGCATTTCAGTACCTTATAACTTTACTAATGTCACATTTAAATTGCAAGTGACCACCCACATTAAAGGCTTATTATTCTTTATTCAAAATATAATGACTTTTGTCACATTTAACATTTTGAATATTGTTTTTCTGAACAGCTGACTACAGTACCAGTGAGATGCTGGTCAACATGGGCAACCTGCCACTAGATGAATTTTACCCGGCTGTTGCCATAGTGACTTTGATGCGTATTCTGCGAGACCCGTCGCTGTCCAATCATCACACCATGGTGGTGCAGGCCGTCACCTTCATTTTCAAATCACTTGGACTAAAATGTGTGCAGTTCCTGCCACAGGTTATGCCCACCTTTCTCAACGTCATCAGAGTGTGTGATGCCAGCATCAGAGAGGTAAGTTGCTATCACTGAAATGAGGTGGTGATTTCCACAAAATTATTTTGAATATAACATTAAGCATAAGTCAGATAAAAGACAAAAATGTCAAGTAATCTTTATTTTTTATTTCGCTTTATACAATACAGATTGCTTTCAAGAAACCTCTCAGTAATGTATGACAGTAATGTCAACAGCATTTATGAGAACAGTATAATGACAATTTTGGCAATTACAGTAAACACATTTAATTCTTCTGTTAGACCTTGTGTGTAGGACTGAAACGATTAGTCGACATTATCGACAATGTTGACAATAAAAGATTGTCTACAAATATTTTCGAGTAGTCGTTTGACCAGCGTAGCGCTGTAGCGCAAGACTGTAATTCAGTCTTCAGAAAGCAGTGGAATATGCAAATATATTGCACGCTTACCTCTCAGTAATGGAATAAACACAAAAACTGAGAGCAGTGTGAAAGCAGCAGTTAAAAATGCATCTGATTACAACGATGTGGATGTTTGCACGAGCTCTGCAGTTCAGTAACGTTAACTTACTCCAGTAATGTCCAGTCACATCATGTTTATTTATATAGTACTTTATGCAATAGATAGCCTTAAATCAAACAGCTTTACGGTATTTAACATGAAAAATCTGTTGCTCTCAGTTAGAATTGCAACTTGATTTGCTGTTATAAAGCAGCTTTCCAGTGTGGAGCTGGCTAATGAGAAAATACAGGTGCTACTCAAAAAATTAGAATATTGTGAAAAAGTTTTTTTTATTGTAACTTATTTCAAAAACTGAAACTTTCATATATTCTAGATTCATTACATGTAAATAAAAATATTTCAAAAGTTCTTTTGGTTTAATTTTGATGATTAGAGCTTACAGCTCATGAAAGTCAAAAATCCAGTATCTTAAAATATTCAAATATTAGCTAAGATCAATCAAAAAAACAAATTTGCAAAATAGTTCAGGTTCTTTAAAGTATGTTAATTTATGCATTCAATACTTGGTCGGCAGCACATATTACAGCAAATGACTTGCTCCTAGCACAAATTAGGGCATCAGTGAAATGTGGCATGGAAGTGATCAGCCTATGGAACTGCTTGGGCACTATTAAGCACAGTAATATCATGGCCAGCAAACCACTTGCAAGTGGTTGTTGCACTGTGGGCAGATGCTAAAGTCCTGCTGGAAAAGGAAATCATCATCTTCATAAAGCTTGTCAGCAGATGGAAGCATAGAATGCTCCAAAATCTCCTGGTAGATGGCTGCATTGACTTTGCACTTGATAAAACACAATGGACCAACACCAGCAAATGTCATGGCACCCAAATCATTACTGACTTCAGAAACTTCACACTGGACTTCAAGCAGCTTGGATTCTGTGCCTCTCCTGTCTTCCTTCAGACTCTGGGACCATAAAACATGAAATGCAAAATTTACTTTTATCTGAAAAAAGGACTTTAAACCACTGAGCAACAGTCCAGTTCTTTTTCTCCTTAGCCCAGGTAAGATGCTTCTGACATTGTTTCTGTTTCAGAAGTGGCTTGGTAGTCCTCTTCCTGAAGACGTCTGGGTGTGGTGACTCTTGATGCACTGACACCGGCTTCATTCTACTCCTTGTGAAGCTCTCCCAAGTGTTTGAATCAGGTTTACTTGACAGTATTCTCAAGCTTGCGGTCATTCCTGTTGCTTGTGCACCTTTGCCTACCCAATTTCTTCCTTCCAGTCAACTTTGCATTTAATATGCTTTGATACATCACTCTGTAAACAGCCACCTCATTCAGTAATGACCTTCTGTGGTTTACTCTTTTTGTGGAGGATGTCAATGATTGTCTCCTGGACCATTGCTAAGTCAGCAGTCTTCCCCATTAGTGTGGTTTCAAAGAACAAGAGATACCCGGAATTTATACTGTAGGTATGGTCATTTAATGAAATTAAAATATTCTAATATTTTGAGAGACTGGATTTTTGACTTTCATGAGCTGTACGCTCTAATCACCAAATTGTAAAAAAAAAAAAAAAAAAAAAATTGAAATGTTTTACTTTACATGTAATGAATCTAGAATATATGAACGTTTAATTTTTTTAAATAAGTTACAATAAAAAATGAACTTTTTCACGATACACAATAATTTTATTAAAGGGATAGTTTGGTTTACAGAAATCGAAGCTTAAACTAGTTCATGACTGTTTTGGTTAACATGTTGTGAATAAAATAGTTTATGCAATAAATAAATGATCTCTTACCTTTATTTAGTTTCTTATCTGTATGACTTACAAAAGGAGATGTTAGGCAGAATGATGTGTATACGACAGTTTCTCTGTTTGTCATCTCAATAATGAATTTGTAACTCTTTACAATAAGGTATCATTTGTTAACATTAATTAATGTATTAATTAACGTGAATAAATAAAAATACAGCTGTTCATTGTTTGTTCATGTTAGTTCACAGTGCATTTACCAAATGTTAAAAAACAACTTGTGATTTTTATAAATGCATTAGTAAATGTTTAAATTAACATTAATTAAAATAAATAAATGCTGTAAAAGTTTTGTTCATTTTTAGTTCATATTAACTAATGTTAAGTAATTGATCTTATTGTAAAGTATTATCAATTAATTGTATAATAATTGTAATTACATAATATGCTTTTCTAAAGCTGAGGTGACCTTTATAGTATATGTATAATAGGGGTTGAACGACTTCAGAATTTTTAAAGTCAACATTTATGTGGTAAAAGTCGAGTCGACGTCGACTAGTCGCTGATGACGTCATTGATGAACAAATACGCCTGAATCTTGAGCTCAGACTCGAACACGCGCTGCCCACATGACTACTGTTCCTATAATAGCTTGTTTTTATCAGTTCCTTTGACTTTGGGTTATTATATTTCGCTTGTTCTTAATCAGATAGAGATAGAGTGAGAAATACATTTGCATTAGTGAGAGAGTGATTGTGTGTGTGAAATAATTCTACCTGGCAGCATTTCTCTACTAACAGTAAAGCTGTGGGTTTTAATTACTAAGAAATATATGCTAGAACCTTTCGGTTTCTAAGCTGTATTGAGAAATCATAGAACAGTGCTGACAATACATTTCGGCGCTATTAAATGATTCTGTGTGCGCCTGATCTGCTTATGTACGAGCTACTGTGTGTGTGCGCATTACAACTCACATCGCATTAGATTAGAACGTCGATTAATTTACCTGTACAATAAGGGGCCGTTCACATGTCGCGCCTAAAATACGTGGAAAATGCTAGGTGCGCGGCTTTCTCCTTCTTCCAGTGCGCTCTGTAGCTTTCACTCCTGTGGCATCTAAAGTTGCTAAGCAACCATGACTTGCGCTCTCCATTAAGACGCGGAAGTTCCAGCAAAGGATAAATGCATTTTCAGCACTAAAAACTGGACAAAACGAGTGCGTCGCACCGCGTGCACATCACGACCGTGTCACTTTCATTATGAGCATGCATACCGTGTGTCTACATTTGAAATAAGGAACTTGAGCGTGCAAAAGACGTGACGTGAACGGCCCCTAAGCTGTTTAAAACATGCATTCTCCATTTCAATTTCCAGCATCCAAATGTTATAATCAAATGTCTTATTTGTCATTTTAATAGTCCTCTATTTAGGACCAGCGACTAGTCAAAGTCAAGCTTAAAGGTGCTGTATGTAAGATTTTGAAACTTACTAAAGCATAAAAATACCATAATATATTTGAACATGCTATGAAACATGCTAAGTTAACATATTTGTTTATCTGAAAAACAATGCTACAGTTAGTTATTCTCTTTTGAAAATGTGCGTTCCGTCCTGGAATCCTATCTCTGTTTTGATTTGTGTGACCCGCCCACTGCCAGTTTACCCAATTGTGTTTCAGCACCACGGGTTGCCAGCTGGCGGAAAGCACAACGCATTTCATTTCAGTCATAAAAGCTGCTAAACGCAAGGGGTCAGAGTCAGAGATCGAACATTCTACCCATACTAAAAAGCCTCGGCATCCCTCCAAAAAAGTGTATGATCAACGGTATAATAAAAGCCATATAAATATTGGAGATGTGTTTGAGAGATGGAGAGAGCTTAAACAGACAAACGTTTTAAAACAAATGCTGAGTTGGCTAATTTTCTCCTTGACATGTAATAATTAGCTAAAGTTAGTTAGCTGATGTATCCTGGTTACGAGTAGGAATATTTGAAATAAATTTAACATTCATACAGTACTCACGTTTACACTGTGTTTCATGGTACCTCAGACAGTGTGTATTCGAGACAGTGTGTCCGACTTGTGCGGAGGTGCAGACGGGTCATGGCTGTTTATCACATTGGTAACAACCGTGACAGAAAAATAGGAAAAATTTCGGCATAACGGGCTTAACTGTCTGTGTATGTTTTATGCATAAGTCACTGAGGCAGAAAATTAACCTTTAGATTTCAAAGTTAGAAATAAATTATAGTATTTTACACCTCACAATGAATAACAGTCTACTTGATTGCGATTACAACTGAGCCACCTCAATGTATGCGGCCAACAAATGTGACCTCCGGATGATGCAGCAGCCTCTGAAATTAAACACAGATTCAGATTTATAAAAATCTACATGAGGTGGTTTATACTTTGCAAACAATACAAATATTGCAAACGTATACATTAGCTAATCAACTTGGTGTAAGGCTCGATGCTTTTCATGGTCAGGTTATGCTCGTTCCTGTTGGTGTTGTCTTCTGGCAACCCGCGCATTCAATATCTTGAATTTGGACTGCAATACCGTTCAACCACTGGGTGTCAGTCCTACATACAGCACCTTTAAAGCGTCAAGGCAGAGCATTAAAGTCGACTAGTCGATTAATCGACTAGTCGGTTTCAACCCTAATGTATAACATAATATTTTTTACTAATTGCAAAAGCTGAATAATCAATCAAAGTCTACTGATTAATCACTGAAATAATCAACGATTAGTCGATTAATCATTCTAATTATCATTAGATTAATCAATTATCAAAATAATTGTTTGCTGCAGCCCTACTTGTGTATTCTCTTGACTCTTGATTAATCACCTGTGAGTATTAGGGACGTGCATCTTCATAACTGAGGCCAATGCGATACGCATCTCGATACAGAGCCAACGATACTATACATTAAAGATGCATACTATACATTACAGATTTATAGAAGCCAAAGTGCTTCCATACACAAGCTTTTAACGCAGATGGTGCCAGTCTGATTTCACGCGCCGCCATCATGCATCTGTTATGCACTGCAAAAAAAGAAGGCTTATCTTACTTAGTATTTTTGTCTTGTTTTTAGTCAAAATATCTAAAAAAAGCTTACATTAAGATGTATTTTCTGTATAAGCTAAATTACATAAGATATTTAGTCTTGTTTTAAGCAAAATGCTTCATTTAGTTTTTTTCCCCCTGGAAACAAGTAAAATGATCTTTAAAATCAAAAGTATTTTACTTACCCACTGGCAGATAATTTTACTTATTTTAAGAAAACTGCACTTAATTTAGTTTTTTTACTCCCTGGAAACAAGACTAAATATCTTACATAATTTTGCTTGTCTAGTGAATGGATCTTAATTTAAGAATTTTTGGATATTTTGACTAGAAACAAGACAAAAATACTAAATAAAATAAGCCTTTTTTTGCAGTGTGTGCACGCCACAGACTGTTCAGGCGCTACACATATGAATATTTATCCAAACATTTGCCCTTGCTGAAAATGGGTCAGTATATATTTGTTTTTCATCCTCCATTGCTGTTGCTGTTTTGTTCAGACAACATCATGCTATTATTACTATTTTATTATTAATATTAACTATTATACATTAATTATTAACTAGAAATCTCCCACCCCTATAAGGAAGCAAGTGTGTAGTAGTCTAAACGGAAGAAGTTAACTAGATTCTGCTTTGTAGAGAACAGGAGTATTCGTTTTACTAACTTGGGACAAATAAATAACATTGAGCCAGTGCAATGGATTTTTATTGTTGGCACCCTGAGGGTCCAGCCAGTTCAGTCCCTTTGCCACCCACCTCACAGATTTCTTCCAATTTGATTGATGTCTCAGGGGACATCTCTTTTAAATTTAATTTGCATTTGCAGCCATTTGAGCAATTGATTTGTTTTTCGACAGTTGTTTTATCATTTGAACACTGGGTTGATAAATGAAATATCGAACACAAACATTGTATTTAATTTTATTTTTTGTTTTAGTTAATGCTTCATCAAATGAGAAAATTAAATTACATTTAAGGTTTGAATAATCATTTGAGCTGCCATTTTGTATTGAAAAATTGTATTTAAAAAAAAATCTAAAATGATAGAATTTTAATTTCAAATACCTTAATACTGTATAGCTGGAATATTTGTTTAACTGGAACCTAACATCAAATCAAGTTTCATGTACAGTATTTCTGATGTTAGAAGCTTTGTTTTGTACCTCTCCTCTCATCTCTCTCTCTCTGCGCCTTTCTTATTTTCATCATTTCTGTTTCTTTAGTTCCTTTTCCAGCAGATGGGCATGGTTGTGTGCTTCGTCAAGATTCATATCCGGCCATACATGGATGATATCTTCACACTGATTCGGGTGAGACTTGTTCACACATCTTGTTAGGCCATAAAAACAAAAATGTGCACTTGATACCTTTAATAAATGCTTGTTAAATATGTTTTTGTCTTTTCTCATCATCATTCATCATTTGCAGTTATTTTGTGTTTAAAGTCAGGGAATGTTAGTCCCATTGATTGGAGTAGATAAAGACTTGTTTCTTTTCTTTTAACCCCTGCCGTCAACTTGCAGCCTGAAATGGGTACCTCAAAGCTCATACAAAACTGTTGGCAGGTTCTAGTGTCTTTGAGAGTTTGTCTATTTGCTTTATGTATGTGCTTAATTCACCCTTTCGACATAATCACAAATCCCAAATCAACAGTTTTTGTTTGCCCCAATGCAACAATTTAACAGGCAGTGATGTAGAAGCAGGCACTTCGTCTGCCGAGGTGGTGTTTTGCCACACTATTCTGTCATAAAGTGGCACATTCCACAAACTGTCGTTTTGGCAGATTGGCTGATTTTAGACTACTGAGTATGGCTGTGCAATTAATCGCAATCGCAAAAGAATCGCGATTTAAGCACATGCAATTTCTAAATCGCATAAGGCTGCAATTTTATCTATTAATTTATTTATATGTTTATTAAGAATACATTCTTGTGCACGTTTTTAAGATGTTAACCAATCAGAGCTCACTCCGTGCACAATGAAGCTTAAAACCAGAAATGGTGGACATGCTGTTTTTTCTTGCAAAAAACCTTTAAGAGAGCAATCTGTTTTTTGGTTTTGATTTATGTTAGTTTTTATTTATTGTTATGACTGGAGTTGAGGTTAGTTAATCTTAATTTATTTCATGTCTGTTTTTAAGACAATTTATTACAGTTTTGTTTATCAAACAGTTAGTACTACTGTACAGTATGTTATTTCATTGTGAAGTGTGTGCACTGAAAAAAAGTTTTGAGGTTTATTTATTATGACTGGAATTTAGTTTAGTTAATCTTAATTTATTTTATGTTGTCTGTTTTAAAGACAATTTTACTACAGTTTTGTTTATTAAACTATTAATACTATGTTATTTCATTGTGAAATGTTTTATTATGCACTTCTTGTGCACTGAATACATTTAGAATGTATGTAGCATGTTTGAAAAAGCAAAAACAATTGCCAAAATTGCAAATAAAATCGCAATATTCATTCAAAAAATCGCAATATGATTATTTTGTCCATATTGCACAGCCCTACTACTGAGAAACATTTGAGTTCTGAAACTTACAGGATGTTTACTGGAGTCCTGTCAAAAGATCAATGGAATTTAGATTTCTCAGTTAATGATTCTTTTAATTAATTTGTGAATTTGTTCATTGTGTGTAATAACAAAGAAAGGCTGGGTGCAGCAAAATAAGATATTAACAGTATAATAACATATCATTATACAGAGTAATGCATTGACTTAGTCAACACAACTTTCTGTTGTTTTAGTTGAATAAATGCTAAACTGAGCATATTCTTCAATGTGTCAATTTGTGAATAAATCACTTGATTAAAGCAGTTCTTTTTAATGAGTCTTTTAAACCAATTGGAGGCTGAATCAAACCAGTGTCATAAGTCTAAATCGTGGCCTGGATCAGTCAGACAATTCAGTTGACTTCAGTGACTCAGGAATACTTGGATATTGTGTTTTCTCTTCTGCAGGAATACTGGACTCCAAACAACCCCATGCAGAACACCATTATTTTGCTGATCGAGCAGATTGTGGTGGCTCTAGGTGGAGAATTCAAGCTCTATCTGCCACAGCTCATCCCACATATGCTTCGAGTCTTCATGCACGACAACAGCCCTGGACGTAGTGTCACTATCAAGGTATATGCACTCTCAGATATAAGTGTTAAAGTAGCACGTTTAATGCAACAGCCAGCATGAACCACCAACAATGTATAAAACATAACTGATATTGAACCCAAGAATGTCTGTTATAAATTTTTGTAGTAGGAGACAGAGAAAAATGTTGTTGAAAAAGAATGGAATAAAAGAAAACAAAACTCTGGTGTAAAGCAGAAGTCAGTAAGTAAACAAACTTCATGTATCTAGGGCAATAGGTGTCAGTATAGTCTTCAACATCACTGGTACTACTGGGACAAAAGAGAGTAAGTTTCATGTAAACAAACTTACTGACAGAAACTTCAACAATGAACATGCACATTCTCAAGCCAAATATGCTTAATAAGCCAAAAACACATGTGGTCATGTAAACGTGGTAACCCGTTTCTTTTTTTGGAGTAAGGTCATAAATGGCGTAAGCATAAACCGGTCGACAAAGGTAGTTTTTTGCCTCTTACCCAATTTTGCGCAGCATGTGAACACAAAAAACGGCTTTGTGTGATACGTGAACGCATTGTTAGTGCAGATTTAGTGCATCTAGACAGAGCAAACGCTTTGCAGTAAATAAAGATGGAAATATACCACAAAAGCAGACTCTTTCATGACTCAGAAAATTATTAAAAAAAAAAAAAAAAACATTCTCATCTCGTGCAGCAGCATAAGTAGTGGTTCGGTCAAAATGCTGCATTTATAATTGCGTGAGAGGATAATATGAGCTGGAAGTTTTGCGCTGACATGTTGCAAGCTTTATTTAACATCACAACTGACAAACATGTGGAATACTGAGAGTCAGATACATAAATTATTATATTTTGATGTCACTAAAGGGAAATAACCTGATTTATTAATAAGGTCATGTAAACACAGCTTACTTGTCAGTGTTTCCCCTGGGTTTATGGTTGGGGGGGGGGGGGGTGTTTTGAAAGTTTTGCTGCTTAAGCTGTTGTGGTGTTCATTCACATTGTTTCTGTCACAAACGCGGTCTCTGTGACTCCCTCTAACCGTGGGAACCATCTCCAGACTTCTAACACTTGGACTGCATTTCCCATAATTCCGTACCTGGGACTCCCACTTCCTGTTCCGGGTCCGGCTTGTTCCTCGCAAAGTTTTGTTTAGTCTGACTACCAATCCTGAGCGTTTTCTATCTCTTGCCTTTCTGTTGCCAACCGGACTGTTTATTGTGTGTGTGAACCTTCTGCTGCCAGCCCTTTATTGACCATCGCCTGTTTCCTGGACTCTCCCTTTGATCGCCGCCTTCCTCGACTATTTGCCTGGACTATCGTTTACCCTTTTGGATTATCTTCACCACACCAGTCTGTCGTTGTTGAACCTAGCCTGTTTCACTCTGTGTTTGTTAATAAAGCAAGTTGCATATGGATCCCACATCTCTGGATCAGTCACAGCTACGTCACAGTTTCTAGATTATTGTGTAGAGTGATCAGATACATTTTATATAATTGCTAAAAGCTTCATTGGTCAAAAAAATTAACTTTAAATTAACAAAAAAATAATTTCACAGTTTTTTGATCCTGACACAAAATGATCTTCTAACACCAATTGACTAATATCAGCAGCACATGTGAATGAGCACTAGTCAGGTGAAATCACTATCATGCCAATTAGATTGTAACAGCAGACTGATTGCTTTAAAAGAAGGGAAGAAGAGCTTACAATCATTGTTTTCTTGTTAGCAATGGTTACACCTCCAAAGAAACACGAGCAGCCATCATCGCTTTGCATCAAAATGGCCTCACATGCAAGGAAATTGCTACAAAGAATATTGCACCTAAAAGAACCATTTACCGGATCATCAAAAACTTTAAGGAAAGAGGTTCAACTGCAGTGAAGAAGTCTTCAGGACTTGCAGTGTCCAGCAAGCGCCAAGACCGTCTCCTCCTGAGTCAGTTATGGAATCGTGCCACAACCAGTGCAGAGCTTGCTCAAGCATGGCAACAGGTAGGCTTGAGAGCATCTGCATGCACAGTGAGGCGAAGACTTTTGGACAACGGACTGGTGTCAAAAGAGGCAGCAAAGAAGCCACTTCTCTCTAAGAAAAACATCAAGGACAGTCTAAAATTCTGCAGGAAGTACAAGGCTTGGACAGCAGAAGACTGGCACAAAGTTATTTTCATCTGGAAAATCAATTGTCCGGAGAAGAAAAGGTGAACGCTACCATGAGTCCTGCGTCGTGCCAACAGTGAAACATCCTGAGACCATCCATGTGTGGGGTTGCTTTTCAACCAAGGGAGTGGGCTCTCTCATAATTCTGCCAAAAAAACACTGCCATGAATAAAGAATGTCAAAATGTCCTGCAAGAGCAACTTCTTCCAACGATCCATGAGCAATTTGGTAATGATCCGTGCATTTTTCAGCATGATGGAGCACCATGTCACAAAGATCATGACATTGAAATTTTGGATCCTTGGCCAGGCAACTCCCCGTATCTCAACCCCATTGAGAACCTGTGGTCAGTCCTCCAAAGGCGAGTGGACAAGCAGAAGCCCACAAATTGTGGTCAACTCCAAGAACTAATATGGCAAGAATGGATCGCCATCAGTCAGGTTTTGACCCAGAAGCTAATATCCAGCATGTCAGTTATGACAGTTATATAAATATATAATCTTTTGCCAATAAAATCCTTTAAAACTTATGTTTATCATTGTTTTTCAGTATACCATAGAAACGTGGAAAATGATCTACAAATGCTGAAGCAGTAAACTTTGCAAAACACAAAATTTATGTCACTGCCAAAACTTTTGTCCATGACTGTACAAAAGTAATACAAGAGCAATATATTTTTGTTACATGTTAAACCGTACTTTTAAGCCATCTTTTTTCGTTTTAATATTCAGAGACTCTAGTCCATATCACGATTCAAATTAAGTGACAGACCTACTTTTGATTCATTCATCCAAAAATTGACGAATTCCATGGCATTCCGCGTGCTGCAGAGTATAGAGTATTCCGTTCCCTATCGAGCTTCCATGAGACATCGTGGAGCTTTCTCCACTATGGGAACTCCTTCCCTTCCAACCTTTCCTGAAGTCCTAGGAAGTCCGCTTTTCCCGCCTCGGGGGGATGCAGAGCCTCCGTCCGCACCCGTTATAGCCACGCAGCGCTCGCCGGCGCATCCGACGACCCAGCCGCTGAAGCCGCTATGTCAGTTCCTGAGCATGTGGAAAACTATTCCGGGAATCTCGCATTGGTTGCTCGGCGTGATAGAGCGTGGGTATACCCTTCAGTTCAAACGCAGACCACCCCATTTCAATGCCGTACTGCATTCTCTAACATTGCCTCGAAATGTTCCGGTTCTGAGACAAGAGGTATGCGACCTGTTAGAGAAAGGAGCGATAGAACGAGTCACTCCGAACGAGCTAGAGAGCGGGTTTTACGTAGTGCCCAAGAAAGATGGAGGACTTTGCCCGATTCTGGATCTCAGACCCATCAACAGAGCGCTTTGCAGGCGTCAGTTCAGAATGATAACGCTAAAACAGATCCTGGCGCAGATTCACCCCGGGGACTGGTTTGCGTCCGTGGAGTTAAAGGATGCGTACTTTCACATTCAGATAGCTCCACATCACAGGCGCTTTCTGAGGTTTGCTTTCGAGGGCACAACGTACCAGTGCACTGTTCTCCCGTTCGGGCTGGCTTTGGCCCCACGCACGTTTTCAAAGGATGCAGCACTTTCCCCCCTCAGGGCAAGCGGGATGCGCATTCTCAACTATCTGGACAATTGGCTGATTTTAGCTCATTCACGGGACACGCTAGTCAGTCATGTCAGTCATTTGGACATGCTGCTTCGTCACTTGGAGTCCCTAAGGCTGTGTGTAAATTTTCAGAAGAGCGTTCTCGCCCCGAGTCAGACAATAACATATCTGGGGGTGTGTTTCAACTCGGTAGAGATGCGCGCTTGCCTCTCTCGGGAGCGTTCGGTGGACTACTACACATGAACCCACTGCAGTTATGGCTGAAATCTCGAGTCCCATGGAGGGCGTGGACTTCAGGCAGGTTGCGCATCACGGTCTCCCACGGCTGCATCAAAGCTCTGAGGCTGTGGCACAATCCAGATCTCTTCAGCCGGGGGATTCCCCTGGGCTTGGTGACATCACGCGTTGTGGTCACGACGGATGCATCGACTCGTGGCTGGGGAGCAGTGTGCCAGGGCATGCTGGCTTCGGGGATGTGGGCGGAGGAGGAAAGAGATTCCTCAAGGGGAGTGGAGATTGCACCCCTATTTAGTGTTAAATCTTGCTGCTAGTATTATGCAAGATCAGGGAAAACAGGGCTTCAGTGATACTCGTGGCTCCGAACTGGCCAAACCAGCCTTGGTTCCCGGACATGACAGAGCTGCTAGTGTCACCGCCATGGCTGATCCCCATCAGGACGGATCTGCTATCTCAAGCACACGGCTTGGTGTGGCACCCGAACCCTGAGTTATGGAGCCTTCATGTGTGGCTGCTTCAGGGATATCAGAGGAGCTGAGCGCCCTGGATCCTTGTGTGCTCAACACACTTTCAGAGGCACGGGCGCCCTCCACGAAGCGTTTGTATGCTTTAAAATGGAGAGTCTTTCTGGAATGGTGCCATGGTGCGCATATCGACCCAGTGACTTGCTCTGTGTCAGATGTTCTGCATTTCCTACAGTACAGACTGGATAGTGGATCTCTGCCCTCAACACTTAAAGTCTATGTGGCCGCTATTGCCTCGTTTCGTTCCCCGCTGGGCGGGCAATCGATCGGTAGGCACGCGCTGGTGGTGAGTTTTCTTAAGGGGGCGAGGAGATTGCATCCCCCGCGTCCGCCTTCAGTCCCACCATGGGACCTAGAGGTGGTGTTAAGAGCTCTTTCGCAGCCACCTTTTGAGCCTTTAGCTTCCGTCGCTATGAAGGAACTATCTCTCAAAACTGCACTTCTTCTTGCTATTGCTTCGGCTAAGCGAGTAGGGGATTTACACACGTTTTCTGTGAGCAGCAATTGTATACGCTTTGGACCCGGCGACTGCAGTGTAGCTCGTTCTCCGACCGAGAGCGGGCTACGTGCCTAAATCCCTGTCTACCCCCTTCAGAGTGCAGAGTGTTTCGCTGTCTGCTCTGTATGTTGAGTCTACAACCTTGTGTGGTGCGGATGCTTAGAGTTCGGTATGCCCCGTCAGGGCTTTCAGGATTTACATTGACCATTCTGCCAGCTTTCGGCAGTCTGACCAGCTTTTCGTTGCTATGGTGGTCGTACGAAGGGCCGGGCTGTGTCAAAACAGAGACTTTCCCACTGGATTGTGGATGCTATCACGGCGGCTTATGCCAGCCAAGGTTTGGAATGCCCTTTTCACATTAAGGGCCACTCAACAAGAGCTATTGCCTCGTCCTGGGCCTGGTCAAAAGGGATGTCTATTCAGGATGTATGCAGCCGGCTGGCCTGCTCAGAATACCTTTGCCAGGTTCTACAAGCTGGACGTCCAGTCCTTAGCTTCCCAAGTGCTGTCGGTATGTGCCTAATTACTTAATGCTACCTCTGTGATATGTGTTATGCTGCCTTGCACAGTTACTACTCTGCGCAGCCTTTCGTATTGTTGCCGTTGTCTGCCCTGTACTCAGTGTAGCTCTTATCACTCGATGTTAATTTTATTAGCGTACCATCAACATGTTATGTGTTATGCGGTTAACACAGTCATTCTGTGCAGCCCCTTCAATACTGTTTTTGTTCTACCCTGTTCTCAGCGCAGCACACGTTATTACTGAGCAGGTATGCACATTTTGTAGACCTGAGCTTAGACGCTCGTTGGCTTATCTCCACCTATCAGCTGGGAGCTCGTCTACAAGCGTCGTTATTGGTTATGGGAATCTGTGTGTTTCTATCTTCGTTGAGGCTGTTCTTCGCCTCTCTCACGGCGGGATTGAATATCGTTCCCATAGCGGAGAAAGCTCCGCAATGTCTCGTGGAAGCTCGATAGGGAACATCTCCAGTTACTATGGTAACCTCGGTTCCCTGAGAGGGGGAACAAGACATCACGGAATTCGCCGTGTTCGTTGCTCGACTGGCAAGCGGCATTCAGTATTAGATTCTGATCTAATTGTCGCGGGCATCACATTTTATACTGCCTCTCAAGCTCGTCAGTATTTGCATGCAATTTGCATAATTCGCGACAATTGGCCAGTCTACTAGACTGGCGGGAGCCAATAGGACTTCAGGAAAAGTTGGAAGGGAAGGAGTTCCCATAGCGGGGAAAGCTCCGCAATGTCTCGTTCCCGCTCTCAGGGAACCAAGGTTGCCTAAGTAACCAGAGACGTTTTTATGACTGGCCGTTTTTTTCATGGAGGAGAAATTGCGCGTGACCATGTAGAGAGAAATGACAAGTCATTGTGTAAATAAGATAACTTAAAGCTACTTAGGTTAATAAAAGAACAAGGTCTGTTCTATAAGAAAGGTAACCTTAAATGACTTCTGTTTTGATCTGGTGCTTTATAGAAAATAAAATTAACTTGACCTTCAAGCGGGGTGGGGGGGTGCCGTTGGGGAAACCTGCTTATTTTAATAAGCTGATATTTGTGAGTTATCGACTTACTGATGTGACAATGACAAGGCATTTTTATAATTTTTATCACTGACTTAATGTTGAGACAGACATTATAATAACAGTAAGAAGCAGTCTCAAACAAAATCTTTGTGGAAAAACACCTAGGCCTAAATTTAGCAGCACAGTGCTTTGACCAACTTGTGTTTCTTCTCAGCTTTAATCAGAATCAGAATCAGAATGAGCTTTATTGCCAGGTATGTTTGCACATACTAGGAATTTGTTTTAGTGACAGAAGCTCCACAGTGCAACAGAATGACAATGACAAGAAAAGACACACAGATAATAAAAGAACAATATACAAATATACAGGAAAAAGTGCAAAAAAGCAAATACTCAATATACAATTTAAATAAACTAAAATAGACAAATGTAAACAATTTATTATAGGTGCAAATTAGAAATGAGAAATGTAAACAAGTATGTGTATTAAATAAATAAATGAATGAATGTATAATAGTGTTGTTGTTCCATGTTATTTTTCAAGTGTTCATGAGATGGATTGCTTGAGGGAAGAAACTGTTCCTGTGCCTGGTCATTCTAGTGCTCAGGGCTCTGTAGTGTCGGCCAGATGGCAACAGTTCAAAGAGCGAGTGTGCGGGATGTGAGCGGGTCCAGAGTGATTTTACTAGCCCTTTTGCGCACTCTGGACAAACTATTTCAGTCAAGTCACTAATGAAGGTTGCACAGCCTAAAAATTAATTGATACATTTTGTTTATGTTTTGATTGATAACAACAAATTTAAGGTTGTTATGGTGGGTGCCAAAGAATAAAAAATTTAGATGCATGTACAGTAGAATAATTTTTCAGTTTTGGTATCCAGAAATTTTAGTGAATGGAGTTTAATTTGTAAATTACTGTTTGAGATCATGTGTGAACAGGAGCTTTAGAAACCAGTAAATAATTTCTGGCAATTCTGTGACTATAAATTGTAGTTTATAGTCAGTAAATTACCATTATTATGCTATGTGTGACCAACCAGTGTGAGTATGCACAAATACAGGACGTGTTGAGATAATTCTGCTTTCGTCTAAGCATAAAGTTCTTCCAGAGCTGAGGAGATTACCCAGTGCTGTTTACTGTGATAATTTGAATAGGTTTTCTAAAAAAACATACCCTAGATGGACGTCTTTGACCATTGCGTTGTGTTTCCCTGTGAGCTGAGTCACATCCATTCTTTAGCAGCTCTGTGTTGTATACGTCTCATTTTTAAAAGCAAACGTATTCTGTGAGATCAGTCCCTTAGAAGTCAAAAAATGTTGTAAGATTGGAGAGATAGTGAAACTAAAGCTTGTGTGAATAGCACATTTGTGTTTTTACCAGAAAAGTAAATCTGGACATTTTACGGTAATTTACCAGTTTCAGTGTGTGAACGAATCTCTTGTCTGCTGTCTGTTACACCCGTTTCACATTATTTCAATATGTGTTGAGTTCACCTTTAGGTGTCAGATGATCTCATCTACTATAAAACCTTCTTACGTGCTTCTCTGACGACCAGCGTGCCCTCACTGAATGTACTGTTCCCCTTCTGTCTGTATTTAGGTCACTTTATAATCTGTATTTCAAATCTGTTTTTAGCTTACATTCTTTTTTGCATTCACAGACTAGTGAATATTAATATAAAATGCATAGAGAGTTAAATGATACTATGAGTATAGAAAATCAGTTGCACTGAACAATAGTTTATTATTCAGTTTAGCTCCCTTTAAAAAAAAAAAAAGTTTATGCACAGAATGCCTCAGAGTCAAGTATTTCCAAAAAAAAAACAAAAAAAAAACGTAGTAAATCAAGATAATTTGCAGCAAATTACATATATAAATGTGTGTTCCTGGCCAGACTGTGACCTATGAAAATCCCCCTTCACACTTCAAAAGAAAATCTTCACAGAGTTCATCAATCATTAGACGTCTTCTCCGCCAGTCTTCAGCCCCTGACAGATGTGTGTAGCTACTGGCCAAACCCACATATCCCACTCAAGTAATTCAGCCCTACATCCACATGAGTCCTCTTCTCTGCGCGCCTGGAGAGCCCATAACCACCGCCTGCGTCACTGGGAGCACTAAGGTCACCCTAAAGGAGCTCTTAAACTGCGTGTGCCAGTTGTTGAAGGACAGATAAGAAAACAAAAGCTCAGTCATTGAACATGAACTGTTCTGTCTAGATTTTGACTGTGCTTCCCCAGAGCATCTAAAAACAAATACGTTCTTTTTTTGCCACTTTGTTTTATTGATTGCAGTTGGAAAAGTATTTTTGAGTCACATTTTATACCAACATAAAAATAATAATAATTGATATATTGATTAAAATTGAATAAAGTCTGTTTTTAAGTACTGTTCGTTTGTATCAATTTTTTATAATGTATTTATATACCGTAGGTCACTGTGTGCCCATTGCTATGCTATGGCTCTGATTCATTTAACAGGTTTTGTACTGTTTTCTTGATTCACCAACTTTACGTTTTTCAGGCAAAATTCTTCCTTGTGTCTCTTAGTTGCTCATGGCCATCCAGCTGTTTGGAGCTAACCTGGATGACTACCTCCACCTACTACTTCCACCCGTAGTTAAACTGTTCGATGCCCCCGATGTCCCCCTGCAAGCACGCAAGTCAGTATGAAAATCTTCCGCTCTGATCAAGCTTCCTAAGAAATAAATTTCCTTTAAAACAAGTATTATTTAAACCTGTGAAGTAGTAAAGCAAACATTATCTCTGTATAGCTGAAATACTTGATATGATAGGTGAATGACAGTTCTTTGCTTAATACTCTATACTCTCATAAAAAAGTATTTTTAAGTGCATAGCTTCTGCTTGAGGTCACCATGAACCACCATATTACAGCTATTTTATTGCTGTAATGTGACTTGCTGTAATGTGATATCATGGGGAAATGAAAACTTCCCCATGATTTACTTTCCCTCAAGCCAGGTGTATATGACTTGCTCCTTCCAGACGAACACAGTCAGAGTTGCTTTAAAATTTTTCCTGGCTCTTCCAAGCTTTATAATGGGGGTGGATAGTGGCTGATGTTTTGAAGCTCCAAAAAGCGCATAAATCCGTCGTAAAACTAACCCATACGCCTCCGGGGGGTTAACACATGTCTTCTAAAGCAGATCTATGGGTTTTTATAACAAAAATAATTGTTTTTAAAATTATAAACTCAAATCATTGACTTCCGGCAATGGCGTATGCATTGTGTTCGTCTGGAAGGAGAAAGTCATATACACCTGGCTTGAGAGTAAGTAAATCATGGGGAAATTTTCATTTTTGGGTAAACTATTCCTTTAAGGAATTGATTAGATGGTAAAAATGGTTGATCCTTATCAGAATGGAGCTACACCTGAAATAATTAATAGGTTTACTAAAATAAAGCCTAAATAGTTACAGTGCTGAGAAAATGTATTTGACCATAGCCTAATTTCTTCTGTTTTTGTGTATATTTCATATTAAATATTTTTAGGTCTTTCTAATGAAATACAACATACAGTCATGGCCAAAAATATCAGCACCCTTGCAATTCTGTCAGAAAATGCAACACTTCTCTCAGAAAATTGTTCCAGTTGCAAATGTTTTGGTATTCACATGCTTATTATTTTTGTTTGCACTGGAACAGCACAAAAAAAACTGAAGAAAAGTCAAACTTGATAAATTCACACAGAACTCAAAAATGGACTGGACAAAATTATTGACACCTTGTCAGAATTGTAAGAAATAATTGTTTTTCAAACATGTGATGCTGTAATTCTGTAATTCCAGTAATTTGTATTTAGACACACCGGTGGTAACAAGTAACAGAGAAAAGTTGACCTTTGTGTTGTGTGTCACACTGAGCATGGAGAAAAGAAAGTAGTGTTGTCTGTGGATTTGACAGAAAAAATTGTGGAGAAACATGGACAGTCTCAAGGCTACAAGTCCATCTCCAGAGATCCTAATGTTCCTGTTTCCACTGTGCGCAATATCATCAAGAGGTTTACAGCCCATTGCACTGTAGCTAACCTCCCTGGACATGGACGGAGCAAAATTAATGAAAAATTACAACAAAGGATTGTTCAAATGGTGGATACAGAACCCAGATTAACCTCCAAACAAATTCAAGCTGATCTGCAGACACAGGGTACAACAGTGTCAGCTCGCACTATCCATCGGCATCTGAATGTAAAGGAACGCTATGGAAGGACACCACTGCTGACACAAAGGCATAAAAAAGCAAGACTGGACTTTGCCTAAATTTGTGTGATAAAACCACAATCCTTCTGAGAGAACGTACTGTGGACAGATGAGACAAAAGTAGAGCTTTTTGGTAAAGGACATCATGGCACTGTTTACAAAAAAAGAAATGAGGCCTTCAAAGAAAAGAACACAGTCCCTACAGTCATGGTGGAGTCATACAAACATGGTGGAGGTTCAAAGATGTTTTGGGGTTGCTTTGCTGCTTCTGGCACTGGATGCCTTGACTGTGTGAATGGTATCATGAAATCTTGATTACGTATGGTAACCCTCGTTCCAAGTTCTGATTGAGGGAACGGAGACGTTGTGTCGACATGAAGGACACTAGGGGTCGCTCTAGGGAGCCCGAACACCTCTGACAGCTTTGAGAAGAGGCCAATGAGAATTGGTGTGCGGAATTTGCATAGCCAGCTCCGCCCTGGGCATCCAGGTATAAGAGGAGATGGCTAAGCTCTGCTCATTCGTTCTGTTCTGAGGAGCCGAGCCGACTGAGGAGACAGTCTGAAGATGTGGCAGGGGGGACACAATGTCTCCGTTCCCTCCATCAGGGAACGAGGGTTACCATACATAACCAAGACGTTCCCCTTCTGTTGTTCACGTTCGACGTTGTTTCGATGTGAAGGACACTAGGGGTCCCAGTTGAAAATGCCACAACTAGCAGACTGCGTCACGAGTGTATGGAGTGCAAGTAATAACAGGTCTACGTGTTACATAAGTGCAACTCACCTCTTCGAGACCTTCCAATGCCCAAGAGCTTCAGCCAGCCTTTCCTCACCTTTGGTTGAACATCTTGGAAGACATTGGGCCAGTGACTTTCCCCCCCGAGGGGGGGACAGGCACTACGGAGACCACACCCTGCCCGGAGGGGAGGTCGTCGTGTGGAGAGTACGCCTGAGGACTCACACTGGGGGAGTGCAACAAAGGGAAGATCCTGAGGCATGCTCCACATAAGGAGAGACTGATGGGCTCAGGATCAGCGACAAGTTTGTCTTTTTTTAAGGGAAACACCTCTCTGGAAATATAGGTGAAAATACACACATGGGGCCACGTTAGGAGGTTACATGTGGAGCACCAACTTAATATGAGAGTTCACAAGAGGTAACCTAACCTCACATTAGATTCCATGCGCAGATTGTAGAATCTGGCAAATGTGTTAGGTGTAGCCCAACCTGCAGCTCTGCAAATGTCTGTTAGAGAGGTCCCGTTTGCTAGCGCTGCCAACACTGCGATGACCCCGGTGGAGTGGGCGTGCACCCCCAGCGAGCAGGGCACACTTCTGGCCTGGTATGCCGTACGAATCGCATCTACGATCTAATGGGAGATTCTTTGTTTGGAGACAGCCTTCCCCTTCTGCTGTCCTCCAAATCAGACTGATCCAACCGTCTGAAGCTTTCAGTATGTTCCAAGTAAATGCTCAAGGCACAGACTGGGCATAACAAGGAGAGGTTGGGGTCGCCTTCCTGAGAAGGGATAGCTTGCAAAGTGACCACCTGGTCCCTGAAGGGAGTGGTGGGCACTTTGGGCACGTAACCAGGCCGGGGTCTCAGGATAACGTGAGAATTAGCCGGCCCGAATTCGAGGCACGAGTCACTGACAGAGAGGGCTTGAAGGTCTCCCACTCTTTTGATAGAAGTGAGCGCAGTCAGGAGAGCTGTCTTTGGGAGAGAGCACTGAGTTTGACCGACTGAAGAGGCTCAAAGGGATCTAGCTGCAGGCCCCGGAGGACCACAGGTAGATCCCAAGAGAGGACAAGGTGCGGTCTGATGGGGTTCAGCCTACGGACACCTTTAAGGAATCATATAACTAAATCGTGCTTCCCAACTGATCTGCCTTCCACCAGGTCATGGTTAGCGGATATAGCGGCCACCTGGACCTTCAGTGTTGAAGCAGAAAGGTGCCTATCCAGTCCTCCTTGGAGGAAGGAAAGCACTGCACCTCTCCACGGGTCCTCCCCCTGGGAAGAACACCAGTTTGTGAATTTGAGCCATCTGAGGTCAAACAGATGCCAGCTGTGTGCCAGGGCATCTGTGCCGAGGGGCGCCTTGGACAGACCATACCACAACTGGCAGTGAGTGGTTTCTAGCGAGGCAAACAGGTCGATCTGAGCCTGACCGAAAAGACTCCAAATTAGCTGAACCGTCTGAGGGTGAAGTCTCCACTCGCCCCGTAGCGAAGTCTGTCGGGAGAGCGCGTCCGCTACCCGATTGAGTTCGGCCGGTATGTAGGTGGTTTGTTGTTTTGACACCAAAGGGAAAAAAAAGGAAGGAAAGGAAAGGCCATGATGTGTGGCCAAGTATGGTGACCCATACTCTGAATTTGTGCTCTGCATTTGACCCATCCAATTGCACACACACACCCGGAGAAGTGGGCAGCCATATTGCTATCGCTACAGTGCCCGGGGAGCAGTTGTCACTCCCCCCACCGACAATCCCTGCCGGACCTGGGACTCAAACCCGCTACCTTTGGGTTACAAGTCTGACTCCCTAACCATTAGGCCACGGCTGCCCCCTTGAGGAGATGGCTGTGACGTGCGAAAGGAGCGAACACCGCCCTGGTGGTTGATGTAAGCTACAGTCGCGGTGCTGTCTGACTGGACCAGCACATGTTTGCCCTGAACCAAAGGTCGGAAACCTCTTTAGGGCCAGAAACACTGTTAACAGCTCAAGGCAGTTGATATGCCAATGCAGCCGAGGGCCCGTCCAGACCCCTGAGGCTGCTTGCCTGTTGCGCACAGCACCCCAGCCCATCTTGGATGCGTCTGTCGTAACCAAAATGCATCTGGACACTTGTTCTAGGGGAACTCCCGCCCGCAGAAACAAAATGTCTTTCTAAGGGCTGAATTTATTGAGACATACGGGTGTGACGTGCACCCGGTATGAACCTTGGTGCACCCGGTATGAACCTTGGCACCATGCCCATCTCGGGACTCGGGTATGCAGCCAGTGCTGTAATGGTCTCATGTGCATCAGACCCAGTGGCATGACTGCGGCTGAGGATGCCATGTGCCCCAAGAGCCTCTGAAATTGTTTGAGGGTAACCGTTGAGCTGCGTGAGAGCTTCTGGATGCAGCTCAGCACTGACTGTGCACGCTCCGGGGAGAGCCGTGCGTTCATAGCGACCGAGTCCAGTTATACACAGAAAAAAGATGCTGCGCATGGAGAACTTGAAGAAAGGCACTGGGGTAGGTCCTTACCCAGATACCAATCATCAAGCCTCGAACGCTTGGGACGGTGTGGAGAATTCCACTCCAGCCCGATCGCCTTGGCTGTCCGTTCAAGCATGGCTGCCATTTCCACATACGCCACTGACTGAGAGCCCGCCCCCACAGCGGGCGCTTCAGACAGGGTATCCGCTTCAGATGGCGGCCCACTCTCCGATGCTGCGGATACTTCCTCCTCCCCAGCAGGAGCCCCGAATAACCAATCCAATCCATACTGAGACGAATTTTCAAAGTCATCCGGAAGCTTGACCGGCGGACACACAGGGTGAGGATTGCGGGGATTTACCCGGCAAAGAACCACTTACTCCCCTCCCGTTCTTCACCAACATGCACCGCAGCCGCCTCGTACCCGGAAGTAAGTGGAAGCGAAGGGACACGGCTTGCGAAACAGAGTGTGCCGAGGGCACACGGCCCAAACACTGAAGACAGAGCTCTTGCTGATTGCTTTGGGAGAGGTAGAAACCGCAACCAGAAGGACACGGAAGGAAAGGCATTGTAAACACACAAACCAACCGTGTCTGACTCTTTTAGAGAAATTTGGTCTTTTAGTTTTAGTAAGAGGAAATCTGCTCTTCAAGACTCACCATCGAAGCACCCAGGGGACTCTCACTGCTGCTGAGTCTGAGAAGGAAGAGACCGCTGCCCGTGCCGTAGATCTAACGACGAAGAGGTGATTAATGCTGCTTCTCAACAAAGAGACGCTGCATTCGGCTCTGAAGAAATAGAACGAATGAGCAGTGCTTAGCCACCTCCTCTTATACCAGGATGCCCGAGGTGGAGCTGGCTATGCAAATTCTGCACACCAATTCCCATTGGCCTTTTCTCAAAGCTGTCAGAGGTGTTCGGGCTCCATAGAGTGACCCCTAGTGTCCTTCACGTCGACACAATGTCGAACATGAACGACAGAAGGGGAACTGATGATTACCAAAGAATTTTGGGGTGCAACGTAGTGGCTAATGTCAGAAAGCTGCATCTCCACCTGAGGTCATGGGTCTTCCAGCAGGACAATGACCCGAAACGCACTTCAAAAAGCACTCAGAAATGGTTTCAAACAAAGCGCTGGAGAGTTCTGAAATGGCCAGCAATGAGTCCAGATCTGAATCCCATAGAACACCTGTGGAGAGATCTCAAAACATCAGTTGGAAGAAGGCATCCTTCAAATTTGAATGACCTGGAGCAGTTTGTAAAAGAAGATGGGTCCAGAATTCCAGTAGAGAGGTGTAAGAAACTCATTCATGGTTACAGGAAGCGATTGATTTCAGTTATTTTTTCCAAGGGGGTGCTACCAAATATTAACTTAAGGGTGCCAATAATTTTGTCCAGTGCATTTTCTTGGGTTCTGTGTGGAATTGTATCTGATTTGTCTTTTCTGTTTGTTTGTTTTTGTGTGTGTGTGTGTGTGTGTGTGTGTTGTTCCAATACAAAAAAATTAAAAATAAACGTGAGTACCAAATCATTTGCAACTGCAACTATTTTCTGAGAGAAGGGTTGCATTTTCTGACAAAATTGCAAGGGTGCCGATATTTTTGGCCATGACTGTAAAACAGTGTCAACATCAGTAAGCACATACAGTTTTTTATGTATTGTTTTTTTTGTGGTTGTTATTGTTGTTGTTTTTTTTAAGTTAGCTAACAACTATTAACCATGTGAAGACAAATAATGAATAACAACACTTTAAATCTGGTTGTGCCACCTTTAGCAGCAAGAACTGCAAACACTTTCGATCAGTCCGATCAATCAGTTCACAGAGCTGTAGTGAATTTTGTTCCATTCTTCTTTGCAGAAACTGCTTTAGTTTAGCCACATTGGATGGGTTTTAAGTATGTACTGCCTTTTTAAGGTCCTGCCACATCACCACAATTGGGTTTAAGTCATGACTTTGACTAAATTTATTTTAGCTTTTTTGAGCCATGCAAAGGGGCGGACTTACTCCTGTGCTTTGGATCATTATCTTGCTGGTAAGATTATTCTTTTTGTAGAATTCGGTGTTTGGTTTTACACCAGATGTAACAGGACTTATTTTCCAAAGAGTTCCACTTTCAATTTATTAGCTCCAAAAACATTTGAGGTCATCAAGGTATGTTTTGGCAAAATTGAGATGAGACTTAATGTTCTTCTGGGTTAGTAGTGATTTTTGCCATTTTTGCCATTGTTGGCCAGTGAAGTAATCAATAGTGCCTTTTATTGCTGCATGAGAGGCCTGCAGTTCTTTCCATGTTGTCCTTGGGTATTTTGTGACTTCCTGGATGAGTCGTTACTGTGCTCTTGGAGGAATTTTGGAAGGATCTGGGAAGTTTTTTTTCCAATTGAAGATAATGAACAGGGCTGGCAATAATCAGGTCTGGTCTAGTCCAGCTGAACAGATTTGGGAATTAGTAGCTACAGAGACATACATTTTTTTAGAGGGTTAATAATATATTAATAATAATAATAATATATTAATAATAATGTGAATGAACAGCTGAGGAACAATGAAATCATAATCATATTAAATTAAATTAGTTAAATTTTGAGTTTACATTGACTTGAAAAATAAACATAGGTCAGTGGAGGTAGTGAAATTGTTTTCGCAGAAGTGGATCTATGAAGACAGGATTACATTAACACAGCGGCTTTGGCTAGCTGTTACTCTGTCATTACTCTCAGCGAAACCTTTTTTACAGACAAGAGTCTGCATTTGATCCCTGTTGTTTTACTGATAAAGTGTTGAGCTGAGTTTAAGAACGAATTTTGAAGAGGCAGGTAGACATGGATTGCATTTTAATGTGCTAGAGTTTGTTGTCTGTACCACTGTGAAGATGTGTTTCTAGGGAATCTCATTTTTAAAACATTAAATACAATTAATTAGACCATGTCAGCTTTACTGATTCAAATGTTTTTAAAAAGATATTTATATACCAAAGCCAAATAATGATATTACATATTGTTTAGCAATGGAATTAAAATAAATAAATAAATAAAGTTCTATAGAAACTGTACAATATTGTCAGTCTATTACCAATCAGTCTGTTGCCATTAAATGTTTTTATTCACGTTTAGTTGTTTTATTTTTGATTTTTAGAGTTGCCTTGGAGACTTTAGATCGCCTGACTGAGTCTTTGGACTTCACAGATTATGCCTCCAGAATTATTCACCCTATTGTGCGCACTCTCGACGTTACTCCAGAGCTGCGGAACACGTCCATGGACACACTGTCCTCACTTGTCTTTCAGCTTGGCAAAAAGGTACAAAATCAAAGCCTAGTTTAAATTCTGATTACTGTCTAGAAGTTTAGTTGTTTGGCTGTCACATCATTTGAAAAAAACAAAACAAAACAAAACAAAAAAAACTATTAAACAATTTTTTGCCATAATTCCCATAAATTTATGCCATGAACTTGTGTGTTTGAAGTAACCATCTAATGATTTCCTGGTGTCTCTCTAATGCTCAAAAAGTCTTCCAATCAGAGATAGGGATGAGGTCATTGCTTTAACTATTCCTCCTAAAACTAGTGGCTCAACATGTGGCCATCATGAGCACCAGACGCAAGTTCTGATTCCTTTGATCACTGCAGGCCACAATCTTTAGTTTCCTGTGTTTAGAAGAGCAACACTTTATTTGTGTACTTACTAGTTGATGGGGTTTAGTCACATGTACACACATGTGCAAGCATTCACTCCCAGCACTCAAAAGCATTTTATTATACCATATGGAATCAAAACAATCACTCCAGTACGCTTGCTTTGCTCCTTTATTTTGCAATGTCAGAAAGACTTTTACCAAGTTGATATTAAAATAAAAAGAAGTAATGACACAATCTGTCTACAGTACTAGTATTGAGTACTGACTTCACTACACATTCACTACACGTGGTATCTGACTTTTTTATTTTTGTTAGCAAAAGCAATTGAGAAATACTTGAAGGCTTGAAGGTAATTGCTTTAATTTCATTCATTAATATATGTATTAGTATCTTTTTCAGTTGTGTTGCGCTTTTAAAAGTGTTGTGGAAATTAGTATTCATATTCGTATGAAAAAGAATATGTCTTCATGTTTCTTTTTCACAGTACCAGATCTTTATCCCTATGGTGAACAAAGTGATGTTGAAACACCGCATCAATCACCAGCGCTATGATGTTCTCATCTGTCGAATCGTCAAGGTCAGCATCCTGCCCTCTCCACGCCTGCATGCATAATGTTTCTTTGCAAAAATCATACTTTTTTTCCACAGCTCACTCATGACAATTCAGTCCTGTCCTGAGGAACTTGACTGAAACAAACCACCTCTTGTGTTCTGCCTGTTTCCTGCATTAAGCCCCCTGTGTGAACCACCACTCATTCTTTGCTAGTGAACCCAGACTTCCTGTTTCAACACATGGCCTCTTGGCATCCAAAAACTAATAGTGTCTTTGTCTTTGACATGCATAATATTTCCTACTGACATTTATTTATTTATTTTATTTATTTATTTTTTAGAAATGCTGTTGATATGTTTGAAATGTTTGATGTCTCTGTAAATCATAAAAATTATAAGCATAAAAATTTGTATTTAATTTATTGTAGAAAAATATTTGTTAATTATTAACTTGTTTAAGGTACCAAACATAATATTTAACCTTACCCCAGGGCAACACTGTTAAACCATACTTAATGCATTTTAACATGTGTTCAATCATTCAGCCCTGTTACCAGAAGTATTTTTTAAGCTATGTTTGTTTTTCTTTGATTTATTGGAATCATGTTTATCAACAAATTAGCAATTGGTCCTAAATTAGATGCTACAAACATCTTGATTCAGGCTAAATTTGCAGCCAGGTTACTATTGCAGCTATTTTTTTTTCAGTGGTCTGCAGAGTTTGAAGCCTTATTTATGTGTCCTGTCTGTAGAAAGTATTGGCATATTTTGGAGCCCTTGTTTCAAGTGCCTGCATGTTTTTTCGAGCTAAGCACAAGTGTAGATTTGTGTGTGTGTGTGTGTGTGTGTGTTGTCTTTGCTAACCTATGTGTGTGTCTCTCTCAGGGCTATACTTTGGCAGAAGAGGAAGAGGACCCTTTAATATTTCAGCATAGACAACTACGTAGTAATCAAAGTGACACACTGGTTAGTGGCCCGGTCGAATCGGGACCAATGAAAAAACTGCATGTCAGCACAACTGCTCTTCAAAAGGTTTGTAGAATGATGTGTAACCTTCATAATTTCACACTCACATGTTGGAGGGTTTGTGGTTAACATTTGAAGGTGCAAGTGATAGTTTGGTATTAATGGGGTCATCGGATGCAAAATTCACTTTTACATGTTGTTTATATGTGTGTTGGCAGTGTGTGTACACAACCACACTATAATGACAAAAATCAGGCAGGGGTAGGCAAGAATGTCTCCAATTAGGCCATTTGAGGCGTTTTGTTGTTGGATTTAATAATAAGCATAGTGGTCATTTACTCCCGACACAGCCACTAAAGACGCGGAGGATTAACGTTACTTTAGTTTTTAAAGGGAATGCACCCACCGATCTGCCTAAATGTGTCTATGTTTGCACAGATCTTTCATGATCCAGCGTCTGGATCATGAAAGACCTACAGAATAAGTGAGTATAAGGGTTTTTTTAATACATTTTTATAATTTTTTTTATACATTTTTGTAAATCGTCTTTCCTAATAATTTGTTAGTTAGCACGTTTGATGGCTAAATGCGGCTCAAGTTTACTTGGTTTGTCACCCCACGGAAAAGAGGGGCAGGGTGAGCAGTTGCTCATTAGCATTTAAACAGCTCGCTGTGAACAGGTCTGTTTTTGACAAGGTAAAAATGAGGTTGGTTTACACTAATGCTGAGAAATTTTAACCAAAGTATGTTAAAGACTTTTCATTAAGACCCTAAAAAATCATCAACTTGTGGAAAATCTGCATCCAATTGCCCGTTTAAAAAAACACCCACATAAGTATATAGATATTGAAGCAGTCCAATCTTTCTATTTATATTAGACATCACTATTCCAAGTAAAATCAGCTTCAGCTTGGAAATCAGAATATAACATGTAGTTTATGAGTCTCCATTTACAACATATTTCTTTTTTTCAACGTAATTGATATTGTGTGTAGTGTGTTGGTTGAAAGAGCTCATTTATCACTTCTTGAAATGTTGAAATAGAATCACACTGTTCATAAAAATTGTTTCAACTTAGTTAAAATTATAAACGTACAGAATAATTTCCATAATATTCCTTGATCTCCTGTTTTGTTTGATTTGAGCCATAGCTGCATCTGTCTTCACCACCACACTACATCATCCTATTCAGACAGAGATTAAATTCACATGTCCTGTGGGCACACTGCTGAAGGGATTGTCTGTTCTCTGTGATTTGTGAAGACGTCATAATGATTCACAGGTGTTGCCTGAGAGGTCTTTCCACTATCTTCTCCACCATAGCCTTCATTATTCAATTATCTGTTGCCCAAATATTAAACATTCACCTACGAGTGGACTCAATAGCCTAGAGTGTTGGCTTTTGTCCTGTGAAAGAAAAAAAACTCACACACACACACACACACACACACACACAGGTTTATATATATATATATATATATATATATATATATATATGTTGTGGCGGGGTGAAGAAGCACACGACACAACGATTGCAACTGAAAAGCCCACGGAGGGTGGATTTATTAAGAAAAGTGCACAAACAAACTGTGAATGTGGTCCCACGTGGCAGTCTTGGCGGGGAGTGAACCGTAAGTAGATCCCCGGGTGAAGAGAGTGCTGGTGGGAGTGCAGAACTGGTGATCTGGGTCTTGTGCTTCAAGTGCTGCTGTCTGGAGAGAGGAGAAGAAGAGAGACACGTTAGAGCACAGTCTGTCATCTGTAGTGAGGTCTTGCCTGTTTGTGTTGGTGCTTCCTTGGCTTAAATCCCTCTCTCCAGACGAGCTTCAGGTGTGTGTGGCCAGGCCATGATGAGCGAGGGGCAGGGCCAGTGGTTAGTTGCCAGGACGACGCTGATGATCCATCAGGACGCTCGTCATACTCCATCCCCCCTAAGCGACGTCCTGGTCCTGAAACGTAGAAGGGGTGAGATAGGGGGTGGGTGGGGAGTGACCCCTGCCAGACCTGCGAAGGCTGCCCAGGTCCGAGAGAGTCCGTCGGCGTTGGCAGCCCCTGCCCGATGTTTTACCTCAAAGTGGTAGTCCTGGAGCGCTAAGAACCATCGGGTCACCCTGGCGTTGGTCTCCTTGGCTCGGGACATCCACTGCAGTGGAGCGTGGTCTGTGATCAGGGTGAACTTCCAGCCCAGCAGGTAGTATTTAAGCTCCAGGACTGCCCACTTGATCGCCAACACCTCTTTCTCGACTGCTGCGTACTTGCTCTCGGCCGGGGTCAGCTTCCTGCTGATGTTAGACTACGGGGTACTGCACCTGGGACAGGACGACTCCCAACCCCGTGTCGGAGGTGTTGGTCTGTACCAGGAAGGGACTGTTGAAGTCCGGGGCTTTCAAGAGCAGCTCGGAGGTGAGAGCCACCTTGATCTTTTGGAATGCCTCCTCGGTCTCGCTGGTCCACTGCAGTTTCTCCGGCTGCCCCTTCCTGGTCAGGTCTGTCAGGGGGGAGTCTAGAGAGGAGAAGTTAGGGATGAAACAGCGATAATAACCTGCCAACCCCAAGAAAGCTCGTACCTGGGATTTTGTAAGGGGCCTTGGGGCATCCCTTACGGCTTCCACCTACTTCTGCTGTGGCCGAACCAGTCCTCGTCCCACCGTGAACCCCAGGTACTTGGCTTCCGATAAAGCAAGATGGCATT
Organism: Cirrhinus molitorella; assembly: GCA_033026305.1. Taxonomy (NCBI): domain Eukaryota; kingdom Metazoa; phylum Chordata; class Actinopteri; order Cypriniformes; family Cyprinidae; genus Cirrhinus; species Cirrhinus molitorella. The sequence goes on along the minus strand of CM065125.1, from coordinate 31,560,969 downwards.
TGCGGGGGTTGGCAGTCAGTCCAGCCCTCCTGAGCTCCATAAGCACCCTTCGCAGACGGTCCAGGTGTTCCTTCCACGTCTCTGAGTGGACTACGACGTCATCCAGGTAAGCCGCGGCGTACGTCTGGTGGGGTCGCAGGAGGACCTCCATGAGCCGGAGGGTCAAAAGCGGAGGGCACCATCTGGCTTGGGGACCATGACGATTGGGCTGGACCACGGGCTGCGAGATGGTTCAATCACCCCTAACTTCAGCATATCCTGGATCTCACTCTCAATACCCATCCGGCGAGCCTCTGGGACCCGGTAGGGACGTTGCCGGATGACAACTCCTGGAGGTGTTTTGATGTCATGTTCGATGATATTAGTCTGCCCGGGCCAGGTGGAGAACACCTCAGAGAACTGACTGACCAGGTGCTGGAGCTCTGTTTTCTGCCCAGCTGCCAGTTGAGGGTTGATGTCTACCTCCACGAGGTCGCTGGTGGCAAGTGCAGCGAGTTGGTCCCTGGTTCCGACCCACTTCTTCAGTAGGTTAACGTGGTAAAGCTGATCCTCCCTGCGTCTACCCGGTTGCTGCAGTCGATATGTCACTGGGCCAACTTTTTCTACCACGGTGTAGGGGCCTTGCCAGGTGGCGAGGAACTTGCAGGCGGCTGTAGGGACCAGGACCATAACTCGATCCCCGGGTTGGAACTCTCGTGGCTGGGCAGCCCGGTTATATTGTCTCTGTTGGGCTTGTTAGGCCTTGCTCAGATGCTCCCGGACCAATGGCATGTCCCGGTCGAGCCTTTCCCTCATCTCCCTTACATGCTCAACCACAGATTGGTGGGGTGCCGGCTGCTGCTGCTCCCAATCCCGTCTGTCCTCCGCCGTGACCTTCTTCAGCATCTGCTTCAGGGTCTGATTGAAGCGTTCCACCAGGCCGTCCGTTTGCGGATGGTAGACTGTAGTCCGTAGCTGTTTTACCCCCAGCAGCCGGCATAGGTCAGCCATCAGCCGGGACATGAACGGCGTACCCTGGTCAGTCAAGATCTCCTTGGGGATGCGGACTCGGCTGGAGAGGAGAAAGAGTTTTTTCTGCAATGGCTTTGGCGGTGGCTTGTCTCAGGGGTATGGCCTCTGGATACTGGGTGGCATAGTTGACGATCACCAGGATGTGTTCGTGACCACGGGCAAACTTTGGCAACGGTCCCACCAGGTCCATCCCGATGCGCTCGAAGGGCACCTCAATGATGGGCAGCGGTATCAGCGGACTGGGAGGAGGAGTGCGGGTAGAGGTCACCTGGCAAGTAGGGCACGTCTGGCAGAAGCGCTGCACGTCTGCGTCTAGCCCTGGCCAATGGAAACGGTCGTGGATCCGCTGTATGGTGTTATGGACCCCCAGGTGCCCGGCCATTGGATGGGAATGGGCCAACTTCAGATCCTCCGTCTTTGATCTTGGGACGACCAGTAGTTGTTTCTCCTCCCCCCTCTGCTGGGCGACGCAATACAACAGGCCATTTTGAACTATGAAGTGCGGGAGAGGATGGGGCTTCGGCTGGGCATCCTTGCCATCGATCACCCGTACCTGGGACCAGCAATGCTTCAACCGATCGTCCTCTCATTGTGCCCGGCCGAACGAGCCCCCTCCAGTCACCTGCTGTAGCACATCTAAAAACAGATTGGAGTGAGAAGGAGGGGACTCACCATCTCTCCCGCTGTCGGAGGCCACGAGAGCCAGGCACTCTGATGTCGATTGCCTGGGCCTCAGTCTTCGGCGCCCCCGTGCGCTGGCAGGCTGGGCGACGACGGCTAGTAGGCGGTCAAACCCGGGCCAGTCTCTCCCTAACAGGACAGGTAGGTATTTTACCAAGCCCACTTCCAGGGTCCAGGCTCCAGGGCTGGCTGAAATAGTGACTCGACGGGCCGATACCTGTCTGGTATCTCCGTGGACGCAGGTGATGTGCAGGTATGTCTTTGTTTTGCCACGGGAGGACAGGACATTGGGCCTGACCAGGCTGACTGCGCTGCCAGAATCCAGAAGGGCTTTAAACTGCGACCACCCGCTCCATCAGACAGTGTTGCGCGAGTCTCATCAGTTCAGCGGCTTGGGCATGGGCGGGCAGCTTTTTGTTCCCACTCGTGAAACAGTTGGGCCGTGCAAATCGGCGACAGTCCCATGCGGGCTAAGACTTCTCTTTTGATAACCTCATATTGGTCTCTCATTTCAGCGGGTAGTGTGAAGTACACTCGCTGTGCTTCTCCAGTCAACAGGGAGGCCAGCACTCGTACCCAATCGCCAACCGGCCAACCTTCAGCTGTGGCTGTACTCTCAAACATTTGTAGAAACGCTTCTACGTCGTTGTGAGAAATCTTCGGCAACAGCTGGGTGGCTCGTGCGCGGGGGTCCAATCGGGGGGTTTGCTGGGTGGCAGCGGCATGGATGGCGGCGAGCTCTTGCTCGGTCTCGCCCTGGCGGGTGGCTAGTTGCTCCACAATTTGCTGCTGGCGGATGCTTACTTCAGTGAGCCGCTGCAGTATCTCATTAATGGGGGGGGGAGGAGCATGCGCCTGTCCATGGTGGAAAAAAAACTAAGAAACAAAAAAAAAGTTAGAGTTTGGCTGAATGTGATCGTTGGTCGGTGTTTCTTCATCAACTTGCCCGCATTCTCCACCACTGTGGCGGGGTGAAGAAGCACACAACACAACGATTGCAACTGAAAAGCCCACAGAGGGTGGATTTATTAAGAAAAGTGCACAAACAAACAGTGAATGTGGTCCCACGTGGCAGTCGTGGCGGGGAGTGAACGGTAAGTAGACCCCCGGGTGAAGAGAGTGCTGGTGGAAGTGCAGAACTGGTGATCTGGGTCTTGTGCTTCAAGTGCTGCTGTCTGGAGAGAGGGGAAGAAGAGAGACACGTTAGAAGTCTTGTTTTAAGTCTTGCCAGTTTCAATATTCAAAACATTTCCTGTACAGAAAAACTCAACCGAGTACTCGTGCGCAATGAGAGGCGCGTCTCACAAACAGCACGCACACATCGAACTGAGCTCTCCTTCGCGCCCTCCTGCACCTAAACAAACAAATACAAATCGCCAGTTTAAACATGCAAACACAAAAGATGTGAAAGGGAACCTCTTCTTGCTCTTGAACTGACAAATACATACAAAATGATGTCGAAATACCCGTCTTGGACAGTAAAATTGTTGGTTATGTTTTAAGTGAAAGTAAACAGCTGAGAAAGAAATTGCATGTGTATTATTATATGCATTGTCTCTTAAAGTGACCGCACCTAATTTACTAGCTACTGTCGGTGTCCATAATGTTGATCCAAGAAAATGAATGAAAGAAAATGGACTGGATTACTGTAGTTTTAACAAGAATTAATCTATATTTATTGTGTACAGTGTATAAATTATACCGTTTCTGTATCTAGACACCTACAGACTTGAAAAACGTAATCATTGTGTAAATAGCGCTAATAAATAAATAGAATAAACATACGTTGTAATGTAAATTTTCTAATATATAATATTAGAATACAATGTCAGAGGCGAAAAGGATGCACCACCAACTGAGAGAACCGCAGCCTTGAGAGGCTTGTCAAGCAAAATCATTTCAAGAATTTAAGTGAACTTCACAAGGAATGGACTGAGGCTGGGGTCAAGGCATCAAGAGCCACCACACACAGACGTGTCAAGGAATTTGGCTATAGTTGTCGCATTCCTCTTGTTAAGGCTCTCCTGAACCACAGACAACGTCAGAGGCATCTTACCTGGCCTAAGGAGAAGAGAAGGAGAACATTGGCCCACGGGTGCAACCTGCACCGGGGCCCCACGAACCCCAGCTCGGCCCTGTATGTATAACGTATAATGGTATAACAGTACGTGTATTCGTATCGAATGGTTCACGGGGAAATTCCAAATGGAAGTGATCATCCCTATGCTCCTACTCCCTTTGAAGGGCAGAGCCCTTGGAGTGGAGACTTTGGAGTGAGCAGGGTACGTGCGTGCCATTATGTAGACGTTTGGAATTCACTTGGCAAAGGGAGCGACGTAATTTTCCTCATTATCTTCAGCTGGCATGTTCCCATGACAACGGAAAACTATTGACTCAACAACAGGACATTCAACTCAAATTGTGGAACTCGTGTATTAAATAATTTCAGTGCACACAGACTGAAGTAGTTTAAGTCTTTGGTTCTTTTAATTGTGCTGATTTTGGCTCACATTTAACAAAAAACCACCAATTCACTATCTTAACAAATTAGAATACTTCATAAGACCAATTAAAAAAAAACATTTTTAGTGAATTGTTGGCCTTCTGGAAAGTATGTTCATTTACTGTATATAATGTACTCAATACTTGGTAGGGGCTCCTTTTGCTTTAATTATTGCCTCAATTCGGCATGGCATAGAGGTGATCAGTCTGTGGCACTGCTGAGGTGATATGGAAGCCCAGGTTTCTTTGACAGTGGCCTTCAGCTTATCTGCATCTTTCGGTCTCTTGTTTCTCATTTTCTTCTTGACAATACCCCATATATTCTCTATGGGGTTTAGGTCTGGTGAGTTTGCTGGCCAGTCGAACACACCAACACCATGGTCATTTAACCAACTTTTGGTGCTTTTGGCAGTGTGGGCAGGTGGCAAATCCTGCTGGAAAATGAAATCAGCATCTTTAAAAAGCTGGTCAGCAGAAGGAAGGAAGTGCTCTAAAATTCTATGGTAAACGGGTGCAGTAACTGGTTTTCAAAAACCCCAGTGGACCAACACCAGCAGATGACATTGCACCCCAAATCATCACAGACTATGGAAACTTAACAATGGACTTCAAGCAACTTGGGCTATGAGCTTCTCCACCCTTCCTCCAGACTCTAGGACCTTGGTTTCCAAATGAAATACAAAACTTGCTCTCATCCGAGAAGAGGACTTTGGACCACTAGGCAACAGTCCCTTTATTCTTCTCCTTAGGCCAGGTAAGATGCCTCTGACGTTGTCTGTGGTTCAGGAGAGCCTTAACAAGAGGAATGCGACAACTATAGCCAAATTCCTTGACACGTCTGTGTGTGGTGGCTCTTGATGCCTTGACCCCAGCCTCAGTCCATTCCTTGTGAAGTTCACTTAAATTCTTGAAATGATTTTGCTTGACAAGCCTCTCAAGGCTGCGGTTCTCTCAGTTGGTGGTGCATCCTTTTCGCCTCTGACATTGTATTCTAATATTATATATTAGAAAATTTACATTTTAGTTTCATTAAATGACTATCCATACAGTATAAATTCCGGGTATCTCTTGTTCTTTGAAACCACACTAATGGCTTCCCCATTACTGTTGCTGACTTGGCAGTGGTCGAGGAGACAATCATTGACACCCTCCACAAAAAGAGTAAGTCTCAGAAGGTCATTACTGAATGGGGTGGCTGTTTACAGATGTATCAAAGCATATTAAATTCAAAGTTGACTGGAAGGAAGAATGGGTAGGGAAAGGTGCACAAGCAACAGGGATGATTGCGAGCTTGAGAATACTGTCAAGTAAAGCCGATTCAAACACTTGGGAGAAGTTCACAAGGAGTAATATTTTCAAGAGAAAGATGGGAAACAGTCGATCCAACAATATACAGAAGATCTGAAGGCTCAGGAGTGCCTCAGCAGTGCCATAGCTGATCACTTCCATGCCACACTTCACTAATGCTGTAATTTGTGCTAGGAGCAAGTCATTTGCTTTAATATGTGCTGCCGACCCAAGTATTGAGTGCATAAATTAACATACTTTAAAGAACTTGAACTTTTCTGTTTTGCAAATCCGTTTTTTATTGATCTTAGGAAATATTTTAATATTTTGAGATACTGGATTTTTGACTTTCATGAACTGTAAGCTCTTATCATCAAAATTAAACCAAAAAAACATTTGAAATATTTTACTTTACATGTAATGAATCTGGAATATATGAAAGTTTCCGTTTTTTTAAGTTACAAAAAAAAAATAACTTTTTTTAAATAGGCTATTTAACCATTGACTATAGCCATTCAACATTACAGTATAATTGAGAGCTGTCAATTTTATATTTATTAGACTTTAAAAAATGACTTCTAATTTAAGGGAACTTAAAACAATCTTCACATAAACTATTCTAATAAATGTGCCCTTTAGCAAGAACACTAAACTAAATTAACACTAAATTCTAAATTAAATAAAGATAAAACTTAGAACTTTGTTGATTTCCTCTTTTTAATTTTGTTCTTTGATTAACAGACATCACAGTAGCCAAATAAATGAAAGAAAAAAAACACAACAGATCTACAAATTAATAATAATAAAAAAGGATAACATGGTTGGAAAATCATCAGTCCCTTGATTTAATACTTTGGAGAGCCACCTTTTGATTTAATTACAGCCATCAGTCTTTTTGTCTGTACTAGTTTTGCACACCTTTCCTTGCAGAAATGCTCATTCAATGCTCAATTCTGTGGTGAGCGGCAGTGGATTGCTCTCTTCACATCTATCTGCAGATTTTCGATTGGATTTAAATCCGGGCTCTGACTTGGCCACTCAAAGACATCAGAATCAGAATCAGAAAGAGCTTTATTGCCAAGTATGCTTGCGCATACAAGGAATTTGTTTTTGTGACATTAGCTTCCAGTGTACATAGACAACAACACAGACAATAAAAAATAAAATAAAATAAAATAAATAAAGGTAATAGAGAATAGAAAATATACATATGTAAATATAAATATAAATAGACACAAAAAATATTTATATAGAAAAATGGATTAAGAAATAAGTGGCATATACAGTTGTGCTATTGATGCTTGATGAAAGTTATTGCACATATTTTTATTGCACAACGGGGTGAACATTTAGCTGTTCATAAGTCGGATTGCCTGGGGGAAAAACTGTTCTTGTGCCTGGTTGTCCTGGTGTTAGGGGCTCTGTAGCGTCGGCCAGATGGCAAAGGCTCAAAGAGTGAATGGCTTGGATGTGAGGGATCCAGGGTGATTTTCTGAGCTCTTTTCTTCTCCCTGGATGTATACAGTTCTTGAAGGGTGGGCAGGGGAGCACCAATAATCCTCTCTGCAGTCCGAACTGTGCTCTGTTATCTTCTGATGTCTGATTTTGTAGCTGAGACAAACCAGACAGTTATTGATGTGCACAGAACAGACTCGATGACAGCTGAGTAGAACTGCTTTAACAACTCCTGTGGTAGGTTGAACTTCTTCAGCTGGCGAAGGAAGTACAATCTTTGTTGGGCCTTTTTTACAATGGAGTCAATGTGAGTGTCCCACTTCATGTCCTGTGAGATGAAAGATCCCAGGAACTTAAATGTCTCCACTGTAGCCACAGTGCTGTCCATGATGGTGAGTGGGGAAAGTGCAGGGGGGTTCCTCCTGAAGTCCACTATCATCTCTACTGTTTTGAGCGTGTTGAGCTCCAGGTTGTTATGACTGCACCAGACAGCCAGCTCTTTTACCTCCTGTCTGTAAGCAGACTCATCACTGTCCTGAATGAGGCCGATAAGTGTGGTGTCATCCGCAAACTTCAGGAGCTTGACAGAGGAGTCTTTAGAGGTGCAGTCATTGGTGTAGAGGGAGAAGAGCAGTGGGGAGAGAACACAACCCTGAGGGGCGCCAGTGCTGATAGTGCGACTGCTGGACATGAATTTCCCCATTCTCACCTGCTGTCTCACCATCTGTCAGAAAACTGTTGATCCATTGACAGAGAGGGCTGGGAACAGAGAGCTGGAGCAGTTTGGTTTGGAGGAGTGTAGGAATGATGGTATTGAAAGCTGAACTGAAGTCCACAAACAGGATCCTCACGTAAGTCCCTGGCCGGTCTAGATGTTGCAGAATGTAATGTAATCCCATGTTGACTACATCATCTACAGATCTGTTTGCTCGGTAAGCAAACTGCAGGGGGTCCAGTAAGGGTCCAGTAATGTCCTTCAGATAGGCCAGAACCAGTTTCTCAAACGACTTCATGACGACAGACGTTAGCGCCACAGGTCTGTAGTCGTTAAGTTCTGTTATCTTGGGTTTCTTGGGAATGGGGATGATGGTGGAGCGCTTGAAACAGGCAGGGACTTCACACAACGCAAGAGATTTGTTGAAAATTTGTGAGAAAATGGGGGCCAGCTCATAAGCACAGGTTTTCAGACAGACTGGTGACACACCGTCTGGACCTGATGCCTTTTTTCTTTTGTTTTTCCTGAAGACCTGGCACACGTCGTTTTCAGTTAATTGTTAGGCAGGAGGGGGGGAGAGGGGGGTTGCTGGAGGTGTTGATGGTTGTGAGAAGAGATCGTCTGAGCAGGTGTGGGGGTGTGGGGGCTGAGCAGGTGTAGGGGCTTTCAAATCTACAATAAAACTCATTCAGGTCTTCACCTTCTTATCCTTAAGCCATTTTGTTGTTGTTTTGGCAGTAAGTTTAGGGTCATTGTTGTGTTGGAAGGTGAATGACATGCCCATCTTTAGCTGTCTGGCAGAGGGGCGCAGGTTTTCCCTCAAGAATTTGGATGTACTTGGCAGCATCCATTTTCCTTCAGTCCTGACCAGCCGCCCAGTCCCAACTGAAGAGAAACACCCCTACATAATGCTGCCACCACTATGCTTCACAGTAGGTATGGTGTGTTTAAAATTGTGTGCTGTGTTTGCTTTTCGCCAAACATAGTGCTTGGAGCTCAGTCCAAAAAGTTTTGGACTTTTTGGACTGTTTTGCTCTCATCAGACCATATATATATATATATATATATATATATATATATATATATATATATATATACTGGTTCACATTTACAACTGTGCGTGTTTGCTGTGTAAAACCATTACTTAATTTCCGCGTTTGCAAATTTTCAAATTTATTCTTTTCCACTAGGTGCCGCTTTGGAGCGGCCTGTAACAATCAGTCCACTGAAAGGCGAGTTGTAATGGACCCAAGTGCAGTTTATTCAAAACAGGAGAATCCAAAATTCAAACAAAGACTTGACAGAATTTTGACAGAAAAGGGAGATTCGAGATCGGTCTGTAATTAATTAATTGTTTGGGATCAAGTTGTGTTTTTTTGATGAGAGGCTTAATAACAGCCTGTTTGAAGGTTTTGAGGACATATCCTAATGACAGTGATGAATTTATGATATTCAGAAGAGGATCTAAGACACCTTTTTTAGTAGCTTAGATGGAATAGGGTCTAACATACATGATGTTGGTTTAGATGATTTAACAAGTTTATAAAATTCTTCCTCTCCTATAGTAGAGAATGAGTGGAATAGTTCCTCAGGAGATCTATAGCACACTATTTTTATTATATGAGTGGATGCATGCCACCATCTTATATACCGGTATATATAGGGGAGTGGCGCTGCATGCAAGTTCCACTCGCCAATGTTCATTGGCCTTTTCTCTTTAGCTCAGAGGTGATTGGTCACAAGCATGTTCCCATGTAACTTCTCCGTTCCCTCCTTCAGGGAACGTGGGTTACCTGTGTAACCTAGACGGTACCTCACGATATGATAATATCACAATAAATGGCTCACAATACAGCAATTATTGTGATAATTGATATATTGCTAGACAATCACAATATCTAACTGTGAAAACAAAATGCCTGTGAATAGGTTAGGTGCAAGTTTTCTCTCCTTTTTTATTTTAATCCCATTTTTTTCAGGAAGGTCCCACTGAAGTTAAAAGTAATCTCTTTTTCCAGGGAATCCTGACCAAAATGACCTTACAAGGAGTTACACACAATTTTAAGAAAGTAACATATACATACATTTAAATCCAAGCTGTTAGAAAACAAAATAAATGTTCTGTAAATCAAATTTAACCTGGTACATTTCAAAATTTACCTGGAGTGCTTTCTTAATGTTTCCTCTTCTCTCATAAAAACGGAGCCCGTTCACATCGTGTTTTTGGCATGCTCGAGTTCATTATTTCAAATGTAGACGTGTGGCAAGCACGCATACTACACACTTCTGCATACGCAGAGCATTACGGCCCTTGACAAGGTTTTGTTTCGTCGTCCATGCCATAGGTGCAGGTTTATGTTGCGGCTGGCCAACTTCAACAGATCTCACATTTATTTTTTTCTGTTTATTAGTCCTGTTTCTGCTTTTTGCAGGCATGGGGTGCAGCCAGGAAGGTCTCCAAAGATGACTGGCTGGAGTGGTTAAGGCGTCTCAGTGTGGTCTTGCTTAAAGAATCATCTTCACCTGCCCTGCGCTCCTGCTGGTCTCTGGCACAGACGTATATACCACTCGCTAGGTAAACTTTACCTCCTTTACCTGTTGTGTCATTTCAGAAACCCATCCGTTTAATAGTAGTGTGTCAGTGATTTCCCACATTTTCAGTACATTTAAGAATGTCAGTGTCTGTAAAGAGAAAAGCAGGCATATGGATGAATTTAAAAAGCATGATGGCACAAAGGAGATCTCAATTCGTTGTGGTTTTCTGTGTGTACAGAAAACAGAAAGCCGACTCTCTGACAGTAAATGAGCACTGAATCAATTTCTCTTTCTTGTCTTGTCACTCTTGAATGGACAAATACACACAACATTGGCAAGTGTTCATGTAAACACAGTCGGTTGACAACAGTTGATAGAATGTCCAATGTGTGTCATTGTATTGGATCAATGCATTATATCTTAAAGGGATAGCATACTATGTACCTGCCTGTGTTCTTAATGTTTATCAAACAATAACAACAACAAAAAGAAAATTACACAGAAAAAGGAAATGAACAGGCAAAAGCATGAAAAATAATCTCAAGCCTGTGTGTATGTTCTCTTTTCTCTGTAGGGATCTTTTTAATGCTGCATTCTTATCATGCTGGTCAGAGCTCAGTGAAGATCAGCAGGATGAACTGATACGCAGTATTGAACTTGCTCTGACTTCTCAGGATATTGCTGAGGTCACACAGACACTGCTTAATCTGGCAGAATTCATGGAGCACAGCGATAAGGTCAGTATTGAAGTCTTTAGAAATTCGACATAATGTCAGGTCAATAATCAGGTCATAATTTAGTTTTTTTCCAGATCAAATTAGGAGAGGAAAGTACTGAATTTTCTCTGGTTCTATATCTGTATCCTATCCAAAGAGGTCATTAATGTTAATAAATGTACATAATTTCTGTTTTACAGCATGAGTAAACCTGAATAGAGCGCTTATGCACTTGGACGATCACATTTCTTTCTATATTTTGTATGATCTCATTGTGTTGAAGTCCAAATGAATGGTGCATTTGTTCAGTTTTATTCCAATGCAATAAATAGAGCTCACATCCTTCAGTTGGTGACATAGCAAATTGGCAGTAAAGTTAGAGAGCTGTGAAGTGAAGAGTTTACGCAGTGAGGGTCTATTACATAAACATTTTTTGGGCTAGATGCTCTGTTCTGGCCAGTTTAATATGCTATTCCATTCAGTTTGTCTCTTCTAAACCTACAGTCTCTGCTGTTTTTTTCTGCTTAGGGTCCACTTCCCTTGAGAGATGACAATGGAATTGTTCTGCTGGGGGAGAGGGCTGCTAAATGTCGAGCCTACGCCAAGGCCCTGCACTACAAGGAACTTGAGTTTCAAAAGGGCCCTTCACCACTCATTTTAGAATCCCTTATCAGGTAGGAATCAAAAAACTTTTAAAGTCTGAGAGAGCCACGCAGGTATACTTTAGACATGACAAAAAACAATAACCATCAATAAGACTTTTGTCTCCAATGCTAGATTTTCTCTTGAGCTTATGTCACCCCAAAGTCCTGAAAATTCAGCAAAAACAAAATTATGCACCTGGTCCTCATCCCCTTACACTGTTTATAAGTATGCCTTCAACATATTTTACTGTTTTTAAGTTTACGCTCCAAACCATGAAGTGTCTCAAGTGTCCTCCAATGTTCCTGCATTTATTGCTTGTTTTGGGACGTCTTCAGGTTTCATTTTAAATGTGGTCTGTGAATTACTGGAAGGTACTTTGGGATTTGAGTTTCCCCTTGATTCCTCCATAACGGTGTAGGTGTAATGTCCTTCACAGAGACATTTACTAGTGTGGTCTGTTGAAAGTTTAAATAAATAATGGTTTCATCTGGTGTAGCTTTTCAAGAATATAAGTAATAAAGTTGTCCCAAAACAATAAAAGATGCTTAGTGATTGATCATTTATTGATTTGTCCTGATTGAGTTTTCCTTGATTTTTTTTTAGACTGGGCAGGATATATTGAAAAAGAAAAAAGTCAATAAAATGTACTTTTATTTTCTCTGCCTGGCAAGTGTGCATTTGACAGCTGTATCAAAAGCAAATTCTAATAGATCACACCTTTAGATTTAATATGAAATACAGTGATACATTTAGCAAGGGTAATAATGTGTATTTTGAAAAATGTGTAATTAATGGTGGTGCATGACATTAGTGCTTCCTCCTCGTCTACTCTTCAATGCTGATTATAATGGCAAGGCTGTTGAATCGTGAACTGCATGTAAAGGGATACTCCATACTTAATTTTCATTTAATTCTGAGTGTCTCATCCTAGTGTCTTAGTGACGTCTGTTCTAATCGTTGTTTCCATCTGCCTGTTTACATTATATTGTGACCTTATGGAGTCCTAGATCAGTTTTTTTCCCAGCATTTTAATTTGACCCTGTCCTCTTTTAATCTATTTTGTATCTGGCTTGGCCCTCATATGGAGCTGTTTTTAATTTAAGAGGACTTAAGGAGTGCTTAAAGTAAGATAATTTTAAATGCATTCCAGCTGCCTTCACCTCTCCAGCATTTTCCTTCAACACTTGAGTCTTATCAAAGGTTTAGTTAGCTGTGCACTTATTTTTTTTTTACTTTACTTTGGGAAAAATTATGGTGGATTCCCTTTTGTTAATTAGTGGTTAAAGAGATCTTTATGGTCTAATGCCACAAAATGTCTCAGGTCACATTCCTCGCTTTTTTGTCATCATTTTAGAGCAGTGACTTTAATTTGCTTGATTGAGTCAAGATGTTTTTGAGAAATTCTGGTTACTCCAAAACATAAACAGTATTTGAGATTTTTGCTGAAAAAAACATCTGCTATTTTAGTTAAAAGAGGTACTAATTGATTTGTCTTTGCATTATCTACAAATGTAAACTCTCAGTACATTTCAGAATGGAATCAGTAATCATCCGATTTGTAGACTTTTCATCTAACCCTTACCGTATGTATCTTCGGCACACCCAAGACTCACTCACTGCCTTTTTCCTATTGCACACAGAAATGGTTAGAGAAATTGCTGGTTTATGTTCAGAAATAGTAAGTTTATGGTCAGAATGAATTACTTACATTGTCAGGGCAGAATGACTATGTCATACAGCACCTAGGTGGTCATTACATGGCTCTGTGCTATTCTAGTGTTAGTGTTGTACCATGTCCTAACTACACGCGACGCGACAAGATTCCAACGACAAGCAATTAGGCTGTCCACATCAGACATCACGTGACAGAATCACAGCCATTCATAAGCGCAGAGCCTTACACCAAGTTGATCAGCTAATGTATACGTTTGCAATATTTATATTGTTTGCAAAGTATAAACCACCTCATGTAGATTTTTATAAATCTGAATCTGTTTAATTTCGGAGGCTGCTGCATCATCTGGAGGTCGCATTTGTTGGCCGCATACATTGAGATGGCTCAGTTGTAATCACAATCAAGTAGATTGTTATTCACTGTGAGGTGTAAAGTACTATAATTTATTTCTGACTTTGAAATCTAAAGGTTAGTTTTCTGCCTCAATGACTTAAAACGTACACAGACAGTTAAGCCCGTTATGCCGAAAACCCTCTACTCTGCAAATCCACACTCTGGAGTTACTATTTTTATGTTTTCCCTTGCCCCAATGACAACACATTGATTAATAAAATTTAAAAATAGTTTCACATTCATTTCTAAATAGTAGTAGCCTTGTGTTCTTTCTAACTGCAGCCTGAGTTGGACCCTAATAGCTAAAAAACAAGAATATAAAAAGTGTATAGAAGAATAATTATAGAATGTATTACAATAATTTCGCAGCATCAGTTAATTCAGTTGCATTTGTATTGGTAAATGAAATAAAACTCTGTATTTGTATTACATATTTTTCCTATTTTTCTGTCACGGTTGTTACCGATATGATAAACAGCCATGACCCGTCTGCACCTCCGCACAAGTCGGCCACACTGTCTCGAATACATGCTGAAACGTTTGTCTGTTTAAGCTCTCTCTATCTCTCAAACACATCTCCAATATTTATATGGCTTTTATTATACTGTTGATCATACACTTTTTTTGGAGGGATGCTGAGGCTTTTTAGGATGGGTAAAATGTTCAATCTCTGACTCTGACCCCTTTCGTTTAGCAGCTTTTTTAACTGAAATGAAATGTGTTGTGTTTTCCGCTAACTGGCAACCCGTGGTGTTGAAATACAATTGGGTAAACTGCCAGTGGGCGGGTCACACAAATCAAAACAGAGATGGGATTGCGGGACGGAACGCACATTTTCAAAGGAGAATAACTAACTGTAGCAGTGTTTTTCAAATAAACAAATATGTTAATTTAGCATGTTTCTTAAATATCTGCAAATATATTATGGTATTTTTATGCCTTAGTAAAGTCAAAATCTTACATACAGCACCTTTAAGTTAATGCCTCCTGATAGATGAACATTTGTTAGTGATATTTTTGTTTGTGGTCCAGGTAGATTCAGTATTGTTTTAATATTGTTTCTGTGGCTGCTGTTTAGAATGTGCATTTCTGTGTTTACCAGTGTTTGTCAAGTCAAGTCAAGTCAGCTTTATTTATATAGCGCTTTTTACAATACAGATTGTGTCAAAGCAACTTTACAATATCAAATGGGAAAGTAATATATAATAAAGCAATATATCAATAATTCAAAAAGAAACTTTAAACAATTTTAGTTTGAGAAAATTAATCAGTAGTTCCAAATTAATAAATTGTTTGTCCCCAATTTTAGTTTTCCCCAATTTAGTTGTGGTCCCCAACTGAGCAAGCCATAGGCGACAGTGGCAAGGAACCAAAACTCCATCTGTGACACTGATGGAGAAAAAAAACTGTACTCCCATACAGACCTGTAGAGGTGGTCTATATGTACTGACCCACCATCTGGATACAAACTGGATCAAGGGAAACTGCAGTGGCCAACTCTTCAGGATTCATACTGGATCTGACCTCTGAACCTCAGGAGACAGACAATATTAGCATAGATTCCATTTTCTTGCATCAGGTGTTATGGGAAGTGTTCCCGGTTCCAGTTGACCTAATTAATGCAGCCTAACAATCCTTTAACGGATTTGAATATTAGAAATATTTAAATGTGTTATGTGTAGGCCAGGTTAAAGAGATGGGTCTTTAGTCTAGATTTAAACTGACAGAGTGGGTCTGCCTCCCGAACAGAATTTGGTAGATTGTTCCATAGTTTCGGTGCTAAGTAAGAAAATGATCTGCCACCCGCAGTTGATTTTGATATTCTGGGTATTATCAGATTGACAGAGTTTTGAGAACGCAGCGGGCGTGAGGGACTATAATGTGATAAGAGCTCGCTCAAGTACTGAGGAGCTAAACCATTGAGGGCTTTATAAGTAATTAGCAAGATTTTAAAATCAATACGATGTTTAATAGGAAGCCAATGCAGTGTTGACAGAAGTGGGCTAATATGCTCATACTTTTTGGTTCTAGTAAGAACTCTAGCTGCTGCATTTTGGACCAGCTGGAGTTTGTTTATTAAGCGTGCAGAACAACCACCCAATAAAGCATTACAATAATCTATCCTAGAGGTCATGAAGGCATGAATTAATATTTCTGCATGGGACTTTGAGAGCATAGGTCGTAATTTCGCTATGTTTTTAAGATGGAAAAATGCTGTTTTGCAAATGCTAGAAATGTGGTTTTCGAAGGAAAGATTGCTATCAAATAACACACCTAGGTTCCTGACTGGTGATGATGAATTTACAGAGCAGCCATCAAGTATTAGACTGTGTTTTAAGTTATTACTTGCTGAGGTTTTTGGCCCAATAATTAACACCTCTGTTTTTTCAGAATTTAGCAGTAAGAAATTTCTTGTCATCCAGTTTTTAGTATCAACTATGCATTCTGTTAGTTTTTCAACTTTGTATGTTTCGCCAGGCCTTGAAGAAATATAGAGCTGAGTATCATCAGCATAACAGTGAAAGCTAACACCGTGTTTCCTGATGATATCTCCTAAGGGTAACATGTAAAGCGTAAAAAGTAATGGTCCTAGTACTGAGCCTTGAGGTACTCCATACTGAACTTGCGATCGATACGATACCTCTTGATTTATTGCTACAAAATGATAGTGGTCAGATAAGTACGATTTAAACCATTTTAAAGCACTACCACTAATGCCAATATAATTTTCGAGTCTATTCAAAAGAATGTTGTGGTCAATAATATCAAACGCAGCACTAAGATCCAGTAGCACTAAAAGAGAGATACAACCACGGTCGGATGATAAGAGCAGGTCATTTGTTACTCTAATGAGAGCGGTTTCAGTACTGTGAAAAGATATTATTTTTCTCTAAAAAGGAACATAATTGTGAGGATACTACCTTCTCTAGTATTTTTGATAGAAAAGGGAGATTTGAGATCGGTCTGTAATTAATCAATTGATTAAGGTCAAGCTGTGGTTTTTTAATGAGAGGCTTAATAACAGCCCGTTTGAAGGTTTTGGGGACATATCCTAATGACAGTGATGAATTTATAATATTCAGAAGAGGATCTAGGATATCTGGAAGCACCTCTTTTAGTAATTTAGATGGGATAGGGTCTAACATACATGTTGTTGGTTTAGACGATTTAACAAGTTTATAAAATTCTTCCTCTCCTATAGTAGAGAATGAGTGGAATAGTTCCCTAGAAGATTTATAGCACACTATTTGATCTGCTACTGTTCCTGATGGCTGCATGGTTACAATTTTATTTCTAATAGTATCGATCTTTGTTGTAAAGTAATTCATAAAGTCATTACTACTGTGCTGTTTGGAAAAATCTGTTGGTGCTTTATTTTTAGTTAATTTTGCCACTGTATTGAATAAATACCTAGGGTTATGTTTGTTTTCTTCTAAAAGAGATGAGAACAGTTTTTAATGCTTTTCTATAGGATACGGTAGACTCACGCCAGCCGGAACGAAAGACCTCTAGTTTTGTTTTCCTCCAGCTGTGCTCCATTTTCCGTGCTGCTCTCTTAAGGGTGCGAGTGTGCTCGTTATGCCACGGTGTCGGACTGTTTTCCTTAATCTTCCTTAAGTGTAAAGGAGCAACCGCATCTAAAGTGCTAGAAAAGAGAGAGTCAATAGTTTCAGTTACATCATCAAGTTTATCTGAGCTATTGGATATACTAAGGAATTCAGATAAGTCAGGAAGATCACATATAAAGCTGTCTTTGGTGGATGAGGTGATAGTTCTACAGTACTTGTAGCAAGGAGTGTGATTTACAGTTTTAGCTATCTGGAGTATACACGAGACTAGATAATGACCCGAGATACCATCGCTTTGCTGCAGAATTTCAACGCCATTAACATCAATTCCGTGCGACAGTATTAAATCTAGAGTAGGTCCTGACACATGTTGTCTAACTCCAATAGGGTTCAGAATGTCTATAAAGGCTGATCCCAATGCGTCTTTTTCATTATCAACATGGATGTTAAAATCACACACTATTAAGACTTTATCTGCAGACATCACTAACTCTGATAGAAACTCAGAAAATTCTTTAATAAAGTCTGTATGGTGCCCTGGAGGCCTGTGTACTGTAGCAAGTACAAACGTCGCGGGGGATTTATCCTTTGGACCCTTTTCTCTGGATAGTGTTGTATGAAGCACCATCATTTCAAACGAGTTCTCTGAGAAACGCTAAAGTTATTGCTATAAATAGTAGAGACACCTCCCCCTTTACCTTTTAAACGTGGCACATGTTTATAACAGTAATCTTGGGGGGTGGACTCATTTAAAATAATATAATCATCTGGTTTTAGCCAGGTTTCTGTCAAACAGAGCACATCTAGGTTGTGATCAATAATCAAGTCATGTACAAAAAATGCTTTCGAAGAGAGGGAGCTGATATTCAATAAGGCAAGCTTTATCATTTGTTCCTCTGTATTATGTGATTGTTTTATTTGTTGAACATCAATTAAATTGTTACTATTAGATTGGTTTGGATGTTTTTTTGATTTTCTAGTTCGGGGAACAGACATATTCTCTATAGTATGGTATCTAGGTAAAAAGTTTTCTATGTGCTGAAAATTAGCTGATTTTGGTGACGAGAGGCAGCTAGCAGATGTTCGATTTAACCAGTCTGTCTGCTTCCTGACCTGGGCCCCAGTTAGTCAAGTGCAAACTCTAAGACTATATGCCATATTTCTAGAGAGAAGAGCGGCACCTCCCCCGGAGGGATGGAGACCGTCTCTTTTTAACAGGTCAGGTCTGCCCCAAAAATTTGTCCAATTGTCTATGAAAGTTATTCTGCGGGCACCACTTAGACATCCAGCCATTGAGTGACGACAATCTGCTATGTATCTTGTCCCCACGGTAAGCAGGGAGGGGACCAGAGCATATTACAGTGTCTGACATCGAACTTGCAAGTGCACACACCTCTTTAACGTTATTTTTGGTGATCTCCGACTGGCGAAGTCGAACATCATTAGTGCCGACGTGAATAACAATCTTACTGAATTTACGTTTAGCATTAGCCAGCACTTTTAAATTTGCCAAGATGTCAGGCGCTCTGGCTCCCGGTAAACATTGGACTATGGTGGCTGGTGTCTCTATTTTCACATTCCGTACAATAGAATCGCCAATAACTAGAGCACTTTCATCAGGTTTCTCAGTGGGTGCGTCACTAAGCGGGGAGAACCTGTTTGATGTTTGGATCGGAACAGAAGAGCGGTGTTTTGACCCGCGACTATGCCGCCTCATCCTCACCCAGTTGCCCTGCTGCACGGGCGAAGTTACCGGAACCAAACAATGTACAGGAAAATCTAAGCTAGTCGCATCCAAAACTGTATCTAAGGCCCTCAGATTCTTACTATCCTCAGTAAAAGTTTGGATGCGTGTCTCTAGTTCTGAAATCTTCTCTGTCATCCTAACTATTTCCCTGCATTTATCACATGTGAATCCCTCACTGCTGACAGAGATAGATAAACTGTACATGTGACATGCAGTGCACACAACAATAGTAGGAGAAGATGCCATTGTTACTCACCTGAATGTAAAACAATTCAAACTTAACTTACCACTGTTGATTGCTGAACTTGTGGAAGGAAAGCAGTGGAAAAATCCAAGAAACGGTTTAGGAAATGCTAACGTGCTGCACTCGCTGTTACATGATAAACGCGAACGATAAGCACAAACGAAAGCAAAAGTAAAAAGGACAGATTAACGCAAAACAGAGAGTGAGCCAAGCTAAGCGGCTAGTGGAATGCTAACGCGCTAACGCGCTGCTGTATGTATAACGTAGCAGTGAAACGATCAGATCAGTCCAATTAGTTTGACGCCTCAAGTTTGAGATTTTGGTGAAATCAAGAATATATTTTATCACTTAAACTACAGTTAGTAGTAGTAGTAAGATAGATTGCTAAAAAGAGTAAACAAAGACGCTCTGCAAAACGCTCTGCACGCTGCTCACGCTGCTCAAACAGCGTTGTAAGCGTTGTCTTTGTTTGTTACTGAATGTCGTCCACCTTTGTCAAAATAATGCATCTCTAAATTAATTATAAGGCATTTTCTCATGAAACTTCAATTAAACTTTGAAGACTGAGTCAGTCCTCGGGCCTGGTACTGATTGCGTTCTGTTTCTTGGGTCCTTGGTATTGTTTTGTCTTGTTTGTTTTGTCATAATAATAATATTTTGCGTGTTTAAGAACAAAGAAGCTAGAATTGTTGACAAGTTAGAGAAAAGGTCTGCTTTGCTTGTTTTTCATGACTTGTGATGAGATTTTTTTTTTTTTTTTGCTTTTTGGATGATAATGTGATTATAGTAGAATAAGGTATGATGTAGTTTTTGTTGTTGTTGTTGTTGTTTTCTGGGTTTTATTTTAATAAATATACCTGCAAGAATAAGAAATACTTCATAAGGGTCTGCAATGATGTGAAAGTAAATAAATTATGATAAGTTTCCATTAAAACTATTACTAATTGTAATCAAATGATTAATGGTTCCAGTAAATATCTTTTTACACATTTGCTTATTGTTCTGGTGCATTTTCCTTTTTCTGTGCATGACGATGATGATAATCTTTTCTTATCAAGTAAGTGTTAAATGATTGAGCAGTATTTGTACATTTAACAAGCACATATTTTCCTGCTTGGCTGTTCTAAGGGGACTAACCCCTAAGCGGTAAAGTTTTGTGCTGGGTCTTATATGACATGAAGAATGGCTTTGAGAAACCAAGTGTGTCAACAAGTTGGGCACAGGAAGTCCTCCAATGCACTGAAAGGTCATGTAAGGCCATACAGTTCCTGGAAGCATAACCTTAACTGGACCTCCCAGAATGTGCTAAAATTCTGCACTAGCTAAAATGATATAGATTGTGCTCATGTTGATCCAGGTTTTGGGTATTATCATAAGAGATGATTAGATTTATGTTTTCAGGTGATAATTTGATATTTGTGGTTATTTCTCAATGAACCACCCTGACTTTGCTGGACCCTTTTTATTTGCTTTTGTGTTTGTCTGTTAGGGATTTATGGCCATGCTGTCTGCATAACCTGTCTGTGTGAATCGATCTTGACCAAGAGCATATGAATTCTGAGATCAACAGTGAGGGCAGCAACAAATGCTTGATATAGTGGTTAAATGAACACCACTTTTTTTTGAAAATAGGCTCATTTTCCAGCCCCCCTGGAGTTAAACAGATGAGTTTTACTGTTTTTGGATCCATTCAGCCCATCTCTGGGTCTGCCGTTTAGCATAAATCACTGAATCAGATTAGACTATTACCATCTCATTCAAAAATGACGAAAGAGTTTCCTATTTAAAACTTGACTCTTCTGTAGTTACATTGCGTACAAAGGCCAACAGAAAATGAAAAGTTGCGATTTTCCAAGGTGATATGGATAGGAACTATACTCTCATTCCGGCGTAATAATCAAGGAATTTTGCTGCTGTACCATGGGTGCAGCAGGCGCAATGATATTACGCAGCGCCTGAAAATAGTCCCCAGCTATTTTACTATTACCTTAGTGGCTTAGTGCTGGTCACGTTGGAAGTTACCTAGCTGAAGACTATTTTCAGGCGCTGTGTAATATCATTGCGCCTGCTGCACCCATGGTACGGCAGCAAAGTTCCCTGATTATTACGCCAGAATAAGAGTATAGTTCCTATTTATATCAGCCTGAAAAAATCACAACTTTTAATTTTCTGTCGGCCTTAGTACACAATGTAACTACAGAAGAATCAAGTTTTAAATAGGAAAATATCGAAAATATTTGGTCATTTTTGAACAAGATGCTAATGGTCTAATCAGATTCAATGATTTATGCTAAGCTATGCTAAAAGTGCTACCGGCAGACCCGGAGATTGGATGAATAGATTAAAAAATGGTAAAACTCATCTGTTTAACTCTAGGGGAATATTTAAAAAAAGTGGTGTTCCTTTAAGTAAATAGAGTGGTCGTGCTTGAAGGTGAAGACAAGTTGCTTCTAGTACTTTTTTAATTGGAGGCAATTTCGGTGTGATTTCAGAAAGTTGTGTGTATTTTGTTTATTCATGGTTGTCACTCCCACTAATTTTGACTACCTTTTTGCTGATTTTGTACCAAAGCAGACACACATCACATAGGTAAAGCAAAAAGGGTTTTTTTAAAAATACAATTTATTAATCATCCAATATGTTTCTTTTTACACAGTTCATTTTACTGTACCAGTGAATTTACCATAATGTCTCTGAACTGTCAAAGTGTTTGTAATTGTACATTAAGCATTTTGTGTAAATGGCTTACATCAGCTTGTTACTTAGCCGTGTTGCTTTCAATGATCATGTGCATAAAATCCTCTAGAAAAAGCTAAAGAAAATAAAATATTTAAGAGATAAATACAATGTATAAAATGCAATTTACAATCAAACATCGTTTCATCACATATTCAGTCCTAATATTCTGTTATACAAATGCATTCCTGAAAAAAGTTTGCCCAATTTAAGCTGTAGATTATGTTGATCCTTTGATGCCAAGGTTTAGTGGTGAAATGTAAATTTGGCAAGTCTTTATGGTACAAAGCTTTGTGGTCGGATCTTCATTTCCACCCGTTTCAGTGAATAGTTGGGTCCATGCCATCCGTACCAAGAGATGCCATCTGGATTCTTGGTATGTGACCCATAGCGGTAAAACACGCCATTTACATTTGAGTCAGTGCAGCAGTTGTACCAGTATCCACCTGTGAAAGAAAGCCGGTAGGTAAGGTTAAGTCACAAAGTTATTTATCACAGCAGATCTTGTGTGATGGGTGTTTGTTTTTACCTTGGCGAAGTTGTGCGCAATTGTCCACACACTTGTCATTGTCTTTGTTTTTGGTGCTGAAGTTGGTATTATTGTGGTAACGTAGAGAGTCGCCAGCATTTCCACTGTAATTGGCAATGAAGAGCTTGTAGCTGTTCATCTCGTTGCTCACTGTAAAGAAGGCATATTCAGCGTAGCGTGTCTCACCCTCCCAGTCCTACCGGAATAAAAAAAGCATGGAATGGGTCATGTAAGAAAGCTTGCGTTAAGTGATGTTGACTTTAAATGTGCATTAATATTCCTTAATGATTGTTACACTAATTGTTACCTTGTCTAATTTCACATTGGTTTCAGTTATATGCATACTTGCCTCCATCTCTATTCTTAGCACTGTGGGCTGTCTAGTCAGACGAAAGATGTTTTCATTGCCGATCCAGAAGTCACCACGGATTGCACCAAAACCATTCTTGTACTGCTTCCAGTCACGGTTGAAGCTTGTCAGACCAACCTTGCGTCTCTGAATGACAGTCCAGCCACCACCATTGTTCTCCATGTCACAATATACCTAATGAAATTGAAAACATCTTGGGGTCAATGGCAAATTTTCTCTCAAACTGAAGACCCTTATTGTATGAAGACTAAGATGTAGACTTACATTTAGTTCAGGTGTTCCAAGGAAGTCATCTTTTGGTAGTTTATACTCTCCAGAAATTTTGTAATTCTTGTGGTATAGGGATGCACAATCATAGATTGCGTCTAAGGGAGAGAGAATTCTTTGTTTAGGGTTTCAGAAGCCAAGTGCTTGTGAAAAGCAAATTATTTCAAGGTAATGGGATCCACCAACAAAATACACATACTTTAGTGTGCATTCCTTCTGACTTATAGCTATGTGTGTCTGTGCAGCTAGCACATTCCTAACAAAGCTTCACTGTTTGCATGGTTGGCAGTGGAGAAAAAGGAAACACAGCATGACAAATGACTAATTGGGTATTAAACTACAGCTTTGTAACATGCTTCATTTAAAACTTTTTCTGGTTTGAAAGATTAATAGTCCAGTAGTTTTGAGGGAGAGGGGAGGAATTCTCCATCGTCCTTGTGGGTTCACAGTATCACAAATTACCTGCTGTGACTTGGCTACTGTTGAAGAGCCAGACATTCCTGCACATGCTAGCCTGTATTTTTACCTACTGATTACCTCTAACTGCTGCCCAGACATTTCACAGCTCCTTGGGTACAACTATGTTAAGGATTGCTTAAATTAAAATATGTGTGCTTGAAGAATTCCATGTGTGTGCATTAAAGCATTCTGTTTGGATGAAACTTAAATGGACTGGATAGTGTATCATAAAAAAAATATATTGTCTGTTTCAAAGTAGAGGTTTCCTTCATATCAAGTCAGTATATATACAGTTTTGCAGTAAACACTGCAAAAAAGATTACATTTAGAAATAACCCAGGAAAAAATTATATACATTTTTGTAAAGAATGCCTAAGAAACAAACACACAGAGTATCTTACTTATAGCTAGAATAATCACTGTATATATAATCACA
Organism: Cirrhinus molitorella; assembly: GCA_033026305.1. Lineage (NCBI taxonomy): Eukaryota > Metazoa > Chordata > Actinopteri > Cypriniformes > Cyprinidae > Cirrhinus > Cirrhinus molitorella. The sequence continues at coordinate 31,536,997 of CM065125.1, read as the reverse complement.
TATATACATTAATCTTTCTTTAAACATGAGGTGGGCATTAGGATTAGATGGACTTAACAGGACAACCACTGACGCTGTAACGTATGTCAGTAGCCAGCATATGTGACCTGTGACCTGCGGAAAGTCGAGTAACACGTGGTGTGTGCTTGAAAATAAGCTTTCAAACACACATTGAGTTGTGTTAAGACTCACCTGAAGTGCTCTGCTGTGGAGCAGACTGGGCAGCCTGTAGCTGCATGATTTCGATCTGATTGTAGATTTCTGAATACTTGCTCTCTGCCTCTGTGACCCGGGCCTCATGCTGCTGGTTAAGTTTTTCCAGATCCATCATCTGCCGCACGACCTTCATAAGATCAGATTCTTGCTTCTTGCTCATTTCTTCTAATATGCTGCTCAGACTGGCCACCTGAACCTTCAGGGAGCGCACCTCATCACAGCATTGTGCTGGTTTTGCTGGTTTGGGTGTTGCCAAGTTTTTCTTGAAAGAACTCTGAGCCATTGCATGACCTAGGACTAGCAGCAAAACAGCCAAGGATGTAGCTGTCATCTTCACGCTTTTCACCATTATGTGCGGAGAAATTTTAAGTGGTCTTGTTTCGTGGGAGATGCTGATCGATCCTGGCTGTGTTGCTCTCTCAAATGCTTGTCAGATGACAAGGAATTAGAATGTAAGAAGAACTCTTTAGAAAGAAGTTTAGAACCGTAGAATATTTTCCGGGCAGGTTTCTCTTCTCTGCTCTTCAAAATCAGTTGTCTGCTCACACCGAGGGCCTGCAGTGGATGCAGCTTAAATATCTTTTCATGTGTGCTGTGCCCTCCCCTTTTGCTTAGGCCCACAGTCATTAACCCCCCCCCCCCACCACCACCACCACCACCTACCAGCACTAGGCCCTCCCCACCCTTTCCCCTTGGCAAATTTTTTTCTCCGCCTCTTGTCTGATCCCACCCGTCAACACGTGTGCCATACGCCTCACAATAGTTCCATTCTGCACAAGCGGAATTTGTAAACAGAAGATTGCATGAAAACACTTTGTTTTGTGAAGGTCATACATATTCTGCTTTTTTCTATTAAAGAAAAATGTCTTCCATGTGATGTCCTCTTATTGAAGAAAAAGAGAGGAAGCTGTGTCTTTTTTCTTTTCTTTTTATTATTCTTTTAATTTCTCAGAACCAGCTTGTAATTATTTGAGTGAGTGTAAGTTAAACTAGGTAAAAAGCTTTCAGCTTTTAATCTACCAATTAAAGGAGTGGTTCTAAAAAATGTTTCATATGGTAGACCACTTCAGAAGTTAAAATTTGGACCGTATAACTCCCCAAATTACGTCTTTTCATCAAAAAGTCAAGTCCATTTTGTTTGTATAGAGCTTTTGACAATGCATGTTGTTTCAAAGGAGCTTTACAGACTATGATGTTAATGTTTATATCTTAAACATTTATCTTGCCTTATTGAGCTTTTAATATAATGAACTAGATTACTACTTTATATTATTAGCTATTATTGTTTATTAGCTAGTCATTGACCACTTGTAATCTTTTACTGACCACCAGTGGTGCAAATAAAATATTGTGCTTAGTTAAAATAAGAATATTTATATTGGGATTTAATATGATTTTTTGGAACAAAACAATCATGCAGCTGTGAATTTTGTGAATGGTAAATACAACACCCTGATGCATTTCATCATTTCACTTGCGTGTCATGTGGGTGCCAGTCTAAGGTAAGTTTGTGTTGCAATTAAGTGATTGACAGATTCAGTGAAAAAAAAAAAAATAATAGAATGCTGCTAGCTGGAGTTTCTGGACTGACAGACATGTTTAAATAATATTTGAAATTGCGATGATTGACACTGACAAAGACGGGACAAAAAATGATGCTGTTTGTCAAAATAGATCTGTGCATCTACATGTCTTGGAGTGTAAATGCAAACTAATAGACTGCCAACTTATTATATATAATGTATCTTTATTGTTCATTTTATTGGTAACATTTTCTTAATGTTTTACAGTTTCTTAATGTTTTACAGTTTCTGTAAAAATAAACTTTGCTTGCGCACTTTAGAGAAAGATAGTCTGGAAAAAAAATGGTGCTCATCAACCTGAACACATTTCAGCTGTACTGAAGAACGTTAATTAGCAGACACTTGGGGTCTCACAACAGTCTGTGCATCTACATGTCTTGGAGTGTAAATGCAAACTAATAGAATGCCAGCTTATTATATATAATGTATCTTTATTGTTCATTTTATTGGTAACATTTTCTTAATGTTTTTAAAGCAGTGCTTATATATAAAAGTGTAATAATTCCAACTGTTTTTGCTGTGGTACCAAAATTGGTACTGACTACTAAAATTTTGCTATCGTGACAAAACTAATGACAGGTTTATGTTCCCTCTTATTCAGACAACAAAAGAAAACAGATGTCAGGGAGCTAACTTAAAAAAAAAACACTTATAGACAAGACACGCTCTTGTAGCAGTAATGATACTCTTAAGAGGGCGTTAGGAAGCTGTTTACAATGTCATACTGCTGTTTGAGTCTGCAAGTGTCTGGTGAAACTATGGAAAAAGAGTCAATTAATTTAACATTTTTTCTTCTTTACACTTGTTTCACCAGTCTCATTCTGATTAATATTTACACATTAATGCACAGTGAATATATTACAGCGATATCACATTCATTAGAATTTGCATACAATGCTTGTTTTTTTAAAGAGAAGTACAGATTTGTTTTTGTGTATATTTTATTGTAGAAAATATATTATTCTGGAATGTGCTTTACAACTCAAAGGTACTATTAGCACAGCTGAAGTCAATGAGGATGTTGTCTGATTGCCATCAGCCATAGCCAGATGTCCAGATGTTTCTCACCAGTTTTGGGAGCTTCAGACTGTTGTGAGACCCCAAGTGTCTGCTAATTAACGTTCTTCAGTACAGCTGAAATGTGTTCAGGTTGATGAGCACCATTTTTTTCAGACTATCCTGCCTCTTAAGTGCGCAAGCAAAGTTTATTTTTACAGAAACTGTTGTAAAGGCCTTCTAATTGTTTGGCTACAACTGTGTTCTTCAAACAAACTTACTTTTTATTTTTTCTAATGAAAACACTGGCTGTATCCTGTAAAAATGGATAACATGAACATCCAAATTTTTTGAACACAAAATGTCATTGTATCTGAAGCTGTGGTTGTAACTTTTCACAATGTAACTGTTCATAGATGGCGATAGAGATTCCCTTAACACCTCGCATTTATTACTAAATGCATGACAGTCTGGAAGCGTTGACGTCATATCGCCTGTCCCTGTGTCTTGTTTATTTCCAAACATCATGCAACTATTTATTTTCACTGTCACACATCTGTGAGTATTTTACCATGAAATGAATCAAGATTATTATCTTCACATCCTCAGCCAGACATGCGCTGGCTGACCCTCAGCATTTCACTGTCATGTATGTACTAGGAGTGAGATTTGTGCCGGTTGGGGTTACCTATTATCATTATTATTGTATTGTATTGTATTGTATTGTAATGTATTGTAATGTATTTATTCTAAGATCTTGGTCATGTCTTTTATCATCTTTTCCTTTAGAACACACTCTTAAATTAATTAAAATTAACTCTTGAGATTCTGTGGCTATATATACAAGTGGCTATATACTGTACGCTTCATTTCAAAGAAGCTTTACAAAAAGTTCTACTGTGCTACAATACAGTACTGTATAGTACTGGTATAGTGCTGTCTGAAGACCTTGTGTGTCAGAGAAAAGGTGTGCAGCCATCTTTAGAATTTTATCTTTGAACTTCCGTTTTCGCGGTAACTAACATCGCTGCTGGTGGAGTGGATTTACTTTTGTAGAGTTAACAAAAGTTATCATGAGCACTGTAATGTTTGAAGTGGATGTCATAACAAATGTCAGTAGACTAGGAAGATTTTAAAACAAGGGGTTCATACATTCATAACATCTTACCTTCATGCTATGGAAATACAAACTGGAAGAGAAAAGACAACTGGCATAGTGCTGAAAAGGGGCTAAGCTGCATAGACATATTAATAGGGAGCAAGTTTTAGGGCCAGACAATATTTAATTATGGTGTAAATGGTTAAATGTAATTCAGAGGTATAAACATTAGTTGTTGTTGTTTTTTTTGTTTTAAGTGACAACAAGCAGATTTTAATGAAAATATGATTGGTTTGACCATTGCTAACCACGTTTCGAGCAGGCATATTATTACAATGAACTAGTTATAATACAGCTTACGTAATCTTATATAACACAATATCAGTTCTTCCAGTGGTGTTTGTGGTCGGACCACAAGGAGATCCACAAGTACCTTGTGTCAGGAATAGCACATGTTGGAAAAATAGCACCGGACTCTAAGTAATCAAATGGAAACTATTGTCTAAGCTGCACGTCAAGCCTTTCATGAATATTATTAGAGGAATGAAGTGATTGGCAACAAGTTTTGGGTCCACCCTACTTCAATTATATAATCTTAACTTACTTTGCAGTGTTGTCTGAACTGAGTAGGGAAGGAACGGCTTAATCTTTTATCATGTGCCATGAGGGGAGGAAAAGGGAAACATTTAAACATCTGGATTGTTTTCATTCATTGTGCTGTGGGTTAACTCTTATATTTTTCTGCCTCTGAAAGCTTGGATTCCCTGAGAAAGTTCATCAGAAGCAGACCATTTCATCAAACCAAAGTCAAAGCTTAGCAGCTTACCAAAGCTACAGCAGTGCTCTATTACAGTTCAGTTTTGACATATTGTGACCACTAATGCTGGTCATCATACCCATAACATAGAATGATGTACATATATACTGTAGCAGTTCTGGTTTTTCGTGCGGACATGGACATTAAATTTTCATGGACACTGTCATTTTTGTTTTTATAAAACTTACCAGTTATTTACATAAGTATAATAAAAATACAAATCCAGATTATTCCAGACATCCGAAAATATCCACCCAATATTTGTGCAGTATATGCTTAACACCCTACTTCTTTAATGAACAGTTATGTAATTGTAAAAATATTTTTTTAAAAGAATCATGGCCTTATCATTTGACAACTCCTGTCAGTTCTTAAACTCAGAGATGTTTTCTTCAAGTTGTCTGTGTTGTTGGAGTGATGACATGCAGGCATTCATTCAGCTGAACAATGTTGACCTCCGAGGAGAACACTTTTCAAACAAAACAGTGAAATGTTTACTGCATAAAAACATAGGTCCTCTCTTTAAAACACCATCTGTGAATGAGGAGACCTCACAGTCATGACCTCACAGTGTCCTCATGTATGACAGGGATTTATGATTGGATCAGGTTTGGAAGTGGCAGAACAAAAAGCTGAACATTAGTGGCTGAACTGTAATTTTAAGTTGCCTTTTATTTGTGGTGTATAAGATGATTAAAAATGATGATGCCCTAATAGTACTAAAATAGTATAAAATAAAATGTATTATTATTATTTATTATTAGTACTGTTCTGACACACCTTGAATCCAATGTATAGCAGAGCTTTAACCAGATGCCTTCCTGCTTGCTACTGTTTTCTCTAGACTGACCTCTTCCTCATTTTCAGCAGTCCTTTCATTTAATGCCAACTGACCTAAGCAGGTAATTGCGTTCTGTCTCAAACTAATCGAGCATGTAATGTTTTTTTCCAGACTTTACAGTTTCTCAGAGAGGACTGATTGTGCTGCCAAAAATGATTGCGGTTTCCACAAACAAATACTTAGCAGTGTTGGTACAGTACTACTGTTATACAACATTTTTGATCAAATAAATACAGCATTTGTGAGCACAAGAGACTTTTTTCAGAAATATTCCGATTACAATTTAACAATTTAACAATTTAATTTAAACATTAAATTAAACTTTTTTTTGAATTAGAAACATTAAAAAAAAAAGAAAGAAATATCTGATCATCCTCCATAAAGCAGTCAATATTTACATCTCATACTGTATATAAACACTTGCGTTACCAAGGCAACGACTGCCCATTTACATTAAGAGCTTTGTTTTCAGCGCCAAAATGGAAAACAAAACCATATCCGTACTAGCTGGGCTGGATCAACATGGAATTGGATTTGGAAGCACGAATTGCCCTGCTGGTGGAAAACTCATCTTTGATGAGCTACAGAGAGAAACTAGTAGCCAGACAACAAACAAGTGACCAATCCTGAGTGGCAACGTCACTACACGTGTTCTACTAGCATGCGTCAGCAGGGTTAGCTAAAAGCAGCTAATGTACTATAATGGGTTTATGGTAGACTTAAAATGGTTTTGAAAGTACTTTTAGTTTGAGCCGAAAGCAGAACCAAAGCACACTGTTTTTGATTAACTTCAGGAATGAGTCAGGAATGAGTTTATTGACATGGGAAAACTATGTCCATGTCTGGAAAGACGAGCTTTTGCCAGAAATGTGTTGATTTACAAGTGCACTTTTCACTTTACCATTAAAAGTGTACATTACAGTTCAAGAGATTTGGTGTTGACAGGTGAAGAAATTTCATAATGTAGCAGTTTGACATTGCAAAAATCATCCAATATGGTAGGCCCTTTGTAGTGCTTTAATATCCCTAAGATAACCAGTATCAAGTTTTTACAAAGAGAAGCAGAGATATCAATGTAGCATGGAATCTCATCTAAGAAGAGGTCAAACCCTGGATGTTCTTAGAACTTCCCTGTTTGCAAGATCTTTGGTTAGGCAGGGCTTTGAGTTTCTCAATTCCGAATTAGGTAAATATTTACTTACCTTGCATGTGTGGCAAGTCAGTATGGAGTGAACCAATTAATCATTTCACAGCATGTATTGCATACGACAACGGAAGCTAGAGCGCCTTCGACAAGGCACCTGTGTGGTTTGAAATGGAGGGTGTTTGCGAACTGGTGTGTTAAAAGGCATGAAGACCCGATAAGCTGTGATATCCCCGCTGTATTGACCTTCCTCAGGAACATATAGATTCTGGCAGTTCTCCCTCTACGCTAAAGGTTTATGTGGCCGCTATCACTGCCTCTCATAACATGCTGGAGGGACATTCAGTCGGTAAGCACCCCCCTAGTATTGTGCTTTCTTCATGGGGTGAGGAGGCTGAATCCTTCCTGCCAGACTTGCACCCAGACTCAGCTACAAACCTAAGGTGCTCTCAACCCCGTTCAGGGCCCAAGTAATCACTATACAGGCGTTCTGCTCTCCCGAGCCAAACACAGATGCAGTGTCACAGAAGTACGCTCTGTGCCCTGTGCATGCGCTGAGTGCTTATGTAAACAGAACTATAGCCAGTTTCGAACTTTAGAACAGCTTTTCGTCTGTTTCACGGGCACTAAGAAGAGTGGCCCACTATCGAAACAAAGGCTGTCTCACTGGATTGTGGAAGCTGTGTGCCTAGCTTATGATTCCCAGAGATTTGTCTATTCAGGACATTTGCTTTGCAACAGGCTGGTCATTTCACAACACTTTCGCGAAATATTATAACTTGGATATTCCCGCGTTTGGAGGTTGTCTAGGCAAGATGGTTCAGTGTCATATTTATTTTCTTGTGTTTTTTTTTTTTTTTTTTTCCTCAATCAGTGTCACAGATGGAGTTTTGGTTCCTTGCCACTGTCGCCTATGGCTTGCTCAGTTGGGGACAACAACTAAATTGGGGACAAACAATTTATTAATTTGGAACTATTGATTAATTTCCTCAAACTAAAATTGTTTAAAGTTTCTTTTGAATTATTATTATTATTATTATTATTATTACTTTCCCATTTGATACTGTAAAGTTGCTTTGACACAATTTGTATTGTAAAAAGCGCTATATAAATAAAGCTGACTTGACTTGACTTGACTTGCATCTGTAAAGTTTTTTACTGTCAGTCTAGCACACATCCCAAAGTGTCACCATTTAACTATTCCCACTTATTCAGACTGGCAGTGTTTATCAGGCACCAACATGTTTTGCTGACTTATTTCACACCACTAGAGATGAACTAGAGATGAAAAACAAATGGATCTCTTGCTGAGCGTTCTGTTTCACAGTGAACAACAATGTATAAAAAAGGGGATGTATTCTGTTTTTGTGGCATGTTTCTGGCTGCTAGGTTTCAGCTATAGAAGGTGACACTTGCTTGCTCTCATTGGCTATCGTATGATGTCCGAGGCAACCTGATCAAGAGTCCTAAATATCAAACATGATAAAAAGACCACATCAACCCCTGATTACGAGTAGTTTGAAATGTAATTTACTCTGATTTCTAGGGCTGCCCTCAACAAGTTTTCTGGTGGACTAGTAGTCGTTCATTTTAAGCATTTGTCAATTGATGTGCTCAAGCACACACATGCAGCTTGCCACAGTACATCACAGAAGTAATGATTATAAATGTGTCAGGCAAAAACAGTGCTTAAGAGATGAAGTTGGTAACAATGACTCGTCATTCGTCACTCCACTGTAGTGATGCGCCTGATATAATCTGATAACATAGACATTTCACTCTCTATAGATATATAGCCTATACATTTTAGTGTTTGTAAATCAGATATATATGCTGAGTTCCGCACTTAAGTTCACAGCGCATTCTGTTTGCTTTCATTATTTTACAAGCGTGCAATGTTTCATTGTTATTGTGAGTGTACATGAATAAACATCTTTACAGTTTTTAAAGGTGTTTCACTATTACCTGTATGCCCAAATATGAGAGAGTAGGCTATTGTAAGAGCAAATGACCGCAACGGCGACTTAATCTGTCCTGAATCATCTGTATAACCAACTGGTTAGCATCCACTTGGTTGGTCTGTGAGAGAAATAATTATACCTGATTTAAAAACAAGGTGTAAAAAAAGTGTTTAAAAAAAAAGTGTTGTAAAGTGTTTTTTGCTATAAATGGAAGGAGGAAGACAAGTCTGTAGTTATCTATAAGTGAGGTGTTTAATGTAGGTTTCTTGAGCAGTGGGGTTATGCGAACCTGCTTGAAAGTGCCTGTGATGAGGGATGTGTTGATGATGTGTGTGATTGCTGGTAAAAGTGTAGAAGAGATTGCTTGGAGAAAGTGTGAGGGGATAGGATCTAGTGGGCATGTTGTAGGATGGCTGGAGAGGAGAAGTTTGGATACTTCTGCCTCAGAGAGGGGACAGAAGGAGAAGAGGGGAGTTTTAGCCGTGGATGTGTTGCAGAATCATCAGCTGTTATGGAAGTGGTGGGAGGTGATGGAGGGGGACAGAGGAGAGAATGAAATGTTTTGAAGAGGTTGCTTGTATCTGATGTATCTTGTTGTGGAAGTATGAAGATTTGGCAGTATGGGCTTGAGCAGAGAAAGATGAAAGCAAAGAAATACATACTCAAGTCACACAGATCTTTTGATTTGCGCCATGTTCTCTCTGCTGCCCTAAGTTTGGACGGATGCTCACGAAGAACATCAGACAACCAGGAGTTAGAAGGGACAGCCCGTGCTGGCCTGGAGGAGAGAGGACATATGTCGCCTAGGCAGAAAGTTAAAGTATACCATAGGGTATCAGTTGCTTCATTAACATCCAGAGATGAGAAGTGGGTTAGAGAGGGAAGAGAGGAGGACACTACAGAGGAAAGATGAGAGGGTGAAAGAGAGCGTAGGTTTTATCTAAAAGTAACAGGTAGAGGAGTGGGCACATAAGTAGTGAGATGTAGGTTAAATGTAATGAAGAAGTGGTCAGAGATGTGTAGGGGTTTAACCGAAATGTTTTTATACAATTGCATGTAAATTAGGTCAAGTTGGTTGCTTGATTTGTGAGTGCTTGTAGTAACAAGGCGTTTGAAATCAAATGAAGCTAGGAGGGAATGGAAGTCTTTAGCATAAGGCTTGTCCAGGTGAATGTTTTAGTCACCAAAGACTAAAAGTGCGATGTTTCATGTATTGGAAACACATGATAGAGGTGAAAAGAAGAGACAGAAAGGAGAGTGTAGAAAGGGAAAGTTCTAGGAATACTTAAAGGATTAGTGCACTTTCAGAACAAAAATTTACAGATAATGTACTCAACCCTTTGTCATCCAAGATGTTCATGTCTCTCTTTCTTCAGTCGTAAAGAAATTGTTTTTTTAGGAAAATATTTCAGGATTTCTTTTTATATAATGGACTTCTATTGTGCCCCCAAGTTTGAACTTCCAAAATACAGTTTAAATCCAGCTTCAAAGGGCTCTAAACGATCCCAGCTGAGGAAGAAGGGTCTTATCTAGCGAAACAATAGATTATTTTTGAAACAAATTGACAATTTATATACAATTTATATTTTTAACCTTAAATACTTGTCTCGTTTCTGCGATGCGCATGCGTAGTCTGTGTAATCCGGGTATATACAGTTAAGGTATGTCGAAAAACTCCCATCTCATTTTCATCTTCAACATCAAAATTGTCCTACAACACAGTTTTACCTTTTTTTGTAAAGGCCGTTTGATATTCTTTGTATGTTCACTTTGTAAACACTGGGTTGGTACTTCTGCAGCGATGTAGGACGATTTTGAAGTTTGGGAAGAAAACAAGTTTTTCAGCATACCCTGACTGTATTGACCTGGATCACACAGACTACGCATGCGCATCACGGAGACGAGACAAGATGAGTGTTTGAGGTTAAAAAGTATATAAATTGTCATATATTAAAGTTGCGCAGGAAAAGTTGCAGGTCTTTACCCTCGTCTGTCTTCACACCCACAGACTGAACGCGAGTGCTGAACGCTTCCGCATCAACAGATGACAAATAGATACACAACCAAACAATACTTCAGTGAAAACAGCTGGGCCACCATACTTGAGTGAGTCACCCAAAAGTCTATAGCAAGGGTAATGGCTCAAATCGAAATTATAATGCGAGACACTTTGCACTTAAGTGCGTGCAGGAAGGGAGCAATACAAATAACAAAAGCTTCTCCTTAGCCAAGGCTTAGTGTTTTAATTTTAATAAGTGCAATCAAAACTACAATTTGAAACGAAACAAAAACAACAGAATTTGGTAGATAACAAATAAATTCTAACAATGTAAACAACACGTAATGAAATAAAGTATTACTTATGCGCTGCCACTGTTGCCTTCTCTGTGAACTGCAATCGCTTCTCCCAAAATTTGAGAGTGACCAGTTTAAATAGTTTATGGTCGCTGGGCCTGCCTACTTAATTGAGTGAGTCACCCCAAAGTCTATAGCAAGGTTAATGGCTCAAATCGAAACTATAATGCGAGACACTTTGCACTTAAGTGCATGCAGGAATGGAGATATTTGAGGTTGATGAATGGATGATGCATGAATGTTGGTTGTGCTGCCCGATGTACTGTACTACTATTACGACACAGACTAGCCGTTAACGATCTCTCCATCACAAACTGCGTGACCTCGCCTGTAGATTTATTTATTTATTTATTTGTTTTCCTGCGACTAATACAATTTTTGTCGACCAAGCTGTTTCTAGGCAACTAATGATTAGTCAACTATTAGGGGGTAGCCCTACTGAATACAACTAATACATTTTTTGGAATCTGATTACGTAATCCAGATTATATGTAACCTTTTACTATAACAGTCACAAGCCTGTTATAGGTTTGTGAAACACTGTGTGTTGTTGTCTTCCGCACCAGCGGGGGTAGGATAGTCCAATAGTTTCTCTGTAAGACAAGGCAGGGTATAGAAGAAGCATATAGCATATAGAAGCATATAATGGCTGAAACATGGCCTTGTCTAGGTGGCCAAATTTGGCTTTGTTAACCTTGTGTTCAACTGAAAATTTTGTTCCATGTGCCAAACCTTTGAGTCCTTGTTGAGAAACTTGTGTTTTATGCTCAACTGAAAAAGGACTTTCTGTGCTGTGGAGAAGTATGGTGTTTGATATGGAGACTGTGGAGGAAGTTAGAAGTTTCCATTTCCGTCTTCATCTTCTTGGGCCTTCCCTTTGCTGGGCACTTTGGTACTGATTACAACAGGCATATGGACAACATTATTGGACATTTTGACACGAGGATTGGGAACAGATAAGACTTTATTAATTCACTCACTTTTTATTCATCACCTATGGACAATGACCTTTTTTGGATTCGACCAATAAGTCTTTTTTTTTTTTTTTTTTTGGATTGGTTTTGGTCTGTGTGTTTGGTTGTCATCTGCTGTAAGTGTTCACCAAAAGATTGAAATTAAGTGAGATGTGTGTTAACTTTTCTACTGAATATAAAGTATCAATTTAGCATTTAAAAGTGACTTATTATTGTCTTATAAGATAAACTACATTATTGCAATTGGTTACCCTTTTAAATGTATGGCAGCTTTTGGAATGATTAGTCCAGAGACTGTTATATTACTACCCAGCTCTGGTCAGATGCAAGACAGGGCATTGGGTCTGTTTTAGTTTTCACCTTATTTTTATATTTTAGATATCCATCGATTATGGTAAGGAAAAACAACACAAGACCATGCTACCATGACTATCAAGATGGTGTTTATTTTCCCCACCAGCAGCAGCAGTGAGTGTGCTTTCAGCGTGTTCAGCTATAGTTTCATGTTCAAGCGCACACAATAGGGTAAAGTAGTCATTTTGGGGCAGCCGTGGCCTAATGGTTAGGGAGTCTGACTTGTAACCAAGAGGTTGCGAGTTCGAGTCCCAGGTCCGGCAGGGATTGACGGTGGGGGGAGTGAATATCCAGCGCTCTCTCCATCGTCAATACCACGACTGAGGTGAGACCCTTGAGCAAGGCACCGAACCCCCAACTGCTCCCCGGGCGCCGCAGCAATGCAATGGCTGCCCACTGCTCCGGGTGTATGTTCACGGTGTGTGTGTGTTCACTACTGTGTGTGTGCACTTGGATGGGTTAAATGCAGAGCACAAATTCCTAGTATGGGTCACCATACTTGGCCTCACGTCTCGTCACTTCACTTCACTTCACTTCACTAAAGATTTCTATAGATATATCATATCTATAAAATATCTATAGATTTATCATGTCTGTGAGGCGAGTATTTGCTGAGTTTCATCATTGTGAAGCGCTCCTGTTTGAGACGGATATGGTAGAAAGCGCATCCTGATTGTTTCTTTATTTTACAGAAGCATGTTTTGTTGATACTTTGAGTGCACACAAATAAAAGTAACCCATTCATTCCGATTGATGAATTACTTTCACCTTTATGAGCAAAAATTACGGTGTAGTTTAAGTTGATTCCACTGTTATTCACCCTGCATTCCATTCGAAAGGGCTCATCCCCATGCTGTAATCCCTTCAAAGGGTTTACCCTCCGGAGTGAGAGCTTTGAAGGGTTGAAGGGTATCACCATTCCATGGCCACACAGAGGTGCCGTCATCATGCAAAGAATCTGCGCAAAGAATCATGGGGGCCCGAATGTCCATCAGTTGTACCTCATTCCGAATGGCCCTTTGAAGTGGCTAGTTTTGAGCACTTTGGTTTGGAATGACACTTCAATATGGCATGATTGTTTTCACTTCAAAGTGCCCTTCGGATGGTGATATATTTCATTTGGAACGCACCGTAAGAAAAAAAATGCTGATGCCTCCATGTCCTGCAAAGTGCACTTTAGCTTCCACTCTCCACACAAGCAGTTGGACATGCACCCTAATAGTGCACTCTATCTAGGTTATACATTTAAAATAACATTGATAATGCTTAAAGATTTTATTTTAGTCGTGATGATTTGAGAAGGCTAAATTAATTAAATATAGGCTGACTCACTGTCTGCTGCTGGCCGTTTGTTCGTTACTTTAAAAAACAAAAACTTGAATTTAACAAACAAAAAATGTTCCAAACATATTTCTAATTTAACTTTATAAAGAAACTAAAAGAAATATAACCACTTTGCTATTAAAAACAAAACTGAACTATTTTAATGGCTGCAACAGCAGCTGTGTAATGGAAAAGATAAAGGGAAAAGACACAGGCTCCATTCGGACACGGGCCAGTAATTCTGATAAACTGTCGGACAAGGGCCGGGCTAGGGTGTGTATTTGAGGTGTATTTCTACCCATGTGTGACTACAGAATTGATGTTTTGCACCTTGCGTGCAAATTACCAAATACATACAAAATTATGTCAAAAATCCTGTCTTGGCGAGTGTTCACGGTGTGTGTGTTTGTACTCTACTGTGTGTGTACACTTGGATGGGTTAAATGCAAAGCACAAATTCCAAGTATGGGTCACCCATAAAAGTTAAAGTAGGCCTACTGTTTTGTTTCTTATTGTTTTTGTTTGTGCTATTGCCTGTCATTTATTTATTTCTTCTTATTTTATTACTTACTATTTACTTGTCTTTTTTTAGTTACAATAAATTCAATTCTGAGTACACGTGATTCTTGGGTGGGGAGGGGACGTGGTCCTGCCACCACAGCTGAAAAAAAATCCTTGAGGAAACACTGATGTTCTTTAATCTTAAGTCTTACCACTGGCACCACACTGGCCCGACTTGCTTTGGATATGTGTGTCTTACTAATCTATTGTTGTTAATGATTTTACCCCACTTAGTCAGTGAGCCTTCAACACTCTCTGATTTAAGAACTTTAGGACTGTCGTTCAAGCTGTCAATTCCATGCAGCTTCAGTCATAAAACCAGTTTAAAACATTTAAATTCAATGAATAGAATCCAAGTTTAAGCAAAGACAATAAAAAAATTGAGTGTGGTTAATAATGTTAATGATGTGTCTTTGCATTTTTGGAAAGAAATGTTTGTGTGAGCACCGGAGCAGGACAGCTGATTATCAGTTCTTTTTGAGAACTTGCTTTGGATATGTGTGTCTTACTAATCTATTGTTGTTAATGATTTTACCCCCCTTAGTCAGTGAGCCTTCAACACTCTCTAATTTAAGAATTTTAGGACTGTCGTTCAAGTTTTTTCTCCAATTCCTGGTCTAATGAAGCTCATCCACATTTAACAAGAGCATTGCACAAACTGTTGTAATGGACTGAAGTGGGATGCCATTTATGGAATAACTTTTGTGAATGTTTGGGACACACTTTGGCTTTAGAAAGCATAATTCCATGCAGCTTCAGTCATAAAACCAGTTTAAAACATTTAAATTCAATGAATAGAATCCAAGTTTAAGCAAAGACAGTAAAAAAATTGAGTGTGGTTAATAATGTTAATGATGTGTCTTTGCATTTTTGGAAAGAAATGTTTGTGTGAGCACCGGAGCAGGACAGCCGATTATCAGTTCTTTTTGAGTATCAACCAGTATGAACTGCCTTCAGTGTTTTTTAACAAATTGGAAGTGTATTTCCAGTTGAACAGCAGATATTTTTAGTGTAGTTGAATTGCTGGAGCTATTACTGCCTCATGGCCACAAGACATGGCCACACCCACGACTACATTAGCTTACTCAGCGATTATGTAAGTTAGGTTATATAAGTAAGCTGCAATCCGTAACTTTTTTGTGTGTTCAAAATTTACATGTATAAGGGAGAACATCATGAATCCATTTTCCAAACCATGTTTTTGACTTATCCTGAATCACAATGGTACACTTATAATAACTTTTTATGTTCTGTCTATTTCAGACTGGTTCTGGTAGGAACCGCTGCGGAGTAGCTCAGTATCTGCGTGATTCGTCATAGACATAAACAGAGAGAAGTAGTTCCGGCTACAATGTTCTTCCGCAAGACACATGCAGTTCTGTTTATTAAGTTACGGACTGCAGCTTTAAAATAATCTGCTAACATGACTCTGCATTAAGAAGTCAAGTCACCTATACATAAAGCAGCTTTACAGTGTTAAACAGGAAAATAGTGTTTCAATAATACAAACAAAATTAAATTCTGCTGTAAAGCAGCTCCAAAAAGTAGTAACAATAGGACAGTAGTAAACATATTTTCTGATTGCCAGGAGCTTACACTCAAAAATAAAGTCTCTTTGTGTTTAGACAAAGATTATGTCCAGAAAGATTTGATTCAGATGGTTGGAGTTGCATGATTTATAGTGGATCCTTTGCTAACACAGGCTTTATTACACTCACATAAATGTTCTTATTACCATTCATGAGCTGTGAGAGAGTATTTCTTTTATGCAACAGTTCAGTAAATAAGAAGCTAATATTAAGAAACTTACACTTTATACATAATATTGCCAGTTACTTTGTCTGTTTTTGCTCCTCCAAAGACAGTAGTTACAAATAAAGCCACAGCAGAGCTATTGCAACACCAAGCAGCACACAGGAGTGTAATTTTGTTCCTAAATGGTGTAGTGTTTTATTCTTAGGGTGTGTTCACAGTTGTAGTTTGGTTCGTTTGGTTAACTCTCTGGGGTCTGAGGTGATTTTGGTGCCATTGAGATGTGTTGACATGCCCTGACATTTGTGTTCATTTCAGCTACTTATGACATACTATTGGCCAGCATGTAATTTTTGTGGAATCATATCAGCATCAGTTTCTGTTTTCCATGAGAGTGGAGTGCCTGTAGATTGTCTGCTTTTTTGCCTTTCTCTCTTCGAAAAAGATGCTTGGAAATGCTCAAAAAAGACAACACTGTTTCTGTAATGCCATACAAGTACACATACTGTTTGAATTACAATTATGTAAACTAGGGCTGTGCAATAATACAAAATAAAAATAATACAAATAATACAAAATAATCATATTGCGATTTTTTTTTTTTTTTTTGAATGAATATTGCGATTGCGATTTTATTTGTGATTTTGGCAATTGTTTTTGCTTTTTCAAACATGCTACATACATTCTAAATGTATTCAGTTCACAAGAAGTGCGTAATAAAACATTTCACAATGAAATAACATAGTATTAATAGTTTAATAAACAAAACTGTAGTAAAATTGTCTTTAAAACAGACAACATAAAATAAATTAAGATTAACTAAACTAAATTCCAGTCATAATAAATAAACCTCAAAACTTTTTTTCAGTGCACACACTTCACAATGAAATAACATACTGTACAGTAGTACTAACTGCTTGATAAACAAAACTGTAATAAATTAAAAACAGACATGAAATAAATTAAGATTAACTAACCTCAACTCCAGTCATAACGATAAATAAAAACTAACATAAATCAAAACCAAAAAACAGATTGCTCTCTTAAAGGTTTTTTGCAAGAAAAAACAGCATGTCCACCATTTCTGGTTTTAAGCTTCGTTGTGCACGGAGTGAGCTCTGATTGGTTAACATCTTAAAAACGTGCACAAGAATGTATTCTTAATAAACATATAAATAAATTAATAGATAAAATTGCAGCCTTATGCTATTTAGAAATTGCATGTGCTTAAATCGCGATTCTTTTGCGATTACAATTAATTGCACAGCCCTAATGTAAACATAATTACATCAGTAAAATATTATGTCAGCGCACTTACAAATAATGATAACAAAATAAAATAAACTATATTATTATTACTATTATTATCAATCACTAATGACCTTGCATAACGAAGAAAACAGTTTTTGTAACATCATACAATTACATACTTTATTATTATGGTGATGTAAACAATTACATCAATAAAATATTACATCTGTGCACTTACTCAGTATGATTCATGATCGCTCTGAAAACTGAACAACACCTGTGTGCCCCTGTGCAAGGTGCTGTTGAAGGTGAGCGTGATGCATCCACATATCTAAAAAAAAAGAAGAAAAATTACAATTCTAATTATAATTCATATTACTTTATACTGTATTTTGTTTTATATTATATATAGTCATAAGAAATTTTCATTTTAAAATGTTTCACTTGATTTCAAATATTTTAGAAAGGAATTCTAGTTTGGGAAAACCCAGCTATGTTTTTAAGTTTATGTCATGTTAACGAATGCAAAAAAGAAACATTACTTACTCATTAGAATGATCAGCTACGCATTGCATTCTGTTCTTCATCTTTGAAAAATTCTTCTTCCAGAAACGAACAGTTTCTTTATGAATCCTCAAGCTTTGTTTAAGGTGATGTGGGCGTTTACATCTTGCGGCACGCGCATGGATATTTATCATATCAAAAGTGAAAGTAGCACGTGGGTGTGACCAAATTAAAATGATTAGCTCTGAGGGCAAAACTCTACATAGCGTTGGTTTCATACGGATTACTTTGTCACTGAGTATTTGTTTTTTTTGGATAAGACTTACTTTATGTAAAATTAAAGATATCAAGTTTTCTATAGATATACAGTGCACAGCATAAATGAGTACACCCCCTCTAAATAAATATAAAAGATGTATTTACTTAATGATCACTAATATAATTCATGGAATGATGGCAAAATTAAAGTTTTTTAAACATATACAAAAAAAAAATATATATATATATTCTGTAAAATATATAAATTAGCAAAGTTCACAAGTTCATGACACATTGTCACATCTATCCGATTTACCTCCTCTAGGACGACCTCCTAAATGCCCTGGTCTTTAATGGGGAGTGTTGCTCAGCTCGTCTAATGAGTGAAATATATGGCCACTGAAGGATTTTCACATTGGAAGAATGAATATCTTTGTCATGTTGAAAAAATAGCCAAAATGTAGGGAATGAGGAGAGGGTAGCATCTTCAGTTTCAGGTTTTTTGTATTGCATCACAAAGTGGTGTGTGAATTGATGACAGCGTTGATAAAGCACAAATCCCTCACACCTTCAGCACTCATACATTTCTGTATAAGAGCTTTACTACCACTGAATGTCACTGTGGCAACCAGACACTTCTCACTGTACTCCTCCTCTAGCAACACCAGAACATTTTGGATGCTGTTAGATCCGAAATGATTGACTTGGTCTCATGAGACCAGAGTATGGATTCCCAGAAGTCTATATTTTGTAAATATGGGCCTTGAAAAAGGTTAAATGAGTTTATTGTGCTTTGGCTACATTAGGTAGTTCTGGTGTGGATAAACAACTATGCATGTCACTTCTGCATGCTGTTTATTACTCATAACTTTCATAGCTTTTGCTCATTCTGAGACACTTGGCATGGTATTTTTCCTGCTCTTTTTATAGCAAAAAGTCACTCATGACTAAATAAAAACTTAAAGTGAAGGTCTGATTATTTCAGGAGCCTTGTCACAAGTCCATTGTTTTTGAATGTCAGTGTTACTTCTGCTATATGTTCACACTTAAAACAATAATTTGGTATTCCTCTTGTACTATTGTCCTCTTTTATGCTAAGAAATAAATCTCCTGACAGTTCTCTCTCAAGTGGTTTCATTGTTGCCAGCATTAAGTCTGAGTATGATTCAGTGGGCTATATAACACTTTTAATTGTCAGGAAAATACTTATTTTAACGTTTTGGTTTAATATACTGTTACAGGTCCCGGGCAGTTGGGAAGACTGTAAGCAGTAATCTTAGTAGTAGATGAGAGAGACAAGAGATAGTGGTTTCTTTCACAGTCCTCTTTGTTGTCTTTTAATGAACATACACGTTTGTATTTCAGAGTCAGTAGACACTTTGAAGCAGAAAATTATTTATAAACATTTTGTCAAATCAAATCACGATAAATAAATGAATAACAATATTAAATCTTAACCATATACAGAAATGCTCTAATCATTATACAAAACTGGCTGAATTAGTGTCTCCAGTAAACTCAGGTAAGTAGTTCAAGTAAATAATACACATAAAGTACTCAGGTAAATACATGAATAAACTTCTAACGTTATATGACATAAGCATCTTAAGATTATTAATAAAATAATCAGCTAAAACGAATTATTTGTGCATTAAAACATGTAAATTACAGTTTGATATGACATTTAATTAATTTAAACCAACCTTAGCAGTAAATGAGAGAGACAAGTGTTAGGCCGCATGTCCACCAAGGCGTTTTTCCCCGCGGCTAGCGTATTTTTTCAGTTGTTCTCAATGGGAGCGCTGCATTTTTTACACAAAGTTCAGTTGTTTTTGTGAGTGTACACAAAAAAAGTATACACATATAACAGTTTTGAATGATGTATAACTCTTATTTGTGTGACTAAAATCGACAGAGTATTTTTAGTGTCTTTCTTTAAAAAAGTAAGCTGGTATCGCCAATGTGACCGTCAACCCCAGGGAGTTAATTCGAAAAATGATACATTTGGTCCTGGTCAACTTAGCGGTCACACTAGCATTTTTGACTGCGAACCTAAAGGAATAGTAATACATTCACAACCTGATTGGTATATTTTGTGACAGAACTCACCGAACACTCCAAACAAAAGGAAAAGGTGTGTTCAACTTAAAGCTAAGTCATGTCATCATTATTTATGTAGCACTTTTTACAACGCAGATTGTGTCAAAGCAGCTTTCCACTATTAACAGGGAAATAGTACGTCGAAATTGGGTTTCATTCTCCTCTGGCCAGATGAAACCAGCAATTTATTTCCAGTCTGCAGCAAAGTCAGATTTTGCAGAGGACTCATTCGGTTCCTGTGATCTTGTCCCAATGGCCGTCTAGGTGACGACATGGTTGACATGGTCTCCGCTGACATTCAGGACTAGTGGCTACAGTGACCTTGGAATAAGAAAGAAACAGACTAATATTAGCCTAGATGCCATTCTTCTAATAATGTACATTGGGTGTTAATGTGTTATGTGTAAGGTTTTTAATCTAGATTTAAACTGATAACTGAGTGTGTCTGCCTCTGCCTCCTGAACAGTGTTAGGTAGATTGGTCCTAGAGTTTGGTCGTTAATAGGAAAAGCATCTGCCGCAGTTCATTTTGATAGTATTATCAAATGTCCAGAGTTTTGAGATCGTAGCGGATGTAAAATAACTATAATGCAATAAGAGCTTGCTCAAATACTGAGGTGCTAAAGCATTCTTCTTGTTTCTACTAAGAACTCTAGCTCCTGCATTTTGAACCAGCTGGAGTTTGTATATTAAGCGTGCAGAGCAACCACCAAATAAAACATTACAATATTCTAACCTTCATGTCATGAACGCATGAATTACCATTTCTGCATTTGCCATTGAGAGCATAGGCGAGGTTTCTTACCTGCGTTCCAGCGAAGGTCCTGCCTGAGTGCACTATTATGCCATGGTCCTTCCCTGGGCAATCCAGGATAAAAGAGCAAATTTCTTACACGGTTGTTGAGAGTGTCTTTGGGGGATGTAAAGGGTCCGTGACCGTGTGTTTCTGAGTGCGGTAGTTTTCCTGACCTCCGACACGGACACGATCACTGTTTTTCATGTCTGGGCCGGTAAACATACTGAGATTGCGTTTGTGGATGGTTTATGCATTCTTTGTGAATGCATAACCATGGCTATGCATCGGTCACGCCTCTCATTCATGATGAGGCTTCTCTTGTCTGAACCCACGCCAGTTCGGTGGGCTCTAAAGAGCTCCTCGGCTACCCTGGTTAGAAGCAAGTGAGTCCAGAGGTTCACAGTCTGATTTTTCTGCCGGGTAAACCCCCACAGAAGTCTGATTCCTCACTCGTAGCCCAGTAGAGCTTCCAACAGATGGCATCCACTTGTTCTACGGACGAGCCCTGCATCTCTCTTGGTGCACCAGAGGAAGACAGGATTTCTATCGCTGCATCAGAGAAGGGGCGATCGTCTGCAGAGGCTGTCGATTCTGCTGTGCAACCCCCCGCTGGGGTAGTTGCCAGTCGGGATCTAATGCCAAACTGACGACCATGCTTCCCCGGGCCGCCGTGGGCACCGGGTTGGAGGTGTAATGCCTTCTCCTGAGTGCTAGAGGCTGTATGATTGGCTTCCGAGGCCCGTTCAGCCCCAGTCCTTTCTTCCCAGAAGTGCATGACGGAGTAATTTAAGTTTATTTAGGGGGCTTTTTGTCGACCCCAGAGGGTTAGGAACAGAGTCTCAAGAGAACATGGGTCATGCAGAAAGACAACAACCCCAAGCATACAAGTCATTCTACCAAAGAATGTTTAAAGAAGAACAAAGTTAATGTTTTGGTATGTCTGAGTCAAAGTCCAGACCTTAATCAAATTAAAATGTTGTTGAAGCACCTAAGCAAGCAGTTCATAGGAGGAGAGTCACCAACATTGCAGAGTTTAAGTGCTTCTGCACTAAGGAATGGGCTAAAACTCCTACATGTTATTGTTCAGGACTGATCAGCATTTACAAGAAACTTTACCTTCAGTTACTTCAGCAAAAGATACTAAAAGCAAAGATTCACATACTTTTGCAGTGTACAGATATGTAACACTGGATCATTTTTCCCAATAAATAAATGACAAAGAAAATATTTTTCTCTAACTTGTTTGATTGTATTCTCTTTGTCTACTTTAGGACTTATATGAAAATCTGATGATGTTTTGGGTCATATTTATTAGGGCTGTGCCGATTTTCAGACGCGATATCATGCGCATCTTGTCAGTAATGCCGGTTCTCTAATTAGTCGTAAATCTCATTCACCTGTTCATTCATGTAGCCGTGTTTACTACACAGAGCCGTAGTTCACTGACAAGCTACGCAAGTATCGCCTTTAGTATCGCAGGCAATACATATCGATTCTGCGCGTGAAACTGCGTAGCTTGTCAGCGAACTACGGCTCTGTGTAGTAAACGCGGCTGCATGAATGAACAGGTGAATAAGATTTACGGCTAATCAGAGAACCGGCATTACTGATGAGATACGCATTATAATTTGCGTCCGAATATCGGCACAGCCCTAATATTTATGCAGAAATGACTCGAAGCGAATGAGCACCAAATATTGACGTGGCGCCGAAACCATCCCTTCACACTGCTTGACACTCACATGCTGATTCTTCTCCCAATGTTAACATGCACGGCAATAAAAATGCATTGCTTATGTGCCGCTCATGTGGTGTGAAACTGGGCTAAGTTGCTGTGGATACTGACTTTTTTAGTTTAGTTCTCTTTTAGGTTAGTTCATTTGAATTTACATTGATATCAACCAAACTTTCATTTACATGATGCAGCCTGCATTGCAAGAGAGTGAATTTAACTCAACTAATTTGCCCACGGTATATATGGGAACCACTGGTAAAGCGTTAAACTAACACTTTTGAAAGAGTTAACATTATTAACACTCTGACAGTGTTTCTGATAAACTCTTAAAATGTAAAATATTAAAACCAGAATCAATCATGAGAACACAAAAGTTGGTGTTCCTAAAAACGGTGCACGGAGACAGTGAAGACAGAGAAAGCACCCCGTTTATTTTCTTTATTTAAAAAAAAGCACAAAGTTCAGTTGTTATTGTGAGTGTACACACAAAAAAAGTATACACTTAACAGTTTCGAATGATGTATAACTCTTATTTGTGTGACCAAAGTATTTTTAGTGTCTTTTGCACTGATCTTAAAAAAAGTAAGCTGGTATCGCCTGTCATGAGGGAGTCATAGGCGGGTGGATCCAAGTGCAAAACTTTATTAAGCAAACTCATGGTCGACAGGCGTGGTCAAAACAACAGACGGGTACAACACAGGTAATCCAGTAGAGCAAACAATAGTCCAGGCAGATAGTCGAGGCGGGCAGCGATCAATGGGATAGTCCAGAAACAAGCGAGGGTCAAAAGGCGGACGGAGAACAATCACAGGAGCCAGGGAACAAGGGGGGTCGACACGGGAAAAACAAACACGGAATAAACGCTCAGAAATGACAGTAGACTGATCAGGACTTCGCAAGGAAATGGTGAATGAACCGGGCTATTTATGCATTGTGAGCAAGATGGCCGACTGGGGTGAGAGGTGAAAGGAAACAGGAAGTTCATGAGAATGGGGTTATGGGTAGTGTAGTGAAAAATGGTCCATGGTGAAATGGAGGCTCCCTCTGATGGTGAAGGGAGGGAGCCACAACGGCACAGTTCATGACAGAGCCCCCCCCTTAGGAGCGGCTTCCAGACGCTCGACACAGTCCAATAACACCAAGGGGAGGAGGGGTGGGACAGAGTACAAAGGGGAGGACCAGGTCCATGTGGGCTGACAGAGATAGGCAGGGCAAAAGGTCCAGGAGCTGCCAGAATGGCAGCCAAGCAACAGAGCTGCCAAGGATGCATAGAAGACCACGAAGATGGAGTAGACAGCCTCCAGGGTGGAGCCGGCGGAGCAGATGCCCTCCAGGGCAGATCGGATGCCCACCAGGGCGGATCAGGCGAGTCAGACGCTCTCTAGGGCGGATCAGGCGAGTCAGACGCTCTCCAGGGCGGATCAGGCGAGTCAGACGCCCTCCAGGGCGGATCAGGCGAGTCAGACAGCACAGGAACCCTCCAGGGCAGAACGGGACTCCCCGAGGGCAGAGCAGACAGGACAGGAGCCCTCCAGGGCGGAACGGGATCCCCCCAGGGCAGAGCAGACGGGTCTGTAACATAGAACATAGACAGACACACACACAGAGAGAGAGAAAGCTCGGAGCCCAAGCTCCTGGCCAGGTTGGGCTGGATACCCAGCGTATAGGGGGCCTCAGCGGCTGAATTGGGACTAGGCAAGAGCTCAGAGTGGTGTGGGTTGCTGGGTGCTACCACCGTGCAGGGAGCAGGTGCGACCTCCCCCTCAGCTTGAGGATCCGTGGCCTCGGCCATCTCCTCGGGGGAGCCCACCCTCAGAGGTTCTGCGGGGTGAGCCGCCACCTCTGAGGACTCGGTGGTGGCATACGCGGCCCAGACAACCCAAAGAGCAGTTCTCAGGAGGAGCACGGCCTCAGTGAAGGCCAGCACAGGAGTGGTGCCAATGATGGGGCTGGGCTCAGGAACAATTGCTGTGACTTGGCTTGGTACTGGAACAGTGGCTCTGGCTAGGCTGGGTGTGTGTGCAGCTGTGTTGAGACAGGGTTCAGAAACAGCAGCGACGAGGCTTGACACTGGAGGAGTGGCAGCGTCGAGGCTTGACTCAGAAGGAGGAGCTGCGGCGACGACGTGACTTGGCTCAGAGGGAGGAGCAGCTGCGATGAGGATGCTTGACACTGGAGGCGGAGCAGCTGCGATGAGGACGCTTGACACTGGAGGCGGAGCAGCTGCGATGACGACGCTTGACACTGGAGGCGGAGCAGCTGTGACGACGACGCTTGACTCAGTGGACGGAGCAGCTGCGACGACGTTGACCCTTGACTCAGTGGACGGAGCAGCTGCGACGACGTTGACGCTTGACTCAGTGGACGGAGCAGCTGCGACGACGTTGACGCTTGACTCTGGGGGAGGAGCATCTGCGACGACGTTGACGCTTGACTCTGGGGGAGGAGCATCTGCGACGACGTTGACGCTTGACTCTGGGGGAGGACCATCTGCGACGACATTGACGCTTGACTCTGGGAGAGGAGCATCTGCGACGACGTTGACGCTTGACTCTGGGGGAGGACCATCTGCGACGACGTTGACGCTTGACTCTGGGGGAGGAGCATCTGCGACGACGTTGACGCTTGACTCTGGGGGAGGAGCAGCTGCGACGACGTTGACGCTTGACTCTGGAGGCGGAGCAGCTGCGACGACGTTGCCGCTTGACTCTGGAGGCGGAGCAGCTGCGAAGACGACGCTTGACTCTGGAGGCGGAGCAGCTGCGACGACATGACTTGACTCAGAGGGAGGAGCAGCTGCGGTGAAGACGCTTGACTCAGGAGGCGGAGCAGCTGCGAAGACGGTGCTTGACTCTGAAGGCGGAGCAGCTGCGAAGACGGTGCTTGGCGCTGGAGGCGGAGCATCTGCGGCGAAGACGCTTGGCGCTGGAGGCGGAGCGGCTGCGGCGAAGACGCTTGGCGCTGGAGGCGGAGCGGATGCGGCGAAGAGACTTGGCGCTGGAGGCGGAGCGGCTGCGGCGAAGAGACTTGACTCTGGAGGCGGAGCGGCTGCGGCGAAGAGACTTGACTCTGGAGGCGGAGCGGCTGCGGCGAAGACGCTTGACTCTGGAGGCGGAGCGGCTGCGGCGAAGACGCTTGACTCTGGAGGCGGAGCGGCTGCGGCGAAGACGCTTGGCGCTGGAGACGGAGCGGCTGCGGCCAACCGGTCGAGTGTCGCTGTGATATGATCTGGCTCTGGAACAGCAGGCCATGACAGGTGCTGACTCTGGAAGGGCGGCCATGACAGGTACTGGCTCTGGAAGGGCGGCCATGACAGGTGCTGACTCTGGAAAGGTGGCGGCCATCTTGATGTGCATGGGAGACTGGGCAGAGTGGAAAATAGTGAGCGCTGACTTTACTGCTATCATTGGGGAATCTTCCAGACAGGATATGAGTCTATTGTAGTTTGTTTGGTTGAGGAAGTGTGCTGGGAGGTCCGCCATTTTGTGATCGCGACATGCCGCTGCCGCCATTTTGACATCGCGCGCCGGCGCGGCCGCCATTTTGACATTGCGATTCGGCACGGCCGCCATTACTGTGGGTTCGCGGTCCTCCCCCGCGAAATCCTCAGAGTCAAGTAATTCCCCATACTGTAATGCATAATCCCATGTGTCAGTGAAACAGGAGCGTGGCAAGATGTAATCACAAGCCTCCTCTTTGTAATCACATTTTCCCTCTGTAACAGCCACAGGACCAGAAGATGAACCCCCGCACCACAATGCAAAGTCCACATAATCAGAGAAACAGGTGCGGGGGCACTCAAATCGCAGCCTCGATTTGAGAGGCTCATCGAGAGCCAAACGGAAAATGTCCATGAAATAATGTTCATCATAGAAAGGTTGTTGATACATGAGGTGACAAAATTTTTCCACAAAAACCCCTATGGGCATACCGTGCTGTTTAAGTTGGAGTAGTTGGTCAAATGGGTCCATGGTAGAGCGGGAGGGTGAAATAAAGCTGCTGGATCCGGGTATGGCGAAGTCTTCTGTCATGAGGGAGTCATAGGCGGGTGGATCCAAGTGCAAAACTTTATTAAGCAAACTCATGGTCGACAGGCGTGGTCAAAACAACAGACGGGTACAACACAGGTAATCCAGTAGAGCAAACGATAGTCCAGGCAGATAGTCGAGGCGGGCAGCGATCAATGGGATAGTCCAGAAACAAGCGAGGGTCAAAAGGCGGGCGGAGAACAATCACAGGAGCCAGGGAACAAGGGGGGTCGACACGGGAAAAACAAACACGGAATAAACGCTCAGAAATGACAGTAGACTGATCAGGACTTCGCAAGGAAATGGTGAATGAACCGGGCTATTTATGCATTGTGAGCAAGATGGCCGACTGGGGTGAGAGGTGAAAGGAAACAGGAAGTTCATGAGAATGGGGTTATGGGTAGTGTAGTGAAAAATGGTCCATGGTGAAATGGAGGCTCCCTCTGATGGTGAAGGGAGGGAGCCACAACGGCACAGTTCATGACATCACTATCGCAACCGCCGACTCCAGGGAGTTAACTCCGCAAAAACAGGTACAAATATAAAAAAATAAACCCACAAAACAATACACATTTACAATTATTTTTTTAATTGAAACATTGTAAATCTCTTTCCATGCACCAAAACGTTTTCACGTTAAATGTTTTTAAAACATGTGAAGAACATCTTCTTAGAACGATTGAAACATCAAAATGTAAAGGCAAATCAGTGGAAAGGCTCAAAATACATATTCTTATTTGGTCCATATGTACTCTTGTCAAAATGTTTATAATACTTATATGTATATATATATATATATATATATATATATATATGTATGTTTATAACTACATGTATCAGCTTAAACAACAACATCCCATTTGTTACCATCCACGCTAAATGCATATTAATGCTCATAGTCTTTGCTAATGGCGTTTGGACCAAGTTTGCCACACAAGTCTTGAAAAATGAAGAAAAATGTTTCAATTGCCCCTAGGTGGCTGGTCCCAGTATAGGTCCTAAACCCTGCCCTTTTCATGTAGTCTAATGGGACAAACTAAGTAATTCAATTTCACTTCAAATAATTGTTTTCCAAAGATGGTTTTTGTCATTTTATGTAGTTTTAATTATGCTGGTGTAAGTTCAAGTGTTTGTTTTTAAAATAAGTTTTTTGTTTTTTTGTTAGTTATGTGATGGTATAAAAACGGGAGTGTGACATGAGATTCTCTCAGTGAACTGAGGTGCCAACAGACTTTTTCAGGACCTTCAGGAGGAGATTGGGGTTTTATTTACCCTATTTTAACACATTTAACACATTTTTAAAATGCTTCTTTGCTACTAACTTTATATTGCTACTACTGTATATGCTCTGCTTTCAGTGGCAGACACACACACAAACATTACTCACAGAAACAGATCGGAGATCGCGCTCATACACAGAAATAATCACAAGCAAGGACCCTTGTTGTCAATTCTGCCACGCAAGTTTTATTAATATAAAAGCTTTGATACTACATCGCTACATTACATTTCACAGCATCTAGGGGGTAAAATTTATGTTTTGAAGTAACGAAACTCTCAGCTTCACTGTTTGCAGAATGAGACTCACAGACGCAATTCACAAACAATTTCCATCCCTTTCTCTTTCTCTCTCTCGCTCTCTCTCTCTCTTTCTCTCTCGTTAACAGTCAGTTTATTTATAAACTTATTTGTTCATTTATTTTTTGAAAGATGTAACAAGAAATTGATACGTCTGAAATGACATCAATATATACAAATAATAATATACATAAAAATACATATATATACAAATACTAAACTGCTTAGTTCAACCTCAAGCATATTACTGTTACGTTGATCCATACAAAGCATACTTGGACCTCATTGCTTTCACAAATCACAAGGAATTTGAACCACAAATGTACCCACAAACTAACAGGGGCCCTATTAGGGGGGTCTAAGATCACTTGTTTGTTCACATATACAGTGCCTATAGAAAATCATCTGTGAAATCCTTTACCTTTCATCTCATTACACCCTGGAAAATAAATTAATTCTAGTCTAACTCTAATTCTAGTCTAAGTCTAACTTTTTTGATCTGCATATTATAACCATCATTTAAGTAAAAATATATTTAAAAAAAATTCTGGAGTATTATTAAAAATTAATCAGTGAAATGCCTATTTTTGGTAAAGTGATCAATGAGACAACCCATCACTAGTTTGCAGGGCTCAAACGAACTAGGTGAGAACACTTCTGGTGTTTCCATGTTAAAAGCGACCTCTGCGTCTGCACTGTATAGCAGTTCAAATCTGTGAGAAATGTTTCGGCTTGTTTAGGCACACACAGCATATAAGTTTATTTTATTTTTTTTATTTATACAGCTCTTTTAACAATACAAGTTGTGTCAAAGTTTACAATATTAAATAGGACAATAATGTGTCAGTAATGCAAAAGTTCCATGTGTAGATTTCGGAGGACTCTTCTGGTTCCCGTGGTCTTGCGCTGATGGCTGCTAAGGGGATGATGCCTTCACTAGGGATCCGTCTCTGAGGCTCATCTAGTTGACTTGGTCTCCGCTGACATTCAAGGCTGTAAAGGTTGTCTCTAGGGGCTGATCCAGATGTAGTGACCATCTGATCTAGATACAGACTGGATCTGGTAGCTACAGTCACCTCGGAATAAGAACAAAACAGACTAATATTAGGGTAGATGCCATTCTTCTTACAATTCAACGAGTACATCAGGTGTTATGGGAAGTGTTCCCGGTTCCAGCAGTGGCGGCTCGTCGGGGGGGGCAGGGGAGGCACAGCTTCCCCAAAATTTCATTAAGTTCATGTCTCAGAATGTGTATGTTTTTGTTTGTTATTTCATATACATGTTACTGAAGTTGGAAAACGCTGCTTTTCTATTGCAAATGTGCCGAATCTGCTGATGTAATTACAACTGCTAAGTGATAGAGAAGGGGAGGGGGAGGCCGGTGGAGAGCTAAGCTCTGGTGCCTCCGTTGGTAAAAAAAAAAATAAATAAAAATTAGCCGATCACAATCGAGTGTTCACTTTCAGCGCCGAGGAGGGTTGACAAAGGAAACCTTGCAGGGGAGGCTAGCCTCCCTTCTGGTATATCAATCATAATAGAGATGTAAATTACGTGATATTAGTTTGAATGTCTCCCGCTGCACTGATAATGTATCAAGTACTTATGATGAGTAGTGATATTGACTATTTGATTGCCAAAAGATTTACCATACTGTCATTAAAACAGTAAATTAAACATAAAGGTTGAACGTGCCTAAGCTGGATATAGGCTACAGCAGTCATGGCTTAATTAAATGGCACAGGCAGCTCTCTTTTAACACAGACTTTTATGGATGTTTGCTTCAAGTGATAGGCCAGGTAAGTGAAATGATATTATTCTGCTGTATGTGTGTCGTTTTCTTTATGTTTTGTAACTAAAAGCAACCAAAAAGCCATGTGGTTAAACAACTACTACTACTAACAATAGTAATAATCAGCAGGGATCCCCAGACCAATACAATTAGTGTGCCTCCTATATTTTACAACCCACGAGCCGCCACTGGGTTCCAGTTGACCTAATTAATGCAGCCTAACAATCTTTTAACGGATTTGGATTATAGAAATGTGTTAGTGTCTTATGTGTAAGCCAGGTTAAATAGATGAGTCTTTAATCCAGAGTTTGGGCGCTAAATAACAAAATGATCTGCCACCCGCAGTTGATTTTGTTATTCTAGGTATAATCAAATCCCCAGAGTTTTGAGAACGCAGCGGACGTGAGGGACTATGATATGATAAGAGCTTGTTCAAGTACTGAGATTTTAAAATCTATAGATGTTTAACAGAGAGCCAGTGCAGTGATGACAGAACCGGGCTAATATGGTCATACTTCCTGGTTCTAGTAAGAACTCTATCTGCTGTATTTTGGACCAACTGGAGTTTGTTTATTAGAATTGTTTTCTTCTAAAAGAGACGAAAAGTAGTCAGATCTAGCAGTTTTTAATGCTTTTCTGTAGGTTAGATTACATTCATGCCAAGCGGAACGAAAACCTCTAGTTTTGTTTTCCTCCAGTTGCACTCCACTTTCCTGGGCTGCTCTCTTTAGGGCACGAGTGTGCTTGTTATACCAGGGTGTCGGACTGTTTTCCTTAATCTTCCTTCCTAGAAAAGAGAGAGTCTATAGTTTCCGTTACATCATCAAGTTTTTCTGAGCTATTGGATAAACTGAGGAATTCAGATAAGTCAGGAAGATTACTTACCAAGCAGTCTTTTGTGGTAGAAGTGATTGTTCTACCATACTTGTAACAAGGAGCTGAATTTACAGTTTTAGCTATATGGAGTATACACAAGACTAGATAATGATCTGAGATATCATCGCTTTGCTGCAAAATTTCAATTCTATTAACATCAATTCCATGTGACAGTATTAAATCTAGAGTATGATTTCGACAATGAGTAGGTCCTGACACAGTGTTGTCTAACCCCGATAGAGTTCAGAATGTCTATAAATGTTTATCCCAATGCATCTTTTTCATTATTAACATAGATGTTAAAATCACCCACTTTATCTGCAGCCATCACTAACTCAGCATCAGCAGGCAGGGGGCAGCCGTGGCCTAATGGTTAGGGAGTTGGACTTGTGACTGAAAGGTTGCAGGTTCGAGTCCCAGGTCCGGCAGGGATTGTCGGTGGGGTGAGTGATTAATCAGCGCTCTCTCCACCCTCAATACCACGACTGAGGTGAGACCCTTGAGCAAGGCACCGAACCCCCAAACTGCTCCCCGGGCGCCGCAGCGATAGCAATATGGCTGCCCACTGCTCCGGGTGTATGTTCACGGTGTGTGTGTGTTCACTACTGTGTGTGTGCACTTGGATGGGTTAAATGCAGAGCACAAATTCCGAGTATGGGTCACCATACTTGGCCACACGTCACTGTCACTGTCAAATTCTTTAATAAAGTCTGTATGGTGCCCCGGAGGCCTATAGTAGCCAGTACAAACGTCACAGTGGATTTTTCATTTGTACTTTTTTACTTCAAATGAGTTATACTTATATATATTGCCATAAGTTGTAGAAAAACCTCCCCCTTTACCTTTTAGATGCGGCTCATGTTTATAACAGTAATCTTGGGGATAGACTCATTTAAAATAATGTAATCATCTGGTTTTAGCCAGGTTTCTGTCAAACAGAGCACATCTAGGTTATGATCAGCGATCATGTCATGTACAAAAAGTGTTTTCAAAGAAACTAACCTGATTTTCAATATAAGCCAAGCTTTATCATTTGTTTCTCTGTATTATGTACCTTTTTTATTTGTTGAACATCAATTAAATTGTTACTCTTAAATTGGTTTGGACGTTTTTCGGATTTTCTAGTTCGGGGAACAGACACAGTCTCTATAGTATGATATCTAGGTGAAAGGGGTCTCCATGTGCCGAGAATTAACTGATTTCTGTGACAGTCTGTCTGCTATTTGACCTGGGCCCCAATTAGTCAAGTGTAAAATCTAAGACTATGTGCCATATTTCTAGAGAGAAGAGTGGCACCTCCCCCGGAGGGATGAAGACCATCGCTTTTCAACAGGTCAGATCTGCCCCAAAAACTCGTCCAATTGTCTATGAAACCTATGTTATTCTGCGGGCATCACTTAGACATCCAGCCATTGAGTGACGACAGTCTGCTATGGGAGGGGACCAGAGCGTATTACAGTGTCTGACATCATACTTGCAAGTTCACACACCTCTTGAACATTATTTTTGGTGATCTTCGACTGGCGAAGTCGAACATCAGTAGTGGCGATGTGAATAACACTCTTACTGAATTTACGTTTAGCATTAGTCAGCACTTTTAAATTTGCCAAGATGTCAGGCACTCTGGCTCCCGGTAATCATTGAACTATAATGGCTGGTGTCTCTATTTTCACATTCCGTACAATAGAATCGCCAGTGACTAGAGCACTTTCATCAGGTTTCTCCGTGGGTGCGTCACTGAGTGGGGAGAACCTGTTTGATGTTCTAATCGGAATGGAAGAGCAAACGATCAGATCAGTCAAATTAGTTTGATGGATAAGGTTTGAAATCTGGTGAGAATAGAACAGTATACTCTGAGAGTTAGTAGACATGTAGTTGCAAATTTAAAAATTAATGAGAATTAATTAACGTGTAGTTGCAAAGTTACTTATAGTTAGTAGAATGTCTGGTGGACTATCAAAATAAAGTGTAACCAAAATGCATAATGTAAATGCGGTGAAACACTTACTTTTCTCGGTTTTCCTTGATCCCCGTCTACTCCGCATCGTGGAGCAAATACCTTTCTAAAAAAAGTTTAGGAGTGCACAGCACATAAATATCACTATAAACCAATATGATGTTATAAAACACATATTATTAATGAGATAAAATAACTAACTTTTGGCTTTTAAAAAGAAATGTCCTCCTCTGGAAGAAAATGTCTTAACACAGCACATTAATATCGTTATACAACGATATGATATTACAAAACTAAGTAAGATTAAACACTTTGGTGATGTTTACACTTAACTAGTGTTAATTCTCTAAAATTCAAAACCACAGCTTTAACTCTTTACTTTAGAATCCTTAACACTAGAATTTCAACACTGGAGATTTTGCTGTGTGGGAACTTGTAAACATGACTTTCTGTTCTGGAAAATTCAAAACACCAACAGCTTTCCAAACCATTAGTAGGTGTATTCAGGTAGTCTTTCCTAGGCTTGAATTGCAACATTCATCCCTTTCTTCAAGTCTGTTGGTTCTAATGTACTGTGGGACACTTGTGTCTTTAGTTTGTGTCTTTCACGTGTATTTATCCATCTAATCATTTATTTTCTATAAATGATAGAACATTTATTTTGAGCTCACCTAGCAAGTATGTTGCCCCCAAGGGCTTTTAAAAGGCAGGAAAGAGACAGAAACTGTAATGGCTTTGGGGCGGAAGTGCAAATGATCTATTCAGGGTTCTTTGTTGGTCATTGCATATGTTACAGATGCCTTAGATTTCATGGTAGAAAGGGATAGAGATGAGCACAGGTACTGAGGTTCTCAAAAGAAGCACCAATATTTAATTGTAAACTCACAATATTTCAAACTAGGGCTGTCAAATCAAATTTATTATGTAATATGCAAATAAAGCTCTGTTCGCACTGGCAGCGACTTTTGTCGCTGCATGTCGCCAGGGGCTGGCGATGAGGTTGCTAGTGGGCGTTCTCACTACTGGTTGCCTTGACAGCGAATCAGGTTTTGTGCCGCTAAATACAAATATTTTGGAAACAAAAGACTAAATATGATATAAATTAAATCCGTACATACAAGCAAAAATGAACAAGAAGCAGAGCCTACTTTTTTGCGTTGCATTGCGTTGCTTTGTCACTGCGTGTCGCTTGTAGTGTGAATGGGGCTTAAACAAATTATTATCAGTTGTGAGAAGCTCTAATAATTAATGAGATTACTTTCATTATTGTGCAAACAATTCTGTACATTTCATCTACTCCTCAAAATAAAAAGCGATACCAAACATGAAGGCTATAAGCAAAATTATTTAATCCCCTGAATCCTTAGTTAAATAATCCACAAAACGCATAACTTTGAATCGATTTCCGTTTGTGGCATGAAAATGCTTGTGCTACTTTTGGGTATTGGACCTGGAAAATTCTTGAAAGGTCCTTGAAATTGAAGTTAACCAAGGTGTGGGAACCCTGTACATAGGACCAACAGTTAAATAAAGATATGACCCCCAAAAAGTGCTTGTTTGAGTATTTTGTCAAGTAGTCAGAGGGCCATTATGTCATTAATGCTATTTCTTTTTAGTGGTGTTGGTAACATCAGTGTTTTGTTGGTGTTTTTATTTTTAATGTTATTGGTTTATTAATTGTTTTGTTTGTTTATTTGTTTTGTTTTTTTTTGTTTTTTTATTTCTTGTATCATTTGCTTTCACTGGCATTCCCTTACCCCTGTATAAGCAGATGTATTGGCAAGTCAGGCAGGCATAGTAAACTTCAGGCTGACATTGCACAAGTTCTTCCAGATTGGAAACTCTTTAATTGGTCATTAGAAGGATCATGCATATAACAGTGAAATATTTGACAGACCATTAATTTTGCGAATTTGCTGGCTAATTGCTCATTTGTTTGAAGATACTGCTGTTTTTTTAGTGCTATAAACTTTTAAGCAAGCTCATGGACCTTTTTTTTTATCCATGTTTACAGAATTATGCAGTAAAATCGTTTTATTCTTTGAAATGATTGTGTAGCCAGTGCATCTAGTTTTAGGTTTGTTTTGACAGTTTTTCATCCATGTATGTAGAATTCCTTTTACCGCTGTTTTTCAGAAAATAGTATAGCATTAATGAACTTCAGTGTCACCTTTTAGACTATGCAAAAGCCACAAGGTCTCTGAATGGGTCTATACTTCATACAGTATTATAGTCATACAGTCATACATGTGTTGTTTTCAGCTCATTTATTCTATTTAATTATATTAATTTTAATTGCTGTTTATAGATAATCTCAGTTTTCATAATCATATTTGCAGTATTAAAGATTTAGAGTGTGCACTAAAACATTGCATTCTTTCTTTTTAGCATCAATAATAAGCTCCAGCAGCCAGAGGCGGCATCAGGAGTGCTGGAATATGCCATGAAACACTTTGGAGAACTGGTAAGAACTTTTATCCCTCATTAATCTGTTTGCCATCCATCATGCATCAATTTTATAAGATGAAGTGAATCTCACTAAGCCTGTTAATGAAAGTCTTGATGATATATATGACTTTAAAAAATATTTTAGATGCTCCCCACTCTCACCCCCCCCCCCCCTCTCATTATTGTGATGAGAATTGGGGGGGGGCAAATATGCTTGATTGTCATAAAAATAGTTTTTGTTTTTCTTGTTCCATCTGGAGTTAATATTGTAATGGTCTTTTGTAAGCATTTATGTAAAACTTTTTTTTTTTATGTTTTAAAATGTTAAGTTTTGATGCATCATACACAGTACTTCTGTCCTCAAAGTGTCTACTGCAGTCCAGACAGACAGTTCAGATAAAATCTAGAAACAGAGGACGTTGACACTTATCCACATCTATTGCGTAACTCCACAGACTTTATTTGTTAACACTTGATTGTGTCTTCTAATTGATCCAACGTGTAGTTGTAAAAGAAAGGAAAGGACGTGACGTGTGGCCAAGTATGGTGACCCACACTCGGAATTTGTGCTCTGCATTTAACCCAAGTATAGATTTAATTTTACCTCATTTCTAAATGATTCGTAAACGACTCATGCAAAGCAGTTCGAAGAATCAGTCTCTCCAAACCCCTCCTTTCTGTGAGCCCTCACTGCTGTGATTGGTCAGATGTCGCAATCCTTTTGCGATTGGTCTACCACGTACAGCGTGAAAGTAAACGCCCATTGCCATTACGGAATGACAGCCTTAGAGACTTGTCAGTACATAGAAAAGATGGTATCGATTTTACTTTATCAATTCGAGCCCGAGTCTGATGATGAAACAGTTGAAGTGTCCACAATGCATCGAGATTTAAATATCTCAACATTTTAGAATGCTGCAAGGGCACTGTAGGTCATGTGACGAGAACAAACGAATCAGCTTCATTCTTTCCTGTAACAACATTGAATGCTCAGCCAATATGGATGAACAGCTGATCATAGCTGTTACAGGGATAACCATTTTAAATACATTTTGTAGTAGAGCTACTGCAATCGATTTTTAGTGCTGGAAATACATTTATCCTTTGCTGAAACTTCCACGTCTTCCTGGAGAGCGCAGGTCATGGTTAGCAATGACAGATGCCATGGGACCGCAAGCTAAAGAGCCTATTCAAGCTACAAACAACTATGTATGTTGAACGATCTCTAGAAAATAAAATAATCAATTATGAATCGTACTTACAGGTAGAGGTTCAGAGGAGCAAGCAGGTCCAAATAAACTGGGCACTGATCCATCTTTTAAAAGCAAGCATTTGGTGAATCCCACGTTGAACTCCCCGAGATTGGAAAAACAGTCGTCATAAAATGACAGGCATTGAAAAAAGACGAGATTGAAATTGTGCTACTGAGGTGTTGTTGAAAAAATGAATGTTAACCACTGATTCGACTTCTCGACATGATGTGAACCACGTAGAAATTTGACTGTGTTTGTGGGTGGGTTCGCGTTGTTCACGACGTAGAACGTGGGCGGACATTATGCAAATGTGTTACTTTGTGACGTCCGGCCATAACAGAATAAATGAGCCAAAATGAGACAACAGGGCAGTTGTGCTTTAACCACTAGTTATCAGGCGAATGCTTCGAAATACATTTTCACAAATAGCAGTCAGCTTTGCTTTGCTGATGGGTTACATCTGACAGCTGCAGTCGGCAGAAAACGGAAGAAAAGCACTGTAGTTAAACTAATTCATATTCACAGAAGCAAATTTTGTACTTAAGTTATGTGCATTTGTTATTTAAAACTAATTCAAGCAGGATAAATGTCAAGCCTGTGCTCATATTTACTCTGTGCTACTGTCATGTGGGTGTTTGGGTTTTGTTTTGGGTTTCTGTTCCATGTCTATGTTTTCATGTCTTTTATTTTGAAGTCTAGTCTTGGTTGTTGTCTTGTCTAGCTTCCTTGCTTCCTCTTGTTCTCTTGCTTGTCCATGTGTCTTGTTCTGATTGGTTGCCATGTGTATCTCTGTGTTTCTCATTGGTTGGTTTGTGTCATGTGACCCTGCCTGTTCAGTATAAGTTGCCCTCATGTTTCATTGTTCCTTTGTCGTGTATTAATGTTGTAACCCGCTGTAGGTGAGTCTGTTCGTGCCCGTTCTTAGTCTGTTCTAGTCTGTTTCAAGCTGCATCTGTTTCATTGTCAAGTCTGTTTCAAGTTTCTGTTCTGTTCATTTGGATTATCGTTTGGATATTTTCATGTTTGTAAAATAAACTGCACTTGGGTTCAGCATTCAACTTGCCTCAAAGGCAGAATACACGACCAAATACAACATGAACCCAGCAGTTCCCCGTCTGTCGTTCACGTTCGACGTTGTGTCGAAGTGACGACTAGGGGTCGCTCTTGAGAGCCCGAATACCTCTGACAGCTTTGAGAAAAGGCCAATGAGAATTGGTATGCAGTATTTGCATAGCCCGCTCCGCCCCGGAGATCCGGGCATAAGAGGGGGGGGCTAGGCAACACTCATTGTTCTGTTTCTTCGGAGCCGAATGCAGCGTCTCTTCATTGAGAAGCAGCGTTACTCACCTCTCTCGTCGTTGGATCTACGGCACGGGCAGCGGTCTCTTCCTTCTCGAACGCAGTAGCAGTGAGAGTCCCCTGGGTGCTTCGACGGCGAATCTTGAAGAGCAGATTTCCTCTTAATAAAATCTAAAGAGCAAATTTCTCTAAAAAAGTGCAGACACGGTGGGTTTGTGTGTTTACTATGCCTTTCCTTCCGTGTCCTTCTGGTTGCGGCTTCTTTCTCTCCCAAAACGATCGGCACGAGCTCTGTCTTCAATGTTTGGGTCGTGACCATGCTGAAGCAGCGTTCAGCGAGGGCGGATGTCCTGCTTGCGAGGACATGCCCCTCAGCACACTTCGTTCGCGAGTCGCGTTCTTTACTAAAAGACCGCGGCTCGCATCAACCGCTCCCGCGGCTCGTCCTTCTACTTCCGGGTACGAGGCTGCCGCGGCGCGTTGATGAAGAGCGAGAGAGCGCGAGCGTTTCGCCGGATAATTCCCCGCGTCCCTCGCGCTCTGTGTGTCTGCCGGTCGAGCTTTCGGATGACTTTGAAAACTCGTCTCAGTACGGGTTGGATTGGTTATTCGGGGCTCCTGCGGGGGAGGAAGAAGTGTCTGCAGCATCGGAGAGTGGGCAGCCATCTGAAGCAGACGCGCTGTCTGAGGCACCCGCTGCGGGGGCGGGTTCTCAGTCAGTAGCAGACGCGGAAATGGCGGCCATGCTCGAACGGGCGGCCAAAGCAATCGGGATTGAGTGGAAGTCTCCGCCCCGTCCTGAGCGCTCACGGCTGGATGATTGGTATCTGGGTAACGACCGTGGTTCTCGGCCACGTTCTACCCCAGTTCCTTTCTTCCCGGAAGTGCATGAGGAACTGACTAAGTCGTGGAAGGCTCCTTTTTCAGCCAGAACGCGTCTTAGCGGTTCTTCCTCTCTCACCACCCTCGATGGAGGTCCAGCGAAGGGGTATACGGAGGTTCCCGCCGTGGAGCGTGCGATCGCGGTGCATCTTTGCCCGCAGACCGCCGCCACCTGGCGGGACCGCCCAAAACTCCCGTCCAGGGCATGTAAGGCTTCTTCCACTCTCGTGGGGAAGGCTTATGCTGCTTCTGGACAAGCTGCGTCCGCCCTTCACGCTATGGCCGTCCTGCAGGTCTATCAGGCCAAGGTTCTTAGCGAGTTGCACGAGGGTGTTCCCAAACCAGAGCTTTTGCAGGATCTGCGCTCGGCGACTGACTATGCTCTACGAGCTACGAAGGTCACGGCGCAGGCTCTGGGGAGGGCGATGTCCACTATGGTGGTCCAGGAGCGCCACCTTTGGCTGAATCTGGCGGAAATGAAGGACGCTGAGAAGGTTCGCTTTCTTGACGCCCCCATTTCTCAGGCTGGTCTCTTTGGCGACACTGTCGAGGAATTTGCACAGCAGTTCTCCGCAGTGAAGAAACAGACGGAGGCTATCAAACACATCTTGCCTCGTCGGGCGCCACCCCCCGGGCCCGCACCCCCGAGGCAGCAGCCTCCGCCTGTTTCACGCCGAGGATGACCGCCTTCCAGACCGGCTCAGGGCCCGCCACAGGCTGGTCCTGCACCTAAACCAGCCTTGCGGTCGAGCTCTCGCAAGAAGGTGGCGCCGTTAGCTCAGTCTCAGGCCGCTAAGAACCCTCGTCAGGCTTCGAAGCGTTCCTGAAACGAGCAGCCCGGAGGAGAGAGATCTGCTGACCTGTCTGGATCCACACTCGGCGAGGGGACGAGTGTGGGTTTCGGCTCCACCCCGGCTGTCTGCCTCTCGGCAGACGGCCACCACATGGTCAATAAAAGAGCAATTTTCTTCTCTGGGCGAAAAAATCTATGTGACTGCGTCCCTCCGGGGTACCCAGCCACTAAAACATGTCAAAGCATGCTCAACCGCAGGGCCTGCGCTTCGGCATGCTTTGACGAATCAAGTGCATCCATCAGTCGATCCCCTGAGCTCAGGCGATCTTCTGATGGATCCTTGTCTGTCGGTTCCGATGGTCGATCCTTCCATGGCTGGGTCCCTCCGGGGTACCCAGCCACCAAAACACATCAAAGCATGCTCAACCGCAAAACTTGCGCTTCTGCATACTTTGACAGAGAAACAAGCGCATCCGTCAGTCGATCCCCTGAGCTCAGGCGATCTTCTCACGGATCCTTGTATGTCGGTTATGGCGATCAAAGCACCTTGTGTCCTCCGGGACAGCACGCCCCAGAACAAAGGGCTTTCACCACAACTCAGTCACACCGTACCCACCCGAGGTACGTCGGTGGTCCCCCTGAGACCGTTGGCAGAGAGTTTTACAGCTTGGCTCGAGATACCCAACCTCTCTCGCTGGCTTCTCAGAACCATCCGACTCGGCTATGCTATCCAATTCGCACGCAACCCGCCCAAGTTCAGCGGCATCTTCTCTACCGCGGTTCGGGACGAGAATGCTGCGGTTCTTCGGGCGGAGATCGCGACCCTTCTGGCGAAGGACGCGATAGAGCCGGTCCCCTCGGCCGACATGAAGAAAGGGTTCTACAGCCCCTACTTCATTGTACCCAAGAAAGGTGGCGGTTTAAGACCAATCCTGGATCTGAGGATTCTGAATCGGGCCCTTCACAAGCTCCCCTTCAGAATGCTAACGCTCAAACGCATTCTCACGTGCATCAGATTCCAGGATTGGTTTGTGGCGATAGACCTGAAAGACGCGTACTTTCATGTCTCGATTCTTCCAAGACACAGGCCCTTCCTGCGGTTTGCCTTCGAAGGTCGAGCATTTCAGTACAAAGTCCTTCCATTTGGGCTCTCCATGTCTCCCCGCGTCTTTACGAAAGTCGCAGAGGCAGCCCTTGCCCCTCTCCGGGAGAGGGGCATCCGCATTCTCAATTACCTCGACGACTGGCTGGTCATAGCACACTCTCAGGAGTTGGTATGCAAACACAGGGATGTGGTTCTCAACCATCTGGCCCATCTGGGGTTTCGGGTCAACTGGGAAAAGAGCAAGCTCGCCCCGGTACGGAGCATCTCTTTTCTCGGTATACAACTAGACTCGGTTGCCATGAGTGCACGGCTCTCCCCGGAGCGTGCACAGTCAGTGCTGAGCTGCGTCCAGAAGCTCTCACGCAGCCCGACGGTCCCCCTCAAACAATTTCAGAGGCTCCTGGGTCACATGGCATCCGCAGCCACCGTCACGCCGCTGGGCCTGATGCACATGAGACCGTTACAACACTGGCTGCGTTCCCGAGTCCCGAGATGGCCATGGCGCCAGGGTTCATACCGGGTGCACGTCACACCCGTATGTCTAAAAACCCTTGGTCCTTGGAAAGACATTTCGTTCCTACGGGCCGGGGTGCCCTTAGGACAAGTGTCCAGGCGCATTTTGGTTACGACAGATGCATCCAACACAGGCTGGGGCGCCGTATGCAATGGGCAAGCAGCTGCAGGGCTCTGGTCGGGCCCTCGGCTGCATTGGCATATCAATTGCCTCGAGCTGCTGACAGTGTTTTTGGCCCTGAAGAGGTTCCGACCTTTGGTTCAGGGCAAACACGTGCTGGTCCGCACAGACAGCACTGCGACTGTAGCCTACATCAATCACCAGGGCGGTGTACGCTCCTTTCGCATGTCACAGCTAGCCCGCCATCTCCTCCTTTGGTGTCGAAACAATGTCAAGTCTCTACGAGCCACCCACATACCGGGCGAACTCAATTGGGTAGCGGACGCGCTCTCCCGACAGACTTCGCTTCGGGGCGAGTGGAGACTTCACCCTCAGACGGTTCAGCTGATCTGGAGTCTTTTCGGTCAGGCCCAGGTCGACCTGTTTGCCTCGATAGAGAACACTCACTGCCAGTTGTGGTACGGTCTGTCCGAGGCGCCCCTCGGCACAGATGCACTGGCACACAGCTGGCCTCAGGGCCTCCTCAAGTATGCGTTTCCACCAGTGAGCCTAATTGCACAGACCCTGTGCAAAGTCAGGGAGGACAGAGAACAGATCCTGCTGGTGGCCCCCTACTGGCCCAACAGGGTTTGGTTCTCAGAGCTGGTGCTCCTCTCCCCCGTTCCTCCCTGGCGCATTCCCCTGAGGAAGGACCTCCTTTCACAGGGGAAGGGCACGATATGGCACCCGCGCCCAGATCTCTGGAACCTCCACGTATGGTCCCTGGACGCGACCAGGAGGATTTCAGAGATCTCCCACTGGCAGTGGTAAACACTCTGTTGCAGTCGAGAGCTCCTTCCACGAGGCGGCTGTACGACCTCAGATGGCGCAAATTCACAAACTGGTGTTCCTCCCGGGGGGAGAACCCACGGAGATGTGGCATCCGAACGGTGCTTTCCTTCCTCCAAGGAGGACTGGATAGACACCTTTCTGCTTCAACACTTAAGGTCCAGGTAGCCGCTATTGCCGCTAACCACGACCTGGTGGAAGGTAGATCGGTTGGGAAGCACAATTTGGTTATACGATTCCTTAAAGGTGCACGCA
The DNA here is from genome assembly GCA_033026305.1 of Cirrhinus molitorella. NCBI lineage: Eukaryota > Metazoa > Chordata > Actinopteri > Cypriniformes > Cyprinidae > Cirrhinus > Cirrhinus molitorella. Next base: position 31,494,653 of record CM065125.1, on the reverse strand, counting down.
GGCTGAACCCCGTCAGACCGCGCCTTGTCCCCTCTTGGGATCTGTCTGTGGTCCTCCGGGGCCTACAGTCAGGTCCCTTTGAGCCGCTCCAGTCAGTCGAACTCAGTGCTCTCTCCCAAAAGACGGCTCTCCTGACTGCGCTCACATCGATCAAAAGAGTGGGAGACCTCCAAGCCCTCTCCGTCGGTGACTCGTGCCTCGAATTCGGGCCGGCTAACTCTCACGTTATCCTGAGACCCCGGCCCGGTTATGTGCCCAAAGTGCCCACCACTCCCTTCAGGGACCAGGTGGTCACTCTGCAAGCTATCCCTTCTCAGGAAGGTGACCCCAACCTCTCCTTGTTATGCCCAGTCCGTGCCCTGAGCATTTACTTGGAACGTACTGAAAGCTTCAGACGGTCGAGTCAGCTCTTTGTCTGTTTTGGAGGACAGCAGAAGGGGAAAGCTGTCTCCAAACAAAGAATTTCCCACTGGATTGTGGATGCGATTCGTTTGGCCTACCAGGCCACAGGGGTGCCCTGCCCGCTGGGGGTGCACGCCCACTCCACCAGGGGCGTCGCAGCGTCGGTTGCGCTGGCGAACGGGATCTCTTTAACAGACATTTGCAGAGCTGCAGGTTGGGCTACACCTAACACGTTTGCCAGGTTCTACAATCTGCGTGTAGAACCAGTCTCTTCGGGAGTCCTGAACGCAAGCCCAGTAACTCCTGAAGCTGACACGGTGTAGAAGCTTGCTGAAGCGTCGTTCCCCACGGGTGATGACGCTTCCCCAGTTCAGTAAGTTTCCTGGCGTGAACCCTGAACGACAATTTCCATCATGTTGCACCCGCAACGTAGCTATGTTCAGCGGAGGAACTAGCTATCAGAATCTAATATGAGGTTAGGTTGCCTCTTGTGAACTCTCATATTAGGTTGGTGCCCCACATGTAGTGGCTCCTAATGCGGCCCCATGTGTGTATCTCCACCTATACTCCCAGAGATGCGGTGTTTCCCTTAAGACAAAACTTGTCTCCGACCCTGAGCTCAGCAGTCTCTCCTCATGCGGAGCCTGCCTCAGGATCGTCCCCTTGTTGTGCTCCCCTAGTGCGAGCCCTCAAGTGTATTCTCCACACAAATACCTCCCTCCGGGCAGGGTGTGGTCTCCGTAGTGCCCATCCCCCCCCGGGGAGGACGGACACTGGCCCAATGTTCTCCAAGATGTTCAACCAAAGGTGAGGAAAGGCTGGCTGAAGCTTTTGGGCATTGGAAGGTCACGTAGAGGTGAGTGACATTTATCTAACACGCAAGACCTGTTAATATTTGCACTCCATGCACTCGTGACGCGGTCCGCTGGTTGTGGCGTTTTCAACTGGGACCCCTAGTCGTCACTTCGACACAACGTCGAACGTGAACGACAGACGGGGAACGTCTTGGTTACGTATGGTAACCCTCGTTCCCTGATGGAGGGAACGGAGACGTTGTGTCCCCCTTGCCACAACCTCGGACCGCCTCTGAGTGTAGCCGGGTGCTTCGGCTCCTCAGATCAGAACAATGAGTGTTGCCTAGCCCCCCCCTCTTATGCCCGGATCTCCGGGGCGGAGCGGGCTATGCAAATACTGCATACCAATTCTCATTGGCCTTTTCTCAAAGCTGTCAGAGGTATTCGGGCTCTCAAGAGCGACCCCTAGTCGTCACTTCGACACAACGTCTCCGTTCCCTCCATCAGGGAACGAGGGTTACCATACGTAACCAAGACGTTTCTCGCCTCTTCTGCCTCCGTCAAGGCGACAGGGTGATTGAGGATTATGTGGCCGAATTTTGCGATCTGTGCTACCAGGTAACGTTTAATGACACTGCCCTTAAAGACATTTTTCATTTTGAACTATCTAGTGAAATTTCACGTTTTATGCCATGCCACACTCCTCACTGGACATTGGAACAATATATTGATTTGGCGTTGAGGATGAGTGGTTTCTCATTCACTGTGGGGATTGCGGATGAGGAATCCTGCTCTTCCCCGATATCTGCCTCCTCAGATCATGTGCACGTCAGGTCTGGAATAATTCACATTGAGCCAGGGCCTACCTACATCAAGCCAGGAGGGCCTGCTCATGTCACGTCTGCTGCATCCAGGCCTGCTAACGTCATGCCTGCCGAGCCAGCGTCTGCTCATGTCAAGCTGGTCAAGCCAGGTCCTGCTAGAGCCACACCTGAGTTACAGACTCCTGTCAAGATGGCCGCCACGCCAGTGTCTGCACCAGTCAAGATGGCCGCCACGCCAGTGTCTGCACCAGTCAAGATGGCCGCCACGCCAGTGTCTGCACCAGTCAAGATGGCTGCCATGCCAGTGTCAGCACCAGTCAAGATGGCCGCCAAGCCAGTGACTGCACGAGACAAGATGGCCATCACGCCAGTGACTGCACCTGACAAGATGGCCTCCACACAAGTGACTGCACCTGACAAGATGGCCGCCGTACCTGAGTCGGTCTTTGACATTATGGCCACCTATGACAAGATGGCTGCCACACTCAAGTTTGCACCAGACAAAATGTCCGCCCATTCTGAGTGAAGTCCAGTCACCACTGTCGCTCCAGTGTCAAGAGATGTAGCTGCTCCGCCTCCTGAGCCAAGCCTTGTCGCAGCTGCTCTGCCGGAACCTTGTCACAACACATCTGCACTTCTTGAGCAAAGCCAAGTCACTGCCGCTGTCCCTGAGCAAAACCTAGTCACTGCTGCTGTCCCTGAGAAAAGTCCAGTTCAAGCCACTGCTCCTGAACTTGCTTTCACGGAGGCCTCACTCCTCATGGGAGTTGCACTGTGGGTTGTCTGGGCTGCGTACACCACCACTGAGTCCCCAGAGGTGGCAGTTCACCTTGCAGAACTTCTGGGGGCAGCATTGCCGACTGCAGCTTCCTCTTGGGTTACAGGGGGGTCGTTGTCGGTAGTGCTGCACCTGCTCCCTGCACGGTGATGGCGCCCAGCAACCCACGCCACTCCACAGAGCTCTCGCCCAGTCCCGATTTGGCCGCTGAGGTCCTCTGTAAGCTGGGCGGCCTGCCAAACATGGCCAGGAGCTTGGGCTCCAAGCTCTCTCTCTCTCTGTGTCCGTCTATGCTCTATGTTACAGACCTGTCAGCTCCGCCCTGGGGGAATTCTGCTCTGCCCTGGAGGGCTCCTGTCCTGTCTGCTCCACCCTGGGGGGCTTCCGTGCCGCCCTGGAGGGATCCTGTCCTGTCTGCTCCGCCCTGGGGGACTTCCATGCCGCCCTAGAGGGTACCTGTCCTGTCTGCTCCACCCTGGGAGGATTCTGCTCCGCCCTGGAGGGTTCCTGTCCTGTCTGCTCCGCCCTGGGGGCCTTCCGTGCCGCCCTGGAGGGTTTCAATCCTGCCTGATCTGCCCTGGAGGGCGTCTGATTCGCCTGATCTGCCCTGGAGGGTCTCTGCTCCACCTGATCTGCCCTGGAGGGCGTCTGCGCCTCCTGCTCCACCCTGGGGGGCATCTGCTCCACCTGCCCTGCCGGCCCCACCATGGCTTCCTGCCCTGCCGGCCCCACCATGGCTTCCTGCCCTGCCGGCTCCGCCATGGCTTCCTGCTCTGCCATGGCTTCCTGCCTTGTCTGAGCCGCCATGGCATCTGGTTCTGCCCACTCCACCACTGCCTTTTTTCTCTGCCGGCTCCGCCATGGTTTCCCTTGATTCACAGTCTGTCACTTCTCCACGGTCCAGGCCCTCCTCTACCCATATCTGCTCTTACCCCCTGACCCAATCCACAATCCTGACCCCATTCCCCTTCATGGACCTGGACCCCCCCAACCCCAGTTTTGCCCCTGCTCCTCCACCCTCCCGGACTCGTGGACTTGTTTGTTTTTGTTTTGTTAAGGGTGTCAGGAGCCACCCTTAGAGGGGGGGATATGTCACGTGGGTGTTTGGGTTTTGTTTTGGGTTTCTCTTCCATGTCCATGTTTTCATGTCCTTTATTTTGAAGTCTAGTCTTGGTTGTTGTCTTGTCTAGCTTCCTTGCTTCCTCTTGTTCTCCTTCTTGTCCATGTGTCTTGTTCTGATTGGTTGCCATGTGTATCTCTGTGTTTCTCATTGGTTGGTTTGTGTCATGTGACCCTGTCTGTTCAGTATAAGTTGCCCTCATGTTTCATTGTTCCTTTGTCGTGTATTAATGTTGTAACCCGCTGTAGGTGAGTCTGTTCGTGCCTGTTCTTAGTCTGTTCTATGCCATGCCTGTCTAGTCTGTTTCAAGCTGTGTCTCTTTCATTGTCAAGTCACATCAAGTCTGTTTCAAGTCTCTGTTCCGTTCATTTGGATTATCGTTTGGATATTTTCATGTTTGTAAAATAAACTGCACTTGGGTTCAGCATTCAACTTGCCTCAGTGGACTATCCGTGACAGCTACACAGTACTATACTATATTTTAGATTTTACACATTTAACAGGTGAGCAGTATTATTTACATAATATAAATCATGTGTTATATTACTTAAAAAAAAATAGTGATATACTTTGTATTGGAGCCTTAAGTGGCAGCCTGTTCAGTACATGGATTTACAACACCAATTCCAGAAAAGTTGGGACATTTCGTGAAATGCCATAAAATTATGTAGGAGTATCTTATCTGTTCATTCTCTTTAACCCTCTGGGGTTGACAAACGAGCTGGCATGTTTTGTGGCATTTCTTCCTGATGACCTCTAAAGGAACCTAAATTTAATTTTGATTGTATCAATAAGTGCAATACATCATTAGAATCTGTAAAGGGTCTACTTTTATTTGTATTTACTCATAATAACAACAAAACGTTGTGCTTTTGTAAAATAAAGAAAACAAACAGACAGCTTTCAGTCGTCTCTGTCTCCATGATCTTTATTTAGAAAAACGTCACAAAAATGAACTGAAACTCAGCAAATATGTGACACACATACATAAGAGATATATATATATATATATAGAAAGCTTGACATGTCTACTTTTAAACACAGTCAGTCTTGTCGAAAACAAATATTCTGTGATAAAGTGATCCGTATGAAACCAATGTGATGTCCAGTCTTTCTCTCAGATGGCATTGCATAAGAAACCGTCATGCTGCAGTGTTAAAGCCACCTGAGCTCAAGAGTACTTCGGAAAACTGCTGTCACTTAAAACATTCTGCAGCTACATCAGTAAATGTACTTTGAATTTCTGTTACTCTAGCAGAAGTCTATACATCAGTTCTATGCGGTGATGCCATGGGGTTCTTCTGGGCCAGAGCTCATCTCAGATAGTCAAGAAGATGATAAAAATGTGTGCTGTGGACAGACAAATCCATGTTTCAGCTTGTTTCTGGGAAAAATGGACGTTGAGTTTTCAGTACCAAAGATCAAAGGGATCATCCAGACTGTCATCAGTGACAGATTCAAACGCAAATTACTGTCGTGGTGTGGGGGTGCAGCAGAGCAAACGGCACTGGTGACTGGAATATGTGCAAAGGTATATGAAGGCATATATTGGGATTGTACAGACACATATATTGCCATCAAGATGACGTCTTTCATGGGAAGTCTCTTTCTGCATGTGCTACAATAGCGTGGTTTCATAGAGACGGATTGAATGTGCTAGACTGGCCTGCCTGCAGTCCAAATCTGTCTCCTATTGAAAATGTAGGACCAGTCATGAAAAGGAGAATCAGACAATGACAGACTGCTGAGCATCTGAAGTTTTTTATTAAGTCAAAACTTGAAGTATTAGCAGGGCTGGACTGGGATTAAAATTCAGCCCTGGACAAATCCAGCCCATCTGGCCCAGGAGTTCCTCTGTGAAAGTTTTGTTGGGATATAGGGCCATTAATTGGAGTAAATGAATGAATGAATAAAACAGGACAGAAACAAATAATGATAGATATTGCTGAATTCAAAGATAACAAACTTAGTAATGCATTTTTGTCACATAGAAATGCACACAGTAAAGCATTGATTTTGAGCTAGAATGCAGGAAAATTATTGCTAATAAATTCTGTAATAAAAAAAACAATTTCCTCACCCTCATGTCGCTCTGTGGAACACAAAAGATATTTTGTAGAATGTAACCAAACTGGTGTTACGCCGCCTAAACGGTGCAGTAAAGTATAGTTTGGAAGGTTGTGCGTTCGTCTGTACGCTTTCGCTGAGCCGCTTCAGACAGTGCACAGTAGCGCTTCAACAAACAAAAACACACACAATTATGTCAAAATGCGTGGTTTTGGTAATTTACCTCATTAATTTAGTTATAAAGTCTTAAATGACTGTAAAGAATTTACATTTTATCATGTCACTGTCCAGGTGTCCAGGTGTGGCTAAAAGTTTGTTTTACGCCCTGTATATACAGGTGCAGCTCAGAAAATTAGAATATTGTGAAAAAGTTTATTTTTTTATTGTAACTTATTAGGGGCCAAGCACAGAAGGTGCGTGGGCACCTATTGTTTTTGTTAGTGTTCCTATTATTCTTCTTCTTCTTCCATCGCAAAGTCTATGGCAGCCCATAGAACTGCTTGCGGGAAAGTTGTTTTGAATAGGCACACTGATAAAGGACAGTCTCAGCATTAACTGTAGCAAATTTGGAGTCTCTAACTCAAACTCTCTAGCGCCACCACTTGTCCAAAGTTTCACTTTTGTTATGCTAATAACTTTTGAACTGTAAGGCACAGATGCAAAAATCTTTTTTTCTGTGAATCCTTGGCTCATGCCAAGTCAAATGTCAAAAATTCAAAAATCACAAGGTTTAGGTTTTTAGGGGCCAAGCACTGAAGATGCGAAGGCACCTATTGTGTTTGTTGGCGTTATTATTATTAGGGGCCAAGCACCAAAGGTGCGAAGGCACCTATTGTGTTTGTTGGTGTTATTATTATTAGGGGCCAAGCACCGAAGGTGTGAAGGCACCTATTGTGTTTGTTGGCGTTATTCTTTTTCTTCTTCTTCTTCTTCTTCTTCTTCTTCTTCTTCTTCTTCTTCTTCTTCTTCTTCTTCTCCTTTTTCTTCTTCTTCTTCCGCCGCAAGTCTATGGCAGCCCATAGAACCAATTGCCGGAAAGTTGTTTTGGTTTGGCAGACTGATAGAGGACATCCTCAACATTAACTGTAGCAAATTTGGAGTCTCTGACTCAAACTCTAGCGCCACCACTTGTCCAAACTTTCACTTTTTGTATGCTAATAACTTTTGAACCGTAAGGCACAGAAACAAAATTCTATTTTTCTCTGAATCATTGGCTCATGCCAAGTCGAATGGACACCAAAATTTAAAAATCGTAAGGTTTAATTTTTTTTCTATTTAATAGTTCGTAAAACCTACTTTTTCGAACTCGTCCTAGACGGTTTGTCTGATTTTCACCAAATTGGCTCAGATCATCTTCAGACCATGCTGGCAAAAAGTTATGGAATTCAAGTTGATTCGACCAACCGGTTTCAAATAACGCACAAACGAATTCTACATTGAATTCTACACACAGAAATGGATGAGGCTATATCTCCGCAACGGTTTGGCGTATTGAGACCAAACTTGGTGTGTGTTATAACAAGCATAACCTGAGACAACCTGCATTGTTTCGGCACAGTGCCACCTAGTGGTCAGGAGATACGAAAAATGGCTATTTTAGCTAATAACGTCTGAATGGTTTGTTCAAAAATCATGAAAATTTTCCCAATTTGGCAATTTTGGGCGTCGGCCATTTTGAATTTAGCTGTAAATTGCTGTATCTTAAGAACGCATTACCAGATCATTTCGAAAATAATTACAAAAATGTTCGGCTCCATGCCCTGAATGTACACAAAAAATTTGGGAGCAGCGCCACCTTGTGGTCAAAAGTTATAACAAAATTTCAAAAAATGCTAATAACTTTTGCTCACATTAGCCTATTGTAATAAAACTGAGTTTGATATATTCCTTGGATCATGCCGAGAACACCGATACCAATTCTGCCAATACTGGCTGAACTTCCTGTTCACCATTTTGATTCATGTTGAAAACCTACTTTTTCTAACTCCTTTTTCCTCCTAGACCGTTTGTCCGATTTTCACCAAATTTCATCTATAGACCACGCTGACAAAAAGTTCATTAACCATTAATTATGCAACTTTCAGAAATGCTAATAATGTTTGATTGTATTAGCCTATTGTCATAAAACTGGTCTCAAAATGTTCCTTGGGTCATGCCGACAACATAAATACCAATTATGCCATAGTAAGCTGAACTTTCTGTCCGCCATTTTGATTCATGTTGAAAACATACTTTTTCAAACTCCTCCTTAACCTTTGCTTCGATTTTCACCAAAATTGAATCATATCATCTTCAGACCGTGCTTATAATATGTTATGGATTTCGTGTTGATAGACAAAACCGTTTTTGTACAGCACTGCTACAAATGTTAGGCATGGTGCCAAAATGACTTTAAGGCTATATCTCTGTAAAGCTTTGACATAATTACACCAAACTTTGTGTGTGCCATTGTCACCTCACACAGAACACAACAAAGTGATTTGATAACAGTGCCACCTTCTTGCCAAAAGTGATAAGTCTTTTAATCGTATTACTGGAGGTTGTATTTATGATTTTTCAGCCATTTCAATTACAATCATCCAATTATTGCTTGTATTACTCATTGTTGCATTTGGTCTGATGCGCCAGTCCATACTTAGCTCCTCATTTTGCCGCTTGGATGGCAGCCCATAGAGCCGATTGCGTGAAAGTTGTGAAATTTGGCATTCTGATAGAGGAAAGACTGCACAGTCATCATAGCAAATTTGGTGTCTCTAAGTCAATGTGTGTTTTATTGTTACCTCACACAGAACACACTATATCAATATGATAACAGCGCCACCTATTGGTCAAAAGTGATAAGCAATTAAATCATATTACTACAGGTTGTATTTATGATTTTTCCACCATTTTGTCTAAAATCATCCTAAAATGGCTTTAATTACTCATTGCTGCAGTTGGTCTCGTGCTTCCCTTGCCTTGTGCTTGGCCCCATAATTGCTGCTTGCAGCTATATTTACATTTGAGTTTCATTAAATGACCATCCCTACAGTAGAAATTCTGGGCATCTCTTGCTCAGTCTCAAGACTGCTGACTTGGCAATGCTCCAGGAGACAATCATTGACACCTTCCACAAAAAGAGTAAGTCACAGAAGGTCATTACTGAATGGTGTGGCTGTTTACAGAGTGATGTTTCAAAGCATATTTCTTCTGAAACAGAAACAACGACAGAAGCATCTTACCCTGGCTAAGGAGAAAAAGAACTGGACAGTGAGCAGTGGTCGAAAGTCTTTTTTTCAGATACAAGTAAATTTTGGAAGACTGGAAAGGCACAGAATCCAAGCAGCTTGAAGTCCAGTCTGAAGTTTCTGAAGTCAGTAATGATCTGGGGTGCCGTGACGTCTACTGGTGTTGGTCCATTTTGTGTTATCAAGTGCAAAGTCAATGCAGCCATGTACCAGGAGATTTTGGAGCACTTTATGCTTCCATCTGCTGACAAGCTTTATGGAGATGCTGATTTCCTTTTCCAGCAGGACTTTAGCACCTGCTCACAGTGCAACAACCACTTGCAAGTGGTTTGCTGGCCATGATATTACTGTGCTTTATTGGCCAGCCAACATGCCTGACCTGAACCCCATTGAGAATCTATGGGATATTTTCAAAAGAAAGATGAGAAACAATTGATCCATCAATATATGGACGGCTCAGTGGTGCCTCAGCAGTCCCACAGGCTGATCACATCCATGCCACACTTCACTGATGCTGTAATTTGTGCTAAGAGCAAGTCATTTGTTGTAACGTGCTGCCGACCAAGTACTGAGTGCATAAATGAAAATACTTTAAAGAACGTTTTGGTTACATATGGTAACCCTCGTTCCCTGATGGAGGGAACAGAGATGTTTTGTTGAAGTGACGACACTAGGGGTTGCTCTAGGGAGCCCGAACACCTCTGACAGTTTTGAGAAAAGGCCTATGGTAATTGGTGTGCAGTATTTGCATAGCCAGCTCCGCCCTGGCCATCCGGGTATAAGAGGAGGTGGCTAAGCACTGCTCATTGTTCTGATCTGAGGAGTCGAATAGCAACTCGGCTACACTCAGAGGCTGTCCGAAGTTGTGGCTAGAGGACACAATGTCTCCGTTCCCTCCATCAGGGAATGAGGGTTACTATACTGCAGCTCTGCAAATGTCTGTTAAAGAGGTCCCGTTTCACTAGCGCTGCCAACGCTGCGTGCACCCCCAGCAGGCAGGGCACACCTCTGGCCTGGTAGGCCGTACGAATCGCATCCACGATCCAATGGGAGATTCTTTGTTTGGAGACAGCCTTCCCCTTCTGCTGTCCTCCAAAACAGACAAAGAGCTGATCCGACCGTCTGAAGCTTTCAGTACGTTCCAAGTAAATGCACAGGGCACAGACTGGGCATAACAAGGAGGGTCCTAACAGGGTCCTCCCCCTGGGAAGAACACCAGTTCGTGAATTTGCGCCATCTGAGGTCGTACAGCCGCCTCGTGAAGGGGGTGCAACAGAGTGTTTACCACTGCCAGTGGGAGATCTCTGAAGTCCTCCTGGTCTCGTCCAGGAGGTTCAAGAGATCTGGGCGCGGGTGCCTTCCCCTGTGAAAGGAGGTCCTTCCTCAGGGGAATGCGCCAGGGAGGAATGGGAAGAGGACCAGCAGCAGTACCAACAATCCCTGCCGGACCTGGGACTCGAGCCCGCAACCTTTGGGTTACAAGTCCGACTCCCAAACCATTAGGCCATCGCTACCCCCTTACAGTCGTGGTGCTGTCTGACTGGACCAGCACATGTTTGCCCTGAACCAAAGGTCGGAACCTCTTTAGGGCCAGAAACACTGTCAACAGCTCGAGGCAGCTGATATGCCAATGCAGCCGAGGGCCCGTCCAGACCCCCGAGGCTGCTTTCCCATTGCACACAGCGCCCCAGCCCATCTTGGATGCATCTGTCGTAACCAAAATGCATCTGGACACTTCTAGGGGAACTCCCGCCCTTAGAAACGAAATGTCTTTCCAAGGGCTGAAGGTTTTGAGACATACCCGTGTGACATGCACCTGGTATTAACCTTGGCGCACCCGGTATGAACCTTGGCGCCATGCCCATCTCGGGACTCGGGTATGCAGCCAGTGCTGTAATGGTCTCATGTGCATCAGACCCAGCGGCATGACTGCGGCTGAGGATGCCATGTGCCCCAGGAGCCTCTGAAATTGTTTGAGGGTAACCGTTGAGCTGCGTGAGAGCTTCTGGATGCAGCTCAGCACTGACTGCACGCTCCGGGGAGAGCCGTGCGTTCATAGCGGCCGAGTGCAGTTGAACACAGAGAAAAGAGATGCTCTGCACGGGAGAGAGCTTGCTCTTTTCCCAGTTGACCCGAAAACCCAGATGGGCCAGATAGTTGAGAACCGTGTCCTTGTGTTTGCATACAAACTCCTGAGAGTGTGCTATGATCAGCCAGTCGTCGAGGTAGTTGAGGATGCGGATGCCCACCTCGCAGAGGGGCAAGGGCAGCCTCTGCGAGTTTCGTAAAGATGCGGGGAGACAGGGAGAGCCCCAATGGAAGAACTTTGTACTAAAATGCCTGACCTTCGAAGGCGAACCGTAGGAAGGGCCTGTGCCTTGGAAGAATCGATACATGAAAGTATGCGTCTTTCAGGTCTATCGTCACAAACCAATCCTGATATCTGATGCACATGATAATGTGTTTGAGGGTTAGTATTCTGAAGAGGAGCTTGTGAATGGCCCGGTTCAGAATCCTCAGATCCAGGATTGGTCTTAGACCGCCACCTTTCTTGAGTACAATGAAGTAGGGGCTGTAAAACCCTTTCCTCATATCGGCCAAGGGGACCATTCTATCGCGCCCTTCGCCAGAAGGGTTGTGATTTCCGCCCAAAGAACAGTAGCACTCTCATCCCAAACCACAGTAGAGAGGATGCCCCTAAACTTAGGCGGGTTCCGTGTGAATTGGATAGCATAGCCGAGTTGGATGGTTCTGAGAAGCCAGCAAGAGAGGTTGGGTAACTCGAGCCAGGATGTGTTTGATGGCCTCCGTCTGCTTCTTCACTGTGGAGAACTGTTGAGCAAACTCTTCAACAGTGTCACCGAAGAGGCCAGCCTGAGAAATGGGGGCGCCAAAAAAAAGCGAACCTTCTCAGCATCCGTCATCTCGGCCAGATTCAGCCAAATGTGGCACTCCTGGACCACCATTGTGGACATTGCCCTCCCCAGAGCCTGTGACGTGACTTTCGTAGCCCGAAGAGCATAGTCAGTTGTGAGCGCAGATTCTGCAACAGCTCTGGTTTGGGAACACCCTCGTGCATCTCGCTAAGAACCTTGGCCTGATAGACCTGCAGGACGGCCATAGCATGAAGGGCAGACGCAGCTTGCCCAGAAGCAGCATAAGCCTTCCCCACGAGAGCGAAAGAAGCCTTACATGCCCTGAACGGGAGTTTTGGGTGGTCCCGCCAGATGGCGGTGGTCTGCGGGCACCACGATCGCTCGCTCCACCTGGGGAACCTCCATATACCCCTTCGCTGGACCTCCATCGAGGGTGGTAAGAGAGGAAGAACCGCTATATCGCGTTCTGGCTGAAAAAAGAGCCTTCCACGATTTAGTCAGTTCTTCATGCACTTCTGGGAAGAAAGGCACTGGGGTAGGTCCTTACCCAGATACCAATCATCAAGCTAATCATACCCGGATGGCCGGGGTGGAGCTGGCTATGCAAATACTGCACACCAATTCCCATTGGCCTTTTCTCAAAACTGTCAGAGGTGTTCGGGCTCCCTAGAGCGACCCCTAGTGTTGTCACTTCGACACAACGTTGAACGTGAATGACAGACGGGGAACTTGAACTTTTCTGTTTTGCAAATCCGTTTTTTGATTGATCTTAGGAAATATTTGAATATTTTGAGATACTGGATTTTGACTTTCATGAGCTGTAAGCTCTAATCATCGAAATTGAACCAAAAAAACGTTTGAAATACTGTAATTTACATGTAATGAATCTACAATATATATAAAAGTTTCAGTTTTTGAAATAAGTTGCAATAAAGAAGTAACTTTTTCACGATATTCAAATTTTTTGAAAGTTTTGGTGAAAGTTTTAGTTTGGAAACAATACAAAAGCGCCTGCTTTACAAATATTTTAGACTTTGGAAGGCCTTTTGCCATTTATCTAATATAGTTTTGAAAGCTTTTTTTAACATTTGTTTCTTATGCATTTGGTTCCACCATGTTTGCTGATTTTCAGTGTTTTATATTTAAACTGTGTAAGTTATTTGTTATTTTATATTAGGTCTACTACAGCATGGTATATTTGTATTCGTTTCGTTAATAAAATTAAACATTCTATGTTTAATATAAGTGAGTTTGTCGAACTGTTTTGTTGTTGTCAAATGACGAGGAATTGCTGCTAATTCAAAAGTGAAAGTAAAATGCACACAGGCATTTACAAACTATTTAAAAATGAATAAAACCTAGGAAAAGAGGGAAAACTCTAACAAACGACCTTATCGTCACAACCCTACTGGAGTAGTGTGTTTTTCTTTGGGGGTGGGAGGGGCAGACGTCACACTGCCTGTTACGTCGTTTGGGCTGCCTTGTTAAGCACAGTGGCACTAAGAACTTTATATTTTACACACTTTAAGCGCTTTTATTTTCCAAATTTTATAGAATTAGTCCACTAAATCATTTGGTTTCTAATGCGTACACATCTAGCATGTATAATCAAAAAATATGTGAAGCCTAGTGAAGTGTTATTTCAGCTGTTGCTGAGCCTTCCATTACTCTGCCAGATGTTCACAGTGGGCTCACTGCCAATTTTAAAATAAACTGTTCCTATGCCCTTCCCTAAATGTTCGAAAAAAAAAAAGTTGGAGCTGTCTGTACTCAGCTGTCTGCATTTTAGATGTGAATGTGGTCATGTGAGTTTTGAAAATCTCCAATGCTGAGTGCCAAAAAATTAATTTGTGGTTAACTTAATTTACAAATTATGTAAGCACTTTTAACCCCCTCCCCCATAAAAAAAATTGTCCCTGATTTTTCAGTGATATCATTTCAATTATTTACATCATCCTTTTATTTTTTCTTCCACTACAGGAGATCCAAGCCACCTGGTATGAGAAACTTCATGAGTGGGAAGATGCTCTGGTCGCCTACGATAAAAAAATCGACATGAACAAAGATGATCCAGAGCTTATTCTGGGTCGCATGAGATGTCTGGAAGCACTAGGCGAATGGTATGCACATATATGATAAGTTGTCAGTTTCTGGAAGTGGGCAGACTAATTATTGCTTTGGTTCTTTTTGGGGATTTTTTTATTTGTCAATTTATGCATTGTGCTTCAGGATAAATGTATGTATTTTGTGACAAGACTAGGCACTTTGTAGTGCTGACAATTGTTTGATGTTATTCGTTACTTTTTATTAGTTACTGATTTCTTTTTGAGTCAGTTTTACATTTCTTGCCAATTGTAAGGTTTAGAACCTTGCATATATTTTTAAATTGACAAATTCTTCTTAATAATGTCAAGAAACCTGTTATGGATGGAAAATAAATGCATGCTCCTCACAAGCTGTGAAATATTCAAAGGAAAGCTGCAAATCATTACACCATGGAAAGTGAATTTCTCCTGTGGAATATATTCCTTTTAATACGGGGTCACACAAGAAGGAGAAAATATGACTGAGTAAAAGCAGAGATTAGTTATGTATATGTGCTCACAGTGTCCCTTTGTGCCCTCATGGAATCTGATAATCTGTCAATTTGATATATTTTTTTTTTCTTACTTTTGAAAGGAAAATCTTACTGATTTCTGTAATAGTCATTTACTGGGAAGCATGAGGAAGAGTTTATGTGGGATAGTGACTGGCATGAGAAATGTGTGATTTCACATTTCAACTTATTTCTGGGAAATATGGACACGAGATCTCAGTCCTTTTCAGGTTTTCATCAGTAAACGTCTACAAACGTCTGTCATGGTATGAGAGTCCAGATGTGAAAGCACTCTAATGGTACCTTTGACATTGGAGGAATATTTTGGGATTGTACAGATACATATACTGCCATCAAGATCACATCTTTCAATGGAAGTCCATGGTTGTTAGATTAAGACAGGTCTCATTCTCAATGCGCTACAACAGGGTGGATTCTTAGACACAGAGAGTGGGGGGGGGGTCAAATTTCCATGTGACATTCCATTCCAGTGAGTGATAGACAGTTCCCGTGTAAAGGTACCAGAGCCCTTTTTCCTGTCTCGCTCTTAATGCACGTCTTTGTGTTTTAGGCCTGTTTGCAGCCTCGAACCTTGTATTTTGCAAGGCCCCATACATAATGTGTTTTCCAGGCGGCTGGAAAAGCACTTCATTTGTTCCAGATCCCCCACCCCATCTCCTGAAACCCATATGAGCAACATCTCACAGTGCTAGTCGTGAGGCCCCTTTTTTTCACAACCCCCAGCAATGACACGCATGGTTTGCTTGTGTCTGTGTCAACACTGTTAGCCTCAAAAGGCCCATTTGTTTTAAAGGTGCACCATTTTAAGATGTGATATGATGTCCTGCCTTTTTGCAGTTTTATCACAGCCAGAGCTATGACAAGTTTTTTTGGGGGTGGGGGGTGGGAAGCTGCACGGACACAAACAGAAGCTTTTACTCACCTTTAAAATTTGTTTAACACGTTTGGTCTTTTTGAACTGTAAGATGGAGTCATTCGAGAACAAATTCTGACATTGTTCTGTGCAGTGCAGGTTCCTGTATCTCTCTAATATACAGGGTCTGAAGAAAATATTCAGATTCCTTCTTTTTGGTTATGCTTAAATGTTTTAAATATTTTTTTCTTTTACATCGGCCTGAACCTCACACAGAGGTGACCAAAAACCTGATAGTCATTCTGATTGGGCTTCAGTTAAGTTTCTTATATCTTGCCATATGATATTCTGTTTGCGCTCAAGAGATCAAATGTGAAGATGAGAGAAACTTAACTGAAGGACATCCATCACTGATCCAGGCTTTATGGAAAAGTGGCCAGACAGAAAATGTTAATTGTGTTCTTCCCCCTTGTCTTGTGTGAGTGGACCTGCCATCCGTCTTAAATACCTGTCTGTTGTCCCGGTTAGTAGGTCAGTCTTGTTCTGTTTAGTTCTCATTAGGTTTTTCTTTACATTGAGGTGAGTTTTTGCTTTGCTGACCTTGGCCACAATAAGCTTCAGCGTGAACCAGACTTCACTCCCAGTTATCAAAAAATTGGCTATGTGAGACTGTTTCCTCCCCTTCTGTCTGTCTGTCTCTTTCTCATTCTCTTTCTGATTTTTTTTCCTCCATCAGGGGTCAGCTGCACCAGCAGTGCTGTGAGGAGTGGACTTTGGTCAGTGAGGAGACTCAAGCCAAGATGGCCCGTATGGCAGCGGCTGCAGCATGGGGATTGGGTGAGGCGAGAAAGAAAAAAGACAGCATTAAAAAAAACAAGAATTTTGTTGTTGAGTATTCCAACTGTAGTTTGAAGTTCAAGAATTCAGTAATTCTGCAACTTAAGTCTGTAACTAAACTTAGCAACAGCAGCCAAGCACATGTCTGACAAAAAGTGTTGCAAGTATTGATATATGCAAAAAAGTAATACTGTATACATACAGTACATTAAACTAATATTAACTACAATTGGTTACATAAGGCAAAAAACAAGGAACCTACATAATGTAAATGCTTTAAGGGACTCTTGATGTTGAATGTAAGGCTCAGATACTGCAAACATATATTTAATTTATTTTGTTGAAGATATAATATTTGTATTTCTCATATTTGTGTAATATCATTTGCTTCTTTGTGTGTTTGTCAGGCCACTGGGACAGTATGGAAGAGTATACCTGCATGATCCCACGAGACACCCATGATGGAGCCTTTTACAGGGCAGTGCTTGCTCTACATCAGGATCTCTTCTCACTAGCTCAACAGGTACTATATAATAAACTGCTAATGTGAGTTATTAAATTAACAGTATATAAACTTCCTCTAACCTCATTTGTCATCCTTTAAAAATGTCAACTCACTTTACATGAAAGAAACAACCAGGAGGGAGATGTTTAAGGAAAAAATTGTTCAGTCAATGATGATGAGTGCAACAGTTGCCGTGGTGCATTGTCTCACAGGCATTATGTAATATTGGTCAAAGGCTACCATCAGTCTGCACGTCAAATTACTTGGCTGACTTGTGGTCCCTGCGGTGATGCAGTGTTCCTTCTTCCAAAACAAGCGTGTTTGTGTGTGTGTGTGAGAGAGAGAGAGCACGTGAGATGAGCTCATACACATGGACAGACCCACCCATGTACTCTCTGTGTTCACCATTATTATCTGTCATCCCACCTGTTCCATTACTCAAGATGACATTGCAATTAAAGTTACACAAAGTCACAGCCAGTTTGATGCTGGAAGGGAAAGTAGCCATTCACAGAATGAGATCAAGTTTTGCTTTTGGTCAAAGGTACTATGGATTACCCAGCTAATCGTGTTGATCCCTAAATCACTATTTTTATGTCATTTTTATGTGAAGGTCTTAAAAAGGATTAAAGGGGTTAAGAATTGCATTTTTATTTTATGAGGTGCGCTTAACTGCCATAATTTAGAAATAAAAGGTCATTTTCTACCCGGATTTTAGACTTTTATCTGAAACTCTCTATTTAAAAAGGGGTGTGTTCATTGTAAACGCCCCCTGCATCTTTATGTGACTTTTCACATAATACGTGACCTATACACATTGAGGTCAGTAGGAGTTTTATAAACAAGATAATTTATCTAATCTGTGCACTACAATGTTAACAACAGGCTTATGTGCATGTGTAATGTGTGTCAAATCAAGTCATACTAATTTGTTACATTTGTCCACTGACAAAAAAATTATAATTTTTAGCGTCCAACCAATATGGGTTTTTTTTTGAGGCCGATGCCAAAACCGATATTAGGGAGTAAAAAAAGGACAGATGTCGATATATCGGCCGATATTTTTGTGTAGGCAGTACAGTACCCACACTGCCCATTTGTGTCCAAACTTTTGACTGGCACGGTATATAGGCTAGAATACAGTATATACATAAACAGAATATATATATATATATATATATATATAATATAAAATGTGGTGATGAAACACCACAAAAATAATGATGTGACAAAAATATGTAATGGAGGGCAGGGTATTTAACAATAATATATATATATATATATATACGTATATATACTATATACTAAGGCTGGGCGATATATCGAAAATTAATGATAATTTTGCCAACAATGTAAAGTTGGAAAATTGTGTGAATATCAAATATTTCAAATTCAAGCATACTTTCCCAAAAGAAAGCGCCGAACATCCAATATTAAGTTCCCTTACGTATTACCACGCAAAAGACGTGAGATGGGAGAGGTAAAACTATGACGAAAAAAAGCTCATTGATGACGTTTTTTTCCCATGACTAAGACGAGATGAAGATGAGACAACAATAAAGTAAATAAATAAAAGCTATGACTATATCAGTATGCAATTTTTCAAAAAAATAAAAACTTTACCAAAAACCTCTCTGTATTTTAGAAAAACAAAAAGAAAAAAATGTTATTGCAGACTGCTGTACACGCCTTTACTACGTAAGCGTTCATGAGTTCGGTTGCCAGATATCAAGAGTTCAATTCCCAGAATCAGAAGTTAGTTGTTACAAGGATATATTTTATGCCCGGTGTTTTGCTTATTTTAAGCAGTCTGGCAACCATGCACACGCTCGCTCCTCACTGCGGAAGCGCCGACGATGTGAAAACACAGACAAACAAGCTGGAGTTTAGCGATCAAAATGAAAGTGTCACTCAACCAGTTCCCATTCAGTCGGTTGACTTGGTACAACACGTGACTATGGGATATCGCGCTCTCACGCCGCCTGCTGAAGACATCTATATTCACGCCTGAAAGGCCAATGATGCATAGAGACAGAGCGCATTTAGGCCATGCCCACACCGGGGAGGAAAACAATCCAACGCTGTCCATTGACTTTGTATTGTGGGAAGCTGTCTTCTTGTCATTTCTGACTTATAACAAAAAAACAGAACAACGACACATACCCTATGGCGTAGACTACGCCGTAACCTGATGCGCACCTCTCCAAAAATGTAACTACGCGTCACGTCGAAGGTCTGTAATTGGTCGGTTTGGCCGCATCACACGTATTTCCGTACTCAACACCGCACCACCGCCAACTAGCATTTCGGAAGTGTTACTGCAGAGCGACGCAGAAGTATAAATGCTCACGACAGCGTTGGCTACATGCGTAGGCTACGCCGTTCACTCGACGCAGAAGTATAAATCAGCCTTCAGAAATGACAATGACGCGTGTCGCTCTGTCTCTGTGCAGGAAAACGTGTTAGTCAGAATGAAGAATATGAAATGTGGGGTCGTGTATAAGCAGGCAAGGGAGAGTTTGTTCTCTTCCCCTGCACAGGCACGGATGCATGCTCTGGATATGTGGCAGATCCGGGGTCTCCCTTGGAGTGGCGTTTGCACCCTGATTAGCAGCGTAGATCTGAGATAGGGTTTGGCAGGACCGGTGTGGATCTTTTTGCATCTGCGGGACACACGCACTGCCCGTTGTTTGCATGACTATAGACGGGGGAGCCCTGCTGGGGGTGGATGCCCTGTCGCAGGAATAACCCAGGACCTTGCTGTGCATATTCCCTCTGAGGGGAATTAAGGCAGCTCGCTCTGGACAGGGTGCGGGGTCTGTCGCTGACTTTGGGGATTCATGCTCTGCAGTGAAGATGTGCGAGCATCATGACATTGCTTTTGAGGGAACGGTGTCTGATCCCTATACAATGACCTGCTGTCCGAGGTTGAGGGCAGACTCTGCACCCTCAGCTGGAGCTGTGGTTTCTAGGACCTGCCGGTTGAGCGGGGTTTGTTTGACTGTTTTGAACACGTTTTGTGGCATTTTGAATAGGCTACATAATTGACACTAATTGCATAACAATATGTTATCTATAGATTCTATAGTTAAAATGCCAGGTTTATGTGATTTTAAAAAAATTAGACCATGATAAATAATTTTAGAAATATTTCCACCTTTTATGTGACCTATAACCTGTACAACAATCTGAAATCTTTATTCAGTGGGAAATAAAAATAAAAAGCTAAAATAATGTGGTTGCATTAGTGTGCACACCCTTTTACAACTGGGGATGTGGCTGTGTTCAGAATTAACTAATCACATTCAAACTGATGTTAAATAGGAGTCAGTACAACTGCCATCATTTAAAGTGCCTCTGATTAACCCCAAATAAAGTTCAGCTGTTCTAGTAGGCTTTTCCTGACATTTTTCCTAGTCGCATCTCACAGCAAAAGCCATGGTCCACAAAGAGCTTCCAAAGCATCAGAGGGATCTCATTGTTAAAAGGTATCAGTCAGGAGAAGGGTACAAAAAAATTTCTAAGGCATTAGATATACCATGGAACACCATGAAGTCAGTCATCAACAAGTGGAGAAAATATGGTGCAACAGTGACATTACCAAGAACAGGACGTCCCTCGAAAATTGATGAAAAGACCAGAAGAAAACTGGTCAGGGAGGCTGCCAAGAGGCCTACAGCAACATTAAAGGAGCTGCAGGAATTTCTGGCAAGTACTGGTTGTTTGGTACATGTGATGACAATCACCCATATTCTTCATATGTCTGGGCTGTGGAGTAGGGTGGCAAGACGGAAGCCTTTTCTTATGAAGAAAAACATCCGAGCCCGGCTCAATTTTGCAAAAACACATTTGAAGTCTTCCAAAAGCATGTAGGAAAATGTGTTATGGTCTGATGAAACAAAGTTTGAACTCTTTGGCCACAATTCCAAAAAGTATGTTTTGCGCAAAAACAACACTGCACATCACCAAAAGAACACCATGCACACAGTGAAGCATGGTGGTGGCAGCATGCTTTGGGGCTGTTTTTCTTCAGCTGGAACTGGGGTCTTAGTCAAGGTGGAGGGAATTATGAACAGTGCCAAATACCAGTCAATATTGGC
Organism: Cirrhinus molitorella; assembly: GCA_033026305.1. Lineage (NCBI taxonomy): Eukaryota > Metazoa > Chordata > Actinopteri > Cypriniformes > Cyprinidae > Cirrhinus > Cirrhinus molitorella. The sequence continues at coordinate 31,473,653 of CM065125.1, read as the reverse complement.
ACAAAACCTTCAGGCTTCTGCAAGAAAGCTGAAGATAAAGAGGAACTTCATCTTTCAGCACAACAATAACCCTAAGCATATATCCAAATCAACAAAAGAATGGCTTCACAAGAAAAAGATTAAAGTTTTAGAATGGCCCAGTCAGAGCTCAAACCTGAATCCAATTGAAAATCTGTAGGGTGATCTGAAGAGGGCTGTGCCCTCGTAATCTGGCAGATTTGGAGTGTTTTTTGCAAAGAAGAGTGGCCAAATATTGCCAAGTCAAGATGTGCCATGCTGATTATCTCGTACCCAAAAAGACTGAGTGCTGTAATAAAAACAAAAGGTGCTTCGACAAAGTATTAGTTTAAGGGTATGTACACTAATGCAACCACATTATTTTAGTTCTTTATTTTTACTTTTGTTTTTTTCAATTGAGTTGTACAAGTTATAGGTCACAATAAAGGTGGAAAAGTTCTGAAATTATTTGTGGTATTAATTTTTTTTAAAATCACATAAACCTAGCATTTTAACAGGGGTGTGTAGACTTTCTATATCCAGTGTAGATGCAGACGTCAAGATGTCTCCATGATGTAGGCTATGTGTACTATCATGGTTTGCACATTGGACTGTGGTACGCATACTGTCCAAACAGACACAAGAATTGGACTGCACCCAGGCAGTGTACATCAATGTCCGTGAACACCTTCCTGTCAACAAAGTTTATGTCACAAACACGGTGTGTGGAAGGTGGGTAGATGAAAGTATACTTAGGGCTTAGGTCTACAGGCCATGTGTGAACCTTTGTTCGGGTCTTTTAGAATCCTTGAGTCTAAGGATGCTGCCTGGTGGTTGGTACTGGCATTAATGATCTTCATGCGCTGTCAGTGCATCCTGTGTGCATCAAATTTTGTGTCGGTTGATGTTACATCTGAAGGCAGCGTATACACCTGACAGAGTGCGCTTTGGTTTAAGCTGCCTTCCCTGTCAAAATCTCTGGCTCAGAGGAAGACAGGAGATTTCATGCATTGTACGAATTACATGCAGGTACATTGTGCTGATGCAGGCTTTGACCAGCTTTTTATTGATTTTTGCCATTTTTTAGCTATTAGCTAAGAAATAAATGTGTTCCTGTTTCAGGTTTTTTTGTGCCAGTGGGAACATAGTTTCATGCCACGGAGCTTTTCTTAATTCAGAGACAGTTGACAGACTTGTGTAGCTGAAAACATTTTATAAAAAAGCAGTAAGTGATCATTTGGTCTAGATTTAACTACTTAAATTTGCACTAAACAAAAGAAAATCATATTTTTTTTTTATTTTAAAACAAATGCAAACATTTCGAACATCGTAAAAAAATTTACAATATCGAGATATAATTTTTTTTATATATATCGCCCAGCCCTAATATATACTATGATATATATATATATATAGAGAGAGAGAGAGAGAGAGAGAGAGAGAGGGAGAGAGTATAAACTTAAATTAAGAAAATAAACAAGGTAACTGTGTAGGGCAACAAGCTACTGCCAAACCAACAGGGGCAGATTGAAGATCGTGTCTGATGCGCCCGCTCCGTTATTTCCCATCCGCTCCTCCACCCCAGATGCTGCATATTCATACTCTAGAGCATGTCAGAGGAGGCACACAGATTGTTATAATAATAATTATTATTGATTACTAAGTTCTGGGAAGTGGCGTGGCTGATATAAACACTCCCACGATCAGCTCCACTTACCACATACACGTGCAGTGAAGTGCAGATCAGCTCTAACGTCTGTTGTTAAAAATATAGCCATCCTTTCATCATGTCATCATGCAAAACTAAGAATTAGAATCAGTGTAATGTGACAATCAAATTAGATGCAGGTGGGTGGCGGGTGGATAATTTGAAGCAGCTTATCTGCCCATCTCTACACTACAGTGACATGGGTCACCAGTAACAAACAATGGAGCATGCTCTGCTGGACAAACTTAAGTAAGTAATTACACCATTTAGGAACATTTCATCTGTGTAATGGTGGCACTCATCGTTTACTCAGGTAACAGGTCTATACGTTCTAAATCAGTGGCACATCAGCAGAAAAACACTTTTCAAAAAAAGTTATAAATTGTTTTACATTTTAATGAGTGAAATAAGGTTTCTGGCTCCCAGGTGTCTTTTGTACAGGTAAAAAAACTGAGATTAGGAGCACTCTCTTAATGGTAATACTCCTAATCTCAGTTTGTTACCTGTATAGAAGAGACCTGTCCACAAAAGCAATCAATCAATCAGATTCCAAACTCTCCACCATGGCCAAGACCAAAGAGCTGTCCAAGGATGTTAGGGACAAGATTGGAGACCTACACAAGGCTGGAATGGGCTACAAGACCATCGCCAAGCAGCTTGGTGAGAAGGTTGCCAGTGACAACAGTTGACAACAGTGCGATTATTTACAAATGAAAGAAACACAAAATAACTGTCAGACTCCCTCAGTCTGGGGCTCCATGCAAGATCTCACCTCAACTCAATAATCATGAGAACGGTGAGGAATCACCCCAGAACTATACGGGAGGATCTTGTCAATGATCTCAATGCAGCTGGGACCATAGTCACTAAGAAAACAATTGGTAGCACACTACGCCATGAAAGACTAAAATTCTGCAGCACCCGCAAGTTCCTTCTGCTCAAGAAAGCGTATGTACAATCTTGGGTGAGAACCTCTTTCCGTCATAGAAAATAGGTTGTGGATGGGTATTTCAGCATGACAATGACCCAAACCACACAGCCATGGCAACAAAGGAGTGGCTCAAGAAGAAGCACATTAAGATCCTGCAGTGGTCTAGCCAGTCTTCAGCCCCTTATCCCATAGAAAATCTGTGGAGGGAGCTGAAGGTTCGAGTTGCCAAACGTCAGCCTCAAAACCTTAATGACTTAGGATCTGCAAAGAGGAGTGCGACAAAATGCCTCCTGAGATGTGTGCAAACCTGGTGGCCAACTACAAGATACGTCTGACCTCTGTGAGGGTTTTGCCACCAAGTACTAAGTCATGTTTTACATAGGGGTCAAGTACTTATTTCACTCATTAAAATGAAAATCAACTTATAACTTTTTTTAAATGCATTTTTCTGGATTTTTGTTGTTGTTGTTGTTCTGTCTCTCACTGTTTAATAAACCTACCATTAAAATTATGGACTGATAATTTCTTTGTCAGTGGGCAAACATACAAAATCAGCAGTGGATCAACTAATTATTAACTGTACTGTATAGACTGTACTGTAACACTGTATAGAGATTTATTTAATACAGATTGTGCCAAAGCAGCTTTAAAAATAATAATGTGGAAAAACTGCATCAGCTTTGCAAAGTTCTTCAGTTTCAGGAAACAATAGTTTCAATTACTATATAATTACAATTTCATTTTTTAATGTAGCTACAGTGATTTTTTGTGGTGGAAGAGTTTGCTGTAGAAGTCTAGATTATTGATGGGTATCTGTGGTCTTTGCTAGTTGTTTAGGTCTGCGTTGCAGTCTTGGCTTTACTTAAAGAAATCTGTATGTGTGTATCTGTGTGTTTGCATGTATATGCGAGAAAGAAAGCAGGAGAATGAAAGCATGCTTTTGAATGTAATTTAGTGGTAAAAACATTCTTTTTTTTCCTGTTGTTTGTCAGACTTGTTTTTCTATTGTCTGTCAGTTTTTGGCTTTATTGCTGTTGTTTGCTATAAACTCCTTTGAATTAACTGAAATAATCTGAAATGACTGTAATGTGGTCAACAGAACTGGAACATTTTACTGAAAAATAATTGCAACCAGAATTAATCGTTCAGCAGCACTGTTGCATAATGTGTGTTCATGTGATTTTAGTGCATTGACAAAGCCAGAGATCTACTGGATGCTGAGCTCACTGCCATGGCTGGAGAGAGTTACAGTAGAGCATATGGGGTAAGAACGTATTTTTTAGTCTTATTATACAAGATTGGCCAATGTCAAATAATCAGGGGCATTGTCAATAGGGTGACAAGCTAATTACCCCTCAGATGTTGACAGGGGCCCACTATGTTGTTCTCTGTGAGGCCTGACTCCCTACCCTCAATAGCAAATTCAGTGCAAAGGACACAGAATTCCAGCAACACACCACACTGCAGATAATCATTTGGCACAAGAAATGTGTAGTTCCCCGTCTGTTGTTCACGTTCGAACACCTCTGACAGCTTTGAAAAAAGGCCAGTGGGAATTGGTGTGCAGAATTTGCATAGCCAGCTCCGCCCCTTTGGTTCAGGGCAAGCATGTGCTGGTCCGGTCAGACAGCACCACGACTGTAGCTTACATCAACCACCAGGGTGGTGTTCGCTCCTTTCGCATGTCACAGCTAGCCCGCCATCTCCTCCTTTGGTGTTGACACAAACTCAAGTTTCTACGAGCCACCTACATACCGGTCAAACTCAATCGGGTAGCGGACACGCTCTCCCGACACACTTCGCTCCGAGGCGAGTGAAGACTTCACCTTCAGAAGGTTCAGCTGATTTGGAGTCTTTTTGGTCAGGCTCAGGTCGACCTGTTTGCCTCGCTAGAAACCACTCACTGCCAGCTGTGGTATGGTCTGTCCGAAGCGCCCCTCGGCACAGATGCACTGGCACACAGCTGGCCCCAGGGTCTACTCAAGTATGCATTTCCCCCAGTGAGCCTCATTGCACAAACCCTGTGCAAAGTCAGGGAGGACAGAGAACGAATCCTGTTGGTGGTCCCCCTACAGGGTTTGGTTCTCTGAGCTGGTGCTCCTCTCCCCCATTCCTCCCTGGTGCATTCCCCTGTTGAAGGACCTCCTTTCACAGGGGAAGGGCACAATCTGGCACACACTCACAGATCTCTGGAACCTCCACCTATGGTCCCTGGACGCAACCAGGAGGACTTCAGAGATCTCCCAATGGCAGTCTTAAATACTCTGTTGCAGTCTAGAGCCCCCTCCACTAGGCGGCTCTACAGCCTTAGATGGCGCAAATTCACAAACTGGTGTTCTTCCCAGGGGGAGGACCCACGGAGATGTGGCATCCGAGTAGTGCTTTCCTTCCTCCAAGAAGGACATGATAGGCACCTTTCTGCTTCAACACTCAAGGTCCAGGTGGCCGCTATATCCGCTAACCACGACCTGGTGGAAGGTAGATGGGTTGGGAAGCCCGACTTGGTTATACGATTCCTTAAAGGTGCCCGTAGGCTGAACCCCGTCAGACCGCACCTTGTCCCCTCATGTTCTACCTGTGGTCCTCCAGGGCCTGCTGCTAGATCCCTTTGAGCCCCTTCAGTCGGTCGAACTCAGTGCTCTCTCCCAAAAGATGGCTCTCCTGACTGTGCTCACTTCTATCAAAAGAGTGGGAGATCTTCAAGCCCTCTCCGTCAGTGACTCGTCCCTCGAATTTTGGCCGGCTAATTCTCACGTTATCCTGAGACCCCGTCCAGTACCCTGAGCATTTACTTGTAACGTACTGAAAGCTTCAGACGGTCAGATCAGCTGACCTCAGAAAGGGAAGGCTGTCTTCAAACAAAGAATATCCCATTGGATTGTAGATGCGATTCGCAACCTCCAGGGGTATCGCAGCATCGGCAGCGCTAGCGAACGGGACCTCTCTTACAGACATTTGCAGAGCTGCAGGTTGGGTTACACCTAACACGTTTGCCCGATTTTACAATCTGCGCATGGAACCAGTCTCCTCAGGAGTCCTGAACGCAAGCCTGGTGGCTCCTGAAGCTGGTACGGTGTAGAAACTTGCTACAGCGTCTTCCCCTATGGGTGTTGAAGCTCCCTCAGTTCAGTAAGTTTCCTGGTGTGAACCCTGAACAACACATTCCATCATGCTGCACCCACTACGTAGCTATGTTTGGCGGAGGAACTGCCTATCAAAATCTAATATGAGGTTAGGTTACCTCTCGTGAACTCTCATATTAGGTTGGTGCTCCACATGTAGTGGCTCCTAACATGGCCCCATGTGTGTATTTCCACCTATATTCCCCAGAGATGAGGTATTCCCTTAAAAGATAAAAACTTGTCGCTGATCCTGGGTTCAGCAATCTCTCCTTATGTGGAGCCTGCCTCAGGATCTTCCCTTTGTAGTGCTCCCCTATTGTGAGTCCTCAGGTGTACTCTCCACATGACGACCTCCCCTCTAGGCAGGGTGTGGTCTCAGTAGTGCCCATCATTACGGGCATTACATTGTTATTACTTGTACTCCATACACTCATGACGCAGTCTGCTAGTTGTGGCGGAACGTAGAAGGGGAACGTCTTGGTTACGTGTGGTAACCCTCGTTCCCTGGTGGAGGGAATGGAGATGTTGTGTATCCCTAGCCACAACTTCGGACTGCCTCTGAGTGTAGCCGTTGCTATTCGGCTCCTCAGAACAGAACGAATGAGCAGAGCTTAGCCACCTCCTCTTATACCCGAATGTCCGGGGTGGAGCTGGCTATGCAAATTCTGCACACCAATTCCCGTTGGTCTTTTCTCAAAGCTGTCAGAGGTGTTCGGGCTCCCTAGAGCGACCCCTAATGTCGTCACTTCGACACAACATCTCTGTTCCCACCATCAGGGAACGAGGGTTATCATACGTAACCAAGACGCCTTTCTTTTTATTTATTTATTGAGAAATCGCTGTTCCGCATGTGAGGTCAAGACGAGACCGTTTCAGGAGAAACTATTACATAATAGGACCAAACCCATATCTCTTTGTTACAATATTCCAGCCTAAATAAGGTGCACATACGCGCACACACATACTCTGACGCTGAATGAGATAATAAAACTTAATGGATCTAATCTTTGATTTTTTTTTTTTTCTTTCCTTGTTCGCACTTTGTTTTAACTTAACATGATTAAAATGTTTCAAGAGTACATACAAAAGAAGTCTTGGAGTTTGTTAATGTAGTTAAGATAGCATAATTTTCATTATTTTTATCCTTCCTTCTCTCTTAGGCCATGGTGTCTTGTCAGATGCTGTCTGAATTAGAGGAGGTGATCCAGTATAAACTGGTTCCTGAAAGGAGGGACATCATAAGGGAAACGTGGTGGGAGAGGCTGCAGGTAAAAATGGTTTTTCCCTCCACGCTTACCGAGTTAAAGGACTATTTGAGATTCTATGTGTATATCTATAAAATCTAAGTTAAGTTATAATTTATTACAAAAGAATTTTGCACATGTATATTTCTAACTGCATCACTACATGTTGTCATATAAATAGTGAGTCAGTAGTGTTACATTAATTTTAAGTTTCACAAAGAAAGGATTCATCAGACTGATCCAGACCAATAACTTCCATCTGTTGCTGTTGTGTTCCTTCATCAGTAATCCTGGCTTGACTTGGTTGATGTTATATGTAAAAACATTTTGTGGTTGGCTTGACACAGCTCAGCAGGGTGCCTTGACATAGTGTGTTGGCTTGCGTTTCTTTTATATGCTTAGTTAGTGCCACTGGGGAGAAACAAACATTTAACAGTGAGAACTAGTGCTGCCAACCTGCACTTTTCCATTCATAAAGGAAGGTGTGAGAGTGCAGAACTGATATATTGTTAATAGGGATGTTAGACAGCAGTTAATTGGTTGAATTAGATACAAAAGGTTTACAGTTTCAGAATATTGTGATCTGTTGTGATAGAGAGGGTTAATGTACTCAGCTTTTCGTCCATATCCATTTTCAGGTCAACCCTGTTATGTGTAGAAGCAGCTTATTTTGGCCACTTTATAACGTTAACACTCAATACTTTTGCCAAATGTTAATAGCTTTGAAACAGTAATAGCTCTAGAAGATTTTTATTTTTTTGTTGACACATTTTCTCAAATTAATGGCAAATACACCATTCTTTAGAGCTGTCAGCTGCTCAGTTTCTTGTCATTTGTGTAAAAAAAACTCCATACAGTTTAGTGTAACCAACCAGAGCTTCAGCGTAATCACTGCTGGGTAGGTTACTTGCAAATTGTAGTCTGTTACTGATTATAAATCACACAACAAAAATTGTAGTTTGTGACATAATTTATAGATGACAAATTTTAGATAATGTATTTTTACTTTTTAATTACTTCTAGACAGGCTTGGAAAAGTTGTTTTAAATGTATTTCACTACAGATTACAAAATACATGCTTTAAAAAGTATTTTGCAACATATTTTGTTACTCTAGATTACTCTAACCGTAACTTAATCTCTTTTTTTCTTTAACTTTTAAAGCTATTCTAAACATTATAATGTATTAAATATATATATAATTTTGAACATTGAAATATGAAATGATGGGGATGTTTTAAATTCGAAACTAAAACTGCCAGTAGGGGGTGGAAAATCACTATGTTAAAGGGTACATAACATACACAGTTTCACCTAATCTCATGTTAATCATGAGTACCTATAGAGTAGTACTGTATTCTTTTGTATCTCCAAGAAGTCTTTAGTTTTATCTTAGTTATTTAAGGAAGATACAGCTTTACGATTCTCTCCAAAGAAAGCCAAGCTTCTGGACGCGCGCCAATAAAACACAGACATTGATGCCGTTTCACTTACCATCTGCAGTTCTGAATCAGTGTTGGATCTTTTATAGCTGGGACCGCTATAAAAGCGATGGAGCGCTGGGACCACTCCGTCCTTTAGTATCAAACAATGTGCAAATCCAGCGTCGAACTGGGCCTCGTTTATAAAACTTTAACTATGTCAGCAAACAAACTTGCAAAACTCCATTGCTCCCCAGGAGCGTGTTATTGGGCACGGTTTTGCTCTCCTCTGGTCGACGTGTGCACGGGCGCGCTTTTCTGGGAGAAATGCTCATATAAGGAGTTCCACCATTGTCTACGTCATTACATCCACTATCGAAAAAAAAAACAGCCGGGACTTGTACCAACCCGGAAGTAAGATTTTCAACACAGAAATTTTCCGTCATTCGTCCAAATTATTTTTTAAACTTTGGCCATGTTTAGCATGAGAATCCAACTCTTTAACGCTGTAAACAACTCTGAATACACAAAACACCATTGTACCCCCCCGCCCTTTTAATTAATGAGTCATGGGCTCTTTTTTTCTGTGCAAAAAGGACTGATTCATTAAGGAATGAAGCAAGTGATTTTATGAATGTAACTGCATCTTTCGCTCGGCCGTTTGGTTTAAAACACCAAACACCATTGTGTTGCTCACAGACCCGCAACTCTTCTGGTGGGGATTTATTTAGAAGGCATTTATTTGCAGGTTATTTGCAAATAGCAATAGGTGATACCTAAAAAGTATTATTTTATTTGCAATAAATGCAATAGAAGATGCTATATTTACTGCAAATAGTGGCAGATATTTGCACCTCAGTGTTGTAGTACATTATAAAACAATATGCAGTAATAACATATTGAGTGTAAATTACAAATTTATTTAAATCGTTAATTGTCACCCATTTAAAATTCTTGAATATTCATTAAGTATTACGTCACACCAGGATTTCCCAAACTGGATTTAATGAAAGTACTACAGAGGGTTTGTGAGTTGATGAAAAGCTAATAATTAAATCTTAAAAATGTAAATTAAAGCTAATGTATTTTTTGGAAATAAAAATAAATAAAAATAATATGAATGATGTTTGTCCAGACCAGAGCATGTGAGCGGAGCGGAGCGTGAGCGGAGTGGGGAGCGGAGCGGTAATATTTCCTTAAGAGCGCAGAGCGCCTTTCTGAAGTTTCCGCTCCGCTCGCTCAACCCAGAATACCCTTTGGTGATTTACTTGTTCGCGATCGATAAGCTGTAGAGATCGAGAACAGTAGAGCAGTTATGGAATTCAGATATTGTTTCAACGAACTTGCAAGCCTTATACATAAGTGTAAAGTACTACGCAAACATGGTGTAGGCTAAGGTTATATTCGGTCGTACGGAGCCCCGATCATCACGGAATGCAGACAAAATCACGGCCACGAATTTAGAGCAGTTCAGTTTTTATGCGAATTAAATTCATTTTTTCGTTTAGTCTAAATTATGGCCACGAATTAAGCATTCGTTCTCTTGTTTAGGCTTAGCTGCCAGCCTGCCACGAATTCATTCGTTCGTTAATTCGTTCCTTCCCTAGATATTGCTTAAAATTAATAAATAATAGGTAGACCTAGGCTACAGAATGTAGGCTAGATAGGCTATATGCATCAGTAATTTATAATCTAATATAACGCACGCAGATTTGTTCTTTACAAAAAAAAACTGCAAAAGGCCAAAGGGAGATAAACAATTTTTTCCCTCTCCATTGTCCCCAGTTCCCCGTGTCCGTGTGTTTACTTTAACAGGCTTTATAACAGAGGTGAATTTTGTAAAGATCTGCGCACAGTTCATCTCATGTGTGTCCGTTTGTGTTTTAAATGTTCTATTACACAACAACGGCAGCTATTCACGGAAATAAAGTTAACGAAAATCAAATACAAGTTTTTGCATTTTAGGTAGGTTTGCTAAGGTTATTCGTGTATTTAATAGCCTACATTTTAATTAATACAATTAAGAAGAATGTAAGAATTTTGCTCTGAAACATGCATGCTTAATTTTAGACAATTATCCAAGAATTTCGGTACAAACAGTAAACAATAGGCCTACTAGAGAAATTTTATGTCAGAGCGGGATCTGAGCGGGATTTGGTTTACCGGTGAGCGTGAGCGGAACATTAGCGGAGCGTTTTGCTTTGGCCATGAGCGACTGAGCGGAGCGCCACGCCGCTCCGCTTCGCTCACATGCTCTGGTCCAGACTTGCGTTTAAAACAATTAAAATGAGGGTCAAGAGATATGATGAAGATAAAGAGATATCTTCATCATATCTCTTGACCCTCATTTTAATACAGCTGCGTTCTAACTGAGCTCTGCATTTTATCTGCAGCATTTAGTAACTTGAGTAATAATTCTTCTTACACATGGTCTAACTGACTGAAAGGTGCTTGTCCCCACATTAAGAAGCAATTAAGAACCATTGTCTGAATATGAAATCATGTAATCCATAAAGTAACTGTAATCTCATTATGAGTGTAATATAATGTAATTGCAAGTATTTCATTTTTGGAATCTGATTGCATAACATCTGGATTATATGTAATCACTTACTGCCCAGAACTGAGCATAATTTACAAAAGTAAATGCTAAAAATTTGACTTTCTTTTTCTTCAGGGATGCCAGCGTATTGTGGAGGACTGGCAAAGGATCTTGATGGTGCGCTCCCTGGTCATCAGTCCTCATGAGGACATGAGGACATGGTTGAAGTACGCTAGCCTCTGTGGAAAAAGTGGAAGACTAGTAAGAACAACACTGTTACCTTCAACTGCAAGCTTAATTTGCCCAAAAATGAAAATTCTGTCATTAATTACTCATCATCATGTCGTTCAGAGCCCATAAGACTTTAATTCATCTTCGGAACAGAAATTACAGTATTTTTTATTAAATCCAAGAGCTTTCTGACCCTGCATAGACAGCAACACAACTGACGAAGCCAAGAAAGGTACTAAGGACATCATTAAAATAGTCCATGTAACATCAGTGGTTCAACTGTAATTTTATGAAGTAGCTTGCTATTAGTGCTTTCTACCCTTCTGGTCCTTGAATGTGTCAGCTGTGTCGCTTTCAGTGCAGGGTCAGAAAGCTCTAGGATTTTATTAAAAAAAAACTCTTAATTTGTTTTCCGAAGATGAACAAAGGTCTTATGGGTTTAGAACGACATGAATGACAGAATTTTTGGGGTGAACTATCCCTTTAACACTGAGACAGAGACTGCATCATTTCACAAAAGGAAAAACTCCTGTGGAAGTTTTAAATACCTTCCAGAATTCCAATGTTTAGAACTGAGAAACATGCGTAAACAAGGAAAAATTAAAGCAATAAGACTCTAGAAGTCATAATTTACAGTGATTTAGAACTGCAAACGGGCGTTGTTAGACACAAAGTGTAGCTATATAGACCCAGCAAGGTTTTATAAAATAAACACAACAGTTTGAAGGGGGAATGGAGTGAGAAATCAAACATCCCCTGCTCATTTGACGTATAAGAGGTCATTGTACTATAAAAGCAGTGTACATTTCAGAACTCAAAAAAACAGCTTTTATAGACAAGCTACCAAAACAGCTCTTTTTTACTCCCTCCTTTTTATTATGTAACAGAAATGAATACATGGGTTTAAAACTGCCTACACAGATCAACACCTGATTCTTTATCAACACTGCAATGTTATGCATAGACTAGGATCATTTGACCAAAAATAGGAATGTTAGGAAAGTGGCTGTTTATTTTCAGCCATGTGAATGCACAGTCAGACATTCTTTGTCGCCAGTTTGTTTGTTGCTGTTTATGTGTCTGTAAATCAAGCCAGTAACTAAACAATGAACTTCACTTTGTTCTTCTTAGGATTGTAGCATTAAAATCATCTGTTATTTAGATGGTTTTGTTTAAATCATGATAACATATTATATTATATAACATTTGTAACGTGTTGATAAAAAATTATTCTTTCACCAAACAATATAGTTCTTTAGCAACATTTAGCAGAAATGGTTGCCAAACAAAACATAGACGCAGCAATACCATTGTAAGGAGATCTTCTATAAAATAATGAAATATTTGGGGAAAAAGAAGGCTACTTTTGAATGACCATCATTAAGGATTTTGAAAGCGCTGTTCTTGTGGACAAAAAGCCCTTGGTGGGGTCAAGCTTATACTACTTTCTCAATGGATGCTGAGTGATGTGTTTATTTATAAAACGCTTGGTTTCTAACAAATGCCTCCTTGTGACCCGAACAGCTTCAGGTCTCGGGGTCAGGCATTGAAGATTAATGTCTGTGATCTCTAGACAAGCGGCTTAATTTATTTGGGTAAATCTGACATAATGTGACATTTAGATTAAAATGTTTTTTATGATTGCTAGGACACATTTCACAATACTCAATACAATACAGAATACATTCACACTTTTTCAAAACGCTTCACACAGTGAGCACAACAGCATTCGATCTGGGCTAAACTGTGGATCATTTATCACTGCTTTGGCACATTCAGATTGCATAAATTATTTTCTCACTCAGACAAAACCAACGTACCTTTGTACCTAAAGAAATTTTACAAAACAAAACATTGCATAATGGTACCTGTTGTTTGTGTTTTTTAGTTTGTTGTGTTATGAGTGATTGTGTTTTTTGCTAGTGTTATGTAAAAATGACTTGATTTGAGACATTTTTACATAATTTTTGAGAGTGTTTTGGTAGTTTTAAGTTAAACGCAATGGATGGTGACACCAAATGTTTTTAATTAAGTTACTTGATAATAAAAATCTATTTATGACATTATTTTTGACAGCATCCTTAACAGCTTTTTTACATAAGTGCCTATAACTTTTAACAGTACTGTAGGTAGCACTTGCAGGTAGGTTTTTGGAAACGTCTTGAAGACGTTGCCATAGTTCTTTTGGATTTTGTCTGTCTCAGTTTTTTCTTTCTTTATGTCAGACAGGATCAGATCTTTTTGTGGAGTACTGGCTGTTGTCAGACTCCTTGTGCAAACAAAAATCTCACTGGATTATTACAATTAATGGATTAATGCCAAAATTAATGTTTGGAAATGTAAAATGAAAGTTCCTACTAACACACTACAGCAAAAGATAGAATATCTGGTGTCAGTAAGACTTGCAATTTTAAGTCAAGGCTGCATTTATTTTATCAAAAATACAGAAAATAAACTGTAATATTACAAAATGTTATTACAATAGAAAATAATGGTTTTTATTTTCATATACTTTAAAATATTATTTATTCCTGTGATGCAATGCTGATTTTTCATCAGCTGTTACTCAGTTTCCCAGGCTTAAGTGTCACATGATCTCTCAGAAATCATTCTGATATTCTGAATTATTAGTAGAATTATCAGTTTTGGAAACAGTTGTGCGGCCAATGTTTTTTTTTTGTTTGTTTGTTTTTTTGAACCTGTATTTTTTTCTTTCAAGAACAACATTTATTCAAACTATAAATCTTTTCTAGCAATGTAAATCTATTATGTCACTTTTTATTAATGTAACAATTTATTCATTTCTTTAAAAAAAAAGAAGAAGAAATAAACGTATGACTTTTTTTAGTTATCTAATTACGTGCTTTTCATTTGACTGATTGACAAATGGCAGTAGCACATTTCTGAAATCCTGTTTAACTATGATTTTAACTGAGATTCTTTGTGTATTCCTCAGGCACTAGCCCATAAGACCCTTGTTCTCCTTCTGGGTGTGGATCCCTCCAAACAGCTCGACCATCCCCTACCCACTGCCCACCCTCATGTCACCTATGCTTATATGAAGTACATGTGGAAGAGCACTCGTAAGGTAAACACTCACTTCAAGTGCTCTTAATCAAGTAATTCCCTTCACAGTGCCCCTGGGAAGTATTTCCAGTCATGTACAGTCAGGTACAAATTCTTTCTGCATGAATGTGCAAATACTAAATAGGTCTGCAATATCTGGAGAAAGCCATCCATTAGCATTCCCGTTCATCTTAATAGCAGTTGCTGATCTGACACATACAGTCCTGGCAAAATATAGCTTGCAAGCTCCAGTCTTGCCTCATGGGCACTTAATTATACAGCCAGAATGTTTTGAGCTAATCGCCTGAGCCATAAATGACATTAACTAATTACTTTGGAGTCACCGGAAAATTACATCATTACAAGGCTGATTCGCATTTTCACTGGTTAAAAAAAAATCTCAGAAAAAATATTTTGTTATTTTGAAATGCTGTGATTGTTAATATTTTTCATATTATGAAAAATATTATGTTTCCTGTTACATAAGTCGATATATGATAGGGGTTAAGACAAAATGAAGTGAGATTTATGTCTTCCATTTAGTTTGTCAAACAGCTTAATTTTACATGACTGTAATTGGTTTGGGGAAATTCTTGCCCTGCCAACAACATTCCATGAGCCGTCAGTAGCCTGTCATATAAGACCAATGAAACGACTCCTTCATGAGAGAAAGACAGACTCCTTCAAAATTATTTTGATTTTTTTCCTTAAAAACATCCTTGCTTTTTTAACAGAAAAAAAATCTACTGTCTAAGATGATGTAACAAGAAAAGTGAAAAGGTCACTTGGCTTTACCTTTGCAGTTTCTCAGCCTTACCTCTTTGTTACTATATTGTACTGTGAGGAGTGGTCACCTTTTCCTTAAATTTACTCAATTACTTAAACTAAACTTAAATAGTTCCACATAAACATTACAAACATAGGTAATAACAGGAGGTCATATTTTCCCTCTTGTTAACTTAAGCTTAACTTAGCTTAACTTAACTTGTTAACTTTTATGATAAGAACTGTCACATCGCAGGAAATGTTTAAAGAACTAAAACACAATTTAAGTAGGCAAGTGTATGTTATGAGGAAAAAAAATGTGTTTTTGGTGTTAAGCGATGCTAAAAAAAAAATCTGTCTTTGTTTATTTACTCTCAAGTTGTTCTTTCTTCAAATGTATTTCTTCTATCAAACATAAAAGAAGATATTTTGAAGAATGTGGGTAACCAAATATTTTCTGGTCCCCACTGACTTTCATAGTATGAAAAAATAATAATATAAAAAGTCAATGGGGACAAGATACTATTTATATTTTATGCACATGTTTTTTGTTTTTGTTTTTTTTGGATAAAAAAAGATATCCCAGTTGGAGCATGTGAGTTTTTTATGCACATTTTTAGAACTAAGGCATATTTTGGCCTTTCCATTTACTGTTTTTTATGCAATATCCCAAAATGCACATAAAAATATCTGGATGATAACATAGCTAATGATGACAGAATTTTAATTTTTGGGTGAACTATCCCTTTAAGGACAGTACTGTATAATTACATCACATCAGTGTCCCATAGTGCAGCTTGTTACTGGAATGTTATGTCTCTGAGAAATTACATAAGTACCGGCTAAGTACCAGGCACTGAAAATCATAGACTAAAACAGAAAGCCATTCCCAGTTCACAGCACATTGTTGTGTTAAAATTACTGCCATACACACATGGAGCTGTCAAGAGATGTGAAAACAATACTAAAAATACTAAAATTACTAAAACATAATGAATAGTGAATTGCAAATTGCTACGTTAATAGAAATCTTAAAACACAATCAACTAAATTGTCTTTTGGGATTACCTGCTCTATATGTCGATACTGAATTGGTGTTACTGAAGGAAAATATCTGCATAATGCAATGATCAGTTTAATGAAGTCTCTAGAAAATTGTGTGCTAAGGTAATGCTCATGACTGGCAACTGGCAGGAGACATTGCCATTTTTCCAGGGAAATGGTCTGTATAAATGGATACTGTCTTTGTGTATTAAAATGTCTTCTACTACTAATGATTACTACTTGAATGATACATTTAGGTATTTGTTATATCTGCATCTCTCTTAGATTGATGCATTCCAGCATATGCAGCACTTTGTGCAGGGGATGCAACAGCAAGCACAACATGCTATCGCAGCTGAAGACCAGCAGCACAAACTGGAACTGCACAAACTAATGGCACGGTCAGTAGAGCTCAAAACCATATGCCCACACTCTTAGTTGACTTTAATTGAAAATTGCAATTGTGGCAGGATTTACACCTGACTGGTTTAGGGGGTGGAAATCATGCACAGAAAGAAGTAGCATGTTAACACTCTAGAGTTTAACTAACTTGTTTAACTGACTTGAAACAGTCTTTTGTGTACTCAGTTGTCCCTGAGATGTATCCACATTTCTTATGCACTAACCATTCTTTCTTGTTGAAATGTTGCTTTCAATCTACAGCTTTAGCACTCAGCAGCCAGGACAAATAAACTCTTTACATAGGACACTACTCAGTCATTAGTCAGACCTGTTAGGCCCCTCCCCTACCTTACAGAAGGTATATCTGCCTAACATGATCATTGTACTGAATATTACAAAACAACTAATTGAGTAATTACATTTTTACAAAACATGAAAGAAAAATGAATTCGACAAAATTAGGTATTAGCATAAATCTGCTCTTCGCATTCTGAAACATCCTTATTGTCAAAAGTATGTTTTTGAAAAATATGTGGACAGCTCTCTAGGTTTTAGGACAGAGCTTGTGTGGCTTGCTTAATGCTAAGATCAATTTCTTATTTTCTACCAAGCAAACTCCTGCTGTCATTATGTACTTTAACAAACTCCTTCTAGAGATTAATCTGATCCATGCCATATTTGTTCAGTCTAATCTTTAGGCTTTTGCGATGCTAAATTGCGAAGTGTCATGGCCAGCTTATTCCTGGCCATCACATTAAGAGGATCACACACACATAAAAGTGTTTGAATTAAATAATTATTGCTATATGAAGTTGCTGTAAATCAAACATACAATACAAGGTCCAATTTGGCCCAAACTTTAGATCTTCGATGAGAGCTTGAATACATCTATATAAGAATATTCAGTTAAAAGACATAGTGCCACCTACTGGAAATTGTTGTAACTCAAAAACTGAATGTCTCATGCTTAAAAAGAGTCCTGACCTGGAGACATCTACATTTACAACAGTTGTAAATGCACATTTTGCATGTCTCCTTTAATGAACACATCTAATTTGGATCATCAGCTTGTTAAGAGAGAGCTTAATTAACTAAACCAGTGGTTCTCAAACTTTTTTACAACAAGTACCACCTCAGAAAATATTTGGCTCTCCAAGTACCACCATAATGTCCAACATTAAAATACAGTAACGTAGTAGGCCTAATTATTCAGCTATAGCTATGCACAGTTCAAAAATTAGAATATTTATTATTGTTGGCCACTTTAAACATTGTAAACATTAACACTGCACTGTGCTTACATACAGGTAAATAAAAAACTTATAGTTGAAACCAAAATTATTATTGTTTAACAGAAAGACGATTTTATCAACACAGCATTTTTAAACATAATACTTTATTCAGGAAGCTTTTAGGGTTTGTAATACAAATAGAAATAAATGTATAACCAAGAATTTTAAAAAGTCTACTGGTCAAAATTATTAGCCCGCTGATGTTAATAATCAATAGTGTATCCCTTTTGCTTGATTACAGCCTTTAGTCGTTTGCTGTAGTTCTCAACAAGTTGCAAGCATGTCTCCTGAGGAATGACAGCTCATTCTTCCTTAGCAAATCTCTCAAGCTCCTCCAGATTTGTTGGTCTTCTGGCACAAACTCTGGACTTTAGTGTGCCCCACAGATTTTCTATTGGATTCAAGTCTGGGCTTTGTGCAGGCCAGTCAATTACACTTACTTTGGTATTTCTTCACCAGAAGTGAGGTGTGCTTTGGATCGTTATCATGCTGGCAGACAAAATGTCGACCCAAACCAAGTTTTCTTGCAGACTGTCTGAAGTTGTCTTTCAAAATCTTCTTATAGTCTTCCTTTTTCATGTTTCCTTTAACCCTGATGAGATTCCCAGTTCCAAACGCACTGAAACATCCCCACAGCATTATACTCCCACCATCATGTTTCACTGTGGGAACGGTGTTCTTGGGGTTGAATGCCTCTCCCTTCTTTCTCCAAACATAGGTAACATCTCTGTGGCCAAAAAGCTCTAGTTTTGTCTCATCTGACCAAAGGACTCGTGAAGACTTTGTTGGTCGGCAATCTCACAGTTCATTCCTGTGCAGGGCTCTAGCGACTGTTTTTCGTTGACTTGGCTAGGTCATTTACTAGTGTCTTGGCAGTTGTTCTTGGGTCTTTAGAAACCTCTCTCACTAGTTTTCTTTCCAAAGTTCCAAATCTTTCGCCTCTGCCCGTCTTGTTCTCCACTGTGTTGGTCTCTTTAAACTTCTTGATAATGCATCTCACTGCAGTTCTTGACACTTGAAAATGCTTTGATAAACGTGTGTATCCTTCTGCATCTTTATTAGCATTAACAATTCTTTCTCTCAAGTCCAAACTAATTGCTTTTGTCTTTGCCATGATGACAGTGCATATTATTTTACTAGTTGATTCAAGATACTAATCCTCAGCTTAAAGAGCAATTTAAAGGCTTAACTAGGTTAATTAGGTTAATCAGGCAAATTAGGTTAATTTGGGAAGTCATTGGACAACGGTTTGTTCTATAGTTAATCAAACTAATAATTTCTTAAGGGGGCTAATAATATTGACCTTAGCAGTTTTTTTATTTATTTCTTTTTTAATTATTTTATTCAAGTAACTATAAGAAATCAGACTTTCTAAAAGAAAAGAAATAATAGGAAATAATTTGAAAACATTCACTTGCTCTGTTAAACATCACTTGGGAAATATTCTAAAAAAAAAAATGTTAAATTTCACAGGGGGCTAATAATTTTGTCTTCAACTGTAAATGATTAAATTAAAATGTACTAAAAGTTAAATAAAAAAAGGTACTGTACTCCAAAAAAAAACTGTAGTGTTGTTTTTTTGTTTTTTTTTTATACTGTAGCTACTTAAATGTAAAGTAAAAAATGTACAGTAGGCCTACTTGATCAGAAAAAAAAAAATGAACACAGGCATCATTAACACAACCAGCGTCCAGAAATGTAGCAAGGAGTTAGGTAAAACAACCCATGTGACATCAGGGGTTCAACCGTAATTTTACAAAGCTACAAGAATACTTTTTACATGCAAAGAAAACAAAAATAACTTTATTCCAGAATTCGTCTTCTCCATGTCACCCTAGCACCATTTTGGAGCATATCTATTTAATCAAACAGCATATGCTGTTCTCTGTCAGCTGCGTCACGCAGATACGCTGTTTTCAGTCGAATCAAACATAAACAGTGTATCCACTTGATGTGAGGCAGCTGATAGAGAACATTGTACGCTGTTTGCGTTCAGTGGATGCACTCCAAAATGCATCAGAATAACTTAATTTGTGTTCAGAATATGAACAAAGCTTTTTATGGGTTTGGAACGACATGGGGGTAAGTAATTAATTACAAAATTTTCATTTTGGGGTGAAGTAACCCTTTAATTTACATTTAATTCAGTGATTTCTCTGCGTGCCACCAGAGGGAGCCCATGTACCACACTTTGAGAACCAGTATTCTATAGCATCATCTTTGACAATGTGCAGTTAACTCATTTGTGCACAAAATGTTCTCCTCCAAGGCTTTACAGTTTCTGTTATATTTCCTCTCTCTTGTTGGCCAATTTCCATTTATTTTTCCCTTAAAACAGCTTCTTACCTTGGGTTCCGGACTCTTCCAGGCCCAGTTGTTCTCTGAGGCCAGAGATTGTTCTACCTAAATTATTGTTCAGGACATTTACTGGAACTTAGACAATGAAGACAAAAGGGATTTGTTTAAATGATCCATAAAATCATTGAAATGGAATGAGGTCATCTTGGACATGGCAAAGAGCAATGAGGTTTTGATGTACTGAATGTACAGAATGATGTACTGAAAATGTGCATTTTCACGTACCAGTGTGGCTAGAGGGCGCTTAACTTTAAAAACATAAAAATGGGTCGTATAAGTTGAATAAAAAACTTAAAATTGGGTCGTATTTTCTTTGAGGACAGTCTCTTAATTTGGTGTTTTTTAATGAGAGGCTTAATAACAGCCACTTTGAAGGTGCTTTATTTTTCATTAATTTAGCTGCTGTATTGAATAAATACATAGGGTTATGTTTGTTTTTCTTCTAAAAGAGATGAAAAGTTATCAGATATAGCAGTTTTTAATGTTTTTCTATAGGATAGGGTACATTCACGCCAATCAGAACGAAAAACCTCCAGCTGCATTTTCCAGGTTTGCTCTGTTTAGGGTGCGAGTGTGCTTGTTATACCACGGCGTTGGACTGTTTTCCTTAATCTTCCTTAACTGTAAAGGAGCAACCGCATCTAAAGTGCTAGAAAAGAGAGAGTCCATCGTTTCAGTTACATCATCATGTTTTTCTGAGTCATTGGATATGCTGAGGAATGCAGATAAGTCAGGAAGATTGCTTACTAAGCAGCCTTTTGTGGAAGAAGTGATGGTTCTGCTATACTTGTAACAAGGAGTTGAATTTACAGTTTTATCTGGAGTATACACAGGACTAGATAATGATGCAGGATATCATTGCGTTGCTGCAGAATTTCAACGCCATTAACATCAATTCTATGTGACAGTATTAAATCTAGTGTATGATTTCGACAATGAATTCAAAATGTCTACAAATGCTAATCCCAGTGCATCTTTTATATTATCAACATGGATGTTAAAATCACCAACAATTAAGACTTTATCTGCAGCCATCACTAACTCAGAGAAATTTTTTATAAAGTCTGTATGGTGACCTGGAGGCCTATATACAGTAGCCAGTACAAACATCATGGGGGATTTATCATTAACACTTGTTTCTCTGGATAATGTTACATGAAGCACCATTTCTTCAAATGAGTTATACTTGAAACCCGTTCTCTGAGAAATACTGAAAATATTGCTATAAATTGTAGAAACACCTCCCCCTTTACTTCTTAGATTCGGCTCATGTTTATAACAGTAATCTTGGGGGGGTAGACTTGTTTAAAATAATGTAATCAACTGGTTTTAGCCAGGTTTCTGTCAAACAGAGCACATCTAGGTTATGATCAGTGATTATATCGTTTACAAAAAGTACTTTTGTAGAAAGGGACCTGATATTCAATAAGCCAAGCTTTATCATTTGTTTCTCTGTGTTATGTACATTTATTTTTTAAACGTCAATTAAATTGTTACTCTTAAATTGGTTTGGACGTTTTTTTTTTTTTGTATTTTCTAGCTTGGGGAACAGAACAGTCTCTATAGTATGCACGTGTTGCCAATAACTGAGAGCATTAAAAAGAACTTCGCTCGTGAAGACGTTGGAGAGAGTGAAATTTTATATGATGATTATATATGATATATATGATTTATATGATATGATGACATGTATAAAATAAGTGTAGTATAATGGAAAAACACCATGGACCTTCAGTGAGTTTTTGGCCCTGCTTTGTTGGTTGTTTATGTAAGACTATTTGTGTAGACATTTTCCAAATTTTTCTTCCATGTTTCTCCTCTGTACAGGTGTTTTCTGAAGCTGGGGGAGTGGCAGCTCAGTCTTCAGGGTATCAATGAGAGTACCATCCCTAAAGTGTTACAGTACTACAGTCATTCAACAGAGCATGACCGCAATTGGTACAAGGTATGTTAACCACACAAACTTTAAGTATGTGTGGATGAATCTCATTAAACCTGTCCTCGTTAGATGTTTATATCATCATGATGCATAAATGCTTCAAATTTTAAATAATACAGTTTGAGACCACACTGAAATACAGATTACAATTGGAAATAAAAATTGTAGGAATTTTGGGAAACATTTAAAACATTAAAAAAGATCATGTTAAAAGCTACATATTGATAATACTGTTTTCAGACAACAGGTAAAAAATAAGCAGTTATCGAGTAACTTACATTTTAGTGCCATTGACGGCCTGTTTTTGTTTGACCAGTGAAAACAAAACCAAAGCATGATCAACTGTAATACATCCCTGAGCGACTGAAGTATTAAGTATATTTAATTTCTACTTACTTTCATTTTTGAGCAATTCAGCTGAAGAAATGTTAAGAAAAATGTCACCACAGTACATGGTACACGCAGTTCAATTTCTGATTTGGTGTCTGTTGCTAAGCATCTAGCTGTAAAATTTTAATAACGCATCCTTTTACACTTTACATATTTGGCGGAGCTAGACTTGAGATATACATCGAAGCTAGCCACTGTTTTAAATTAAAAGTCTGAAATGTTTCTCCTGGGGGTTAAAAGCGGGGCTCAGAATTGTGGTGTCACAATATACCAGTACTGGCAAGAAATGTGTTATTTAAAACATTATTTTACATAGAAAATATTTAATTTAAAATGACTGTAAACTGTAGATATTCCTGGCAATATTCCTACATCCAAGTGAGACATACTCTTCCTAGCTCACCTGTGCGGGAGTTTTGTTAATTTCATAAACATTATGGAGTGTTGGACACCCAGTCTGCAGGAAGATCAACTCTATAACTTTAAGTAAACTTCTCTGACCTTTCTTGACATTGAGTGTACAAGTTCATGACAGTTTGTCACATGTATCCTGATTAACTCCAGGAGGATGACCTTTATAATGTTAGATCTTTAATGGGGGGTTCGCTCAACTGGTCTCTACAAAATCTCCCACAGGTGCTCAGTAGTGTGAAGGTTGGGTAAAATAGTGCGCACTGAAGGTACCCTTTCAGTCGCTCACTTTCAATGTCGATGACCAAAGAATTGGAATACTCGCTTGAGAGACCAATCAGCCCGTCACAGCACAAGCATAAATAGGCAGCGGGTGTAATGCATATTCAGCCTTTGTCTTTGGATATCATCGCTCTGCTCTTCCAAGGTTCTGAGACTGAATTCCTCGAGTTCAACACGCTCAAGTGAGCTTCTTTGTGTTGGGGCATTGCTACAGCGGTGGTCATTTTCCCGTGTCGAGTGGGTTGCACACATCAGGCTGTACTACATCCCTGTTGTGTTGCAGGCGGCCATCTTCCCTGTGTGCTTCAGCAGGTCCCTAAAAGAACATTCAATGGTTGCGCATCTTTCTGAAGATGACGTTGCTTCTGTACCAACTCACTGCTGCGTCTTTGTAAAGGCAACGCTGGTATAGATGCTGTTCCACGCGTGCTTTTCTAGATGCGGTCGTTACCTGGCGCTGGGTGATAGTCACGAACGCTGCCTCACATGTCTGGGCATTAAACACACTGAAGTTGCCTTTGTGGATAAGTCATGTTCTTACTGTGCGAAGATGCAGAGGCAATGCCAGAATCGGATCCAGAAATGGCGACTATGCTTGCCGTTTGGAGACGTTTCAAGTAGACTTGTTCGCCTCTCCAGAAACCTCTCACTGCCAGCTGTTTTACTCCCTAATGGAATGCGCAGATGCGCTGGTACTTAGATGACCGTGGGGCCTACGCAAATATGCATTTCTCCCAGTGAGCCTTCTTGCACAATCACTGTGCAAAGTCAGTGAGGACGAGAAGTAGGTCCTGCTTATTGGCCCAATCGGACCTGGTTCCCTGAACTTATGCTCCTCACAACAGCCCCTTCCTGGTGGATTCCTCTGAGGAAGGATTTACTTTGTCAGAGACGGGGCACCCTGTGAAACTCCATGTCTGGTCCCTGGATGGGACATGGAGGTTCTAGGTGACCTACCCCAAGAGGTAACAGACACCATCACTTCGGCGCGGGCACTGTCTACGAGACATTTAAGGCTTTGCAGTCAGTTGAGCTGAAGTTCCCTTTCGAGCTTTCACGAGACATTGCAGAGCTTTCTCTCCGCTATGGGAAATCCTTCCCTTGTAACCTTTCCTGAAGTCCTATTGGATCATGCAAGTCCAAATGAGCAGCCAGTTGTCACGATGTATGCAAATCGCATGCAAATACTGACAAGCTCGAGAGGCAGTATAAAATGCTGTGCACGCGACAATTACATCAGAATCGTCTAATTTAATTTGCTGAACAACCTAGAACATCAGGGCGATGCCTGTATTGCCTCTCTTCTGCAGCGTTCAGGTGAGTATGACATTTTTCTTCAGATGCCAGATGAGTCTATCTGCCCTCGACCAGTATGCAGATACTGGAGGTAATTGTTCTCATATCACAAATTCCCACTGTCTAAGCGTGCAGCCCCCCGCCTCAGAGCGGCGTTCTACTGTGTGCAAAGCACAATCACTCTGGCTCATTCACACAATAATAGTTTCTCATCAACAGCTACCATGTTTGGAAGACACTACTCTCTTATTCACACGTAATGGACACCCTCTCATTCACATGATACCAGCCCAACCTGTTTCGCTGTCTGCCCTGTCTTCTAAATCACTGACCTCGCATGATGTGGGCACTCAGACTTCAGTCTGCCTCATCAGGGCTTTGAGGATTTACATTGACTGTTCGGCCAACTTTTGAGACGAGAGGTATGCAGCCTGCTCGAAAAGGAGTGGTAGAACAAGTCCACCCAAGCAAGCTGGAGAGCGTGTTTTACAGCCGCAATTTTGTGGTGCTCAAGAGAGATGGAGGACTCACTTGGACACTTGATTCTTACTAATGGTGGTGCTGCCCTAGCTGATCCCCATCAGGAATTAAGGACCTACTGTCTCAAGCGAGTGGCTCGGTGTGGTACTGAGTGCCCTGCATTCTCGTATGGCACCTTCCGCAGGCACCCTGGGACCTGGAGGTGGTGTTAAGAGCTCTTTCACAGCCACCATTCGAGCCTTTAGCATCCATTGCAAACTGCAGCTTTTCGTGTGCTACGGTGGTTTACGGTGGTTAGGCTGCTCATAGCCTCTCTCATGTCAGGATTGAATATTGTTCCCATAGCGGAGAGAAAGCTCTGCAATGTCTCTTGAAAGCTTGAAAAGGAACTAGCGTAACCTTAATTCCTTGAGAGTGGGAACGAGACATTACAGAGGTCGCTTTGCTCACTGCTCAACCAGCAAAGCGGCCTTCAGTATCAGATTCTGACTGTTTTGTAATAGACCAGCCAGTCTTTTTGCCTTTTTGCCAACTTCTTGGTTTGTCTGTTGTTTTTCCTCATTCTTCCTTGCCAAGAGCTCTAGCTATAAAATAGTGTATGCTACTAAAACAATAAACAAGCTAGTATATAATACAAAATAATGCCCTGTGGATCACAAGTTCATTTTAAAATGGTCTGCTTTTGAATTGAGTGCAGATAAGTAACTTTTTGTAGGATATTTTGTATGTTCAGTCATCTTGTGGTCTGTGTTGTCTCACATGGCCACCCATCCCCATGGCATTCCTTTGATGTTGGGGTAGGTGTCACTAGTGTCCTGGCTAATGTCAGCAGCGGGATACAACACTGGGGACTGATCCTATAGAGTCCTCGGAGCCACAAGTTTGGTCCTTTCCTTTGATGTTACAGTGTGATAAATCAGTAAGTGGCACTACATTGGGCTTTTACAAAATGTTCTTTTTCTAAAGCAATTTCTTTGTTGATTTGATTTGTGTTTTGTGTTTTTTTGGTTGATAACCTTGTTTGTGACAAGCACAAATATGGTGGCCCAAAAGTTCAATTTTTTTCTTCAGTCCTTAAAATATTTTTTTGTAAATAATAGCTTTGGTCTAGACAGCTCAGACATATGAAAAACAGAATATTGTGACATGCAGCAATTCACCAGGGCTTTCCAAAGATTCCTGAAGCCGCTTTAATATAAGTCTTGGTAGTCTCCTTGAAGTTTTCTTGTATTTTTTAACATCATTTGTGACAGGTGCTCTGGTCTTTGAAATGTCATTTATCTACACACCTAATGGTTGAGTAATACTTTTGTACCCTCAGCTTCACAGTGAGACCCCAACATATCCTTTGTAAAAAAAAATTGTGGGTCAAAGGAAGGGCTGCTCACTTTTCCAATTTTTTTTTTTTTTTTGTAAATGCACTAGACAGACATGTTTGACTGTGTATTTCACATCTCACAAATTAGAACCATTTTACTACTGTGTCTCACATTTTTCAAAGCAAAAATTTGTTCTTTGTAAATATGTCTTTATTTTTTTTCTCATGTTCTTGACAGGTTTTTATTGGATTCACTGGTGATTGTGGGTCAGAAACATTTAGCTGGAATTTCTCTGAAAATCTTTTTTTTTTAAGTTATTTTTGATTTTTTTTTCAGCATTCATGTTTTTTATCATGCGGTTGTTTATATGCAGGTGACAGTTTATTTCCATTGAAGTTTTGTGTATTTGGATCTGTTCAGTTGTTTTCAGTGTTGACAAAAAATGAGATAAAGCATATTGCCTCTGCAGGCCTGGCATGCTTGGGCAGTAATGAACTTTGAGGCTGTGCTTCACTACAAGCACCAGAACCAGGGCCGTGATGAGAAGAAGAAACTACGACACACAAGCGGTGCCAGTGCCAACAGCGAAGCTAGTAACAGTGACAGTGAGGCCGACAGCACAGAGCACAGCCCTGTACCCTCCCCCGGGCAGAAGAAAGTCAATGAAGTGAGGAACAAATCTAGGCATCAACACTGAAGTATTATTAGAAGCTTGTGTGTGAACTTCACCAACGTTCACCTTTACTGCATTTCTAAACAACTTGTAAATAATTTTCTAAAACAAATAAACAGGTTGAAAATTGGCCAACAATAAAATGAAATTAGCATCTTTGATCTTCCAATGTGTTTACTCTTCAATATGAACAAATCTGCAGATAACTGCTATTAACTAAGGTTCTCTCAACAGTTTAAAAAACAGAATTGCACAGAAAGTTAAATAATGTTGTTTAATAGACATTTGGGTGAATAAACAGCAAATGCAATGACAATCAGTCCTAAGATCTTGAAGTCAAATAAAACATTGGCACAGGCAACATGCTTAAAAGTGCATGTGAAGGAAATAATGTGGATTTACGTATGAAATTATTTTTATTTATGTTGAAAGTCTGTTAGAATTCTGTTTTTTTTTTTTTATGTTGCAGGATTTGTCCAAGACTCTCCTTCTGTACACAGTGCCTGCAGTGCAGGGATTTTTCAGATCTATCTCACTCTCACGTGGAAATAACTTGCAGGACACATTAAGGTATAAGAGCACTAAGTAATCTAGGCAATATATAATTAGGCAATGTATATTTCTAAGTCTGTTTAGTGGCTTTCATCTTGTTTTGAATTGTTTTGAAAGTTTTTATCGTCAGAAAGTGTTTCACATCACTTCACAACACTCTCATGAACCCACATGTAATAGTTTACAGTTTAATCTTGTCTGGAGCAATAGAGAGCTGAGTAATATCAGAATAACAGTAAGATATAATTATTTGTTTCTTAATAATGTACTAGAGGATTTATGTACAAGTAAAAATAGAGCCATGGGGCACACAGTTCATTTGTCACTCTGACAAGAAGAGTCTGTGTCATTTAATGGAATCTAAATCCATTAGATGACAAATAAATCTGGGTTGCCAGCAGCAATACAGTATCACCCTGTAGCCCAAGACTGGTTGCTCACTGAAGCTAAGCAGGGTTGAGCCTGGTTAGTGCCTGGATGGGAGACCTCCAGGGAAAAGGTGGGTGTTCTGGCGCAATATGGCTGCCGTCGCATCATCCAGGTGGATGCTGCACATTGGTGGTGGATGAGGAGATTTCCCCCTTCTATGTAAAGTGCTTTGAGTACCCAGAGAGTACCCAAAGAGCTCAGTTGAACAGAAGCAGCTTTTTCTGGAAAACTGAATTGGATTTGAGTTGGATGCATAATTTGAGTTGGTTGCATAATTAATCAACAAGGATCAAGTTGTTGTTTCTTGAAAAGTGATAACTGCCAGCATGAGTGATGAATAAATGATGAGAATATGAGATGCTATGTCCAGAAATGATATAATACAGTAGATGCTTGTGATTTTTTTTTTTTTAAATATAAATAAATATTTTGTAACCCTCTTCTGTACATTACCATGCAAACAGAAACAATTTAAATATACTGGATTCACATGCAGTTCATCAAATAACTTTATATTATGTTTGACTGTGTATTTGTTTCTTTACATTTAGAGTCTTAACCTTGTGGTTTGATTATGGCCACTGGCCCGAGGTGAATGAAGCTCTAGTCGAGGGTATTAAGACAATTCAGATAGACACATGGTTACAGGTAAGACCATTTTCAGCTGTCTGTACATAGGCAAGGTCTCCATTCCAACTGAAGTAGTCACAAATTAATTTTTTTAAATCTTTTTCCACTGGGAGCAGATGGGAAAACTTTTACATGTGATTGTACAAGATTTGATTTAGTTAGATCTGTAGATTCATCTTATTGTCTTACACAAATAATTTTCCCAAACAAATGTATATTGTTTTAAGGATGTTTA
Organism: Cirrhinus molitorella; assembly: GCA_033026305.1. Lineage (NCBI taxonomy): Eukaryota > Metazoa > Chordata > Actinopteri > Cypriniformes > Cyprinidae > Cirrhinus > Cirrhinus molitorella. The sequence goes on along the minus strand of CM065125.1, from coordinate 31,444,895 downwards.
CATATTTTCTATGCAAAAAAAAAACCTAACCCTAACCTGTACATAGCATAATTTTGCTTGAAATCACTGCAAAAAAAAAATAACATGTATTATCTTCCTTTTAATCAGGTGATTCCTCAACTAATAGCTCGGATCGATACCCCACGTGCACTTGTGGGACGTCTTATTCACCAGCTACTCACTGACATTGGCCGCTACCATCCCCAGGTATATGTAAAAAAAAAAAAGCATAGTAATAATCACCATGCACTAATCATCAATAAATCAAAAACATTAATAAAAAAAATGAAAGAAACATTTGTGTAGTGTAATAAATGCACATAGAAAAGTGTATCTCCATAATAAAGGCAATCACATTTTCATCATCTCATGTTCTTAATCTAAAAAATTGTGAAAATTGACATTTTGGTCTGTTAGAAGTATTTTGTTATGGGGAACTCCTTGCTGCTTCTGGAGTTGACTATGAGGAGCATAGTGAAAAGAATAAGTACAAAGGTAACATATGTAAGAGTCCCATATATTGTCAAATTGTAGAATGCAATGCAAAAATGCAAGAGGTATCTAGTATGTTCCAGATGAGGTAGATGCCAGTTCCTCAAGCCATAGTTCAGCAGTAGGAGTATCAGTCCTTTTCCACAACAGTAAAAACTGTAAGAACAGTAATATACCAAATTTGAATTATTAATGAATGCTTTCAAAATATTTACTGAGTGAGATTTAGAGAGGATTTTCAATGATGATCTATCGAGATAGGACAAATCTGTGGATGAATAGGAGTAATTAGTGAAGGAAAAGTAGTAACAGGTATCCGGCACAGATGTGAATTTCTTCAATACAGTTTTAAAAATCTTAGAATACCTCATTATGTTTACATAATGAGTGTTTAGAGTTGGAATCTGTAAGCTACAAACATTACACCCATACCATTTGTGTTATTTCATATTTTATAATGACTTTACTATTATTTTAAAATGTGATGGCTAGTCATGACAAATAATGACTAGGTGTGTCCAGGCTTTTAGTGGGCATGACCTGTGTTTCCTTCGTTAGCAGCACTTTGATATTCATGATTTGTTCTTGCATTCTTAAAGGCTTTAATTTATCCTCTGACTGTGGCCTCCAAATCCACCACCACTGCCCGCCACAACGCAGCCAACAAGATCTTGAAGAACATGTGTGAACACTGCAACACGCTGGTCCAGCAAGCCATTATGGTATGAGCACACACTCAGTTTGGCTGTCTGAAAAATAAATGTTTTATTGGGTACATATTGGCCATGTTAATTTATGGTCATGGAAGCAACTGACCCTTGAGTTGCTTTTGCTCGCTCAGACAAGCTTTACAGAACGTGCTATAAGAATAAACTGGGGCTTTGAAAACGCCTCGTCTGGACTACCTCCCTCAAATCCTGATGACCTCCTCTGGATTTCGACTCCTTAAACTTCTCAATTACCGCCTTGACGGAAGTACCGAAAAGTTGAGAAAGTGAAACCGGCGCAAAAAGAAAGCCTTCTCTTTCGTCCTGATGTCCGCCAGGTTTACCCACAGATGTCTCTTCGTAACCACCATGGCCACCATAGACTTGCCCATGGCAGAGGCGACCTGCTTGGTAGCACAGAGAGCCAGATCTGTGGTGCGGCGGAGCTCTGCTACTTCCTCAGGGGAAAGTCCCTGGCCTTTATCCAGGTTTTTCAGCAGATCAGCCTGATAGGCCTGAAGCACACCCATAGTGTGCAAAGAGGCCACAGCCCGACCCGCTGCTGCATATGCCCTGCCATTTAAGGAAGATGTAATTTAAGGGCCTCAGATGGCAGGGTGGGAGCCTTAAGGAATGACGCTTAACCTAAAGAGAGATAGCTAGCTAGCGTCTCTTCGATAGGCATCATCATCTCATAACCATTCTCACATATCCCTTCGATATTTGCATAACTAGTATGCTCAAATCTATGAATATGTGAGAAAAATGGCTTGTTCCAAGTCTTCGCAATCTCTATATGAAGATCGCATAGCGCGTTTCCTAACTTCCAGAAGCTTATCATACGCAGGGCAGGAGGAATAAGAAGATTCAATCTCAACCATCTCTTCTTCAATCAACCTCTCCTGCTCTTCCTGGGCAGAGCACTGGCTGAAGGATCCGATGAAGTGAGGGAAATCGCATCACTATCCTCCAAGAGCGCACTCTCATCTCTGGCCAACAAGCAAGACAGAGAAAGACCCTATCCAATTTATCCGCCATATCCCCACAATCTCAGTTTCCTCTGTGCCTCAGCAACAGCAGGAACTGAACTGCAGGAAGCTGATGGCTGCTCCTCCTTCCTCGAAAAGAGGGACAAACAAGAGCAGAGCATCTTAATGGGAAGACACTCACAGTGTACGCAAACCACCCCCTCAAAGACATTGCGCGTGTGCTCTTCACCCAAACACATGAAACAAAGTTCATGTGTGTCATTGGGTGCCAGATAACACGGCCACGGATGAACACACTTTTTAAACTTCATATGATGCGCCTGCGGCGATGTTTTACGCCGGCAGTGATGTCATAGGCTGTCACCGGCCAGTACTGTTGTAGTTTTTATATGTAAGCTTCAGACATGAGTCACAAAGGTGTCATTCTCCATAGTGGCCCCTAGAGGACACTGTTTGATGTTCCCTTGAAAGGGAACCTATTACAGTCTGCTAAAGGTGTCGAAATCACTATCTTCTCGCAGCAGGTCTTCATTTGTGTGCATGCAACATGCACATTTAGCCAAGCACAGAGCATTGTTTTGAATGTTCAGTAAGCTCCAAAACAAAATATATATGCCAAAAAAACTGGTGGTTATGTGTCCTAATGCCTTTTGTTTTGGATCTTCAGTTTCGGTGTTAAAAATTATTAAACATTAAGCAAAACCCAGGACAAAATGCTAAAAGAAAAAAAAAATTTTTTGGTTCGGACCAAAAAAAACCCAAGACAACCAAACTACAAGTGTGCATACATACATATTATAAAAGCACTAACAATAACGTTGTAGTCTGTTTTAAAAGTAACTCCTTTAGGGAGAAAAAAGTTGCACACTCTATTCCAACTTGCAAAATTTGTTCAGCAGTCACATGACCTTCATCAGGCATGTAATCAAACACACAAGATCAACAAATTTACAAATAATGCATAGCCAATGCACACATTAAACTTAATGACATAACAAAACACCCTTAATCATTGATTAAAAGTAATTTCTTTAAAATTTTGTTTAAAGTTTCTTTTAAAACCAGTCAAACTCACAGATCTTTCCAAAGATGAGACTTAATAGAATACAAAAACACCCAAAAGGAGCACAGCTGGTCTGATAACATAGTGACACTGACAGCTTCCAAGGGTCGTTTATGATCTAAGACATCTGCTAAAAGAGAAATGAATCCAAGTAGAAGCACCATACTGTTTCTGTTTGTGTTTAGGTAAGTGAGGAGCTGATCAGGGTGGCTATTCTGTGGCATGAAATGTGGCATGAGGGGCTGGAGGAGGCGTCACGTCTGTACTTTGGAGAGAGGAATGTCAAGGGGATGTTTGCGGTCTTGGAGCCCCTTCATGCCATGATGGAGAGAGGGCCACAAACTCTGAAAGAAACATCCTTTAATCAGGTAAGTCAATACAGAGCAAATTTGTAACCCAATGTTTTGAGGTTCTTCTGATTTTTTTTTATACAACAGTCTTTCTTTCTTCTGGTCCTTGAACCTGATTGGCTGAAAAGAGTTTGATATTAGAGTCCAGAACTTTTGATAAATGTCTTTAGTTTTCTCAAGAAAGTGGAAATAATTTTAAAGGAAAATTATTCTATCTAATGCATTTTGAAAGTTCAAAATTAAAAGCTCCAACCCATGTTCTTAACTAAGTAATGTCAGAAAAAAGTAAGTGAATTGACTTGTACCTGAACCTTAGAGGGGACTCAACCCTTTTTATTTGGGATATACTCTCTAAATTACATTCACACTGGTGTTTTAGGAATCCAAACAAATTAGAATATAATAATAATAACAACAACAATTTTATATTATGGTATTCATGACAGTACAACAACTGCACTGTAAAATAAATAAAAATTAATATTTCATAAGTATATTATTTTTGCTTTACACTATAGTATGGAAACATTACCCATTTAAACAGCTAGTCAGTAATTCATACTGCACTTTTAAGCTTTTTTTTGGTCTGAAATGTCAGTAGAGCTTTCGTTTTGACGAAAAGCTTCAGTGAAAACAGGCTTACAAAAACACATCTCACGATAAATACTACTAGTGAAATACTGTAGTCATCTGACGCAAAAATAAAGCATAACTGGTGGCCATTACATTCCCAAATGCATACTAAACTCAGAGTTTATGTGCATGCAATAAACACATGCATTCTCTGTGAACTGAGCCATTCTCAGGCGCGGAAAACACTGGATCACGAGCTGATCGCCTGAACAAAGTGCATGCTTCGCTTTTTCAAGTAACCATGATAATATCGTTTTGCTATTCAAATACGTTGATAATACCATTACATCCCTAAATTTAAACTCTTTTCTGTGTTATCAGGAAAATCTGCCACAAAATGCGCCGCCACAGGCTTCGATTCCAGAGGGTTAACATTGAAAAAAGATGTGAGAAAAACAAATTACATAAGAGAGTGGAGGGCAACACTTTAGAATAGGTAACACTTACTACTAACTAGTTGCTTATTAGCATGCATATAAGTAATTTCTTGACATTTAAAAGTGTTATATAGCCCGTTATATATATTTCTTAGCATAGAAGAGGACTTGTTTTAAGTGTGACAATATAGCAAAAGTAACACAGAAATTCAAAAACAATGGACTTAAAATAGTTAGGTCTTCACTTTAAACTTTCATTTAGTGATGAGTGAGTCTTTGCTAGAAAAAGAGCAAGATAAACACCAAACACCAGCGTCTCGGAGCCACCAAAAGCTATGAGAAGAGTGACACTTTATCTCACAGAGTAAGATGCACCCTGCAGAAGTGACATGCATGTTTGTTTATCCACACCAGAACTACCTACTGTAGCCAAAGCACAATAAACTCATTTAACTTATTCCAAGACCCATTTTTAAAAAAATTCTGACTTCTGAGAATTCATAATCTCATCAATAATTTCGGATCTAACAGCATCCAAAATGTTACGGTGTTGCTAGAGGAGGAGTACAGTGAGAAGTGCCTCTTTCCCACAGTGGCGTTCAGTGGTAATAAAACTCTTATATAGGGATGAAGATGTGAGGGAGTTGTGCTTTATCAGTGCTGTCATAAATTCACACACCACTGTTTGATGTAATACAAAAACAGATGAAAAAAAAGATGCTACCCTCTCCTCATTCCCTGCATTGTTGGGCATTTTTCAACATGACAATGAAGATATTCATTCTGCTAAGGTGAAAATCCTTCAGTAGACATTTATTTCACCCAAACACTCTGTAACACCTGTGCAGATTTTGTTGATCTAAAGAGCTGAGCAAAACTCCCCATTAAAGACAAGGGCATTTAAGGAGGTCGTCCTGTCATGAAGGGTCAGAGCAGTATACTTAGAGTTATGGAGGACATATTGGCCTGGTTTCAGAGAGAGGATTAGGCCATAATTTTTATAAACGTGCCTTAGAAAAAAATAACATTACCGGTGTCCATCTTGAGACAAAACAAAGGCATTGATATATTTTAAGATCAAACAGCTCAGACTTACATTTTAGTCTGGGACTTAAGCCTTGTCTGTAAAACTGGGATATAAAGTACTATTACACTTTGTTGAATTTAATCTAGGGTGTACTAATTTCTGCGATCCTTCATTTAAAGTTACTTATTTTACATATATTAATGGCGTATATTTACAATTATAAAATTTTTACTATTAACAATTGTTGACAGACACTGACATAGAACCACCCCCTGAGTGAGTTGACACAGTCTGCCATTGCTGCACTGACGAGAATGTCTCCCAAGCATTTTAGGTTCTAGAAGCTCCGCCTTCGCCTGAAAAGGGGGGCAGGAGCACAAACTCATTTGCATTTAAAGGGTCAAACACAAAAACAGTGTGTTTTGGCTCATAGCCTAGAAGTGACAATTTCAACAAGCTATATAAATTATCTGTAGGGTATTTTGAAGTAAAACTTCACATACACACTCTGGGGACATCAGAGACGTATTTTACATCTTGTAAAAAGGGGCATAATAGGTCCCCTTTAAGAAAATACATCTTTTATATTTATTCAGAGGGGGTCTACTCAAGATATCCCAAAAGTGATTATGGAAGTGAAAAGGACACACTGTAAATACAGTATAGTTCATTAGGATTATTCAGGATGTACATAAACTATAGAGTTTGGCTGTTTTACCAAATGCCTGTAAAATACAGTAGCTCACTGCAGATTTAATCTAACTGCCTAATGATTCTTAAAACTAGGAACACAAAACTGCAAACTGTATGTACCATAAATTATTTTGCCTTAATCTGCATTAATGTTAATTGATAATTACTCACTGTACATTTCCATTTTCTCATTTAAAAAAATCTGATCACTAGATTAGTAGCTGTAGTTTACTCTGTCATATATTTTACTCTAATGTCAGATATTTATTTACATTGTTTACCATACTTAAAAAAAAAAAAAGTAAAATTCTGTTTTCCAGTGAAAGTCATTGAAATTAAGAAAAGCTTCAAAGTCATAGATAAATCATAGTTGATATATTTTTAATTATTATGCACTGTCCTAAATATTTAATCAGTGTTACATTGCACTAAATTAAACATTTTAACACCTTTATTTATTATTCTTGTCTATAAGCATGTCAAATGCCATACAACTTGGTCAGAAGACTCGTTCGCTGTATTGTTTTTGCTTAAGGTCTAAAACATGAAAGATAAGATAAGATAAGCCCCCACTTTCTCTTCATACTTCACACACGCAGAAAAAGCATGTGCATTATATTATTGCTTGACTATAACTAAAGTAACTAATCTATATTTTTTGTGTTTTATCAGTGTTTTTTGTAAAGAAAAATACTTTAAAATAATTTAAAGAGCATAAGGATTATGCCTGATTATCACTGCCTGGTTTTCATTATAATTCATTTAATTTGTGTGTGTGTGTGTGTGTGTGTGTGTGTGTGTGTGTGTGTGTGTGTGTGCAGCCTTTATCAGCTGTGCCTATTTATAAGTTTGCAAAGTGTTTGTATAGGATGTATGTCATTTTGTTTAGTATGTCATTTGTTAGTTATTTATTCTCGTTAAAACCTATGAAGGGCTGGTCTTGTGCATTCAACTCCCAGGCTGAAAATAGGCCCTCACTCCAGCCCCGGTCAGGGACAACAGTCTTTTATAGGCTACTCAGGATCTGTAAGCATTTCCAGTGTGGACCTTATGCGTCAGCGAAACAAGCACATGCCCATTTTTAGAAATTGTTGTTTGCACATTTATTTTTGTAGTAGTTCTGTTCATTTCTATAGCATCGCTGTTGAAGAGTTATTAGCTGGTGAAGTGGATTTAGCTACTAAAAGCCTTATTTGTTTCAGTAATGAAGGTTAATGATCTGTTCATTGCAGTGAAATAGATGTAAACGTTTTTTTGGTTTTCCTCAAGAATGCTGAATGTGGTATAAATATTAAATATAGAACGTACTTAATAATAATAATAAGTGTTATTTGTATAACGCCTTTCAAGTGCTCAAGGTCACTTTTACAGCGAAAATTACAATTAGAAAAGAAGAACATCAGTATAATAAACAAACATGACAAACATAAACACAAGTGACAAACAGAATATTACACAATGAGAAAACGGTAATGCTCAGAAAGCAAACAGATGGAGGACAGAACTTAGAAATGATAATATTCAGCGAATAAGTGCATTATAAGAAGTGATTTAAATTCAGGAATATTATTGACACATTAAAGAGATGGTGGGGGGGGGAGTTCCAAAGTTTGGGTGCAGCAACACTGAATGATCTACCCCCATTGAAGCAAGGCGATACCGAGGGATCCTGAGAAGACCAGAATCAGATGAGCATAATGAGCGAGTTGGGTGGATAAATTTGAGCTAAATTGAGCTGAATAATGGACACTATGGTCTTCAAAAAAGCTGCTTTATAGCTGAATCTGACTTCATAATTGACCAATTTTGCAACATCAACACTTTTTGAACAGAACTAAATCAGTTCTGAACTTACTGGAGCTGTATAATGAGACTATTGTCTTGTTAGAGCTGCTTTACAGCAGAATTTGGATTTGTCTTAAATCTGACGAAGAGTCTTTGATATTCCTGTGAAGCTATATTGAAACAATCCCTTTTGTATAAAATACTATATGATTAATGGTTTCTTAACACAACGTTCCTTTTTTTTTAACTGTGGCTGTGGTTTCAGGCTTATGGCCGAGATCTGATGGAGGCGCAGGACTGGTGCAGAAAGTACATGCGATCAGGTAACGTGAAGGACCTTACGCAGGCCTGGGACCTGTACTACCATGTGTTCCGGAGGATCTCCAAACAGCTGCCACAGGTCTGCCAGTAGCATTTCATGCTGATGTTTTCCTTAGAGTAGTCTTTAGATCACTTACATCAGCCTGCAGCAATTAATCATTATGTCCTAGATGTTAATATTGTTTTTAAAATTTAAAATGTTACATTTTTATTTGGGATTGGGAACAGAAAATATGAGAACATATTTAACATCAAACTCACAAGAGGCATGTTTGATGTTAAACTCATAGCAGGTAAATTATGGAAAGAATATTTTCAGGATGAAGACTTTAATATTACTAGATTATATTTTGTTGTTATAAATATCAGCTGTGAAAAGAAGTGCAATTTTAAAAATAACCACTTACTTCTGTCAGGATATAATGAAGTAATGTTTCATAAAATTATGTATTCATGCATATTTCTTTGTCCACAGCTCACTTCACTAGAGCTTCAGTACGTCTCACCTAAACTACTTATGTGTCGTGATCTGGAGTTGGCCGTGCCCGGAACGTATGACCCCAATCAGCCAATTATACGTATCCAGTCTATCGCTCCCTCATTGCAGGTCATCACCTCCAAACAGCGGCCACGCAAACTCACCATTATGGGTAAGAGCTGTTTTGCATAGATGAACAACAGATGCAAATAAACAGTTTTACATCTGATCAGGCTCATTGCTTGCAATTGTTATTTAGTTTTTAGTAAAATAATTGGTTGTAAATGTAAATGTATTTATAACATAATTAATTTATGTTGATATGGTGAGACAAAGATTTCTGCAACCTGCAGGTAGCAACGGTCATGAGTTCATGTTCCTGCTGAAGGGTCATGAGGATTTGCGGCAAGATGAGAGGGTCATGCAGCTTTTTGGCTTAGTGAACACTCTACTGGCTAATGACCCAGCCTCCCTGCGCAAGAATCTGAGGCAAGCTTCTTTTAGACAGTGTCATTCCTTAAAACAAATTATATCAGGCAAACAGGACATAGCGAAAGCAAATAATATATTAATATCTTAAATATCATTTTTTTCTAATAATATTTAAAAGGATCTTTTTTTCTGATCAGTGGAATCACTGCTAAATTATTTCAGAATATTTAAAACAAGAAGTACAGTACAGTACAAATTAGTAGTTGACCAATATATAGTATTACCATGGCAGGGTATATCGATGATTTTGCATTAAATACTGTCACATTTAATGCCCTTCAGGAGTTATACAAGTGTTGCAAGAGTTTGACTTAATATCAAGTATAACTTTTGCAACAATAAGATATTTATATATTTCTAAAAAGAGAAATAACTATTTAAACAGGTTATGTTTAAAAGTTTATCTTCATGTAGTGTGTTGCCTGCTTGAATATCAGTAAATGTTTGTACCTTTTTTAATAGTTCTGCCTAAATCCCTTAATTGTCCTAAGTATAAAAAGCTGAAATTATATGAATGATAAACAGCTTGCAGATTCTGCAATAAATATGCAAAATAATAAGTGTGTTTTCGCTAAAACATTTTAACTATGTAAAAAATGCCTCACAGGGAATTCAGGGAACATTTTAGATGATGCAAACTAATCATTGAATAAACTTTTTCAGTTGATTCCTTCAAGTGAGTAATTAAAAATTTCAATGTTTTTGTTACAATAAAACACTACAATGTGTTTTTGCTACTGAAATTTTTATCTTACTCACTTTTGCTGCTCCTGTTAGGGGTCACCACAGCGGATATTTTGCAAAATTATTTTGCAGATTTTATGGAAGGTGCACGAGTTAGTCCACCACTGGGTACTAACCCATGAAACCCCAGTGCTGGGACAAAGTCGCACACTTCTGTGAGAAATTGTTAGTATATACCAGTAGTATAGTATATAGGATAGTATAGTTTAGTATATCCGCCTAACCAGCAAGTCTTTGGATTGTGGAGTAAATCGGAGCACCCTGAGAAAACATGCTAGCACATATAAAATACAGACATATAGGCTTCCTTGCTCAGCCAGTACTCCAACCAAGGACTTTCTCACTGTGAAGCAGCAGTGCTACATGCTGAGCAGAGCTGGTATTACATTGGGCTTAAATGTGTTTAATGTTCATGCCTTTGGTCTTCACCAATCCAACTGCTAATTTATTCAGTTAAAAAAAAAAAACGACAGGAATCTGGCTTCATATTTATGATATCTAATGCGTGAAGTCAAAATGATATGAAATTCATATCATTTTATCATTTTTAATTAAGTTTAAACTTAAGATTGCTTTTTTAAGAGAAACATACCATACGAATCAAAAAATACTTTAGTTAGATTTTTACTTTATTTCTAGGCACACATTTTAGAGAAAAATAAAGTTTACATTTATTTGTTCTAGAATTTTCAGACGTGTTGTGATTATTTACGCTATAAGACAAATTGTCATAGACCATTATCCAAGAGTTCTAATACTTGCACTACTTATTGAAAACTGATTCAAAGTATTACCAAGCTCTATTAGTAGGTTTTAATGCTCTAATTTTTGTGCCTCTTATTTTGAATTGGTTTGCTCTAATGAATGTGTCTTTGAACAGTATTCAGCGCTATGCTGTGATCCCACTATCCACCAACTCTGGTCTGATCGGCTGGGTTCCTCACTGTGACACGCTGCATGCACTGATTCGAGACTACCGAGAGAAGAAGAAGATCCTACTTAACATTGAACATCGCATCATGCTTAGGGTAACATGTCTCAAATCTATCAAATACAGCTTCATGTCATCCAAGATGTTCATATCTTTCTTTCTTCAGTCGAAAAGAAATTAAGGTTTTTAAGGAAAACATTCCAGAATTTTTCTCCATATAGTTGACTTCAATGGGAGCCAAAGGGTTGAAGGTCTAAATTGCAGTTTCAGTGCAGCTTCTCTACACATCCATGATCCTACCTTTTCCAAAAAATTTTAGATTTATAAACTTTTTAACTACAAATGCTCTTCTTGCACTAGCTCTGTGATGCGTGTCAGTGATATCACACATTACGTAATCCTGTTGGAAAGGTCACGTGTGGTTAGTGCTTTATCTGTGTACTCTAGGTCAAACATATAGGGTAGGGCAAAAAAAACTCCTCCTCATATTTCAATTTCTGAATCGTTTACAACATCGTTTTACCTTTTTCTTGTAAAAGGTGTTACTTTGCACATTTGCTTTATAAATGTCTCTGTTACATATGGTAACCCTTGTTCCCTGATAGAGGGAACGGAGACATTGTGTCGAATGATACAACACATAGGCGTCGCTCTCAGGAGCCCAAACACCTCTGATATCTTGAGAAAAGGCCAATGAAATTGGGTGTGCAGATTTTGCATAGCTGGCCATGCCCTGGAAATCTGGGTATTTAACAGTCCAGCATAGCATCTGAGAAAAACCTGGTGAAGGTTCCAGATATTTGAGCATGGGTGCCAGATTGTGCCCTTCTCTTGAGAAAGGAGGTCCTTCCTCAAAGGAATGCGCCATGGAGGACGGAATAAAGGAGCACCAGCTCTGAGAACCAGGTCCTGTTGGGCCAATATGAGGCCACAATCAGGTGCTGTTCCCTGTCCTCCCTGACTTTGCACAGAATCTGTGCAATGAGGATCACTGGGAGAAAGACATACTTGCGTAGGCCTCTAAGCCAGCTGTGCGCTAGTGCATCTATACCAAGTCCGAATCAACTCCAAAGCAGCTGGACCGATCGGGGGTGAAATCTCCATTTGCCCTGAAGCGAAGTCTGTCATGAGAGCGCATTGGCTACACAATTGAGTTCTCCTGGGATATACGTGGCATATAGAGACTTGAGTCTGTGCTGACTCCAGAGTAAGAGATGGCGGGCCAGTTGTGACACGCAGTAGGAGCGAACACCGCCCTGGTGGTTGATGTATGCTACAGTCGCTGCAGTCTGTCCAAATCAACACCTGCTTGCCCTGAACCAGAGGTCGGAACCTTTTCAGGGCCAAGAACACTGTCAACAACTAAGGGCTGAGAGTTTTGTGACATACAGGTGTGATGTTCACACAGTATGTATCTTGGTATTTTGTGTTCTAGCCGAAAGAGGAGCCTTCCACGAATTTCCGAGAAGAAGAAAGGCACTGGGGTGGGGTGTGGCCTGGGATCAGGATTTGATGTTTGCCTCCTGTGGCAACAAATGATTTATTATAGCAATGCTTGCATACAGTTGTAAGGTCAGCTCGTTCATCTTTATCATCTGTTTTGTATGGAAAATAATGCCATGTTTCACTTCTACTGTTTATTTACTAATTTTGAGCACGTTGGTAGAATTTAATCTGTTTGATGATCAATCGCGTTCTTTTGTCACGTTTACCCGTGTCGCAGCAATTTGGGAAGCACTGCTTCGGAACAGCAGCGTATATTATTCGGGAGCCCCGTATTGAGACGAGCTATCAAAGTCATCCGGGAACTCAACCAGTGAACACAGGGGGCGAGCGACCTGCGGGGTTTTACCCGGCAAGGTCTCACTCGTTTCCCCCTTCTCTCCTTCAACACACATTGCTGCGGCCACATACCCGGAAGTAGGAGGACTGGAACGGGAAGCAGTTGAGGTGAGGCGCAGCTTCTTCGTAAAGAATGCGTCTCACAAGAGTGTGCTCAAGGGATGTCCTGCTTGTGAGGACATGCCACCCTCAGCATAAGCTGCATCAGCATGGTCATGCCCCAAACACTGAAGACAATGATCGTGCCGATCATTAGGGAAAAGGTAGAAACAGCAACCAGAAGGACACAGATGGAAAGGCATAATGAAACACACAATCTAACCGTGTCAGTTCTTTCAGAGAAATGTTGCTCTTTTAGAGGTAATTCTTCTCTTGAGATTGGCGCTGAAGCACCCAGGGAACTCTTACTGCAGCAAGCTGAGTCCGCTGAGCAAGGGAGAGACCACTGCCCGTGCCGTAGATCCAATGACAAAGAGGTGAGTGGTGCTGCTTCTCAAAGGGAGATGCTGCATTCAGCTCCAAAGAATAGAACGAGTGAGCAGATGCCACGCTGGCCTATTTATACCCGGATGTCCCAGGGCGTGGACAGCTATGCAAAATCTGCACACCCAATTCCATTGGCCTTTTCTCAAGATATCAGAGGCGTCAAAGGTGTCAGAGGTCAAAGTGATCGACAGAGAGGGAACAGTAGATCGGTACTTACACCTATTTCAAAAGTTCCAACGGAATTCCGAATGCGTGAATAGATAACAGCCTTATTCCTTGGCTGGGATTGTGTAGAGCCCTTTGATGTTGCATTGAAACTACAATTTGGACCTTCAACCTGTTGGCTCCCATTAAATTCCACTATATTGAGAAAAATCCTGGAAAGCCTTAATTTCTTTTTAACTTGTAGAAAGAAAGACATGAACATCTTGGATGACATGGGGGTGAGTAAAATACCAGAAAATTTTTATTTTTTAAGTGAACTATTCCGTTAATGGACAATTCCCTGTGGAGTAATGTGGAGTGAAATTTATTAAATGATGAGAGAAGTCGTGCTAACTCATGGCTAAAACTTTTTTTTTTTTTTTTAACAAATAAAAGGCCTGCTTTGTCTGGATGGTGTGGGAGGAATTCAAGAACTGAAGAAGTTAAATTTATCTCCTAAATAACCCAGTCAATTAACCTATTGGCTAAAACATTGTCCTTTATGGTAGATGGCACCTGACTATGATCACTTGACTCTCATGGAGAAGGTGGAGGTGTTTGAGCATGCAGTGAACAATACAGCAGGAGATGACCTGGCCAAACTGCTCTGGCTTAAGAGTCCCAGCTCAGAGGTTTGCAATCATCATCTTTCATTCCTAATCAAAATCTTGTGTTGTATATTAAGCATACTAAAGTCGATTGCAGTCAAATCATCTCCGTGCTCAAATAGATGTGGGCGAATTGTATTTATGTGCACATGTGTGAATAAAAACTCTCTGCTGGTCCTTAAAAAATCCTAAATATCATCAGTTGTATACCAAACATCTTAATTATCATTCGAAAGGTATAAATATGAGTGCTGCATGTTTAAATTTAGAATGTGGCATTGTTGCGTGTTCTACAGGCTAATGTTTCAGAGCAGTTTGTAATCAAACAGTCATGTTTTGGTGGGACCATAAAAGTGTTAGACATTACGCCGTCTAGTAATACTCTGATAATTGGTGGTTGACATATGTAGTCACAAGTTACTTATAGTTAGTAGCATGTCTAAAGTGGACTATCAAAATAAAGTGTTACCGAGGATTTTACTAATGAGTGGAGCTATAATTTCATGAAGTTCCCTGCATGAAGTAGGGATGCACCGATCCCACTTTTTCCAGTACTCGCCCCATACGATACTTTTATTTTAGGTACTTGCCTATACTGAGTAATAATACAGATATTTTAATTACATTTGCAATTTTTTTAATATTGGGTACAGAAACTAAAAGAACATTTATAATGTTAGTTGGTTAACTTCATTTATTAAATAGATACAGTCAAACCAGTATTTATTCAGACACTTTTAACATTTCTCAAATCATCACAGTATATTCACTATACAGGTCCTTCTCAAAAAATTAGCATATTGTGATAAAGTTCATTATTTTCTGTAATGTACTGATAAACATTAGACTTTCATATATTTTAGATTCATTACACACAACTCGAAGTAGTTCAAGCCTTTTATTGTTTTAATATTGATGATTTTGGCATACAGCTCATGAAAACCCAAAATTCCTATCTCAAAAAATTAGCATATCATGAAAAGGTTCTCTAAACGAGCTATTAACCTAATCATCTGAATCAACTAATTAACTCTAAACACCTGCAAAAGTTTCCTGAGGCTTTTAAAAACTCCCAGCCTGGTTCATTACTCAAAACCGCAATCATGGGTAAGACTGCCGACCTGACTGCTGTCCAGAAGGCCATCATTGACACCCTCAAGTAAGAGGTCTGTGGGAAGGTAAAAGTGTGGCAGAAAACGCTGCACAACGAGAAGAGGTGACCGGACCCTGAGGAAGATTGTGGAGAAGGACCGATTCCAGACCTTGGGGGACCTGCGGAAGCAGTGGACTGAGTCTGGAGTAGAAACATCCAGAGCCACCGTGTACAGGCGTGTGCAGGAAATGGGCTACAGGTGCCGCATTCCCCAGGTCAAGCCACTTTTGAACCAGAAACAGCGGCAGAAGCGCCTGACCTGGGCTACAGAGAAGCAGCACTGGACTGTTGCTCAGTGGTCCAAAGTACTTTTTTCGGATGAAAGCAAATTTTGCATGTCATTCGGAAATCAAGGTGCCTGAAGTCCAGTGTCAAGTACCCACAGTCAGTGATGGTCTGGGGTGCCATGTCAGCTGCTGGTGTTGGTCCACTGTGTTTTATCAAGGGCAGGGTCAATGCAGCTAGCTATCAGGAGATTTTGGAGCACTTCATGCTTCCATCTGCTGAAAAGCTTTATGGATATGAAGATTTCATTTTTCAGCACGACCTGGCACCTGCTCACAGTGCCAAAACCACTGGTAAATGGTTTACTGACCATGGTATTACTGTGCTCAATTGGCCTGCCAACTCTCCTGACCTGAACCCCATAGAGAATCTGTGGGATATTGTAAAGAGAAAGTTGAGAGACGCAAGACCCAACACTCTGGATGAGCTTAAGGCCGCTATCGTAGCATCCTGGGCCTCCATAACATCTCAGCAGTGCCACAGGCTGATTGCCTCCATGCCACGCCGCATTGAAGCAGTCATTTCTGCAAAAGGATTCCCGACCAAGTATTGAGTGCATAACTGAACATAATTATTTGAAGGTTGACTTTTTTTGTATTAAAAACACTTTTCTTTTATTGGTCGGATGAAATATGCTAATTTTTTTAGATAGGAATTTTGGGTTTTCATGAGCTGTATGCCAAAATCATCAATATTAAAACAATAAAAGGCTTGAACTACTTCGAGTTGTGTGTAATGAATCTAAAATATATGAAAGTCTAATGTTTATCAGTACATTACAGAAAATAATGAACTTTATCACAATATGCTAATTTTTTGAGAAGGACCTGTAGTTTTTAAAATTGTAATAAAATATGACAAGAACTCAGAGTTAAACTGTGTCAGAACATATTCAGCTTGATAATGTCAGATAATGTGACAGCCTATAGTCTTCTGGGCATTCTGTCAAACAGGTTCATGCAAACCTGAACTTAAATTTTTTTACAGACTCGGTCTGAATAATTTTTGGTCACAAATTATACATTTTACTGGTAGTACACTCTATGAAGAATTTTTGGATATAATATGTCACAGTTTATTTTGCTTACATAAATGAACTTGTGTCCTGCACCAGCTAGTAAAAAAAAAAAATAATAATAATAATTAGGTTAGGTGTCTGAATAATTTTTGGTTTAACTGTATATCCTTCAGGAAATGATACATAGTTTTGCCGATATTATCGGCAGATATGAGCCTGTCGCAGATAAACTGGTTTTGGCAAATATGCCGCCACTATGAACTTTTTTTTTACAGAATATATAGACTTTTTTTACCTGAGTAAACGCTGAGCACCACCATTATACAAATTAAATGCTTCTAAATGGTGTAATTAGTTTGTCCAGCAGAGCTCCATCGATTGTTTGTTACTGGCGACCCATGGTCACTGTAGTGTAGAGATGCGCAGATGAGTTCAGACTTCTGCTGCTTCAAATTATCCATTTGTAAGACATTAACTCAAATTATTAGGGAATCAAATGGGAATCAGATCTAAAGATTCAATTCAGCTTGATTAGATTAAATTGATTCAGAATTAATAGTTTACACTCATTAACCATTTGTCCAGTGAAGAGTTTAAATTAGTACATCTTACCAATTCTGAGGTTTATAGTACTCCATGACCTACAGTAATAATACAAACCGTTATTTTGTTAACTCTAAGAGCAAGGTAACAAGATATGGGTATAAGTTTAAGCTTTAAAATACACAACACAAGACAATGCTTTTTTATAAATGAAACAGGAATTTATTTGAGTTAGACTAAGACACACAAACTAAACTACTAAAACTCACACACATTCACATGCACACACCTCATACACACACACATACAGTTCCGAAGATGAGAGTTATGGAGTTTAAATGGAATCCTAAAATAACGTTTGCTACTAGTTCTTAACAACCTGAGAAAATCATAAAAGCAGAGGTTTGGCTTTTATCTATATAAAGGATTTTGCACCGTTCAGCGAGCAAAGGAGATTTTGTCTACTTGCGTTCTGTATTAACAGCTGGGGTTTTCCTCTGTGACTGTTCCTGGCAGAAGGAATCACGGCTTTGCTGATTGCTTCCTTGGGTGACGTCTTCTGAGAAACACATTCGTGAGGAATGGAGTGTTGTGCTGGGTGGAGCTTCGGTTGGTTGCCTGGTTACGCAATGTGATGCGTGGGAAGTTTTCTAAGTCAGAGTTTCGAGGCGCAAACAAAGTCTTTGAAGATTTTGCCAGTCCCAAAAAAGTTGTTCTGTAGAGGTTGATTGCATGATCACAAGCGGGTGAGTTCAAGTGAAAAGGTGACGGCGAAAGGCAATGAATTGTTAGGAACATTGGGTTTTAAGCAAGGTATTTTGGTCCGTCCAATGAGGCTATGGTCCGAATCTTGCTCCGCGACGTTCCTCCTTGCATAAATTAACATATGTTCATCATGTGGTATCTCTGCAAGTTTTGTTAATAACTTAAATAAACCGTTGTAATGCCAATATTGTATCCAATACTGACTTTTCATTCATATCAGCACATTGCAAATAAAACAAGCTCCCAATCAATACCAAACGTCAGATATCTCGCATACACGTCAATACATTTTGTAGCTTTATCTACTAAAATGGAATATAATGCATAGATTCACTCATACACATACACTCGATTCCATAAAACACACCATGCATATAGAAAGGTGTATAACACATTATTAATGAGTATATTTGCTAATAGCAATGTCTTTTAAAGATCGTCTGAACTGTAAGTTCACGTGTTCCTGAGTTAGAGATAAAGAAAAGGGTGAGTTTTTAGTGGAATGCAGAGAGGAGGAGGTCTGGAGTGACCAGAGTGTCCTGAGGTCAAGAAAGTCATGTTGTGGAGATCCTGTGAGCCCTGCAGTCTGGTGTGAATCTATCTTTTTTGTGTATTTGATTTTTGTGTCAATTTATGCGTAGCTGGTCAGAGATGACTGAACTCTCTGTTTGCCTAAATAAGTCCAGATGAGGGGAGTCATTTTCTCCTGACAATTTTCTCATCTTGTACTCTAACAATGAGCTTATCATACTCGTTTGCTACATTAGTATGATTTCCACGATGTAGAAAACGCAGACGAAAGTTTGGTATCCATTCATAAAAACGAAATTTACTGTATGACGTGGATTTTCATAGAATCCTTCATATTTTTGATGAATAAATAAAAAAGTCAGAGCACTTAAATCAAATAGTGTCTTTGAATATTAAACTGCAAAAAGACAATTTAAATATGAAACCTAATGTTCTGTTTTTATTTGATTGCCAAAAAATACACAACACAGACTTTGTGAAAAAAAAAAAAAAATTCATAATTATTATTCATTTTAGATGTTTACATTTGGAAAAGCTGTGCTTCTTGCATAAACCTGCCCCTGTTGGATTGGCAGTAGCTTGTTGCCCTACAGTTGTTTTCTTAATTTACGTTTATATATACATCTATCTATCTATCTATCTATCTATATCTATCTCTATATATATACAGTTGAAGGCAAAATTATTAGCCCCTTATAAAATATTTCATTATTTTTCAAGTAACTCCCAAGTGTTGTTTAACAGAAAGACGATTTTATCAACACAGCATTTTTAAACATAATACTTTATTCAGGAAGCTTTTAGGGTTTATAATACAAATACAAATAAATGTATAACCAAGAATTTTAAAAAGTCTACTGGTCAAAATTATTAGCCCTCTGATGTTAATAGTCAATAGTTATCCCTTTTGCTTGATAACAGCCTTTAGTAGTTTGCTGTAGTTCTCAACAAGTTTCAAGCATGTCTCCTGAGGAATGACAGCCCATTCTTCCTTAGCAAATCTCTCAAGCTCCTCCAGATTTGTTGGTCTTCTGGCACAAACTCTGGACTTTAGTGTGCCCCACAGATTTACTATTGGATTCAAGTCTGGGCTTTGTGCAGGCCAGTCAAGTACACTCACTTTGCTCATTTGGAGGTATTCACCAGAAGTGAGGTATGCTTTGGGTCGTTATCATGCTGGAAGACAAAATGTCAACCCAAACCAAGTTTTCTTGCAGACTGTTTGAGGTTGTCTTTCAAAATCTTATAGTCTTCCTTTTGCATGTTTCCTTCAACCCTGACGAGTTCAAAAACGCACTGAAACATCCCCACAGCATTATACTTCCACCACCATGTTTCACTGTGGGAATGGTGTTCTTGAGGTTTAAAGGCCAAACATTCTTTCTCCAAACATAGGCAACAGCTCTATGGCCAAAAAGCTATAGTTTTGTATCATCTGACCAAAGGACATGTTACCAGTATGCATCACATTCCCCCAAGTTGTCCTTACCAAACTTCATTCTAGCTTGGAGGTGTCTCTTCTTCAGAAGTGGAGTCTTTCTTGGTTGGCAACCTCGCAGTTCATTCCTGTGCAAGGCTCTAGTGACTGTCTTCATTGAGACACCAATTCCAGACTTGGCTAGGTCATTCACTAGTGTCTTGGCAGTTGTTTTTGGGTTTTTAGAAACCTCTCTCACTAGTTTTCTTTCCAAAGTGTTTTAAATCTTTCGCTTCCTGCCTCTGCCCGTTTTGTTCTCCACTGTCTCTTTAAACTTCTTGATAATGCATCTCACTGCAGTTCTTGACACTCGAAAACGCTTTGATTTGTGTGTATCCTTCTCCATCTTTTATGAGCATGAACAATTCTTTCTCTCAAGTCCAAACTAATTTCTTTTGTCTTTGCCATGATGACACTGCATATTGTTTTTTTAGTTGTTTCGCAAGATACCAATCCTCAGCTTAAAGAGCAATTTAAAGGCTTAACTAGGTTAATTAGGTTAACCAGGCAAATTAGGTTAATTTGACAAGTCATTGATCAACAGTGGTTTGTTTTATAGCTAATCAAACTAATATTTTTTAAGGGGGCTAATAATATTGACCTTAGCAGTTTTTTATTTATTTATTTTTTAATTCTTTTATTCAAGCAACTATAAGAAATCAGACTTTCTCTAGAAGAAAAATAATGTGAAAACATTCTCTTGCTCTGTTAAACAACATCAAAAAATTATAAAAAAAAATTCACAGGGGGGCTAATCATTTTGTCTTCAACTGTATATATATATATATATATATATATATATATATAGTTCTAGATGTGTTTTAAAGTTATTTATAATAAGTGATGTGAAATGTACTGTTAAAGTGCACTGATGGCTCATTCTGGATAAAGTTTATTGTTAAATTGTTAAATACCCTGCCTCAATTACATATTTTTGTCACATCATTATATATATTTGATCACCACATTTGCTAAAAAATTGTTTCTATATATATTCAGTTCATGTATATACTGTATTCTAGCCAATATACAGTACCAGTTAAAAGTCTGGGCCTCAAAAAAAAATTATTGGTCAGGCTCTGACCAATAATGTAATTAACTAACAAAATGTAACTAACAACAGTTAGGAAAACCTAACTGAAATAAAATAATAATTATCAGAAATAAATAATTGTTTTTGTAATCATTTCATTTTCATCCTATTTGCATACTTTTATCATCTAATCAATCTCAGGATGCTTTAATTTTGTGTTGCTAGCGGTCTAAATAACTTATAGCCTACTAAAACTGAAACTGAACTAGGCCTACATAAAAACTATAGAAAATAGAAATATGTTCACAGAACAAAAACTAAACTAAAATTAAGAAAAAAAATGAAACTAATAAAAACAAAACTGAGTTTTATATAAAAATTGAAAACGACATCACAATAAAAACTATTTTAAAAATGCAAAAATAACAGCCTAGGCACAAATGTCTTTCAATTGTATCCGCCAAATGAGGTGCTGGATCTGATTCCGGCACAAATTTATAAGGTAACTTTGGGAGATTGTATTGAATTAAGATGAGTGAAATTTTTTTTTGTTGTTGTTGTTGTTCTTATTATGCCTATAAGTCAAGATGGCGCCGCGGATGGCAGCCACTGTGCTGAGCTCCTCAGTTGTTTTAGTGTTTTTGTTAGTTTTTCCTGTTTTTTGTTTCACAAACACGATCAGTTTTACCAGGGAGGAACTGCTGAACATTCAGCAGAACGGACCTCAAAACCTCCTACCGGACTTCATCTATTCGGACGTTTTGCTGAATGTTGTAGTTGGCGGAGCGGCAGCGCTGATCCGGCGCTTTAAGACGCGCAGAAGGGGAAAGCGCGCCTGCGCGCTCGTAAAACTTCGACAGCGTGGACTTCGGACGGCGCTGCCTAGCATACATCTGGCGAACCTCCGCTCTCTTCCCAACAAAACGGACGAACTTCTTCTGCTCTCCCGGACAAATAGGGATTTTTCAAACTCTGCTGCTCTGTGTTTCACTGAGACCTGGCTGAACGATGCGATCCCGGACAACGCGCTTCATCTGCCCGGCTTCTTGCTGTTTAGAGCGGATCGCGACGCAGAATCAACGGGGAAATCGCGTGGCGGCGGGACGTGCTTTTACATCAATGAAAGGTGGTGTACAGATGTAACAGTATTAACCAAAATGTGCTGTTATGATCTAGAAGTACTTTTCATAAACTGCAAGCCGTTCTACTCGCCGCGAGAGTTTTGCTCGTTTATTCTAGTGAGTGTTTACATTCCACCGCAAGCGAATGTGAGTCTGGCTTTACAGAAACTTGCCGACCAGATCACAGAAATCGAACAAAAACACCCGGACTCTGTTTTAGTAATCCTTGGGGATTTTAACAAAGCAAATCTCTTCCTTGAACTGCCAAAATACAGTCAGCATGTTACATGTCCCACCAGAGACAGTAATATATTGGATCACTGCTACACCACAATAAAGAATGCATATCACTCTGTCCCGCGGGCAGCTTTGGGACTTTCCGATCACTGCCTGGTTCATCTTATACCAACCTACAGGCAAAAACTTAAATCTGCTAAACCTGTAGTAAAGACTGTAAAAAGATGGACCACCGAAACAGAGCACGCCTTACAGGCCTGTTTTGAATGGACTGATTGGAGTGTTTTTGAAGCTGCTGCCACCAATCTGGACGAGCTCACAGAGACTGTAACTTCATACATCAGTTTCTGTGAAGATATGTGCATTCCTACCAGGACTTATTTAACCTACAACAATGACAAACCATGGTTCAATGCAAAACTCAGACAGCTCCGTCAGGCCAAAGAAGATGCTTACAGGAATGGGGACAAAGTCTTGTATAAACAGGCCAAATACACACTGGAAAAGGAGATCAAAGCGGCAAAGAGGAATTATTCTGAAAAATTAAGGAACCAATTTTATTCCCATGACTCTTTATCAGTGTGGAAAGGTCTGAAGGACATCACTGGTTACAAGACACCATCCCCCAGCACTGTGGCCAATCAACATCTGGCAGATGAACTGAAAGAGTTCTATTGTAGGTTTGAAAAAACACCATTTACACCTTCAACAACCCCCCTCCCCCTCACCCCTCCTTTACAAATCAGCGAAGAAGACGTCCGCAAAGTCTTCAAAAAGAACAAAAGGAAGAAGGCAAAAGGTCCAGATGGTGTGACACCAGCCTGTCTGAAAACCTGTGCTGATCAGCTGGCCCCCATATTTCAACTAATCTTCAATAAATCACTAGCGTTGTGCGAAGTCCCTGCCTGCTTCAAACGCTCCACCATCATCCCCGTTCCAAAAAAACCCAAGATAACAGGACTTAATGACTATAGACCTGTGGCGCTAACGTCTGTCGTCATGAAGTCATTTGAAAAACTGGTTCTGGCTTATCTGAAGGACATCACCGGACCCTTACTGGACCCCCTGCAGTTTGCTTACCGAGCAAACAGGTCTGTGGATGATGCTGTAAACATGGGTTTGCATTTCATCCTGCAGCATCTGGATAAATCAGGGACTTATGTAAGGATCCTGTTTGTGGACTTCAGCTCCGCCTTTAACACTATCATCCCAAACCTCCTCCTGCCCAAACTAACTCAGCTCTCTGTGCCCACCTCTGTCTGTCAGTGGATTTCCAGCTTCCTGACAGACAGACAGCAGCTAGTGAGGCTGGGAAAATACTCATCCAGCAGCCGCACCATCAGCACCGGCGCCCCTCAGGGTTGTGTTCTCTCCCCACTGCTCTTCTCCTTGTACACCAACGACTGCATCTCTAAAGACCCCTCTGTCAAGCTCCTGAAGTTTGCGGATGACACCACACTCATCGGTCTCATTCAGAACAGTGATGAGTCTGCTTACAGACAGGAAGTTAAAGAGCTGGCTGTATGGTGCAGTCACAACAACCTGGAGCTCAACACGCTCAAAACAGTGGAGATGATCGTGGACTTCAGGAGGAAGCCCCCTGCTCTCCCCCCACTCACCATCATGAACAGCACTGTAAAAACAGTGGAGTCATTCAGGTTCCTAGGCAACAACATTTCTCAGGACCTGAAGTGGGACATTCACATTGACTCCATTGTGAAAAAGGCCCAGCAGAGACTGTACTTCCTCCGTCAACTGTGGAAGTTCAACCTGCCACAAGATCTGCTGAAACAGTTCTACTCTGCCATCATCGAATCCGTCCTGTGCACTTCAATTACTGTCTGGTTCAGCTCAGCTACCAGTTCTGACCTCAGAAGACTACGCCGGATAGTCCGGTGTGCTGAGCGAATCATTGGTACAACCCTCCCCACTCTTCAAGATCTGTACCTGTCCAGAGTGCGCAAAAGGGCTAGTAAAATCACTCTGGACCCCTCACATCCCGCACACTCGCTCTTTGAACTGTTGCCATCTGGTCGACGCTACAGAGCCCTGAGCACTAGAACGACCAGGCACAGGAACAGTTTCTTCCCTCAAGCAATCCATCTCATGAACACTTGAAAAATAACATGGAACACACAACACTATTATACACTCATTCATTCGTTCATTTATTTATTTAATACACATACTTGTTTACATTTCTCATTTCTAATTTGCACCTGTACATAATAAATTGTTTACATTTGTCTATTTTAGTTTATTTAAATTGTATATTGAGTATTTGCTTTTTTGCACTTTTTTCTGTATATTTTCGGTATATTTGTATATTGTTCTCTTATTATCTGTGTGTCTTTTCTTGTCATTGTCATTCTGTTGCACTGTGGAGCTTCTGTCACTAAAACAAATTCCTAGTATTTGCAAACATACCTGGCAATAAAGCTCATTCTGATTCTGATTCTGATTCTGATTATAAACTGAGCATTTTTTGCGCCACAGCAATGGATGGCACAAAAACTTATATATATATTAAGGTTATAGAGAGCACCCTCACTAATTTAAGAAGCACCCCCAGCGATTTGATTCTCTCTCTCTCTTGCTCTCTCCCTCCCTACCATTAAATAACTTGTGCATTGTTTTACTTACTTGTTTTTGACATATCCGATCGAACTACAAAGTTTCCAGTGCTGTCTGTGAGAAAGGGATATTTACTCGACAAGCTTGCACATCTGCATATCAGCACACGCACATCAGCTATGTTGTTAATACTGAATGTTTAATATTAAATTAATTGCATACATTTACTTCATAGACATCTCACCGTCTGTTGTTCTGTTGTCTGTGTTTCTTTGTCTGAATACGGTACTTGTCACATGCTGTGTGGTATTGGCATTGGTATCGAGGTATTTTAACGAGTATGAGCTCAGTATCGGGCCTGATACGGGTATCGGTGCATCTCTAGTAAAGATGATCGTGACTAGTAAACTGGATAAAATCTGTCAAAAATGTCTGGATCAAATTACACTGCAATTTTTCCAAAACAACATTAATTAGTACATTAGCAACCATTTTGCATTGAGAAAAATGTTTTGTTTTGTTTTATTTAGTGTATTGGAGTATGCAGAATGAGATTTTTTCATGTGTTGCATTAATTGTGGTTGATTTATTCTGGAATTGTCTAAAATAGGCTTTGTTTACCTTATGCAAAATATAACTGTTTGGCGTGCAGTTTAACATGGACATTTCATCAAGAGATTCAACATTATACTGAGTCACTTTAGTGTCTAGTTTATTTCAGTGACTTTAGTTAGTGCTGAAATGTATGCCATTGTAGATAGATTTACCTTTGCATGTACAGAAATGTAAGGGAAACAGGTCAATTTAGCTCAAAGGGAATTATTTAAGATTTTATAGGGATTTCAACAGAATTGCTGCTCTACAGCTGATCACAGAGTCGGCCAGCGAGTCATAGAACAAGCCGTATAACATCAACTCTGGTTACGTATGGTAACACTCGTTCCTGATGGAGGGAACGGAGATGTTGTGTCGAATGAAAGACACTAGGGTCGCTCTTGGGAGCCCAAACACCTCTGACAGCTTTGAGAAAAGGCCAATGAAATTGGGTGTGCAGAATTTGCATAGCTGGCCATACCGTTCCCTCCATCAGGGAACAAGGGTTACCATACGTAACCAAGACGTTCCCCTTCACGTCGTTCACTTCGATGGTCCCAGTGTAAAACGCCATGAACTCACGGACTGCGTCACGAGTGTACGGAGTGCAAATAATAAAAGGTTCACGTGTTAGTTAAATGCAACTCACCTGTTCGTGACCTTCCAATGCCCAAGAGCCTTCAGCTGGCCTTTCCTCACCTTCAGCTGAGAATCTTGGAAGAACATTGGGACAATGGCTGTTCCTCACAGGGGGAAACAGACACTACAGAGATCACACCCTGCCCATTTGTGTGAAAATTACACCTAGGCACTCGCACTGGGGGAGTACTACGAAGGGACGATTCTGAGGGGGGCTCCACATAAGGAGAGACTGCCGGACTCAGAACCTAAGACAGAGTCTGTCTTGAGGGAAACACTGCATCTCTAAGAAATATAGGTGGGAAAACACACATGGGACCACATTAGGAGCCCCACTACATGTGGAGCACCAACCCAATATGAGAGTTCACGAGGTAACCTAAACCTCATATTGGATTCTAATAGCAAGTTCCTCCACCGAAATTGGCTACGTGCAATGTGCTTAAGTGATGGAAAGAGGTAGTTCAGGGTTCACACCAGGAAATTTACTGAACTGAAAAAGCGTCATCACCTTAGGGGGAAGACGCTGTAGCAAGCTTCTACACCATACAAGTTTCTGGAATCACAGGGCTTGCGTTCAGGACTCCTGAAGACACTGGTTCCATGCGTAGATTGTAGAATCTAGCGAATGTGTTAGGTGTAACCTAACTTGCAGCTCTACAGATGTCTGTTAAAGAGGTACCATTCGCTAGAGCTGCTGAAGCTGTGACTCACCTAGGTGAGTGGGCTCTCACTCCCAGCAGGCAGTGTATAGGCCATGGTAGGCCATACGAATCGCATCCACGATCCAGTGGGAGATTCTTTGCTTGGAGGCAGCATTCCCCTTCTGCTGTCCTCTGAAACAGACTAAGAGCTGATCAGAACTTTGAGTGTGTTCCAAGTAAATGTGCAGGGCATGGACTGGGCATAACATGGAAAGACCGGGGTCTCAAGATAACGTGAGAATTGGCCGGCACAAATTCTAGGCACGAGTCACTGACGAAGAGGGCTTGGAGGTCTCCCATTCTTTTGACAGAACTGAGCGCAGCCAAAAAGGCTGTCTTCAAGGAGAGGGCACTGAGGTTGACTGACTGAAGAAGCCCCGGAGAACCACAGACAGATCCCCAGAGTGGATAAGGTGAGGCCTAGTGGGATCCAGCCTTCAGGCACCTTGAATGAATCGAATAAACAAATCATGCTTCCCCACCAATCTGCCTTCAACTACGTCATGGTTAGCAGATATAGCAGCTACCTGAACCTTAAGTGATGAAGCAGAAAGGTTCCTTTCTAGTCCTCTTTGGAGGAAGGATAGCACTGATTTGATGCCACATCTGAGTGGGTCCTCCTCCTGGGAAGAACACCAATTTGTAAATTTGCACCACCTGAGGTCGTACAGCCACCTTGTGGAAGGGACTCTGGACTGTAAAAAAAAATGGTGACCACTGCAGGTGGGAGATCTCTAAAATCCTCCTAGTCGCGTCCAGGGACCATAGGTGGAGGTTCCAGAGATCTGGGTGCAGGTGCCTGATTGTGCCCTTCCCCTAAGAAAGGAGGTCCTTCCTCAGAGGGATGTGCCAGGGAGGAATGAAGGAGAGGAGCACCAGCTCCGAGAACCAAGTCCTTTTGGGCCTGTACAGGCCCACCATCAAGGTTTGTTCCTCGTCCTCCCTGACTTTGCACAGGGTCTGTACAATGAGGCTCACTGGGGGAAACGCATATTTGAGTAGACCCCTGGGCCAGCTGTGTGCCAATGCATCTGTGCCAAGGGGAGCCTCGGACAGGCCGTACCAACATTGGCAATGAGTGGATTCCGACAAGGTGAACAGGATTGTCCAGGCCCCCGAGGCCGCTTGCCCTTTGCATACAGCACCCCAGCCTGTCTTGGATGCATCTGGACACTTGTTCTAGGAGAACCCCTGCCCACAGAAAATAAATGTCTTCCCAAGGACTGAAGGTTTTGAAGATACTGGTGTGATGTTCACACGGTATGAACTTTGGGGTCATGCCCATCTCGGGACTCGGGTATGAAGCCAGTGCTGTAACGGTCTCACGTGCATCAAACCCAGCAGCCTGGCCTGGTAGACTTACCGGGCGGACACAGCTTGTCTGGATGCCGAGTAAGCCTTCGCCACTAGAGTGGAAGAGAACTTACAGGCCCTGGATGGGAGTCTCAGGTGATCCCGCCAGGTGGCGGCATTTTGCAGGCAGAGATGCACCGCAACTGCTCTCTCCACCTGGGGAACCTCCATATACCCCCTCGCTTGACCCCCATCAAGGGTGGTGAGGGAGGAGGAGTTGGTTATACCGTGTTCTGGACGAAAAGGGAGCCTTCCAAGATTTTGTCAACTCCTCATGCACTTCCGGGAAGAAGGGCACTGGAGTAGAGTACTGTCTGGAGCCACGGTCATCCCCCAGATACCA
Source organism: Cirrhinus molitorella (assembly GCA_033026305.1). NCBI lineage: Eukaryota > Metazoa > Chordata > Actinopteri > Cypriniformes > Cyprinidae > Cirrhinus > Cirrhinus molitorella. The sequence goes on along the minus strand of CM065125.1, from coordinate 31,416,303 downwards.
GTCGCCCAGGGGCGGTCTGCAACAGACTGAGACTCCGCACCCATAGCGGCAATCTCAGCCAGAGCTTCATCCTCAGGTAGCTCAGACCCAACCTCTGATGCTGCTGTGACTTCCTCTTCCCCAGCAGGAACCCTGAAAAACAAATCTAGTCTGCTTCTCACAGAGAGACGCTGCATTCAGCTCTGAAGAAATAGAATGTGTGAGCAGATGCTAAGCTACCCTATTTATACCCGGATGTCCGGGGCACAGCCAGCTTTGCAAATTTTGCACACCCAGTTTCACCGGCTTTTTCTCAAAGCTGTCAGAGGTGTTTGGGCTCCCAAGAGCGACCCCAAGTGTCTTTCATTCGACACAGCGAAGTGAACAACAGAAGAGGAACACAAGATACTTCTCTTTCTTATTAAAAACAAGGCTTTATTTAATAAATCTATGACACACAAACTAATCTAACACATAAACACATTCACACAGGTTTAGAGAAAGCGAAGAAAGAATATAGAGTTTAGAAGAGTGAAAACATGAAATCCCAAGTTTATATATGCAATTGCTTAGACCTGAACAACCATCAATCATCTAATTAACCCTCGCCCTGTGTTTCTCAATGAGGCTATGAAATTGTATATTAAATACACCAGTTCAGTTAGAATCTGGAGGTTGTACTTGCATTGCCTTCGTGTTGCATTGCCTTTGTGGATTCCCTTTGGTGACGTAGTTGCAGAAAGGGGGTTTCACAAGGTTGCTGATTGGTTGGAAGTTCCGTGGTCATTTGATGTGATGTCTTGGGCATTGGCTGATGATGATGCGGAGTTGTGCGCTGGTTGAAGTTTAGGCGGGCACAGACTCAAGGTCAGACTCAGAGGCACAGCATTGCGGTAAAACAACTCAGAACATGAAACGCTCAACGGAAAAGAAAAGAAAAACTAATGTAAAAGACAAATGTGACAATCTCATGATTTAATTAGAGGAGCAACTGGAACAGCATGAAACAATGGCTAAAAATTACTGAAAGCAGCTTGACTAAAAAGCCACATCTGAAAGCAATAACTAAAAATTGGACACATCTTAAATGGTGCCTTGACCAGTTAGAGATTGTCTGAACTCAGAGTAATGCTATGTTTCTCCTCCCAATTCATAAATCAACATGTTATCTTATCAGTCACATGGTCTGAATTTTCCTGCTGTTGTTGAGTAAAATTTGAACGTGAATATAACACAAGAATATAATACATTTTACAAACTAATAATGCCAACATTAGCCTATATACTCTGTCCACATCATGCATTTAAGACTCAATTAATATTTAGTTATAATTTGAAAAACCCTTTCTAATCAAGATTAGGCTACATGTTTTTGTGGAGGAAAATTATTTAATCCACTGTAGATAACTTCAACGCGGCCCTGCGCTCACTGATGGTGCGTCCAGCAGCATGAAACATCCTTTCATTGCTGCTGCCACTGGCTGGGATGCATAGTTGCTGGTGCAACCAAAACATAATTGCTAGAGGCAAGCCTCCATTTCACCTCCTCAGCATCCATTTTCGCATCTTTCTCGTGCTCGTCACATGGCGCTCATGTACCGTGTAAAACGATAGACATCAAACCAGGACCCGACAGGACCCGACGGGTTCGGGCAAAGATCTTCATCTCTATCCTGGGCCTCTTTGTGGATTTTAGTTCTTTAGAAGTGTTTCAGCATTTCTAATCAAATCGTCTGAATTGTCTGATTCACTCTGATATCCTACAGAAATGTTGTAGAAATAGTTGTTTTAAGAACACAATGATAAAATTGTATTATTTCAACTACTTTTTTCATTCTTTTACTATTTTAATTCATATTAAAAATTGCTACCTCTTTACACAGGTTTGGTTTGATAGAAGGACCAACTACACCCGCTCACTAGCAGTCATGTCCATGGTTGGCTATATCTTAGGTCTTGGGGACAGGTACAAACTAAACTAGAATTATAGCTTTTTTTATCAACACTTATCAAACTACTTTATTCATTCATTATTTAGACCATGCATAATCTTTTTTTCCTTCAACCACAGACATCCTTCCAATCTGATGTTGGACAGGCTTAGTGGAAAGATACTGCATATTGATTTTGGGGACTGTTTTGAGGTATTTTATAAACAAAAATAAATAAGCAACATACAGTTGTTTGTTTGTTAAAGACTAACTTTTATATTTATTCATTTATTTATTTATTTAAGGTTGCAATGACCAGAGAAAAATTTCCTGAGAAAATACCTTTCAGATTAACCCGGATGTTAACGAATGCCATGGAGGTAAGATGGTCTGTTGCGTGGAGGTGTATTTGGTGCATTGATAACTTTTCTAGATACTGGGAAAAACAGTGATCACAATTAACTATCATGCATGTTACTATCATATTAGCTGTTTATAATAGTTGATAATAGTTAGTTAATAGTGAGAATTGGTCCCCAAGCTAAAGTGAAACCGAAACGCCCCTGCATTGTCCAGGAAATACATGTTTCTGGCTGAATAACAGATCGTGTTTCCTCTCAGGTGACTGGACTGGATGGTAACTACCGGATTACATGTCACACAGTGATGGAGGTACTTCGCGAACACAGGGACAGTGTCATGGCCGTGCTGGAGGCCTTTGTCTACGATCCATTACTCAACTGGAGGCTTATGGACAGTGAGCACACAACTTTTCCTTATTCAGTTTTAATCCTTATTTTTAATCCTTTTTAACCCTTCAGTTTTAATCCTTAAATTTCCTTATTCCTTATTCAGAGCCACACAATCCTGTTAAGTCTTAAGATGGGCATACACTGTGCATGTTCATACACTTGGGAGGTTGTGAGCCCTTCCACATCTTACGATAACCTGATAATCGTGACAAGGCAATTGATACATGGCATGAATGTACTGCACAGCGATTAGATTTTTAATTGTTGCTGCTACATGCCCATTTATGAGCTTTTGCCCATGTCTAACAGCTGATAACTCCATTTTGCTGTTGGATTTTAATGTTATCAACATTGATTCCATGTGACAATATAAAATCAAAAGAATAATTACGACAATAATTGGGTCCTGTAAACAAGTATACTATAGTAATAATCTCATAAATTGTCATGTGTATCTTAATATTATTATAGCTGTAGTGAACCTGTCATCCAGCATATTTCATGATGTACTTTGAGTTTACATAATGTCATAAGAAAATGTTACGTTTTCTAGAAAAACTTTTGATGTTGCTACAAGTAACGCAGTACTTGCCAACACTGTTGATGCCCTAGTGACCTGTATACAGTAGCCAATAAAAATGTCAAAAGGAATTTGTTATTTGTTTTATTTATTTACATTTTATGATTTTACGATTATACCATTTTAGTATATTAATTTAAAATTTATTTTAAAATATTAACCTGAAATTTTGGTGTTGGGTTATTAGTCAGACCTTTTGTTTGGAAAAAAAGTCTGTAACTGTAAAAGTAACTGGATGATTCTTTTCCCTCCTACAGCAAACACTAAAGGAAACAAGCGCTCCAGGACCAGAACTGACTCCTACACGGCAGGACAGTCTGTTGGTGAGTCTTTGACTTTTTCCCTATTCTAATTAATAGTGCCATATTAGTAAATTCCCCTGTAAAATACATTGACAAGCAGAGAAACTACAGAAAATTACTGAGAAGTTGTTCCTAAGATTTTGTTCACACTACCAGAGCTTTCAGTGGAATCAGTGGTTCTCAATTCTAGTCCTTGCATACCCCCGCTCTGCATATTTTGCATGTCTCTCTTTGTTAACACACCTGATTCAGATAACCAGCTCCTTAGAAGTGAGATCTGCATCTCACTTGAAAGTCCATGAACTATGTTCCGATTGATATGATCCCTACACAGTGTCCATTGCTCTCTATTCCCTGAGCACCAGAAATGTACTTCACTTCGGAACATTCATTAACAGATTTGTGCTGTGCCACTGCCTGCAGCGTTTTCACACACAGACAAAACTTACTAGAGAAGCGTGAAGTGTGACATAATATACCTAAATAAATAAATACAATTTAAATTCACGTCTCACGCACTTCAATGTGCTTTGAATGGAACATATACGTTTGCTTCGAACTGGAATCATGGTAGAATATCTTGTGATGTCCACTTCGCAGGGCATTTCGAATAGAACAAATGTCTGAAGCGATAAGAGAAATGCACAAAATGTGCAGATGTAACATCTAATGTAGTCATCCAGAATTTCAGTGAAAACTAATGTTCTTGGTAATAGGTTCATTTTTGTGGTCTCTTTTTGGTATGTTTCATGTAGAAGCCATGGAGGGTATTGACCTGGGAGAAACAACACACAAAAAGCCTGGAACTACAGTGCCTGAGTCAATTCACTCCTTCAGTAAGTTTTTAAAGACTTAACTTCAGTCAATCTGCTTCTAAGCCCTCCTAGGTAGTTCTAATTTATAAGCTCAGAAGTCATGTTTATTATGATTATTATTATTAAGTGATTTAGGTCTGAATTAAATTTACACATTTTTAATTTTTTTATATATATGTCCTTTTGGATATCAATCTTATGCCAACACAAACAATGGGTTTTGTCCTTTATACCTGATAAACAACTAAATGTATATTATTTTCTGGCAAACTTTATCACTATTATTCATCAATATATGTATTAAAAATCCAAAGCCTTGTAGATAGGACTCTGACATAAGGCTCCATACTAAAAAAAAACTCCCACAGGTTCTAAAAAAATATTAGGCAGCAAAACTGTTTCCAACATTGATAAATCAGCATATTATATATTAGAAATATATTAGAATAATTTTCATGTGACATTAAAGTCTGTATTAATGGCTGATGTTCAGCTTTTCCACCACAGGAATAAATGATAAATTATATTAAAATAGAAAGCCTTTTAAATTGTTATAATATTTCACAATATTACTTTTTTTCTGTATGTTTGATATAATAAATGCAGTGTTATGGAAGTGTAATTAAATTATTACCATAACTGAAGTGTCAAAATGATGTTTTTTCCAGCTGATGAATGATAAAAACATTGAGAGTCAAACAGAATCCATCTGGATTCTACTGCATGCACATAATAAATATGGCGTTATTTTAATGACTAATGTCGAGAGCACATTAATGTGGCACGAAAGCACAGTAATAGAATGCACAAGCGCGAATCTGTTCGCTCGCAATTTCCTTTGATCTTACACAAAACTTGCGCACGCTCAGATACACGCTGCTCTGGCCCAGAGAGAGTGTCCGGACTTAAATGTGTCTCACCTCTCACTCAAACTGTGTCCTGTCTGCACGCGCAAATCTCTCTGTGCTCATACGCTAGATATTAATTCTTTTCGCACCTGAGTTAAACGTCAAAAGTTATCATCTGATTTCAAAGATGAATCTGTAATTTCTTTACAATTGAATACTACTTAGTCATAATAATCAAATATTAGAAATTATCCAGTGCTTGGATGATTTGTAAATAACATAGTTTAACAGTTTGGTCAAACCCCTCTGAATGATTTATTTAAACACAAACAAAAACACATTATTTTTAAAGTTCATGTGATCATATATTTGTGTACTTGGATTTTATTCTACTTCTATTTTCTTGTACTTCTATTGTTGTATTTGATGTTGACTTGATAGGAATTGTTACTTATTATTGCCATCATACCAACTGAGAATTTATTGCAATGATTTTGAATTCAGTTGAGGTATCTGACATAACATTGATCTTTTATATGAAGTCTTTAGAGCCATAGGCTATAATATGTTGTTTTTAGATAAATCGCTTAGAGACCACTTGGACAGAGGTTATATGTAGGGCTGGGCAATATATTTATATCGATATTATGCGCATCTCATCAGTAAAGCCGGTTCTTTGATTAGCTGTAAATCTCCATCACCTGTTTTCAAATGGAGCGCCAGTTAATACACAGAGCCGTAGATCACTGACAAGCTACGCAATATCGGGTTCAGTTTTGCGGGTGATTCATTGGGGTAGCTTTTCAGTGATCTACGGCTCTGTGTATTAACTGGCGCTCCATTTGAAAACAGGAGATGGAGATTTACGGCCAATCAAAGAACCGGCTTTACTGACGAGATGCGCATGAATTTATCGATCAAAATATATCGCCCAGCCCTAGTTATATGTCCAATCATCCAGTCACCCAATTTCTAATATAGGCTACATTTCGTTAACATTGCTAAATATTATTAAACTGGAAAGAAATTAAGGATCCATCTTTGATTGTCAAACGAATTCCAGGTTCAGTTCCCTCCCAGCCAATTAGGTTTCACATATTTTCATTGTCAGTTGTAGAGGTCTGATTGGTTAAAGATTTATTTGCAAATGGGTTTAAAGTGAGACGACTTAAACTTCACGGGTTTAACGAGAGCTGTCAGGAGTGCTATACTGCATCATTACACAAACAGACTAATGTCTGTTTTCCATTATTTATCATGGGTATAGTCTCCTTTTGATCACCACTTGTATGTTTAAATGGCACAAATAATGTACCTTGTAGTTGTAGTTTACATTTAGAAAAGCGAGCGCAGCACAGCTGTTCACACACTGTATATATAACAGACTGTCATCTGACTCCCCCTCGCATTTTATTATTGTGCTTTCGTGCTACAATAATGCGCTCTCGACATTTGTCATTAAAATAATGGCATAAATAAACAGAAGCAGAAACACAAGTTAACACAATGCAAAATAACTTGATAATCAAACATAAACATAAACTGCACATAAATCAAAACTGGGAGGATTACCAATTAAACTCTTGAACCAGGAAGTAGCAAGCTTTGGAAGTGTTTATGGAAGCGATCTACTTTGTTCATCTCAAACTATGCTTTATCATTGTTCTGAATCCTGAGAAAAAAAAATATTTTCCCAGCTTTTTGTTCAATATATATATATATATATATATCAGAAAATAATGAATGATAAACCTAAAAAGCTTAATTAATTAATTTTGGTGTTTTGATATTATGCAGTTTTGTTTTATTTAATAAACTACGAACACTTTTGCCTATTTTGCTTCATTATCATTGAACTCAAGCAATACAGAATACTGGACCATAAAAAGGAAGATGAATATTGCTTCCATTGATGTTGACCCAATGGGGAATACTCACAAATATTAAGGGGCTGTGATTTTTGTTTTCCAAGATGGTAGAAACCTAAAGGATTATGTAGACACTCATGAAGGGATTCAGGAGTGGACTGGACAGCGAGGTTCAAATGGTAATGGCAAAGGGGGATTACTGTTTGACTCTAGCTTTGCCTTGTGGATAGGGGTAGTGATGTTGAAAAGGACTCTGTTCCCAGCATCCAGCTCCACTAAAAATAATATCAGTCACCACTCCAGACCTAGAGACCCAGCTTGTGCCTGCCACGGATATCATGCCTGAGCCAATGCCTGCTATGGAGCCAGAGCCAGCTGCTTCGTCCATCCTTGAGGAAAGCCTGAGGTCTCATTTTACCGTGTGTGTGAGCAGGGTATTACATCTATAATGTGGCACTAGAGGAGTGGCTCATAGACTGGGAAACAAAGGTAACGCTTTCCCCCCTCGGGACGCTTTACCCACCAGTTTCCGCGCGTTATCCTCTTCTGCCTCTGGAAGTCCCACACTGTTTTTCATTGCCATTGGTCTTGTCCTGCACAGAGTTGTCTTTATTGCTACTGGTCTAGCACAAGTCGAGGCACCTTTATTTATTTAGCTTTATGTACAGTGCACAGCATAAATGAGTACACCCCCTCTAAAACTTAAAACATTTTCAGCAATTACTCTTTACTTAGAAGACATGTTAGGGTTCTTTGGAGATATAATGTTCCAACAAGCCTGCTTGACCAATTACCAAAGATGAAAGTCAAAATTATTCAGGAAAATAAGATTTTCTTATCAAAGTGATAAAATGTTGTGTTGCAAAAATGAGTACACCCTCCTGAAAGTTACTAAATAAAACTAAAAAAAAAAAGGTAGGTTTAAAGATATCTTTGATCAACAAGTAAATATATTAAACCAAAACTTTTGAAGACAAGTAATTTCCTGACAGTTAAAAGTGTTATATAGCCCACTGAATCATAAGGCTTATTTCTTAGCATGAAAGAGGACAATAGTACAAGAAGAATACAAAATTGTGGTTTTAAGTGTGAAAATATAGCAGAAGTAGCACTGACATTCAAAAACAATGGACTTGTTACAAGGCTTCTGAAATAATCAGGTCTTTACCTTAAGTTTTCATTTAGTGACTAGTGAATTTGCTAGAAAAAGAGCCAGAGAAATATCATGCAAGTGTCTAAAAGCTATGAAAAGAGTGACACTTTATCTCACAGAGTAAGATGCAGATGTGATATGCATGGTTTTAATGCTCTTGAGCGGCTATGGGGGATTTTGAAGAGACAAGATGAGCAAAACTCCCCATTACAGACCAGGGCATTTAAGGAGGTCGTCCTCCAGGAGTTAAACAGGTCATATGTGAAAATTTGTCATGAACTTGTACATTCAGTGCCAAGAAGGGTCAGAGCAGTATACTTAAAGTTCTGGAGGACATACTAAGTACTAGGATATTATACATTTGCTGAATCTAGGGTGTACTCATTTCTTCATTTAAACAAAATTGGATAATTTACTTATTTTACAGAAAATAGTGGCATATATTTTGTTGTTTTTATGAAGTATATGTTTAATACATTGAATACATTTGCCATCTTTCCATGAATTATATTAGTGATCATTAATATTTATTCAGAGGAGGTGAACTCATTTATGCTGTGCACTGTAATACAGGTTGTGTCAAAGCAGCTTTACAATATTGAACAGAAAGATTATGATGTTGATGTTGATAATGTAATAGGACAATAGTAAACACCACATTCAAGCTCAGTCTGTTCTTAATTACCACTGGTCCCATCCAGCACAGAGTTGTCTTGATCGCCACTGGTCCAGTTGAACACTAAGCCTGTCTCTTAACCCAACGCATGTTAGATGTTATTGATGTTCACACCCTTTCCTCTCTTCCTCTCCTGCCTGCTCCACCAAAGCCAGCCATTTCTTTTGGCCTTGCCCTTTGCTGGCTCCTTTAAGCCCTTCAGGTTGCCCCCCATGCAACCTGGATTCACTTTGGGGCTTCAGGTCACCAGCTCTACCATGGCGTTAGGATTCCTAGTTTCTCCAAGCTCATTCCTCCACCCCTGCAGTTCCATCGGGCTTCCTCCTTCCCTCTGGCTTTACACTGACCTGACTCATGAGTCACAACGTTGTTGACCTAGTCCTCCTGTTCCCTAGCTCCACCTCAGCTACTTCTCCTCAGCCTAGTCCTGGTTTCAGTGGTGTCGCCTAATCTCTCAGCTCATCAGACTCTGCTGGGCCTCCACATCTCCCAGCGTCACCAGTAGTTTGGGCTCAAAAAAGGACTGCCGCTTTTGCATAGTTTGCTTACTGTTCAATCATCATTTGATACAGCCATTAACGTACTCTATGGTTAGCTCAGTGAATAATAATAAAAAAACATAGACCCGGCTAGAACAAGCAGAGTTTTGTGAGAGGGCGTTCCTGTAGCGATACCAGTAGAATATCTCACGGTTCTCAACCAATCAGATTTGAGAACCAGAAAGAACTGTTGTATAAATAGTGCTATGAGACAGGTGGATTTGAAACGGCAGTTAATAAGTTTTAATAATTAAACACATCATTTTTTCCATAATTAACTACATCAAATTAATGTGTTAAATCAACAGCCCTGGTTGGTAATAATCGTCTAGATTATTATAATAATTCTAGATTAAGATTAAGATCTATTATAATAATTCTAGATTATAATAATTCTAGATTAAGATCTGCTCATGTTGCACCATAATTCTTAAAAAGGCATTTTTAGTGTCATTGCTGAAACTCAGCAGTTTTGTTGAGTACGCAAACAACTCTTGAATTGTCTCATCATAAACAACAAATTGCAGATGTACTTACAATGTAAGAGATTAATTTCACAGTGTAGACAGCTTCAGTGATTATAACAATATTTTTTTGTTTGTTTGTTTTTTGAGAGTGCTCAAACTCGCGATAGATCAAAGTTAGTAATAATGTTGCTTTCTGTATAGAATTTATTTGCTATTTGAATAGCCATGGAAATAAAACATTATAATTATCAATTTCTAATGATTGTAATCACGTTAAACACAAATTCATTCCCATTAAAAATATTGTGTTAGCCTACATGACAACCATGTCTGGTTCTTTTCTAAAAAGATGAGTTTATGATATTTGTATTTAATAGATTTGGCTGGAGTTGGTTCACCCTCTGCCTCTGCTTCGCTGCTGCAGTTGTAAACCTCCCAAGCAAGTCATTGTTCGTTCTCTCTGCACTGTCTGTGTACACATAGGCTAAACACTATTAACACTTACTTCCCCTCACTCCATGGCAAATTCTTGAATGAATGTTATTCAGGAAACAAACACTTAAGTACAATCTTGATACACTTTATTTTAAGTAGCTTATGCCTGTGTAATATTCTGTAATTGTAATGTATTTAGAAAGGTATTACGTGTATTTAAACTGTGTACTGGTGGGTTAAATCAAACTAAGGTGTAGCTGTAGCTGTACAGTAACAGAAAAGTAGCTAGCTGTGTAACAGATTTGGTCTGTTAAATACGTGTAAAACAGTAGGTGCCTATTACATGGCTTGTGCGTCTCTCATTCAGTCAGTTTTCATAGCCTATTTGTGATGTAACATTTACCTGTTAAAATTTTTGTAACAAAGGCTTAATACTTCAATCAGGCATACAGATAATCATACACATATGGCACAATGTACGGGTTGTGTCAAGCCATTCATTAGTCTGGTTGTTTGATGAGAAAAGATGAAATGTGGTTGCAATAAACACATTAAGAATCCATACACTTGCAGCAGCTGAAGGCTATTATTTTGCGCAAAACCAAAGGGAAAAACAATGACGGCACAGTTCAATCTTCGGCTGACTAATCAGCAGAAAGGGGGTGTTTCGTTCCCGCCGACATGTAGAAATTCAAAAAAGAATTAAAGAATCATCAACAAGAATCTGCTTACTCTTAATCTGCTGAATAATTAGGTTTCGGACTCTGTGTTTTTCATTGTGTTTATCGTTGAAATTGTAGTTTTGTTTTTTTTCTTCCTTCAGTTGGAGATGGCCTTGTGCAACCTGAAGCTTTGAACAAGAAAGCCATCCAAATTATCAACAGGGTGCGGGACAAGCTAACTGGTAAGTAAAAAAGTGATTCTAGCACTATCGTTCGTTATCACAGTCAACAGCTAGTAAAACAATTAATAATGGATTTATGTAAATGTGTATTTACTCCTTCTAGGACGAGACTTTTCCCATGATGAGACTCTGGACGTACCAACTCAAGTGGAGCTGCTCATCAAACAAGCTACTTCACATGAAAACCTGTGCCAGTGTTACATTGGATGGTATGTGTTTATTTTCTTGCTGAAAATTTTTAAAAAGTCACAAATATTTCACAAATATGTCACAAATATGCTTTCTTCAACATAGCTTAGAATGTGTCAGTTTAAACTGTGATATGTAGAGTTGTGTGTTTACAGTCTTTTTTTCTCTCTTATTCTCTTTAGGTGCCCTTTTTGGTAGAGCTTCTTATTGTTCCTGCTTTCTTTTTCTGTATTTTACTAGTAGCCTCTCAATGCAGTACACAAGATCCAGGGGGCAAGGTTACATCCACATCCAGGGAGTGGAGATGGGTAGGTTTAGGGTTGGAGATGGGCAGGTTTAGGGCTATGTAAGGTGGGAGGAGTTGGATCTAGATCCAGCCTCACCCCCTGGATCTTGTGTTCTGCAATGAGGTCTCTGTTTTACTGCAAAATTCACCTGGGATGGTGATGTAAAAACAAAGTTGGAAAAATATAAGCATCTGTGAAAAGTAAAGTTGTGCTTGTCGATCACTTCAATTTCTAAGCAACCTCTGAAGAAAAATCTGAAGAATGATGTTGCTGTTTTGTGTTATTTTAAATTATTTGTACCAGTTAAACTAATCTTGCTCTGTTGATTACCTGTTATTTCTTTAAGAGCTCAGAAGAACTACCAAGAAATGTACAGGTCAAATATCACAAAAAAACAAGTTAAATAAAAATAAGAGACTATTTCGCATAGAAAATAAAACAATTCAGTGAAAATGTAAATGTGTTCTATACAATAGAAATGTGGATGGAGATTTACATGACAACCCAAATATTAAACTCTGACAATACAATCTCCTCTATTGACATATGTCAATGTTCCAGTTTTGTTTTTATCAAAATGAATTTTCACTTCTACACTGATTTTAAAGAATATTAAAAATAGACAGCTCTCATGAAGGAAAAAGCCTAACTTCTTTCCTTTTTTGAGAAGACCATGAAAAACCAGATGTTTGAAAAAAAGACTTAAATAACTTAATTTTTTCACTTTGTTGATTTGCTTTACAAAATAAAGTGTAACTGAAAAGGCGCGGCTTGACCTAGCGCATCAGCGCATCCTGGCTTAGTCCGTTGCACGTTTGCTGAGCCAGGATGAGAACACGGAGCTAAGTCAAGCCAGGTGTAGATAGTTGGGATAAGTGCGCGTTCACAGCATTCTTAAATATACCATGGGATTGATCACAGATTCAGTGATGCAAAAATGGAAAAAACCTGTGCAACATACTTCTCACCAAATGAGCAACAGCTCATAATGGAAACCTAAGGTACAGCACATCATATGCAAAAAGGGAAATACAGCAGCAATAATAAAACAAAGAGAAAAGGCCTGGCAGACAATAGCGGACAGACTGAATGCGTAAGTACACTCTAAAAAGTTTACTTGTGATGTTTTTTTTTTTTGATCAAACAATTTACACTCAAAAACACAGAGTAAATTTTAAAGCTGTGAAATCAAATAACTAGCCTACTATAATAAGTGAGTACATGTAAGTAAAATCTGAGAAAATGTAATCATTCCTAGTGTACTTTTCCAAAAATATTAAGTATATATTAAAATACAATTTGTTAATTAATTACTGTTATATTTTGTAATTACTTAAAGTTATGACATATGTACATTTTTGCTGAAATTAAATGTTGGATTTTTTAGTTTTTTGTGTTCCACAAATGATATTGAAAGTTTTTTTTGTTTTTTGTTTTGTTTTTTATTAAGTAAAGGGGATATTCTACCAGAAATGTACATTTCCTGTGACAGGGCCTGACACTTTAGGTCACCCTCAAAAAACATTCAAAAACAAGCTTAAATTCATACAATTCACAGACAGAACTCACTCTTGATCAGTGCCAGGTTCACCTCTGTCAAATTATGTCAGCACACATTTTATGTTGCAATTTTATATAGATGTGTTTTATGTAAATGTGACAGGACTGACCAAAAACATGGGGGCAGCACAAGGACTGTTGCAAAATAGTAATTAGGTAAAATGGTAAGTAGTTAAATAGTATCACTGAACAACTCACAGAAACATCAGACATTAGTCAGTTCTAGACTTTTTTTGGAAGAAAGTAAATGTACGTTATGCACAAATCTTGGCTGTGCTAATTGATAGGTTATTTACAGAATTCACAAACTGTCAGACATGTCTACACAACACATCTTAAGAGGCAAATAGAGCTGCCAGAAGTCAAGATTGAAGTAAAGAAGACAAAGCCGCAGGACATGAAACTTGACATGGAAATTAAACGCAAGACACTGAAGAAACTGGACTTGGAAATCCAGAAACTAGAAAGAGAAGTAAGTAAATTCAGTTGATGGTGTAACCATGACTGTAACAATGCATTCATCATTCTTTCTTTTTTGCTACAAAGCTCCAAGATGATAAGTGATGAGAGCAAAATAATAAAAAATAAATAAATTAAAAAACACTGTGGTTTCCTCCTTCCTTATTCATGAATATCCTGTACATTTAATGTATTGTTGCTGTAATGTTAATGATTCAGTCAAGTGGAACTGGAATTTGGGAACATAACCACACAGTGTGCTACCAATACCAAAGAAAAAGTATGCGAGTCACATACATTATCCTTTATTGAAGGATTGGTTAAATCAAAACATAATTAACTGAAATAACTGAAACTGTTCTCTGACTAGTCTACCATTTCTGTTAACTTGAAAGATGGCAGCATTGTCCCAGTCAATATCCAATGCAACTCTAGGAGCCCTTTCTTTTCTTGTGCTGGCAACAGTTATGTCACAGGCCCTGTCTGGGGAGACCCTCAGGTGGTGCAGGCACTGAAATCGTGATTTCATGAGGCCAAAGGTCATTTCAACTCAAGCCCTTGTATGCCATGGGCATGGTTGTAAGCCTGTTGTGCTAGGGTTTGGGGGTCTGCAAGGGTCAACAGGAACGTCTCACAGGCATAGCCTTTGTCTCCTAGTAGCACACCAGAGAACTCACCTGAGAATACAAAGTATAATTCTTACAGCTACCAGAGTCTGACACACTACAAAATGCTTAAAATGTTGTTGGTTTACCTAAAGAGAGTCTCTGGTAAATTCTACTGGCCCGAAAGACTCTGGAGTCATGGACAGAGCCAGGCCACTTTGCCTCTAAATTTGTGAATTCACAAATTTCAGATGATCTGTGATGCAGTCTGCATCACAGATCATCTGTAACAATAACATGCAGCCTATTAAGGTCATTTAATGCAAAGAATAAATTTATGTAGCTGACGGTAACCATAAATCATTCTTACCTGAATACCGATACTGTGGAAAGACTTCCTGTTAACATTTGATACGGATGCGTTGATACTACAATATACTATAAAACCAGTACTAAAATGTTCAGAAAAACATCCCTGTCATTGCACAAGAGTTTTTGGAATTTGCATTTATGTGTTTTATAATAATTTTAGAACTTGTAATGTATGAAATAATAGAAATCCATTAAACGACAGCACCGTTTGACATAAAGGTACCAAACCATCTGTAAAAAAAATATTATTTCCTGTCATACACAAGGCTTGTTTTTTAGAATATTCCTTTTTTTGTTTTTTATCTACAGTGCTAAAACTTTATTTTTGTTATGTTTAATATACTGTACCCACTGAAATTCATTAAACTCTGACACCGTTTGAGATAAAGGTACCAAACCAACTGTAAAAATCTCTAAATATGTCCCTGTCATGTACAAGGCTTGTTTTGTCAGATTATTCCTGTTTTGTTTTATAGACAGTACTGAAACTGTATTTTTGATGTTTACTATACCCACTTAAATTCATTAAACTTTGACACCGTTTGAGATAAAGATACCAAACCAACTGTAAAAATCTCTAAATACTATTCCCTGTCATGTGCAAGGCTTGTTTTGTCAGACTATTCCTGTTTTGTTATTATTTCCTATAAAGCACAAGGCTAGGGTTTTTTTTTTTTTTCAGTTAAAACATTAAGAATTTAAAAACATTAAAAATGTGTTTTTGTGCATGAACAAAATCGAAATTTCCAATGCAGAAAGAGATTTCTTAATGTGTTAGAATTTTTTTGAACATCTCTTTATAGAAGAGCTTCAACTGCTAAGATCGCGTTTCTATGAACTTAACAGTGAGTTAGAACTTCTACGCTATTCACGAAAAGGCATGCCTGCCTAGGCTGAAAAGCTTATTTCTCGATCAGAGAAACTTGATTTTTGTCCAATGTTAAGAGAAAACTGAAACACATTAAAAATGTTTTTTGTGCATGAATAAAATCCTGTTTGCAATCCAGAAAGACACTTCTCAGTGTGTTAGAAGTTTTTTTTCACATCCCTTTATGCAAGATCATCAGTGGTCAGATCTCTCTGTCCAGCGTCTCAATGACCAGTAACAGTGAGTTAGAGCGTCTGAGCGGTCTGAATAAAATCCTTTTTGCAATGCAGAAAGACACTTCTCAGTGTGTTAGAAGTTTTTAACACATCCCTTTAAACAAGAGCTTAAATGGTCATATCGCTCCGTCCAGCGTCTCTATGACCAGTAACAGTGAGTTAGAGCGTTCCCAGCAAACATTGGTCCGACGGCGACGTCCTGTCCCCGGCCCAAAACAGTCGCGATTGGACGTCAGAAATCTCGCAAATCAGTTGCGAGAGGACGTCGAGAAGTTACGTCCTTTACACGTCCTTTACACGTCTAGCTAATAAATCTTTTAAAAAACGAAAATCTTGATGAAATACATGCTCATTTGCTGTTTTACATCTTGTTTAATGACCATTTATATCGAGAAAGTGCCCTGTTGTTAACTGATTGTGAAGCCACTGAATTGTAGTCTACCCAAAATTAATAAAAGTATGTGAAAAATATAAATTAAATTTCACATTGGAAAATATACTTTGGAATAGCACCGATGAAACTGCACAGTTTGAACGAATATAAAGTTTGCACATTTTATTGCAGATTTTATTTTTTCTCCTGCCAAACTCATGTTTCACACTCCAGTCCAGCAGGTGGCAGAGAGAGCGTTAACTCATTTTCCCTTATCTTTCCACGAGGAGATCGTTAGCATAGTTTTGTTTTTCCTCTCACACAAAAGGTTTAGGAAGTATTAAAAATCTACTGCTGGGTAAGTACATTTTGTCGTATTTTATTAATGTGGTTGAGTTTTAGTTGTTTGACACGAAGAAACCGAAAATAAACTGCGCACATTGTTAACTGAAACGTAGTTAGAGTTTTTTTGGGGCTAAAATTAGCTAGTGTGCTTGTAGAAGAGGAAGGTCAGCTGTTCCCCCTGCTGGACACACTTTACATTTATATTATCCAGGAGGCAGTATCGCGAGAGAATATTAGATTCTCTGAGAGCTCACATCATGATCACGCACCGATCATGCGAGCGGACAGCCAATCGGAAGGCAGCACTGATCTGATGACTGCGGAAAAGTACAGTTAGTTTCGTTTTCACTCAGTTGCAAAGATATCGTTCGTGCTTCGCTTTCATCCTAATTCCTCCTAATTTGTGTGCGTCAATGACGAAAAGTAAGTGTTCATTCATACTGAATGTTGCTGTTGTTGCCATTTAAGATTAATCGAGTATTGAGAGTATTGTTTCATGTGTAAGTTAAGAGATACGCACTTAAAACCGGAGATATAAATTAGCCCTGTTTAGCACTGTTAACGCGTTTGCGATATATTCCTGCTTAATCTAACATTAAGTAAAAGTGTGATTATTCTGTCATTCTGTACAATTAATGTTACACTTGACCAATGTTTATGTAAGTTTATTTAGTCTATTAAGCTCGCCAGTGCAGTATGTATACTGCATTACAATGTTATGTACAGATATTTAAATCTTGTTTATTCTAAACTCACTTATTTTATGTATATTTTACCTTTCTTTGTTTAGACCACACAAACATGCAAATTAAAGTCCTTTAATTGGGGTTCCTGTCTTCGTGTCCTTACCGACACTCCATGGCGACGGCCAGGTTTACCTAGCAACCAGCACACCTTTCCTACAGTGCTAAAATGTACTAGGGTTAATGCTAGGCTTTATTTACCCTAAAACAAAACTGCTAGGGTGAGTTCGCAAGTATAAACCATCATGGGGGTTACTTGAGTTCTGCTATTTTATCCAGTTAAGCAATCTTCTTGGTGGAAAATTGATAGTTTATTGGAAGAAAGCGTAATTAAAGGCAAAAAAAAAAAAAAACTTTGTTACAACTTCAAAGAAATATGTTTTCATTGTAGACATGCAGCATATGATGCATTAAATGTTATTATTTTCAGATGTAGCACTCTGGCAGGTTTCTTTTTTTTTTCCAGAAAATAACCTGAAAGTGTGATATGTAAAATTTAGGAGAACCCTTAAAAAATAACAAGTCTGTAAATGAATTTGAACATGGATGTTTTCATTAACTGTTTTAAAAGTATTTTGTAATTTTAGATTTGTTAAACGTGTTCTCTGAGTAGTGGAGGAAGTGGAGACGATGAAAGGCGATGCCATGAAAGCAGCTCTGAATCTGAGGGTCAGTGGAGTCTTGGCAGGGGAGGGCAATCCTGTCAAGGAGGGATCAACACATGATCATGTGGCCAGCTGTAGTTCTGACATTGGTATAACCATGGAAATGAAGTGAAAAGAAGTGGATCTGTGTAAGTTTCAAATTTGACATGAAGATTGTGTATATATTTCTGTATATACATGCTCACGCACACACACACACACACAACTGTGTTATGTAAATTATATTTACAGTTGTATTACATTGTTTCGATTGTGGTGACACAATTTCTTTTTCCTTTTTTCACCCTTTCAGGTTCAGCAACTGTCCAGAGTTGGTGGAGCTTCTGTCAGAGACTGTGTGAACAAAGTCATAGATCACTGACACTTGTTCATGAGCAGGTATGTATTCACCTTGCATATTTTGTGTATTGCTGCATAATATTTCAGCAATAATATAAATGACTGCCATAGTAACCTCAACATTTGATATTACTTGAATGCAAGACTTCACACACTATTAGATATATTTAAATAATAATAAATGCCTGTTTTTGTGTTAAGTTTAATGATGCTGTACTGACTCAGACTGTCTGAAAGACCAAAAAGAAAATATCAAAACCTAATGTCAGTGTAAGCAATGAATGACATTCATTACTTGTCACAAGGTTTGTGGATATTGATAAGAATGTAGTTTACAGCACTTGTTACATGATTAATGGTTGTAAAAGTGTATGTTTTAAACATTGCGTGCAATTGCCATGCTGCACAGTACTGTTAATTTGTAACAGTGACCTTACGTTGAAATTGTCTTAAGTGAAGTAATCATGATTCATTTCTTTCACAGAATCATGTCAAGTGCCTTATTGGGAAAATTCAGTATGAGGGATGGTGGCCAACTTGAAAAGAAGCCATTCAAAGGTATACCTTTATACTATGTAATTCAATGGAAATTTGGGGTTATGACATTTTTAAAAAACCTGACGTTCCTTGTCTATTATTTATTTGAAAGACCACCTGTCTTTATCAGAGATGTCCTGTTCACTTTCACACAGTTACACACCTAGTTATGAGTCTTTCTCAACAGCACCATAGTGATACTGAAGAGGAAGGGGACAAATGCTGTGTTTTAAGTAAGGCTGCAAGATAAATCACATGTGATTGTCATGCGCATCTTGGCAGTAAAGCCGGTTCCGTGATTAGTAGTAGATGTCCATCACATGCATTTAAATCACTGGTATTTAATACACGGAGCTGTAGATCACTGACAAGCTACACAATATCATGTTCACAATCGCATATGAATCGTATTTGATTGTGAACACAGTATTGCATAGCTCTGTATTAAATGTTGGTGATCTGAAAGCACATGATGATTTACTACTAATCATGGAACCGGCTTTACTGACGAGATGTGCGTGACAATCACATACGATTTATCGTGCAGCCCTAATTTGAAATAATCTAGCACACATGTAATGCAGAAACTCTTTTATTGACAAATTTTTCTAGACTAAAATAACATGTAAGAATACATATTCTTTTCTCTCAGATGCTGTGAAGAGGTGGAGCCCAAATGCTACGGACACAGCAATTGATGCAGCAATGGAGGAACACCTGAACCACACTCCAGGAAGAGCTGGGGGTGATGGATATAAGAAATGAGTCAACTGTTTTGACAGACTCAAAACATTTACATGTGTGTTCACCTCATTTCAGTATTTTTGTTATTTGATTTATTTTAACAGTAATGCAAGACTGTTAGGGGAAAAAAATACTGCTACAAGAGTCACACTCCTGGGAGAGCTGTTGGTTGTGGACCAACATTTTATGAAAAAAATTAAATTAAGTTCCATATGTGTACACATTTATCCTGTACTTTTGTTATGTTCTTGTTTGAATAATGGTTGCTTAACATTAATGTACTTAGTCAGCCTTATGTTATGTGTATGCATAGTTAATTATTTGTAGTATATGTATAGTTAGATTTTCAGTAGGTTAGCTATGTATAGGTTTAAAAATTGTTCATACGTCTAGTGTTGTATGTTTATATTTGTTTATTTATGTAGCACTGTGGTCCAGTGAGGCAAGACATTTCGTTCCACTGTATGTCCAAACATGTAGCAGAATGACAATAAAGCTCAACTTGACTTGATGTAAAATTAGAGAAAATGCCATTGCCACAGACTCAGAGTTAACTACATTCCGCTGTTTCTATTGTCTTGTTCGAATTGTATGTATTTAACAAATGATAGTCATTTTTTTAAAAAATGTAATATTCACAGTAAGATATGTTATGTTAAATTAGAACACTCTTTATACAAATCATGTGTTATCGTTTGTAATGCTCACGTGGTTAAAACGTTGTATAGACGTTCAGGTCTGACTGGACCGATTTTGGACCTTTTTAGGACCTTTGAGCCTATGTTAAAAAGATGTGTAAATAAAGACATAATTGCCTTTAACGACGTTACAGAGTGGGTGCGTGAATATTTCATATGCAGGCTTGTACTTGCACATTAATACATTAACAGAAAATATACATCCAGAAGACGACACATTTAAACGTCCAGGGACGTGTAGAAAAGACGTGTAATTCACGGCCAGAAGACGTCAAAGACGTCGGTTGGATTTTCATTTCGGATACATTTTTCAACCATGACGGGACTTGTAGGACGGACGTCTTTTCAACGGTCATTAAACGTCAAAATGTTTGCTGGGTTATGCAATGGGAAGAGAAATAGTGAAAAACATATTAATTTTGTTTTGTGCATGAATAAAATCCTGTTTGCAATGCAAAAACACACTTCTCGCTGTGTTAGAAGTTTTTTGCACATCCCTTTAGGCAAGAGTTTCAGTGGTCAGATCTCTCCGTCCAGCGTCTCTATGACCAGTAACAGTGATTTAGAGCTTCTGAGCGGTCTAACGGAGCTTTTTCCAGCTTATGTTGAAAACCTTATTTCTAGGACAGAGAAAGTCGTTTTATGCAATGGGAAGAGAAATAGTGAAAAACATAATAATTTTGTTTTGTGCATGAATAAAATCCTGTTTGCAATGCAAAAACACACTTCTCGCTGTGTTAGAAGTTTTTTGCACATCCCTTTAGGCAAGAGTTTCAGTGGTCAGATCTCTCCGTCCAGCGTCTCTATGACCAGTAACAGTGATTTAGAGCTTCTGAGCGGTCTAACGGAGCTTATACCTGCTTACGTTGAAAACCTTATTTCTGGGTCAGAGAAAGTCGTTTTATGCAATGGGAAGAGAAATAGTGAAAAACATAATAATTTTGTTTTGTGCATGAACAAAATCCTGTTTGCAATGCAAAAACACACTTCTCGCTGTGTTAGAAGTTTTTTGCACATCCCTTTAGGCAAGAGTTTCAGTGGTCAGATCTCTCCGTCCAGCGTCTCTATGACCAGTAACAGTGATTTAGAGCTTCTGAACGGTCTAACGGAGCTTATACCTGCTTATGTTGAAAACCTTATTTCTAGGTCAGAGAAAGTCGTTTTATGCAATGGAAAGAGAAATAGTGAAAAACATAATAATTTTGTTTTGTGCATGAATAAAATCCTGTTTGCAATGCAAAAACACACCTCGCTGTGTTAGAAGTTTTTTGCACATCCCTTTAGGCAAGAGTTTCAGTGGTCAGATCTCGCCGTCCAGCGTCTCTATGACCAGTAACAGTGATTTAGAGCTTCTGAGCGGTCTAACGGAGCATAACGGAAGCATAACGGAACATAACCTGCTTATGTTGAAAACCTTATTTCTGGGTCAGAGAAAGTCGTTTTATGCAATGGGAAGAGAAATAGTGAAAAACATAATAATTTTGTTTTGTGCATGAATAAAATCCTCTTTGCAATGCAAAAACACACTTCTCGCTGTGTTAGAAGTTTTTTGCACATCCCTTTAGGCAAGAGTTTCAGTGGTCAGATCGCTCCGTCCAGCGTCTCTATGACCAGTAACAGTGATTTAGAGCTTCTGAGCGGTCTAACGGAGCTTATACCTGCTTATGTTGAAAACCTTATTTCTGGGTCAGAGAAAGTCGTTTTATGCAATGGGAAGAGAAATAGTGAAAAACATAAAAAAAAAAATTGTGCATTAATAAAATCCTGTTTGCAATGCAAAAACACACCTCGCTGTGTTAGAAGTTTTTTAGCACATCCCTTTAAGCAAGAGTTTCAGTGGTCAGATCTCTCCGTCCAGCGTATCTATGACTGGTAACAGTGATTTAGAGCTTCTGAGCGGTCTAACGGAGCTTTTTCCTGCTTATGTTGAAAACCTTATTTCTGGGTCAGAGAAAGTCGTTTTATGCAATGGGAAGAGAAATAGTGAAAAACATAATAATTTTGTTTTGTGCATGAATAAAATCCTGTTTGCAATGCAAAAACACACTTCTCGCTGTGTTAGAAGTTTTTTAGCACATCCCTTTAGGCAAGAGTTTCAGTGGTCAGATCTCTCCGTCCAGCGTCTCTATGACCAGTAACAGTGATTTAGAGCTTCTGAGCGGTCTAACGGAGCTTATACCTGCTTATGTTGAAAACCTTATTTCTGGGTCAGAGAAAGTCGTTTTATGCAATGGGAAGAGAAATAGTGAAAAACAAACAAAAAAAATTTTGTGCATGAATAAAATCCTGTTTGCAATGCAAAAAGACACTTCTCGCTGTATTAGAAGTTTTTTAGCACATCCCTTTAGGCAAGAGTTTCAGTGGTCAGATCGCTATGTCCAGCGTCTCTATCGCCAGTAACAGTGATTTAGAGCTTCTGAGCGGTCTAACGGAGCTTATACCTGCTTACGTTGAAAACCTTATTTCTGGGTCAGAGAAAGTCGTTTTATGCAATGGGAAGAGAAATAGTGAAAAACATATTAATTTTGTTTTGTGCATGAATAAAATCCTGTTTGCAATGCAAAAACACACTTCTCGCTGTGTTAGAAGTTTTTTGCACATCCCTTTAGGCAAGAGTTTCAATGTTCAGATCTCTCCGTCCAGCGTCTCTATGACCAGTAACAGTGATTTAGAGCTTCTGAGCGGTCTAAAGGAGCTTATACCTGCTTATGTTGAAAACCTTATTTCTGGGTCAGAGAAAGTCGTTTTATGCAATGGGAAGAGAAATAGTGAAAAACATAATAATTTTGTTTTGTGCATGAACAAAATCCTGTTTGCAATGCAAAAACACACTTCTCGCTGTGTTAGAAGTTTTTTGCACATCCCTTTAGGCAAGAGTTTCAGTGGTCAGATCTCTCCGTCCAGCGTCTCTATGACCAGTAACAGTGATTTAGAGCTTCTGAGCGGTCTAACGGAGCTTATACCTGCTTATGTTGAAAACCTTATTTCTAGGTCAGAGAAAGTCGTTTTATGCAATGGAAAGAGAAATAGTGAAAAACATAATAATTTTGTTTTGTGCATGAATAAAATCCTGTTTGCAATGCAAAAACACACCTCGCTGTGTTAGAAGTTTTTTGCACATCCCTTTAGGCAAGAGTTTCAGTGGTCAGATCTCGCCGTCCAGCGTCTCTATGACCAGTAACAGTGATTTAGAGCTTCTGAGCGGTCTAACGGAGCATAACGGAAGCATAACGGAACATAACCTGCTTATGTTGAAAACCTTATTTCTGGGTCAGAGAAAGTCGTTTTATGCAATGGGAAGAGAAATAGTGAAAAACATAATAATTTTGTTTTGTGCATGAATAAAATCCTCTTTGCAATGCAAAAACACACTTCTCGCTGTGTTAGAAGTTTTTTGCACATCCCTTTAGGCAAGAGTTTCAGTGGTCAGATCGCTCCGTCCAGCGTCTCTATGACCAGTAACAGTGATTTAGAGCTTCTGAGCGGTCTAACGGAGCTTATACCTGCTTATGTTGAAAACCTTATTTCTGGGTCAGAGAAAGTCGTTTTATGCAATGGGAAGAGAAATAGTGAAAAACATAAAAAAAAAAATTGTGCATTAATAAAATCCTGTTTGCAATGCAAAAACACACCTCGCTGTGTTAGAAGTTTTTTAGCACATCCCTTTAAGCAAGAGTTTCAGTGGTCAGATCTCTCCGTCCAGCGTATCTATGACTGGTAACAGTGATTTAGAGCTTCTGAGCGGTCTAACGGAGCTTTTTCCTGCTTATGTTGAAAACCTTATTTCTGGGTCAGAGAAAGTCGTTTTATGCAATGGGAAGAGAAATAGTGAAAAACATAATAATTTTGTTTTGTGCATGAATAAAATCCTGTTTGCAATGCAAAAACACACTTCTCGCTGTGGTAGAAGTTTTTTAGCACATCCCTTTAGGCGAGAGTTTCAGTGGTCAGATCTCTCCGTCCAGCGTCTCTATGACCAGTAACAGTGATTTAGAGCTTCTGAGCGGTCTAACGGAGCTTATACCTGCTTATGTTGAAAACCTTATTTCTGGGTCAGAGAAAGTCGTTTTATGCAATGGGAAGAGAAATAGTGAAAAACATAAAAAAAAAAAATTTGTGCATGAATAAAATCCTGTTTGCAATGAAAAAGGACACTTCTCGCTGTAATAGAAGTTTTTTAGCACATCCCTTTAGGCAAGAGTTTCAGTGGTCAGAACGCTCTGTCCATCGTCTCTATGACCAGTAACAGTGATTTAGAGCTTCTGAGCGGTCTAACGGAGCTTATACCTGCTTATGTTGAAAACCTTATTTCTAGGTCAGAGAAAGTCGTTTTATGCAATGGAAAGAGAAATAGTGAAAAACATAATAATTTTGTTTTGTGCATGAATAAAATCCTGTTTGCAATGCAAAAACACACTTCTCGCTGTGTTAGAAGTTTTTTGCACATCCCTTTAGGCAAGAGTTTCAGTGGTCAGATCTCGCCGTCCAGCGTCTCTATGACCAGTAACAGTGATTTAGAGCTTCTGAGCGGTCTAACGGAGCTTATACCTGCTTATGTTGAAAACCTTATTTCTGGGTCAGATAAAGTCGTTTTATGCAATGGGAAGAGAAATAGTGAAAAACATAATAATTTTGTTTTGTGCATGAATAAAATCCTCTTTGCAATGCAAAAACACACTTCTCGCTGTGTTAGAAGTTTTTTGCACATCCCTTTAGGCAAGAGTTTCAGTGGTCAGATCGCTCCGTCCAGCGTCTCTATGACCAGTAACAGTGATTTAGAGCTTCTGAGCGGTCTAACGGAGCTTATACCTGCTTATGTTGAAAACCTTATTTCTGGGTCAGAGAAAGTCGTTTTATGCAATGGGAAGAGAAATAGTGAAAAACAAACAAAAAAAATTTTGTGCATGAATAAAATCCTGTTTGCAATAAAAAAGGACACTTCTCGCTGTAATAGAAGTTTTTTAGCACATCCCTTTAGGCAAGAGTTTCAGTGGTCAGAACGCTCTGTCCATCGTCTCTATGACCAGTAACAGTGATTTAGAGCTTCTGAGCGGTCTAACGGAGCTTATACCTGCTTATGTTGAAAACCTTATTTCTGGGTCAGAGAAAGTCGTTTTATGCAATGGGAAGAGAAATAGTGAAAAACATAATAATTTTGTTTTGTGCATGAATAAAATCCTGTTTGCAATGCAAAAACACACTTCTCGCTGTGTTAGAAGTTTTTTGCACATCCCTTTAGGCAAGAGTTTCAGTGGTCAGATCTCGCCGTCCAGCGTCTCTTTGACCAGTAACAGTGATTTAGAGCTTCTGAGCGGTCTAACGGAGCTTATACCTGCTTATGTTGAAAACCTTATTTCTGGGTCAGAGAAAGTCGTTTTATGCAATGGGAAGAGAAATAGTGAAAAACATAATAATTTTGTTTTGTGCATGAACAAAATCCTGTTTGCAATGCAAAAACACACTTCTCGCTGTGTTAGAAGTTTTTTGCACATCCCTTTAGGCAAGAGTTTCAGTGGTCAGATCTCTCCGTCCAGCGTCTCTATGACCAGTAACAGTGATTTAGAGCTTCTGAACGGTCTAACGGAGCTTATACCTGCTTATGTTGAAAACCTTATTTCTAGGTCAGAGAAAGTCGTTTTATGCAATGGAAAGAGAAATAGTGAAAAACATAATAATTTTGTTTTGTGCATGAATAAAATCCTGTTTGCAATGCAAAAACACACTTCTCGCTGTGGTAGAAGTTTTTTAGCACATCCCTTTAGGCGAGAGTTTCAGTGGTCAGATCTCTCCGTCCAGCGTCTCTATGACCAGTAACAGTGATTTAGAGCTTCTGAGCGGTCTAACGGAGCTTATACCTGCTTATGTTGAAAACCTTATTTCTGGGTCAGAGAAAGTCGTTTTATGCAATGGGAAGAGAAATAGTGAAAAACATAAAAAAAAAAAATTTGTGCATGAATAAAATCCTGTTTGCAATGAAAAAGGACACTTCTCGCTGTAATAGAAGTTTTTTAGCACATCCCTTTAGGCAAGAGTTTCAGTGGTCAGAACGCTCTGTCCATCGTCTCTATGACCAGTAACAGTGATTTAGAGCTTCTGAGCGGTCTAACGGAGCTTATACCTGCTTATGTTGAAAACCTTATTTCTAGGTCAGAGAAAGTCGTTTTATGCAATGGAAAGAGAAATAGTGAAAAACATAATAATTTTGTTTTGTGCATGAATAAAATCCTGTTTGCAATGCAAAAACACACTTCTCGCTGTGTTAGAAGTTTTTTGCACATCCCTTTAGGCAAGAGTTTCAGTGGTCAGATCTCGCCGTCCAGCGTCTCTATGACCAGTAACAGTGATTTAGAGCTTCTGAGCGGTCTAACGGAGCTTATACCTGCTTATGTTGAAAACCTTATTTCTGGGTCAGATAAAGTCGTTTTATGCAATGGGAAGAGAAATAGTGAAAAACATAATAATTTTGTTTTGTGCATGAATAAAATCCTCTTTGCAATGCAAAAACACACTTCTCGCTGTGTTAGAAGTTTTTTGCACATCCCTTTAGGCAAGAGTTTCAGTGGTCAGATCGCTCCGTCCAGCGTCTCTATGACCAGTAACAGTGATTTAGAGCTTCTGAGCGGTCTAACGGAGCTTATACCTGCTTATGTTGAAAACCTTATTTCTGGGTCAGAGAAAGTCGTTTTATGCAATGGGAAGAGAAATAGTGAAAAACAAACAAAAAAAATTTTGTGCATGAATAAAATCCTGTTTGCAATAAAAAAGGACACTTCTCGCTGTAATAGAAGTTTTTTAGCACATCCCTTTAGGCAAGAGTTTCAGTGGTCAGAACGCTCTGTCCATCGTCTCTATGACCAGTAACAGTGATTTAGAGCTTCTGAGCGGTCTAACGGAGCTTATACCTGCTTATGTTGAAAACCTTATTTCTGGGTCAGAGAAAGTCGTTTTATGCAATGGGAAGAGAAATAGTGAAAAACATAATAATTTTGTTTTGTGCATGAATAAAATCCTGTTTGCAATGCAAAAACACACTTCTCGCTGTGTTAGAAGTTTTTTGCACATCCCTTTAGGCAAGAGTTTCAGTGGTCAGATCTCGCCGTCCAGCGTCTCTTTGACCAGTAACAGTGATTTAGAGCTTCTGAGCGGTCTAACGGAGCTTATACCTGCTTATGTTGAAAACCTTATTTCTGGGTCAGAGAAAGTCGTTTTATGCAATGGGAAGAGAAATAGTGAAAAACATAATAATTTTGTTTTGTGCATGAACAAAATCCTGTTTGCAATGCAAAAACACACTTCTCGCTGTGTTAGAAGTTTTTTGCACATCCCTTTAGGCAAGAGTTTCAGTGGTCAGATCTCTCCGTCCAGCGTCTCTATGACCAGTAACAGTGATTTAGAGCTTCTGAACGGTCTAACGGAGCTTATACCTGCTTATGTTGAAAACCTTATTTCTAGGTCAGAGAAAGTCGTTTTATGCAATGGAAAGAGAAATAGTGAAAAACATAATAATTTTGTTTTGTGCATGAATAAAATCCTGTTTGCAATGCAAAAACACACCTCGCTGTGTTAGAAGTTTTTTGCACATCCCTTTAGGCAAGAGTTTCAGTGGTCAGATCTCGCCGTCCAGCGTCTCTATGACCAGTAACAGTGATTTAGAGCTTCTGAGCGGTCTAACGGAGCATAACGGAAGCATAACGGAACATAACCTGCTTATGTTGAAAACCTTATTTCTGGGTCAGAGAAAGTCGTTTTATGCAATGGGAAGAGAAATAGTGAAAAACATAATAATTTTGTTTTGTGCATGAATAAAATCCTCTTTGCAATGCAAAAACACACTTCTCGCTGTGTTAGAAGTTTTTTGCACATCCCTTTAGGCAAGAGTTTCAGTGGTCAGATCGCTCCGTCCAGCGTCTCTATGACCAGTAACAGTGATTTAGAGCTTCTGAGCGGTCTAACGGAGCTTATACCTGCTTATGTTGAAAACCTTATTTCTGGGTCAGAGAAAGTCGTTTTATGCAATGGGAAGAGAAATAGTGAAAAACATAAAAAAAAAAATTGTGCATTAATAAAATCCTGTTTGCAATGCAAAAACACACCTCGCTGTGTTAGAAGTTTTTTAGCACATCCCTTTAAGCAAGAGTTTCAGTGGTCAGATCTCTCCGTCCAGCGTATCTATGACTGGTAACAGTGATTTAGAGCTTCTGAGCGGTCTAACGGAGCTTTTTCCTGCTTATGTTGAAAACCTTATTTCTGGGTCAGAGAAAGTCGTTTTATGCAATGGGAAGAGAAATAGTGAAAAACATAATAATTTTGTTTTGTGCATGAATAAAATCCTGTTTGCAATGCAAAAACACACTTCTTGCTGTGTTAGAAGTTTTTTGCACATCCCTTTAGGCAAGGGTTTCAGTGGTCAGATCTCTACGTCCATCGTCTCTATGACCAGTAAAAGTGATTTAGAGCTTCTGAGTGGTCTAACGGAGCTTATACCTGCTTATGTTGAAAACCTTATTTCTGGGTCAGAGAAAGTCGTTTTATGCAATGGGAAGAGAAAAAGTGAAAAACATAAAAAAAAAAATTGTGCATTAATAAAATCCTGTTTGCAATGCAAAAACACACCTCGCTGTGTTAGAAGTTTTTTAGCACATCCCTTTAAGCAAGAGTTTCAGTGGTCAGATCTCTCCGTCCAGCGTATCTATGACTAGTAACAGTGATTTAGAGCTTCTGAGCGGTCTAACGGAGCTTTTTCCTGCTTATGTTGAAAACCTTATTTCTGGGTCAGAGAAAGTCGTTTTATGCAATGGGAAGAGAAATAGTGAAAAACATAATAATTTTGTTTTGTGCATGAATAAAATCCTGTTTGCAATGCAAAAACACACTTCTCGCTGTGTTAGAAGTTTTTTAGCACATCCCTTTAGGCAAGAGTTTCAGTGGTCAGATCTCTCCGTCCAGCGTCTCTATGACCAGTAACAGTGATTTAGAGCTTCTGAGCGGTCTAACGGAGCTTATACCTGCTTATGTTGAAAACCTTATTTCTGGGTCAGAGAAAGTCGTTTTATGCAATGGGAAGAGAAATAGTGAAAAACAAACAAAAAAAATTTTGTGCATGAATAAAATCCTGTTTGCAATGCAAAAAGACACTTCTCGCTGTATTAGAAGTTTTTTAGCACATCCCTTTAGGCAAGAGTTTCAGTGGTCAGATCGCTCCGTCCAGCGTCTCTATGACCAGTAACAGTGATTTAGAGCTTCTGAGCGGTCTAACGGAGCTTATACCTGCTTATGTTGAAAACCTTATTTCTGGGTCAGAGAAAGTCGTTTTATGCAATGGGAAGAGAAATAGTGAAAAACATAAAAAAAAAAATTGTGCATTAATAAAATCCTGTTTGCAATGCAAAAACACACCTCGCTGTGTTAGAAGTTTTTTAGCACATCCCTTTAAGCAAGAGTTTCAGTGGTCAGATCTCTCCGTCCAGCGTATCTATGACTGGTAACAGTGATTTAGAGCTTCTGAGCGGTCTAACGGAGCTTTTTCCTGCTTATGTTGAAAACCTTATTTCTGGGTCAGAGAAAGTCGTTTTATGCAATGGGAAGAGAAATAGTGAAAAACATAATAATTTTGTTTTGTGCATGAATAAAATCCTGTTTGCAATGCAAAAACACACTTCTCGCTGTGTTAGAAGTTTTTTAGCACATCCCTTTAGGCAAGAGTTTCAGTGGTCAGATCTCTCCGTCCAGCGTCTCTATGACCAGTAACAGTGATTTAGAGCTTCTGAGCGGTCTAACGGAGCTTATACCTGCTTATGTTGAAAACCTTATTTCTGGGTCAGAGAAAGTCGTTTTATGCAATGGGAAGAGAAATAGTGAAAAACAAACAAAAAAAATTTTGTGCATGAATAAAATCCTGTTTGCAATGCAAAAAGACACTTCTCGCTGTATTAGAAGTTTTTTAGCACATCCCTTTAGGCAAGAGTTTCAGTGGTCAGATCGCTATGTCCAGCGTCTCTATCGCCAGTAACAGTGATTTAGAGCTTCTGAGCGGTCTAACGGAGCTTATACCTGCTTACGTTGAAAACCTTATTTCTGGGTCAGAGAAAGTCGTTTTATGCAATGGGAAGAGAAATAGTGAAAAACATATTAATTTTGTTTTGTGCATGAATAAAATCCTGTTTGCAATGCAAAAACACACTTCTCGCTGTGTTAGAAGTTTTTTGCACATCCCTTTAGGCAAGAGTTTCAATGTTCAGATCTCTCCGTCCAGCGTCTCTATGACCAGTAACAGTGATTTAGAGCTTCTGAGCGGTCTAAAGGAGCTTATACCTGCTTATGTTGAAAACCTTATTTCTGGGTCAGAGAAAGTCGTTTTATGCAATGGGAAGAGAAATAGTGAAAAACATAATAATTTTGTTTTGTGCATGAACAAAATCCTGTTTGCAATGCAAAAACACACTTCTCGCTGTGTTAGAAGTTTTTTGCACATCCCTTTAGGCAAGAGTTTCAGTGGTCAGATCTCTCCGTCCAGCGTCTCTATGACCAGTAACAGTGATTTAGAGCTTCTGAGCGGTCTAACGGAGCTTATACCTGCTTATGTTGAAAACCTTATTTCTAGGTCAGAGAAAGTCGTTTTATGCAATGGAAAGAGAAATAGTGAAAAACATAATAATTTTGTTTTGTGCATGAATAAAATCCTGTTTGCAATGCAAAAACACACCTCGCTGTGTTAGAAGTTTTTTGCACATCCCTTTAGGCAAGAGTTTCAGTGGTCAGATCTCGCCGTCCAGCGTCTCTATGACCAGTAACAGTGATTTAGAGCTTCTGAGCGGTCTAACGGAGCATAACGGAAGCATAACGGAACATAACCTGCTTATGTTGAAAACCTTATTTCTGGGTCAGAGAAAGTCGTTTTATGCAATGGGAAGAGAAATAGTGAAAAACATAATAATTTTGTTTTGTGCATGAATAAAATCCTCTTTGCAATGCAAAAACACACTTCTCGCTGTGTTAGAAGTTTTTTGCACATCCCTTTAGGCAAGAGTTTCAGTGGTCAGATCGCTCCGTCCAGCGTCTCTATGACCAGTAACAGTGATTTAGAGCTTCTGAGCGGTCTAACGGAGCTTATACCTGCTTATGTTGAAAACCTTATTTCTGGGTCAGAGAAAGTCGTTTTATGCAATGGGAAGAGAAATAGTGAAAAACATAAAAAAAAAAATTGTGCATTAATAAAATCCTGTTTGCAATGCAAAAACACACCTCGCTGTGTTAGAAGTTTTTTAGCACATCCCTTTAAGCAAGAGTTTCAGTGGTCAGATCTCTCCGTCCAGCGTATCTATGACTGGTAACAGTGATTTAGAGCTTCTGAGCGGTCTAACGGAGCTTTTTCCTGCTTATGTTGAAAACCTTATTTCTGGGTCAGAGAAAGTCGTTTTATGCAATGGGAAGAGAAATAGTGAAAAACATAATAATTTTGTTTTGTGCATGAATAAAATCCTGTTTGCAATGCAAAAACACACTTCTCGCTGTGGTAGAAGTTTTTTAGCACATCCCTTTAGGCAAGAGTTTCAGTGGTCAGATCTCTCCGTCCAGCGTCTCTATGACCAGTAACAGTGATTTAGAGCTTCTGAGCGGTCTAACGGAGCTTATACCTGCTTATGTTGAAAACCTTATTTCTGGGTCAGAGAAAGTCGTTTTATGCAATGGGAAGAGAAATAGTGAAAAACATAAAAAAAAAAAATTTGTGCATGAATAAAATCCTGTTTGCAATGAAAAAGGACACTTCTCGCTGTAATAGAAGTTTTTTAGCACATCCCTTTAGGCAAGAGTTTCAGTGGTCAGAACGCTCTGTCCATCGTCTCTATGACCAGTAACAGTGATTTAGAGCTTCTGAGCGGTCTAACGGAGCTTATACCTGCTTATGTTGAAAACCTTATTTCTAGGTCAGAGAAAGTCGTTTTATGCAATGGAAAGAGAAATAGTGAAAAACATAATAATTTTGTTTTGTGCATGAATAAAATCCTGTTTGCAATGCAAAAACACACTTCTCGCTGTGTTAGAAGTTTTTTGCACATCCCTTTAGGCAAGAGTTTCAGTGGTCAGATCTCGCCGTCCAGCGTCTCTATGACCAGTAACAGTGATTTAGAGCTTCTGAGCGGTCTAACGGAGCTTATACCTGCTTATGTTGAAAACCTTATTTCTGGGTCAGATAAAGTCGTTTTATGCAATGGGAAGAGAAATAGTGAAAAACATAATAATTTTGTTTTGTGCATGAATAAAATCCTCTTTGCAATGCAAAAACACACTTCTCGCTGTGTTAGAAGTTTTTTGCACATCCCTTTAGGCAAGAGTTTCAGTGGTCAGATCGCTCCGTCCAGCGTCTCTATGACCAGTAACAGTGATTTAGAGCTTCTGAGCGGTCTAACGGAGCTTATACCTGCTTATGTTGAAAACCTTATTTCTGGGTCAGAGAAAGTCGTTTTATGCAATGGGAAGAGAAATAGTGAAAAACAAACAAAAAAAATTTTGTGCATGAATAAAATCCTGTTTGCAATAAAAAAGGACACTTCTCGCTGTAATAGAAGTTTTTTAGCACATCCCTTTAGGCAAGAGTTTCAGTGGTCAGAACGCTCTGTCCATCGTCTCTATGACCAGTAACAGTGATTTAGAGCTTCTGAGCGGTCTAACGGAGCTTATACCTGCTTATGTTGAAAACCTTATTTCTGGGTCAGAGAAAGTCGTTTTATGCAATGGGAAGAGAAATAGTGAAAAACATAATAATTTTGTTTTGTGCATGAATAAAATCCTGTTTGCAATGCAAAAACACACTTCTCGCTGTGTTAGAAGTTTTTTGCACATCCCTTTAGGCAAGAGTTTCAGTGGTCAGATCTCGCCGTCCAGCGTCTCTTTGACCAGTAACAGTGATTTAGAGCTTCTGAGCGGTCTAACGGAGCTTATACCTGCTTATGTTGAAAACCTTATTTCTGGGTCAGAGAAAGTCGTTTTATGCAATGGGAAGAGAAATAGTGAAAAACATAATAATTTTGTTTTGTGCATGAACAAAATCCTGTTTGCAATGCAAAAACACACTTCTCGCTGTGTTAGAAGTTTTTTGCACATCCCTTTAGGCAAGAGTTTCAGTGGTCAGATCTCTCCGTCCAGCGTCTCTATGACCAGTAACAGTGATTTAGAGCTTCTGAACGGTCTAACGGAGCTTATACCTGCTTATGTTGAAAACCTTATTTCTAGGTCAGAGAAAGTCGTTTTATGCAATGGAAAGAGAAATAGTGAAAAACATAATAATTTTGTTTTGTGCATGAATAAAATCCTGTTTGCAATGCAAAAACACACCTCGCTGTGTTAGAAGTTTTTTGCACATCCCTTTAGGCAAGAGTTTCAGTGGTCAGATCTCGCCGTCCAGCGTCTCTATGACCAGTAACAGTGATTTAGAGCTTCTGAGCGGTCTAACGGAGCATAACGGAAGCATAACGGAACATAACCTGCTTATGTTGAAAACCTTATTTCTGGGTCAGAGAAAGTCGTTTTATGCAATGGGAAGAGAAATAGTGAAAAACATAATAATTTTGTTTTGTGCATGAATAAAATCCTCTTTGCAATGCAAAAACACACTTCTCGCTGTGTTAGAAGTTTTTTGCACATCCCTTTAGGCAAGAGTTTCAGTGGTCAGATCGCTCCGTCCAGCGTCTCTATGACCAGTAACAGTGATTTAGAGCTTCTGAGCGGTCTAACGGAGCTTATACCTGCTTATGTTGAAAACCTTATTTCTGGGTCAGAGAAAGTCGTTTTATGCAATGGGAAGAGAAATAGTGAAAAACATAAAAAAAAAATTGTGCATTAATAAAATCCTGTTTGCAATGCAAAAACACACCTCGCTGTGTTAGAAGTTTTTTAGCACATCCCTTTAAGCAAGAGTTTCAGTGGTCAGATCTCTCCGTCCAGCGTATCTATGACTGGTAACAGTGATTTAGAGCTTCTGAGCGGTCTAACGGAGCTTTTTCCTGCTTATGTTGAAAACCTTATTTCTGGGTCAGAGAAAGTCGTTTTATGCAATGGGAAGAGAAATAGTGAAAAACATAATAATTTTGTTTTGTGCATGAATAAAATCCTGTTTGCAATGCAAAAACACACTTCTTGCTGTGTTAGAAGTTTTTTGCACATCCCTTTAGGCAAGGGTTTCAGTGGTCAGATCTCTACGTCCATCGTCTCTATGACCAGTAAAAGTGATTTAGAGCTTCTGAGTGGTCTAACGGAGCTTATACCTGCTTATGTTGAAAACCTTATTTCTGGGTCAGAGAAAGTCGTTTTATGCAATGGGAAGAGAAAAAGTGAAAAACATAAAAAAAAAAATTGTGCATTAATAAAATCCTGTTTGCAATGCAAAAACACACCTCGCTGTGTTAGAAGTTTTTTAGCACATCCCTTTAAGCAAGAGTTTCAGTGGTCAGATCTCTCCGTCCAGCGTATCTATGACTAGTAACAGTGATTTAGAGCTTCTGAGCGGTCTAACGGAGCTTTTTCCTGCTTATGTTGAAAACCTTATTTCTGGGTCAGAGAAAGTCGTTTTATGCAATGGGAAGAGAAATAGTGAAAAACATAATAATTTTGTTTTGTGCATGAATAAAATCCTGTTTGCAATGCAAAAACACACTTCTCGCTGTGTTAGAAGTTTTTTAGCACATCCCTTTAGGCAAGAGTTTCAGTGGTCAGATCTCTCCGTCCAGCGTCTCTATGACCAGTAACAGTGATTTAGAGCTTCTGAGCGGTCTAACGGAGCTTATACCTGCTTATGTTGAAAACCTTATTTCTGGGTCAGAGAAAGTCGTTTTATGCAATGGGAAGAGAAATAGTGAAAAACAAACAAAAAAAATTTTGTGCATGAATAAAATCCTGTTTGCAATGCAAAAAGACACTTCTCGCTGTATTAGAAGTTTTTTAGCACATCCCTTTAGGCAAGAGTTTCAGTGGTCAGATCGCTATGTCCAGCGTCTCTATCGCCAGTAACAGTGATTTAGAGCTTCTGAGCGGTCTAACGGAGCTTATACCTGCTTACGTTGAAAACCTTATTTCTGGGTCAGAGAAAGTCGTTTTATGCAATGGGAAGAGAAATAGTGAAAAACATATTAATTTTGTTTTGTGCATGAATAAAATCCTGTTTGCAATGCAAAAACACACTTCTCGCTGTGTTAGAAGTTTTTTGCACATCCCTTTAGGCAAGAGTTTCAATGTTCAGATCTCTCCGTCCAGCGTCTCTATGACCAGTAACAGTGATTTAGAGCTTCTGAGCGGTCTAAAGGAGCTTATACCTGCTTATGTTGAAAACCTTATTTCTGGGTCAGAGAAAGTCGTTTTATGCAATGGGAAGAGAAATAGTGAAAAACATAATAATTTTGTTTTGTGCATGAACAAAATCCTGTTTGCAATGCAAAAACACACTTCTCGCTGTGTTAGAAGTTTTTTGCACATCCCTTTAGGCAAGAGTTTCAGTGGTCAGATCTCTCCGTCCAGCGTCTCTATGACCAGTAACAGTGATTTAGAGCTTCTGAGCGGTCTAACGGAGCTTATACCTGCTTATGTTGAAAACCTTATTTCTAGGTCAGAGAAAGTCGTTTTATGCAATGGAAAGAGAAATAGTGAAAAACATAATAATTTTGTTTTGTGCATGAATAAAATCCTGTTTGCAATGCAAAAACACACCTCGCTGTGTTAGAAGTTTTTTGCACATCCCTTTAGGCAAGAGTTTCAGTGGTCAGATCTCGCCGTCCAGCGTCTCTATGACCAGTAACAGTGATTTAGAGCTTCTGAGCGGTCTAACGGAGCATAACGGAAGCATAACGGAACATAACCTGCTTATGTTGAAAACCTTATTTCTGGGTCAGAGAAAGTCGTTTTATGCAATGGGAAGAGAAATAGTGAAAAACATAATAATTTTGTTTTGTGCATGAATAAAATCCTCTTTGCAATGCAAAAACACACTTCTCGCTGTGTTAGAAGTTTTTTGCACATCCCTTTAGGCAAGAGTTTCAGTGGTCAGATCGCTCCGTCCAGCGTCTCTATGACCAGTAACAGTGATTTAGAGCTTCTGAGCGGTCTAACGGAGCTTATACCTGCTTATGTTGAAAACCTTATTTCTGGGTCAGAGAAAGTCGTTTTATGCAATGGGAAGAGAAATAGTGAAAAACATAAAAAAAAAAATTGTGCATTAATAAAATCCTGTTTGCAATGCAAAAACACACCTCGCTGTGTTAGAAGTTTTTTAGCACATCCCTTTAAGCAAGAGTTTCAGTGGTCAGATCTCTCCGTCCAGCGTATCTATGACTGGTAACAGTGATTTAGAGCTTCTGAGCGGTCTAACGGAGCTTTTTCCTGCTTATGTTGAAAACCTTATTTCTGGGTCAGAGAAAGTCGTTTTATGCAATGGGAAGAGAAATAGTGAAAAACATAATAATTTTGTTTTGTGCATGAATAAAATCCTGTTTGCAATGCAAAAACACACTTCTCGCTGTGGTAGAAGTTTTTTAGCACATCCCTTTAGGCAAGAGTTTCAGTGGTCAGATCTCTCCGTCCAGCGTCTCTATGACCAGTAACAGTGATTTAGAGCTTCTGAGCGGTCTAACGGAGCTTATACCTGCTTATGTTGAAAACCTTATTTCTGGGTCAGAGAAAGTCGTTTTATGCAATGGGAAGAGAAATAGTGAAAAACATAAAAAAAAAAAATTTGTGCATGAATAAAATCCTGTTTGCAATGAAAAAGGACACTTCTCGCTGTAATAGAAGTTTTTTAGCACATCCCTTTAGGCAAGAGTTTCAGTGGTCAGAACGCTCTGTCCATCGTCTCTATGACCAGTAACAGTGATTTAGAGCTTCTGAGCGGTCTAACGGAGCTTATACCTGCTTATGTTGAAAACCTTATTTCTAGGTCAGAGAAAGTCGTTTTATGCAATGGAAAGAGAAATAGTGAAAAACATAATAATTTTGTTTTGTGCATGAATAAAATCCTGTTTGCAATGCAAAAACACACTTCTCGCTGTGTTAGAAGTTTTTTGCACATCCCTTTAGGCAAGAGTTTCAGTGGTCAGATCTCGCCGTCCAGCGTCTCTATGACCAGTAACAGTGATTTAGAGCTTCTGAGCGGTCTAACGGAGCTTATACCTGCTTATGTTGAAAACCTTATTTCTGGGTCAGATAAAGTCGTTTTATGCAATGGGAAGAGAAATAGTGAAAAACATAATAATTTTGTTTTGTGCATGAATAAAATCCTCTTTGCAATGCAAAAACACACTTCTCGCTGTGTTAGAAGTTTTTTGCACATCCCTTTAGGCAAGAGTTTCAGTGGTCAGATCGCTCCGTCCAGCGTCTCTATGACCAGTAACAGTGATTTAGAGCTTCTGAGCGGTCTAACGGAGCTTATACCTGCTTATGTTGAAAACCTTATTTCTGGGTCAGAGAAAGTCGTTTTATGCAATGGGAAGAGAAATAGTGAAAAACATAAAAAAAAAAAATTGTGCATTAATAAAATCCTGTTTGCAATGCAAAAACACACCTCGCTGTGTTAGAAGTTTTTTAGCACATCCCTTTAAGCAAGAGTTTCAGTGGTCAGATCTCTCCGTCCAGCGTATCTATGACTAGTAACAGTGATTTAGAGCTTCTGAGCGGTCTAACGGAGCTTTTTCCTGCTTATGTTGAAAACCTTATTTCTGGGTCAGAGAAAGTCGTTTTATGCAATGGGAAGAGAAATAGTGAAAAACATAATAATTTTGTTTTGTGCATGAATAAAATCCTGTTTGCAATGCAAAAACACACTTCTCGCTGTGTTAGAAGTTTTTTAGCACATCCCTTTAGGCAAGAGTTTCAGTGGTCAGATCTCTCCGTCCAGCGTCTCTATGACCAGTAACAGTGATTTAGAGCTTCTGAGCGGTCTAACGGAGCTTATACCTGCTTATGTTGAAAACCTTATTTCTGGGTCAGAGAAAGTCGTTTTATGCAATGGGAAGAGAAATAGTGAAAAACAAACCAAAAAAATTTTGTGCATGAATAAAATCCTGTTTGCAATGCAAAAAGACACTTCTCGCTGTATTAGAAGTTTTTTAGCACATCCCTTTAGGCAAGAGTTTCAGTGGTCAGATCGCTATGTCCAGCGTCTCTATCGCCAGTAACAGTGATTTAGAGCTTCTGAGCGGTCTAACGGAGCTTATACCTGCTTACGTTG
This sequence comes from Cirrhinus molitorella, assembly GCA_033026305.1. Lineage (NCBI taxonomy): Eukaryota > Metazoa > Chordata > Actinopteri > Cypriniformes > Cyprinidae > Cirrhinus > Cirrhinus molitorella. The sequence continues at coordinate 31,377,826 of CM065125.1, read as the reverse complement.
AAAACCTTATTTCTGGGTCAGAGAAAGTCGTTTTATGCAATGGGAAGAGAAATAGTGAAAAACATATTAATTTTGTTTTGTGCATGAATAAAATCCTGTTTGCAATGCAAAAACACACTTCTCGCTGTGTTAGAAGTTTTTTGCACATCCCTTTAGGCAAGAGTTTCAATGTTCAGATCTCTCCGTCCAGCGTCTCTATGACCAGTAACAGTGATTTAGAGCTTCTGAGCGGTCTAAAGGAGCTTATACCTGCTCATGTTGAAAACCTTATTTCTGGGTCAGAGAAAGTCGTTTTATGCAATGGGAAGAGAAATAGTGAAAAACATAATAATTTTGTTTTGTGCATGAACAAAATCCTGTTTGCAATGCAAAAACACACTTCTCGCTGTGTTAGAAGTTTTTTGCACATCGCTTTAGGCAAGAGTTTCAGTGGTCAGATCTCTCCGTCCAGCGTCTCTATGACCAGTAACAGTGATTTAGAGCTTCTGAGCGGTCTAACGGAGCTTATACCTGCTTATGTTGAAAACCTTATTTCTGGGTCAGAGAAAGTCGTTTTATGCAATGGGAAGAGAAATAGTGAAAAACATAAAAAAAAAAAATTTGTGCATTAATAAAATCCTGTTTGCAATGCAAAAATACACTTCTCGCTGTGTTAGAAGTTTTTTAGCACATCCCTTTAAGCAAGAGTTTCAGTGGTCAGATCGCTCCGTCCAGCGTCTCTATGACCAGTAACAGTGATTTAGAGCTTCTGAGCGGTCTAACGGAGCTTATACCTGCTTATGTTGAAAACCTTATTTCTAGGTCAGAGAAAGTCGTTTTATGCAATGGGAAGAGAAATAGTGAAAAACATAATAATTTTGTTTTGTGCATGAATAAAATCCTGTTTGCAATGCAAAAACACACTTTTCGCTGTGTTAGAAGTTTTTTGCACATCCCTTTAGGCAAGAGTTTCAGTGGTCAGATCTCTCCGTCCAGCGTCTCTATGACCAGTAACAGTGATTTAGAGCTTCTGAGCGGTCTAACGGAGCTTATACCTGTTTATGTTGAAAACCTTATTTCTGGGTCAGAGAAAGTCGTTTTATGCAATGGGAAGAGAAATAGTGAAAAACAAAAACAAAAAATTTTGTGCATGAATAAAATCCTCTTTGCAATGCAAAAACACACTTCTCGCTGTGTTAGAAGTTTTTTGCACATCCCTTTAGGCAAGAGTTTCAGTGGTCAGATCGCTCCGTCCAGCGTCTCTATGACCAGTAACAGTGAGTTAGAGCTTCTGAGCGGTCTAACGGAGCTTATACCTGCTTATGTTGAAAACCTTATTTCTGGGTCAGAGAAAGTCGTTTTATGTAATGGGAAGAGAAATAGTGAAAAACATAAAAAAAATTTTGTGCATTAATAAAATCCTGTTTGCAATGCAAAAACACACTTCTCGCTGTGTTAGAAGTTTTTTAGCACATCCCTTTAAGCAAGAGTTTCAGAGGTCAGATCGCTCCGTCCAGCGTCTCTATGACCAGTAACAGTGAGTTAGAGCTTCTGAGCGGTCTAAAGGAGCTTTTTCCTGCTTATGTTGAAAACCTTATTTCTGGGTCAGAGAAAGTCGTTTTATGCAATGGGAAGAGAAATAGTGAAAAACAAACAAAAAAAATTTTGTGCATGAATAAAATCCTGTTTGCAATGCAAAAAGACACTTCTCGCTGTGTTAGAAGTTTTTTAGCACATCCCTTTAGGCAAGATTTACAGTTGTCAGATCGCTCTGCCCAGCGTCTCTATGACCAGTAACAGTGATTTAGAGCTTCTGAGCGGTCTAACGGAGCTTATACCTGCTTACGTTGAAAACCTTATTTCTGGGTCAGAGAAAGTCGTTTTATGCAATGGGAAGAGAAATAGTGAAAAACATATTAATTTTGTTTTGTGCATGAATAAAATCCTGTTTGCAATGCAAAAACACACTTCTCGCTGTGTTAGAAGTTTTTTGCACATCCCTTTAGGCAAGCGTTTCAGTGGTCAGATCTCTCCGTCCAGCGTCTCTATGACCAGTAACAGTTATTTAGAGCTTCTGAGTGGTCTAACGGAGCTTATACCTGCTTATGTTGAAAACCTTATTTCTGGGTCAGAGAAAGTCGTTTTATGCAATGGGAAGAGAAATAGTGAAAAACATAAAAAAAAAAAAATTGTGCATTAATAAAATCCTGTTTGCAATGCAAAAACACACCTCGCTGTGTTAGAAGTTTTTTAGCACATCCCTTTAAGCAAGAGTTTCAGTGGTCAGATCTCTCCGTCCAGCGTATCTATGACTAGTAACAGTGATTTAGAGCTTCTGAGCGGTCTAACGGAGCTTTTTCCTGCTTATGTTGAAAACCTTATTTCTGGGTCAGAGAAAGTCGTTTTATGCAATGGGAAGAGAAATAGTGAAAAACATAATAATTTTGTTTTGTGCATGAATAAAATCCTGTTTGCAATGCAAAAACACACTTCTCGCTGTGTTAGAAGTTTTTTAGCACATCCCTTTAGGCAAGAGTTTCAGTGGTCAGATCTCTCCGTCCAGCGTCTCTATGACCAGTAACAGTGATTTAGAGCTTCTGAGCGGTCTAACGGAGCTTATACCTGCTTATGTTGAAAACCTTATTTCTGGGTCAGAGAAAGTCGTTTTATGCAATGGGAAGAGAAATAGTGAAAAACAAACAAAAAAAATTTTGTGCATGAATAAAATCCTGTTTGCAATGCAAAAAGACACTTCTCGCTGTATTAGAAGTTTTTTAGCACATCCCTTTAGGCAAGAGTTTCAGTGGTCAGATCGCTATGTCCAGCGTCTCTATCGCCAGTAACAGTGATTTAGAGCTTCTGAGCGGTCTAACGGAGCTTATACCTGCTTATGTTGAAAACCTTATTTCTGGGTCAGAGAAAGTCGTTTTATGCAATGGGAAGAGAAATAGTGAAAAACAAACAAAAAAAATTTTGTGCATGAATAAAATCCTGTTTGCAATAAAAAAGGACACTTCTCGCTGTAATAGAAGTTTTTTAGCACATCCCTTTAGGCAAGAGTTTCAGTGGTCAGAACGCTCTGTCCATCGTCTCTATGACCAGTAACAGTGATTTAGAGCTTCTGAGCGGTCTAACGGAGCTTATACCTGCTTATGTTGAAAACCTTATTTCTGGGTCAGAGAAAGTCGTTTTATGCAATGGGAAGAGAAATAGTGAAAAACATAATAATTTTGTTTTGTGCATGAATAAAATCCTGTTTGCAATGCAAAAACACACTTCTCGCTGTGTTAGAAGTTTTTTGCACATCCCTTTAGGCAAGAGTTTCAGTGGTCAGATCTCGCCGTCCAGCGTCTCTTTGACCAGTAACAGTGATTTAGAGCTTCTGAGCGGTCTAACGGAGCTTATACCTGCTTATGTTGAAAACCTTATTTCTGGGTCAGAGAAAGTCGTTTTATGCAATGGGAAGAGAAATAGTGAAAAACATAATAATTTTGTTTTGTGCATGAATAAAATCCTCTTTGCAATGCAAAAACACACTTCTCGCTGTCTTAGAAGTTTTTTGCACATCCCTTTAGGCAAGAGTTTCAGTGGTCAGATCGCTCCGTCCAGCGTCTCTATGACCAGTAACAGTGATTTAGAGCTTCTGAGCGGTCTAACGGAGCTTATACCTGCTTATGTTGAAAACCTTATTTCTGGGTCAGAGAAAGTCGTTTTATGTAATGGGAAGAGAAATAGTGAAAAACAAACCAAAAAAATTTTGTGCATGAATAAAATCCTGTTTGCAATGCAAAAAGACACTTCTCGCTGTATTAGAAGTTTTTTAGCACATCCCTTTAGGCAAGAGTTTCAGTGGTCAGATCGCTATGTCCAGCGTCTCTATCGCCAGTAACAGTGATTTAGAGCTTCTGAGCGGTCTAACGGAGCTTATACCTGCTTACGTTGAAAACCTTATTTCTGGGTCAGAGAAAGTCGTTTTATGCAATGGGAAGAGAAATAGTGAAAAACATATTAATTTTGTTTTGTGCATGAATAAAATCCTGTTTGCAATGCAAAAACACACTTCTCGCTGTGTTAGAAGTTTTTTGCACATCCCTTTAGGCAAGAGTTTCAATGTTCAGATCTCTCCGTCCAGCGTCTCTATGACCAGTAACAGTGATTTAGAGCTTCTGAGCGGTCTAAAGGAGCTTATACCTGCTCATGTTGAAAACCTTATTTCTGGGTCAGAGAAAGTCGTTTTATGCAATGGGAAGAGAAATAGTGAAAAACATAATAATTTTGTTTTGTGCATGAACAAAATCCTGTTTGCAATGCAAAAACACACTTCTCGCTGTGTTAGAAGTTTTTTGCACATCGCTTTAGGCAAGAGTTTCAGTGGTCAGATCTCTCCGTCCAGCGTCTCTATGACCAGAAACAGTGATTTAGAGCTTCTGAGCGGTCTAACGGAGCTTATACCTGCTTATGTTGAAAACCTTATTTCTGGGTCAGAGAAAGTCGTTTTATGCAATGGGAAGAGAAATAGTGAAAAACATAAAAAAAAAAAATTTGTGCATTAATAAAATCCTGTTTGCAATGCAAAAATACACTTCTCGCTGTGTTAGAAGTTTTTTAGCACATCCCTTTAAGCAAGAGTTTCAGTGGTCAGATCGCTCCGTCCAGCGTCTCTATGACCAGTAACAGTGATTTAGAGCTTCTGAGCGGTCTAACGGAGCTTATACCTGCTTATGTTGAAAACCTTATTTCTAGGTCAGAGAAAGTCGTTTTATGCAATGGGAAGAGAAATAGTGAAAAACATAATAATTTTGTTTTGTGCATGAATAAAATCCTGTTTGCAATGCAAAAACACACTTTTCGCTGTGTTAGAAGTTTTTTGCACATCCCTTTAGGCAAGAGTTTCAGTGGTCAGATCTCTCCGTCCAGCGTCTCTATGACCAGTAACAGTGATTTAGAGCTTCTGAGCGGTCTAACGGAGCTTATACCTGTTTATGTTGAAAACCTTATTTCTGGGTCAGAGAAAGTCGTTTTATGCAATGGGAAGAGAAATAGTGAAAAACAAAAACAAAAAATTTTGTGCATGAATAAAATCCTCTTTGCAATGCAAAAACACACTTCTCGCTGTGTTAGAAGTTTTTTGCACATCCCTTTAGGCAAGAGTTTCAGTGGTCAGATCGCTCCGTCCAGCGTCTCTATGACCAGTAACAGTGAGTTAGAGCTTCTGAGCGGTCTAACGGAGCTTATACCTGCTTATGTTGAAAACCTTATTTCTGGGTCAGAGAAAGTCGTTTTATGTAATGGGAAGAGAAATAGTGAAAAACATAAAAAAAATTTTGTGCATTAATAAAATCCTGTTTGCAATGCAAAAACACACTTCTCGCTGTGTTAGAAGTTTTTTAGCACATCCCTTTAAGCAAGAGTTTCAGAGGTCAGATCGCTCCGTCCAGCGTCTCTATGACCAGTAACAGTGAGTTAGAGCTTCTGAGCGGTCTAAAGGAGCTTTTTCCTGCTTATGTTGAAAACCTTATTTCTGGGTCAGAGAAAGTCGTTTTATGCAATGGGAAGAGAAATAGTGAAAAACAAACAAAAAAAATTTTGTGCATGAATAAAATCCTGTTTGCAATGCAAAAAGACACTTCTCGCTGTGTTAGAAGTTTTTTAGCACATCCCTTTAGGCAAGATTTACAGTTGTCAGATCGCTCTGCCCAGCGTCTCTATGACCAGTAACAGTGATTTAGAGCTTCTGAGCGGTCTAACGGAGCTTATACCTGCTTACGTTGAAAACCTTATTTCTGGGTCAGAGAAAGTCGTTTTATGCAATGGGAAGAGAAATAGTGAAAAACATATTAATTTTGTTTTGTGCATGAATAAAATCCTGTTTGCAATGCAAAAACACACTTCTCGCTGTGTTAGAAGTTTTTTGCACATCCCTTTAGGCAAGCGTTTCAGTGGTCAGATCTCTCCGTCCAGCGTCTCTATGACCAGTAACAGTTATTTAGAGCTTCTGAGTGGTCTAACGGAGCTTATACCTGCTTATGTTGAAAACCTTATTTCTGGGTCAGAGAAAGTCGTTTTATGCAATGGGAAGAGAAATAGTGAAAAACATAAAAAAAAAAAAATTGTGCATTAATAAAATCCTGTTTGCAATGCAAAAACACACCTCGCTGTGTTAGAAGTTTTTTAGCACATCCCTTTAAGCAAGAGTTTCAGTGGTCAGATCTCTCCGTCCAGCGTATCTATGACTAGTAACAGTGATTTAGAGCTTCTGAGCGGTCTAACGGAGCTTTTTCCTGCTTATGTTGAAAACCTTATTTCTGGGTCAGAGAAAGTCGTTTTATGCAATGGGAAGAGAAATAGTGAAAAACATAATAATTTTGTTTTGTGCATGAATAAAATCCTGTTTGCAATGCAAAAACACACTTCTCGCTGTGTTAGAAGTTTTTTAGCACATCCCTTTAGGCAAGAGTTTCAGTGGTCAGATCTCTCCGTCCAGCGTCTCTATGACCAGTAACAGTGATTTAGAGCTTCTGAGCGGTCTAACGGAGCTTATACCTGCTTATGTTGAAAACCTTATTTCTGGGTCAGAGAAAGTCGTTTTATGCAATGGGAAGAGAAATAGTGAAAAACATAATAATTTTGTTTTGTGCATGAATAAAATCCTGTTTGCAATGCAAAAACACACTTTTCGCTGTGTTAGAAGTTTTTTGCACATCCCTTTAGGCAAGAGTTTCAGTGGTCAGATCTCTCCGTCCAGCGTCTCTATGACCAGTAACAGTGATTTAGAGCTTCTGAGCGGTCTAACGGAGCTTATACCTGTTTATGTTGAAAACCTTATTTCTGGGTCAGAGAAAGTCGTTTTATGCAATGGGAAGAGAAATAGTGAAAAACAAAAACAAAAAATTTTGTGCATGAATAAAATCCTCTTTGCAATGCAAAAACACACTTCTCGCTGTGTTAGAAGTTTTTTGCACATCCCTTTAGGCAAGAGTTTCAGTGGTCAGATCGCTCCGTCCAGCGTCTCTATGACCAGTAACAGTGAGTTAGAGCTTCTGAGCGGTCTAACGGAGCTTATACCTGCTTATGTTGAAAACCTTATTTCTGGGTCAGAGAAAGTCGTTTTATGTAATGGGAAGAGAAATAGTGAAAAACATAAAAAAAAATTTGTGCATTAATAAAATCCTGTTTGCAATGCAAAAACACACTTCTCGCTGTGTTAGAAGTTTTTTAGCACATCCCTTTAAGCAAGAGTTTCAGAGGTCAGATCGCTCCGTCCAGCGTCTCTATGACCAGTAACAGTGAGTTAGAGCTTCTGAGCGGTCTAAAGGAGCTTTTTCCTGCTTATGTTGAAAACCTTATTTCTGGGTCAGAGAAAGTCGTTTTATGCAATGGGAAGAGAAATAGTGAAAAACAAACAAAAAAAATTTTGTGCATGAATAAAATCCTGTTTGCAATGCAAAAAGACACTTCTCGCTGTGTTAGAAGTTTTTTAGCACATCCCTTTAGGCAAGATTTACAGTTGTCAGATCGCTCTGCCCAGCGTCTCTATGACCAGTAACAGTGATTTAGAGCTTCTGAGCGGTCTAACGGAGCTTATACCTGCTTACGTTGAAAACCTTATTTCTGGGTCAGAGAAAGTCGTTTTATGCAATGGGAAGAGAAATAGTGAAAAACATATTAATTTTGTTTTGTGCATGAATAAAATCCTGTTTGCAATGCAAAAACACACTTCTCGCTGTGTTAGAAGTTTTTTGCACATCCCTTTAGGCAAGCGTTTCAGTGGTCAGATCTCTCCGTCCAGCGTCTCTATGACCAGTAACAGTTATTTAGAGCTTCTGAGTGGTCTAACGGAGCTTATACCTGCTTATGTTGAAAACCTTATTTCTGGGTCAGAGAAAGTCGTTTTATGCAATGGGAAGAGAAATAGTGAAAAACATAAAAAAAAAAAAATTGTGCATTAATAAAATCCTGTTTGCAATGCAAAAACACACCTCGCTGTGTTAGAAGTTTTTTAGCACATCCCTTTAAGCAAGAGTTTCAGTGGTCAGATCTCTCCGTCCAGCGTATCTATGACTAGTAACAGTGATTTAGAGCTTCTGAGCGGTCTAACGGAGCTTTTTCCTGCTTATGTTGAAAACCTTATTTCTGGGTCAGAGAAAGTCGTTTTATGCAATGGGAAGAGAAATAGTGAAAAACATAATAATTTTGTTTTGTGCATGAATAAAATCCTGTTTGCAATGCAAAAACACACTTCTCGCTGTGTTAGAAGTTTTTTAGCACATCCCTTTAGGCAAGAGTTTCAGTGGTCAGATCTCTCCGTCCAGCGTCTCTATGACCAGTAACAGTGATTTAGAGCTTCTGAGCGGTCTAACGGAGCTTATACCTGCTTATGTTGAAAACCTTATTTCTGGGTCAGAGAAAGTCGTTTTATGCAATGGGAAGAGAAATAGTGAAAAACAAACAAAAAAAATTTTGTGCATGAATAAAATCCTGTTTGCAATGCAAAAAGACACTTCTCGCTGTATTAGAAGTTTTTTAGCACATCCCTTTAGGCAAGAGTTTCAGTGGTCAGATCGCTATGTCCAGCGTCTCTATCGCCAGTAACAGTGATTTAGAGCTTCTGAGCGGTCTAACGGAGCTTATACCTGCTTATGTTGAAAACCTTATTTCTGGGTCAGAGAAAGTCGTTTTATGCAATGGGAAGAGAAATAGTGAAAAACAAACAAAAAAAATTTTGTGCATGAATAAAATCCTGTTTGCAATAAAAAAGGACACTTCTCGCTGTAATAGAAGTTTTTTAGCACATCCCTTTAGGCAAGAGTTTCAGTGGTCAGAACGCTCTGTCCATCGTCTCTATGACCAGTAACAGTGATTTAGAGCTTCTGAGCGGTCTAACGGAGCTTATACCTGCTTATGTTGAAAACCTTATTTCTGGGTCAGAGAAAGTCGTTTTATGCAATGGGAAGAGAAATAGTGAAAAACATAATAATTTTGTTTTGTGCATGAATAAAATCCTGTTTGCAATGCAAAAACACACTTCTCGCTGTGTTAGAAGTTTTTTGCACATCCCTTTAGGCAAGAGTTTCAGTGGTCAGATCTCGCCGTCCAGCGTCTCTTTGACCAGTAACAGTGATTTAGAGCTTCTGAGCGGTCTAACGGAGCTTATACCTGCTTATGTTGAAAACCTTATTTCTGGGTCAGAGAAAGTCGTTTTATGCAATGGGAAGAGAAATAGTGAAAAACATAATAATTTTGTTTTGTGCATGAATAAAATCCTCTTTGCAATGCAAAAACACACTTCTCGCTGTCTTAGAAGTTTTTTGCACATCCCTTTAGGCAAGAGTTTCAGTGGTCAGATCGCTCCGTCCAGCGTCTCTATGACCAGTAACAGTGATTTAGAGCTTCTGAGCGGTCTAACGGAGCTTATACCTGCTTATGTTGAAAACCTTATTTCTGGGTCAGAGAAAGTCGTTTTATGCAATGGGAAGAGAAATAGTGAAAAACATAAAAAAAAAAAATTGTGCATTAATAAAATCCTGTTTGCAATGCAAAAACACACCTCGCTGTGTTAGAAGTTTTTTAGCACATCCCTTTAAGCAAGAGTTTCAGTGGTCAGATCTCTCCGTCCAGCGTATCTATGACTAGTAACAGTGATTTAGAGCTTCTGAGCGGTCTAACGGAGCTTTTTCCTGCTTATGTTGAAAACCTTATTTCTGGGTCAGAGAAAGTCGTTTTATGCAATGGGAAGAGAAATAGTGAAAAACATAATAATTTTGTTTTGTGCATGAATAAAATCCTGTTTGCAATGCAAAAACACACTTCTCGCTGTGTTAGAAGTTTTTTAGCACATCCCTTTAGGCAAGAGTTTCAGTGGTCAGATCTCTCCGTCCAGCGTCTCTATGACCAGTAACAGTGATTTAGAGCTTCTGAGCGGTCTAACGGAGCTTATACCTGCTTATGTTGAAAACCTTATTTCTGGGTCAGAGAAAGTCGTTTTATGCAATGGGAAGAGAAATAGTGAAAAACAAACCAAAAAAATTTTGTGCATGAATAAAATCCTGTTTGCAATGCAAAAAGACACTTCTCGCTGTATTAGAAGTTTTTTAGCACATCCCTTTAGGCAAGAGTTTCAGTGGTCAGATCGCTATGTCCAGCGTCTCTATCGCCAGTAACAGTGATTTAGAGCTTCTGAGCGGTCTAACGGAGCTTATACCTGCTTACGTTGAAAACCTTATTTCTGGGTCAGAGAAAGTCGTTTTATGCAATGGGAAGAGAAATAGTGAAAAACATATTAATTTTGTTTTGTGCATGAATAAAATCCTGTTTGCAATGCAAAAACACACTTCTCGCTGTGTTAGAAGTTTTTTGCACATCCCTTTAGGCAAGAGTTTCAGTGGTCAGATCTCGCCGTCCAGCGTCTCTTTGACCAGTAACAGTGATTTAGAGCTTCTGAGCGGTCTAACGGAGCTTATACCTGCTTATGTTGAAAACCTTATTTCTGGGTCAGAGAAAGTCGTTTTATGCAATGGGAAGAGAAATAGTGAAAAACATAATAATTTTGTTTTGTGCATGAATAAAATCCTCTTTGCAATGCAAAAACACACTTCTCGCTGTCTTAGAAGTTTTTTGCACATCCCTTTAGGCAAGAGTTTCAGTGGTCAGATCGCTCCGTCCAGCGTCTCTATGACCAGTAACAGTGATTTAGAGCTTCTGAGCGGTCTAACGGAGCTTATACCTGCTTATGTTGAAAACCTTATTTCTGGGTCAGAGAAAGTCGTTTTATGCAATGGGAAGAGAAATAGTGAAAAACATAAAAAAAAAAAATTGTGCATTAATAAAATCCTGTTTGCAATGCAAAAACACACCTCGCTGTGTTAGAAGTTTTTTAGCACATCCCTTTAAGCAAGAGTTTCAGTGGTCAGATCTCTCCGTCCAGCGTATCTATGACTAGTAACAGTGATTTAGAGCTTCTGAGCGGTCTAACGGAGCTTTTTCCTGCTTATGTTGAAAACCTTATTTCTGGGTCAGAGAAAGTCGTTTTATGCAATGGGAAGAGAAATAGTGAAAAACATAATAATTTTGTTTTGTGCATGAATAAAATCCTGTTTGCAATGCAAAAACACACTTCTCGCTGTGTTAGAAGTTTTTTAGCACATCCCTTTAGGCAAGAGTTTCAGTGGTCAGATCTCTCCGTCCAGCGTCTCTATGACCAGTAACAGTGATTTAGAGCTTCTGAGCGGTCTAACGGAGCTTATACCTGCTTATGTTGAAAACCTTATTTCTGGGTCAGAGAAAGTCGTTTTATGCAATGGGAAGAGAAATAGTGAAAAACAAACCAAAAAAATTTTGTGCATGAATAAAATCCTGTTTGCAATGCAAAAAGACACTTCTCGCTGTATTAGAAGTTTTTTAGCACATCCCTTTAGGCAAGAGTTTCAGTGGTCAGATCGCTATGTCCAGCGTCTCTATCGCCAGTAACAGTGATTTAGAGCTTCTGAGCGGTCTAACGGAGCTTATACCTGCTTACGTTGAAAACCTTATTTCTGGGTCAGAGAAAGTCGTTTTATGCAATGGGAAGAGAAATAGTGAAAAACATATTAATTTTGTTTTGTGCATGAATAAAATCCTGTTTGCAATGCAAAAACACACTTCTCGCTGTGTTAGAAGTTTTTTGCACATCCCTTTAGGCAAGAGTTTCAATGTTCAGATCTCTCCGTCCAGCGTCTCTATGACCAGTAACAGTGATTTAGAGCTTCTGAGCGGTCTAAAGGAGCTTATACCTGCTCATGTTGAAAACCTTATTTCTGGGTCAGAGAAAGTCGTTTTATGCAATGGGAAGAGAAATAGTGAAAAAGAAACAAAAAAAATTTTGTGCATGAATAAAATCCTGTTTGCAATAAAAAAGGACACTTCTCGCTGTAATAGAAGTTTTTTAGCACATCCCTTTAGGCAAGAGTTTCAGTGGTCAGAACGCTCTGTCCATCGTCTCTATGACCAGTAACAGTGATTTAGAGCTTCTGAGCGGTCTAACGGAGCTTATACCTGCTTATGTTGAAAACCTTATTTCTGGGTCAGAGAAAGTCGTTTTATGCAATGGGAAGAGAAATAGTGAAAAACATAATAATTTTGTTTTGTGCATGAATAAAATCCTGTTTGCAATGCAAAAACACACTTCTCGCTGTGTTAGAAGTTTTTTGCACATCCCTTTAGGCAAGAGTTTCAGTGGTCAGATCTCGCCGTCCAGCGTCTCTTTGACCAGTAACAGTGATTTAGAGCTTCTGAGCGGTCTAACGGAGCTTATACCTGCTTATGTTGAAAACCTTATTTCTGGGTCAGAGAAAGTCGTTTTATGCAATGGGAAGAGAAATAGTGAAAAACATAATAATTTTGTTTTGTGCATGAATAAAATCCTCTTTGCAATGCAAAAACACACTTCTCGCTGTCTTAGAAGTTTTTTGCACATCCCTTTAGGCAAGAGTTTCAGTGGTCAGATCGCTCCGTCCAGCGTCTCTATGACCAGTAACAGTGATTTAGAGCTTCTGAGCGGTCTAACGGAGCTTATACCTGCTTATGTTGAAAACCTTATTTCTGGGTCAGAGAAAGTCGTTTTATGCAATGGGAAGAGAAATAGTGAAAAACATAAAAAAAAAAAATTGTGCATTAATAAAATCCTGTTTGCAATGCAAAAACACACCTCGCTGTGTTAGAAGTTTTTTAGCACATCCCTTTAAGCAAGAGTTTCAGTGGTCAGATCTCTCCGTCCAGCGTATCTATGACTAGTAACAGTGATTTAGAGCTTCTGAGCGGTCTAACGGAGCTTTTTCCTGCTTATGTTGAAAACCTTATTTCTGGGTCAGAGAAAGTCGTTTTATGCAATGGGAAGAGAAATAGTGAAAAACATAATAATTTTGTTTTGTGCATGAATAAAATCCTGTTTGCAATGCAAAAACACACTTCTCGCTGTGTTAGAAGTTTTTTAGCACATCCCTTTAGGCAAGAGTTTCAGTGGTCAGATCTCTCCGTCCAGCGTCTCTATGACCAGTAACAGTGATTTAGAGCTTCTGAGCGGTCTAACGGAGCTTATACCTGCTTATGTTGAAAACCTTATTTCTGGGTCAGAGAAAGTCGTTTTATGCAATGGGAAGAGAAATAGTGAAAAACAAACCAAAAAAATTTTGTGCATGAATAAAATCCTGTTTGCAATGCAAAAAGACACTTCTCGCTGTATTAGAAGTTTTTTAGCACATCCCTTTAGGCAAGAGTTTCAGTGGTCAGATCGCTATGTCCAGCGTCTCTATCGCCAGTAACAGTGATTTAGAGCTTCTGAGCGGTCTAACGGAGCTTATACCTGCTTACGTTGAAAACCTTATTTCTGGGTCAGAGAAAGTCGTTTTATGCAATGGGAAGAGAAATAGTGAAAAACATATTAATTTTGTTTTGTGCATGAATAAAATCCTGTTTGCAATGCAAAAACACACTTCTCGCTGTGTTAGAAGTTTTTTGCACATCCCTTTAGGCAAGAGTTTCAATGTTCAGATCTCTCCGTCCAGCGTCTCTATGACCAGTAACAGTGATTTAGAGCTTCTGAGCGGTCTAAAGGAGCTTATACCTGCTCATGTTGAAAACCTTATTTCTGGGTCAGAGAAAGTCGTTTTATGCAATGGGAAGAGAAATAGTGAAAAACATAATAATTTTGTTTTGTGCATGAACAAAATCCTGTTTGCAATGCAAAAACACACTTCTCGCTGTGTTAGAAGTTTTTTGCACATCGCTTTAGGCAAGAGTTTCAGTGGTCAGATCTCTCCGTACAGCGTCTCTATGACCAGTAACAGTGATTTAGAGCTTCTGAGCGGTCTAACGGAGCTTATACCTGCTTATGTTGAAAACCTTATTTCTGGGTCAGAGAAAGTCGTTTTATGCAATGGGAAGAGAAATAGTGAAAAACATAAAAAAAAAAAATTTGTGCATTAATAAAATCCTGTTTGCAATGCAAAAATACACTTCTCGCTGTGTTAGAAGTTTTTTAGCACATCCCTTTAAGCAAGAGTTTCAGTGGTCAGATCGCTCCGTCCAGCGTCTCTATGACCAGTAACAGTGATTTAGAGCTTCTGAGCGGTCTAACGGAGCTTATACCTGCTTATGTTGAAAACCTTATTTCTAGGTCAGAGAAAGTCGTTTTATGCAATGGGAAGAGAAATAGTGAAAAACATAATAATTTTGTTTTGTGCATGAATAAAATCCTGTTTGCAATGCAAAAACACACTTCTCGCTGTGTTAGAAGTTTTTTAGCACATCCCTTTAGGCAAGAGTTTCAGTGGTCAGATCTCTCCGTCCAGCGTCTCTATGACCAGTAACAGTGATTTAGAGCTTCTGAGCGGTCTAACGGAGCTTATACCTGCTTATGTTGAAAACCTTATTTCTGGGTCAGAGAAAGTCGTTTTATGCAATGGGAAGAGAAATAGTGAAAAACAAACAAAAAAAATTTTGTGCATGAATAAAATCCTGTTTGCAATGCAAAAAGACACTTCTCGCTGTATTAGAAGTTTTTTAGCACATCCCTTTAGGCAAGAGTTTCAGTGGTCAGATCGCTATGTCCAGCGTCTCTATCGCCAGTAACAGTGATTTAGAGCTTCTGAGCGGTCTAACGGAGCTTATACCTGCTTATGTTGAAAACCTTATTTCTGGGTCAGAGAAAGTCGTTTTATGCAATGGGAAGAGAAATAGTGAAAAACAAACAAAAAAAATTTTGTGCATGAATAAAATCCTGTTTGCAATAAAAAAGGACACTTCTCGCTGTAATAGAAGTTTTTTAGCACATCCCTTTAGGCAAGAGTTTCAGTGGTCAGAACGCTCTGTCCATCGTCTCTATGACCAGTAACAGTGATTTAGAGCTTCTGAGCGGTCTAACGGAGCTTATACCTGCTTATGTTGAAAACCTTATTTCTGGGTCAGAGAAAGTCGTTTTATGCAATGGGAAGAGAAATAGTGAAAAACATAATAATTTTGTTTTGTGCATGAATAAAATCCTGTTTGCAATGCAAAAACACACTTCTCGCTGTGTTAGAAGTTTTTTGCACATCCCTTTAGGCAAGAGTTTCAGTGGTCAGATCTCGCCGTCCAGCGTCTCTTTGACCAGTAACAGTGATTTAGAGCTTCTGAGCGGTCTAACGGAGCTTATACCTGCTTATGTTGAAAACCTTATTTCTGGGTCAGAGAAAGTCGTTTTATGCAATGGGAAGAGAAATAGTGAAAAACATAATAATTTTGTTTTGTGCATGAATAAAATCCTCTTTGCAATGCAAAAACACACTTCTCGCTGTCTTAGAAGTTTTTTGCACATCCCTTTAGGCAAGAGTTTCAGTGGTCAGATCGCTCCGTCCAGCGTCTCTATGACCAGTAACAGTGATTTAGAGCTTCTGAGCGGTCTAACGGAGCTTATACCTGCTTATGTTGAAAACCTTATTTCTGGGTCAGAGAAAGTCGTTTTATGCAATGGGAAGAGAAATAGTGAAAAACATAAAAAAAAAAAATTGTGCATTAATAAAATCCTGTTTGCAATGCAAAAACACACCTCGCTGTGTTAGAAGTTTTTTAGCACATCCCTTTAAGCAAGAGTTTCAGTGGTCAGATCTCTCCGTCCAGCGTATCTATGACTAGTAACAGTGATTTAGAGCTTCTGAGCGGTCTAACGGAGCTTTTTCCTGCTTATGTTGAAAACCTTATTTCTGGGTCAGAGAAAGTCGTTTTATGCAATGGGAAGAGAAATAGTGAAAAACATAATAATTTTGTTTTGTGCATGAATAAAATCCTGTTTGCAATGCAAAAACACACTTCTCGCTGTGTTAGAAGTTTTTTAGCACATCCCTTTAGGCAAGAGTTTCAGTGGTCAGATCTCTCCGTCCAGCGTCTCTATGACCAGTAACAGTGATTTAGAGCTTCTGAGCGGTCTAACGGAGCTTATACCTGCTTATGTTGAAAACCTTATTTCTGGGTCAGAGAAAGTCGTTTTATGCAATGGGAAGAGAAATAGTGAAAAACAAACCAAAAAAATTTTGTGCATGAATAAAATCCTGTTTGCAATGCAAAAAGACACTTCTCGCTGTATTAGAAGTTTTTTAGCACATCCCTTTAGGCAAGAGTTTCAGTGGTCAGATCGCTATGTCCAGCGTCTCTATCGCCAGTAACAGTGATTTAGAGCTTCTGAGCGGTCTAACGGAGCTTATACCTGCTTACGTTGAAAACCTTATTTCTGGGTCAGAGAAAGTCGTTTTATGCAATGGGAAGAGAAATAGTGAAAAACATATTAATTTTGTTTTGTGCATGAATAAAATCCTGTTTGCAATGCAAAAACACACTTCTCGCTGTGTTAGAAGTTTTTTGCACATCCCTTTAGGCAAGAGTTTCAGTGGTCAGATCTCGCCGTCCAGCGTCTCTTTGACCAGTAACAGTGATTTAGAGCTTCTGAGCGGTCTAACGGAGCTTATACCTGCTTATGTTGAAAACCTTATTTCTGGGTCAGAGAAAGTCGTTTTATGCAATGGGAAGAGAAATAGTGAAAAACATAATAATTTTGTTTTGTGCATGAATAAAATCCTCTTTGCAATGCAAAAACACACTTCTCGCTGTCTTAGAAGTTTTTTGCACATCCCTTTAGGCAAGAGTTTCAGTGGTCAGATCGCTCCGTCCAGCGTCTCTATGACCAGTAACAGTGATTTAGAGCTTCTGAGCGGTCTAACGGAGCTTATACCTGCTTATGTTGAAAACCTTATTTCTGGGTCAGAGAAAGTCGTTTTATGCAATGGGAAGAGAAATAGTGAAAAACATAAAAAAAAAAAATTGTGCATTAATAAAATCCTGTTTGCAATGCAAAAACACACCTCGCTGTGTTAGAAGTTTTTTAGCACATCCCTTTAAGCAAGAGTTTCAGTGGTCAGATCTCTCCGTCCAGCGTATCTATGACTAGTAACAGTGATTTAGAGCTTCTGAGCGGTCTAACGGAGCTTTTTCCTGCTTATGTTGAAAACCTTATTTCTGGGTCAGAGAAAGTCGTTTTATGCAATGGGAAGAGAAATAGTGAAAAACATAATAATTTTGTTTTGTGCATGAATAAAATCCTGTTTGCAATGCAAAAACACACTTCTCGCTGTGTTAGAAGTTTTTTAGCACATCCCTTTAGGCAAGAGTTTCAGTGGTCAGATCTCTCCGTCCAGCGTCTCTATGACCAGTAACAGTGATTTAGAGCTTCTGAGCGGTCTAACGGAGCTTATACCTGCTTATGTTGAAAACCTTATTTCTGGGTCAGAGAAAGTCGTTTTATGCAATGGGAAGAGAAATAGTGAAAAACAAACCAAAAAAATTTTGTGCATGAATAAAATCCTGTTTGCAATGCAAAAAGACACTTCTCGCTGTATTAGAAGTTTTTTAGCACATCCCTTTAGGCAAGAGTTTCAGTGGTCAGATCGCTATGTCCAGCGTCTCTATCGCCAGTAACAGTGATTTAGAGCTTCTGAGCGGTCTAACGGAGCTTATACCTGCTTACGTTGAAAACCTTATTTCTGGGTCAGAGAAAGTCGTTTTATGCAATGGGAAGAGAAATAGTGAAAAACATATTAATTTTGTTTTGTGCATGAATAAAATCCTGTTTGCAATGCAAAAACACACTTCTCGCTGTGTTAGAAGTTTTTTGCACATCCCTTTAGGCAAGAGTTTCAATGTTCAGATCTCTCCGTCCAGCGTCTCTATGACCAGTAACAGTGATTTAGAGCTTCTGAGCGGTCTAAAGGAGCTTATACCTGCTCATGTTGAAAACCTTATTTCTGGGTCAGAGAAAGTCGTTTTATGCAATGGGAAGAGAAATAGTGAAAAAGAAACAAAAAAAATTTTGTGCATGAATAAAATCCTGTTTGCAATAAAAAAGGACACTTCTCGCTGTAATAGAAGTTTTTTAGCACATCCCTTTAGGCAAGAGTTTCAGTGGTCAGAACGCTCTGTCCATCGTCTCTATGACCAGTAACAGTGATTTAGAGCTTCTGAGCGGTCTAACGGAGCTTATACCTGCTTATGTTGAAAACCTTATTTCTGGGTCAGAGAAAGTCGTTTTATGCAATGGGAAGAGAAATAGTGAAAAACATATTAATTTTGTTTTGTGCATGAATAAAATCCTCTTTGCAATGCAAAAACACACTTCTCGCTGTGTTAGAAGTTTTTTGCACATCCCTTTAGGCAAGAGTTTCAATGTTCAGATCTCTCCGTCCAGCGTCTCTATGACCAGTAACAGTGATTTAGAGCTTCTGAGCGGTCTAAAGGAGCTTATACCTGCTCATGTTGAAAACCTTATTTCTGGGTCAGAGAAAGTCGTTTTATGCAATGGGAAGAGAAATAGTGAAAAAGAAACAAAAAAAATTTTGTGCATGAATAAAATCCTGTTTGCAATAAAAAAGGACACTTCTCGCTGTAATAGAAGTTTTTTAGCACATCCCTTTAGGCAAGAGTTTCAGTGGTCAGAACGCTCTGTCCATCGTCTCTATGACCAGTAACAGTGATTTAGAGCTTCTGAGCGGTCTAACGGAGCTTATACCTGCTTATGTTGAAAACCTTATTTCTGGGTCAGAGAAAGTCGTTTTATGCAATGGGAAGAGAAATAGTGAAAAACATAATAATTTTGTTTTGTGCATGAATAAAATCCTCTTTGCAATGCAAAAACACACTTCTCGCTGTCTTAGAAGTTTTTTGCACATCCCTTTAGGCAAGAGTTTCAGTGGTCAGATCGCTCCGTCCAGCGTCTCTATGACCAGTAACAGTGATTTAGAGCTTCTGAGCGGTCTAACGGAGCTTATACCTGCTTATGTTGAAAACCTTATTTCTGGGTCAGAGAAAGTCGTTTTATGCAATGGGAAGAGAAATAGTGAAAAACATAAAAAAAAAAAATTGTGCATTAATAAAATCCTGTTTGCAATGCAAAAACACACCTCGCTGTGTTAGAAGTTTTTTAGCACATCCCTTTAAGCAAGAGTTTCAGTGGTCAGATCTCTCCGTCCAGCGTATCTATGACTAGTAACAGTGATTTAGAGCTTCTGAGCGGTCTAACGGAGCTTTTTCCTGCTTATGTTGAAAACCTTATTTCTGGGTCAGAGAAAGTCGTTTTATGCAATGGGAAGAGAAATAGTGAAAAACATAATAATTTTGTTTTGTGCATGAATAAAATCCTGTTTGCAATGCAAAAACACACTTCTCGCTGTGTTAGAAGTTTTTTAGCACATCCCTTTAGGCAAGAGTTTCAGTGGTCAGATCTCTCCGTCCAGCGTCTCTATGACCAGTAACAGTGATTTAGAGCTTCTGAGCGGTCTAACGGAGCTTATACCTGCTTATGTTGAAAACCTTATTTCTGGGTCAGAGAAAGTCGTTTTATGCAATGGGAAGAGAAATAGTGAAAAACAAACCAAAAAAATTTTGTGCATGAATAAAATCCTGTTTGCAATGCAAAAAGACACTTCTCGCTGTATTAGAAGTTTTTTAGCACATCCCTTTAGGCAAGAGTTTCAGTGGTCAGATCGCTATGTCCAGCGTCTCTATCGCCAGTAACAGTGATTTAGAGCTTCTGAGCGGTCTAACGGAGCTTATACCTGCTTACGTTGAAAACCTTATTTCTGGGTCAGAGAAAGTCGTTTTATGCAATGGGAAGAGAAATAGTGAAAAACATATTAATTTTGTTTTGTGCATGAATAAAATCCTGTTTGCAATGCAAAAACACACTTCTCGCTGTGTTAGAAGTTTTTTGCACATCCCTTTAGGCAAGAGTTTCAATGTTCAGATCTCTCCGTCCAGCGTCTCTATGACCAGTAACAGTGATTTAGAGCTTCTGAGCGGTCTAAAGGAGCTTATACCTGCTCATGTTGAAAACCTTATTTCTGGGTCAGAGAAAGTCGTTTTATGCAATGGGAAGAGAAATAGTGAAAAACATAATAATTTTGTTTTGTGCATGAACAAAATCCTGTTTGCAATGCAAAAACACACTTCTCGCTGTGTTAGAAGTTTTTTGCACATCGCTTTAGGCAAGAGTTTCAGTGGTCAGATCTCTCCGTACAGCGTCTCTATGACCAGTAACAGTGATTTAGAGCTTCTGAGCGGTCTAACGGAGCTTATACCTGCTTATGTTGAAAACCTTATTTCTGGGTCAGAGAAAGTCGTTTTATGCAATGGGAAGAGAAATAGTGAAAAACATAAAAAAAAAAAATTTGTGCATTAATAAAATCCTGTTTGCAATGCAAAAATACACTTCTCGCTGTGTTAGAAGTTTTTTAGCACATCCCTTTAAGCAAGAGTTTCAGTGGTCAGATCGCTCCGTCCAGCGTCTCTATGACCAGTAACAGTGATTTAGAGCTTCTGAGCGGTCTAACGGAGCTTATACCTGCTTATGTTGAAAACCTTATTTCTAGGTCAGAGAAAGTCGTTTTATGCAATGGGAAGAGAAATAGTGAAAAACATAATAATTTTGTTTTGTGCATGAATAAAATCCTGTTTGCAATGCAAAAACACACTTTTCGCTGTGTTAGAAGTTTTTTGCACATCCCTTTAGGCAAGAGTTTCAGTGGTCAGATCTCTCCGTCCAGCGTCTCTATCGCCAGTAACAGTGATTTAGAGCTTCTGAGCGGTCTAACGGAGCTTATACCTGCTTACGTTGAAAACCTTATTTCTGGGTCAGAGAAAGTCGTTTTATGCAATGGGAAGAGAAATAGTGAAAAACATATTAATTTTGTTTTGTGCATGAATAAAATCCTGTTTGCAATGCAAAAACACACTTCTCGCTGTGTTAGAAGTTTTTTGCACATCCCTTTAGGCAAGAGTTTCAATGTTCAGATCTCTCCGTCCAGCGTCTCTATGACCAGTAACAGTGATTTAGAGCTTCTGAGCGGTCTAAAGGAGCTTATACCTGCTCATGTTGAAAACCTTATTTCTGGGTCAGAGAAAGTCGTTTTATGCAATGGGAAGAGAAATAGTGAAAAAGAAACAAAAAAAATTTTGTGCATGAATAAAATCCTGTTTGCAATAAAAAAGGACACTTCTCGCTGTAATAGAAGTTTTTTAGCACATCCCTTTAGGCAAGAGTTTCAGTGGTCAGAACGCTCTGTCCATCGTCTCTATGACCAGTAACAGTGATTTAGAGCTTCTGAGCGGTCTAACGGAGCTTATACCTGCTTATGTTGAAAACCTTATTTCTGGGTCAGAGAAAGTCGTTTTATGCAATGGGAAGAGAAATAGTGAAAAACATAATAATTTTGTTTTGTGCATGAATAAAATCCTGTTTGCAATGCAAAAACACACTTCTCGCTGTGTTAGAAGTTTTTTGCACATCCCTTTAGGCAAGAGTTTCAGTGGTCAGATCTCGCCGTCCAGCGTCTCTTTGACCAGTAACAGTGATTTAGAGCTTCTGAGCGGTCTAACGGAGCTTATACCTGCTTATGTTGAAAACCTTATTTCTGGGTCAGAGAAAGTCGTTTTATGCAATGGGAAGAGAAATAGTGAAAAACATAATAATTTTGTTTTGTGCATGAATAAAATCCTCTTTGCAATGCAAAAACACACTTCTCGCTGTCTTAGAAGTTTTTTGCACATCCCTTTAGGCAAGAGTTTCAGTGGTCAGATCGCTCCGTCCAGCGTCTCTATGACCAGTAACAGTGATTTAGAGCTTCTGAGCGGTCTAACGGAGCTTATACCTGCTTATGTTGAAAACCTTATTTCTGGGTCAGAGAAAGTCGTTTTATGCAATGGGAAGAGAAATAGTGAAAAACATAAAAAAAAAAAATTGTGCATTAATAAAATCCTGTTTGCAATGCAAAAACACACCTCGCTGTGTTAGAAGTTTTTTAGCACATCCCTTTAAGCAAGAGTTTCAGTGGTCAGATCTCTCCGTCCAGCGTATCTATGACTAGTAACAGTGATTTAGAGCTTCTGAGCGGTCTAACGGAGCTTTTTCCTGCTTATGTTGAAAACCTTATTTCTGGGTCAGAGAAAGTCGTTTTATGCAATGGGAAGAGAAATAGTGAAAAACATAATAATTTTGTTTTGTGCATGAATAAAATCCTGTTTGCAATGCAAAAACACACTTCTCGCTGTGTTAGAAGTTTTTTAGCACATCCCTTTAGGCAAGAGTTTCAGTGGTCAGATCTCTCCGTCCAGCGTCTCTATGACCAGTAACAGTGATTTAGAGCTTCTGAGCGGTCTAACGGAGCTTATACCTGCTTATGTTGAAAACCTTATTTCTGGGTCAGAGAAAGTCGTTTTATGCAATGGGAAGAGAAATAGTGAAAAACAAACCAAAAAAATTTTGTGCATGAATAAAATCCTGTTTGCAATGCAAAAAGACACTTCTCGCTGTATTAGAAGTTTTTTAGCACATCCCTTTAGGCAAGAGTTTCAGTGGTCAGATCGCTATGTCCAGCGTCTCTATCGCCAGTAACAGTGATTTAGAGCTTCTGAGCGGTCTAACGGAGCTTATACCTGCTTACGTTGAAAACCTTATTTCTGGGTCAGAGAAAGTCGTTTTATGCAATGGGAAGAGAAATAGTGAAAAACATATTAATTTTGTTTTGTGCATGAATAAAATCCTGTTTGCAATGCAAAAACACACTTCTCGCTGTGTTAGAAGTTTTTTGCACATCCCTTTAGGCAAGAGTTTCAATGTTCAGATCTCTCCGTCCAGCGTCTCTATGACCAGTAACAGTGATTTAGAGCTTCTGAGCGGTCTAAAGGAGCTTATACCTGCTCATGTTGAAAACCTTATTTCTGGGTCAGAGAAAGTCGTTTTATGCAATGGGAAGAGAAATAGTGAAAAACATAATAATTTTGTTTTGTGCATGAACAAAATCCTGTTTGCAATGCAAAAACACACTTCTCGCTGTGTTAGAAGTTTTTTGCACATCGCTTTAGGCAAGAGTTTCAGTGGTCAGATCTCTCCGTACAGCGTCTCTATGACCAGTAACAGTGATTTAGAGCTTCTGAGCGGTCTAACGGAGCTTATACCTGCTTATGTTGAAAACCTTATTTCTGGGTCAGAGAAAGTCGTTTTATGCAATGGGAAGAGAAATAGTGAAAAACATAAAAAAAAAAAATTTGTGCATTAATAAAATCCTGTTTGCAATGCAAAAATACACTTCTCGCTGTGTTAGAAGTTTTTTAGCACATCCCTTTAAGCAAGAGTTTCAGTGGTCAGATCGCTCCGTCCAGCGTCTCTATGACCAGTAACAGTGATTTAGAGCTTCTGAGCGGTCTAACGGAGCTTATACCTGCTTATGTTGAAAACCTTATTTCTAGGTCAGAGAAAGTCGTTTTATGCAATGGGAAGAGAAATAGTGAAAAACATAATAATTTTGTTTTGTGCATGAATAAAATCCTGTTTGCAATGCAAAAACACACTTCTCGCTGTGTTAGAAGTTTTTTAGCACATCCCTTTAGGCAAGAGTTTCAGTGGTCAGATCTCTCCGTCCAGCGTCTCTATGACCAGTAACAGTGATTTAGAGCTTCTGAGCGGTCTAACGGAGCTTATACCTGCTTATGTTGAAAACCTTATTTCTGGGTCAGAGAAAGTCGTTTTATGCAATGGGAAGAGAAATAGTGAAAAACAAACAAAAAAAATTTTGTGCATGAATAAAATCCTGTTTGCAATGCAAAAAGACACTTCTCGCTGTATTAGAAGTTTTTTAGCACATCCCTTTAGGCAAGAGTTTCAGTGGTCAGATCGCTATGTCCAGCGTCTCTATCGCCAGTAACAGTGATTTAGAGCTTCTGAGCGGTCTAACGGAGCTTATACCTGCTTATGTTGAAAACCTTATTTCTGGGTCAGAGAAAGTCGTTTTATGCAATGGGAAGAGAAATAGTGAAAAACAAACAAAAAAAATTTTGTGCATGAATAAAATCCTGTTTGCAATAAAAAAGGACACTTCTCGCTGTAATAGAAGTTTTTTAGCACATCCCTTTAGGCAAGAGTTTCAGTGGTCAGAACGCTCTGTCCATCGTCTCTATGACCAGTAACAGTGATTTAGAGCTTCTGAGCGGTCTAACGGAGCTTATACCTGCTTATGTTGAAAACCTTATTTCTGGGTCAGAGAAAGTCGTTTTATGCAATGGGAAGAGAAATAGTGAAAAACATAATAATTTTGTTTTGTGCATGAATAAAATCCTGTTTGCAATGCAAAAACACACTTCTCGCTGTGTTAGAAGTTTTTTGCACATCCCTTTAGGCAAGAGTTTCAGTGGTCAGATCTCGCCGTCCAGCGTCTCTTTGACCAGTAACAGTGATTTAGAGCTTCTGAGCGGTCTAACGGAGCTTATACCTGCTTATGTTGAAAACCTTATTTCTGGGTCAGAGAAAGTCGTTTTATGCAATGGGAAGAGAAATAGTGAAAAACATAATAATTTTGTTTTGTGCATGAATAAAATCCTCTTTGCAATGCAAAAACACACTTCTCGCTGTCTTAGAAGTTTTTTGCACATCCCTTTAGGCAAGAGTTTCAGTGGTCAGATCGCTCCGTCCAGCGTCTCTATGACCAGTAACAGTGATTTAGAGCTTCTGAGCGGTCTAACGGAGCTTATACCTGCTTATGTTGAAAACCTTATTTCTGGGTCAGAGAAAGTCGTTTTATGCAATGGGAAGAGAAATAGTGAAAAACATAAAAAAAAAAAATTGTGCATTAATAAAATCCTGTTTGCAATGCAAAAACACACCTCGCTGTGTTAGAAGTTTTTTAGCACATCCCTTTAAGCAAGAGTTTCAGTGGTCAGATCTCTCCGTCCAGCGTATCTATGACTAGTAACAGTGATTTAGAGCTTCTGAGCGGTCTAACGGAGCTTTTTCCTGCTTATGTTGAAAACCTTATTTCTGGGTCAGAGAAAGTCGTTTTATGCAATGGGAAGAGAAATAGTGAAAAACATAATAATTTTGTTTTGTGCATGAATAAAATCCTGTTTGCAATGCAAAAACACACTTCTCGCTGTGTTAGAAGTTTTTTAGCACATCCCTTTAGGCAAGAGTTTCAGTGGTCAGATCTCTCCGTCCAGCGTCTCTATGACCAGTAACAGTGATTTAGAGCTTCTGAGCGGTCTAACGGAGCTTATACCTGCTTATGTTGAAAACCTTATTTCTGGGTCAGAGAAAGTCGTTTTATGCAATGGGAAGAGAAATAGTGAAAAACAAACCAAAAAAATTTTGTGCATGAATAAAATCCTGTTTGCAATGCAAAAAGACACTTCTCGCTGTATTAGAAGTTTTTTAGCACATCCCTTTAGGCAAGAGTTTCAGTGGTCAGATCGCTATGTCCAGCGTCTCTATCGCCAGTAACAGTGATTTAGAGCTTCTGAGCGGTCTAACGGAGCTTATACCTGCTTACGTTGAAAACCTTATTTCTGGGTCAGAGAAAGTCGTTTTATGCAATGGGAAGAGAAATAGTGAAAAACATATTAATTTTGTTTTGTGCATGAATAAAATCCTGTTTGCAATGCAAAAACACACTTCTCGCTGTGTTAGAAGTTTTTTGCACATCCCTTTAGGCAAGAGTTTCAGTGGTCAGATCTCGCCGTCCAGCGTCTCTTTGACCAGTAACAGTGATTTAGAGCTTCTGAGCGGTCTAACGGAGCTTATACCTGCTTATGTTGAAAACCTTATTTCTGGGTCAGAGAAAGTCGTTTTATGCAATGGGAAGAGAAATAGTGAAAAACATAATAATTTTGTTTTGTGCATGAATAAAATCCTCTTTGCAATGCAAAAACACACTTCTCGCTGTCTTAGAAGTTTTTTGCACATCCCTTTAGGCAAGAGTTTCAGTGGTCAGATCGCTCCGTCCAGCGTCTCTATGACCAGTAACAGTGATTTAGAGCTTCTGAGCGGTCTAACGGAGCTTATACCTGCTTATGTTGAAAACCTTATTTCTGGGTCAGAGAAAGTCGTTTTATGCAATGGGAAGAGAAATAGTGAAAAACATAAAAAAAAAAAATTGTGCATTAATAAAATCCTGTTTGCAATGCAAAAACACACCTCGCTGTGTTAGAAGTTTTTTAGCACATCCCTTTAAGCAAGAGTTTCAGTGGTCAGATCTCTCCGTCCAGCGTATCTATGACTAGTAACAGTGATTTAGAGCTTCTGAGCGGTCTAACGGAGCTTTTTCCTGCTTATGTTGAAAACCTTATTTCTGGGTCAGAGAAAGTCGTTTTATGCAATGGGAAGAGAAATAGTGAAAAACATAATAATTTTGTTTTGTGCATGAATAAAATCCTGTTTGCAATGCAAAAACACACTTCTCGCTGTGTTAGAAGTTTTTTAGCACATCCCTTTAGGCAAGAGTTTCAGTGGTCAGATCTCTCCGTCCAGCGTCTCTATGACCAGTAACAGTGATTTAGAGCTTCTGAGCGGTCTAACGGAGCTTATACCTGCTTATGTTGAAAACCTTATTTCTGGGTCAGAGAAAGTCGTTTTATGCAATGGGAAGAGAAATAGTGAAAAACAAACCAAAAAAATTTTGTGCATGAATAAAATCCTGTTTGCAATGCAAAAAGACACTTCTCGCTGTATTAGAAGTTTTTTAGCACATCCCTTTAGGCAAGAGTTTCAGTGGTCAGATCGCTATGTCCAGCGTCTCTATCGCCAGTAACAGTGATTTAGAGCTTCTGAGCGGTCTAACGGAGCTTATACCTGCTTACGTTGAAAACCTTATTTCTGGGTCAGAGAAAGTCGTTTTATGCAATGGGAAGAGAAATAGTGAAAAACATATTAATTTTGTTTTGTGCATGAATAAAATCCTGTTTGCAATGCAAAAACACACTTCTCGCTGTGTTAGAAGTTTTTTGCACATCCCTTTAGGCAAGAGTTTCAATGTTCAGATCTCTCCGTCCAGCGTCTCTATGACCAGTAACAGTGATTTAGAGCTTCTGAGCGGTCTAAAGGAGCTTATACCTGCTCATGTTGAAAACCTTATTTCTGGGTCAGAGAAAGTCGTTTTATGCAATGGGAAGAGAAATAGTGAAAAAGAAACAAAAAAAATTTTGTGCATGAATAAAATCCTGTTTGCAATAAAAAAGGACACTTCTCGCTGTAATAGAAGTTTTTTAGCACATCCCTTTAGGCAAGAGTTTCAGTGGTCAGAACGCTCTGTCCATCGTCTCTATGACCAGTAACAGTGATTTAGAGCTTCTGAGCGGTCTAACGGAGCTTATACCTGCTTATGTTGAAAACCTTATTTCTGGGTCAGAGAAAGTCGTTTTATGCAATGGGAAGAGAAATAGTGAAAAACATAATAATTTTGTTTTGTGCATGAATAAAATCCTCTTTGCAATGCAAAAACACACTTCTCGCTGTCTTAGAAGTTTTTTGCACATCCCTTTAGGCAAGAGTTTCAGTGGTCAGATCGCTCCGTCCAGCGTCTCTATGACCAGTAACAGTGATTTAGAGCTTCTGAGCGGTCTAACGGAGCTTATACCTGCTTATGTTGAAAACCTTATTTCTGGGTCAGAGAAAGTCGTTTTATACAATGGGAAGAGAAATAGTGAAAAACATAAAAAAAAAAAATTGTGCATTAATAAAATCCTGTTTGCAATGCAAAAACACACCTCGCTGTGTTAGAAGTTTTTTAGCACATCCCTTTAAGCAAGAGTTTCAGTGGTCAGATCTCTCCGTCCAGCGTATCTATGACTAGTAACAGTGATTTAGAGCTTCTGAGCGGTCTAACGGAGCTTTTTCCTGCTTATGTTGAAAACCTTATTTCTGGGTCAGAGAAAGTCGTTTTATGCAATGGGAAGAGAAATAGTGAAAAACATAATAATTTTGTTTTGTGCATGAATAAAATCCTGTTTGCAATGCAAAAACACACTTCTCGCTGTGTTAGAAGTTTTTTAGCACATCCCTTTAGGCAAGAGTTTCAGTGGTCAGATCTCTCCGTCCAGCGTCTCTATGACCAGTAACAGTGATTTAGAGCTTCTGAGCGGTCTAACGGAGCTTATACCTGCTTATGTTGAAAACCTTATTTCTGGGTCAGAGAAAGTCGTTTTATGCAATGGGAAGAGAAATAGTGAAAAACAAACCAAAAAAATTTTGTGCATGAATAAAATCCTGTTTGCAATGCAAAAAGACACTTCTCGCTGTATTAGAAGTTTTTTAGCACATCCCTTTAGGCAAGAGTTTCAGTGGTCAGATCGCTATGTCCAGCGTCTCTATCGCCAGTAACAGTGATTTAGAGCTTCTGAGCGGTCTAACGGAGCTTATACCTGCTTACGTTGAAAACCTTATTTCTGGGTCAGAGAAAGTCGTTTTATGCAATGGGAAGAGAAATAGTGAAAAACATATTAATTTTGTTTTGTGCATGAATAAAATCCTGTTTGCAATGCAAAAACACACTTCTCGCTGTGTTAGAAGTTTTTTGCACATCCCTTTAGGCAAGAGTTTCAATGTTCAGATCTCTCCGTCCAGCGTCTCTATGACCAGTAACAGTGATTTAGAGCTTCTGAGCGGTCTAAAGGAGCTTATACCTGCTCATGTTGAAAACCTTATTTCTGGGTCAGAGAAAGTCGTTTTATGCAATGGGAAGAGAAATAGTGAAAAACATAATAATTTTGTTTTGTGCATGAACAAAATCCTGTTTGCAATGCAAAAACACACTTCTCGCTGTGTTAGAAGTTTTTTGCACATCGCTTTAGGCAAGAGTTTCAGTGGTCAGATCTCTCCGTACAGCGTCTCTATGACCAGTAACAGTGATTTAGAGCTTCTGAGCGGTCTAACGGAGCTTATACCTGCTTATGTTGAAAACCTTATTTCTGGGTCAGAGAAAGTCGTTTTATGCAATGGGAAGAGAAATAGTGAAAAACATAAAAAAAAAAAATTTGTGCATTAATAAAATCCTGTTTGCAATGCAAAAATACACTTCTCGCTGTGTTAGAAGTTTTTTAGCACATCCCTTTAAGCAAGAGTTTCAGTGGTCAGATCGCTCCGTCCAGCGTCTCTATGACCAGTAACAGTGATTTAGAGCTTCTGAGCGGTCTAACGGAGCTTATACCTGCTTATGTTGAAAACCTTATTTCTAGGTCAGAGAAAGTCGTTTTATGCAATGGGAAGAGAAATAGTGAAAAACATAATAATTTTGTTTTGTGCATGAATAAAATCCTGTTTGCAATGCAAAAACACACTTTTCGCTGTGTTAGAAGTTTTTTGCACATCCCTTTAGGCAAGAGTTTCAGTGGTCAGATCTCTCCGTCCAGCGTCTCTATGACCAGTAACAGTGATTTAGAGCTTCTGAGCGGTCTAACGGAGCTTATACCTGCTTATGTTGAAAACCTTATTTCTGGGTCAGAGAAAGTCGTTTTATGCAATGGGAAGAGAAATAGTGAAAAACAAAAACAAAAAATTTTGTGCATGAATAAAATCCTCTTTGCAATGCAAAAACACACTTCTCGCTGTGTTAGAAGTTTTTTGCACATCCCTTTAGGCAAGAGTTTCAGTGGTCAGATCGCTCCGTCCAGCGTCTCTATGACCAGTAACAGTGAGTTAGAGCTTCTGAGCGGTCTAACGGAGCTTATACCTGCTTATGTTGAAAACCTTATTTCTGGGTCAGAGAAAGTCGTTTTATGTAATGGGAAGAGAAATAGTGAAAAACATAAAAAAAATTTTGTGCATTAATAAAATCCTGTTTGCAATGCAAAAACACACTTCTCGCTGTGTTAGAAGTTTTTTAGCACATCCCTTTAAGCAAGAGTTTCAGAGGTCAGATCGCTCCGTCCAGCGTCTCTATGACCAGTAACAGTGAGTTAGAGCTTCTGAGCGGTCTAAAGGAGCTTTTTCCTGCTTATGTTGAAAACCTTATTTCTGGGTCAGAGAAAGTCGTTTTATGCAATGGGAAGAGAAATAGTGAAAAACAAACAAAAAAAATTTTGTGCATGAATAAAATCCTGTTTGCAATGCAAAAAGACACTTCTCGCTGTGTTAGAAGTTTTTTAGCACATCCCTTTAGGCAAGATTTACAGTTGTCAGATCGCTCTGCCCAGCGTCTCTATGACCAGTAACAGTGATTTAGAGCTTCTGAGCGGTCTAACGGAGCTTATACCTGCTTACGTTGAAAACCTTATTTCTGGGTCAGAGAAAGTCGTTTTATGCAATGGGAAGAGAAATAGTGAAAAACATATTAATTTTGTTTTGTGCATGAATAAAATCCTGTTTGCAATGCAAAAACACACTTCTCGCTGTGTTAGAAGTTTTTTGCACATCCCTTTAGGCAAGCGTTTCAGTGGTCAGATCTCTCCGTCCAGCGTCTCTATGACCAGTAACAGTTATTTAGAGCTTCTGAGTGGTCTAACGGAGCTTATACCTGCTTATGTTGAAAACCTTATTTCTGGGTCAGAGAAAGTCGTTTTATGCAATGGGAAGAGAAATAGTGAAAAACATAAAAAAAAAAAAATTGTGCATTAATAAAATCCTGTTTGCAATGCAAAAACACACCTCGCTGTGTTAGAAGTTTTTTAGCACATCCCTTTAAGCAAGAGTTTCAGTGGTCAGATCTCTCCGTCCAGCGTATCTATGACTAGTAACAGTGATTTAGAGCTTCTGAGCGGTCTAACGGAGCTTTTTCCTGCTTATGTTGAAAACCTTATTTCTGGGTCAGAGAAAGTCGTTTTATGCAATGGGAAGAGAAATAGTGAAAAACATAATAATTTTGTTTTGTGCATGAATAAAATCCTGTTTGCAATGCAAAAACACACTTCTCGCTGTGTTAGAAGTTTTTTAGCACATCCCTTTAGGCAAGAGTTTCAGTGGTCAGATCTCTCCGTCCAGCGTCTCTATGACCAGTAACAGTGATTTAGAGCTTCTGAGCGGTCTAACGGAGCTTATACCTGCTTATGTTGAAAACCTTATTTCTGGGTCAGAGAAAGTCGTTTTATGCAATGGGAAGAGAAATAGTGAAAAACAAACAAAAAAAATTTTGTGCATGAATAAAATCCTGTTTGCAATGCAAAAAGACACTTCTCGCTGTATTAGAAGTTTTTTAGCACATCCCTTTAGGCAAGAGTTTCAGTGGTCAGATCGCTATGTCCAGCGTCTCTATCGCCAGTAACAGTGATTTAGAGCTTCTGAGCGGTCTAACGGAGCTTATACCTGCTTACGTTGAAAACCTTATTTCTGGGTCAGAGAAAGTCGTTTTATGCAATGGGAAGAGAAATAGTGAAAAACATATTAATTTTGTTTTGTGCATGAATAAAATCCTGTTTGCAATGCAAAAACACACTTCTCGCTGTGTTAGAAGTTTTTTGCACATCCCTTTAGGCAAGAGTTTCAATGTTCAGATCTCTCCGTCCAGCGTCTCTATGACCAGTAACAGTGATTTAGAGCTTCTGAGTGGTCTAACGGAGCTTATACCTGCTTATGTTGAAAACCTTATTTCTGGGTCAGAGAAAGTCGTTTTATGCAATGGGAAGAGAAATAGTGAAAAACAAACAAAAAAAATTTTGTGCATGAATAAAATCCTGTTTGCAATAAAAAAGGACACTTCTCGCTGTAATAGAAGTTTTTTAGCACATCCCTTTAGGCAAGAGTTTCAGTGGTCAGAACGCTCTGTCCATCGTCTCTATGACCAGTAACAGTGATTTAGAGCTTCTGAGCGGTCTAACGGAGCTTATACCTGCTTATGTTGAAAACCTTATTTCTGGGTCAGAGAAAGTCGTTTTATGCAATGGGAAGAGAAATAGTGAAAAACATAATAATTTTGTTTTGTGCATGAATAAAATCCTGTTTGCAATGCAAAAACACACTTCTCGCTGTGTTAGAAGTTTTTTGCACATCCCTTTAGGCAAGAGTTTCAGTGGTCAGATCTCGCCGTCCAGCGTCTCTTTGACCAGTAACAGTGATTTAGAGCTTCTGAGCGGTCTAACGGAGCTTATACCTGCTTATGTTGAAAACCTTATTTCTGGGTCAGAGAAAGTCGTTTTATGCAATGGGAAGAGAAATAGTGAAAAACATAATAATTTTGTTTTGTGCATGAATAAAATCCTCTTTGCAATGCAAAAACACACTTCTCGCTGTCTTAGAAGTTTTTTGCACATCCCTTTAGGCAAGAGTTTCAGTGGTCAGATCGCTCCGTCCAGCGTCTCTATGACCAGTAACAGTGATTTAGAGCTTCTGAGCGGTCTAACGGAGCTTATACCTGCTTATGTTGAAAACCTTATTTCTGGGTCAGAGAAAGTCGTTTTATGCAATGGGAAGAGAAATAGTGAAAAACATAAAAAAAAAAAATTGTGCATTAATAAAATCCTGTTTGCAATGCAAAAACACACCTCGCTGTGTTAGAAGTTTTTTAGCACATCCCTTTAAGCAAGAGTTTCAGTGGTCAGATCTCTCCGTCCAGCGTATCTATGACTAGTAACAGTGATTTAGAGCTTCTGAGCGGTCTAACGGAGCTTATACCTGCTTATGTTGAAAACCTTATTTCTGGGTCAGAGAAAGTCATTTTATGCAATGGGAAGAGAAATAGTGAAAAACATAAAAAAAATTTTGTGCATTAATAAAATCCTGTTTGCAATGCAAAAACACACTTCTCGCTGTGTTAGAAGTTTTTTAGCACATCCCTTTAAGCAAGAGTTTCAGAGGTCAGATCGCTCCGTCCAGCGTCTCTATGACCAGTAACAGTGAGTTAGAGCTTCTGAGCGGTCTAACGGAGCTTTTTCCTGCTTATGTTGAAAACCTTATTTCTGGGTCAGAGAAAGTCGTTTTATGCAATGGGAAGAGAAATAGTGAAAAACATAATAATTTTGTTTTGTGCATGAATAAAATCCTGTTTGCAATGCAAAAACACACTTCTCGCTGTATTAGAAGTTTTTTAGCACATCCCTTTAGGCAAGAGTTTCAGTGGTCAGATCGCTATGTCCAGCGTCTCTATCGCCAGTAACAGTGATTTAGAGCTTCTGAGCGGTCTAACGGAGCTTATACCTGCTTACGTTGAAAACCTTATTTCTGGGTCAGAGAAAGTCGTTTTATGCAATGGGAAGAGAAATAGTGAAAAACATATTAATTTTGTTTTGTGCATGAATAAAATCCTGTTTGCAATGCAAAAACACACTTCTCGCTGTGTTAGAAGTTTTTTGCACATCCCTTTAGGCAAGAGTTTCAATGTTCAGATCTCTCCGTCCAGCGTCTCTATGACCAGTAACAGTGATTTAGAGCTTCTGAGCGGTCTAAAGGAGCTTATACCTGCTTATGTTGAAAACCTTATTTCTGGGTCAGAGAAAGTCGTTTTATGCAATGGGAAGAGAAATAGTGAAAAACATAATAATTTTGTTTTGTGCATGAACAAAATCCTGTTTGCAATGCAAAAACACACTTCTCGCTGTGTTAGAAGTTTTTTGCACATCCCTTTAGGCAAGAGTTTCAGTGGTCAGATCTCTCCGTCCAGCGTCTCTATGACCAGTAACAGTGATTTAGAGCTTCTGAGCGGTCTAACGGAGCTTATACCTGCTTATGTTGAAAACCTTATTTCTGGGTCAGAGAAAGTCGTTTTATGCAATGGGAAGAGAAATAGTGAAAAACAAACAAAAAAAATTTTGTGCATGAATAAAATCCTGTTTGCAATGCAAAAAGACACTTCTCGCTGTGTTAGAAGTTTTTTAGCACATCCCTTTAGGCAAGAGTTTCAGTGGTCAGATCGCTCCGTCCAGCGTCTCTATGACCAGTAACAGTGATTTAGAGCTTCTGAGCGGTCTAACGGAGCTTATACCTGCTTATGTTGAAAACCTTATTTCTAGGTCAGAGAAAGTCGTTTTATGCAATGGGAAGAGAAATAGTGAAAAACATAATAATTTTGTTTTGTGCATGAATAAAATCCTGTTTGCAATGCAAAAACACACTTTTCGCTGTGTTAGAAGTTTTTTGCACATCCCTTTAGGCAAGAGTTTCAGTGGTCAGATCTCTCCGTCCAGCGTCTCTATGACCAGTAACAGTGATTTAGAGCTTCTGAGCGGTCTAACGGAGCTTATACCTGCTTATGTTGAAAACCTTATTTCTGGGTCAGAGAAAGTCGTTTTATGCAATGGGAAGAGAAATAGTGAAAAACAAAAACAAAAAATTTTGTGCATGAATAAAATCCTCTTTGCAATGCAAAAACACACTTCTCGCTGTGTTAGAAGTTTTTTGCACATCCCTTTAGGCAAGAGTTTCAGTGGTCAGATCTCTCCGTCCAGCGTATCTATGACTAGTAACAGTGATTTAGAGCTTCTGAGCGGTCTAACGGAGCTTTTTCCTGCTTATGTTGAAAACCTTATTTCTGGGTCAGAGAAAGTCGTTTTATGCAATGGGAAGAGAAATAGTGAAAAACATAATAGTTTTGTTTTGTGCATGAATAAAATCCTGTTTGCAATGCAAAAACACACTTCTCGCTGTGTTAGAAGTTTTTTAGCACATCCCTTTAGGCAAGAGTTTCAGTGGTCAGATCTCTCCGTCCAGCGTCTCTATGACCAGTAACAGTGATTTAGAGCTTCTGAGCGGTCTAACGGAGCTTATACCTGCTTATGTTGAAAACCTTATTTCTGGGTCAGAGAAAGTCGTTTTATGCAATGGGAAGAGAAATAGTGAAAAACAAACAAAAAAAATTTTGTGCATGAATAAAATCCTGTTTGCAATGCAAAAAGACACTTCTCGCTGTGTTAGAAGTTTTTTAGCACATCCCTTTAAGCAAGAGTTTCAGTGGTCAGATCGCTCCGTCCAGCGTCTCTATGACCAGTAACAGTGATTTAGAGCTTCTGAGCGGTCTAACGGAGCTTATACCTGCTTATGTTGAAAACCTTATTTCTAGGTCAGAGAAAGTCGTTTTATGCAATGGGAAGAGAAATAGTGAAAAACATAATAATTTTGTTTTGTGCATGAATAAAATCCTGTTTGCAATGCAAAAACACACTTTTCGCTGTGTTAGAAGTTTTTTGCACATCCCTTTAGGCAAGAGTTTCAGTGGTCAGATCTCTCCGTCCAGCGTCTCTATGACCAGTAACAGTGATTTAGAGCTTCTGAGCGGTCTAACGGAGCTTATACCTGCTTATGTTGAAAACCTTATTTCTGGGTCAGAGAAAGTCGTTTTATGCAATGGGAAGAGAAATAGTGAAAAACAAAAACAAAAAATTTTGTGCATGAATAAAATCCTCTTTGCAATGCAAAAACACACTTCTCGCTGTGTTAGAAGTTTTTTGCACATCCCTTTAGGCAAGAGTTTCAGTGGTCAGATCGCTCCGTCCAGCGTCTCTATGACCAGTAACAGTGAGTTAGAGCTTCTGAGCGGTCTAACGGAGCTTATACCTGCTTATGTTGAAAACCTTATTTCTGGGTCAGAGAAAGTCGTTTTATGCAATGGGAAGAGAAATAGTGAAAAACATAAAAAAAATTTTGTGCATTAATAAAATCCTGTTTGCAATGCAAAAACACACTTCTCGCTGTGTTAGAAGTTTTTTAGCACATCCCTTTAAGCAAGAGTTTCAGAGGTCAGATCGCTCCGTCCAGCGTCTCTATGACCAGTAACAGTGAGTTAGAGCTTC
The DNA here is from genome assembly GCA_033026305.1 of Cirrhinus molitorella. Taxonomy (NCBI): domain Eukaryota; kingdom Metazoa; phylum Chordata; class Actinopteri; order Cypriniformes; family Cyprinidae; genus Cirrhinus; species Cirrhinus molitorella. The sequence goes on along the minus strand of CM065125.1, from coordinate 31,342,321 downwards.
TGAGCGGTCTAAAGAAGCTTTTTCCTGCTTATGTTGAAAACCTTATTTCTGGGTCAGAGAAAGTCGTTTTATGCAATGGGAAGAGAAATAGTGAAAAACAAACAAAAAAAAATTTGTGCATGAATTAAATCCTGTTTGCAATTCAAAAAGACACTTCTCGCTGTGTTAGAAGTTTTTAGCACATCCCTTTAGGCAAGATTTACAGTTGTCAGATCGCTCTGTCCAGCGTCTCTATGACCAGTAACAGTGATTTAGAGCTTCTGAGCGGTCTAACGGAGCTTATACCTGCTTACGTTGAAAACCTTATTTCTGGGTCAGAGAAAGTCGATTTATGCAATGGGAAGAGAAATAGTGAAAAACATATTAATTTTGTTTTGTGCATGAATAAAATCCTGTTTGCAATGCAAAAACACACTTCTCGCTGTGTTAGAAATTTTTTGCACATCCCTTTAGTCAAGAGTTTCAGTGGTCAGATCTCTCCGTCCAGCGTCTCTATGACCAGTAACAGTGATTTAGAGCTTCTGAGCGGTCTAACGGAGCTTATACCTGCTTATGTTGAAAACCTTATTTCTGGGTCAGAGAAAGTCGTTTTATGCAATGGGAAGAGAAATAGTGAAAAACAAACAAAAAAAATTTTGTGCATGAATAAAATCCTGTTTGCAATGCAAAAAGACACTTCTCGCTGTATTAGAAGTTTTTTAGCACATCCCTTTAGGCAAGAGTTTCAGTGGTCAGATCGCTATGTCCAGCGTCTCTATCGCCAGTAACTGTGATTTAGAGCTTCTGAGCGGTCTAACGGAGCTTATACCTGCTTACGTTGAAAACCTTATTTCTGGGTCAGAGAAAGTCGTTTTATGCAATGGGAAGAGAAATAGTGAAAAACATATTAATTTTGTTTTGTGCATGAATAAAATCCTGTTTGCAATGCAAAAACACACTTCTTGCTGTGTTAGAAGTTTTTTGCACATCCCTTTAGGCAAGAGTTTCAATGTTCAGATCTCTCCGTCCAGCGTCTCTATGACCAGTAACAGTGATTTAGAGCTTCTGAGTGGTCTAACGGAGCTTATACCTGCTTATGTTGAAAACCTTATTTCTGGGTCAGAGAAAGTCGTTTTATGCAATGGGAAGAGAAATAGTGAAAAACATAAAAAAAAAAAATTTGTGCATGAATAAAATCCTGTTTGCAATGCAAAAACACACTTTTCGCTGTGTTAGAAGTTTTTTGCACATCCCTTTAGTCAAGAGTTTCAGTGGTCAGATCTCTCCGTCCAGCGTCTCTATGACCAGTAACAGTGATTTAGAGCTTCTGAGCGGTCTAACGGAGCTTATACCTGCTTATGTTGAAAACCTTATTTCTGGGTCAGAGAAAGTCGTTTTATGCAATGGGAAGAGAAATAGTGAAAAACATAATAATTTAGTTTTGTGCATGAACAAAATCCTGTTTGCAATGCAAAAACACACTTCTCGCTGTGTTAGAAGTTTTTTGCACATCCCTTTAGGCAAGAGTTTCAGTGGTCAGATCTCTCCGTCCAGCGTCTCTATGACCAGTAACAGTGATTTAGAGCTTCTGAGCGGTCTAACGGAGCTTATACCTGCTTATGTTGAAAACCTTATTTCTGGGTCAGAGAAAGTCGTTTTATGCAATGGGAATAGAAATAGTGAAAAATATTAAAAAAAAAATTTGTGCATTAATAAAATCCTGTTTGCAATGCAAAAACACACTTCTCGCTGTGTTAGAAGTTTTTTAGCACATCCCTTTAAGCAAGAGTTTCAGAGGTCAGATCGCTCCGTCCAGCGTCTCTATGACCAGTAACAGTGAGTTAGAGCTTCTGAGCGGTCTAAAGGAGCTTTTTCCTGCTTATGTTGAAAACCTTATTTCTGGGTCAGAGAAAGTCGTTTTATGCAATGGGAAGAGAAATAGTGAAAAACATAATAATTTTGTTTTGTGCATGAACAAAATCCTGTTTGCAATGCAAAAACACACTTCTCGCTGTGTTAGAAGTTTTTTGCACATCCCTTTAGGCAAGAGTTTCAGTGGTCAGATCTCTCCGTCCAGCGTCTCTATGACCAGTAACAGTGATTTAGAGCTTCTGAGCGGTCTAACGGAGCTTATACCTGCTTATGTTGAAAACCTTATTTCTGGGTCAGAGAAAGTCGTTTTATGCAATGGGAAGAGAAATAGTGAAAAAACAAACAAAAAAAATTTTATGCATGAATAAAATCCTGTTTGCAATGAAAAAGGACACTTCTCGCTGTAATAGAAGTTTTTTAGCACATCCCTTTAGGCAAGAGTTTCAGTGGTCAGAACGCTCTGTCCATCGTCTCTATGACCAGTAACAGTGATTTAGAGCTTCTGAGCGGTCTAACGGAGCTTATACCTGCTTATGTTGAAAACCTTATTTCTAGGTCAGAGAAAGTCGTTTTATGCAATGGAAAGAGAAATAGTGAAAAACATAATAATTTTGTTTTGTGCATGAATAAAATCCTGTTTGCAATGCAAAAACACACTTCTCGCTGTGTTTAGAAGTTTTTTGCACATCCCTTTAGGCAAGAGTTTCAGTGGTCAGATCTCGCCGTCCAGCGTCTCTATGACCAGTAACAGTGATTTAGAGCTTCTGAGCGGTCTAACGGAGCTTATACCTGCTTATGTTGAAAACCTTATTTCTGGGTCAGAGAAAGTCGTTTTATGCAATGGGAAGAGAAATAGTGAAAAACATAATAATTTTGTTTTGTGCATGAATAAAATCCTCTTTGCAATGCAAAAACACACTTCTCGCTGTGTTAGAAGTTTTTTGCACATCCCTTTAGGCAAGAGTTTCAGTGGTCAGATCGCTCCGTCCAGCGTCTCTATGACCAGTAACAGTGATTTAGAGCTTCTGAGCGGTCTAACGGAGCTTATACCTGCTTATGTTGAAAACCTTATTTCTGGGTCAGAGAAAGTCGTTTTATGCAATGGGAAGAGAAATAGTGAAAAACATAAAAAAAAAAAAATTGTGCATTAATAAAATCCTGTTTGCAATGCAAAAACACACCTCGCTGTGTTAGAAGTTTTTTAGCACATCCCTTTAAGCAAGAGTTTCAGTGGTCAGATCTCTCCGTCCAGCGTATCTATGACTAGTAACAGTGATTTAGAGCTTCTGAGCGGTCTAACGGAGCTTTTTCCTGCTTATGTTGAAAACCTTATTTCTGGGTCAGAGAAAGTCGTTTTATGCAATGGGAAGAGAAATAGTGAAAAACATAATAATTTTGTTTTGTGCATGAATAAAATCCTGTTTGCAATGCAAAAACACACTTCTCGCTGTGTTAGAAGTTTTTTAGCACATCCCTTTAGGCAAGAGTTTCAGTGGTCAGATCTCTCCGTCCAGCGTCTCTATGACCAGTAACAGTGATTTAGAGCTTCTGAGCGGTCTAACGGAGCTTATACCTGCTTATGTTGAAAACCTTATTTCTGGGTCAGAGAAAGTCGTTTTATGCAATGGGAAGAGAAATAGTGAAAAACAAACAAAAAAAATTTTGTGCATGAATAAAATCCTGTTTGCAATGCAAAAAGACACTTCTCGCTGTATTAGAAGTTTTTTAGCACATCCCTTTAGGCAAGAGTTTCAGTGGTCAGATCGCTATGTCCAGCGTCTCTATCGCCAGTAACAGTGATTTAGAGCTTCTGAGCGGTCTAACGGAGCTTATACCTGCTTATGTTGAAAACCTTATTTCTGGGTCAGAGAAAGTCGTTTTATGCAATGGGAAGAGAAATAGTGAAAAACAAACAAAAAAAATTTTGTGCATGAATAAAATCCTGTTTGCAATAAAAAAGGACACTTCTCGCTGTAATAGAAGTTTTTTAGCACATCCCTTTAGGCAAGAGTTTCAGTGGTCAGAACGCTCTGTCCATCGTCTCTATGACCAGTAACAGTGATTTAGAGCTTCTGAGCGGTCTAACGGAGCTTATACCTGCTTATGTTGAAAACCTTATTTCTGGGTCAGAGAAAGTCGTTTTATGCAATGGGAAGAGAAATAGTGAAAAACATAATAATTTTGTTTTGTGCATGAATAAAATCCTGTTTGCAATGCAAAAACACACTTCTCGCTGTGTTAGAAGTTTTTTGCACATCCCTTTAGGCAAGAGTTTCAGTGGTCAGATCTCGCCGTCCAGCGTCTCTTTGACCAGTAACAGTGATTTAGAGCTTCTGAGCGGTCTAACGGAGCTTATACCTGCTTATGTTGAAAACCTTATTTCTGGGTCAGAGAAAGTCGTTTTATGCAATGGGAAGAGAAATAGTGAAAAACATAATAATTTTGTTTTGTGCATGAATAAAATCCTCTTTGCAATGCAAAAACACACTTCTCGCTGTCTTAGAAGTTTTTTGCACATCCCTTTAGGCAAGAGTTTCAGTGGTCAGATCGCTCCGTCCAGCGTCTCTATGACCAGTAACAGTGATTTAGAGCTTCTGAGCGGTCTAACGGAGCTTATACCTGCTTATGTTGAAAACCTTATTTCTGGGTCAGAGAAAGTCGTTTTATGCAATGGGAAGAGAAATAGTGAAAAACAAACCAAAAAAATTTTGTGCATGAATAAAATCCTGTTTGCAATGCAAAAAGACACTTCTCGCTGTATTAGAAGTTTTTTAGCACATCCCTTTAGGCAAGAGTTTCAGTGGTCAGATCGCTATGTCCAGCGTCTCTATCGCCAGTAACAGTGATTTAGAGCTTCTGAGCGGTCTAACGGAGCTTATACCTGCTTACGTTGAAAACCTTATTTCTGGGTCAGAGAAAGTCGTTTTATGCAATGGGAAGAGAAATAGTGAAAAACATATTAATTTTGTTTTGTGCATGAATAAAATCCTGTTTGCAATGCAAAAACACACTTCTCGCTGTGTTAGAAGTTTTTTGCACATCCCTTTAGGCAAGAGTTTCAATGTTCAGATCTCTCCGTCCAGCGTCTCTATGACCAGTAACAGTGATTTAGAGCTTCTGAGCGGTCTAAAGGAGCTTATACCTGCTCATGTTGAAAACCTTATTTCTGGGTCAGAGAAAGTCGTTTTATGCAATGGGAAGAGAAATAGTGAAAAACATAATAATTTTGTTTTGTGCATGAACAAAATCCTGTTTGCAATGCAAAAACACACTTCTCGCTGTGTTAGAAGTTTTTTGCACATCGCTTTAGGCAAGAGTTTCAGTGGTCAGATCTCTCCGTCCAGCGTCTCTATGACCAGAAACAGTGATTTAGAGCTTCTGAGCGGTCTAACGGAGCTTATACCTGCTTATGTTGAAAACCTTATTTCTGGGTCAGAGAAAGTCGTTTTATGCAATGGGAAGAGAAATAGTGAAAAACATAAAAAAAAAAAATTTGTGCATTAATAAAATCCTGTTTGCAATGCAAAAATACACTTCTCGCTGTGTTAGAAGTTTTTTAGCACATCCCTTTAAGCAAGAGTTTCAGTGGTCAGATCGCTCCGTCCAGCGTCTCTATGACCAGTAACAGTGATTTAGAGCTTCTGAGCGGTCTAACGGAGCTTATACCTGCTTATGTTGAAAACCTTATTTCTAGGTCAGAGAAAGTCGTTTTATGCAATGGGAAGAGAAATAGTGAAAAACATAATAATTTTGTTTTGTGCATGAATAAAATCCTGTTTGCAATGCAAAAACACACTTTTCGCTGTGTTAGAAGTTTTTTGCACATCCCTTTAGGCAAGAGTTTCAGTGGTCAGATCTCTCCGTCCAGCGTCTCTATGACCAGTAACAGTGATTTAGAGCTTCTGAGCGGTCTAACGGAGCTTATACCTGTTTATGTTGAAAACCTTATTTCTGGGTCAGAGAAAGTCGTTTTATGCAATGGGAAGAGAAATAGTGAAAAACAAAAACAAAAAATTTTGTGCATGAATAAAATCCTCTTTGCAATGCAAAAACACACTTCTCGCTGTGTTAGAAGTTTTTTGCACATCCCTTTAGGCAAGAGTTTCAGTGGTCAGATCGCTCCGTCCAGCGTCTCTATGACCAGTAACAGTGAGTTAGAGCTTCTGAGCGGTCTAACGGAGCTTATACCTGCTTATGTTGAAAACCTTATTTCTGGGTCAGAGAAAGTCGTTTTATGTAATGGGAAGAGAAATAGTGAAAAACATAAAAAAAATTTTGTGCATTAATAAAATCCTGTTTGCAATGCAAAAACACACTTCTCGCTGTGTTAGAAGTTTTTTAGCACATCCCTTTAAGCAAGAGTTTCAGAGGTCAGATCGCTCCGTCCAGCGTCTCTATGACCAGTAACAGTGAGTTAGAGCTTCTGAGCGGTCTAAAGGAGCTTTTTCCTGCTTATGTTGAAAACCTTATTTCTGGGTCAGAGAAAGTCGTTTTATGCAATGGGAAGAGAAATAGTGAAAAACAAACAAAAAAAATTTTGTGCATGAATAAAATCCTGTTTGCAATGCAAAAAGACACTTCTCGCTGTGTTAGAAGTTTTTTAGCACATCCCTTTAGGCAAGATTTACAGTTGTCAGATCGCTCTGCCCAGCGTCTCTATGACCAGTAACAGTGATTTAGAGCTTCTGAGCGGTCTAACGGAGCTTATACCTGCTTACGTTGAAAACCTTATTTCTGGGTCAGAGAAAGTCGTTTTATGCAATGGGAAGAGAAATAGTGAAAAACATATTAATTTTGTTTTGTGCATGAATAAAATCCTGTTTGCAATGCAAAAACACACTTCTCGCTGTGTTAGAAGTTTTTTGCACATCCCTTTAGGCAAGCGTTTCAGTGGTCAGATCTCTCCGTCCAGCGTCTCTATGACCAGTAACAGTTATTTAGAGCTTCTGAGTGGTCTAACGGAGCTTATACCTGCTTATGTTGAAAACCTTATTTCTGGGTCAGAGAAAGTCGTTTTATGCAATGGGAAGAGAAATAGTGAAAAACATAAAAAAAAAAAAATTGTGCATTAATAAAATCCTGTTTGCAATGCAAAAACACACCTCGCTGTGTTAGAAGTTTTTTAGCACATCCCTTTAAGCAAGAGTTTCAGTGGTCAGATCTCTCCGTCCAGCGTATCTATGACTAGTAACAGTGATTTAGAGCTTCTGAGCGGTCTAACGGAGCTTTTTCCTGCTTATGTTGAAAACCTTATTTCTGGGTCAGAGAAAGTCGTTTTATGCAATGGGAAGAGAAATAGTGAAAAACATAATAATTTTGTTTTGTGCATGAATAAAATCCTGTTTGCAATGCAAAAACACACTTCTCGCTGTGTTAGAAGTTTTTTAGCACATCCCTTTAGGCAAGAGTTTCAGTGGTCAGATCTCTCCGTCCAGCGTCTCTATGACCAGTAACAGTGATTTAGAGCTTCTGAGCGGTCTAACGGAGCTTATACCTGCTTATGTTGAAAACCTTATTTCTGGGTCAGAGAAAGTCGTTTTATGCAATGGGAAGAGAAATAGTGAAAAACATAATAATTTTGTTTTGTGCATGAATAAAATCCTGTTTGCAATGCAAAAACACACTTTTCGCTGTGTTAGAAGTTTTTTGCACATCCCTTTAGGCAAGAGTTTCAGTGGTCAGATCTCTCCGTCCAGCGTCTCTATGACCAGTAACAGTGATTTAGAGCTTCTGAGCGGTCTAACGGAGCTTATACCTGTTTATGTTGAAAACCTTATTTCTGGGTCAGAGAAAGTCGTTTTATGCAATGGGAAGAGAAATAGTGAAAAACAAAAACAAAAAATTTTGTGCATGAATAAAATCCTCTTTGCAATGCAAAAACACACTTCTCGCTGTGTTAGAAGTTTTTTGCACATCCCTTTAGGCAAGAGTTTCAGTGGTCAGATCGCTCCGTCCAGCGTCTCTATGACCAGTAACAGTGAGTTAGAGCTTCTGAGCGGTCTAACGGAGCTTATACCTGCTTATGTTGAAAACCTTATTTCTGGGTCAGAGAAAGTCGTTTTATGTAATGGGAAGAGAAATAGTGAAAAACATAAAAAAAAATTTGTGCATTAATAAAATCCTGTTTGCAATGCAAAAACACACTTCTCGCTGTGTTAGAAGTTTTTTAGCACATCCCTTTAAGCAAGAGTTTCAGAGGTCAGATCGCTCCGTCCAGCGTCTCTATGACCAGTAACAGTGAGTTAGAGCTTCTGAGCGGTCTAAAGGAGCTTTTTCCTGCTTATGTTGAAAACCTTATTTCTGGGTCAGAGAAAGTCGTTTTATGCAATGGGAAGAGAAATAGTGAAAAACAAACAAAAAAAATTTTGTGCATGAATAAAATCCTGTTTGCAATGCAAAAAGACACTTCTCGCTGTGTTAGAAGTTTTTTAGCACATCCCTTTAGGCAAGATTTACAGTTGTCAGATCGCTCTGCCCAGCGTCTCTATGACCAGTAACAGTGATTTAGAGCTTCTGAGCGGTCTAACGGAGCTTATACCTGCTTACGTTGAAAACCTTATTTCTGGGTCAGAGAAAGTCGTTTTATGCAATGGGAAGAGAAATAGTGAAAAACATATTAATTTTGTTTTGTGCATGAATAAAATCCTGTTTGCAATGCAAAAACACACTTCTCGCTGTGTTAGAAGTTTTTTGCACATCCCTTTAGGCAAGCGTTTCAGTGGTCAGATCTCTCCGTCCAGCGTCTCTATGACCAGTAACAGTTATTTAGAGCTTCTGAGTGGTCTAACGGAGCTTATACCTGCTTATGTTGAAAACCTTATTTCTGGGTCAGAGAAAGTCGTTTTATGCAATGGGAAGAGAAATAGTGAAAAACATAAAAAAAAAAAAATTGTGCATTAATAAAATCCTGTTTGCAATGCAAAAACACACCTCGCTGTGTTAGAAGTTTTTTAGCACATCCCTTTAAGCAAGAGTTTCAGTGGTCAGATCTCTCCGTCCAGCGTATCTATGACTAGTAACAGTGATTTAGAGCTTCTGAGCGGTCTAACGGAGCTTTTTCCTGCTTATGTTGAAAACCTTATTTCTGGGTCAGAGAAAGTCGTTTTATGCAATGGGAAGAGAAATAGTGAAAAACATAATAATTTTGTTTTGTGCATGAATAAAATCCTGTTTGCAATGCAAAAACACACTTCTCGCTGTGTTAGAAGTTTTTTAGCACATCCCTTTAGGCAAGAGTTTCAGTGGTCAGATCTCTCCGTCCAGCGTCTCTATGACCAGTAACAGTGATTTAGAGCTTCTGAGCGGTCTAACGGAGCTTATACCTGCTTATGTTGAAAACCTTATTTCTGGGTCAGAGAAAGTCGTTTTATGCAATGGGAAGAGAAATAGTGAAAAACAAACAAAAAAAATTTTGTGCATGAATAAAATCCTGTTTGCAATGCAAAAAGACACTTCTCGCTGTATTAGAAGTTTTTTAGCACATCCCTTTAGGCAAGAGTTTCAGTGGTCAGATCGCTATGTCCAGCGTCTCTATCGCCAGTAACAGTGATTTAGAGCTTCTGAGCGGTCTAACGGAGCTTATACCTGCTTATGTTGAAAACCTTATTTCTGGGTCAGAGAAAGTCGTTTTATGCAATGGGAAGAGAAATAGTGAAAAACAAACAAAAAAAATTTTGTGCATGAATAAAATCCTGTTTGCAATAAAAAAGGACACTTCTCGCTGTAATAGAAGTTTTTTAGCACATCCCTTTAGGCAAGAGTTTCAGTGGTCAGAACGCTCTGTCCATCGTCTCTATGACCAGTAACAGTGATTTAGAGCTTCTGAGCGGTCTAACGGAGCTTATACCTGCTTATGTTGAAAACCTTATTTCTGGGTCAGAGAAAGTCGTTTTATGCAATGGGAAGAGAAATAGTGAAAAACATAATAATTTTGTTTTGTGCATGAATAAAATCCTGTTTGCAATGCAAAAACACACTTCTCGCTGTGTTAGAAGTTTTTTGCACATCCCTTTAGGCAAGAGTTTCAGTGGTCAGATCTCGCCGTCCAGCGTCTCTTTGACCAGTAACAGTGATTTAGAGCTTCTGAGCGGTCTAACGGAGCTTATACCTGCTTATGTTGAAAACCTTATTTCTGGGTCAGAGAAAGTCGTTTTATGCAATGGGAAGAGAAATAGTGAAAAACATAATAATTTTGTTTTGTGCATGAATAAAATCCTCTTTGCAATGCAAAAACACACTTCTCGCTGTCTTAGAAGTTTTTTGCACATCCCTTTAGGCAAGAGTTTCAGTGGTCAGATCGCTCCGTCCAGCGTCTCTATGACCAGTAACAGTGATTTAGAGCTTCTGAGCGGTCTAACGGAGCTTATACCTGCTTATGTTGAAAACCTTATTTCTGGGTCAGAGAAAGTCGTTTTATGCAATGGGAAGAGAAATAGTGAAAAACATAAAAAAAAAAAATTGTGCATTAATAAAATCCTGTTTGCAATGCAAAAACACACCTCGCTGTGTTAGAAGTTTTTTAGCACATCCCTTTAAGCAAGAGTTTCAGTGGTCAGATCTCTCCGTCCAGCGTATCTATGACTAGTAACAGTGATTTAGAGCTTCTGAGCGGTCTAACGGAGCTTTTTCCTGCTTATGTTGAAAACCTTATTTCTGGGTCAGAGAAAGTCGTTTTATGCAATGGGAAGAGAAATAGTGAAAAACATAATAATTTTGTTTTGTGCATGAATAAAATCCTGTTTGCAATGCAAAAACACACTTCTCGCTGTGTTAGAAGTTTTTTAGCACATCCCTTTAGGCAAGAGTTTCAGTGGTCAGATCTCTCCGTCCAGCGTCTCTATGACCAGTAACAGTGATTTAGAGCTTCTGAGCGGTCTAACGGAGCTTATACCTGCTTATGTTGAAAACCTTATTTCTGGGTCAGAGAAAGTCGTTTTATGCAATGGGAAGAGAAATAGTGAAAAACAAACCAAAAAAATTTTGTGCATGAATAAAATCCTGTTTGCAATGCAAAAAGACACTTCTCGCTGTATTAGAAGTTTTTTAGCACATCCCTTTAGGCAAGAGTTTCAGTGGTCAGATCGCTATGTCCAGCGTCTCTATCGCCAGTAACAGTGATTTAGAGCTTCTGAGCGGTCTAACGGAGCTTATACCTGCTTACGTTGAAAACCTTATTTCTGGGTCAGAGAAAGTCGTTTTATGCAATGGGAAGAGAAATAGTGAAAAACATATTAATTTTGTTTTGTGCATGAATAAAATCCTGTTTGCAATGCAAAAACACACTTCTCGCTGTGTTAGAAGTTTTTTGCACATCCCTTTAGGCAAGAGTTTCAGTGGTCAGATCTCGCCGTCCAGCGTCTCTTTGACCAGTAACAGTGATTTAGAGCTTCTGAGCGGTCTAACGGAGCTTATACCTGCTTATGTTGAAAACCTTATTTCTGGGTCAGAGAAAGTCGTTTTATGCAATGGGAAGAGAAATAGTGAAAAACATAATAATTTTGTTTTGTGCATGAATAAAATCCTCTTTGCAATGCAAAAACACACTTCTCGCTGTCTTAGAAGTTTTTTGCACATCCCTTTAGGCAAGAGTTTCAGTGGTCAGATCGCTCCGTCCAGCGTCTCTATGACCAGTAACAGTGATTTAGAGCTTCTGAGCGGTCTAACGGAGCTTATACCTGCTTATGTTGAAAACCTTATTTCTGGGTCAGAGAAAGTCGTTTTATGCAATGGGAAGAGAAATAGTGAAAAACATAAAAAAAAAAAATTGTGCATTAATAAAATCCTGTTTGCAATGCAAAAACACACCTCGCTGTGTTAGAAGTTTTTTAGCACATCCCTTTAAGCAAGAGTTTCAGTGGTCAGATCTCTCCGTCCAGCGTATCTATGACTAGTAACAGTGATTTAGAGCTTCTGAGCGGTCTAACGGAGCTTTTTCCTGCTTATGTTGAAAACCTTATTTCTGGGTCAGAGAAAGTCGTTTTATGCAATGGGAAGAGAAATAGTGAAAAACATAATAATTTTGTTTTGTGCATGAATAAAATCCTGTTTGCAATGCAAAAACACACTTCTCGCTGTGTTAGAAGTTTTTTAGCACATCCCTTTAGGCAAGAGTTTCAGTGGTCAGATCTCTCCGTCCAGCGTCTCTATGACCAGTAACAGTGATTTAGAGCTTCTGAGCGGTCTAACGGAGCTTATACCTGCTTATGTTGAAAACCTTATTTCTGGGTCAGAGAAAGTCGTTTTATGCAATGGGAAGAGAAATAGTGAAAAACAAACCAAAAAAATTTTGTGCATGAATAAAATCCTGTTTGCAATGCAAAAAGACACTTCTCGCTGTATTAGAAGTTTTTTAGCACATCCCTTTAGGCAAGAGTTTCAGTGGTCAGATCGCTATGTCCAGCGTCTCTATCGCCAGTAACAGTGATTTAGAGCTTCTGAGCGGTCTAACGGAGCTTATACCTGCTTACGTTGAAAACCTTATTTCTGGGTCAGAGAAAGTCGTTTTATGCAATGGGAAGAGAAATAGTGAAAAACATATTAATTTTGTTTTGTGCATGAATAAAATCCTGTTTGCAATGCAAAAACACACTTCTCGCTGTGTTAGAAGTTTTTTGCACATCCCTTTAGGCAAGAGTTTCAATGTTCAGATCTCTCCGTCCAGCGTCTCTATGACCAGTAACAGTGATTTAGAGCTTCTGAGCGGTCTAAAGGAGCTTATACCTGCTCATGTTGAAAACCTTATTTCTGGGTCAGAGAAAGTCGTTTTATGCAATGGGAAGAGAAATAGTGAAAAAGAAACAAAAAAAATTTTGTGCATGAATAAAATCCTGTTTGCAATAAAAAAGGACACTTCTCGCTGTAATAGAAGTTTTTTAGCACATCCCTTTAGGCAAGAGTTTCAGTGGTCAGAACGCTCTGTCCATCGTCTCTATGACCAGTAACAGTGATTTAGAGCTTCTGAGCGGTCTAACGGAGCTTATACCTGCTTATGTTGAAAACCTTATTTCTGGGTCAGAGAAAGTCGTTTTATGCAATGGGAAGAGAAATAGTGAAAAACATAATAATTTTGTTTTGTGCATGAATAAAATCCTGTTTGCAATGCAAAAACACACTTCTCGCTGTGTTAGAAGTTTTTTGCACATCCCTTTAGGCAAGAGTTTCAGTGGTCAGATCTCGCCGTCCAGCGTCTCTTTGACCAGTAACAGTGATTTAGAGCTTCTGAGCGGTCTAACGGAGCTTATACCTGCTTATGTTGAAAACCTTATTTCTGGGTCAGAGAAAGTCGTTTTATGCAATGGGAAGAGAAATAGTGAAAAACATAATAATTTTGTTTTGTGCATGAATAAAATCCTCTTTGCAATGCAAAAACACACTTCTCGCTGTCTTAGAAGTTTTTTGCACATCCCTTTAGGCAAGAGTTTCAGTGGTCAGATCGCTCCGTCCAGCGTCTCTATGACCAGTAACAGTGATTTAGAGCTTCTGAGCGGTCTAACGGAGCTTATACCTGCTTATGTTGAAAACCTTATTTCTGGGTCAGAGAAAGTCGTTTTATGCAATGGGAAGAGAAATAGTGAAAAACATAAAAAAAAAAAATTGTGCATTAATAAAATCCTGTTTGCAATGCAAAAACACACCTCGCTGTGTTAGAAGTTTTTTAGCACATCCCTTTAAGCAAGAGTTTCAGTGGTCAGATCTCTCCGTCCAGCGTATCTATGACTAGTAACAGTGATTTAGAGCTTCTGAGCGGTCTAACGGAGCTTTTTCCTGCTTATGTTGAAAACCTTATTTCTGGGTCAGAGAAAGTCGTTTTATGCAATGGGAAGAGAAATAGTGAAAAACATAATAATTTTGTTTTGTGCATGAATAAAATCCTGTTTGCAATGCAAAAACACACTTCTCGCTGTGTTAGAAGTTTTTTAGCACATCCCTTTAGGCAAGAGTTTCAGTGGTCAGATCTCTCCGTCCAGCGTCTCTATGACCAGTAACAGTGATTTAGAGCTTCTGAGCGGTCTAACGGAGCTTATACCTGCTTATGTTGAAAACCTTATTTCTGGGTCAGAGAAAGTCGTTTTATGCAATGGGAAGAGAAATAGTGAAAAACAAACCAAAAAAATTTTGTGCATGAATAAAATCCTGTTTGCAATGCAAAAAGACACTTCTCGCTGTATTAGAAGTTTTTTAGCACATCCCTTTAGGCAAGAGTTTCAGTGGTCAGATCGCTATGTCCAGCGTCTCTATCGCCAGTAACAGTGATTTAGAGCTTCTGAGCGGTCTAACGGAGCTTATACCTGCTTACGTTGAAAACCTTATTTCTGGGTCAGAGAAAGTCGTTTTATGCAATGGGAAGAGAAATAGTGAAAAACATATTAATTTTGTTTTGTGCATGAATAAAATCCTGTTTGCAATGCAAAAACACACTTCTCGCTGTGTTAGAAGTTTTTTGCACATCCCTTTAGGCAAGAGTTTCAATGTTCAGATCTCTCCGTCCAGCGTCTCTATGACCAGTAACAGTGATTTAGAGCTTCTGAGCGGTCTAAAGGAGCTTATACCTGCTCATGTTGAAAACCTTATTTCTGGGTCAGAGAAAGTCGTTTTATGCAATGGGAAGAGAAATAGTGAAAAACATAATAATTTTGTTTTGTGCATGAACAAAATCCTGTTTGCAATGCAAAAACACACTTCTCGCTGTGTTAGAAGTTTTTTGCACATCGCTTTAGGCAAGAGTTTCAGTGGTCAGATCTCTCCGTACAGCGTCTCTATGACCAGTAACAGTGATTTAGAGCTTCTGAGCGGTCTAACGGAGCTTATACCTGCTTATGTTGAAAACCTTATTTCTGGGTCAGAGAAAGTCGTTTTATGCAATGGGAAGAGAAATAGTGAAAAACATAAAAAAAAAAAATTTGTGCATTAATAAAATCCTGTTTGCAATGCAAAAATACACTTCTCGCTGTGTTAGAAGTTTTTTAGCACATCCCTTTAAGCAAGAGTTTCAGTGGTCAGATCGCTCCGTCCAGCGTCTCTATGACCAGTAACAGTGATTTAGAGCTTCTGAGCGGTCTAACGGAGCTTATACCTGCTTATGTTGAAAACCTTATTTCTAGGTCAGAGAAAGTCGTTTTATGCAATGGGAAGAGAAATAGTGAAAAACATAATAATTTTGTTTTGTGCATGAATAAAATCCTGTTTGCAATGCAAAAACACACTTCTCGCTGTGTTAGAAGTTTTTTAGCACATCCCTTTAGGCAAGAGTTTCAGTGGTCAGATCTCTCCGTCCAGCGTCTCTATGACCAGTAACAGTGATTTAGAGCTTCTGAGCGGTCTAACGGAGCTTATACCTGCTTATGTTGAAAACCTTATTTCTGGGTCAGAGAAAGTCGTTTTATGCAATGGGAAGAGAAATAGTGAAAAACAAACAAAAAAAATTTTGTGCATGAATAAAATCCTGTTTGCAATGCAAAAAGACACTTCTCGCTGTATTAGAAGTTTTTTAGCACATCCCTTTAGGCAAGAGTTTCAGTGGTCAGATCGCTATGTCCAGCGTCTCTATCGCCAGTAACAGTGATTTAGAGCTTCTGAGCGGTCTAACGGAGCTTATACCTGCTTATGTTGAAAACCTTATTTCTGGGTCAGAGAAAGTCGTTTTATGCAATGGGAAGAGAAATAGTGAAAAACAAACAAAAAAAATTTTGTGCATGAATAAAATCCTGTTTGCAATAAAAAAGGACACTTCTCGCTGTAATAGAAGTTTTTTAGCACATCCCTTTAGGCAAGAGTTTCAGTGGTCAGAACGCTCTGTCCATCGTCTCTATGACCAGTAACAGTGATTTAGAGCTTCTGAGCGGTCTAACGGAGCTTATACCTGCTTATGTTGAAAACCTTATTTCTGGGTCAGAGAAAGTCGTTTTATGCAATGGGAAGAGAAATAGTGAAAAACATAATAATTTTGTTTTGTGCATGAATAAAATCCTGTTTGCAATGCAAAAACACACTTCTCGCTGTGTTAGAAGTTTTTTGCACATCCCTTTAGGCAAGAGTTTCAGTGGTCAGATCTCGCCGTCCAGCGTCTCTTTGACCAGTAACAGTGATTTAGAGCTTCTGAGCGGTCTAACGGAGCTTATACCTGCTTATGTTGAAAACCTTATTTCTGGGTCAGAGAAAGTCGTTTTATGCAATGGGAAGAGAAATAGTGAAAAACATAATAATTTTGTTTTGTGCATGAATAAAATCCTCTTTGCAATGCAAAAACACACTTCTCGCTGTCTTAGAAGTTTTTTGCACATCCCTTTAGGCAAGAGTTTCAGTGGTCAGATCGCTCCGTCCAGCGTCTCTATGACCAGTAACAGTGATTTAGAGCTTCTGAGCGGTCTAACGGAGCTTATACCTGCTTATGTTGAAAACCTTATTTCTGGGTCAGAGAAAGTCGTTTTATGCAATGGGAAGAGAAATAGTGAAAAACATAAAAAAAAAAAATTGTGCATTAATAAAATCCTGTTTGCAATGCAAAAACACACCTCGCTGTGTTAGAAGTTTTTTAGCACATCCCTTTAAGCAAGAGTTTCAGTGGTCAGATCTCTCCGTCCAGCGTATCTATGACTAGTAACAGTGATTTAGAGCTTCTGAGCGGTCTAACGGAGCTTTTTCCTGCTTATGTTGAAAACCTTATTTCTGGGTCAGAGAAAGTCGTTTTATGCAATGGGAAGAGAAATAGTGAAAAACATAATAATTTTGTTTTGTGCATGAATAAAATCCTGTTTGCAATGCAAAAACACACTTCTCGCTGTGTTAGAAGTTTTTTAGCACATCCCTTTAGGCAAGAGTTTCAGTGGTCAGATCTCTCCGTCCAGCGTCTCTATGACCAGTAACAGTGATTTAGAGCTTCTGAGCGGTCTAACGGAGCTTATACCTGCTTATGTTGAAAACCTTATTTCTGGGTCAGAGAAAGTCGTTTTATGCAATGGGAAGAGAAATAGTGAAAAACAAACCAAAAAAATTTTGTGCATGAATAAAATCCTGTTTGCAATGCAAAAAGACACTTCTCGCTGTATTAGAAGTTTTTTAGCACATCCCTTTAGGCAAGAGTTTCAGTGGTCAGATCGCTATGTCCAGCGTCTCTATCGCCAGTAACAGTGATTTAGAGCTTCTGAGCGGTCTAACGGAGCTTATACCTGCTTACGTTGAAAACCTTATTTCTGGGTCAGAGAAAGTCGTTTTATGCAATGGGAAGAGAAATAGTGAAAAACAAACAAAAAAAATTTTGTGCATGAATAAAATCCTGTTTGCAATAAAAAAGGACACTTCTCGCTGTAATAGAAGTTTTTTAGCACATCCCTTTAGGCAAGAGTTTCAGTGGTCAGAACGCTCTGTCCATCGTCTCTATGACCAGTAACAGTGATTTAGAGCTTCTGAGCGGTCTAACGGAGCTTATACCTGCTTATGTTGAAAACCTTATTTCTGGGTCAGAGAAAGTCGTTTTATGCAATGGGAAGAGAAATAGTGAAAAACATAATAATTTTGTTTTGTGCATGAATAAAATCCTGTTTGCAATGCAAAAACACACTTCTCGCTGTGTTAGAAGTTTTTTGCACATCCCTTTAGGCAAGAGTTTCAGTGGTCAGATCTCGCCGTCCAGCGTCTCTTTGACCAGTAACAGTGATTTAGAGCTTCTGAGCGGTCTAACGGAGCTTATACCTGCTTATGTTGAAAACCTTATTTCTGGGTCAGAGAAAGTCGTTTTATGCAATGGGAAGAGAAATAGTGAAAAACATAATAATTTTGTTTTGTGCATGAATAAAATCCTCTTTGCAATGCAAAAACACACTTCTCGCTGTCTTAGAAGTTTTTTGCACATCCCTTTAGGCAAGAGTTTCAGTGGTCAGATCGCTCCGTCCAGCGTCTCTATGACCAGTAACAGTGATTTAGAGCTTCTGAGCGGTCTAACGGAGCTTATACCTGCTTATGTTGAAAACCTTATTTCTGGGTCAGAGAAAGTCGTTTTATGCAATGGGAAGAGAAATAGTGAAAAACATAAAAAAAAAAAATTGTGCATTAATAAAATCCTGTTTGCAATGCAAAAACACACCTCGCTGTGTTAGAAGTTTTTTAGCACATCCCTTTAAGCAAGAGTTTCAGTGGTCAGATCTCTCCGTCCAGCGTATCTATGACTAGTAACAGTGATTTAGAGCTTCTGAGCGGTCTAACGGAGCTTTTTCCTGCTTATGTTGAAAACCTTATTTCTGGGTCAGAGAAAGTCGTTTTATGCAATGGGAAGAGAAATAGTGAAAAACATAATAATTTTGTTTTGTGCATGAATAAAATCCTGTTTGCAATGCAAAAACACACTTCTCGCTGTGTTAGAAGTTTTTTAGCACATCCCTTTAGGCAAGAGTTTCAGTGGTCAGATCTCTCCGTCCAGCGTCTCTATGACCAGTAACAGTGATTTAGAGCTTCTGAGCGGTCTAACGGAGCTTATACCTGCTTATGTTGAAAACCTTATTTCTGGGTCAGAGAAAGTCGTTTTATGCAATGGGAAGAGAAATAGTGAAAAACAAACCAAAAAAATTTTGTGCATGAATAAAATCCTGTTTGCAATGCAAAAAGACACTTCTCGCTGTATTAGAAGTTTTTTAGCACATCCCTTTAGGCAAGAGTTTCAGTGGTCAGATCGCTATGTCCAGCGTCTCTATCGCCAGTAACAGTGATTTAGAGCTTCTGAGCGGTCTAACGGAGCTTATACCTGCTTACGTTGAAAACCTTATTTCTGGGTCAGAGAAAGTCGTTTTATGCAATGGGAAGAGAAATAGTGAAAAACATATTAATTTTGTTTTGTGCATGAATAAAATCCTGTTTGCAATGCAAAAACACACTTCTCGCTGTGTTAGAAGTTTTTTGCACATCCCTTTAGGCAAGAGTTTCAGTGGTCAGATCTCGCCGTCCAGCGTCTCTTTGACCAGTAACAGTGATTTAGAGCTTCTGAGCGGTCTAACGGAGCTTATACCTGCTTATGTTGAAAACCTTATTTCTGGGTCAGAGAAAGTCGTTTTATGCAATGGGAAGAGAAATAGTGAAAAACATAATAATTTTGTTTTGTGCATGAATAAAATCCTCTTTGCAATGCAAAAACACACTTCTCGCTGTCTTAGAAGTTTTTTGCACATCCCTTTAGGCAAGAGTTTCAGTGGTCAGATCGCTCCGTCCAGCGTCTCTATGACCAGTAACAGTGATTTAGAGCTTCTGAGCGGTCTAACGGAGCTTATACCTGCTTATGTTGAAAACCTTATTTCTGGGTCAGAGAAAGTCGTTTTATGCAATGGGAAGAGAAATAGTGAAAAACATAAAAAAAAAAAATTGTGCATTAATAAAATCCTGTTTGCAATGCAAAAACACACCTCGCTGTGTTAGAAGTTTTTTAGCACATCCCTTTAAGCAAGAGTTTCAGTGGTCAGATCTCTCCGTCCAGCGTATCTATGACTAGTAACAGTGATTTAGAGCTTCTGAGCGGTCTAACGGAGCTTTTTCCTGCTTATGTTGAAAACCTTATTTCTGGGTCAGAGAAAGTCGTTTTATGCAATGGGAAGAGAAATAGTGAAAAACATAATAATTTTGTTTTGTGCATGAATAAAATCCTGTTTGCAATGCAAAAACACACTTCTCGCTGTGTTAGAAGTTTTTTAGCACATCCCTTTAGGCAAGAGTTTCAGTGGTCAGATCTCTCCGTCCAGCGTCTCTATGACCAGTAACAGTGATTTAGAGCTTCTGAGCGGTCTAACGGAGCTTATACCTGCTTATGTTGAAAACCTTATTTCTGGGTCAGAGAAAGTCGTTTTATGCAATGGGAAGAGAAATAGTGAAAAACAAACCAAAAAAATTTTGTGCATGAATAAAATCCTGTTTGCAATGCAAAAAGACACTTCTCGCTGTATTAGAAGTTTTTTAGCACATCCCTTTAGGCAAGAGTTTCAGTGGTCAGATCGCTATGTCCAGCGTCTCTATCGCCAGTAACAGTGATTTAGAGCTTCTGAGCGGTCTAACGGAGCTTATACCTGCTTACGTTGAAAACCTTATTTCTGGGTCAGAGAAAGTCGTTTTATGCAATGGGAAGAGAAATAGTGAAAAACATATTAATTTTGTTTTGTGCATGAATAAAATCCTGTTTGCAATGCAAAAACACACTTCTCGCTGTGTTAGAAGTTTTTTGCACATCCCTTTAGGCAAGAGTTTCAATGTTCAGATCTCTCCGTCCAGCGTCTCTATGACCAGTAACAGTGATTTAGAGCTTCTGAGCGGTCTAAAGGAGCTTATACCTGCTCATGTTGAAAACCTTATTTCTGGGTCAGAGAAAGTCGTTTTATGCAATGGGAAGAGAAATAGTGAAAAAGAAACAAAAAAAATTTTGTGCATGAATAAAATCCTGTTTGCAATAAAAAAGGACACTTCTCGCTGTAATAGAAGTTTTTTAGCACATCCCTTTAGGCAAGAGTTTCAGTGGTCAGAACGCTCTGTCCATCGTCTCTATGACCAGTAACAGTGATTTAGAGCTTCTGAGCGGTCTAACGGAGCTTATACCTGCTTATGTTGAAAACCTTATTTCTGGGTCAGAGAAAGTCGTTTTATGCAATGGGAAGAGAAATAGTGAAAAACATAATAATTTTGTTTTGTGCATGAATAAAATCCTCTTTGCAATGCAAAAACACACTTCTCGCTGTCTTAGAAGTTTTTTGCACATCCCTTTAGGCAAGAGTTTCAGTGGTCAGATCGCTCCGTCCAGCGTCTCTATGACCAGTAACAGTGATTTAGAGCTTCTGAGCGGTCTAACGGAGCTTATACCTGCTTATGTTGAAAACCTTATTTCTGGGTCAGAGAAAGTCGTTTTATGCAATGGGAAGAGAAATAGTGAAAAACATAAAAAAAAAAAATTGTGCATTAATAAAATCCTGTTTGCAATGCAAAAACACACCTCGCTGTGTTAGAAGTTTTTTAGCACATCCCTTTAAGCAAGAGTTTCAGTGGTCAGATCTCTCCGTCCAGCGTATCTATGACTAGTAACAGTGATTTAGAGCTTCTGAGCGGTCTAACGGAGCTTTTTCCTGCTTATGTTGAAAACCTTATTTCTGGGTCAGAGAAAGTCGTTTTATGCAATGGGAAGAGAAATAGTGAAAAACATAATAATTTTGTTTTGTGCATGAATAAAATCCTGTTTGCAATGCAAAAACACACTTCTCGCTGTGTTAGAAGTTTTTTAGCACATCCCTTTAGGCAAGAGTTTCAGTGGTCAGATCTCTCCGTCCAGCGTCTCTATGACCAGTAACAGTGATTTAGAGCTTCTGAGCGGTCTAACGGAGCTTATACCTGCTTATGTTGAAAACCTTATTTCTGGGTCAGAGAAAGTCGTTTTATGCAATGGGAAGAGAAATAGTGAAAAACAAACCAAAAAAATTTTGTGCATGAATAAAATCCTGTTTGCAATGCAAAAAGACACTTCTCGCTGTATTAGAAGTTTTTTAGCACATCCCTTTAGGCAAGAGTTTCAGTGGTCAGATCGCTATGTCCAGCGTCTCTATCGCCAGTAACAGTGATTTAGAGCTTCTGAGCGGTCTAACGGAGCTTATACCTGCTTACGTTGAAAACCTTATTTCTGGGTCAGAGAAAGTCGTTTTATGCAATGGGAAGAGAAATAGTGAAAAACATATTAATTTTGTTTTGTGCATGAATAAAATCCTGTTTGCAATGCAAAAACACACTTCTCGCTGTGTTAGAAGTTTTTTGCACATCCCTTTAGGCAAGAGTTTCAATGTTCAGATCTCTCCGTCCAGCGTCTCTATGACCAGTAACAGTGATTTAGAGCTTCTGAGCGGTCTAAAGGAGCTTATACCTGCTCATGTTGAAAACCTTATTTCTGGGTCAGAGAAAGTCGTTTTATGCAATGGGAAGAGAAATAGTGAAAAACATAATAATTTTGTTTTGTGCATGAACAAAATCCTGTTTGCAATGCAAAAACACACTTCTCGCTGTGTTAGAAGTTTTTTGCACATCGCTTTAGGCAAGAGTTTCAGTGGTCAGATCTCTCCGTACAGCGTCTCTATGACCAGTAACAGTGATTTAGAGCTTCTGAGCGGTCTAACGGAGCTTATACCTGCTTATGTTGAAAACCTTATTTCTGGGTCAGAGAAAGTCGTTTTATGCAATGGGAAGAGAAATAGTGAAAAACATAAAAAAAAAAAATTTGTGCATTAATAAAATCCTGTTTGCAATGCAAAAATACACTTCTCGCTGTGTTAGAAGTTTTTTAGCACATCCCTTTAAGCAAGAGTTTCAGTGGTCAGATCGCTCCGTCCAGCGTCTCTATGACCAGTAACAGTGATTTAGAGCTTCTGAGCGGTCTAACGGAGCTTATACCTGCTTATGTTGAAAACCTTATTTCTAGGTCAGAGAAAGTCGTTTTATGCAATGGGAAGAGAAATAGTGAAAAACATAATAATTTTGTTTTGTGCATGAATAAAATCCTGTTTGCAATGCAAAAACACACTTTTCGCTGTGTTAGAAGTTTTTTGCACATCCCTTTAGGCAAGAGTTTCAGTGGTCAGATCTCTCCGTCCAGCGTCTCTATCGCCAGTAACAGTGATTTAGAGCTTCTGAGCGGTCTAACGGAGCTTATACCTGCTTACGTTGAAAACCTTATTTCTGGGTCAGAGAAAGTCGTTTTATGCAATGGGAAGAGAAATAGTGAAAAACATATTAATTTTGTTTTGTGCATGAATAAAATCCTGTTTGCAATGCAAAAACACACTTCTCGCTGTGTTAGAAGTTTTTTGCACATCCCTTTAGGCAAGAGTTTCAATGTTCAGATCTCTCCGTCCAGCGTCTCTATGACCAGTAACAGTGATTTAGAGCTTCTGAGCGGTCTAAAGGAGCTTATACCTGCTCATGTTGAAAACCTTATTTCTGGGTCAGAGAAAGTCGTTTTATGCAATGGGAAGAGAAATAGTGAAAAAGAAACAAAAAAAATTTTGTGCATGAATAAAATCCTGTTTGCAATAAAAAAGGACACTTCTCGCTGTAATAGAAGTTTTTTAGCACATCCCTTTAGGCAAGAGTTTCAGTGGTCAGAACGCTCTGTCCATCGTCTCTATGACCAGTAACAGTGATTTAGAGCTTCTGAGCGGTCTAACGGAGCTTATACCTGCTTATGTTGAAAACCTTATTTCTGGGTCAGAGAAAGTCGTTTTATGCAATGGGAAGAGAAATAGTGAAAAACATAATAATTTTGTTTTGTGCATGAATAAAATCCTGTTTGCAATGCAAAAACACACTTCTCGCTGTGTTAGAAGTTTTTTGCACATCCCTTTAGGCAAGAGTTTCAGTGGTCAGATCTCGCCGTCCAGCGTCTCTTTGACCAGTAACAGTGATTTAGAGCTTCTGAGCGGTCTAACGGAGCTTATACCTGCTTATGTTGAAAACCTTATTTCTGGGTCAGAGAAAGTCGTTTTATGCAATGGGAAGAGAAATAGTGAAAAACATAATAATTTTGTTTTGTGCATGAATAAAATCCTCTTTGCAATGCAAAAACACACTTCTCGCTGTCTTAGAAGTTTTTTGCACATCCCTTTAGGCAAGAGTTTCAGTGGTCAGATCGCTCCGTCCAGCGTCTCTATGACCAGTAACAGTGATTTAGAGCTTCTGAGCGGTCTAACGGAGCTTATACCTGCTTATGTTGAAAACCTTATTTCTGGGTCAGAGAAAGTCGTTTTATGCAATGGGAAGAGAAATAGTGAAAAACATAAAAAAAAAAAATTGTGCATTAATAAAATCCTGTTTGCAATGCAAAAACACACCTCGCTGTGTTAGAAGTTTTTTAGCACATCCCTTTAAGCAAGAGTTTCAGTGGTCAGATCTCTCCGTCCAGCGTATCTATGACTAGTAACAGTGATTTAGAGCTTCTGAGCGGTCTAACGGAGCTTTTTCCTGCTTATGTTGAAAACCTTATTTCTGGGTCAGAGAAAGTCGTTTTATGCAATGGGAAGAGAAATAGTGAAAAACATAATAATTTTGTTTTGTGCATGAATAAAATCCTGTTTGCAATGCAAAAACACACTTCTCGCTGTGTTAGAAGTTTTTTAGCACATCCCTTTAGGCAAGAGTTTCAGTGGTCAGATCTCTCCGTCCAGCGTCTCTATGACCAGTAACAGTGATTTAGAGCTTCTGAGCGGTCTAACGGAGCTTATACCTGCTTATGTTGAAAACCTTATTTCTGGGTCAGAGAAAGTCGTTTTATGCAATGGGAAGAGAAATAGTGAAAAACAAACCAAAAAAATTTTGTGCATGAATAAAATCCTGTTTGCAATGCAAAAAGACACTTCTCGCTGTATTAGAAGTTTTTTAGCACATCCCTTTAGGCAAGAGTTTCAGTGGTCAGATCGCTATGTCCAGCGTCTCTATCGCCAGTAACAGTGATTTAGAGCTTCTGAGCGGTCTAACGGAGCTTATACCTGCTTACGTTGAAAACCTTATTTCTGGGTCAGAGAAAGTCGTTTTATGCAATGGGAAGAGAAATAGTGAAAAACATATTAATTTTGTTTTGTGCATGAATAAAATCCTGTTTGCAATGCAAAAACACACTTCTCGCTGTGTTAGAAGTTTTTTGCACATCCCTTTAGGCAAGAGTTTCAATGTTCAGATCTCTCCGTCCAGCGTCTCTATGACCAGTAACAGTGATTTAGAGCTTCTGAGCGGTCTAAAGGAGCTTATACCTGCTCATGTTGAAAACCTTATTTCTGGGTCAGAGAAAGTCGTTTTATGCAATGGGAAGAGAAATAGTGAAAAACATAATAATTTTGTTTTGTGCATGAACAAAATCCTGTTTGCAATGCAAAAACACACTTCTCGCTGTGTTAGAAGTTTTTTGCACATCGCTTTAGGCAAGAGTTTCAGTGGTCAGATCTCTCCGTACAGCGTCTCTATGACCAGTAACAGTGATTTAGAGCTTCTGAGCGGTCTAACGGAGCTTATACCTGCTTATGTTGAAAACCTTATTTCTGGGTCAGAGAAAGTCGTTTTATGCAATGGGAAGAGAAATAGTGAAAAACATAAAAAAAAAAAATTTGTGCATTAATAAAATCCTGTTTGCAATGCAAAAATACACTTCTCGCTGTGTTAGAAGTTTTTTAGCACATCCCTTTAAGCAAGAGTTTCAGTGGTCAGATCGCTCCGTCCAGCGTCTCTATGACCAGTAACAGTGATTTAGAGCTTCTGAGCGGTCTAACGGAGCTTATACCTGCTTATGTTGAAAACCTTATTTCTAGGTCAGAGAAAGTCGTTTTATGCAATGGGAAGAGAAATAGTGAAAAACATAATAATTTTGTTTTGTGCATGAATAAAATCCTGTTTGCAATGCAAAAACACACTTCTCGCTGTGTTAGAAGTTTTTTAGCACATCCCTTTAGGCAAGAGTTTCAGTGGTCAGATCTCTCCGTCCAGCGTCTCTATGACCAGTAACAGTGATTTAGAGCTTCTGAGCGGTCTAACGGAGCTTATACCTGCTTATGTTGAAAACCTTATTTCTGGGTCAGAGAAAGTCGTTTTATGCAATGGGAAGAGAAATAGTGAAAAACAAACAAAAAAAATTTTGTGCATGAATAAAATCCTGTTTGCAATGCAAAAAGACACTTCTCGCTGTATTAGAAGTTTTTTAGCACATCCCTTTAGGCAAGAGTTTCAGTGGTCAGATCGCTATGTCCAGCGTCTCTATCGCCAGTAACAGTGATTTAGAGCTTCTGAGCGGTCTAACGGAGCTTATACCTGCTTATGTTGAAAACCTTATTTCTGGGTCAGAGAAAGTCGTTTTATGCAATGGGAAGAGAAATAGTGAAAAACAAACAAAAAAAATTTTGTGCATGAATAAAATCCTGTTTGCAATAAAAAAGGACACTTCTCGCTGTAATAGAAGTTTTTTAGCACATCCCTTTAGGCAAGAGTTTCAGTGGTCAGAACGCTCTGTCCATCGTCTCTATGACCAGTAACAGTGATTTAGAGCTTCTGAGCGGTCTAACGGAGCTTATACCTGCTTATGTTGAAAACCTTATTTCTGGGTCAGAGAAAGTCGTTTTATGCAATGGGAAGAGAAATAGTGAAAAACATAATAATTTTGTTTTGTGCATGAATAAAATCCTGTTTGCAATGCAAAAACACACTTCTCGCTGTGTTAGAAGTTTTTTGCACATCCCTTTAGGCAAGAGTTTCAGTGGTCAGATCTCGCCGTCCAGCGTCTCTTTGACCAGTAACAGTGATTTAGAGCTTCTGAGCGGTCTAACGGAGCTTATACCTGCTTATGTTGAAAACCTTATTTCTGGGTCAGAGAAAGTCGTTTTATGCAATGGGAAGAGAAATAGTGAAAAACATAATAATTTTGTTTTGTGCATGAATAAAATCCTCTTTGCAATGCAAAAACACACTTCTCGCTGTCTTAGAAGTTTTTTGCACATCCCTTTAGGCAAGAGTTTCAGTGGTCAGATCGCTCCGTCCAGCGTCTCTATGACCAGTAACAGTGATTTAGAGCTTCTGAGCGGTCTAACGGAGCTTATACCTGCTTATGTTGAAAACCTTATTTCTGGGTCAGAGAAAGTCGTTTTATGCAATGGGAAGAGAAATAGTGAAAAACATAAAAAAAAAAAATTGTGCATTAATAAAATCCTGTTTGCAATGCAAAAACACACCTCGCTGTGTTAGAAGTTTTTTAGCACATCCCTTTAAGCAAGAGTTTCAGTGGTCAGATCTCTCCGTCCAGCGTATCTATGACTAGTAACAGTGATTTAGAGCTTCTGAGCGGTCTAACGGAGCTTTTTCCTGCTTATGTTGAAAACCTTATTTCTGGGTCAGAGAAAGTCGTTTTATGCAATGGGAAGAGAAATAGTGAAAAACATAATAATTTTGTTTTGTGCATGAATAAAATCCTGTTTGCAATGCAAAAACACACTTCTCGCTGTGTTAGAAGTTTTTTAGCACATCCCTTTAGGCAAGAGTTTCAGTGGTCAGATCTCTCCGTCCAGCGTCTCTATGACCAGTAACAGTGATTTAGAGCTTCTGAGCGGTCTAACGGAGCTTATACCTGCTTATGTTGAAAACCTTATTTCTGGGTCAGAGAAAGTCGTTTTATGCAATGGGAAGAGAAATAGTGAAAAACAAACCAAAAAAATTTTGTGCATGAATAAAATCCTGTTTGCAATGCAAAAAGACACTTCTCGCTGTATTAGAAGTTTTTTAGCACATCCCTTTAGGCAAGAGTTTCAGTGGTCAGATCGCTATGTCCAGCGTCTCTATCGCCAGTAACAGTGATTTAGAGCTTCTGAGCGGTCTAACGGAGCTTATACCTGCTTACGTTGAAAACCTTATTTCTGGGTCAGAGAAAGTCGTTTTATGCAATGGGAAGAGAAATAGTGAAAAACATATTAATTTTGTTTTGTGCATGAATAAAATCCTGTTTGCAATGCAAAAACACACTTCTCGCTGTGTTAGAAGTTTTTTGCACATCCCTTTAGGCAAGAGTTTCAGTGGTCAGATCTCGCCGTCCAGCGTCTCTTTGACCAGTAACAGTGATTTAGAGCTTCTGAGCGGTCTAACGGAGCTTATACCTGCTTATGTTGAAAACCTTATTTCTGGGTCAGAGAAAGTCGTTTTATGCAATGGGAAGAGAAATAGTGAAAAACATAATAATTTTGTTTTGTGCATGAATAAAATCCTCTTTGCAATGCAAAAACACACTTCTCGCTGTCTTAGAAGTTTTTTGCACATCCCTTTAGGCAAGAGTTTCAGTGGTCAGATCGCTCCGTCCAGCGTCTCTATGACCAGTAACAGTGATTTAGAGCTTCTGAGCGGTCTAACGGAGCTTATACCTGCTTATGTTGAAAACCTTATTTCTGGGTCAGAGAAAGTCGTTTTATGCAATGGGAAGAGAAATAGTGAAAAACATAAAAAAAAAAAATTGTGCATTAATAAAATCCTGTTTGCAATGCAAAAACACACCTCGCTGTGTTAGAAGTTTTTTAGCACATCCCTTTAAGCAAGAGTTTCAGTGGTCAGATCTCTCCGTCCAGCGTATCTATGACTAGTAACAGTGATTTAGAGCTTCTGAGCGGTCTAACGGAGCTTTTTCCTGCTTATGTTGAAAACCTTATTTCTGGGTCAGAGAAAGTCGTTTTATGCAATGGGAAGAGAAATAGTGAAAAACATAATAATTTTGTTTTGTGCATGAATAAAATCCTGTTTGCAATGCAAAAACACACTTCTCGCTGTGTTAGAAGTTTTTTAGCACATCCCTTTAGGCAAGAGTTTCAGTGGTCAGATCTCTCCGTCCAGCGTCTCTATGACCAGTAACAGTGATTTAGAGCTTCTGAGCGGTCTAACGGAGCTTATACCTGCTTATGTTGAAAACCTTATTTCTGGGTCAGAGAAAGTCGTTTTATGCAATGGGAAGAGAAATAGTGAAAAACAAACCAAAAAAATTTTGTGCATGAATAAAATCCTGTTTGCAATGCAAAAAGACACTTCTCGCTGTATTAGAAGTTTTTTAGCACATCCCTTTAGGCAAGAGTTTCAGTGGTCAGATCGCTATGTCCAGCGTCTCTATCGCCAGTAACAGTGATTTAGAGCTTCTGAGCGGTCTAACGGAGCTTATACCTGCTTACGTTGAAAACCTTATTTCTGGGTCAGAGAAAGTCGTTTTATGCAATGGGAAGAGAAATAGTGAAAAACATATTAATTTTGTTTTGTGCATGAATAAAATCCTGTTTGCAATGCAAAAACACACTTCTCGCTGTGTTAGAAGTTTTTTGCACATCCCTTTAGGCAAGAGTTTCAATGTTCAGATCTCTCCGTCCAGCGTCTCTATGACCAGTAACAGTGATTTAGAGCTTCTGAGCGGTCTAAAGGAGCTTATACCTGCTCATGTTGAAAACCTTATTTCTGGGTCAGAGAAAGTCGTTTTATGCAATGGGAAGAGAAATAGTGAAAAAGAAACAAAAAAAATTTTGTGCATGAATAAAATCCTGTTTGCAATAAAAAAGGACACTTCTCGCTGTAATAGAAGTTTTTTAGCACATCCCTTTAGGCAAGAGTTTCAGTGGTCAGAACGCTCTGTCCATCGTCTCTATGACCAGTAACAGTGATTTAGAGCTTCTGAGCGGTCTAACGGAGCTTATACCTGCTTATGTTGAAAACCTTATTTCTGGGTCAGAGAAAGTCGTTTTATGCAATGGGAAGAGAAATAGTGAAAAACATAATAATTTTGTTTTGTGCATGAATAAAATCCTCTTTGCAATGCAAAAACACACTTCTCGCTGTCTTAGAAGTTTTTTGCACATCCCTTTAGGCAAGAGTTTCAGTGGTCAGATCGCTCCGTCCAGCGTCTCTATGACCAGTAACAGTGATTTAGAGCTTCTGAGCGGTCTAACGGAGCTTATACCTGCTTATGTTGAAAACCTTATTTCTGGGTCAGAGAAAGTCGTTTTATGCAATGGGAAGAGAAATAGTGAAAAACAAACCAAAAAAATTTTGTGCATGAATAAAATCCTGTTTGCAATGCAAAAAGACACTTCTCGCTGTATTAGAAGTTTTTTAGCACATCCCTTTAGGCAAGAGTTTCAGTGGTCAGATCGCTATGTCCAGCGTCTCTATCGCCAGTAACAGTGATTTAGAGCTTCTGAGCGGTCTAACGGAGCTTATACCTGCTTACGTTGAAAACCTTATTTCTGGGTCAGAGAAAGTCGTTTTATGCAATGGGAAGAGAAATAGTGAAAAACATATTAATTTTGTTTTGTGCATGAATAAAATCCTGTTTGCAATGCAAAAACACACTTCTCGCTGTGTTAGAAGTTTTTTGCACATCCCTTTAGGCAAGAGTTTCAATGTTCAGATCTCTCCGTCCAGCGTCTCTATGACCAGTAACAGTGATTTAGAGCTTCTGAGCGGTCTAAAGGAGCTTATACCTGCTCATGTTGAAAACCTTATTTCTGGGTCAGAGAAAGTCGTTTTATGCAATGGGAAGAGAAATAGTGAAAAAGAAACAAAAAAAATTTTGTGCATGAATAAAATCCTGTTTGCAATAAAAAAGGACACTTCTCGCTGTAATAGAAGTTTTTTAGCACATCCCTTTAGGCAAGAGTTTCAGTGGTCAGAACGCTCTGTCCATCGTCTCTATGACCAGTAACAGTGATTTAGAGCTTCTGAGCGGTCTAACGGAGCTTATACCTGCTTATGTTGAAAACCTTATTTCTGGGTCAGAGAAAGTCGTTTTATGCAATGGGAAGAGAAATAGTGAAAAACATAATAATTTTGTTTTGTGCATGAATAAAATCCTCTTTGCAATGCAAAAACACACTTCTCGCTGTCTTAGAAGTTTTTTGCACATCCCTTTAGGCAAGAGTTTCAGTGGTCAGATCGCTCCGTCCAGCGTCTCTATGACCAGTAACAGTGATTTAGAGCTTCTGAGCGGTCTAACGGAGCTTATACCTGCTTATGTTGAAAACCTTATTTCTGGGTCAGAGAAAGTCGTTTTATGCAATGGGAAGAGAAATAGTGAAAAACATAAAAAAAAAAAATTGTGCATTAATAAAATCCTGTTTGCAATGCAAAAACACACCTCGCTGTGTTAGAAGTTTTTTAGCACATCCCTTTAAGCAAGAGTTTCAGTGGTCAGATCTCTCCGTCCAGCGTATCTATGACTAGTAACAGTGATTTAGAGCTTCTGAGCGGTCTAACGGAGCTTTTTCCTGCTTATGTTGAAAACCTTATTTCTGGGTCAGAGAAAGTCGTTTTATGCAATGGGAAGAGAAATAGTGAAAAACATAATAATTTTGTTTTGTGCATGAATAAAATCCTGTTTGCAATGCAAAAACACACTTCTCGCTGTGTTAGAAGTTTTTTAGCACATCCCTTTAGGCAAGAGTTTCAGTGGTCAGATCTCTCCGTCCAGCGTCTCTATGACCAGTAACAGTGATTTAGAGCTTCTGAGCGGTCTAACGGAGCTTATACCTGCTTATGTTGAAAACCTTATTTCTGGGTCAGAGAAAGTCGTTTTATGCAATGGGAAGAGAAATAGTGAAAAACAAACCAAAAAAATTTTGTGCATGAATAAAATCCTGTTTGCAATGCAAAAAGACACTTCTCGCTGTATTAGAAGTTTTTTAGCACATCCCTTTAGGCAAGAGTTTCAGTGGTCAGATCGCTATGTCCAGCGTCTCTATCGCCAGTAACAGTGATTTAGAGCTTCTGAGCGGTCTAACGGAGCTTATACCTGCTTACGTTGAAAACCTTATTTCTGGGTCAGAGAAAGTCGTTTTATGCAATGGGAAGAGAAATAGTGAAAAACATATTAATTTTGTTTTGTGCATGAATAAAATCCTGTTTGCAATGCAAAAACACACTTCTCGCTGTGTTAGAAGTTTTTTGCACATCCCTTTAGGCAAGAGTTTCAATGTTCAGATCTCTCCGTCCAGCGTCTCTATGACCAGTAACAGTGATTTAGAGCTTCTGAGCGGTCTAAAGGAGCTTATACCTGCTCATGTTGAAAACCTTATTTCTGGGTCAGAGAAAGTCGTTTTATGCAATGGGAAGAGAAATAGTGAAAAACATAATAATTTTGTTTTGTGCATGAACAAAATCCTGTTTGCAATGCAAAAACACACTTCTCGCTGTGTTAGAAGTTTTTTGCACATCGCTTTAGGCAAGAGTTTCAGTGGTCAGATCTCTCCGTACAGCGTCTCTATGACCAGTAACAGTGATTTAGAGCTTCTGAGCGGTCTAACGGAGCTTATACCTGCTTATGTTGAAAACCTTATTTCTGGGTCAGAGAAAGTCGTTTTATGCAATGGGAAGAGAAATAGTGAAAAACATAAAAAAAAAAAATTTGTGCATTAATAAAATCCTGTTTGCAATGCAAAAATACACTTCTCGCTGTGTTAGAAGTTTTTTAGCACATCCCTTTAAGCAAGAGTTTCAGTGGTCAGATCGCTCCGTCCAGCGTCTCTATGACCAGTAACAGTGATTTAGAGCTTCTGAGCGGTCTAACGGAGCTTATACCTGCTTATGTTGAAAACCTTATTTCTAGGTCAGAGAAAGTCGTTTTATGCAATGGGAAGAGAAATAGTGAAAAACATAATAATTTTGTTTTGTGCATGAATAAAATCCTGTTTGCAATGCAAAAACACACTTTTCGCTGTGTTAGAAGTTTTTTGCACATCCCTTTAGGCAAGAGTTTCAGTGGTCAGATCTCTCCGTCCAGCGTCTCTATCGCCAGTAACAGTGATTTAGAGCTTCTGAGCGGTCTAACGGAGCTTATACCTGCTTACGTTGAAAACCTTATTTCTGGGTCAGAGAAAGTCGTTTTATGCAATGGGAAGAGAAATAGTGAAAAACATATTAATTTTGTTTTGTGCATGAATAAAATCCTGTTTGCAATGCAAAAACACACTTCTCGCTGTGTTAGAAGTTTTTTGCACATCCCTTTAGGCAAGAGTTTCAATGTTCAGATCTCTCCGTCCAGCGTCTCTATGACCAGTAACAGTGATTTAGAGCTTCTGAGCGGTCTAAAGGAGCTTATACCTGCTCATGTTGAAAACCTTATTTCTGGGTCAGAGAAAGTCGTTTTATGCAATGGGAAGAGAAATAGTGAAAAAGAAACAAAAAAAATTTTGTGCATGAATAAAATCCTGTTTGCAATAAAAAAGGACACTTCTCGCTGTAATAGAAGTTTTTTAGCACATCCCTTTAGGCAAGAGTTTCAGTGGTCAGAACGCTCTGTCCATCGTCTCTATGACCAGTAACAGTGATTTAGAGCTTCTGAGCGGTCTAACGGAGCTTATACCTGCTTATGTTGAAAACCTTATTTCTGGGTCAGAGAAAGTCGTTTTATGCAATGGGAAGAGAAATAGTGAAAAACATAATAATTTTGTTTTGTGCATGAATAAAATCCTGTTTGCAATGCAAAAACACACTTCTCGCTGTGTTAGAAGTTTTTTGCACATCCCTTTAGGCAAGAGTTTCAGTGGTCAGATCTCGCCGTCCAGCGTCTCTTTGACCAGTAACAGTGATTTAGAGCTTCTGAGCGGTCTAACGGAGCTTATACCTGCTTATGTTGAAAACCTTATTTCTGGGTCAGAGAAAGTCGTTTTATGCAATGGGAAGAGAAATAGTGAAAAACATAATAATTTTGTTTTGTGCATGAATAAAATCCTCTTTGCAATGCAAAAACACACTTCTCGCTGTCTTAGAAGTTTTTTGCACATCCCTTTAGGCAAGAGTTTCAGTGGTCAGATCGCTCCGTCCAGCGTCTCTATGACCAGTAACAGTGATTTAGAGCTTCTGAGCGGTCTAACGGAGCTTATACCTGCTTATGTTGAAAACCTTATTTCTGGGTCAGAGAAAGTCGTTTTATGCAATGGGAAGAGAAATAGTGAAAAACATAAAAAAAAAAAATTGTGCATTAATAAAATCCTGTTTGCAATGCAAAAACACACCTCGCTGTGTTAGAAGTTTTTTAGCACATCCCTTTAAGCAAGAGTTTCAGTGGTCAGATCTCTCCGTCCAGCGTATCTATGACTAGTAACAGTGATTTAGAGCTTCTGAGCGGTCTAACGGAGCTTTTTCCTGCTTATGTTGAAAACCTTATTTCTGGGTCAGAGAAAGTCGTTTTATGCAATGGGAAGAGAAATAGTGAAAAACATAATAATTTTGTTTTGTGCATGAATAAAATCCTGTTTGCAATGCAAAAACACACTTCTCGCTGTGTTAGAAGTTTTTTAGCACATCCCTTTAGGCAAGAGTTTCAGTGGTCAGATCTCTCCGTCCAGCGTCTCTATGACCAGTAACAGTGATTTAGAGCTTCTGAGCGGTCTAACGGAGCTTATACCTGCTTATGTTGAAAACCTTATTTCTGGGTCAGAGAAAGTCGTTTTATGCAATGGGAAGAGAAATAGTGAAAAACAAACCAAAAAAATTTTGTGCATGAATAAAATCCTGTTTGCAATGCAAAAAGACACTTCTCGCTGTATTAGAAGTTTTTTAGCACATCCCTTTAGGCAAGAGTTTCAGTGGTCAGATCGCTATGTCCAGCGTCTCTATCGCCAGTAACAGTGATTTAGAGCTTCTGAGCGGTCTAACGGAGCTTATACCTGCTTACGTTGAAAACCTTATTTCTGGGTCAGAGAAAGTCGTTTTATGCAATGGGAAGAGAAATAGTGAAAAACATATTAATTTTGTTTTGTGCATGAATAAAATCCTGTTTGCAATGCAAAAACACACTTCTCGCTGTGTTAGAAGTTTTTTGCACATCCCTTTAGGCAAGAGTTTCAATGTTCAGATCTCTCCGTCCAGCGTCTCTATGACCAGTAACAGTGATTTAGAGCTTCTGAGCGGTCTAAAGGAGCTTATACCTGCTCATGTTGAAAACCTTATTTCTGGGTCAGAGAAAGTCGTTTTATGCAATGGGAAGAGAAATAGTGAAAAACATAATAATTTTGTTTTGTGCATGAACAAAATCCTGTTTGCAATGCAAAAACACACTTCTCGCTGTGTTAGAAGTTTTTTGCACATCGCTTTAGGCAAGAGTTTCAGTGGTCAGATCTCTCCGTACAGCGTCTCTATGACCAGTAACAGTGATTTAGAGCTTCTGAGCGGTCTAACGGAGCTTATACCTGCTTATGTTGAAAACCTTATTTCTGGGTCAGAGAAAGTCGTTTTATGCAATGGGAAGAGAAATAGTGAAAAACATAAAAAAAAAAAATTTGTGCATTAATAAAATCCTGTTTGCAATGCAAAAATACACTTCTCGCTGTGTTAGAAGTTTTTTAGCACATCCCTTTAAGCAAGAGTTTCAGTGGTCAGATCGCTCCGTCCAGCGTCTCTATGACCAGTAACAGTGATTTAGAGCTTCTGAGCGGTCTAACGGAGCTTATACCTGCTTATGTTGAAAACCTTATTTCTAGGTCAGAGAAAGTCGTTTTATGCAATGGGAAGAGAAATAGTGAAAAACATAATAATTTTGTTTTGTGCATGAATAAAATCCTGTTTGCAATGCAAAAACACACTTCTCGCTGTGTTAGAAGTTTTTTAGCACATCCCTTTAGGCAAGAGTTTCAGTGGTCAGATCTCTCCGTCCAGCGTCTCTATGACCAGTAACAGTGATTTAGAGCTTCTGAGCGGTCTAACGGAGCTTATACCTGCTTATGTTGAAAACCTTATTTCTGGGTCAGAGAAAGTCGTTTTATGCAATGGGAAGAGAAATAGTGAAAAACAAACAAAAAAAATTTTGTGCATGAATAAAATCCTGTTTGCAATGCAAAAAGACACTTCTCGCTGTATTAGAAGTTTTTTAGCACATCCCTTTAGGCAAGAGTTTCAGTGGTCAGATCGCTATGTCCAGCGTCTCTATCGCCAGTAACAGTGATTTAGAGCTTCTGAGCGGTCTAACGGAGCTTATACCTGCTTATGTTGAAAACCTTATTTCTGGGTCAGAGAAAGTCGTTTTATGCAATGGGAAGAGAAATAGTGAAAAACAAACAAAAAAAATTTTGTGCATGAATAAAATCCTGTTTGCAATAAAAAAGGACACTTCTCGCTGTAATAGAAGTTTTTTAGCACATCCCTTTAGGCAAGAGTTTCAGTGGTCAGAACGCTCTGTCCATCGTCTCTATGACCAGTAACAGTGATTTAGAGCTTCTGAGCGGTCTAACGGAGCTTATACCTGCTTATGTTGAAAACCTTATTTCTGGGTCAGAGAAAGTCGTTTTATGCAATGGGAAGAGAAATAGTGAAAAACATAATAATTTTGTTTTGTGCATGAATAAAATCCTGTTTGCAATGCAAAAACACACTTCTCGCTGTGTTAGAAGTTTTTTGCACATCCCTTTAGGCAAGAGTTTCAGTGGTCAGATCTCGCCGTCCAGCGTCTCTTTGACCAGTAACAGTGATTTAGAGCTTCTGAGCGGTCTAACGGAGCTTATACCTGCTTATGTTGAAAACCTTATTTCTGGGTCAGAGAAAGTCGTTTTATGCAATGGGAAGAGAAATAGTGAAAAACATAATAATTTTGTTTTGTGCATGAATAAAATCCTCTTTGCAATGCAAAAACACACTTCTCGCTGTCTTAGAAGTTTTTTGCACATCCCTTTAGGCAAGAGTTTCAGTGGTCAGATCGCTCCGTCCAGCGTCTCTATGACCAGTAACAGTGATTTAGAGCTTCTGAGCGGTCTAACGGAGCTTATACCTGCTTATGTTGAAAACCTTATTTCTGGGTCAGAGAAAGTCGTTTTATGCAATGGGAAGAGAAATAGTGAAAAACATAAAAAAAAAAAATTGTGCATTAATAAAATCCTGTTTGCAATGCAAAAACACACCTCGCTGTGTTAGAAGTTTTTTAGCACATCCCTTTAAGCAAGAGTTTCAGTGGTCAGATCTCTCCGTCCAGCGTATCTATGACTAGTAACAGTGATTTAGAGCTTCTGAGCGGTCTAACGGAGCTTTTTCCTGCTTATGTTGAAAACCTTATTTCTGGGTCAGAGAAAGTCGTTTTATGCAATGGGAAGAGAAATAGTGAAAAACATAATAATTTTGTTTTGTGCATGAATAAAATCCTGTTTGCAATGCAAAAACACACTTCTCGCTGTGTTAGAAGTTTTTTAGCACATCCCTTTAGGCAAGAGTTTCAGTGGTCAGATCTCTCCGTCCAGCGTCTCTATGACCAGTAACAGTGATTTAGAGCTTCTGAGCGGTCTAACGGAGCTTATACCTGCTTATGTTGAAAACCTTATTTCTGGGTCAGAGAAAGTCGTTTTATGCAATGGGAAGAGAAATAGTGAAAAACAAACCAAAAAAATTTTGTGCATGAATAAAATCCTGTTTGCAATGCAAAAAGACACTTCTCGCTGTATTAGAAGTTTTTTAGCACATCCCTTTAGGCAAGAGTTTCAGTGGTCAGATCGCTATGTCCAGCGTCTCTATCGCCAGTAACAGTGATTTAGAGCTTCTGAGCGGTCTAACGGAGCTTATACCTGCTTACGTTGAAAACCTTATTTCTGGGTCAGAGAAAGTCGTTTTATGCAATGGGAAGAGAAATAGTGAAAAACATATTAATTTTGTTTTGTGCATGAATAAAATCCTGTTTGCAATGCAAAAACACACTTCTCGCTGTGTTAGAAGTTTTTTGCACATCCCTTTAGGCAAGAGTTTCAGTGGTCAGATCTCGCCGTCCAGCGTCTCTTTGACCAGTAACAGTGATTTAGAGCTTCTGAGCGGTCTAACGGAGCTTATACCTGCTTATGTTGAAAACCTTATTTCTGGGTCAGAGAAAGTCGTTTTATGCAATGGGAAGAGAAATAGTGAAAAACATAATAATTTTGTTTTGTGCATGAATAAAATCCTCTTTGCAATGCAAAAACACACTTCTCGCTGTCTTAGAAGTTTTTTGCACATCCCTTTAGGCAAGAGTTTCAGTGGTCAGATCGCTCCGTCCAGCGTCTCTATGACCAGTAACAGTGATTTAGAGCTTCTGAGCGGTCTAACGGAGCTTATACCTGCTTATGTTGAAAACCTTATTTCTGGGTCAGAGAAAGTCGTTTTATGCAATGGGAAGAGAAATAGTGAAAAACATAAAAAAAAAAAATTGTGCATTAATAAAATCCTGTTTGCAATGCAAAAACACACCTCGCTGTGTTAGAAGTTTTTTAGCACATCCCTTTAAGCAAGAGTTTCAGTGGTCAGATCTCTCCGTCCAGCGTATCTATGACTAGTAACAGTGATTTAGAGCTTCTGAGCGGTCTAACGGAGCTTTTTCCTGCTTATGTTGAAAACCTTATTTCTGGGTCAGAGAAAGTCGTTTTATGCAATGGGAAGAGAAATAGTGAAAAACATAATAATTTTGTTTTGTGCATGAATAAAATCCTGTTTGCAATGCAAAAACACACTTCTCGCTGTGTTAGAAGTTTTTTAGCACATCCCTTTAGGCAAGAGTTTCAGTGGTCAGATCTCTCCGTCCAGCGTCTCTATGACCAGTAACAGTGATTTAGAGCTTCTGAGCGGTCTAACGGAGCTTATACCTGCTTATGTTGAAAACCTTATTTCTGGGTCAGAGAAAGTCGTTTTATGCAATGGGAAGAGAAATAGTGAAAAACAAACCAAAAAAATTTTGTGCATGAATAAAATCCTGTTTGCAATGCAAAAAGACACTTCTCGCTGTATTAGAAGTTTTTTAGCACATCCCTTTAGGCAAGAGTTTCAGTGGTCAGATCGCTATGTCCAGCGTCTCTATCGCCAGTAACAGTGATTTAGAGCTTCTGAGCGGTCTAACGGAGCTTATACCTGCTTACGTTGAAAACCTTATTTCTGGGTCAGAGAAAGTCGTTTTATGCAATGGGAAGAGAAATAGTGAAAAACATATTAATTTTGTTTTGTGCATGAATAAAATCCTGTTTGCAATGCAAAAACACACTTCTCGCTGTGTTAGAAGTTTTTTGCACATCCCTTTAGGCAAGAGTTTCAATGTTCAGATCTCTCCGTCCAGCGTCTCTATGACCAGTAACAGTGATTTAGAGCTTCTGAGCGGTCTAAAGGAGCTTATACCTGCTCATGTTGAAAACCTTATTTCTGGGTCAGAGAAAGTCGTTTTATGCAATGGGAAGAGAAATAGTGAAAAAGAAACAAAAAAAATTTTGTGCATGAATAAAATCCTGTTTGCAATAAAAAAGGACACTTCTCGCTGTAATAGAAGTTTTTTAGCACATCCCTTTAGGCAAGAGTTTCAGTGGTCAGAACGCTCTGTCCATCGTCTCTATGACCAGTAACAGTGATTTAGAGCTTCTGAGCGGTCTAACGGAGCTTATACCTGCTTATGTTGAAAACCTTATTTCTGGGTCAGAGAAAGTCGTTTTATGCAATGGGAAGAGAAATAGTGAAAAACATAATAATTTTGTTTTGTGCATGAATAAAATCCTCTTTGCAATGCAAAAACACACTTCTCGCTGTCTTAGAAGTTTTTTGCACATCCCTTTAGGCAAGAGTTTCAGTGGTCAGATCGCTCCGTCCAGCGTCTCTATGACCAGTAACAGTGATTTAGAGCTTCTGAGCGGTCTAACGGAGCTTATACCTGCTTATGTTGAAAACCTTATTTCTGGGTCAGAGAAAGTCGTTTTATGCAATGGGAAGAGAAATAGTGAAAAACATAAAAAAAAAAAATTGTGCATTAATAAAATCCTGTTTGCAATGCAAAAACACACCTCGCTGTGTTAGAAGTTTTTTAGCACATCCCTTTAAGCAAGAGTTTCAGTGGTCAGATCTCTCCGTCCAGCGTATCTATGACTAGTAACAGTGATTTAGAGCTTCTGAGCGGTCTAACGGAGCTTTTTCCTGCTTATGTTGAAAACCTTATTTCTGGGTCAGAGAAAGTCGTTTTATGCAATGGGAAGAGAAATAGTGAAAAACATAATAATTTTGTTTTGTGCATGAATAAAATCCTGTTTGCAATGCAAAAACACACTTCTCGCTGTGTTAGAAGTTTTTTAGCACATCCCTTTAGGCAAGAGTTTCAGTGGTCAGATCTCTCCGTCCAGCGTCTCTATGACCAGTAACAGTGATTTAGAGCTTCTGAGCGGTCTAACGGAGCTTATACCTGCTTATGTTGAAAACCTTATTTCTGGGTCAGAGAAAGTCGTTTTATGCAATGGGAAGAGAAATAGTGAAAAACAAACCAAAAAAATTTTGTGCATGAATAAAATCCTGTTTGCAATGCAAAAAGACACTTCTCGCTGTATTAGAAGTTTTTTAGCACATCCCTTTAGGCAAGAGTTTCAGTGGTCAGATCGCTATGTCCAGCGTCTCTATCGCCAGTAACAGTGATTTAGAGCTTCTGAGCGGTCTAACGGAGCTTATACCTGCTTACGTTGAAAACCTTATTTCTGGGTCAGAGAAAGTCGTTTTATGCAATGGGAAGAGAAATAGTGAAAAACATATTAATTTTGTTTTGTGCATGAATAAAATCCTGTTTGCAATGCAAAAACACACTTCTCGCTGTGTTAGAAGTTTTTTGCACATCCCTTTAGGCAAGAGTTTCAATGTTCAGATCTCTCCGTCCAGCGTCTCTATGACCAGTAACAGTGATTTAGAGCTTCTGAGCGGTCTAAAGGAGCTTATACCTGCTCATGTTGAAAACCTTATTTCTGGGTCAGAGAAAGTCGTTTTATGCAATGGGAAGAGAAATAGTGAAAAACATAATAATTTTGTTTTGTGCATGAACAAAATCCTGTTTGCAATGCAAAAACACACTTCTCGCTGTGTTAGAAGTTTTTTGCACATCGCTTTAGGCAAGAGTTTCAGTGGTCAGATCTCTCCGTACAGCGTCTCTATGACCAGTAACAGTGATTTAGAGCTTCTGAGCGGTCTAACGGAGCTTATACCTGCTTATGTTGAAAACCTTATTTCTGGGTCAGAGAAAGTCGTTTTATGCAATGGGAAGAGAAATAGTGAAAAACATAAAAAAAAAAAATTTGTGCATTAATAAAATCCTGTTTGCAATGCAAAAATACACTTCTCGCTGTGTTAGAAGTTTTTTAGCACATCCCTTTAAGCAAGAGTTTCAGTGGTCAGATCGCTCCGTCCAGCGTCTCTATGACCAGTAACAGTGATTTAGAGCTTCTGAGCGGTCTAACGGAGCTTATACCTGCTTATGTTGAAAACCTTATTTCTAGGTCAGAGAAAGTCGTTTTATGCAATGGGAAGAGAAATAGTGAAAAACATAATAATTTTGTTTTGTGCATGAATAAAATCCTGTTTGCAATGCAAAAACACACTTTTCGCTGTGTTAGAAGTTTTTTGCACATCCCTTTAGGCAAGAGTTTCAGTGGTCAGATCTCTCCGTCCAGCGTCTCTATGACCAGTAACAGTGATTTAGAGCTTCTGAGCGGTCTAACGGAGCTTATACCTGCTTATGTTGAAAACCTTATTTCTGGGTCAGAGAAAGTCGTTTTATGCAATGGGAAGAGAAATAGTGAAAAACAAAAACAAAAAATTTTGTGCATGAATAAAATCCTCTTTGCAATGCAAAAACACACTTCTCGCTGTGTTAGAAGTTTTTTGCACATCCCTTTAGGCAAGAGTTTCAGTGGTCAGATCGCTCCGTCCAGCGTCTCTATGACCAGTAACAGTGAGTTAGAGCTTCTGAGCGGTCTAACGGAGCTTATACCTGCTTATGTTGAAAACCTTATTTCTGGGTCAGAGAAAGTCGTTTTATGTAATGGGAAGAGAAATAGTGAAAAACATAAAAAAAATTTTGTGCATTAATAAAATCCTGTTTGCAATGCAAAAACACACTTCTCGCTGTGTTAGAAGTTTTTTAGCACATCCCTTTAAGCAAGAGTTTCAGAGGTCAGATCGCTCCGTCCAGCGTCTCTATGACCAGTAACAGTGAGTTAGAGCTTCTGAGCGGTCTAAAGGAGCTTTTTCCTGCTTATGTTGAAAACCTTATTTCTGGGTCAGAGAAAGTCGTTTTATGCAATGGGAAGAGAAATAGTGAAAAACAAACAAAAAAAATTTTGTGCATGAATAAAATCCTGTTTGCAATGCAAAAAGACACTTCTCGCTGTGTTAGAAGTTTTTTAGCACATCCCTTTAGGCAAGATTTACAGTTGTCAGATCGCTCTGCCCAGCGTCTCTATGACCAGTAACAGTGATTTAGAGCTTCTGAGCGGTCTAACGGAGCTTATACCTGCTTACGTTGAAAACCTTATTTCTGGGTCAGAGAAAGTCGTTTTATGCAATGGGAAGAGAAATAGTGAAAAACATATTAATTTTGTTTTGTGCATGAATAAAATCCTGTTTGCAATGCAAAAACACACTTCTCGCTGTGTTAGAAGTTTTTTGCACATCCCTTTAGGCAAGCGTTTCAGTGGTCAGATCTCTCCGTCCAGCGTCTCTATGACCAGTAACAGTTATTTAGAGCTTCTGAGTGGTCTAACGGAGCTTATACCTGCTTATGTTGAAAACCTTATTTCTGGGTCAGAGAAAGTCGTTTTATGCAATGGGAAGAGAAATAGTGAAAAACATAAAAAAAAAAAAATTGTGCATTAATAAAATCCTGTTTGCAATGCAAAAACACACCTCGCTGTGTTAGAAGTTTTTTAGCACATCCCTTTAAGCAAGAGTTTCAGTGGTCAGATCTCTCCGTCCAGCGTATCTATGACTAGTAACAGTGATTTAGAGCTTCTGAGCGGTCTAACGGAGCTTTTTCCTGCTTATGTTGAAAACCTTATTTCTGGGTCAGAGAAAGTCGTTTTATGCAATGGGAAGAGAAATAGTGAAAAACATAATAATTTTGTTTTGTGCATGAATAAAATCCTGTTTGCAATGCAAAAACACACTTCTCGCTGTGTTAGAAGTTTTTTAGCACATCCCTTTAGGCAAGAGTTTCAGTGGTCAGATCTCTCCGTCCAGCGTCTCTATGACCAGTAACAGTGATTTAGAGCTTCTGAGCGGTCTAACGGAGCTTATACCTGCTTATGTTGAAAACCTTATTTCTGGGTCAGAGAAAGTCGTTTTATGCAATGGGAAGAGAAATAGTGAAAAACAAACAAAAAAAATTTTGTGCATGAATAAAATCCTGTTTGCAATGCAAAAAGACACTTCTCGCTGTATTAGAAGTTTTTTAGCACATCCCTTTAGGCAAGAGTTTCAGTGGTCAGATCGCTATGTCCAGCGTCTCTATCGCCAGTAACAGTGATTTAGAGCTTCTGAGCGGTCTAACGGAGCTTATACCTGCTTACGTTGAAAACCTTATTTCTGGGTCAGAGAAAGTCGTTTTATGCAATGGGAAGAGAAATAGTGAAAAACATATTAATTTTGTTTTGTGCATGAATAAAATCCTGTTTGCAATGCAAAAACACACTTCTCGCTGTGTTAGAAGTTTTTTGCACATCCCTTTAGGCAAGAGTTTCAATGTTCAGATCTCTCCGTCCAGCGTCTCTATGACCAGTAACAGTGATTTAGAGCTTCTGAGTGGTCTAACGGAGCTTATACCTGCTTATGTTGAAAACCTTATTTCTGGGTCAGAGAAAGTCGTTTTATGCAATGGGAAGAGAAATAGTGAAAAACAAACAAAAAAAATTTTGTGCATGAATAAAATCCTGTTTGCAATAAAAAAGGACACTTCTCGCTGTAATAGAAGTTTTTTAGCACATCCCTTTAGGCAAGAGTTTCAGTGGTCAGAACGCTCTGTCCATCGTCTCTATGACCAGTAACAGTGATTTAGAGCTTCTGAGCGGTCTAACGGAGCTTATACCTGCTTATGTTGAAAACCTTATTTCTGGGTCAGAGAAAGTCGTTTTATGCAATGGGAAGAGAAATAGTGAAAAACATAATAATTTTGTTTTGTGCATGAATAAAATCCTGTTTGCAATGCAAAAACACACTTCTCGCTGTGTTAGAAGTTTTTTGCACATCCCTTTAGGCAAGAGTTTCAGTGGTCAGATCTCGCCGTCCAGCGTCTCTTTGACCAGTAACAGTGATTTAGAGCTTCTGAGCGGTCTAACGGAGCTTATACCTGCTTATGTTGAAAACCTTATTTCTGGGTCAGAGAAAGTCGTTTTATGCAATGGGAAGAGAAATAGTGAAAAACATAATAATTTTGTTTTGTGCATGAATAAAATCCTCTTTGCAATGCAAAAACACACTTCTCGCTGTCTTAGAAGTTTTTTGCACATCCCTTTAGGCAAGAGTTTCAGTGGTCAGATCGCTCCGTCCAGCGTCTCTATGACCAGTAACAGTGATTTAGAGCTTCTGAGCGGTCTAACGGAGCTTATACCTGCTTATGTTGAAAACCTTATTTCTGGGTCAGAGAAAGTCGTTTTATGCAATGGGAAGAGAAATAGTGAAAAACATAAAAAAAAAAAATTGTGCATTAATAAAATCCTGTTTGCAATGCA
Organism: Cirrhinus molitorella; assembly: GCA_033026305.1. Lineage (NCBI taxonomy): Eukaryota > Metazoa > Chordata > Actinopteri > Cypriniformes > Cyprinidae > Cirrhinus > Cirrhinus molitorella. The sequence goes on along the minus strand of CM065125.1, from coordinate 31,298,525 downwards.
AAAACACACCTCGCTGTGTTAGAAGTTTTTTAGCACATCCCTTTAAGCAAGAGTTTCAGTGGTCAGATCTCTCCGTCCAGCGTATCTATGACTAGTAACAGTGATTTAGAGCTTCTGAGCGGTCTAACGGAGCTTATACCTGCTTATGTTGAAAACCTTATTTCTGGGTCAGAGAAAGTCATTTTATGCAATGGGAAGAGAAATAGTGAAAAACATAAAAAAAATTTTGTGCATTAATAAAATCCTGTTTGCAATGCAAAAACACACTTCTCGCTGTGTTAGAAGTTTTTTAGCACATCCCTTTAAGCAAGAGTTTCAGAGGTCAGATCGCTCCGTCCAGCGTCTCTATGACCAGTAACAGTGAGTTAGAGCTTCTGAGCGGTCTAACGGAGCTTTTTCCTGCTTATGTTGAAAACCTTATTTCTGGGTCAGAGAAAGTCGTTTTATGCAATGGGAAGAGAAATAGTGAAAAACATAATAATTTTGTTTTGTGCATGAATAAAATCCTGTTTGCAATGCAAAAACACACTTCTCGCTGTATTAGAAGTTTTTTAGCACATCCCTTTAGGCAAGAGTTTCAGTGGTCAGATCGCTATGTCCAGCGTCTCTATCGCCAGTAACAGTGATTTAGAGCTTCTGAGCGGTCTAACGGAGCTTATACCTGCTTACGTTGAAAACCTTATTTCTGGGTCAGAGAAAGTCGTTTTATGCAATGGGAAGAGAAATAGTGAAAAACATATTAATTTTGTTTTGTGCATGAATAAAATCCTGTTTGCAATGCAAAAACACACTTCTCGCTGTGTTAGAAGTTTTTGCACATCCCTTTAGGCAAGAGTTTCAATGTTCAGATCTCTCCGTCCAGCGTCTCTATGACCAGTAACAGTGATTTAGAGCTTCTGAGCGGTCTAAAGGAGCTTATACCTGCTTATGTTGAAAACCTTATTTCTGGGTCAGAGAAAGTCGTTTTATGCAATGGGAAGAGAAATAGTGAAAAACATAATAATTTTGTTTTGTGCATGAACAAAATCCTGTTTGCAATGCAAAAACACACTTCTCGCTGTGTTAGAAGTTTTTTGCACATCCCTTTAGGCAAGAGTTTCAGTGGTCAGATCTCTCCGTCCAGCGTCTCTATGACCAGTAACAGTGATTTAGAGCTTCTGAGCGGTCTAACGGAGCTTATACCTGCTTATGTTGAAAACCTTATTTCTGGGTCAGAGAAAGTCGTTTTATGCAATGGGAAGAGAAATAGTGAAAAACAAACAAAAAAAATTTTGTGCATGAATAAAATCCTGTTTGCAATGCAAAAAGACACTTCTCGCTGTGTTAGAAGTTTTTTAGCACATCCCTTTAGGCAAGAGTTTCAGTGGTCAGATCGCTCCGTCCAGCGTCTCTATGACCAGTAACAGTGATTTAGAGCTTCTGAGCGGTCTAACGGAGCTTATACCTGCTTATGTTGAAAACCTTATTTCTAGGTCAGAGAAAGTCGTTTTATGCAATGGGAAGAGAAATAGTGAAAAACATAATAATTTTGTTTTGTGCATGAATAAAATCCTGTTTGCAATGCAAAAACACACTTTTCGCTGTGTTAGAAGTTTTTTGCACATCCCTTTAGGCAAGAGTTTCAGTGGTCAGATCTCTCCGTCCAGCGTCTCTATGACCAGTAACAGTGATTTAGAGCTTCTGAGCGGTCTAACGGAGCTTATACCTGCTTATGTTGAAAACCTTATTTCTGGGTCAGAGAAAGTCGTTTTATGCAATGGGAAGAGAAATAGTGAAAAACAAAAACAAAAAATTTTGTGCATGAATAAAATCCTCTTTGCAATGCAAAAACACACTTCTCGCTGTGTTAGAAGTTTTTTGCACATCCCTTTAGGCAAGAGTTTCAGTGGTCAGATCTCTCCGTCCAGCGTATCTATGACTAGTAACAGTGATTTAGAGCTTCTGAGCGGTCTAACGGAGCTTTTTCCTGCTTATGTTGAAAACCTTATTTCTGGGTCAGAGAAAGTCGTTTTATGCAATGGGAAGAGAAATAGTGAAAAACATAATAGTTTTGTTTTGTGCATGAATAAAATCCTGTTTGCAATGCAAAAACACACTTCTCGCTGTGTTAGAAGTTTTTTAGCACATCCCTTTAGGCAAGAGTTTCAGTGGTCAGATCTCTCCGTCCAGCGTCTCTATGACCAGTAACAGTGATTTAGAGCTTCTGAGCGGTCTAACGGAGCTTATACCTGCTTATGTTGAAAACCTTATTTCTGGGTCAGAGAAAGTCGTTTTATGCAATGGGAAGAGAAATAGTGAAAAACAAACAAAAAAAATTTTGTGCATGAATAAAATCCTGTTTGCAATGCAAAAAGACACTTCTCGCTGTGTTAGAAGTTTTTTAGCACATCCCTTTAAGCAAGAGTTTCAGTGGTCAGATCGCTCCGTCCAGCGTCTCTATGACCAGTAACAGTGATTTAGAGCTTCTGAGCGGTCTAACGGAGCTTATACCTGCTTATGTTGAAAACCTTATTTCTAGGTCAGAGAAAGTCGTTTTATGCAATGGGAAGAGAAATAGTGAAAAACATAATAATTTTGTTTTGTGCATGAATAAAATCCTGTTTGCAATGCAAAAACACACTTTTCGCTGTGTTAGAAGTTTTTTGCACATCCCTTTAGGCAAGAGTTTCAGTGGTCAGATCTCTCCGTCCAGCGTCTCTATGACCAGTAACAGTGATTTAGAGCTTCTGAGCGGTCTAACGGAGCTTATACCTGCTTATGTTGAAAACCTTATTTCTGGGTCAGAGAAAGTCGTTTTATGCAATGGGAAGAGAAATAGTGAAAAACAAAAACAAAAAATTTTGTGCATGAATAAAATCCTCTTTGCAATGCAAAAACACACTTCTCGCTGTGTTAGAAGTTTTTTGCACATCCCTTTAGGCAAGAGTTTCAGTGGTCAGATCGCTCCGTCCAGCGTCTCTATGACCAGTAACAGTGAGTTAGAGCTTCTGAGCGGTCTAACGGAGCTTATACCTGCTTATGTTGAAAACCTTATTTCTGGGTCAGAGAAAGTCGTTTTATGCAATGGGAAGAGAAATAGTGAAAAACATAAAAAAAATTTTGTGCATTAATAAAATCCTGTTTGCAATGCAAAAACACACTTCTCGCTGTGTTAGAAGTTTTTTAGCACATCCCTTTAAGCAAGAGTTTCAGAGGTCAGATCGCTCCGTCCAGCGTCTCTATGACCAGTAACAGTGAGTTAGAGCTTCTGAGCGGTCTAAAGAAGCTTTTTCCTGCTTATGTTGAAAACCTTATTTCTGGGTCAGAGAAAGTCGTTTTATGCAATGGGAAGAGAAATAGTGAAAAACAAACAAAAAAAAATTTGTGCATGAATTAAATCCTGTTTGCAATTCAAAAAGACACTTCTCGCTGTGTTAGAAGTTTTTAGCACATCCCTTTAGGCAAGATTTACAGTTGTCAGATCGCTCTGTCCAGCGTCTCTATGACCAGTAACAGTGATTTAGAGCTTCTGAGCGGTCTAACGGAGCTTATACCTGCTTACGTTGAAAACCTTATTTCTGGGTCAGAGAAAGTCGATTTATGCAATGGGAAGAGAAATAGTGAAAAACATATTAATTTTGTTTTGTGCATGAATAAAATCCTGTTTGCAATGCAAAAACACACTTCTCGCTGTGTTAGAAATTTTTTGCACATCCCTTTAGTCAAGAGTTTCAGTGGTCAGATCTCTCCGTCCAGCGTCTCTATGACCAGTAACAGTGATTTAGAGCTTCTGAGCGGTCTAACGGAGCTTATACCTGCTTATGTTGAAAACCTTATTTCTGGGTCAGAGAAAGTCGTTTTATGCAATGGGAAGAGAAATAGTGAAAAACAAACAAAAAAAATTTTGTGCATGAATAAAATCCTGTTTGCAATGCAAAAAGACACTTCTCGCTGTATTAGAAGTTTTTTAGCACATCCCTTTAGGCAAGAGTTTCAGTGGTCAGATCGCTATGTCCAGCGTCTCTATCGCCAGTAACTGTGATTTAGAGCTTCTGAGCGGTCTAACGGAGCTTATACCTGCTTACGTTGAAAACCTTATTTCTGGGTCAGAGAAAGTCGTTTTATGCAATGGGAAGAGAAATAGTGAAAAACATATTAATTTTGTTTTGTGCATGAATAAAATCCTGTTTGCAATGCAAAAACACACTTCTTGCTGTGTTAGAAGTTTTTTGCACATCCCTTTAGGCAAGAGTTTCAATGTTCAGATCTCTCCGTCCAGCGTCTCTATGACCAGTAACAGTGATTTAGAGCTTCTGAGTGGTCTAACGGAGCTTATACCTGCTTATGTTGAAAACCTTATTTCTGGGTCAGAGAAAGTCGTTTTATGCAATGGGAAGAGAAATAGTGAAAAACATAAAAAAAAAAAATTTGTGCATGAATAAAATCCTGTTTGCAATGCAAAAACACACTTTTCGCTGTGTTAGAAGTTTTTTGCACATCCCTTTAGTCAAGAGTTTCAGTGGTCAGATCTCTCCGTCCAGCGTCTCTATGACCAGTAACAGTGATTTAGAGCTTCTGAGCGGTCTAACGGAGCTTATACCTGCTTATGTTGAAAACCTTATTTCTGGGTCAGAGAAAGTCGTTTTATGCAATGGGAAGAGAAATAGTGAAAAACATAATAATTTAGTTTTGTGCATGAACAAAATCCTGTTTGCAATGCAAAAACACACTTCTCGCTGTGTTAGAAGTTTTTTGCACATCCCTTTAGGCAAGAGTTTCAGTGGTCAGATCTCTCCGTCCAGCGTCTCTATGACCAGTAACAGTGATTTAGAGCTTCTGAGCGGTCTAACGGAGCTTATACCTGCTTATGTTGAAAACCTTATTTCTGGGTCAGAGAAAGTCGTTTTATGCAATGGGAATAGAAATAGTGAAAAATATTAAAAAAAAAATTTGTGCATTAATAAAATCCTGTTTGCAATGCAAAAACACACTTCTCGCTGTGTTAGAAGTTTTTTAGCACATCCCTTTAAGCAAGAGTTTCAGAGGTCAGATCGCTCCGTCCAGCGTCTCTATGACCAGTAACAGTGAGTTAGAGCTTCTGAGCGGTCTAAAGGAGCTTTTTCCTGCTTATGTTGAAAACCTTATTTCTGGGTCAGAGAAAGTCGTTTTATGCAATGGGAAGAGAAATAGTGAAAAACATAATAATTTTGTTTTGTGCATGAACAAAATCCTGTTTGCAATGCAAAAACACACTTCTCGCTGTGTTAGAAGTTTTTTGCACATCCCTTTAGGCAAGAGTTTCAGTGGTCAGATCTCTCCGTCCAGCGTCTCTATGACCAGTAACAGTGATTTAGAGCTTCTGAGCGGTCTAACGGAGCTTATACCTGCTTATGTTGAAAACCTTATTTCTGGGTCAGAGAAAGTCGTTTTATGCAATGGGAAGAGAAATAGTGAAAAAACAAACAAAAAAAATTTTATGCATGAATAAAATCCTGTTTGCAATGAAAAAGGACACTTCTCGCTGTAATAGAAGTTTTTTAGCACATCCCTTTAGGCAAGAGTTTCAGTGGTCAGAACGCTCTGTCCATCGTCTCTATGACCAGTAACAGTGATTTAGAGCTTCTGAGCGGTCTAACGGAGCTTATACCTGCTTATGTTGAAAACCTTATTTCTAGGTCAGAGAAAGTCGTTTTATGCAATGGAAAGAGAAATAGTGAAAAACATAATAATTTTGTTTTGTGCATGAATAAAATCCTGTTTGCAATGCAAAAACACACTTCTCGCTGTGTTTAGAAGTTTTTTGCACATCCCTTTAGGCAAGAGTTTCAGTGGTCAGATCTCGCCGTCCAGCGTCTCTATGACCAGTAACAGTGATTTAGAGCTTCTGAGCGGTCTAACGGAGCTTATACCTGCTTATGTTGAAAACCTTATTTCTGGGTCAGAGAAAGTCGTTTTATGCAATGGGAAGAGAAATAGTGAAAAACATAATAATTTTGTTTTGTGCATGAATAAAATCCTCTTTGCAATGCAAAAACACACTTCTCGCTGTGTTAGAAGTTTTTTGCACATCCCTTTAGGCAAGAGTTTCAGTGGTCAGATCGCTCCGTCCAGCGTCTCTATGACCAGTAACAGTGATTTAGAGCTTCTGAGCGGTCTAACGGAGCTTATACCTGCTTATGTTGAAAACCTTATTTCTGGGTCAGAGAAAGTCGTTTTATGCAATGGGAAGAGAAATAGTGAAAAACATAATAATTTTGTTTTGTGCATGAATAAAATCCTGTTTGCAATGCAAAAACACACTTCTCGCTGTGTTAGAAGTTTTTTAGCACATCCCTTTAGGCAAGAGTTTCAGTGGTCAGATCGCTATGTCCAGCGTCTCTATCGCCAGTAACTGTGATTTAGAGCTTCTGAGCGGTCTAACGGAGCTTATACCTGCTTACGTTGAAAACCTTATTTCTGGGTCAGAGAAAGTCGTTTTATGCAATGGGAAGAGAAATAGTGAAAAACATATTAATTTTGTTTTGTGCATGAATAAAATCCTGTTTGCAATGCAAAAACACACTTCTTGCTGTGTTAGAAGTTTTTTGCACATCCCTTTAGGCAAGAGTTTCAATGTTCAGATCTCTCCGTCCAGCGTCTCTATGACCAGTAACAGTGATTTAGAGCTTCTGAGTGGTCTAACGGAGCTTATACCTGCTTATGTTGAAAACCTTATTTCTGGGTCAGAGAAAGTCGTTTTATGCAATGGGAAGAGAAATAGTGAAAAACATAAAAAAAAAAAATTTGTGCATGAATAAAATCCTGTTTGCAATGCAAAAACACACTTTTCGCTGTGTTAGAAGTTTTTTGCACATCCCTTTAGTCAAGAGTTTCAGTGGTCAGATCTCTCCGTCCAGCGTCTCTATGACCAGTAACAGTGATTTAGAGCTTCTGAGCGGTCTAACGGAGCTTATACCTGCTTATGTTGAAAACCTTATTTCTGGGTCAGAGAAAGTCGTTTTATGCAATGGGAAGAGAAATAGTGAAAAACATAATAATTTAGTTTTGTGCATGAACAAAATCCTGTTTGCAATGCAAAAACACACTTCTCGCTGTGTTAGAAGTTTTTTGCACATCCCTTTAGGCAAGAGTTTCAGTGGTCAGATCTCTCCGTCCAGCGTCTCTATGACCAGTAACAGTGATTTAGAGCTTCTGAGCGGTCTAACGGAGCTTATACCTGCTTATGTTGAAAACCTTATTTCTGGGTCAGAGAAAGTCGTTTTATGCAATGGGAATAGAAATAGTGAAAAATATTAAAAAAAAAATTTGTGCATTAATAAAATCCTGTTTGCAATGCAAAAACACACTTCTCGCTGTGTTAGAAGTTTTTTAGCACATCCCTTTAAGCAAGAGTTTCAGAGGTCAGATCGCTCCGTCCAGCGTCTCTATGACCAGTAACAGTGAGTTAGAGCTTCTGAGCGGTCTAAAGGAGCTTTTTCCTGCTTATGTTGAAAACCTTATTTCTGGGTCAGAGAAAGTCGTTTTATGCAATGGGAAGAGAAATAGTGAAAAACATAATAATTTTGTTTTGTGCATGAACAAAATCCTGTTTGCAATGCAAAAACACACTTCTCGCTGTGTTAGAAGTTTTTTGCACATCCCTTTAGGCAAGAGTTTCAGTGGTCAGATCTCTCCGTCCAGCGTCTCTATGACCAGTAACAGTGATTTAGAGCTTCTGAGCGGTCTAACGGAGCTTATACCTGCTTATGTTGAAAACCTTATTTCTGGGTCAGAGAAAGTCGTTTTATGCAATGGGAAGAGAAATAGTGAAAAAACAAACAAAAAAAATTTTATGCATGAATAAAATCCTGTTTGCAATGAAAAAGGACACTTCTCGCTGTAATAGAAGTTTTTTAGCACATCCCTTTAGGCAAGAGTTTCAGTGGTCAGAACGCTCTGTCCATCGTCTCTATGACCAGTAACAGTGATTTAGAGCTTCTGAGCGGTCTAACGGAGCTTATACCTGCTTATGTTGAAAACCTTATTTCTAGGTCAGAGAAAGTCGTTTTATGCAATGGAAAGAGAAATAGTGAAAAACATAATAATTTTGTTTTGTGCATGAATAAAATCCTGTTTGCAATGCAAAAACACACTTCTCGCTGTGTTTAGAAGTTTTTTGCACATCCCTTTAGGCAAGAGTTTCAGTGGTCAGATCTCGCCGTCCAGCGTCTCTATGACCAGTAACAGTGATTTAGAGCTTCTGAGCGGTCTAACGGAGCTTATACCTGCTTATGTTGAAAACCTTATTTCTGGGTCAGAGAAAGTCGTTTTATGCAATGGGAAGAGAAATAGTGAAAAACATAATAATTTTGTTTTGTGCATGAATAAAATCCTCTTTGCAATGCAAAAACACACTTCTCGCTGTGTTAGAAGTTTTTTGCACATCCCTTTAGGCAAGAGTTTCAGTGGTCAGATCGCTCCGTCCAGCGTCTCTATGACCAGTAACAGTGATTTAGAGCTTCTGAGCGGTCTAACGGAGCTTATACCTGCTTATGTTGAAAACCTTATTTCTGGGTCAGAGAAAGTCGTTTTATGCAATGGGAAGAGAAATAGTGAAAAACATAATAATTTTGTTTTGTGCATGAATAAAATCCTGTTTGCAATGCAAAAACACACTTCTCGCTGTGTTAGAAGTTTTTTAGCACATCCCTTTAGGCAAGAGTTTCAGTGGTCAGATCTCTCCGTCCAGCGTCTCTATGACCAGTAACAGTGATTTAGAGCTTCTGAGCGGTCTAACGGAGCTTATACCTGCTTATGTTGAAAACCTTATTTCTGGGTCAGAGAAAGTCGTTTTATGCAATGGGAAGAGAAATAGTGAAAAACAAACAAAAAAAATTTTGTGCATGAATAAAATCCTGTTTGCAATGCAAAAAGACACTTCTCGCTGTATTAGAAGTTTTTTAGCACATCCCTTTAGGCAAGAGTTTCAGTGGTCAGATCGCTATGTCCAGCGTCTCTATCGCCAGTAACAGTGATTTAGAGCTTCTGAGCGGTCTAACGGAGCTTATACCTGCTTACGTTGAAAACCTTATTTCTGGGTCAGAGAAAGTCGTTTTATGCAATGGGAAGAGAAATAGTGAAAAACATATTAATTTTGTTTTGTGCATGAATAAAATCCTGTTTGCAATGCAAAAACACACTTCTCGCTGTGTTAGAAGTTTTTTGCACATCCCTTTAGGCAAGAGTTTCAATGTTCAGATCTCTCCGTCCAGCGTCTCTATGACCAGTAACAGTGATTTAGAGCTTCTGAGCGGTCTAAAGGAGCTTATACCTGCTTATGTTGAAAACCTTATTTCTGGGTCAGAGAAAGTCGTTTTATGCAATGGGAAGAGAAATAGTGAAAAACATAATAATTTTGTTTTGTGCATGAACAAAATCCTGTTTGCAATGCAAAAACACACTTCTCGCTGTGTTAGAAGTTTTTTGCACATCCCTTTAGGCAAGAGTTTCAGTGGTCAGATCTCTCCGTCCAGCGTCTCTATGACCAGTAACAGTGATTTAGAGCTTCTGAGCGGTCTAACGGAGCTTATACCTGCTTATGTTGAAAACCTTATTTCTGGAAAAGAGAAAGTCGTTTTATGCAATGGGAAGAGAAATAGTGAAAAACAAACAAAAAAAAATTTGTGCATGAATAAAATCCTGTTTGCAATGCAAAAAGACACTTCTCGCTGTATTAGAAGTTTTTTAGCACATCCCTTTAGGCAAGAGTTTCAGTGGTCAGATCGCTATGTCCAGCGTCTCTATCGCCAGTAACTGTGATTTAGAGCTTCTGAGCGGTCTAACGGAGCTTATACCTGCTTACGTTGAAAACCTTATTTCTGGGTCAGAGAAAGTCGTTTTATGCAATGGGAAGAGAAATAGTGAAAAACATATTAATTTTGTTTTGTGCATGAATAAAATCCTGTTTGCAATGCAAAAACACACTTCTCGCTGTGTTAGAAGTTTTTTGCACATCCCTTTAGGCAAGAGTTTCAATGTTCAGATCTCTCCGTCCAGCGTCTCTATGACCAGTAACAGTGATTTAGAGCTTCTGAGTGGTCTAACGGAGCTTATACCTGCTTATGTTGAAAACCTTATTTCTGGGTCAGAGAAAGTCGTTTTATGCAATGGGAAGAGAAATAGTGAAAAACATAAAAAAAAAAAAATTTGTGCATGAATAAAATCCTGTTTGCAATGCAAAAACACACTTTTCGCTGTGTTAGAAGTTTTTTGCACATCCCTTTAGTCAAGAGTTTCAGTGGTCAGATCTCTCCGTCCAGCGTCTCTATGACCAGTAACAGTGATTTAGAGCTTCTGAGCGGTCTAACGGAGCTTATACCTGCTTATGTTGAAAACCTTATTTCTGGGTCAGAGAAAGTCGTTTTATGCAATGGGAAGAGAAATAGTGAAAAACATAATAATTTAGTTTTGTGCATGAACAAAATCCTGTTTGCAATGCAAAAACACACTTCTCGCTGTGTTAGAAGTTTTTTGCACATCCCTTTAGGCAAGAGTTTCAGTGGTCAGATCTCTCCGTCCAGCGTCTCTATGACCAGTAACAGTGATTTAGAGCTTCTGAGCGGTCTAACGGAGCTTATACCTGCTTATGTTGAAAACCTTATTTCTGGGTCAGAGAAAGTCGTTTTATGCAATGGGAATAGAAATAGTGAAAAATATTTAAAAAAAAATTTGTGCATTAATAAAATCCTGTTTGCAATGCAAAAACACACTTCTCGCTGTGTTAGAAGTTTTTTAGCACATCCCTTTAAGCAAGAGTTTCAGAGGTCAGATCGCTCCGTCCAGCGTCTCTATGACCAGTAACAGTGAGTTAGAGCTTCTGAGCGGTCTAAAGGAGCTTTTTCCTGCTTATGTTGAAAACCTTATTTCTGGGTCAGAGAAAGTCGTTTTATGCAATGGGAAGAGAAATAGTGAAAAACATAATAATTTTGTTTTGTGCATGAACAAAATCCTGTTTGCAATGCAAAAACACACTTCTCGCTGTGTTAGAAGTTTTTTGCACATCCCTTTAGGCAAGAGTTTCAGTGGTCAGATCTCTCCGTCCAGCGTCTCTATGACCAGTAACAGTGATTTAGAGCTTCTGAGCGGTCTAACGGAGCTTATACCTGCTTATGTTGAAAACCTTATTTCTGGGTCAGAGAAAGTCGTTTTATGCAATGGGAAGAGAAATAGTGAAAAACAAACAAAAAAAATTTTATGCATGAATAAAATCCTGTTTGCAATGAAAAAGGACACTTCTCGCTGTAATAGAAGTTTTTTAGCACATCCCTTTAGGCAAGAGTTTCAGTGGTCAGAACGCTCTGTCCATCGTCTCTATGACCAGTAACAGTGATTTAGAGCTTCTGAGCGGTCTAACGGAGCTTATACCTGCTTATGTTGAAAACCTTATTTCTAGGTCAGAGAAAGTCGTTTTATGCAATGGGAAGAGAAATAGTGAAAAACATAATAATTTTGTTTTGTGCATGAATAAAATCCTCTTTGCAATGCAAAAACACACTTCTCGCTGTGTTAGAAGTTTTTTGCACATCCCTTTAGGCAAGAGTTTCAGTGGTCAGATCGCTCCGTCCAGCGTCTCTATGACCAGTAACAGTGATTTAGAGCTTCTGAGCGGTCTAACGGAGCTTATACCTGCTTATGTTGAAAACCTTATTTCTGGGTCAGAGAAAGTCGTTTTATGCAATGGGAAGAGAAATAGTGAAAAACATAATAATTTTGTTTTGTGCATGAATAAAATCCTGTTTGCAATGCAAAAACACACTTCTCGCTGTGTTAGAAGTTTTTTAGCACATCCCTTTAGGCAAGAGTTTCAGTGGTCAGATCTCTCCGTCCAGCGTCTCTATGACCAGTAACAGTGATTTAGAGCTTCTGAGCGGTCTAACGGAGCTTATACCTGCTTATGTTGAAAACCTTATTTCTGGGTCAGAGAAAGTCGTTTTATGCAATGGGAAGAGAAATAGTGAAAAACAAACAAAAAAAATTTTGTGCATGAATAAAATCCTGTTTGCAATGCAAAAAGACACTTCTCGCTGTATTAGAAGTTTTTTAGCACATCCCTTTAGGCAAGAGTTTCAGTGGTCAGATCGCTATGTCCAGCGTCTCTATCGCCAGTAACAGTGATTTAGAGCTTCTGAGCGGTCTAACGGAGCTTATACCTGCTTACGTTGAAAACCTTATTTCTGGGTCAGAGAAAGTCGTTTTATGCAATGGGAAGAGAAATAGTGAAAAACATATTAATTTTGTTTTGTGCATGAATAAAATCCTGTTTGCAATGCAAAAACACACTTCTCGCTGTGTTAGAAGTTTTTTGCACATCCCTTTAGGCAAGAGTTTCAATGTTCAGATCTCTCCGTCCAGCGTCTCTATGACCAGTAACAGTGATTTAGAGCTTCTGAGCGGTCTAAAGGAGCTTATACCTGCTTATGTTGAAAACCTTATTTCTGGGTCAGAGAAAGTCGTTTTATGCAATGGGAAGAGAAATAGTGAAAAACATAATAATTTTGTTTTGTGCATGAATAAAATCCTCTTTGCAATGCAAAAACACAATTCTCGCTGTGTTAGAAGTTTTTTGCACATCCCTTTAGGCAAGAGTTTCAGTGGTCAGATCGCTCCGTCCAGCGTCTCTATGACCAGTAACAGTGAGTTAGAGCTTCTGAGCGGTCTAACGGAGCTTATACCTGCTTATGTTGAAAACCTTATTTCTGGGTCAGAGAAAGTCGTTTTATGCAATGGGAAGAGAAATAGTGAAAAACATAAAAAAAAAAAATTTGTGCATTAATAAAATCCTGTTTGCAATGCAAAAATACACTTCTCGCTGTGTTAGAAGTTTTTTAGCACATCCTTTTAAGCAAGAGTTTCAGTGGTCAGATCGCTCCGTCCAGCGTCTCTATGACCAGTAACAGTGATTTAGAGCTTCTGAGCGGTCTAACGGAGCTTATACCTGCTTATGTTGAAAACCTTATTTCTGGGTCAGAGAAAGTCGTTTTATGCAATGGGAAGAGAAGTAGTGAAAAACATAATAATTTTGTTTTGTGCATGAACAAAATCCTGTTTGCAATACAAAAACACACTTCTCGCTGTGTTAGAAGTTTTTTGCACATCCCTTTAGGCAAGAGTTTCAATGGTCAGATCTCTCCGTCCAGCGTCTCTATGACCAGTAACAGTGATTTAGAGCTTCTGAGCGGTCTAACGGAGCTTATACCTGCTTATGTTGAAAACCTTATTTCTGGGTCAGAGAAAGTCGTTTTATGCAATGGGAAGAGAAATAGTGAAAAACATAATAATTTTGTTTTGTGCATGAATAAAATCCTGTTTGCAATGCAAAAACACACTTCTCGCTGTGTTAGAAGTTTTTTGCACATCCCTTTAGGCAAGAGTTTCAATGTTCAGATCTCTCCGTCCAGCGTCTCTATGACCAGTAACAGTGATTTAGAGCTTCTGAGCGGTCTAAAGGAGCTTATACCTGCTTATGTTGAAAACCTTATTTCTGGGTCAGAGAAAGTCGTTTTATGCAATGGGAAGAGAAATAGTGAAAAACATAATAATTTTGTTTTGTGCATGAACAAAATCCTGTTTGCAATGCAAAAACACACTTCTCGCTGTGTTAGAAGTTTTTTGCACATCCCTTTAGGCAAGAGTTTCAGTGGTCAGATCTCTCCGTCCAGCGTCTCTATGACCAGTAACAGTGATTTAGAGCTTCTGAGCGGTCTAACGGAGCTTATACCTGCTTATGTTGAAAACCTTATTTCTGGGTCAGAGAAAGTCGTTTTATGCAATGGGAATAGAAATAGTGAAAAATATAAAAAAAAAAATTTGTGCATTAATAAAATCCTGTTTGCAATGCAAAAACACACTTCTCGCTGTGTTAGAAGTTTTTTAGCACATCCCTTTAAGCAAGAGTTTCAGAGGTCAGATCGCTCCGTCCAGCGTCTCTATGACCAGTAACAGTGAGTTAGAGCTTCTGAGCGGTCTAAAGGAGCTTTTTCCTGCTTATGTTGAAAACCTTATTTCTAGGTCAGAGAAAGTCGTTTTATGCAATGGAAAGAGAAATAGTGAAAAACATAATAATTTTGTTTTGTGCATGAATAAAATCCTGTTTGCAATGCAAAAACACACTTCTCGCTGTGTTAGAAGTTTTTTGCACATCCCTTTAGGCAAGAGTTTCAGTGGTCAGATCTCGCCGTCCAGCGTCTCTATGACCAGTAACAGTGATTTAGAGCTTCTGAGCGGTCTAACGGAGCTTATACCTGCTTATGTTGAAAACCTTATTTCTGGGTCAGAGAAAGTCGTTTTATGCAATGGGAAGAGAAATAGTGAAAAACATAATAATTTTGTTTTGTGCATGAATAAAATCCTCTTTGCAATGCAAAAGCACACTTCTCGCTGTGTTAGAAGTTTTTTGCACATCCCTTTAGGCAAGAGTTTCAGTGGTCAGATCGCTCCGTCCAGCGTCTCTATGACCAGTAACAGTGATTTAGAGCTTCTGAGCGGTCTAACGGAGCTTATACCTGCTTATGTTGAAAACCTTATTTCTGGGTCAGAGAAAGTCGTTTTATGCAATGGGAAGAGAAATAGTGAAAAACATAAAAAAAAAAAAATTGTGCATTAATAAAATCCTGTTTGCAATGCAAAAACACACCTCGCTGTGTTAGAAGTTTTTTAGCACATCCCTTTAGGCAAGAGTTTCAGTGGTCAGATCTCTCCGTCCAGCGTCTCTATGACCAGTAACAGTGATTTAGAGCTTCTGAGCGGTCTAACGGAGCTTATACCTGCTTATGTTGAAAACCTTATTTCTGGGTCAGAGAAAGTCGTTTTATGCAATGGGAAGAGAAATAGTGAAAAACAAACAAAAAAAATTTTGTGCATGAATAAAATCCTGTTTGCAATGCAAAAAGACACTTCTCGCTGTGTTAGAAGTTTTTTAGCACATCCCTTTAGGCAAGAGTTTCAGTGGTCAGATCGCTCCGTCCAGCGTCTCTATGACCAGTAACAGTGATTTAGAGCTTCTGAGCGGTCTAACGGAGCTTATACCTGCTTATGTTGAAAACCTTATTTCTAGGTCAGAGAAAGTCGTTTTATGCAATGGGAAGAGAAATAGTGAAAAACATAATAATTTTGTTTTGTGCATGAATAAAATCCTGTTTGCAATGCAAAAACACACTTTTCGCTGTGTTAGAAGTTTTTTGCACATCCCTTTAGGCAAGAGTTTCAATGTTCAGATCTCTCCGTCCAGCGTCTCTATGACCAGTAACAGTGATTTAGAGCTTCTGAGTGGTCTAACGGAGCTTATACCTGCTTATGTTGAAAACCTTATTTCTGGGTCAGAGAAAGTCGTTTTATGCAATGGGAAGAGAAATAGTGAAAAACATAAAAAAAAAAAATTTGTGCATGAATAAAATCCTGTTTGCAATGCAAAAACACACTTTTCGCTGTGTTAGAAGTTTTTTGCACATCCCTTTAGTCAAGAGTTTCAGTGGTCAGATCTCTCCGTCCAGCGTCTCTATGACCAGTAACAGTGATTTAGAGCTTCTGAGCGGTCTAACGGAGCTTATACCTGCTTATGTTGAAAACCTTATTTCTGGGTCAGAGAAAGTCGTTTTATGCAATGGGAAGAGAAATAGTGAAAAACATAATAATTTAGTTTTGTGCATGAACAAAATCCTGTTTGCAATGCAAAAACACACTTCTCGCTGTGTTAGAAGTTTTTTGCACATCCCTTTAGGCAAGAGTTTCAGTGGTCAGATCTCTCCGTCCAGCGTCTCTATGACCAGTAACAGTGATTTAGAGCTTCTGAGCGGTCTAACGGAGCTTATACCTGCTTATGTTGAAAACCTTATTTCTGGGTCAGAGAAAGTCGTTTTATGCAATGGGAATAGAAATAGTGAAAAATATTTAAAAAAAAATTTGTGCATTAATAAAATCCTGTTTGCAATGCAAAAACACACTTCTCGCTGTGTTAGAAGTTTTTTAGCACATCCCTTTAAGCAAGAGTTTCAGAGGTCAGATCGCTCCGTCCAGCGTCTCTATGACCAGTAACAGTGATTTAGAGCTTCTGAGTGGTCTAACGGAGCTTATACCTGCTTATGTTGAAAACCTTATTTCTGGGTCAGAGAAAGTCGTTTTATGCAATGGGAAGAGAAATAGTGAAAAACAAACAAAAAAAATTTTATGCATGAATAAAATCCTGTTTGCAATGAAAAAGGACACTTCTCGCTGTAATAGAAGTTTTTTAGCACATCCCTTTAGGCAAGAGTTTCAGTGGTCAGAACGCTCTGTCCATCGTCTCTATGACCAGTAACAGTGATTTAGAGCTTCTGAGCGGTCTAACGGAGCTTATACCTGCTTATGTTGAAAACCTTATTTCTAGGTCAGAGAAAGTCGTTTTATGCAATGGAAAGAGAAATAGTGAAAAACATAATAATTTTGTTTTGTGCATGAATAAAATCCTGTTTGCAATGCAAAAACACACTTCTCGCTGTGTTAGAAGTTTTTTGCACATCCCTTTAGGCAAGAGTTTCAGTGGTCAGATCTCGCCGTCCAGCGTCTCTATGACCAGTAACAGTGATTTAGAGCTTCTGAGCGGTCTAACGGAGCTTATACCTGCTTATGTTGAAAACCTTATTTCTGGGTCAGAGAAAGTCGTTTTATGCAATGGGAAGAGAAATAGTGAAAAACATAATAATTTTGTTTTGTGCATGAATAAAATCCTCTTTGCAATGCAAAAACACACTTCTCGCTGTGTTAGAAGTTTTTTGCACATCCCTTTAGGCAAGAGTTTCAGTGGTCAGATCGCTCCGTCCAGCGTCTCTATGACCAGTAACAGTGATTTAGAGCTTCTGAGCGGTCTAACGGAGCTTATACCTGCTTATGTTGAAAACCTTATTTCTGGGTCAGAGAAAGTCGTTTTATGCAATGGGAAGAGAAATAGTGAAAAACATAATAATTTTGTTTTGTGCATGAATAAAATCCTGTTTGCAATGCAAAAACACACTTCTCGCTGTGTTAGAAGTTTTTTAGCACATCCCTTTAGGCAAGAGTTTCAGTGGTCAGATCTCTCCGTCCAGCGTCTCTATGACCAGTAACAGTGATTTAGAGCTTCTGAGCGGTCTAACGGAGCTTATACCTGCTTATGTTGAAAACCTTATTTCTGGGTCAGAGAAAGTCGTTTTATGCAATGGGAAGAGAAATAGTGAAAAACAAACAAAAAAAATTTTGTGCATGAATAAAATCCTGTTTGCAATGCAAAAAGACACTTCTCGCTGTATTAGAAGTTTTTTAGCACATCCCTTTAGGCAAGAGTTTCAGTGGTCAGATCGCTATGTCCAGCGTCTCTATCGCCAGTAACAGTGATTTAGAGCTTCTGAGCGGTCTAACGGAGCTTATACCTGCTTACGTTGAAAACCTTATTTCTGGGTCAGAGAAAGTCGTTTTATGCAATGGGAAGAGAAATAGTGAAAAACATATTAATTTTGTTTTGTGCATGAATAAAATCCTGTTTGCAATGCAAAAACACACTTCTCGCTGTGTTAGAAGTTTTTTGCACATCCCTTTAGACAAGAGTTTCAATGTTCAGATCTCTCCGTCCAGCGTCTCTATGACCAGTAACAGTGATTTAGAGCTTCTGAGCGGTCTAAAGGAGCTTATACCTGCTTATGTTGAAAACCTTATTTCTGGGTCAGAGAAAGTCGTTTCATGCAATGGGAAGAGAAATAGTGAAAAACAAAAACAAAAAATTTTGTGCATGAATAAAATCCTCTTTGCAATGCAAAAACACACTTCTCGCTGTGTTAGAAGTTTTTTGCACATCCCTTTAGGCAAGAGTTTCAGTGGTCAGATCTCTCCGTCCAGCGTCTCTATGACCAGTAACAGTGAGTTAGAGCTTCTGAGCGGTCTAACGGAGCTTATACCTGCTTATGTTGAAAACCTTATTTCTGGGTCAGAGAAAGTCGTTTTATGCAATGGGAAGAGATATAGTGAAAAACATAAAAAAAAATTTGTGCATTAATAAAATCCTGTTTGCAATGCAAAAACACACTTCTCGCTGTGTTAGAAGTTTTTTAGCACATCCCTTTAAGCAAGAGTTTCAGAGGTCAGATCGCTCCGTCCAGCGTCTCTATGACCAGTAACAGTGAGTTAGAGCTTCTGAGCGGTCTAAAGGAGCTTTTTCCTGCTTATGTTGAAAACCTTATTTCTGGGTCAGAGAAAGTCGTTTTATGCAATGGGAAGAGAAATAGTGAAAAACAAACAAAAAAAATTTTGTGCATGAATTAAATCCTGTTTGCAATTCAAAAAGACACTTCTCGCTGTGTTAGAAGTTTTTTAGCACATCCCTTTAGGCAAGATTTACAGTTGTCAGATCGCTCTGTCCAGCGTCTCTATGACCAGTAACAGTGATTTAGAGCTTCTGAGCGGTCTAACGGAGCTTATACCTGCTTACGTTGAAAACCTTATTTCTGGGTCAGAGAAAGTCGTTTTATGCAATGGGAAGAGAAATAGTGAAAAACATATTAATTTTGTTTTGTGCATGAATAAAATCCTGTTTGCAATGCAAAAACACACTTCTCGCTGTGTTAGAAGTTTTTTGCACATCCCTTTAGGCAAGAGTTTCAGTGGTCAGATCTCTCCGTCCAGCGTCTCTATGACCAGTAACAGTGATTTAGAGCTTCTGAGTGGTCTAACGGAGCTTATACCTGCTTATGTTGAAAACCTTATTTCTGGGTCAGAGAAAGTCGTTTTATGCAATGGGAAGAGAAATAGTGAAAAACATAAAAAAAAAAAATTGTGCATTAATAAAATCCTGTTTGCAATGCAAAAACACACCTCGCTGTGTTAGAAGTTTTTTAGCACATCCCTTTAAGCAAGAGTTTCAGTGGTCAGATCTCTCCGTCCAGCGTATCTATGACTAGTAACAGTGATTTAGAGCTTCTGAGCGGTCTAACGGAGCTTATACCTGCTTACGTTGAAAACCTTATTTCTGGGTCAGAGAAAGTCGTTTTATGCAATGGGAAGAGAAATAGTGAAAAACATATTAATTTTGTTTTGTGCATGAAAAAAATCCTGTTTGCAATGCAAAAACACACTTCTCGCTGTGTTAGAAGTTTTTTGCACATCCCTTTAGGCAAGAGTTTCAATGTTCAGATCTCTCCGTCCAGCGTCTCTATGACCAGTAACAGTGATTTAGAGCTTCTGAGCGGTCTAAAGGAGCTTATTCCTGCTTATGTTGAAAACCTTATTTCTGGGTCAGAGAAAGTCGTTTTATGCAATGGGAAGAGAAATAGTGAAAAACATAATAATTTTGTTTTGTGCATGAACAAAATCCTGTTTGCAATGCAAAAACACACTTCTCGCTGTGTTAGAAGTTTTTTGCACATCCCTTTAGGCAAGAGTTTCAGTGGTCAGATCTCTCCGTCCAGCGTCTCTATGACCAGTAACAGTGATTTAGAGCTTCTGAGCGGTCTAACGGAGCTTATACCTGCTTATGTTGAAAACCTTATTCCTGGGTCAGAGAAAGTCGTTTTATGCAATGGGAAGAGAAATAGTGAAAAACAAACAAAAAAAATTTTGTGCATGAATAAAATCCTGTTTGCAATGCAAAAAGACACTTCTCGCTGTGTTAGAAGTTTTTTAGCACATCCCATTAGGCAAGAGTTACAGTTGTCAGATCGCTCTGTCCAGCGTCTCTATGACCAGTAACAGTGATTTAGAGCTTCTGAGCGGTCTAACGGAGCTTATACCTGCTTACGTTGAAAACCTTATTTCTGGGTCAGAGAAAGTCGTTTTATGCAATGGGAAGAGAAATAGTGAAAAACATATTAATTTTGTTTTGTGCATGAATAAAATCCTGTTTGCAATGCAAAAACACACTTCTCGCTGTGTTAGAAGTTTTTTGCACATCCCTTTAGGCAAGAGTTTCAATGTTCAGATCTCTCCGTCCAGCGTCTCTATGACCAGTAACAGTGATTTAGAGCTTCTGAGCGGTCTAACGGAGCTTATACCTGCTTATGTTGAAAACCTTATTTCTGGGTCAGAGAAAGTCGTTTTATGCAATGGGAAGAGAAATAGTGAAAAACAAACAAAAAAAATTTTGTGCATGAATAAAATCCTGTTTGCAATGAAAAAGGACACTTCTCGCTGTAATAGAAGTTTTTTAGCACATCCCTTTAGGCAAGAGTTTCAGTGGTCAGAACGCTCTGTCCATCGTCTCTATGACCAGTAACAGTGATTTAGAGCTTCTGAGCGGTCTAACGGAGCTTATACCTGCTTATGTTGAAAACCTTATTTCTGGGTCAGAGAAAGTCGTTTTATGCAATGGGAAGAGAAATAGTGAAAAACAAACAAAAAAATTTTTGTACATGAATAAAATCCTGTTTGCAATGCAAAAAGACACTTCTCGCTGTGTTAGAAGTTTTTTAGCACATCCCATTAGGCAAGAGTTACAGTTGTCAGATCGCTCTGTCCAGCGTCTCTATGACCAGTAACAGTGATTTAGAGCTTCTGAGCGGTCTAACGGAGCTTATACCTGCTTACGTTGAAAACCTTATTTCTGGGTCAGAGAAAGTCGTTTTATGCAATGGGAAGAGAAATAGTGAAAAACATAATAATTTTGTTTTGTGCATGAATAAAATCCTCTTTGCAATGCAAAAACACAATTCTCGCTGTGTTAGAAGTTTTTTGCACATCCCTTTAGGCAAGAGTTTCAGTGGTCAGATCGCTCCGTCCAGCGTCTCTATGAGCAGTAACAGTGAGTTAGAGCTTCTGAGCGGTCTAACGGAGCTTATACCTGCTTATGTTGAAAACCTTATTTCTGGGTCAGAGAAAGTCGTTTTATGCAATGGGAAGAGAAATAGTGAAAAACATAAAAAAAAAAAATTTGTGCATTAATAAAATCCTGTTTGCAATGCAAAAATACACTTCTCGCTGTGTTAGAAGTTTTTTAGCACATCCCTTTAAGCAAGAGTTTCAGTGGTCAGATCGCTCCGTCCAGCGTCTCTATGACCAGTAACAGTGAT
Source organism: Cirrhinus molitorella (assembly GCA_033026305.1). Lineage (NCBI taxonomy): Eukaryota > Metazoa > Chordata > Actinopteri > Cypriniformes > Cyprinidae > Cirrhinus > Cirrhinus molitorella. The sequence continues at coordinate 31,277,505 of CM065125.1, read as the reverse complement.
TTAGAGCTTCTGAGCGGTCTAACGGAGCTTATACCTGCTTATGTTGAAAACCTTATTTCTGGGTCAGAGAAAGTCGTTTTATGCAATGGGAAGAGAAATAGTGAAAAACAAACAAAAAAAATTTTGTGCATGAATAAAATCCTGTTTGCAATGCAAAAAGACACTTCTCGCTGTGTTAGAAGTTTTTTAGCACATCCCTTTAGGCAAGAGTTTCAGTGGTCAGATCGCTCCGTCCAGCGTCTCTATGACCAGTAACAGTGATTTAGAGCTTCTGAGCGGTCTAACGGAGCTTATACCTGCTTATGTTGAAAACCTTATTTCTAGGTCAGAGAAAGTCGTTTTATGCAATGGGAAGAGAAATAGTGAAAAACATAATAATTTTGTTTTGTGCATGAATAAAATCCTGTTTGCAATGCAAAAACACACTTTTCGCTGTGTTAGAAGTTTTTTGCACATCCCTTTAGGCAAGAGTTTCAATGTTCAGATCTCTCCGTCCAGCGTCTCTATGACCAGTAACAGTGATTTAGAGCTTCTGAGTGGTCTAACGGAGCTTATACCTGCTTATGTTGAAAACCTTATTTCTGGGTCAGAGAAAGTCGTTTTATGCAATGGGAAGAGAAATAGTGAAAAACATAAAAAAAAAAAATTTGTGCATGAATAAAATCCTGTTTGCAATGCAAAAACACACTTTTCGCTGTGTTAGAAGTTTTTTGCACATCCCTTTAGTCAAGAGTTTCAGTGGTCAGATCTCTCCGTCCAGCGTCTCTATGACCAGTAACAGTGATTTAGAGCTTCTGAGCGGTCTAACGGAGCTTATACCTGCTTATGTTGAAAACCTTATTTCTGGGTCAGAGAAAGTCGTTTTATGCAATGGGAAGAGAAATAGTGAAAAACATAATAATTTAGTTTTGTGCATGAACAAAATCCTGTTTGCAATGCAAAAACACACTTCTCGCTGTGTTAGAAGTTTTTTGCACATCCCTTTAGGCAAGAGTTTCAGTGGTCAGATCTCTCCGTCCAGCGTCTCTATGACCAGTAACAGTGATTTAGAGCTTCTGAGCGGTCTAACGGAGCTTATACCTGCTTATGTTGAAAACCTTATTTCTGGGTCAGAGAAAGTCGTTTTATGCAATGGGAATAGAAATAGTGAAAAATATTTAAAAAAAAATTTGTGCATTAATAAAATCCTGTTTGCAATGCAAAAACACACTTCTCGCTGTGTTAGAAGTTTTTTAGCACATCCCTTTAAGCAAGAGTTTCAGAGGTCAGATCGCTCCGTCCAGCGTCTCTATGACCAGTAACAGTGATTTAGAGCTTCTGAGTGGTCTAACGGAGCTTATACCTGCTTATGTTGAAAACCTTATTTCTGGGTCAGAGAAAGTCGTTTTATGCAATGGGAAGAGAAATAGTGAAAAACAAACAAAAAAAATTTTATGCATGAATAAAATCCTGTTTGCAATGAAAAAGGACACTTCTCGCTGTAATAGAAGTTTTTTAGCACATCCCTTTAGGCAAGAGTTTCAGTGGTCAGAACGCTCTGTCCATCGTCTCTATGACCAGTAACAGTGATTTAGAGCTTCTGAGCGGTCTAACGGAGCTTATACCTGCTTATGTTGAAAACCTTATTTCTAGGTCAGAGAAAGTCGTTTTATGCAATGGAAAGAGAAATAGTGAAAAACATAATAATTTTGTTTTGTGCATGAATAAAATCCTGTTTGCAATGCAAAAACACACTTCTCGCTGTGTTAGAAGTTTTTTGCACATCCCTTTAGGCAAGAGTTTCAGTGGTCAGATCTCGCCGTCCAGCGTCTCTATGACCAGTAACAGTGATTTAGAGCTTCTGAGCGGTCTAACGGAGCTTATACCTGCTTATGTTGAAAACCTTATTTCTGGGTCAGAGAAAGTCGTTTTATGCAATGGGAAGAGAAATAGTGAAAAACATAATAATTTTGTTTTGTGCATGAATAAAATCCTCTTTGCAATGCAAAAACACACTTCTCGCTGTGTTAGAAGTTTTTTGCACATCCCTTTAGGCAAGAGTTTCAGTGGTCAGATCGCTCCGTCCAGCGTCTCTATGACCAGTAACAGTGATTTAGAGCTTCTGAGCGGTCTAACGGAGCTTATACCTGCTTATGTTGAAAACCTTATTTCTGGGTCAGAGAAAGTCGTTTTATGCAATGGGAAGAGAAATAGTGAAAAACATAATAATTTTGTTTTGTGCATGAATAAAATCCTGTTTGCAATGCAAAAACACACTTCTCGCTGTGTTAGAAGTTTTTTAGCACATCCCTTTAGGCAAGAGTTTCAGTGGTCAGATCTCTCCGTCCAGCGTCTCTATGACCAGTAACAGTGATTTAGAGCTTCTGAGCGGTCTAACGGAGCTTATACCTGCTTATGTTGAAAACCTTATTTCTGGGTCAGAGAAAGTCGTTTTATGCAATGGGAAGAGAAATAGTGAAAAACAAACAAAAAAAATTTTGTGCATGAATAAAATCCTGTTTGCAATGCAAAAAGACACTTCTCGCTGTATTAGAAGTTTTTTAGCACATCCCTTTAGGCAAGAGTTTCAGTGGTCAGATCGCTATGTCCAGCGTCTCTATCGCCAGTAACAGTGATTTAGAGCTTCTGAGCGGTCTAACGGAGCTTATACCTGCTTACGTTGAAAACCTTATTTCTGGGTCAGAGAAAGTCGTTTTATGCAATGGGAAGAGAAATAGTGAAAAACATATTAATTTTGTTTTGTGCATGAATAAAATCCTGTTTGCAATGCAAAAACACACTTCTCGCTGTGTTAGAAGTTTTTTGCACATCCCTTTAGACAAGAGTTTCAATGTTCAGATCTCTCCGTCCAGCGTCTCTATGACCAGTAACAGTGATTTAGAGCTTCTGAGCGGTCTAAAGGAGCTTATACCTGCTTATGTTGAAAACCTTATTTCTGGGTCAGAGAAAGTCGTTTCATGCAATGGGAAGAGAAATAGTGAAAAACAAAAACAAAAAATTTTGTGCATGAATAAAATCCTCTTTGCAATGCAAAAACACACTTCTCGCTGTGTTAGAAGTTTTTTGCACATCCCTTTAGGCAAGAGTTTCAGTGGTCAGATCTCTCCGTCCAGCGTCTCTATGACCAGTAACAGTGAGTTAGAGCTTCTGAGCGGTCTAACGGAGCTTATACCTGCTTATGTTGAAAACCTTATTTCTGGGTCAGAGAAAGTCGTTTTATGCAATGGGAAGAGATATAGTGAAAAACATAAAAAAAAATTTGTGCATTAATAAAATCCTGTTTGCAATGCAAAAACACACTTCTCGCTGTGTTAGAAGTTTTTTAGCACATCCCTTTAAGCAAGAGTTTCAGAGGTCAGATCGCTCCGTCCAGCGTCTCTATGACCAGTAACAGTGAGTTAGAGCTTCTGAGCGGTCTAAAGGAGCTTTTTCCTGCTTATGTTGAAAACCTTATTTCTGGGTCAGAGAAAGTCGTTTTATGCAATGGGAAGAGAAATAGTGAAAAACAAACAAAAAAAATTTTGTGCATGAATTAAATCCTGTTTGCAATTCAAAAAGACACTTCTCGCTGTGTTAGAAGTTTTTTAGCACATCCCTTTAGGCAAGATTTACAGTTGTCAGATCGCTCTGTCCAGCGTCTCTATGACCAGTAACAGTGATTTAGAGCTTCTGAGCGGTCTAACGGAGCTTATACCTGCTTACGTTGAAAACCTTATTTCTGGGTCAGAGAAAGTCGTTTTATGCAATGGGAAGAGAAATAGTGAAAAACATATTAATTTTGTTTTGTGCATGAATAAAATCCTGTTTGCAATGCAAAAACACACTTCTCGCTGTGTTAGAAGTTTTTTGCACATCCCTTTAGGCAAGAGTTTCAGTGGTCAGATCTCTCCGTCCAGCGTCTCTATGACCAGTAACAGTGATTTAGAGCTTCTGAGTGGTCTAACGGAGCTTATACCTGCTTATGTTGAAAACCTTATTTCTGGGTCAGAGAAAGTCGTTTTATGCAATGGGAAGAGAAATAGTGAAAAACATAAAAAAAAAAAATTGTGCATTAATAAAATCCTGTTTGCAATGCAAAAACACACCTCGCTGTGTTAGAAGTTTTTTAGCACATCCCTTTAAGCAAGAGTTTCAGTGGTCAGATCTCTCCGTCCAGCGTATCTATGACTAGTAACAGTGATTTAGAGCTTCTGAGCGGTCTAACGGAGCTTATACCTGCTTACGTTGAAAACCTTATTTCTGGGTCAGAGAAAGTCGTTTTATGCAATGGGAAGAGAAATAGTGAAAAACATATTAATTTTGTTTTGTGCATGAAAAAAATCCTGTTTGCAATGCAAAAACACACTTCTCGCTGTGTTAGAAGTTTTTTGCACATCCCTTTAGGCAAGAGTTTCAATGTTCAGATCTCTCCGTCCAGCGTCTCTATGACCAGTAACAGTGATTTAGAGCTTCTGAGCGGTCTAAAGGAGCTTATTCCTGCTTATGTTGAAAACCTTATTTCTGGGTCAGAGAAAGTCGTTTTATGCAATGGGAAGAGAAATAGTGAAAAACATAATAATTTTGTTTTGTGCATGAACAAAATCCTGTTTGCAATGCAAAAACACACTTCTCGCTGTGTTAGAAGTTTTTTGCACATCCCTTTAGGCAAGAGTTTCAGTGGTCAGATCTCTCCGTCCAGCGTCTCTATGACCAGTAACAGTGATTTAGAGCTTCTGAGCGGTCTAACGGAGCTTATACCTGCTTATGTTGAAAACCTTATTCCTGGGTCAGAGAAAGTCGTTTTATGCAATGGGAAGAGAAATAGTGAAAAACAAACAAAAAAAATTTTGTGCATGAATAAAATCCTGTTTGCAATGCAAAAAGACACTTCTCGCTGTGTTAGAAGTTTTTTAGCACATCCCATTAGGCAAGAGTTACAGTTGTCAGATCGCTCTGTCCAGCGTCTCTATGACCAGTAACAGTGATTTAGAGCTTCTGAGCGGTCTAACGGAGCTTATACCTGCTTACGTTGAAAACCTTATTTCTGGGTCAGAGAAAGTCGTTTTATGCAATGGGAAGAGAAATAGTGAAAAACATATTAATTTTGTTTTGTGCATGAATAAAATCCTGTTTGCAATGCAAAAACACACTTCTCGCTGTGTTAGAAGTTTTTTGCACATCCCTTTAGGCAAGAGTTTCAATGTTCAGATCTCTCCGTCCAGCGTCTCTATGACCAGTAACAGTGATTTAGAGCTTCTGAGCGGTCTAACGGAGCTTATACCTGCTTATGTTGAAAACCTTATTTCTGGGTCAGAGAAAGTCGTTTTATGCAATGGGAAGAGAAATAGTGAAAAACAAACAAAAAAAATTTTGTGCATGAATAAAATCCTGTTTGCAATGAAAAAGGACACTTCTCGCTGTAATAGAAGTTTTTTAGCACATCCCTTTAGGCAAGAGTTTCAGTGGTCAGAACGCTCTGTCCATCGTCTCTATGACCAGTAACAGTGATTTAGAGCTTCTGAGCGGTCTAACGGAGCTTATACCTGCTTATGTTGAAAACCTTATTTCTGGGTCAGAGAAAGTCGTTTTATGCAATGGGAAGAGAAATAGTGAAAAACAAACAAAAAAATTTTTGTACATGAATAAAATCCTGTTTGCAATGCAAAAAGACACTTCTCGCTGTGTTAGAAGTTTTTTAGCACATCCCATTAGGCAAGAGTTACAGTTGTCAGATCGCTCTGTCCAGCGTCTCTATGACCAGTAACAGTGATTTAGAGCTTCTGAGCGGTCTAACGGAGCTTATACCTGCTTACGTTGAAAACCTTATTTCTGGGTCAGAGAAAGTCGTTTTATGCAATGGGAAGAGAAATAGTGAAAAACATAATAATTTTGTTTTGTGCATGAATAAAATCCTCTTTGCAATGCAAAAACACAATTCTCGCTGTGTTAGAAGTTTTTTGCACATCCCTTTAGGCAAGAGTTTCAGTGGTCAGATCGCTCCGTCCAGCGTCTCTATGAGCAGTAACAGTGAGTTAGAGCTTCTGAGCGGTCTAACGGAGCTTATACCTGCTTATGTTGAAAACCTTATTTCTGGGTCAGAGAAAGTCGTTTTATGCAATGGGAAGAGAAATAGTGAAAAACATAAAAAAAAAAAATTTGTGCATTAATAAAATCCTGTTTGCAATGCAAAAATACACTTCTCGCTGTGTTAGAAGTTTTTTAGCACATCCCTTTAAGCAAGAGTTTCAGTGGTCAGATCGCTCCGTCCAGCGTCTCTATGACCAGTAACAGTGATTTAGAGCTTCTGAGCGGTCTAACGGAGCTTATACCTGCTTATGTTGAAAACCTTATTTCTAGGTCAGAGAAAGTCGTTTTATGCAATGGGAAGAGAAATAGTGAAAAACATCATAATTTTGTTTTGTGCATGAATAAAATCCTGTTTGCAATGCAAAAACACACTTTTCGCTGTGTTAGAAGTTTTTTGCACATCCCTTTAGGCAAGAGTTTCAGTGGTCAGATCTCTCCGTCCAGCGTCTCTATGACCAGTAACAGTGATTTAGAGCTTCTGAGGGGTCTAACGGAGCTTATACCTGCTTATGTTGAAAACCTTATTTCTGGGTCAGAGAAAGTCGTTTTATGCAATGGGAAGAGAAATAGTGAAAAACATAATAATTTTGTTTTGTGCATGAACAAAATCCTGTTTGCAATGCAAAGACACACTTCTCGCTGTGTTAGAAGTTTTTTGCACATCCCTTTAGGCAAGAGTTTCAGTGGTCAGATCTCTCCGTCCAGCGTCTCTATGACCAGTAACAGTGATTTAGAGCTTCTGAACGGTCTAACGGAGCTTATACCTGCTTATGTTGAAAACCTTATTTCTGGGTCAGAGAAAGTCGTTTTATGCAATGGGAAAAGAAATAGTGAAAAATATAAAAAAAAAAAATTGTGCATTAATAAAATCCTGTTTGCAATGCAAAAACACACTTCTCGCTGTGTTAGAAGTTTTTTGCACATCCCTTTAGGCAAGAGTTTCAGTGGTCAGATCGCTCCGTCCAGCGTCTCTATGAGCAGTAACAGTGAGTTAGAGCTTCTGAGCGGTCTAACGGAGCTTATACCTGCTTATGTTGAAAACCTTATTTCTGGGTCAGAGAAAGTCGTTTTATGCAATGGGAAGAGAAATAGTGAAAAACATAAAAAAAAAAAATTTGTGCATTAATAAAATCCTGTTTGCAATGCAAAAATACACTTCTCGCTGTGTTAGAAGTTTTTTAGCACATCCCTTTAAGCAAGAGTTTCAGTGGTCAGATCGCTCCGTCCAGCGTCTCTATGACCAGTAACAGTGATTTAGAGCTTCTGAGCGGTCTAACGGAGCTTATACCTGCTTATGTTGAAAACCTTATTTCTAGGTCAGAGAAAGTCGTTTTATGCAATGGGAAGAGAAATAGTGAAAAACATCATAATTTTGTTTTGTGCATGAATAAAATCCTGTTTGCAATGCAAAAACACACTTTTCGCTGTGTTAGAAGTTTTTTGCACATCCCTTTAGGCAAGAGTTTCAGTGGTCAGATCTCTCCGTCCAGCGTCTCTATGACCAGTAACAGTGATTTAGAGCTTCTGAGGGGTCTAACGGAGCTTATACCTGCTTATGTTGAAAACCTTATTTCTGGGTCAGAGAAAGTCGTTTTATGCAATGGGAAGAGAAATAGTGAAAAACATAATAATTTTGTTTTGTGCATGAACAAAATCCTGTTTGCAATGCAAAGACACACTTCTCGCTGTGTTAGAAGTTTTTTGCACATCCCTTTAGGCAAGAGTTTCAGTGGTCAGATCTCTCCGTCCAGCGTCTCTATGACCAGTAACAGTGATTTAGAGCTTCTGAACGGTCTAACGGAGCTTATACCTGCTTATGTTGAAAACCTTATTTCTGGGTCAGAGAAAGTCGTTTTATGCAATGGGAATAGAAATAGTGAAAAATATAAAAAAAAAAATTTGTGCATTAATAAAATCCTGTTTGCAATGCAAAAACACACTTCTCGCTGTGTTAGAAGTTTTTTTAGCACATCCCTTTAAGCAAGAGTTTCAGAGGTCAGATCGCTCCGTCCAGCGTCTCTATGACCAGTAACAGTGAGTTAGAGCTTCTGAGCGGTCTAACGGAGCTTATACCTGCTTATGTTGAAAACCTTATTTCTGGGTCAGAGAAAGTCGTTTTATGCAATGGGAAGAGAAATAGTGAAAAACAAACAAAAAAAATTTTGTGCATGAATAAAATCCTGTTTGCAATGCAAAAAGACACTTCTCGCTGTATTAGAAGTTTTTTAGCACATCCCTTTAGGCAAGAGTTTCAGTGGTCAGATCGCTATGTCCAGCGTCTCTATCGCCAGTAACAGTGATTTAGAGCTTCTGAGCGATCTAACGGAGCTTATAACTGCTTACGTTGAAAACCTTATTTCTGGGTCAGAGAAAGTCGTTTTATGCAATGGGAAGAGAAATAGTGAAAAACATAATAATTTTGTTTTGTGCATGAACAAAATCCTGTTTGCAATGCAAAAACACACTTCTCGCTGTGTTAGAAGTTTTTTGCACATCCCTTTAGGCAAGAGTTTCAGTGGTCAAATCTCTCCGTCCAGCGTCTCTATGACCAGTAACAGTGATTTAGAGCTTCTGAGCGGTCTAACGGAGCTTATACCTGCTTATGTTGAAAACCTTATTTCTGGGTCAGAGAAAGTCGTTTTATGCAATGGGAAGAGAAATAGTGAAAAACAAACAAAAAAAATTTTGTGCATGAATAAAATCCTGTTTGCAATGCAAAAAGACACTTCTCGCTGTGTTAGAAGTTTTTTAGCACATCCCATTAGGCAAGAGTTACAGTTGTCAGATCGCTCTGTCCAGCGTCTCTATGACCAGTAACAGTGATTTAGAGCTTCTGAGCGGTCTAACGGAGCTTATACCTGCTTACGTTGAAAACCTTATTTCTGGGTCAGAGAAAGTCGTTTTATGCAATGGGAAGAGAAATAGTGAAAAACATATTAATTTTGTTTTGTGCATGAATAAAATCCTGTTTGCAATGCAAAAACACACTTCTCGCTGTGTTAGAAGTTTTTTGCACATCCCTTTAGGCAAGAGTTTCAATGTTCAGATCTCTCCGTCCAGCGTCTCTATGACCAGTAACAGTGATTTAGAGCTTCTGAGCGGTCTAACGGAGCTTATACCTGCTTATGTTGAAAACCTTATTTCTGGGTCAGAGAAAGTCGTTTTATGCAATGGGAAGAGAAATAGTGAAAAACAAACAAAAAAAATTTTGTGCATGAATAAAATCCTGTTTGCAATGAAAAAGGACACTTCTCGCTGTAATAGAAGTTTTTTAGCACATCCCTTTAGGCAAGAGTTTCAGTGGTCAGAACGCTCTGTCCATCGTCTCTATGACCAGTAACAGTGATTTAGAGCTTCTGAGCGGTCTAACGGAGCTTATACCTGCTTATGTTGAAAACCTTATTTCTAGGTCAGAGAAAGTCGTTTTATGCAATGGAAAGAGAAATAGTGAAAAACATAATAATTTTGTTTTGTGCATGAATAAAATCCTGTTTGCAATGCAAAAACACACTTCTCGCTGTGTTAGAAGTTTTTTGCACATCCCTTTAGGCAAGAGTTTCAGTGGTCAGATCTCGCCGTCCAGCGTCTCTATGACCAGTAACAGTGATTTAGAGCTTCTGAGCGGTCTAACGGAGCTTATACCTGCTTATGTTGAAAACCTTATTTCTGGGTCAGAGAAAGTCGTTTTATGCAATGGGAAGAGAAATAGTGAAAAACAAACAAAAAAATTTTTGTGCATGAATAAAATCCTATTTGCAATGCAAAAAGACACTTCTCGCTGTATTAGAAGTTTTTTAGCACATCCCATTAGGCAAGAGTTACAGTTGTCAGATCGCTCTGTCCAGCGTCTCTATGACCAGTAACAGTGATTTAGAGCTTCTGAGCGGTCTAACGGAGCTTATACCTGCTTACGTTGAAAACCTTATTTCTGGGTCAGAGAAAGTCGTTTTATGCAATGGGAAGAGAAATAGTGAAAAACATAATAATTTTGTTTTGTGCATGAATAAAATCCTCTTTGCAATGCAAAAACACAATTCTCGCTGTGTTAGAAGTTTTTTGCACATCCCTTTAGGCAAGAGTTTCAGTGGTCAGATCGCTCCGTCCAGCGTCTCTATGAGCAGTAACAGTGAGTTAGAGCTTCTGAGCGGTCTAACGGAGCTTATACCTGCTTATGTTGAAAACCTTATTTCTGGGTCAGAGAAAGTCGTTTTATGCAATGGGAAGAGAAATAGTGAAAAACATAAAAAAAAAAATTTGTGCATTAATAAAATCCTGTTTGCAATGCAAAAATACACTTCTCGCTGTGTTAGAAGTTTTTTAGCACATCCCTTTAAGCAAGAGTTTCAGTGGTCAGATCGCTCCGTCCAGCGTCTCTATGACCAGTAACAGTGATTTAGAGCTTCTGAGCGGTCTAACGGAGCTTATACCTGCTTATGTTGAAAACCTTATTTCTAGGTCAGAGAAAGTCGTTTTATGCAATGGGAAGAGAAATAGTGAAAAACATCATAATTTTGTTTTGTGCATGAATAAAATCCTGTTTGCAATGCAAAAACACACTTTTCGCTGTGTTAGAAGTTTTTTGCACATCCCTTTAGGCAAGAGTTTCAGTGGTCAGATCTCTCCGTCCAGCGTCTCTATGACCAGTAACAGTGATTTAGAGCTTCTGAGGGGTCTAACGGAGCTTATACCTGCTTATGTTGAAAACCTTATTTCTGGGTCAGAGAAAGTCGTTTTATGCAATGGGAAGAGAAATAGTGAAAAACATAATAATTTTGTTTTGTGCATGAACAAAATCCTGTTTGCAATGCAAAGACACACTTCTCGCTGTGTTAGAAGTTTTTTGCACATCCCTTTAGGCAAGAGTTTCAGTGGTCAGATCTCTCCGTCCAGCGTCTCTATGACCAGTAACAGTGATTTAGAGCTTCTGAACGGTCTAACGGAGCTTATACCTGCTTATGTTGAAAACCTTATTTCTGGGTCAGAGAAAGTCGTTTTATGCAATGGGAATAGAAATAGTGAAAAATATAAAAAAAAAAATTTGTGCATTAATAAAATCCTGTTTGCAATGCAAAAACACACTTCTCGCTGTGTTAGAAGTTTTTTTAGCACATCCCTTTAAGCAAGAGTTTCAGAGGTCAGATCGCTCCGTCCAGCGTCTCTATGACCAGTAACAGTGAGTTAGAGCTTCTGAGCGGTCTAAAGGAGCTTTTTCCTGCTTATGTTGAAAACCTTATTTCTGGGTCAGAGAAAGTCGTTTTATGCAATGGGAAGAGAAATAGTGAAAAACAAACAAAAAAAATTTTGTGCATGAATAAAATCCTGTTTGCAATGCAAAAAGACACTTCTCGCTGTGTTAGAAGTTTTTTAGCACATCCCATTAGGCAAGAGTTACAGTTGTCAGATCGCTCTGTCCAGCGTCTCTATGACCAGTAACAGTGATTTAGAGCTTCTGAGCGGTCTAACGGAGCTTATACCTGCTTACGTTGAAAACCTTATTTCTGGGTCAGAGAAAGTCGTTTTATGCAATGGGAAGAGAAATAGTGAAAAACATAATAATTTTGTTTTGTGCATGAATAAAATCCTCTTTGCAATGCAAAAACACAATTCTGGCTGTGTTAGAAGTTTTTTGCACATCCCTTTAGGCAAGAGTTTCAGTGGTCAGATCGCTCCGTCCAGCGTCTCTATGACCAGTAACAGTGAGTTAGAGCTTCTGAGCGGTCTAACGGAGCTTATACCTGCTTATGTTGAAAACCTTATTTCTGGGTCAGAGAAAGTCGTTTTATGCAATGGGAAGAGAAATAGTGAAAAACATAAAAAAAAAAATTTGTGCATTAATAAAATCCTGTTTGCAATGCAAAAATACACTTCTCGCTGTGTTAGAAGTTTTTTAGCACATCCCTTTAAGCAAGAGTTTCAGTGGTCAGATCTCTCCGTCCAGCGTATCTATGACTAGTAACAGTGAGTTAGAGCTTCTGAGCGGTCTAAAGGAGCTTTTTCCTGCTTATGTTGAAAACCTTATTTCTGGGTCAGAGAAAGTCGTTTTATGCAATGGGAAGAGAAATAGTGAAAAACAAACAAAAAAAATTTTGTGCATTAATAAAATCCTGTTTGCAATGCAAAAATACACTTCTCGCTGTGTTAGAAGTTTTTTAGCACATCCCTTTAAGCAAGAGTTTCAGTGGTCAGATCGCTCCGTCCAGCGTCTCTATGACCAGTAACAGTGATTTAGAGCTTCTGAGCGGTCTAACGGAGCTTATACCTGCTTATGTTGAAAACCTTATTTCTAGGTCAGAGAAAGTCGTTTTATGCAATGGGAAGAGAAATAGTGAAAAACATCATAATTTTGTTTTGTGCATGAATAAAATCCTGTTTGCAATGCAAAAACACACTTTTCGCTGTGTTAGAAGTTTTTTGCACATCCCTTTAGGCAAGAGTTTCAGTGGTCAGATCTCTCCGTCCAGCGTCTCTATGACCAGTAACAGTGATTTAGAGCTTCTGAGGGGTCTAACGGAGCTTATACCTGCTTATGTTGAAAACCTTATTTCTGGGTCAGAGAAAGTCGTTTTATGCAATGGGAAGAGAAATAGTGAAAAACATAATAATTTTGTTTTGTGCATGAACAAAATCCTGTTTGCAATGCAAAGACACACTTCTCGCTGTGTTAGAAGTTTTTTGCACATCCCTTTAGGCAAGAGTTTCAGTGGTCAGATCTCTCCGTCCAGCGTCTCTATGACCAGTAACAGTGATTTAGAGCTTCTGAACGGTCTAACGGAGCTTATACCTGCTTATGTTGAAAACCTTATTTCTGGGTCAGAGAAAGTCGTTTTATGCAATGGGAATAGAAATAGTGAAAAATATAAAAAAAAAAATTTGTGCATTAATAAAATCCTGTTTGCAATGCAAAAACACACTTCTCGCTGTGTTAGAAGTTTTTTTAGCACATCCCTTTAAGCAAGAGTTTCAGAGGTCAGATCGCTCCGTCCAGCGTCTCTATGACCAGTAACAGTGAGTTAGAGCTTCTGAGCGGTCTAACGGAGCTTATACCTGCTTATGTTGAAAACCTTATTTCTGGGTCAGAGAAAGTCGTTTTATGCAATGGGAAGAGAAATAGTGAAAAACAAACAAAAAAAATTTTGTGCATGAATAAAATCCTGTTTGCAATGCAAAAAGACACTTCTCGCTGTATTAGAAGTTTTTTAGCACATCCCTTTAGGCAAGAGTTTCAGTGGTCAGATCGCTATGTCCAGCGTCTCTATCGCCAGTAACAGTGATTTAGAGCTTCTGAGCGATCTAACGGAGCTTATAACTGCTTACGTTGAAAACCTTATTTCTGGGTCAGAGAAAGTCGTTTTATGCAATGGGAAGAGAAATAGTGAAAAACATAATAATTTTGTTTTGTGCATGAACAAAATCCTGTTTGCAATGCAAAAACACACTTCTCGCTGTGTTAGAAGTTTTTTGCACATCCCTTTAGGCAAGAGTTTCAGTGGTCAAATCTCTCCGTCCAGCGTCTCTATGACCAGTAACAGTGATTTAGAGCTTCTGAGCGGTCTAACGGAGCTTATACCTGCTTATGTTGAAAACCTTATTTCTGGGTCAGAGAAAGTCGTTTTATGCAATGGGAAGAGAAATAGTGAAAAACAAACAAAAAAAATTTTGTGCATGAATAAAATCCTGTTTGCAATGCAAAAAGACACTTCTCGCTGTGTTAGAAGTTTTTTAGCACATCCCATTAGGCAAGAGTTACAGTTGTCAGATCGCTCTGTCCAGCGTCTCTATGACCAGTAACAGTGATTTAGAGCTTCTGAGCGGTCTAACGGAGCTTATACCTGCTTACGTTGAAAACCTTATTTCTGGGTCAGAGAAAGTCGTTTTATGCAATGGGAAGAGAAATAGTGAAAAACATATTAATTTTGTTTTGTGCATGAATAAAATCCTGTTTGCAATGCAAAAACACACTTCTCGCTGTGTTAGAAGTTTTTTGCACATCCCTTTAGGCAAGAGTTTCAATGTTCAGATCTCTCCGTCCAGCGTCTCTATGACCAGTAACAGTGATTTAGAGCTTCTGAGCGGTCTAACGGAGCTTATACCTGCTTATGTTGAAAACCTTATTTCTGGGTCAGAGAAAGTCGTTTTATGCAATGGGAAGAGAAATAGTGAAAAACAAACAAAAAAAATTTTGTGCATGAATAAAATCCTGTTTGCAATGAAAAAGGACACTTCTCGCTGTAATAGAAGTTTTTTAGCACATCCCTTTAGGCAAGAGTTTCAGTGGTCAGAACGCTCTGTCCATCGTCTCTATGACCAGTAACAGTGATTTAGAGCTTCTGAGCGGTCTAACGGAGCTTATACCTGCTTATGTTGAAAACCTTATTTCTAGGTCAGAGAAAGTCGTTTTATGCAATGGAAAGAGAAATAGTGAAAAACATAATAATTTTGTTTTGTGCATGAATAAAATCCTGTTTGCAATGCAAAAACACACTTCTCGCTGTGTTAGAAGTTTTTTGCACATCCCTTTAGGCAAGAGTTTCAGTGGTCAGATCTCGCCGTCCAGCGTCTCTATGACCAGTAACAGTGATTTAGAGCTTCTGAGCGGTCTAACGGAGCTTATACCTGCTTATGTTGAAAACCTTATTTCTGGGTCAGAGAAAGTCGTTTTATGCAATGGGAAGAGAAATAGTGAAAAACAAACAAAAAAATTTTTGTGCATGAATAAAATCCTATTTGCAATGCAAAAAGACACTTCTCGCTGTATTAGAAGTTTTTTAGCACATCCCATTAGGCAAGAGTTACAGTTGTCAGATCGCTCTGTCCAGCGTCTCTATGACCAGTAACAGTGATTTAGAGCTTCTGAGCGGTCTAACGGAGCTTATACCTGCTTACGTTGAAAACCTTATTTCTGGGTCAGAGAAAGTCGTTTTATGCAATGGGAAGAGAAATAGTGAAAAACATAATAATTTTGTTTTGTGCATGAATAAAATCCTCTTTGCAATGCAAAAACACAATTCTCGCTGTGTTAGAAGTTTTTTGCACATCCCTTTAGGCAAGAGTTTCAGTGGTCAGATCGCTCCGTCCAGCGTCTCTATGAGCAGTAACAGTGAGTTAGAGCTTCTGAGCGGTCTAACGGAGCTTATACCTGCTTATGTTGAAAACCTTATTTCTGGGTCAGAGAAAGTCGTTTTATGCAATGGGAAGAGAAATAGTGAAAAACATAAAAAAAAAAATTTGTGCATTAATAAAATCCTGTTTGCAATGCAAAAATACACTTCTCGCTGTGTTAGAAGTTTTTTAGCACATCCCTTTAAGCAAGAGTTTCAGTGGTCAGATCGCTCCGTCCAGCGTCTCTATGACCAGTAACAGTGATTTAGAGCTTCTGAGCGGTCTAACGGAGCTTATACCTGCTTATGTTGAAAACCTTATTTCTAGGTCAGAGAAAGTCGTTTTATGCAATGGGAAGAGAAATAGTGAAAAACATCATAATTTTGTTTTGTGCATGAATAAAATCCTGTTTGCAATGCAAAAACACACTTTTCGCTGTGTTAGAAGTTTTTTGCACATCCCTTTAGGCAAGAGTTTCAGTGGTCAGATCTCTCCGTCCAGCGTCTCTATGACCAGTAACAGTGATTTAGAGCTTCTGAGGGGTCTAACGGAGCTTATACCTGCTTATGTTGAAAACCTTATTTCTGGGTCAGAGAAAGTCGTTTTATGCAATGGGAAGAGAAATAGTGAAAAACATAATAATTTTGTTTTGTGCATGAACAAAATCCTGTTTGCAATGCAAAGACACACTTCTCGCTGTGTTAGAAGTTTTTTGCACATCCCTTTAGGCAAGAGTTTCAGTGGTCAGATCTCTCCGTCCAGCGTCTCTATGACCAGTAACAGTGATTTAGAGCTTCTGAACGGTCTAACGGAGCTTATACCTGCTTATGTTGAAAACCTTATTTCTGGGTCAGAGAAAGTCGTTTTATGCAATGGGAATAGAAATAGTGAAAAATATAAAAAAAAAAATTTGTGCATTAATAAAATCCTGTTTGCAATGCAAAAACACACTTCTCGCTGTGTTAGAAGTTTTTTTAGCACATCCCTTTAAGCAAGAGTTTCAGAGGTCAGATCGCTCCGTCCAGCGTCTCTATGACCAGTAACAGTGAGTTAGAGCTTCTGAGCGGTCTAAAGGAGCTTTTTCCTGCTTATGTTGAAAACCTTATTTCTGGGTCAGAGAAAGTCGTTTTATGCAATGGGAAGAGAAATAGTGAAAAACAAACAAAAAAAATTTTGTGCATGAATAAAATCCTGTTTGCAATGCAAAAAGACACTTCTCGCTGTGTTAGAAGTTTTTTAGCACATCCCATTAGGCAAGAGTTACAGTTGTCAGATCGCTCTGTCCAGCGTCTCTATGACCAGTAACAGTGATTTAGAGCTTCTGAGCGGTCTAACGGAGCTTATACCTGCTTACGTTGAAAACCTTATTTCTGGGTCAGAGAAAGTCGTTTTATGCAATGGGAAGAGAAATAGTGAAAAACATAATAATTTTGTTTTGTGCATGAATAAAATCCTCTTTGCAATGCAAAAACACAATTCTGGCTGTGTTAGAAGTTTTTTGCACATCCCTTTAGGCAAGAGTTTCAGTGGTCAGATCGCTCCGTCCAGCGTCTCTATGACCAGTAACAGTGAGTTAGAGCTTCTGAGCGGTCTAACGGAGCTTATACCTGCTTATGTTGAAAACCTTATTTCTGGGTCAGAGAAAGTCGTTTTATGCAATGGGAAGAGAAATAGTGAAAAACATAAAAAAAAAAATTTGTGCATTAATAAAATCCTGTTTGCAATGCAAAAATACACTTCTCGCTGTGTTAGAAGTTTTTTAGCACATCCCTTTAAGCAAGAGTTTCAGTGGTCAGATCTCTCCGTCCAGCGTATCTATGACTAGTAACAGTGAGTTAGAGCTTCTGAGCGGTCTAAAGGAGCTTTTTCCTGCTTATGTTGAAAACCTTATTTCTGGGTCAGAGAAAGTCGTTTTATGCAATGGGAAGAGAAATAGTGAAAAACAAACAAAAAAAATTTTGTGCATGAATAAAATCCTGTTTGCAATGCAAAAAGACACTTCTCGCTGTGTTAGAAGTTTTTTAGCACATCCCATTAGGCAAGAGTTACAGTTGTCAGATCGCTCTGTCCAGCGTCTCTATGACCAGTAACAGTGATTTAGAGCTTCTGAGCGGTCTAACGGAGCTTATACCTGCTTACGTTGAAAACCTTATTTCTGGGTCAGAGAAAGTCGTTTTATGCAATGGGAAGAGAAATAGTGAAAAACATAATAATTTTGTTTTGTGCATGAATAAAATCCTCTTTGCAATGCAAAAACACAATTCTGGCTGTGTTAGAAGTTTTTTGCACATCCCTTTAGGCAAGAGTTTCAGTGGTCAGATCGCTCCGTCCAGCGTCTCTATGACCAGTAACAGTGAGTTAGAGCTTCTGAGCGGTCTAACGGAGCTTATACCTGCTTATGTTGAAAACCTTATTTCTGGGTCAGAGAAAGTCGTTTTATGCAATGGGAAGAGAAATAGTGAAAAACATAAAAAAAAAAATTTGTGCATTAATAAAATCCTGTTTGCAATGCAAAAATACACTTCTCGCTGTGTTAGAAGTTTTTTAGCACATCCCTTTAAGCAAGAGTTTCAGTGGTCAGATCTCTCCGTCCAGCGTATCTATGACTAGTAACAGTGATTTAGAGCTTCTGAGCGGTCTAACGGAGCTTTTTCCTGCTTATGTTGAAAACCTTATTTCTGGGTCAGAGAAAGTCGTTTTATGCAATGGGAAGAGAAATAGTGAAAAACATAATAATTTTGTTTTGTGCATGAATAAAATCCTGTTTGCAATGCAAAAACACACTTCTCGCTGTGTTAGAAGTTTTTTAGCACATCCCTTTAGGCAAGAGTTTCAGTGGTCAGATCTCTCCGTTCAGCGTCTCTATGACCAGTAACAGTGATTTAGAGCTTCTGAGCGGTCTAACGGAGCTTATACCTGCTTATGTTGAAAACCTTATTTCTGGGTCAGAGAAAGTCGTTTTATGCAATGGGAAGAGAAATAGTGAAAAACAAACAAAAAAAATTTTGTGCATGAATAAAATCCTGTTTGCAATGCAAAAAGACACTTCTCGCTGTATTAGAAGTTTTTTAGCACATCCCTTTAGGCAAGAGTTTCAGTGGTCAGATCGCTATGTCCAGCGTCTCTATCGCCAGTAACAGTGATTTAGAGCTTCTGAGCGATCTAACGGAGCTTATAACTGCTTACGTTGAAAACCTTATTTCTGGGTCAGAGAAAGTCGTTTTATGCAATGGGAAGAGAAATAGTGAAAAACATAATAATTTTGTTTTGTGCATGAACAAAATCCTGTTTGCAATGCAAAAACACACTTCTCGCTGTGTTAGAAGTTTTTTGCACATCCCTTTAGGCAAGAGTTTCAGTGGTCAGATCTCTCCGTCCAGCGTCTCTATGACCAGTAACAGTGATTTAGAGCTTCTGAGCGGTCTAACGGAGCTTATACCTGCTTATGTTGAAAACCTTATTTCTGGGTCAGAGAAAGTCGTTTTATGCAATGGGAAGAGAAATAGTGAAAAACAAACAAAAAAAATTTTGTGCATGAATAAAATCCTGTTTGCAATGCAAAAAGACACTTCTCGCTGTGTTAGAAGTTTTTTAGCACATCCCATTAGGCAAGAGTTACAGTTGTCAGATCGCTCTGTCCAGCGTCTCTATGACCAGTAACAGTGATTTAGAGCTTCTGAGCGGTCTAACGGAGCTTATACCTGCTTACGTTGAAAACCTTATTTCTGGGTCAGAGAAAGTCGTTTTATGCAATGGGAAGAGAAATAGTGAAAAACATATTAATTTTGTTTTGTGCATGAATAAAATCCTGTTTGCAATGCAAAAACACACTTCTCGCTGTGTTAGAAGTTTTTTGCACATCCCTTTAGGCAAGAGTTTCAATGTTCAGATCTCTCCGTCCAGCGTCTCTATGACCAGTAACAGTGATTTAGAGCTTCTGAGCGGTCTAACGGAGCTTATACCTGCTTATGTTGAAAACCTTATTTCTGGGTCAGAGAAAGTCGTTTTATGCAATGGGAAGAGAAATAGTGAAAAACAAACAAAAAAAATTTTGTGCATGAATAAAATCCTGTTTGCAATGAAAAAGGACACTTCTCGCTGTAATAGAAGTTTTTTAGCACATCCCTTTAGGCAAGAGTTTCAGTGGTCAGAACGCTCTGTCCATCGTCTCTATGACCAGTAACAGTGATTTAGAGCTTCTGAGCGGTCTAACGGAGCTTATACCTGCTTATGTTGAAAACCTTATTTCTAGGTCAGAGAAAGTCGTTTTATGCAATGGAAAGAGAAATAGTGAAAAACATAATAATTTTGTTTTGTGCATGAATAAAATCCTGTTTGCAATGCAAAAACACACTTCTCGCTGTGTTAGAAGTTTTTTGCACATCCCTTTAGGCAAGAGTTTCAGTGGTCAGATCTCGCCGTCCAGCGTCTCTATGACCAGTAACAGTGATTTAGAGCTTCTGAGCGGTCTAACGGAGCTTATACCTGCTTATGTTGAAAACCTTATTTCTGGGTCAGAGAAAGTCGTTTTATGCAATGGGAAGAGAAATAGTGAAAAACAAACAAAAAAATTTTTGTGCATGAATAAAATCCTATTTGCAATGCAAAAAGACACTTCTCGCTGTATTAGAAGTTTTTTAGCACATCCCATTAGGCAAGAGTTACAGTTGTCAGATCGCTCTGTCCAGCGTCTCTATGACCAGTAACAGTGATTTAGAGCTTCTGAGCGGTCTAACGGAGCTTATACCTGCTTACGTTGAAAACCTTATTTCTGGGTCAGAGAAAGTCGTTTTATGCAATGGGAAGAGAAATAGTGAAAAACATAATAATTTTGTTTTGTGCATGAATAAAATCCTCTTTGCAATGCAAAAACACAATTCTCGCTGTGTTAGAAGTTTTTTGCACATCCCTTTAGGCAAGAGTTTCAGTGGTCAGATCGCTCCGTCCAGCGTCTCTATGAGCAGTAACAGTGAGTTAGAGCTTCTGAGCGGTCTAACGGAGCTTATACCTGCTTATGTTGAAAACCTTATTTCTGGGTCAGAGAAAGTCGTTTTATGCAATGGGAAGAGAAATAGTGAAAAACATAAAAAAAAAAATTTGTGCATTAATAAAATCCTGTTTGCAATGCAAAAATACACTTCTCGCTGTGTTAGAAGTTTTTTAGCACATCCCTTTAAGCAAGAGTTTCAGTGGTCAGATCGCTCCGTCCAGCGTCTCTATGACCAGTAACAGTGATTTAGAGCTTCTGAGCGGTCTAACGGAGCTTATACCTGCTTATGTTGAAAACCTTATTTCTAGGTCAGAGAAAGTCGTTTTATGCAATGGGAAGAGAAATAGTGAAAAACATCATAATTTTGTTTTGTGCATGAATAAAATCCTGTTTGCAATGCAAAAACACACTTTTCGCTGTGTTAGAAGTTTTTTGCACATCCCTTTAGGCAAGAGTTTCAGTGGTCAGATCTCTCCGTCCAGCGTCTCTATGACCAGTAACAGTGATTTAGAGCTTCTGAGGGGTCTAACGGAGCTTATACCTGCTTATGTTGAAAACCTTATTTCTGGGTCAGAGAAAGTCGTTTTATGCAATGGGAAGAGAAATAGTGAAAAACATAATAATTTTGTTTTGTGCATGAACAAAATCCTGTTTGCAATGCAAAGACACACTTCTCGCTGTGTTAGAAGTTTTTTGCACATCCCTTTAGGCAAGAGTTTCAGTGGTCAGATCTCTCCGTCCAGCGTCTCTATGACCAGTAACAGTGATTTAGAGCTTCTGAACGGTCTAACGGAGCTTATACCTGCTTATGTTGAAAACCTTATTTCTGGGTCAGAGAAAGTCGTTTTATGCAATGGGAATAGAAATAGTGAAAAATATAAAAAAAAAAATTTGTGCATTAATAAAATCCTGTTTGCAATGCAAAAACACACTTCTCGCTGTGTTAGAAGTTTTTTTAGCACATCCCTTTAAGCAAGAGTTTCAGAGGTCAGATCGCTCCGTCCAGCGTCTCTATGACCAGTAACAGTGAGTTAGAGCTTCTGAGCGGTCTAAAGGAGCTTTTTCCTGCTTATGTTGAAAACCTTATTTCTGGGTCAGAGAAAGTCGTTTTATGCAATGGGAAGAGAAATAGTGAAAAACAAACAAAAAAAATTTTGTGCATGAATAAAATCCTGTTTGCAATGCAAAAAGACACTTCTCGCTGTGTTAGAAGTTTTTTAGCACATCCCATTAGGCAAGAGTTACAGTTGTCAGATCGCTCTGTCCAGCGTCTCTATGACCAGTAACAGTGATTTAGAGCTTCTGAGCGGTCTAACGGAGCTTATACCTGCTTACGTTGAAAACCTTATTTCTGGGTCAGAGAAAGTCGTTTTATGCAATGGGAAGAGAAATAGTGAAAAACATAATAATTTTGTTTTGTGCATGAATAAAATCCTCTTTGCAATGCAAAAACACAATTCTGGCTGTGTTAGAAGTTTTTTGCACATCCCTTTAGGCAAGAGTTTCAGTGGTCAGATCGCTCCGTCCAGCGTCTCTATGACCAGTAACAGTGAGTTAGAGCTTCTGAGCGGTCTAACGGAGCTTATACCTGCTTATGTTGAAAACCTTATTTCTGGGTCAGAGAAAGTCGTTTTATGCAATGGGAAGAGAAATAGTGAAAAACATAAAAAAAAAAATTTGTGCATTAATAAAATCCTGTTTGCAATGCAAAAATACACTTCTCGCTGTGTTAGAAGTTTTTTAGCACATCCCTTTAAGCAAGAGTTTCAGTGGTCAGATCTCTCCGTCCAGCGTATCTATGACTAGTAACAGTGAGTTAGAGCTTCTGAGCGGTCTAAAGGAGCTTTTTCCTGCTTATGTTGAAAACCTTATTTCTGGGTCAGAGAAAGTCGTTTTATGCAATGGGAAGAGAAATAGTGAAAAACAAACAAAAAAAATTTTGTGCATGAATAAAATCCTGTTTGCAATGCAAAAAGACACTTCTCGCTGTGTTAGAAGTTTTTTAGCACATCCCATTAGGCAAGAGTTACAGTTGTCAGATCGCTCTGTCCAGCGTCTCTATGACCAGTAACAGTGATTTAGAGCTTCTGAGCGGTCTAACGGAGCTTATACCTGCTTACGTTGAAAACCTTATTTCTGGGTCAGAGAAAGTCGTTTTATGCAATGGGAAGAGAAATAGTGAAAAACATAATAATTTTGTTTTGTGCATGAATAAAATCCTCTTTGCAATGCAAAAACACAATTCTGGCTGTGTTAGAAGTTTTTTGCACATCCCTTTAGGCAAGAGTTTCAGTGGTCAGATCGCTCCGTCCAGCGTCTCTATGACCAGTAACAGTGAGTTAGAGCTTCTGAGCGGTCTAACGGAGCTTATACCTGCTTATGTTGAAAACCTTATTTCTGGGTCAGAGAAAGTCGTTTTATGCAATGGGAAGAGAAATAGTGAAAAACATAAAAAAAAAAATTTGTGCATTAATAAAATCCTGTTTGCAATGCAAAAATACACTTCTCGCTGTGTTAGAAGTTTTTTAGCACATCCCTTTAAGCAAGAGTTTCAGTGGTCAGATCTCTCCGTCCAGCGTATCTATGACTAGTAACAGTGATTTAGAGCTTCTGAGCGGTCTAACGGAGCTTTTTCCTGCTTATGTTGAAAACCTTATTTCTGGGTCAGAGAAAGTCGTTTTATGCAATGGGAAGAGAAATAGTGAAAAACATAATAATTTTGTTTTGTGCATGAATAAAATCCTGTTTGCAATGCAAAAACACACTTCTCGCTGTGTTAGAAGTTTTTTAGCACATCCCTTTAGGCAAGAGTTTCAGTGGTCAGATCTCTCCGTTCAGCGTCTCTATGACCAGTAACAGTGATTTAGAGCTTCTGAGCGGTCTAACGGAGCTTATACCTGCTTATGTTGAAAACCTTATTTCTGGGTCAGAGAAAGTCGTTTTATGCAATGGGAAGAGAAATAGTGAAAAACAAACAAAAAAAATTTTGTGCATGAATAAAATCCTGTTTGCAATGCAAAAAGACACTTCTCGCTGTATTAGAAGTTTTTTAGCACATCCCTTTAGGCAAGAGTTTCAGTGGTCAGATCGCTATGTCCAGCGTCTCTATCGCCAGTAACAGTGATTTAGAGCTTCTGAGCGATCTAACGGAGCTTATAACTGCTTACGTTGAAAACCTTATTTCTGGGTCAGAGAAAGTCGTTTTATGCAATGGGAAGAGAAATAGTGAAAAACATAATAATTTTGTTTTGTGCATGAACAAAATCCTGTTTGCAATGCAAAAACACACTTCTCGCTGTGTTAGAAGTTTTTTGCACATCCCTTTAGGCAAGAGTTTCAGTGGTCAGATCTCTCCGTCCAGCGTCTCTATGACCAGTAACAGTGATTTAGAGCTTCTGAGCGGTCTAACGGAGCTTATACCTGCTTATGTTGAAAACCTTATTTCTGGGTCAGAGAAAGTCGTTTTATGCAATGGGAAGAGAAATAGTGAAAAACAAACAAAAAAAATTTTGTGCATGAATAAAATCCTGTTTGCAATGCAAAAAGACACTTCTCGCTGTGTTAGAAGTTTTTTAGCACATCCCATTAGGCAAGAGTTACAGTTGTCAGATCGCTCTGTCCAGCGTCTCTATGACCAGTAACAGTGATTTAGAGCTTCTGAGCGGTCTAACGGAGCTTATACCTGCTTACGTTGAAAACCTTATTTCTGGGTCAGAGAAAGTCGTTTTATGCAATGGGAAGAGAAATAGTGAAAAACATATTAATTTTGTTTTGTGCATGAATAAAATCCTGTTTGCAATGCAAAAACACACTTCTCGCTGTGTTAGAAGTTTTTTGCACATCCCTTTAGGCAAGAGTTTCAATGTTCAGATCTCTCCGTCCAGCGTCTCTATGACCAGTAACAGTGATTTAGAGCTTCTGAGCGGTCTAACGGAGCTTATACCTGCTTATGTTGAAAACCTTATTTCTGGGTCAGAGAAAGTCGTTTTATGCAATGGGAAGAGAAATAGTGAAAAACAAACAAAAAAAATTTTGTGCATGAATAAAATCCTGTTTGCAATGAAAAAGGACACTTCTCGCTGTAATAGAAGTTTTTTAGCACATCCCTTTAGGCAAGAGTTTCAGTGGTCAGAACGCTCTGTCCATCGTCTCTATGACCAGTAACAGTGATTTAGAGCTTCTGAGCGGTCTAACGGAGCTTATACCTGCTTATGTTGAAAACCTTATTTCTAGGTCAGAGAAAGTCGTTTTATGCAATGGAAAGAGAAATAGTGAAAAACATAATAATTTTGTTTTGTGCATGAATAAAATCCTGTTTGCAATGCAAAAACACACTTCTCGCTGTGTTAGAAGTTTTTTGCACATCCCTTTAGGCAAGAGTTTCAGTGGTCAGATCTCGCCGTCCAGCGTCTCTATGACCAGTAACAGTGATTTAGAGCTTCTGAGCGGTCTAACGGAGCTTATACCTGCTTATGTTGAAAACCTTATTTCTGGGTCAGAGAAAGTCGTTTTATGCAATGGGAAGAGAAATAGTGAAAAACAAACAAAAAAATTTTTGTGCATGAATAAAATCCTGTTTGCAATGCAAAAAGACACTTCTCGCTGTATTAGAAGTTTTTTAGCACATCCCATTAGGCAAGAGTTACAGTTGTCAGATCGCTCTGTCCAGCGTCTCTATGACCAGTAACAGTGATTTAGAGCTTCTGAGCGGTCTAACGGAGCTTATACCTGCTTACGTTGAAAACCTTATTTCTGGGTCAGAGAAAGTCGTTTTATGCAATGGGAAGAGAAATAGTGAAAAACATAATAATTTTGTTTTGTGCATGAATAAAATCCTCTTTGCAATGCAAAAACACAATTCTCGCTGTGTTAGAAGTTTTTTGCACATCCCTTTAGGCAAGAGTTTCAGTGGTCAGATCGCTCCGTCCAGCGTCTCTATGAGCAGTAACAGTGAGTTAGAGCTTCTGAGCGGTCTAACGGAGCTTATACCTGCTTATGTTGAAAACCTTATTTCTGGGTCAGAGAAAGTCGTTTTATGCAATGGGAAGAGAAATAGTGAAAAACATAAAAAAAAAAATTTGTGCATTAATAAAATACTGTTTGCAATGCAAAAATACACTTCTCGCTGTGTTAGAAGTTTTTTAGCACATCCCTTTAAGCAAGAGTTTCAGTGGTCAGATCGCTCCGTCCAGCGTCTCTATGACCAGTAACAGTGATTTAGAGCTTCTGAGCGGTCTAACGGAGCTTATACCTGCTTATGTTGAAAACCTTATTTCTAGGTCAGAGAAAGTCGTTTTATGCAATGGGAAGAGAAATAGTGAAAAACATCATAATTTTGTTTTGTGCATGAATAAAATCCTGTTTGCAATGCAAAAACACACTTTTCGCTGTGTTAGAAGTTTTTTGCACATCCCTTTAGGCAAGAGTTTCAGTGGTCAGATCTCTCCGTCCAGCGTCTCTATGACCAGTAACAGTGATTTAGAGCTTCTGAGGGGTCTAACGGAGCTTATACCTGCTTATGTTGAAAACCTTATTTCTGGGTCAGAGAAAGTCGTTTTATGCAATGGGAAGAGAAATAGTGAAAAACATAATAATTTTGTTTTGTGCATGAACAAAATCCTGTTTGCAATGCAAAGACACACTTCTCGCTGTGTTAGAAGTTTTTTGCACATCCCTTTAGGCAAGAGTTTCAGTGGTCAGATCTCTCCGTCCAGCGTCTCTATGACCAGTAACAGTGATTTAGAGCTTCTGAACGGTCTAACGGAGCTTATACCTGCTTATGTTGAAAACCTTATTTCTGGGTCAGAGAAAGTCGTTTTATGCAATGGGAATAGAAATAGTGAAAAATATATAAAAAAAAATTTGTGCATTAATAAAATCCTGTTTGCAATGCAAAAACACACTTCTCGCTGTGTTAGAAGTTTTTTTAGCACATCCCTTTAAGCAAGAGTTTCAGAGGTCAGATCGCTCCGTCCAGCGTCTCTATGACCAGTAACAGTGAGTTAGAGCTTCTGAGCGGTCTAAAGGAGCTTTTTCCTGCTTATGTTGAAAACCTTATTTCTGGGTCAGAGAAAGTCGTTTTATGCAATGGGAAGAGAAATAGTGAAAAACAAACAAAAAAAATTTTGTGCATGAATAAAATCCTGTTTGCAATGCAAAAAGACAGTTCTCGCTGTGTTAGAAGTTTTTTAGCACATCCCATTAGGCAAGAGTTACAGTTGTCAGATCGCTCTGTCCAGCGTCTCTATGACCAGTAACAGTGATTTAGAGCTTCTGAGCGGTCTAACGGAGCTTATACCTGCTTACGTTGAAAACCTTATTTCTGGGTCAGAGAAAGTCGTTTTATGCAATGGGAAGAGAAATAGTGAAAAACATAATAATTTTGTTTTGTGCATGAATAAAATCCTCTTTGCAATGCAAAAACACAATTCTCGCTGTGTTAGAAGTTTTTTGCACATCCCTTTAGGCAAGAGTTTCAGTGGTCAGATCTCTCCGTCCAGCGTCTCTATGACCAGTAACAGTGATTTAGAGCTTCTGAGTGGTCTAACGGAGCTTATACCTGCTTATGTTGAAAACCTTATTTCTGGGTCAGAGAAAGTCGTTTTATGCAATGGGAAGAGAAATAGTGAAAAACATAAAAAAAAAAATTTGTGCATGAATAAAATCCTGTTTGCATTGCAAAAACACACTTTTCGCTGTGTTAGAAGTTTTTTGCACATCCCTTTAGTCAAGAGTTTCAGTGGTCAGATCTCTCCGTCCAGCGTCTCTATGACCAGTAACAGTGATTTAGAGCTTCTGAGCGGTCTAACGGAGCTTATACCTGCTTATGTTGAAAACCTTATTTCTGGGTCAGAGAAAGTCGTTTTATGCAATGGGAAGAGAAATAGTGAAAAACATAATAATTTTGTTTTGTGCATGAACAAAATCCTGTTTGCAATGCAAAAACACACTTCTCGCTGTGTTAGAAGTTTTTTGCACATCCCTTTAGGCAAGAGTTTCAGTGGTCAGATCTCTCCGTCCAGCGTCTCTATGACCAGTAACAGTGATTTAGAGCTTCTGAGCGGTCTAACGGAGCTTATACCTGCTTATGTTGAAAACCTTATTTCTGGGTCAGAGAAAGTCGTTTTATGCAATGGGAATAGAAATAGTGAAAAATATAAAAAAAAAAATTTGTGCATTAATAAAATCCTGTTTGCAATGCAAAAACACACTTCTCGCTGTGTTAGAAGTTTTTTAGCACATCCCTTTAAGCAAGAGTTTCAGAGGTCAGATCGCTCCGTCCAGCGTCTCTATGAGCAGTAACAGTGAGTTAGAGCTTCTGAGCGGTCTAAAGGAGCTTTTTCCTGCTTATGTTGAAAACCTTATTTCTCGGTCAGAGAAAGTCGTTTTATGCAATGGGAAGAGAAATAGTGAAAAACATAATAATTTTGTTTTGTGCATGAACAAAATCCTGTTTGCAATGCAAAAACACACTTCTCGCTGTGTTAGAAGTTTTTTGCACATCCCTTTAGTCAAGAGTTTCAGTGGTCAGATCTCTCCGTCCAGCGTCTCTATGACCAGTAACAGTGATTTAGAGCTTCTGAGCGGTCTAACGGAGCTTATACCTGCTTATGTTGAAAACCTTATTTCTGGGTCAGAGAAAGTCGTTTTATGCAATGGGAAGAGAAATAGTGAAAAACAAACAAAAAAAATTTTATGCATGAATAAAATCCTGTTTGCAATGAAAAAGGACACTTCTCGCTGTAATAGAAGTTTTTTAGCACATCCCTTTAGGCAAGAGTTTCAGTGGTCAGAACGCTCTGTCCATCGTCTCTATGACCAGTAACAGTGATTTAGAGCTTCTGAGCGGTCTAACGGAGCTTATACCTGCTTATGTTGAAAACCTTATTTCTAGGTCAGAGAAAGTCGTTTTATGCAATGGAAAGAGAAATAGTGAAAAACATAATAATTTTGTTTTGTGCATGAATAAAATCCTGTTTGCAATGCAAAAACACACTTCTCGCTGTGTTAGAAGTTTTTTGCACATCCCTTTAGGCAAGAGTTTCAGTGGTCAGATCTCGCCGTCCAGCGTCTCTATGACCAGTAACAGTGATTTAGAGCTTCTGAGCGGTCTAACGGAGCTTATACCTGCTTATGTTGAAAACCTTATTTCTGGGTCAGAGAAAGTCGTTTTATGCAATGGGAAGAGAAATAGTGAAAAACATAATAATTTTGTTTTGTGCATGAATAAAATCCTCTTTGCAATGCAAAAACACACTTCTCGCTGTGTTAGAAGTTTTTTGCATATCCCTTTAGGCAAGAGTTTCAGTGGTCAGATCGCTCCGTCCAGCGTCTCTATGACCAGTAACAGTGATTTAGAGCTTCTGAGCGGTCTAACGGAGCTTATACCTGCTTATGTTGAAAACCTTATTTCTGGGTCAGAGAAAGTCGTTTTATGCAATGGGAAGAGAAATAGTGAAAAACATAAAAAAAAAAAAATTGTGCATTAATAAAATCCTGTTTGCAATGCAAAAACACACCTCGCTGTGTTAGAAGTTTTTTAGCACATCCCTTTAAGCAAGAGTTTCAGTGGTCAGATCTCTCCGTCCAGCGTATCTATGACTAGTAACAGTGATTTAGAGCTTCTGAGCGGTCTAACGGAGCTTTTTCCTGCTTATGTTGAAAACCTTATTTCTGGGTCAGAGAAAGTCGTTTTATGCAATGGGAAGAGAAATCGTGAAAAACATAATAATTTTGTTTTGTGCATGAATAAAATCCTGTTTGCAATGCAAAAACACACTTCTCGCTATGTTAGAAGTTTTTTAGCACATCCCTTTAGGCAAGAGTTTCAGTGGTCAGATCTCTCCGTCCAGCGTCTCTATGACCAGTAACAGTGATTTAGAGCTTCTGAGCGGTCTAACGGAGCTTATACCTGCTTATGTTGAAAACCTTATTTCTGGGACAGAGAAAGTCGTTTTATGCAATGGGAAGAGAAATAGTGAAAAACAAACAAAAAAAATTTTGTGCATGAATAAAATCCTGTTTGCAATGAAAAAGGACACTTCTCGCTGTAATAGAAGTTTTTTAGCACATCCCTTTAGGCAAGAGTTTCAGTGGTCAGAACGCTCTGTCCATCGTCTCTATGACCAGTAACAGTGATTTAGAGCTTCTGAGCGGTCTAACGGAGCTTATACATGCTTATGTTGAAAACCTTATTTCTAGGTCAGAGAAAGTCGTTTTATGCAATGGAAAGAGAAATAGTGAAAAACATAATAATTTTGTTTTGTGCATGAATAAAATCCTGTTTGCAATAAAAAAGGACACTTCTCGCTGTGTTAGAAGTTTTTTAGCACATCCCTTTAAGCAAGAGTTTCAGTGGTCAGATCGCTCCGTCCAGCGTCTCTATGACCAGTAACAGTGATTTAGAGCTTCTGAGCGGTCTAACGGAGCTTATACCTGCTTATGTTGAAAACCTTATTTCTAGGTCAGAGAAAGTCGTTTTATGCAATGGGAAGAGAAATAGTGAAAAACATAATAATTTTGTTTTGTGCATGAATAAAATCCTGTTTGCAATGCAAAAACACACTTTTCGCTGTGTTAGAAGTTTTTTGCACGTCCCTTTAGGCAAGAGTTTCAGTGGTCAGATCTCTCCGTCCAGCGTCTCTATGAGCAGTAACAGTGAGTTAGAGCTTCTGAGCGGTCTAACGGAGCTTATACCTTCTTACGTTGAAAACCTTATTTCTGGGTCAGAGAAAGTCGTTTTATGCAATGGGAAGAGAAATAGTGAAAAACAAACAAAAAAAATTTTGTGCATGAACAAAATCCTGTTTGCAATGCAAAAACACACTTCTCGCTGTGTTAGAAGTTTTTTGCACATCCCTTTAGGCAAGAGTTTCAGTGGTCAGATCTCTCCGTCCAGCGTCTCTATGACCAGTAACAGTGATTTAGAGCTTCTGAGCGGTCTAACGGAGCTTATACCTGCTTACGTTGAAAACCTTATTTCTGGGTCAGAGAAAGTCGTTTTATGCAATGGGAAGAGAAATAGTGAAAAACATATTAATTTTGTTTTGTGCATGAATAAAATCCTGTTTGCAATGCAAAAACACACTTCTCGCTGTGTTAGAAGTTTTTTGCACATCCCTTTAGGCAAGAGTTTCAATGTTCAGATCTCTCCGTCCAGCGTCTCTATGACCAGTAACAGTGATTTAGAGCTTCTGAGCGGTCTAAAGGAGCTTATACCTGCTTATGTTGAAAACCTTATTTCTGGATCAGAGAAAGTCGTTTTATGCAATGGGAAGAGAAATAGTGAAAAACATAATAATTTTGTTTTGTGCATGAACAAAATCCTGTTTACAATGCAAAAACACACTTCTCGCTGTGTTAGAAGTTTTTTGCACATCCCTTTAGGCAAGAGTTTCAGTGGTCAGATCTCTCCGTCCAGCGTCTCTATGACCAGTAACAGTGATTTAGAGCTTCTGAGCGGTCTAACGGAGCTTATACCTGCTTATGTTGAAAACCTTTTTTCTGGGTCAGAGAAAGTCGTTTTATGCAATGGGAAGAGAAATAGTGAAAAACAAACAAAAAAAATTTTGTGCATGAATAAAATCCTGTTTGCAATAAAAAAGGACACTTCTCGCTGTAATAGAAGTTTTTTAGCACATCCCTTTAGGCAAGAGTTTCAGTGGTCAGAACGCTCTGTCCATCGTCTCTATGACCAGTAACAGTGATTTAGAGCTTCTGAGCGGTCTAACGGAGCTTATACCTGCTTATGTTGAAAACCTTATTTCTAGGTCAGAGAAAGTCGTTTTATGCAATGGAAAGAGAAATAGTGAAAAACATAATAATTTTGTTTTGTGCATGAATAAAATCCTGTTTGCAATGCAAAAACACACTTCTCGCTGTGTTAGAAGTTTTTTAGCACATCCCTTTAAGCAAGAGTTTCAGTGGTCAGATCGCTCCGTCCAGCGTCTCTATGACCAGTAACAGTGATTTAGAGCTTCTGAGCGGTCTAACGGAGCTTATACCTGCTTATGTTGAAAACCTTATTTCTAGGTCAGAGAAAGTCGTTTTATGCAATGGGAAGAGAAATAGTGAAAAACATAATAATTTTGTTTTGTGCATGAATAAAATCCTGTTTGCAATGCAAAAACACACTTTTCGCTGTGTTAGAAGTTTTTTGCACATCCCTTTAGGCAAGAGTTTCAGTGGTCAGATCTCTCCGTCCAGCGTCTCTATGAGCAGTAACAGTGAGTTAGAGCTTCTGAGCGGTCTAACGGAGCTTATACCTTCTTACGTTGAAAACCTTATTTCTGGGTCAGAGAAAGTCGTTTTATGCAATGGGAAGAGAAATAGTGAAAAACAAACAAAAAAAATTTTGTGCATGAATAAAATCCTGTTTGCAATGCAAAAAGACACTTCTCGCTGTGTTAGAAGTTTTTTAGCACATCCCATTAGGCAAGAGTTACAGTTGTCAGATCGCTCTGTCCAGCGTCTCTATGACCAGTAACAGTGATTTAGAGCTTCTGAGCGGTCTAACGGAGCTTATACCTGCTTACGTTGAAAACCTTATTTCTGGGTCAGAGAAAGTCGTTTTATGCAATGGGAAGAGAAATAGTGAAAAACATATTAATTTTGTTTTGTGCATGAATAAAATCCTGTTTGCAATGCAAAAACACACTTCTCGCTGTGTTAGAAGTTTTTTGCACATCCCTTTAGGCAAGAGTTTCAATGTTCAGATCTCTCCGTCCAGCGTCTCTATGACCAGTAACAGTGATTTAGAGCTTCTGAGCGGTCTAAAGGAGCTTATACCTGCTTATGTTGAAAACCTTATTTCTGGATCAGAGAAAGTCGTTTTATGCAATGGGAAGAGAAATAGTGAAAAACATAATAATTTTGTTTTGTGCATGAACAAAATCCTGTTTGCAATGCAAAAACACACTTCTCGCTGTGTTAGAAGTTTTTTGCACATCCCTTTAGGCAAGAGTTTCAGTGGACAGATCTCTCCGTCCAGCGTCTCTATGACCAGTAACAGTGAGTTAGAGCTTCTGAGCGGTCTAAAGGAGCTTTTTCCTGCTTATGTTGAAAACCTTATTTCTGGGTCAGAGAAAGTCGTTTTATGCAATGGGAAGAGAAATAGTGAAAAACAAACAAAAAAAATTTTGTGCATGAATTAAATCCTGTTTGCAATTCAAAAAGACACTTCTCGCTGTGTTAGAAGTTTTTTAGCACATCCCTTTAGGCAAGATTTACAGTTGTCAGATCGCTCTGTCCAGCGTCTCTATGACCAGTAACAGTGATTTAGAGCTTCTGAGCGGTCTAACGGAGCTTATACCTGCTTACGTTGAAAACCTTATTTCTGGGTCAGAGAAAGTCGTTTTATGCAATGGGAAGAGAAATAGTGAAAAACATATTAATTTTGTTTTGTGCATGAATAAAATCCTGTTTGCAATGCAAAAACACACTTCTCGCTGTGTTAGAAGTTTTTTGCACATCCCTTTAGGCAAGAGTTTCAGTGGTCAGATCTCTCCGTCCAGCGTCTCTATGACTAGTAACAGTGATTTAGAGCTTCTGAGTGGTCTAACGGAGCTTATACCTGCTTATGTTGAAAACCTTATTTCTGGGTCAGAGAAAGTCGTTTTATGCAATGGGAAGAGAAATAGTGAAAAACATAAAAAAAAAAAATTGTGCATTAATAAAATCCTGTTTGCAATGCAAAAACACACCTCGCTGTGTTAGAAGTTTTTTAGCACATCCCTTTAAGCAAGAGTTTCAGTGGTCAGATCTCTCCGTCCAGCGTATCTATGACTAGTAACAGTGATTTAGAGCTTCTGAGCGGTCTAACGGAGCTTTTTCCTGCTTATGTTGAAAACCTTATTTCTGGGTCAGAGAAAGTCGTTTTATGCAATGGGAAGAGAAATAGTGAAAAACATAATAATTTTGTTTTGTGCATGAATAAAATCCTGTTTGCAATGCAAAAACACACTTCTCGCTGTGTTAGAAGTTTTTTAGCACATCCCTTTAGGCAAGAGTTTCAGTGGTCAGATCTCTCCGTCCAGCGTCTCTATGACCAGTAACAGTGATTTAGAGCTTCTGAGCGGTCTAACGGAGCTTATACCTGCTTATGTTGAAAACCTTATTTCTGGGTCAGAGAAAGTCGTTTTATGCAATGGGAAGAGAAATAGTGAAAAACAAAAAAAAAAAATTTTGTGCATGAATAAAATCCTGTTTGCAATGCAAAAAGACACTTCTCGCTGTATTAGAAGTTTTTTAGCACATCCCTTTAGGCAAGAGTTTCAGTGGTCAGATCGCTATGTCCAGCGTCTCTATCGCCAGTAACAGTGATTTAGAGCTTCTGAGCGATCTAACGGAGCTTATAACTGCTTACGTTGAAAACCTTATTTCTGGGTCAGAGAAAGTCGTTTTATGCAATGGGAAGAGAAATAGTGAAAAACATAATAATTTTGTTTTGTGCATGAATAAAATCCTGTTTGCAATGCAAAAAGACACTTCTCGCTGTGTTAGAAGTTCTTTAGCACATCCCTTTAGGCAAGAGTTTCAGTGGTCAGATCTCTCCGTCCAGCGTCTCTATGACCAGTAACAGTGATTTAGAGCTTCTGAGCGGTCTAACGGAGCTTATACCTGCTTATGTTGAAAACCTTATTTCTGGGTCAGAGAAAGTCGTTTTATGCAATGGGAAGAGAAATAGTGAAAAACAAACAAAAAAATTTTTGTGCATGAATAAAATCCTGTTTGCAATGCAAAAAGACACTTCTCGCTGTATTAGAAGTTTTTTAGCACATCCCATTAGGCAAGAGTTACAGTTGTCAGATCGCTCTGTCCAGCGTCTCTATGACCAGTAACAGTGATTTAGAGCTTCTGAGCGGTCTAACGGAGCTTATACCTGCTTACGTTGAAAACCTTATTTCTGGGTCAGAGAAAGTCGTTTTATGCAATGGGAAGAGAAATAGTGAAAAACATAATAATTTTGTTTTGTGCATGAATAAAATCCTCTTTGCAATGCAAAAACACAATTCTCGCTGTGTTAGAAGTTTTTTGCACATCCCTTTAGGCAAGAGTTTCAGTGGTCAGATCGCTCCGTCCAGCGTCTCTATGAGCAGTAACAGTGAGTTAGAGCTTCTGAGCGGTCTAACGGAGCTTATACCTGCTTATGTTGAAAACCTTATTTCTGGGTCAGAGAAAGTCGTTTTATGCAATGGGAAGAGAAATAGTGAAAAACATAAAAAAAAAAATTTGTGCATTAATAAAATACTGTTTGCAATGCAAAAATACACTTCTCGCTGTGTTAGAAGTTTTTTAGCACATCCCTTTAAGCAAGAGTTTCAGTGGTCAGATCGCTCCGTCCAGCGTCTCTATGACCAGTAACAGTGATTTAGAGCTTCTGAGCGGTCTAACGGAGCTTATACCTGCTTATGTTGAAAACCTTATTTCTAGGTCAGAGAAAGTCGTTTTATGCAATGGGAAGAGAAATAGTGAAAAACATCATAATTTTGTTTTGTGCATGAATAAAATCCTGTTTGCAATGCAAAAACACACTTTTCGCTGTGTTAGAAGTTTTTTGCACATCCCTTTAGGCAAGAGTTTCAGTGGTCAGATCTCTCCGTCCAGCGTCTCTATGACCAGTAACAGTGATTTAGAGCTTCTGAGGGGTCTAACGGAGCTTATACCTGCTTATGTTGAAAACCTTATTTCTGGGTCAGAGAAAGTCGTTTTATGCAATGGGAAGAGAAATAGTGAAAAACATAATAATTTTGTTTTGTGCATGAACAAAATCCTGTTTGCAATGCAAAGACACACTTCTCGCTGTGTTAGAAGTTTTTTGCACATCCCTTTAGGCAAGAGTTTCAGTGGTCAGATCTCTCCGTCCAGCGTCTCTATGACCAGTAACAGTGATTTAGAGCTTCTGAACGGTCTAACGGAGCTTATACCTGCTTATGTTGAAAACCTTATTTCTGGGTCAGAGAAAGTCGTTTTATGCAATGGGAATAGAAATAGTGAAAAATATATAAAAAAAAATTTGTGCATTAATAAAATCCTGTTTGCAATGCAAAAACACACTTCTCGCTGTGTTAGAAGTTTTTTTAGCACATCCCTTTAAGCAAGAGTTTCAGAGGTCAGATCGCTCCGTCCAGCGTCTCTATGACCAGTAACAGTGAGTTAGAGCTTCTGAGCGGTCTAAAGGAGCTTTTTCCTGCTTATGTTGAAAACCTTATTTCTGGGTCAGAGAAAGTCGTTTTATGCAATGGGAAGAGAAATAGTGAAAAACAAACAAAAAAAATTTTGTGCATGAATAAAATCCTGTTTGCAATGCAAAAAGACAGTTCTCGCTGTGTTAGAAGTTTTTTAGCACATCCCATTAGGCAAGAGTTACAGTTGTCAGATCGCTCTGTCCAGCGTCTCTATGACCAGTAACAGTGATTTAGAGCTTCTGAGCGGTCTAACGGAGCTTATACCTGCTTACGTTGAAAACCTTATTTCTGGGTCAGAGAAAGTCGTTTTATGCAATGGGAAGAGAAATAGTGAAAAACATAATAATTTTGTTTTGTGCATGAATAAAATCCTCTTTGCAATGCAAAAACACAATTCTCGCTGTGTTAGAAGTTTTTTGCACATCCCTTTAGGCAAGAGTTTCAGTGGTCAGATCTCTCCGTCCAGCGTCTCTATGACCAGTAACAGTGATTTAGAGCTTCTGAGTGGTCTAACGGAGCTTATACCTGCTTATGTTGAAAACCTTATTTCTGGGTCAGAGAAAGTCGTTTTATGCAATGGGAAGAGAAATAGTGAAAAACATAAAAAAAAAAATTTGTGCATGAATAAAATCCTGTTTGCATTGCAAAAACACACTTTTCGCTGTGTTAGAAGTTTTTTGCACATCCCTTTAGTCAAGAGTTTCAGTGGTCAGATCTCTCCGTCCAGCGTCTCTATGACCAGTAACAGTGATTTAGAGCTTCTGAGCGGTCTAACGGAGCTTATACCTGCTTATGTTGAAAACCTTATTTCTGGGTCAGAGAAAGTCGTTTTATGCAATGGGAAGAGAAATAGTGAAAAACATAATAATTTTGTTTTGTGCATGAACAAAATCCTGTTTGCAATGCAAAAACACACTTCTCGCTGTGTTAGAAGTTTTTTGCACATCCCTTTAGGCAAGAGTTTCAGTGGTCAGATCTCTCCGTCCAGCGTCTCTATGACCAGTAACAGTGATTTAGAGCTTCTGAGCGGTCTAACGGAGCTTATACCTGCTTATGTTGAAAACCTTATTTCTGGGTCAGAGAAAGTCGTTTTATGCAATGGGAATAGAAATAGTGAAAAATATAAAAAAAAAAATTTGTGCATTAATAAAATCCTGTTTGCAATGCAAAAACACACTTCTCGCTGTGTTAGAAGTTTTTTAGCACATCCCTTTAAGCAAGAGTTTCAGAGGTCAGATCGCTCCGTCCAGCGTCTCTATGAGCAGTAACAGTGAGTTAGAGCTTCTGAGCGGTCTAAAGGAGCTTTTTCCTGCTTATGTTGAAAACCTTATTTCTCGGTCAGAGAAAGTCGTTTTATGCAATGGGAAGAGAAATAGTGAAAAACATAATAATTTTGTTTTGTGCATGAACAAAATCCTGTTTGCAATGCAAAAACACACTTCTCGCTGTGTTAGAAGTTTTTTGCACATCCCTTTAGTCAAGAGTTTCAGTGGTCAGATCTCTCCGTCCAGCGTCTCTATGACCAGTAACAGTGATTTAGAGCTTCTGAGCGGTCTAACGGAGCTTATACCTGCTTATGTTGAAAACCTTATTTCTGGGTCAGAGAAAGTCGTTTTATGCAATGGGAAGAGAAATAGTGAAAAACAAACAAAAAAAATTTTATGCATGAATAAAATCCTGTTTGCAATGAAAAAGGACACTTCTCGCTGTAATAGAAGTTTTTTAGCACATCCCTTTAGGCAAGAGTTTCAGTGGTCAGAACGCTCTGTCCATCGTCTCTATGACCAGTAACAGTGATTTAGAGCTTCTGAGCGGTCTAACGGAGCTTATACCTGCTTATGTTGAAAACCTTATTTCTAGGTCAGAGAAAGTCGTTTTATGCAATGGAAAGAGAAATAGTGAAAAACATAATAATTTTGTTTTGTGCATGAATAAAATCCTGTTTGCAATGCAAAAACACACTTCTCGCTGTGTTAGAAGTTTTTTGCACATCCCTTTAGGCAAGAGTTTCAGTGGTCAGATCTCGCCGTCCAGCGTCTCTATGACCAGTAACAGTGATTTAGAGCTTCTGAGCGGTCTAACGGAGCTTATACCTGCTTATGTTGAAAACCTTATTTCTGGGTCAGAGAAAGTCGTTTTATGCAATGGGAAGAGAAATAGTGAAAAACATAATAATTTTGTTTTGTGCATGAATAAAATCCTCTTTGCAATGCAAAAACACACTTCTCGCTGTGTTAGAAGTTTTTTGCATATCCCTTTAGGCAAGAGTTTCAGTGGTCAGATCGCTCCGTCCAGCGTCTCTATGACCAGTAACAGTGATTTAGAGCTTCTGAGCGGTCTAACGGAGCTTATACCTGCTTATGTTGAAAACCTTATTTCTGGGTCAGAGAAAGTCGTTTTATGCAATGGGAAGAGAAATAGTGAAAAACATAAAAAAAAAAAAATTGTGCATTAATAAAATCCTGTTTGCAATGCAAAAACACACCTCGCTGTGTTAGAAGTTTTTTAGCACATCCCTTTAAGCAAGAGTTTCAGTGGTCAGATCTCTCCGTCCAGCGTATCTATGACTAGTAACAGTGATTTAGAGCTTCTGAGCGGTCTAACGGAGCTTTTTCCTGCTTATGTTGAAAACCTTATTTCTGGGTCAGAGAAAGTCGTTTTATGCAATGGGAAGAGAAATCGTGAAAAACATAATAATTTTGTTTTGTGCATGAATAAAATCCTGTTTGCAATGCAAAAACACACTTCTCGCTATGTTAGAAGTTTTTTAGCACATCCCTTTAGGCAAGAGTTTCAGTGGTCAGATCTCTCCGTCCAGCGTCTCTATGACCAGTAACAGTGATTTAGAGCTTCTGAGCGGTCTAACGGAGCTTATACCTGCTTATGTTGAAAACCTTATTTCTGGGACAGAGAAAGTCGTTTTATGCAATGGGAAGAGAAATAGTGAAAAACAAACAAAAAAAATTTTGTGCATGAATAAAATCCTGTTTGCAATGAAAAAGGACACTTCTCGCTGTAATAGAAGTTTTTTAGCACATCCCTTTAGGCAAGAGTTTCAGTGGTCAGAACGCTCTGTCCATCGTCTCTATGACCAGTAACAGTGATTTAGAGCTTCTGAGCGGTCTAACGGAGCTTATACATGCTTATGTTGAAAACCTTATTTCTAGGTCAGAGAAAGTCGTTTTATGCAATGGAAAGAGAAATAGTGAAAAACATAATAATTTTGTTTTGTGCATGAATAAAATCCTGTTTGCAATAAAAAAGGACACTTCTCGCTGTGTTAGAAGTTTTTTAGCACATCCCTTTAAGCAAGAGTTTCAGTGGTCAGATCGCTCCGTCCAGCGTCTCTATGACCAGTAACAGTGATTTAGAGCTTCTGAGCGGTCTAACGGAGCTTATACCTGCTTATGTTGAAAACCTTATTTCTAGGTCAGAGAAAGTCGTTTTATGCAATGGGAAGAGAAATAGTGAAAAACATAATAATTTTGTTTTGTGCATGAATAAAATCCTGTTTGCAATGCAAAAACACACTTTTCGCTGTGTTAGAAGTTTTTTGCACGTCCCTTTAGGCAAGAGTTTCAGTGGTCAGATCTCTCCGTCCAGCGTCTCTATGAGCAGTAACAGTGAGTTAGAGCTTCTGAGCGGTCTAACGGAGCTTATACCTTCTTACGTTGAAAACCTTATTTCTGGGTCAGAGAAAGTCGTTTTATGCAATGGGAAGAGAAATAGTGAAAAACAAACAAAAAAAATTTTGTGCATGAACAAAATCCTGTTTGCAATGCAAAAACACACTTCTCGCTGTGTTAGAAGTTTTTTGCACATCCCTTTAGGCAAGAGTTTCAGTGGTCAGATCTCTCCGTCCAGCGTCTCTATGACCAGTAACAGTGATTTAGAGCTTCTGAGCGGTCTAACGGAGCTTATACCTGCTTACGTTGAAAACCTTATTTCTGGGTCAGAGAAAGTCGTTTTATGCAATGGGAAGAGAAATAGTGAAAAACATATTAATTTTGTTTTGTGCATGAATAAAATCCTGTTTGCAATGCAAAAACACACTTCTCGCTGTGTTAGAAGTTTTTTGCACATCCCTTTAGGCAAGAGTTTCAATGTTCAGATCTCTCCGTCCAGCGTCTCTATGACCAGTAACAGTGATTTAGAGCTTCTGAGCGGTCTAAAGGAGCTTATACCTGCTTATGTTGAAAACCTTATTTCTGGATCAGAGAAAGTCGTTTTATGCAATGGGAAGAGAAATAGTGAAAAACATAATAATTTTGTTTTGTGCATGAACAAAATCCTGTTTACAATGCAAAAACACACTTCTCGCTGTGTTAGAAGTTTTTTGCACATCCCTTTAGGCAAGAGTTTCAGTGGTCAGATCTCTCCGTCCAGCGTCTCTATGACCAGTAACAGTGATTTAGAGCTTCTGAGCGGTCTAACGGAGCTTATACCTGCTTATGTTGAAAACCTTTTTTCTGGGTCAGAGAAAGTCGTTTTATGCAATGGGAAGAGAAATAGTGAAAAACAAACAAAAAAAATTTTGTGCATGAATAAAATCCTGTTTGCAATAAAAAAGGACACTTCTCGCTGTAATAGAAGTTTTTTAGCACATCCCTTTAGGCAAGAGTTTCAGTGGTCAGAACGCTCTGTCCATCGTCTCTATGACCAGTAACAGTGATTTAGAGCTTCTGAGCGGTCTAACGGAGCTTATACCTGCTTATGTTGAAAACCTTATTTCTAGGTCAGAGAAAGTCGTTTTATGCAATGGAAAGAGAAATAGTGAAAAACATAATAATTTTGTTTTGTGCATGAATAAAATCCTGTTTGCAATGCAAAAACACACTTCTCGCTGTGTTAGAAGTTTTTTAGCACATCCCTTTAAGCAAGAGTTTCAGTGGTCAGATCGCTCCGTCCAGCGTCTCTATGACCAGTAACAGTGATTTAGAGCTTCTGAGCGGTCTAACGGAGCTTATACCTGCTTATGTTGAAAACCTTATTTCTAGGTCAGAGAAAGTCGTTTTATGCAATGGGAAGAGAAATAGTGAAAAACATAATAATTTTGTTTTGTGCATGAATAAAATCCTGTTTGCAATGCAAAAACACACTTTTCGCTGTGTTAGAAGTTTTTTGCACATCCCTTTAGGCAAGAGTTTCAGTGGTCAGATCTCTCCGTCCAGCGTCTCTATGAGCAGTAACAGTGAGTTAGAGCTTCTGAGCGGTCTAACGGAGCTTATACCTTCTTACGTTGAAAACCTTATTTCTGGGTCAGAGAAAGTCGTTTTATGCAATGGGAAGAGAAATAGTGAAAAACAAACAAAAAAAATTTTGTGCATGAATAAAATCCTGTTTGCAATGCAAAAAGACACTTCTCGCTGTGTTAGAAGTTTTTTAGCACATCCCATTAGGCAAGAG
The DNA here is from genome assembly GCA_033026305.1 of Cirrhinus molitorella. Lineage (NCBI taxonomy): Eukaryota > Metazoa > Chordata > Actinopteri > Cypriniformes > Cyprinidae > Cirrhinus > Cirrhinus molitorella. Next base: position 31,236,759 of record CM065125.1, on the reverse strand, counting down.
TTACAGTTGTCAGATCGCTCTGTCCAGCGTCTCTATGACCAGTAACAGTGATTTAGAGCTTCTGAGCGGTCTAACGGAGCTTATACCTGCTTACGTTGAAAACCTTATTTCTGGGTCAGAGAAAGTCGTTTTATGCAATGGGAAGAGAAATAGTGAAAAACATATTAATTTTGTTTTGTGCATGAATAAAATCCTGTTTGCAATGCAAAAACACACTTCTCGCTGTGTTAGAAGTTTTTTGCACATCCCTTTAGGCAAGAGTTTCAATGTTCAGATCTCTCCGTCCAGCGTCTCTATGACCAGTAACAGTGATTTAGAGCTTCTGAGCGGTCTAAAGGAGCTTATACCTGCTTATGTTGAAAACCTTATTTCTGGATCAGAGAAAGTCGTTTTATGCAATGGGAAGAGAAATAGTGAAAAACATAATAATTTTGTTTTGTGCATGAACAAAATCCTGTTTGCAATGCAAAAACACACTTCTCGCTGTGTTAGAAGTTTTTTGCACATCCCTTTAGGCAAGAGTTTCAGTGGACAGATCTCTCCGTCCAGCGTCTCTATGACCAGTAACAGTGAGTTAGAGCTTCTGAGCGGTCTAAAGGAGCTTTTTCCTGCTTATGTTGAAAACCTTATTTCTGGGTCAGAGAAAGTCGTTTTATGCAATGGGAAGAGAAATAGTGAAAAACATATTAATTTTGTTTTGTGCATGAATAAAATCCTGTTTGCAATGCAAAAACACACTTCTCGCTGTGTTAGAAGTTTTTTGCACATCCCTTTAGGCAAGAGTTTCAATGTTCAGATCTCTCCGTCCAGCGTCTCTATGACTAGTAACAGTGATTTAGAGCTTCTGAGTGGTCTAACGGAGCTTATACCTGCTTATGTTGAAAACCTTATTTCTGGGTCAGAGAAAGTCGTTTTATGCAATGGGAAGAGAAATAGTGAAAAACATAAAAAAAAAAAATTGTGCATTAATAAAATCCTGTTTGCAATGCAAAAACACACCTCGCTGTGTTAGAAGTTTTTTAGCACATCCCTTTAAGCAAGAGTTTCAGTGGTCAGATCTCTCCGTCCAGCGTATCTATGACTAGTAACAGTGATTTAGAGCTTCTGAGCGGTCTAACGGAGCTTTTTCCTGCTTATGTTGAAAACCTTATTTCTGGGTCAGAGAAAGTCGTTTTATGCAATGGGAAGAGAAATAGTGAAAAACATAATAATTTTGTTTTGTGCATGAATAAAATCCTGTTTGCAATGCAAAAACACACTTCTCGCTGTGTTAGAAGTTTTTTAGCACATCCCTTTAGGCAAGAGTTTCAGTGGTCAGATCTCTCCGTCCAGCGTCTCTATGACCAGTAACAGTGATTTAGAGCTTCTGAGCGGTCTAACGGAGCTTATACCTGCTTATGTTGAAAACCTTATTTCTGGGTCAGAGAAAGTCGTTTTATGCAATGGGAAGAGAAATAGTGAAAAACAAAAAAAAAAAATTTTGTGCATGAATAAAATCCTGTTTGCAATGCAAAAAGACACTTCTCGCTGTATTAGAAGTTTTTTAGCACATCCCTTTAGGCAAGAGTTTCAGTGGTCAGATCGCTATGTCCAGCGTCTCTATCGCCAGTAACAGTGATTTAGAGCTTCTGAGCGATCTAACGGAGCTTATAACTGCTTACGTTGAAAACCTTATTTCTGGGTCAGAGAAAGTCGTTTTATGCAATGGGAAGAGAAATAGTGAAAAACATAATAATTTTGTTTTGTGCATGAATAAAATCCTGTTTGCAATGCAAAAAGACACTTCTCGCTGTGTTAGAAGTTCTTTAGCACATCCCTTTAGGCAAGAGTTTCAGTGGTCAGATCTCTCCGTCCAGCGTCTCTATGACCAGTAACAGTGATTTAGAGCTTCTGAGCGGTCTAACGGAGCTTATACCTGCTTATGTTGAAAACCTTATTTCTGGGTCAGAGAAAGTCGTTTTATGCAATGGGAAGAGAAATAGTGAAAAACAAACAAAAAAAATTTTGTGCATGAATAAAATCCTGTTTGCAATGCAAAAAGACACTTCTCGCTGTATTAGAAGTTTTTTAGCACATCCCTTTAGGCAAGAGTTTCAGTGGTCAGATCGCTATGTCCAGCGTCTCTATCGCCAGTAACAGTGATTTAGAGCTTCTGAGCGGTCTAACGGAGCTTATACCTGCTTCCGTTGAAAACCTTATTTCTGGGTCAGAGAAAGTCGTTTTATGCAATGGGAAGAGAAATAGTGAAAAACATATTAATTTTGTTTTGTGCATGAATAAAATCCTGTTTGCAATGCAAAAACACACTTCTCGCTGTGTTAGAAGTTTTTTGCACATCCCTTTAGGCAAGAGTTTCAATGTTCAGATCTCTCCGTCCAGCGTCTCTATGACCAGTAACAGTGATTTAGAGCTTCTGAGCGGTCTAAAGGAGCTTATACCTGCTTATGTTGAAAACCTTATTTCTGGGTCAGAGAAAGTCGTTTTATGCAATGGGAAGAGAAATAGTGAAAAACAAACAAAAAAATTTTTGTGCATGAATAAAATCCTGTTTGCAATGCAAAAAGACACTTCTCGCTGTGTTAGAAGTTTTTTAGCACATCCCATTAGGCAAGAGTTACAGTTGTCAGATCGCTCTGTCCAGCGTCTCTATGACCAGTAACAGTGATTTAGAGCTTCTGAGCGGTCTAACGGAGCTTATACCTGCTTACGTTGAAAACCTTATTTCTGGGTCAGAGAAAGTCGTTTTATGCAATGGGAAGAGAAATAGTGAAAAACATATTAATTTTGTTTTGTGCATGAATAAAATCCTGTTTGCAATGCAAAAACACACTTCTCGCTGTGTTAGAAGTTTTTTGCACATCCCTTTAGGCAAGAGTTTCAGTGGTCAGATCTCTCCGTCCAGCGTCTCTATGACTAGTAACAGTGATTTAGAGCTTCTGAGTGGTCTAACGGAGCTTATACCTGCTTATGTTGAAAACCTTATTTCTGGGTCAGAGAAAGTCGTTTTATGCAATGGGAAGAGAAATAGTGAAAAACATAAAAAAAAAAAATTGTGCATTAATAAAATCCTGTTTGCAATGCAAAAACACACCTCGCTGTGTTAGAAGTTTTTTAGCACATCCCTTTAAGCAAGAGTTTCAGTGGTCAGATCTCTCCGTCCAGCGTATCTATGACTAGTAACAGTGATTTAGAGCTTCTGAGCGGTCTAACGGAGCTTTTTCCTGCTTATGTTGAAAACCTTATTTCTGGGTCAGAGAAAGTCGTTTTATGCAATGGGAAGAGAAATAGTGAAAAACATAATAATTTTGTTTTGTGCATGAATAAAATCCTGTTTGCAATGCAAAAACACACTTCTCGCTGTGTTAGAAGTTTTTTAGCACATCCCTTTAGGCAAGAGTTTCAGTGGTCAGATCTCTCCGTCCAGCGTCTCTATGACCAGTAACAGTGATTTAGAGCTTCTGAGCGGTCTAACGGAGCTTATACCTGCTTATGTTGAAAACCTTATTTCTGGGTCAGAGAAAGTCGTTTTATGCAATGGGAAGAGAAATAGTGAAAAACAAAAAAAAAAAATTTTGTGCATGAATAAAATCCTGTTTGCAATGCAAAAAGACACTTCTCGCTGTATTAGAAGTTTTTTAGCACATCCCTTTAGGCAAGAGTTTCAGTGGTCAGATCGCTATGTCCAGCGTCTCTATCGCCAGTAACAGTGATTTAGAGCTTCTGAGCGATCTAACGGAGCTTATAACTGCTTACGTTGAAAACCTTATTTCTGGGTCAGAGAAAGTCGTTTTATGCAATGGGAAGAGAAATAGTGAAAAACATAATAATTTTGTTTTGTGCATGAATAAAATCCTGTTTGCAATGCAAAAAGACACTTCTCGCTGTGTTAGAAGTTCTTTAGCACATCCCTTTAGGCAAGAGTTTCAGTGGTCAGATCTCTCCGTCCAGCGTCTCTATGACCAGTAACAGTGATTTAGAGCTTCTGAGCGGTCTAACGGAGCTTATACCTGCTTATGTTGAAAACCTTATTTCTGGGTCAGAGAAAGTCGTTTTATGCAATGGGAAGAGAAATAGTGAAAAACAAACAAAAAAAATTTTGTGCATGAATAAAATCCTGTTTGCAATGCAAAAAGACACTTCTCGCTGTATTAGAAGTTTTTTAGCACATCCCTTTAGGCAAGAGTTTCAGTGGTCAGATCGCTATGTCCAGCGTCTCTATCGCCAGTAACAGTGATTTAGAGCTTCTGAGCGGTCTAACGGAGCTTATACCTGCTTCCGTTGAAAACCTTATTTCTGGGTCAGAGAAAGTCGTTTTATGCAATGGGAAGAGAAATAGTGAAAAACATATTAATTTTGTTTTGTGCATGAATAAAATCCTGTTTGCAATGCAAAAACACACTTCTCGCTGTGTTAGAAGTTTTTTGCACATCCCTTTAGGCAAGAGTTTCAATGTTCAGATCTCTCCGTCCAGCGTCTCTATGACCAGTAACAGTGATTTAGAGCTTCTGAGCGGTCTAAAGGAGCTTATACCTGCTTATGTTGAAAACCTTATTTCTGGGTCAGAGAAAGTCGTTTTATGCAATGGGAAGAGAAATAGTGAAAAACAAACAAAAAAATTTTTGTGCATGAATAAAATCCTGTTTGCAATGCAAAAAGACACTTCTCGCTGTGTTAGAAGTTTTTTAGCACATCCCATTAGGCAAGAGTTACAGTTGTCAGATCGCTCTGTCCAGCGTCTCTATGACCAGTAACAGTGATTTAGAGCTTCTGAGCGGTCTAACGGAGCTTATACCTGCTTATGTTGAAAACCTTATTTCTAGGTCAGAGAAAGTCGTTTTATGCAATGGAAAGAGAAATAGTGAAAAACATAATAATTTTGTTTTGTGCATGAATAAAATCCTGTTTGCAATGCAAAAACATACTTCTCGCTGTGTTAGAAGTTTTTTGCACATCCCTTTAGGCAAGAGTTTCAGTGGTCAGATCTCGCCGTCCAGCGTCTCTATGACCAGTAACAGTGATTTAGAGCTTCTGAGCGGTCTAACGGAGCTTATACCTGCTTATGTTGAAAACCTTATTTCTGGGTCAGAGAAAGTCGTTTTATGCAATGGGAAGAGAAATAGTGAAAAACAAACAAAAAAATTTTTGTACATGAATAAAATCCTGTTTGCAATGCAAAAAGACACTTCTCGCTGTATTAGAAGTTTTTTAGCACATCCCTTTAGGCAAGAGTTTCAGTGGTCAGATCGCTATGTCCAGCGTCTCTATCGCCAGTAACAGTGATTTAGAGCTTCTGAGCGATCTAACGGAGCTTATAACTGCTTACGTTGAAAACCTTATTTCTGGGTCAGAGAAAGTCGTTTTATGCAATGGGAAGAGAAATAGTGAAAAACATAATAATTTTGTTTTGTGCATGAATAAAATCCTGTTTGCAATGCAAAAAGACACTTCTCGCTGTGTTAGAAGTTCTTTAGCACATCCCTTTAGGCAAGAGTTTCAGTGGTCAGATCTCTCCGTCCAGCGTCTCTATGACCAGTAACAGTGATTTAGAGCTTCTGAGCGGTCTAACGGAGCTTATACCTGCTTATGTTGAAAACCTTATTTCTGGGTCAGAGAAAGTCGTTTTATGCAATGGGAAGAGAAATAGTGAAAAACAAACAAAAAAAATTTTGTGCATGAATAAAATCCTGTTTGCAATGCAAAAAGACACTTCTCGCTGTATTAGAAGTTTTTTAGCACATCCCTTTAGGCAAGAGTTTCAGTGGTCAGATCGCTATGTCCAGCGTCTCTATCGCCAGTAACAGTGATTTAGAGCTTCTGAGCGGTCTAACGGAGCTTATACCTGCTTCCGTTGAAAACCTTATTTCTGGGTCAGAGAAAGTCGTTTTATGCAATGGGAAGAGAAATAGTGAAAAACATAATAATTTTGTTTTGTGCATGAATAAAATCCTCTTTGCAATGCAAAAACACAATTCTGGCTGTGTTAGAAGTTTTTTGCACATCCCTTTAGGCAAGAGTTTCAGTGGTCAGATCGCTCCGTCCAGCGTCTCTATGACCAGTAACAGTGAGTTAGAGCTTCTGAGCGGTCTAACGGAGCTTATACCTGCTTATGTTGAAAACCTTATTTCTGGGTCAGAGAAAGTCGTTTTATGCAATGGGAAGAGAAATAGTGAAAAACATAAAAAAAAAAATTTGTGCATTAATAAAATCCTGTTTGCAATGCAAAAATACACTTCTCGCTGTGTTAGAAGTTTTTTAGCACATCCCTTTAAGCAAGAGTTTCAGTGGTCAGATCTCTCCGTCCAGCGTATCTATGACTAGTAACAGTGATTTAGAGCTTCTGAGCGGTCTAACGGAGCTTTTTCCTGCTTATGTTGAAAACCTTATTTCTGGGTCAGAGAAAGTCGTTTTATGCAATGGGAAGAGAAATAGTGAAAAACATAATAATTTTGTTTTGTGCATGAATAAAATCCTGTTTGCAATGCAAAAACACACTTCTCGCTGTGTTAGAAGTTTTTTAGCACATCCCTTTAGGCAAGAGTTTCAGTGGTCAGATCTCTCCGTTCAGCGTCTCTATGACCAGTAACAGTGATTTAGAGCTTCTGAGCGGTCTAACGGAGCTTATACCTGCTTATGTTGAAAACCTTATTTCTGGGTCAGAGAAAGTCGTTTTATGCAATGGGAAGAGAAATAGTGAAAAACAAACAAAAAAAATTTTGTGCATGAATAAAATCCTGTTTGCAATGCAAAAAGACACTTCTCGCTGTATTAGAAGTTTTTTAGCACATCCCTTTAGGCAAGAGTTTCAGTGGTCAGATCGCTATGTCCAGCGTCTCTATCGCCAGTAACAGTGATTTAGAGCTTCTGAGCGATCTAACGGAGCTTATAACTGCTTACGTTGAAAACCTTATTTCTGGGTCAGAGAAAGTCGTTTTATGCAATGGGAAGAGAAATCGTGAAAAACATAATAATTTTGTTTTGTGCATGAATAAAATCCTGTTTGCAATGCAAAAACACACTTCTCGCTATGTTAGAAGTTTTTTAGCACATCCCTTTAGGCAAGAGTTTCAGTGGTCAGATCTCTCCGTCCAGCGTCTCTATGACCAGTAACAGTGATTTAGAGCTTCTGAGCGGTCTAACGGAGCTTATACCTGCTTATGTTGAAAACCTTATTTCTGGGACAGAGAAAGTCGTTTTATGCAATGGGAAGAGAAATAGTGAAAAACAAACAAAAAAAATTTTGTGCATGAATAAAATCCTGTTTGCAATGAAAAAGGACACTTCTCGCTGTAATAGAAGTTTTTTAGCACATCCCTTTAGGCAAGAGTTTCAGTGGTCAGAACGCTCTGTCCATCGTCTCTATGACCAGTAACAGTGATTTAGAGCTTCTGAGCGGTCTAACGGAGCTTATACATGCTTATGTTGAAAACCTTATTTCTAGGTCAGAGAAAGTCGTTTTATGCAATGGAAAGAGAAATAGTGAAAAACATAATAATTTTGTTTTGTGCATGAATAAAATCCTGTTTGCAATAAAAAAGGACACTTCTCGCTGTGTTAGAAGTTTTTTAGCACATCCCTTTAAGCAAGAGTTTCAGTGGTCAGATCGCTCCGTCCAGCGTCTCTATGACCAGTAACAGTGATTTAGAGCTTCTGAGCGGTCTAACGGAGCTTATACCTGCTTATGTTGAAAACCTTATTTCTAGGTCAGAGAAAGTCGTTTTATGCAATGGGAAGAGAAATAGTGAAAAACATAATAATTTTGTTTTGTGCATGAATAAAATCCTGTTTGCAATGCAAAAACACACTTTTCGCTGTGTTAGAAGTTTTTTGCACGTCCCTTTAGGCAAGAGTTTCAGTGGTCAGATCTCTCCGTCCAGCGTCTCTATGAGCAGTAACAGTGAGTTAGAGCTTCTGAGCGGTCTAACGGAGCTTATACCTTCTTACGTTGAAAACCTTATTTCTGGGTCAGAGAAAGTCGTTTTATGCAATGGGAAGAGAAATAGTGAAAAACAAACAAAAAAAATTTTGTGCATGAACAAAATCCTGTTTGCAATGCAAAAACACACTTCTCGCTGTGTTAGAAGTTTTTTGCACATCCCTTTAGGCAAGAGTTTCAGTGGTCAGATCTCTCCGTCCAGCGTCTCTATGACCAGTAACAGTGATTTAGAGCTTCTGAGCGGTCTAACGGAGCTTATACCTGCTTACGTTGAAAACCTTATTTCTGGGTCAGAGAAAGTCGTTTTATGCAATGGGAAGAGAAATAGTGAAAAACATATTAATTTTGTTTTGTGCATGAATAAAATCCTGTTTGCAATGCAAAAACACACTTCTCGCTGTGTTAGAAGTTTTTTGCACATCCCTTTAGGCAAGAGTTTCAATGTTCAGATCTCTCCGTCCAGCGTCTCTATGACCAGTAACAGTGATTTAGAGCTTCTGAGCGGTCTAAAGGAGCTTATACCTGCTTATGTTGAAAACCTTATTTCTGGATCAGAGAAAGTCGTTTTATGCAATGGGAAGAGAAATAGTGAAAAACATAATAATTTTGTTTTGTGCATGAACAAAATCCTGTTTACAATGCAAAAACACACTTCTCGCTGTGTTAGAAGTTTTTTGCACATCCCTTTAGGCAAGAGTTTCAGTGGTCAGATCTCTCCGTCCAGCGTCTCTATGACCAGTAACAGTGATTTAGAGCTTCTGAGCGGTCTAACGGAGCTTATACCTGCTTATGTTGAAAACCTTTTTTCTGGGTCAGAGAAAGTCGTTTTATGCAATGGGAAGAGAAATAGTGAAAAACAAACAAAAAAAATTTTGTGCATGAATAAAATCCTGTTTGCAATAAAAAAGGACACTTCTCGCTGTAATAGAAGTTTTTTAGCACATCCCTTTAGGCAAGAGTTTCAGTGGTCAGAACGCTCTGTCCATCGTCTCTATGACCAGTAACAGTGATTTAGAGCTTCTGAGCGGTCTAACGGAGCTTATACCTGCTTATGTTGAAAACCTTATTTCTAGGTCAGAGAAAGTCGTTTTATGCAATGGAAAGAGAAATAGTGAAAAACATAATAATTTTGTTTTGTGCATGAATAAAATCCTGTTTGCAATGCAAAAACACACTTCTCGCTGTGTTAGAAGTTTTTTAGCACATCCCTTTAAGCAAGAGTTTCAGTGGTCAGATCGCTCCGTCCAGCGTCTCTATGACCAGTAACAGTGATTTAGAGCTTCTGAGCGGTCTAACGGAGCTTATACCTGCTTATGTTGAAAACCTTATTTCTAGGTCAGAGAAAGTCGTTTTATGCAATGGGAAGAGAAATAGTGAAAAACATAATAATTTTGTTTTGTGCATGAATAAAATCCTGTTTGCAATGCAAAAACACACTTTTCGCTGTGTTAGAAGTTTTTTGCACATCCCTTTAGGCAAGAGTTTCAGTGGTCAGATCTCTCCGTCCAGCGTCTCTATGAGCAGTAACAGTGAGTTAGAGCTTCTGAGCGGTCTAACGGAGCTTATACCTTCTTACGTTGAAAACCTTATTTCTGGGTCAGAGAAAGTCGTTTTATGCAATGGGAAGAGAAATAGTGAAAAACAAACAAAAAAAATTTTGTGCATGAATAAAATCCTGTTTGCAATGCAAAAAGACACTTCTCGCTGTGTTAGAAGTTTTTTAGCACATCCCATTAGGCAAGAGTTACAGTTGTCAGATCGCTCTGTCCAGCGTCTCTATGACCAGTAACAGTGATTTAGAGCTTCTGAGCGGTCTAACGGAGCTTATACCTGCTTACGTTGAAAACCTTATTTCTGGGTCAGAGAAAGTCGTTTTATGCAATGGGAAGAGAAATAGTGAAAAACATATTAATTTTGTTTTGTGCATGAATAAAATCCTGTTTGCAATGCAAAAACACACTTCTCGCTGTGTTAGAAGTTTTTTGCACATCCCTTTAGGCAAGAGTTTCAATGTTCAGATCTCTCCGTCCAGCGTCTCTATGACCAGTAACAGTGATTTAGAGCTTCTGAGCGGTCTAAAGGAGCTTATACCTGCTTATGTTGAAAACCTTATTTCTGGATCAGAGAAAGTCGTTTTATGCAATGGGAAGAGAAATAGTGAAAAACATAATAATTTTGTTTTGTGCATGAACAAAATCCTGTTTGCAATGCAAAAACACACTTCTCGCTGTGTTAGAAGTTTTTTGCACATCCCTTTAGGCAAGAGTTTCAGTGGACAGATCTCTCCGTCCAGCGTCTCTATGACCAGTAACAGTGAGTTAGAGCTTCTGAGCGGTCTAAAGGAGCTTTTTCCTGCTTATGTTGAAAACCTTATTTCTGGGTCAGAGAAAGTCGTTTTATGCAATGGGAAGAGAAATAGTGAAAAACAAACAAAAAAAATTTTGTGCATGAATTAAATCCTGTTTGCAATTCAAAAAGACACTTCTCGCTGTGTTAGAAGTTTTTTAGCACATCCCTTTAGGCAAGATTTACAGTTGTCAGATCGCTCTGTCCAGCGTCTCTATGACCAGTAACAGTGATTTAGAGCTTCTGAGCGGTCTAACGGAGCTTATACCTGCTTACGTTGAAAACCTTATTTCTGGGTCAGAGAAAGTCGTTTTATGCAATGGGAAGAGAAATAGTGAAAAACATATTAATTTTGTTTTGTGCATGAATAAAATCCTGTTTGCAATGCAAAAACACACTTCTCGCTGTGTTAGAAGTTTTTTGCACATCCCTTTAGGCAAGAGTTTCAGTGGTCAGATCTCTCCGTCCAGCGTCTCTATGACTAGTAACAGTGATTTAGAGCTTCTGAGTGGTCTAACGGAGCTTATACCTGCTTATGTTGAAAACCTTATTTCTGGGTCAGAGAAAGTCGTTTTATGCAATGGGAAGAGAAATAGTGAAAAACATAAAAAAAAAAAATTGTGCATTAATAAAATCCTGTTTGCAATGCAAAAACACACCTCGCTGTGTTAGAAGTTTTTTAGCACATCCCTTTAAGCAAGAGTTTCAGTGGTCAGATCTCTCCGTCCAGCGTATCTATGACTAGTAACAGTGATTTAGAGCTTCTGAGCGGTCTAACGGAGCTTTTTCCTGCTTATGTTGAAAACCTTATTTCTGGGTCAGAGAAAGTCGTTTTATGCAATGGGAAGAGAAATAGTGAAAAACATAATAATTTTGTTTTGTGCATGAATAAAATCCTGTTTGCAATGCAAAAACACACTTCTCGCTGTGTTAGAAGTTTTTTAGCACATCCCTTTAGGCAAGAGTTTCAGTGGTCAGATCTCTCCGTCCAGCGTCTCTATGACCAGTAACAGTGATTTAGAGCTTCTGAGCGGTCTAACGGAGCTTATACCTGCTTATGTTGAAAACCTTATTTCTGGGTCAGAGAAAGTCGTTTTATGCAATGGGAAGAGAAATAGTGAAAAACAAAAAAAAAAAATTTTGTGCATGAATAAAATCCTGTTTGCAATGCAAAAAGACACTTCTCGCTGTATTAGAAGTTTTTTAGCACATCCCTTTAGGCAAGAGTTTCAGTGGTCAGATCGCTATGTCCAGCGTCTCTATCGCCAGTAACAGTGATTTAGAGCTTCTGAGCGATCTAACGGAGCTTATAACTGCTTACGTTGAAAACCTTATTTCTGGGTCAGAGAAAGTCGTTTTATGCAATGGGAAGAGAAATAGTGAAAAACATAATAATTTTGTTTTGTGCATGAATAAAATCCTGTTTGCAATGCAAAAAGACACTTCTCGCTGTGTTAGAAGTTCTTTAGCACATCCCTTTAGGCAAGAGTTTCAGTGGTCAGATCTCTCCGTCCAGCGTCTCTATGACCAGTAACAGTGATTTAGAGCTTCTGAGCGGTCTAACGGAGCTTATACCTGCTTATGTTGAAAACCTTATTTCTGGGTCAGAGAAAGTCGTTTTATGCAATGGGAAGAGAAATAGTGAAAAACAAACAAAAAAAATTTTGTGCATGAATAAAATCCTGTTTGCAATGCAAAAAGACACTTCTCGCTGTATTAGAAGTTTTTTAGCACATCCCTTTAGGCAAGAGTTTCAGTGGTCAGATCGCTATGTCCAGCGTCTCTATCGCCAGTAACAGTGATTTAGAGCTTCTGAGCGGTCTAACGGAGCTTATACCTGCTTCCGTTGAAAACCTTATTTCTGGGTCAGAGAAAGTCGTTTTATGCAATGGGAAGAGAAATAGTGAAAAACATATTAATTTTGTTTTGTGCATGAATAAAATCCTGTTTGCAATGCAAAAACACACTTCTCGCTGTGTTAGAAGTTTTTTGCACATCCCTTTAGGCAAGAGTTTCAATGTTCAGATCTCTCCGTCCAGCGTCTCTATGACCAGTAACAGTGATTTAGAGCTTCTGAGCGGTCTAAAGGAGCTTATACCTGCTTATGTTGAAAACCTTATTTCTGGGTCAGAGAAAGTCGTTTTATGCAATGGGAAGAGAAATAGTGAAAAACAAACAAAAAAATTTTTGTGCATGAATAAAATCCTGTTTGCAATGCAAAAAGACACTTCTCGCTGTGTTAGAAGTTTTTTAGCACATCCCATTAGGCAAGAGTTACAGTTGTCAGATCGCTCTGTCCAGCGTCTCTATGACCAGTAACAGTGATTTAGAGCTTCTGAGCGGTCTAACGGAGCTTATACCTGCTTATGTTGAAAACCTTATTTCTAGGTCAGAGAAAGTCGTTTTATGCAATGGAAAGAGAAATAGTGAAAAACATAATAATTTTGTTTTGTGCATGAATAAAATCCTGTTTGCAATGCAAAAACATACTTCTCGCTGTGTTAGAAGTTTTTTGCACATCCCTTTAGGCAAGAGTTTCAGTGGTCAGATCTCGCCGTCCAGCGTCTCTATGACCAGTAACAGTGATTTAGAGCTTCTGAGCGGTCTAACGGAGCTTATACCTGCTTATGTTGAAAACCTTATTTCTGGGTCAGAGAAAGTCGTTTTATGCAATGGGAAGAGAAATAGTGAAAAACAAACAAAAAAATTTTTGTACATGAATAAAATCCTGTTTGCAATGCAAAAAGACACTTCTCGCTGTATTAGAAGTTTTTTAGCACATCCCTTTAGGCAAGAGTTTCAGTGGTCAGATCGCTATGTCCAGCGTCTCTATCGCCAGTAACAGTGATTTAGAGCTTCTGAGCGATCTAACGGAGCTTATAACTGCTTACGTTGAAAACCTTATTTCTGGGTCAGAGAAAGTCGTTTTATGCAATGGGAAGAGAAATAGTGAAAAACATAATAATTTTGTTTTGTGCATGAATAAAATCCTGTTTGCAATGCAAAAAGACACTTCTCGCTGTGTTAGAAGTTCTTTAGCACATCCCTTTAGGCAAGAGTTTCAGTGGTCAGATCTCTCCGTCCAGCGTCTCTATGACCAGTAACAGTGATTTAGAGCTTCTGAGCGGTCTAACGGAGCTTATACCTGCTTATGTTGAAAACCTTATTTCTGGGTCAGAGAAAGTCGTTTTATGCAATGGGAAGAGAAATAGTGAAAAACAAACAAAAAAAATTTTGTGCATGAATAAAATCCTGTTTGCAATGCAAAAAGACACTTCTCGCTGTATTAGAAGTTTTTTAGCACATCCCTTTAGGCAAGAGTTTCAGTGGTCAGATCGCTATGTCCAGCGTCTCTATCGCCAGTAACAGTGATTTAGAGCTTCTGAGCGGTCTAACGGAGCTTATACCTGCTTCCGTTGAAAACCTTATTTCTGGGTCAGAGAAAGTCGTTTTATGCAATGGGAAGAGAAATAGTGAAAAACATAATAATTTTGTTTTGTGCATGAATAAAATCCTCTTTGCAATGCAAAAACACAATTCTGGCTGTGTTAGAAGTTTTTTGCACATCCCTTTAGGCAAGAGTTTCAGTGGTCAGATCGCTCCGTCCAGCGTCTCTATGACCAGTAACAGTGAGTTAGAGCTTCTGAGCGGTCTAACGGAGCTTATACCTGCTTATGTTGAAAACCTTATTTCTGGGTCAGAGAAAGTCGTTTTATGCAATGGGAAGAGAAATAGTGAAAAACATAAAAAAAAAAATTTGTGCATTAATAAAATCCTGTTTGCAATGCAAAAATACACTTCTCGCTGTGTTAGAAGTTTTTTAGCACATCCCTTTAAGCAAGAGTTTCAGTGGTCAGATCTCTCCGTCCAGCGTATCTATGACTAGTAACAGTGATTTAGAGCTTCTGAGCGGTCTAACGGAGCTTTTTCCTGCTTATGTTGAAAACCTTATTTCTGGGTCAGAGAAAGTCGTTTTATGCAATGGGAAGAGAAATAGTGAAAAACATAATAATTTTGTTTTGTGCATGAATAAAATCCTGTTTGCAATGCAAAAACACACTTCTCGCTGTGTTAGAAGTTTTTTAGCACATCCCTTTAGGCAAGAGTTTCAGTGGTCAGATCTCTCCGTTCAGCGTCTCTATGACCAGTAACAGTGATTTAGAGCTTCTGAGCGGTCTAACGGAGCTTATACCTGCTTATGTTGAAAACCTTATTTCTGGGTCAGAGAAAGTCGTTTTATGCAATGGGAAGAGAAATAGTGAAAAACAAACAAAAAAAATTTTGTGCATGAATAAAATCCTGTTTGCAATGCAAAAAGACACTTCTCGCTGTATTAGAAGTTTTTTAGCACATCCCTTTAGGCAAGAGTTTCAGTGGTCAGATCGCTATGTCCAGCGTCTCTATCGCCAGTAACAGTGATTTAGAGCTTCTGAGCGATCTAACGGAGCTTATAACTGCTTACGTTGAAAACCTTATTTCTGGGTCAGAGAAAGTCGTTTTATGCAATGGGAAGAGAAATAGTGAAAAACATAATAATTTTGTTTTGTGCATGAACAAAATCCTGTTTGCAATGCAAAAACACACTTCTCGCTGTGTTAGAAGTTTTTTGCACATCCCTTTAGGCAAGAGTTTCAGTGGTCAGATCTCTCCGTCCAGCGTCTCTATGACCAGTAACAGTGATTTAGAGCTTCTGAGCGGTCTAACGGAGCTTATACCTGCTTATGTTGAAAACCTTATTTCTGGGTCAGAGAAAGTCGTTTTATGCAATGGGAAGAGAAATAGTGAAAAACAAACAAAAAAAATTTTGTGCATGAATAAAATCCTGTTTGCAATGCAAAAAGACACTTCTCGCTGTGTTAGAAGTTTTTTAGCACATCCCATTAGGCAAGAGTTACAGTTGTCAGATCGCTCTGTCCAGCGTCTCTATGACCAGTAACAGTGATTTAGAGCTTCTGAGCGGTCTAACGGAGCTTATACCTGCTTACGTTGAAAACCTTATTTCTGGGTCAGAGAAAGTCGTTTTATGCAATGGGAAGAGAAATAGTGAAAAACATATTAATTTTGTTTTGTGCATGAATAAAATCCTGTTTGCAATGCAAAAACACACTTCTCGCTGTGTTAGAAGTTTTTTGCACATCCCTTTAGGCAAGAGTTTCAATGTTCAGATCTCTCCGTCCAGCGTCTCTATGACCAGTAACAGTGATTTAGAGCTTCTGAGCGGTCTAACGGAGCTTATACCTGCTTATGTTGAAAACCTTATTTCTGGGTCAGAGAAAGTCGTTTTATGCAATGGGAAGAGAAATAGTGAAAAACAAACAAAAAAAATTTTGTGCATGAATAAAATCCTGTTTGCAATGAAAAAGGACACTTCTCGCTGTAATAGAAGTTTTTTAGCACATCCCTTTAGGCAAGAGTTTCAGTGGTCAGAACGCTCTGTCCATCGTCTCTATGACCAGTAACAGTGATTTAGAGCTTCTGAGCGGTCTAACGGAGCTTATACCTGCTTATGTTGAAAACCTTATTTCTAGGTCAGAGAAAGTCGTTTTATGCAATGGAAAGAGAAATAGTGAAAAACATAATAATTTTGTTTTGTGCATGAATAAAATCCTGTTTGCAATGCAAAAACACACTTCTCGCTGTGTTAGAAGTTTTTTGCACATCCCTTTAGGCAAGAGTTTCAGTGGTCAGATCTCGCCGTCCAGCGTCTCTATGACCAGTAACAGTGATTTAGAGCTTCTGAGCGGTCTAACGGAGCTTATACCTGCTTATGTTGAAAACCTTATTTCTGGGTCAGAGAAAGTCGTTTTATGCAATGGGAAGAGAAATAGTGAAAAACAAACAAAAAAATTTTTGTGCATGAATAAAATCCTGTTTGCAATGCAAAAAGACACTTCTCGCTGTATTAGAAGTTTTTTAGCACATCCCATTAGGCAAGAGTTACAGTTGTCAGATCGCTCTGTCCAGCGTCTCTATGACCAGTAACAGTGATTTAGAGCTTCTGAGCGGTCTAACGGAGCTTATACCTGCTTACGTTGAAAACCTTATTTCTGGGTCAGAGAAAGTCGTTTTATGCAATGGGAAGAGAAATAGTGAAAAACATAATAATTTTGTTTTGTGCATGAATAAAATCCTCTTTGCAATGCAAAAACACAATTCTCGCTGTGTTAGAAGTTTTTTGCACATCCCTTTAGGCAAGAGTTTCAGTGGTCAGATCGCTCCGTCCAGCGTCTCTATGAGCAGTAACAGTGAGTTAGAGCTTCTGAGCGGTCTAACGGAGCTTATACCTGCTTATGTTGAAAACCTTATTTCTGGGTCAGAGAAAGTCGTTTTATGCAATGGGAAGAGAAATAGTGAAAAACATAAAAAAAAAAATTTGTGCATTAATAAAATACTGTTTGCAATGCAAAAATACACTTCTCGCTGTGTTAGAAGTTTTTTAGCACATCCCTTTAAGCAAGAGTTTCAGTGGTCAGATCGCTCCGTCCAGCGTCTCTATGACCAGTAACAGTGATTTAGAGCTTCTGAGCGGTCTAACGGAGCTTATACCTGCTTATGTTGAAAACCTTATTTCTAGGTCAGAGAAAGTCGTTTTATGCAATGGGAAGAGAAATAGTGAAAAACATCATAATTTTGTTTTGTGCATGAATAAAATCCTGTTTGCAATGCAAAAACACACTTTTCGCTGTGTTAGAAGTTTTTTGCACATCCCTTTAGGCAAGAGTTTCAGTGGTCAGATCTCTCCGTCCAGCGTCTCTATGACCAGTAACAGTGATTTAGAGCTTCTGAGGGGTCTAACGGAGCTTATACCTGCTTATGTTGAAAACCTTATTTCTGGGTCAGAGAAAGTCGTTTTATGCAATGGGAAGAGAAATAGTGAAAAACATAATAATTTTGTTTTGTGCATGAACAAAATCCTGTTTGCAATGCAAAGACACACTTCTCGCTGTGTTAGAAGTTTTTTGCACATCCCTTTAGGCAAGAGTTTCAGTGGTCAGATCTCTCCGTCCAGCGTCTCTATGACCAGTAACAGTGATTTAGAGCTTCTGAACGGTCTAACGGAGCTTATACCTGCTTATGTTGAAAACCTTATTTCTGGGTCAGAGAAAGTCGTTTTATGCAATGGGAATAGAAATAGTGAAAAATATATAAAAAAAAATTTGTGCATTAATAAAATCCTGTTTGCAATGCAAAAACACACTTCTCGCTGTGTTAGAAGTTTTTTTAGCACATCCCTTTAAGCAAGAGTTTCAGAGGTCAGATCGCTCCGTCCAGCGTCTCTATGACCAGTAACAGTGAGTTAGAGCTTCTGAGCGGTCTAAAGGAGCTTTTTCCTGCTTATGTTGAAAACCTTATTTCTGGGTCAGAGAAAGTCGTTTTATGCAATGGGAAGAGAAATAGTGAAAAACATAATAATTTTGTTTTGTGCATGAATAAAATCCTCTTTGCAATGCAAAAACACACTTCTCGCTGTGTTAGAAGTTTTTTGCATATCCCTTTAGGCAAGAGTTTCAGTGGTCAGATCGCTCCGTCCAGCGTCTCTATGACCAGTAACAGTGATTTAGAGCTTCTGAGCGGTCTAACGGAGCTTATACCTGCTTATGTTGAAAACCTTATTTCTGGGTCAGAGAAAGTCGTTTTATGCAATGGGAAGAGAAATAGTGAAAAACATAAAAAAAAATTTTTGTGCATGAATAAAATCCTGTTTGCAATGCAAAAAGACACTTCTCGCTGTATTAGAAGTTTTTTAGCACATCCCATTAGGCAAGAGTTACAGTTGTCAGATCGCTCTGTCCAGCGTCTCTATGACCAGTAACAGTGATTTAGAGCTTCTGAGCGGTCTAACGGAGCTTATACCTGCTTACGTTGAAAACCTTATTTCTGGGTCAGAGAAAGTCGTTTTATGCAATGGGAAGAGAAATAGTGAAAAACATAATAATTTTGTTTTGTGCATGAATAAAATCCTCTTTGCAATGCAAAAACACAATTCTCGCTGTGTTAGAAGTTTTTTGCACATCCCTTTAGGCAAGAGTTTCAGTGGTCAGATCGCTCCGTCCAGCGTCTCTATGAGCAGTAACAGTGAGTTAGAGCTTCTGAGCGGTCTAACGGAGCTTATACCTGCTTATGTTGAAAACCTTATTTCTGGGTCAGAGAAAGTCGTTTTATGCAATGGGAAGAGAAATAGTGAAAAACATAAAAAAAAAAATTTGTGCATTAATAAAATACTGTTTGCAATGCAAAAATACACTTCTCGCTGTGTTAGAAGTTTTTTAGCACATCCCTTTAAGCAAGAGTTTCAGTGGTCAGATCGCTCCGTCCAGCGTCTCTATGACCAGTAACAGTGATTTAGAGCTTCTGAGCGGTCTAACGGAGCTTATACCTGCTTATGTTGAAAACCTTATTTCTAGGTCAGAGAAAGTCGTTTTATGCAATGGGAAGAGAAATAGTGAAAAACATCATAATTTTGTTTTGTGCATGAATAAAATCCTGTTTGCAATGCAAAAACACACTTTTCGCTGTGTTAGAAGTTTTTTGCACATCCCTTTAGGCAAGAGTTTCAGTGGTCAGATCTCTCCGTCCAGCGTCTCTATGACCAGTAACAGTGATTTAGAGCTTCTGAGGGGTCTAACGGAGCTTATACCTGCTTATGTTGAAAACCTTATTTCTGGGTCAGAGAAAGTCGTTTTATGCAATGGGAAGAGAAATAGTGAAAAACATAATAATTTTGTTTTGTGCATGAACAAAATCCTGTTTGCAATGCAAAGACACACTTCTCGCTGTGTTAGAAGTTTTTTGCACATCCCTTTAGGCAAGAGTTTCAGTGGTCAGATCTCTCCGTCCAGCGTCTCTATGACCAGTAACAGTGATTTAGAGCTTCTGAACGGTCTAACGGAGCTTATACCTGCTTATGTTGAAAACCTTATTTCTGGGTCAGAGAAAGTCGTTTTATGCAATGGGAATAGAAATAGTGAAAAATATATAAAAAAAAATTTGTGCATTAATAAAATCCTGTTTGCAATGCAAAAACACACTTCTCGCTGTGTTAGAAGTTTTTTTAGCACATCCCTTTAAGCAAGAGTTTCAGAGGTCAGATCGCTCCGTCCAGCGTCTCTATGACCAGTAACAGTGAGTTAGAGCTTCTGAGCGGTCTAAAGGAGCTTTTTCCTGCTTATGTTGAAAACCTTATTTCTGGGTCAGAGAAAGTCGTTTTATGCAATGGGAAGAGAAATAGTGAAAAACATAATAATTTTGTTTTGTGCATGAATAAAATCCTCTTTGCAATGCAAAAACACACTTCTCGCTGTGTTAGAAGTTTTTTGCATATCCCTTTAGGCAAGAGTTTCAGTGGTCAGATCGCTCCGTCCAGCGTCTCTATGACCAGTAACAGTGATTTAGAGCTTCTGAGCGGTCTAACGGAGCTTATACCTGCTTATGTTGAAAACCTTATTTCTGGGTCAGAGAAAGTCGTTTTATGCAATGGGAAGAGAAATAGTGAAAAACATAAAAAAAAAAAAATTGTGCATTAATAAAATCCTGTTTGCAATGCAAAAACACACCTCGCTGTGTTAGAAGTTTTTTAGCACATCCCTTTAAGCAAGAGTTTCAGTGGTCAGATCTCTCCGTCCAGCGTATCTATGACTAGTAACAGTGATTTAGAGCTTCTGAGCGGTCTAACGGAGCTTTTTCCTGCTTATGTTGAAAACCTTATTTCTGGGTCAGAGAAAGTCGTTTTATGCAATGGGAAGAGAAATCGTGAAAAACATAATAATTTTGTTTTGTGCATGAATAAAATCCTGTTTGCAATGCAAAAACACACTTCTCGCTATGTTAGAAGTTTTTTAGCACATCCCTTTAGGCAAGAGTTTCAGTGGTCAGATCTCTCCGTCCAGCGTCTCTATGACCAGTAACAGTGATTTAGAGCTTCTGAGCGGTCTAACGGAGCTTATACCTGCTTATGTTGAAAACCTTATTTCTGGGACAGAGAAAGTCGTTTTATGCAATGGGAAGAGAAATAGTGAAAAACAAACAAAAAAAATTTTGTGCATGAACAAAAATCCTGTTTGCAATGAAAAAGGACACTTCTCGCTGTAATAGAAGTTTTTTAGCACATCCCTTTAGGCAAGAGTTTCAGTGGTCAGAACGCTCTGTCCATCGTCTCTATGACCAGTAACAGTGATTTAGAGCTTCTGAGCGGTCTAACGGAGCTTATACATGCTTATGTTGAAAACCTTATTTCTAGGTCAGAGAAAGTCGTTTTATGCAATGGAAAGAGAAATAGTGAAAAACATAATAATTTTGTTTTGTGCATGAATAAAATCCTGTTTGCAATAAAAAAGGACACTTCTCGCTGTGTTAGAAGTTTTTTAGCACATCCCTTTAAGCAAGAGTTTCAGTGGTCAGATCGCTCCGTCCAGCGTCTCTATGACCAGTAACAGTGATTTAGAGCTTCTGAGCGGTCTAACGGAGCTTATACCTGCTTATGTTGAAAACCTTATTTCTAGGTCAGAGAAAGTCGTTTTATGCAATGGGAAGAGAAATAGTGAAAAACATAATAATTTTGTTTTGTGCATGAATAAAATCCTGTTTGCAATGCAAAAACACACTTTTCGCTGTGTTAGAAGTTTTTTGCACGTCCCTTTAGGCAAGAGTTTCAGTGGTCAGATCTCTCCGTCCAGCGTCTCTATGAGCAGTAACAGTGAGTTAGAGCTTCTGAGCGGTCTAACGGAGCTTATACCTTCTTACGTTGAAAACCTTATTTCTGGGTCAGAGAAAGTCGTTTTATGCAATGGGAAGAGAAATAGTGAAAAACAAACAAAAAAAATTTTGTGCATGAACAAAATCCTGTTTGCAATGCAAAAACACACTTCTCGCTGTGTTAGAAGTTTTTTGCACATCCCTTTAGGCAAGAGTTTCAGTGGTCAGATCTCTCCGTCCAGCGTCTCTATGACCAGTAACAGTGATTTAGAGCTTCTGAGCGGTCTAACGGAGCTTATACCTGCTTACGTTGAAAACCTTATTTCTGGGTCAGAGAAAGTCGTTTTATGCAATGGGAAGAGAAATAGTGAAAAACATATTAATTTTGTTTTGTGCATGAATAAAATCCTGTTTGCAATGCAAAAACACACTTCTCGCTGTGTTAGAAGTTTTTTGCACATCCCTTTAGGCAAGAGTTTCAATGTTCAGATCTCTCCGTCCAGCGTCTCTATGACCAGTAACAGTGATTTAGAGCTTCTGAGCGGTCTAAAGGAGCTTATACCTGCTTATGTTGAAAACCTTATTTCTGGATCAGAGAAAGTCGTTTTATGCAATGGGAAGAGAAATAGTGAAAAACATAATAATTTTGTTTTGTGCATGAACAAAATCCTGTTTACAATGCAAAAACACACTTCTCGCTGTGTTAGAAGTTTTTTGCACATCCCTTTAGGCAAGAGTTTCAGTGGTCAGATCTCTCCGTCCAGCGTCTCTATGACCAGTAACAGTGATTTAGAGCTTCTGAGCGGTCTAACGGAGCTTATACCTGCTTATGTTGAAAACCTTTTTTCTGGGTCAGAGAAAGTCGTTTTATGCAATGGGAAGAGAAATAGTGAAAAACAAACAAAAAAAATTTTGTGCATGAATAAAATCCTGTTTGCAATAAAAAAGGACACTTCTCGCTGTAATAGAAGTTTTTTAGCACATCCCTTTAGGCAAGAGTTTCAGTGGTCAGAACGCTCTGTCCATCGTCTCTATGACCAGTAACAGTGATTTAGAGCTTCTGAGCGGTCTAACGGAGCTTATACCTGCTTATGTTGAAAACCTTATTTCTAGGTCAGAGAAAGTCGTTTTATGCAATGGAAAGAGAAATAGTGAAAAACATAATAATTTTGTTTTGTGCATGAATAAAATCCTGTTTGCAATGCAAAAACACACTTCTCGCTGTGTTAGAAGTTTTTTAGCACATCCCTTTAAGCAAGAGTTTCAGTGGTCAGATCGCTCCGTCCAGCGTCTCTATGACCAGTAACAGTGATTTAGAGCTTCTGAGCGGTCTAACGGAGCTTATACCTGCTTATGTTGAAAACCTTATTTCTAGGTCAGAGAAAGTCGTTTTATGCAATGGGAAGAGAAATAGTGAAAAACATAATAATTTTGTTTTGTGCATGAATAAAATCCTGTTTGCAATGCAAAAACACACTTTTCGCTGTGTTAGAAGTTTTTTGCACATCCCTTTAGGCAAGAGTTTCAGTGGTCAGATCTCTCCGTCCAGCGTCTCTATGAGCAGTAACAGTGAGTTAGAGCTTCTGAGCGGTCTAACGGAGCTTATACCTTCTTACGTTGAAAACCTTATTTCTGGGTCAGAGAAAGTCGTTTTATGCAATGGGAAGAGAAATAGTGAAAAACAAACAAAAAAAATTTTGTGCATGAATAAAATCCTGTTTGCAATGCAAAAAGACACTTCTCGCTGTGTTAGAAGTTTTTTAGCACATCCCATTAGGCAAGAGTTACAGTTGTCAGATCGCTCTGTCCAGCGTCTCTATGACCAGTAACAGTGATTTAGAGCTTCTGAGCGGTCTAACGGAGCTTATACCTGCTTACGTTGAAAACCTTATTTCTGGGTCAGAGAAAGTCGTTTTATGCAATGGGAAGAGAAATAGTGAAAAACATATTAATTTTGTTTTGTGCATGAATAAAATCCTGTTTGCAATGCAAAAACACACTTCTCGCTGTGTTAGAAGTTTTTTGCACATCCCTTTAGGCAAGAGTTTCAATGTTCAGATCTCTCCGTCCAGCGTCTCTATGACCAGTAACAGTGATTTAGAGCTTCTGAGCGGTCTAAAGGAGCTTATACCTGCTTATGTTGAAAACCTTATTTCTGGATCAGAGAAAGTCGTTTTATGCAATGGGAAGAGAAATAGTGAAAAACATAATAATTTTGTTTTGTGCATGAACAAAATCCTGTTTGCAATGCAAAAACACACTTCTCGCTGTGTTAGAAGTTTTTTGCACATCCCTTTAGGCAAGAGTTTCAGTGGACAGATCTCTCCGTCCAGCGTCTCTATGACCAGTAACAGTGAGTTAGAGCTTCTGAGCGGTCTAAAGGAGCTTTTTCCTGCTTATGTTGAAAACCTTATTTCTGGGTCAGAGAAAGTCGTTTTATGCAATGGGAAGAGAAATAGTGAAAAACAAACAAAAAAAATTTTGTGCATGAATTAAATCCTGTTTGCAATTCAAAAAGACACTTCTCGCTGTGTTAGAAGTTTTTTAGCACATCCCTTTAGGCAAGATTTACAGTTGTCAGATCGCTCTGTCCAGCGTCTCTATGACCAGTAACAGTGATTTAGAGCTTCTGAGCGGTCTAACGGAGCTTATACCTGCTTACGTTGAAAACCTTATTTCTGGGTCAGAGAAAGTCGTTTTATGCAATGGGAAGAGAAATAGTGAAAAACATATTAATTTTGTTTTGTGCATGAATAAAATCCTGTTTGCAATGCAAAAACACACTTCTCGCTGTGTTAGAAGTTTTTTGCACATCCCTTTAGGCAAGAGTTTCAGTGGTCAGATCTCTCCGTCCAGCGTCTCTATGACTAGTAACAGTGATTTAGAGCTTCTGAGTGGTCTAACGGAGCTTATACCTGCTTATGTTGAAAACCTTATTTCTGGGTCAGAGAAAGTCGTTTTATGCAATGGGAAGAGAAATAGTGAAAAACATAAAAAAAAAAAATTGTGCATTAATAAAATCCTGTTTGCAATGCAAAAACACACCTCGCTGTGTTAGAAGTTTTTTAGCACATCCCTTTAAGCAAGAGTTTCAGTGGTCAGATCTCTCCGTCCAGCGTATCTATGACTAGTAACAGTGATTTAGAGCTTCTGAGCGGTCTAACGGAGCTTTTTCCTGCTTATGTTGAAAACCTTATTTCTGGGTCAGAGAAAGTCGTTTTATGCAATGGGAAGAGAAATAGTGAAAAACATAATAATTTTGTTTTGTGCATGAATAAAATCCTGTTTGCAATGCAAAAACACACTTCTCGCTGTGTTAGAAGTTTTTTAGCACATCCCTTTAGGCAAGAGTTTCAGTGGTCAGATCTCTCCGTCCAGCGTCTCTATGACCAGTAACAGTGATTTAGAGCTTCTGAGCGGTCTAACGGAGCTTATACCTGCTTATGTTGAAAACCTTATTTCTGGGTCAGAGAAAGTCGTTTTATGCAATGGGAAGAGAAATAGTGAAAAACAAAAAAAAAAAATTTTGTGCATGAATAAAATCCTGTTTGCAATGCAAAAAGACACTTCTCGCTGTATTAGAAGTTTTTTAGCACATCCCTTTAGGCAAGAGTTTCAGTGGTCAGATCGCTATGTCCAGCGTCTCTATCGCCAGTAACAGTGATTTAGAGCTTCTGAGCGATCTAACGGAGCTTATAACTGCTTACGTTGAAAACCTTATTTCTGGGTCAGAGAAAGTCGTTTTATGCAATGGGAAGAGAAATAGTGAAAAACATAATAATTTTGTTTTGTGCATGAATAAAATCCTGTTTGCAATGCAAAAAGACACTTCTCGCTGTGTTAGAAGTTCTTTAGCACATCCCTTTAGGCAAGAGTTTCAGTGGTCAGATCTCTCCGTCCAGCGTCTCTATGACCAGTAACAGTGATTTAGAGCTTCTGAGCGGTCTAACGGAGCTTATACCTGCTTATGTTGAAAACCTTATTTCTGGGTCAGAGAAAGTCGTTTTATGCAATGGGAAGAGAAATAGTGAAAAACAAACAAAAAAAATTTTGTGCATGAATAAAATCCTGTTTGCAATGCAAAAAGACACTTCTCGCTGTATTAGAAGTTTTTTAGCACATCCCTTTAGGCAAGAGTTTCAGTGGTCAGATCGCTATGTCCAGCGTCTCTATCGCCAGTAACAGTGATTTAGAGCTTCTGAGCGGTCTAACGGAGCTTATACCTGCTTCCGTTGAAAACCTTATTTCTGGGTCAGAGAAAGTCGTTTTATGCAATGGGAAGAGAAATAGTGAAAAACATATTAATTTTGTTTTGTGCATGAATAAAATCCTGTTTGCAATGCAAAAACACACTTCTCGCTGTGTTAGAAGTTTTTTGCACATCCCTTTAGGCAAGAGTTTCAATGTTCAGATCTCTCCGTCCAGCGTCTCTATGACCAGTAACAGTGATTTAGAGCTTCTGAGCGGTCTAAAGGAGCTTATACCTGCTTATGTTGAAAACCTTATTTCTGGGTCAGAGAAAGTCGTTTTATGCAATGGGAAGAGAAATAGTGAAAAACATAATAATTTTGTTTTGTGCATGAACAAAATCCTGTTTGCAATGCAAAAACACACTTCTCGCTGTGTTAGAAGTTTTTTGCACATCCCTTTAGGCAAGAGTTTCAGTGGTCAGATCTCTCCGTCCAGCGTCTCTATGACCAGTAACAGTGATTTAGAGCTTCTGAGCGGTCTAACGGAGCTTATACCTGCTTATGTTGAAAACCTTATTTCTGGGTCAGAGAAAGTCGTTTTATGCAATGGGAAGAGAAATAGTGAAAAACAAACAAAAAAATTTTTGTGCATGAATAAAATCCTGTTTGCAATGCAAAAAGACACTTCTCGCTGTGTTAGAAGTTTTTTAGCACATCCCATTAGGCAAGAGTTACAGTTGTCAGATCGCTCTGTCCAGCGTCTCTATGACCAGTAACAGTGATTTAGAGCTTCTGAGCGGTCTAACGGAGCTTATACCTGCTTATGTTGAAAACCTTATTTCTAGGTCAGAGAAAGTCGTTTTATGCAATGGAAAGAGAAATAGTGAAAAACATAATAATTTTGTTTTGTGCATGAATAAAATCCTGTTTGCAATGCAAAAACATACTTCTCGCTGTGTTAGAAGTTTTTTGCACATCCCTTTAGGCAAGAGTTTCAGTGGTCAGATCTCGCCGTCCAGCGTCTCTATGACCAGTAACAGTGATTTAGAGCTTCTGAGCGGTCTAACGGAGCTTATACCTGCTTATGTTGAAAACCTTATTTCTGGGTCAGAGAAAGTCGTTTTATGCAATGGGAAGAGAAATAGTGAAAAACAAACAAAAAAATTTTTGTACATGAATAAAATCCTGTTTGCAATGCAAAAAGACACTTCTCGCTGTATTAGAAGTTTTTTAGCACATCCCTTTAGGCAAGAGTTTCAGTGGTCAGATCGCTATGTCCAGCGTCTCTATCGCCAGTAACAGTGATTTAGAGCTTCTGAGCGATCTAACGGAGCTTATAACTGCTTACGTTGAAAACCTTATTTCTGGGTCAGAGAAAGTCGTTTTATGCAATGGGAAGAGAAATAGTGAAAAACATAATAATTTTGTTTTGTGCATGAATAAAATCCTGTTTGCAATGCAAAAAGACACTTCTCGCTGTGTTAGAAGTTCTTTAGCACATCCCTTTAGGCAAGAGTTTCAGTGGTCAGATCTCTCCGTCCAGCGTCTCTATGACCAGTAACAGTGATTTAGAGCTTCTGAGCGGTCTAACGGAGCTTATACCTGCTTATGTTGAAAACCTTATTTCTGGGTCAGAGAAAGTCGTTTTATGCAATGGGAAGAGAAATAGTGAAAAACAAACAAAAAAATTTTTGTGCATGAATAAAATCCTGTTTGCAATGCAAAAAGACACTTCTCGCTGTGTTAGAAGTTTTTTAGCACATCCCATTAGGCAAGAGTTACAGTTGTCAGATCGCTCTGTCCAGCGTCTCTATGACCAGTAACAGTGATTTAGAGCTTCTGAGCGGTCTAACGGAGCTTATACCTGCTTATGTTGAAAACCTTATTTCTAGGTCAGAGAAAGTCGTTTTATGCAATGGAAAGAGAAATAGTGAAAAACATAATAATTTTGTTTTGTGCATGAATAAAATCCTGTTTGCAATGCAAAAACATACTTCTCGCTGTGTTAGAAGTTTTTTGCACATCCCTTTAGGCAAGAGTTTCAGTGGTCAGATCTCGCCGTCCAGCGTCTCTATGACCAGTAACAGTGATTTAGAGCTTCTGAGCGGTCTAACGGAGCTTATACCTGCTTATGTTGAAAACCTTATTTCTGGGTCAGAGAAAGTCGTTTTATGCAATGGGAAGAGAAATAGTGAAAAACAAACAAAAAAATTTTTGTACATGAATAAAATCCTGTTTGCAATGCAAAAAGACACTTCTCGCTGTGTTAGAAGTTTTTTAGCACATCCCATTAGGCAAGAGTTACAGTTGTCAGATCGCTCTGTCCAGCGTCTCTATGACCAGTAACAGTGATTTAGAGCTTCTGAGCGGTCTAACGGAGCTTATACCTGCTTACGTTGAAAACCTTATTTCTGGGTCAGAGAAAGTCGTTTTATGCAATGGGAAGAGAAATAGTGAAAAACATAATAATTTTGTTTTGTGCATGAATAAAATCCTCTTTGCAATGCAAAAACACAATTCTCGCTGTGTTAGAAGTTTTTTGCACATCCCTTTAGGCAAGAGTTTCAGTGGTCAGATCGCTCCGTCCAGCGTCTCTATGAGCAGTAACAGTGAGTTAGAGCTTCTGAGCGGTCTAACGGAGCTTATACCTGCTTATGTTGAAAACCTTATTTCTGGGTCAGAGAAAGTCGTTTTATGCAATGGGAAGAGAAATAGTGAAAAACATAAAAAAAAAAAATTTGTGCATTAATAAAATCCTGTTTGCAATGCAAAAATACACTTCTCGCTGTGTTAGAAGTTTTTTAGCACATCCCTTTAAGCAAGAGTTTCAGTGGTCAGATCGCTCCGTCCAGCGTCTCTATGACCAGTAACAGTGATTTAGAGCTTCTGAGCGGTCTAACGGAGCTTATACCTGCTTATGTTGAAAACCTTATTTCTAGGTCAGAGAAAGTCGTTTTATGCAATGGGAAGAGAAATAGTGAAAAACATCATAATTTTGTTTTGTGCATGAATAAAATCCTGTTTGCAATGCAAAAACACACTTTTCGCTGTGTTAGAAGTTTTTTGCACATCCCTTTAGGCAAGAGTTTCAGTGGTCAGATCTCTCCGTCCAGCGTCTCTATGACCAGTAACAGTGATTTAGAGCTTCTGAGGGGTCTAACGGAGCTTATACCTGCTTATGTTGAAAACCTTATTTCTGGGTCAGAGAAAGTCGTTTTATGCAATGGGAAGAGAAATAGTGAAAAACATAATAATTTTGTTTTGTGCATGAACAAAATCCTGTTTGCAATGCAAAGACACACTTCTCGCTGTGTTAGAAGTTTTTTGCACATCCCTTTAGGCAAGAGTTTCAGTGGTCAGATCTCTCCGTCCAGCGTCTCTATGACCAGTAACAGTGATTTAGAGCTTCTGAACGGTCTAACGGAGCTTATACCTGCTTATGTTGAAAACCTTATTTCTGGGTCAGAGAAAGTCGTTTTATGCAATGGGAATAGAAATAGTGAAAAATATAAAAAAAAAAATTTGTGCATTAATAAAATCCTGTTTGCAATGCAAAAACACACTTCTCGCTGTGTTAGAAGTTTTTTGCACATCCCTTTAGGCAAGAGTTTCAGTGGTCAGATCGCTCCGTCCAGCGTCTCTATGAGCAGTAACAGTGAGTTAGAGCTTCTGAGCGGTCTAACGGAGCTTATACCTGCTTATGTTGAAAACCTTATTTCTGGGTCAGAGAAAGTCGTTTTATGCAATGGGAAGAGAAATAGTGAAAAACATAAAAAAAAAAAATTTGTGCATTAATAAAATCCTGTTTGCAATGCAAAAATACACTTCTCGCTGTGTTAGAAGTTTTTTAGCACATCCCTTTAAGCAAGAGTTTCAGTGGTCAGATCGCTCCGTCCAGCGTCTCTATGACCAGTAACAGTGATTTAGAGCTTCTGAGCGGTCTAACGGAGCTTATACATGCTTATGTTGAAAACCTTATTTCTAGGTCAGAGAAAGTCGTTTTATGCAATGGGAAGAGAAATAGTGAAAAACATCATAATTTTGTTTTGTGCATGAATAAAATCCTGTTTGCAATGCAAAAACACACTTTTCGCTGTGTTAGAAGTTTTTTGCACATCCCTTTAGGCAAGAGTTTCAGTGGTCAGATCTCTCCGTCCAGCGTCTCTATGACCAGTAACAGTGATTTAGAGCTTCTGAGGGGTCTAACGGAGCTTATACCTGCTTATGTTGAAAACCTTATTTCTGGGTCAGAGAAAGTCGTTTTATGCAATGGGAAGAGAAATAGTGAAAAACATAATAATTTTGTTTTGTGCATGAACAAAATCCTGTTTGCAATGCAAAGACACACTTCTCGCTGTGTTAGAAGTTTTTTGCACATCCCTTTAGGCAAGAGTTTCAGTGGTCAGATCTCTCCGTCCAGCGTCTCTATGACCAGTAACAGTGATTTAGAGCTTCTGAACGGTCTAACGGAGCTTATACCTGCTTATGTTGAAAACCTTATTTCTGGGTCAGAGAAAGTCGTTTTATGCAATGGGAATAGAAATAGTGAAAAATATAAAAAAAAAAATTTGTGCATTAATAAAATCCTGTTTGCAATGCAAAAACACACTTCTCGCTGTGTTAGAAGTTTTTTTAGCACATCCCTTTAAGCAAGAGTTTCAGAGGTCAGATCGCTCCGTCCAGCGTCTCTATGACCAGTAACAGTGAGTTAGAGCTTCTGAGCGGTCTAACGGAGCTTATACCTGCTTATGTTGAAAACCTTATTTCTGGGTCAGAGAAAGTCGTTTTATGCAATGGGAAGAGAAATAGTGAAAAACAAACAAAAAAAATTTTGTGCATGAATAAAATCCTGTTTGCAATGCAAAAAGACACTTCTCGCTGTATTAGAAGTTTTTTAGCACATCCCTTTAGGCAAGAGTTTCAGTGGTCAGATCGCTATGTCCAGCGTCTCTATCGCCAGTAACAGTGATTTAGAGCTTCTGAGCGATCTAACGGAGCTTATAACTGCTTACGTTGAAAACCTTATTTCTGGGTCAGAGAAAGTCGTTTTATGCAATGGGAAGAGAAATAGTGAAAAACATAATAATTTTGTTTTGTGCATGAACAAAATCCTGTTTGCAATGCAAAAACACACTTCTCGCTGTGTTAGAAGTTTTTTGCACATCCCTTTAGGCAAGAGTTTCAGTGGTCAGATCTCTCCGTCCAGCGTCTCTATGACCAGTAACAGTGATTTAGAGCTTCTGAGCGGTCTAACGGAGCTTATACCTGCTTATGTTGAAAACCTTATTTCTGGGTCAGAGAAAGTCGTTTTATGCAATGGGAAGAGAAATAGTGAAAAACAAACAAAAAAAATTTTGTGCATGAATAAAATCCTGTTTGCAATGCAAAAAGACACTTCTCGCTGTGTTAGAAGTTTTTTAGCACATCCCATTAGGCAAGAGTTACAGTTGTCAGATCGCTCTGTCCAGCGTCTCTATGACCAGTAACAGTGATTTAGAGCTTCTGAGCGGTCTAACGGAGCTTATACCTGCTTACGTTGAAAACCTTATTTCTGGGTCAGAGAAAGTCGTTTTATGCAATGGGAAGAGAAATAGTGAAAAACATATTAATTTTGTTTTGTGCATGAATAAAATCCTGTTTGCAATGCAAAAACACACTTCTCGCTGTGTTAGAAGTTTTTTGCACATCCCTTTAGGCAAGAGTTTCAATGTTCAGATCTCTCCGTCCAGCGTCTCTATGACCAGTAACAGTGATTTAGAGCTTCTGAGCGGTCTAACGGAGCTTATACCTGCTTATGTTGAAAACCTTATTTCTGGGTCAGAGAAAGTCGTTTTATGCAATGGGAAGAGAAATAGTGAAAAACAAACAAAAAAAATTTTGTGCATGAATAAAATCCTGTTTGCAATGAAAAAGGACACTTCTCGCTGTAATAGAAGTTTTTTAGCACATCCCTTTAGGCAAGAGTTTCAGTGGTCAGAACGCTCTGTCCATCGTCTCTATGACCAGTAACAGTGATTTAGAGCTTCTGAGCGGTCTAACGGAGCTTATACCTGCTTATGTTGAAAACCTTATTTCTAGGTCAGAGAAAGTCGTTTTATGCAATGGAAAGAGAAATAGTGAAAAACATAATAATTTTGTTTTGTGCATGAATAAAATCCTGTTTGCAATGCAAAAACACACTTCTCGCTGTGTTAGAAGTTTTTTGCACATCCCTTTAGGCAAGAGTTTCAGTGGTCAGATCTCGCCGTCCAGCGTCTCTATGACCAGTAACAGTGATTTAGAGCTTCTGAGCGGTCTAACGGAGCTTATACCTGCTTATGTTGAAAACCTTATTTCTGGGTCAGAGAAAGTCGTTTTATGCAATGGGAAGAGAAATAGTGAAAAACAAACAAAAAAATTTTTGTGCATGAATAAAATCCTGTTTGCAATGCAAAAAGACACTTCTCGCTGTATTAGAAGTTTTTTAGCACATCCCATTAGGCAAGAGTTACAGTTGTCAGATCGCTCTGTCCAGCGTCTCTATGACCAGTAACAGTGATTTAGAGCTTCTGAGCGGTCTAACGGAGCTTATACCTGCTTACGTTGAAAACCTTATTTCTGGGTCAGAGAAAGTCGTTTTATGCAATGGGAAGAGAAATAGTGAAAAACATAATAATTTTGTTTTGTGCATGAATAAAATCCTCTTTGCAATGCAAAAACACAATTCTCGCTGTGTTAGAAGTTTTTTGCACATCCCTTTAGGCAAGAGTTTCAGTGGTCAGATCGCTCCGTCCAGCGTCTCTATGAGCAGTAACAGTGAGTTAGAGCTTCTGAGCGGTCTAACGGAGCTTATACCTGCTTATGTTGAAAACCTTATTTCTGGGTCAGAGAAAGTCGTTTTATGCAATGGGAAGAGAAATAGTGAAAAACATAAAAAAAAAAATTTGTGCATTAATAAAATCCTGTTTGCAATGCAAAAATACACTTCTCGCTGTGTTAGAAGTTTTTTAGCACATCCCTTTAAGCAAGAGTTTCAGTGGTCAGATCGCTCCGTCCAGCGTCTCTATGACCAGTAACAGTGATTTAGAGCTTCTGAGCGGTCTAACGGAGCTTATACCTGCTTATGTTGAAAACCTTATTTCTAGGTCAGAGAAAGTCGTTTTATGCAATGGGAAGAGAAATAGTGAAAAACATCATAATTTTGTTTTGTGCATGAATAAAATCCTGTTTGCAATGCAAAAACACACTTTTCGCTGTGTTAGAAGTTTTTTGCACATCCCTTTAGGCAAGAGTTTCAGTGGTCAGATCTCTCCGTCCAGCGTCTCTATGACCAGTAACAGTGATTTAGAGCTTCTGAGGGGTCTAACGGAGCTTATACCGCTTATGTTGAAAACCTTATTTCTGGGTCAGAGAAAGTCGTTTTATGCAATGGGAAGAGAAATAGTGAAAAACATAATAATTTTGTTTTGTGCATGAACAAAATCCTGTTTGCAATGCAAAGACACACTTCTCGCTGTGTTAGAAGTTTTTTGCACATCCCTTTAGGCAAGAGTTTCAGTGGTCAGATCTCTCCGTCCAGCGTCTCTATGACCAGTAACAGTGATTTAGAGCTTCTGAACGGTCTAACGGAGCTTATACCTGCTTATGTTGAAAACCTTATTTCTGGGTCAGAGAAAGTCGTTTTATGCAATGGGAATAGAAATAGTAAAAAAAAATATAAAAAAAAAAATTTGTGCATTAATAAAATCCTGTTTGCAATGCAAAAACACACTTCTCGCTGTGTTAGAAGTTTTTTTAGCACATCCCTTTAAGCAAGAGTTTCAGAGGTCAGATCGCTCCGTCCAGCGTCTCTATGACCAGTAACAGTGAGTTAGAGCTTCTGAGCGGTCTAAAGGAGCTTTTTCCTGCTTATGTTGAAAACCTTATTTCTGGGTCAGAGAAAGTCGTTTTATGCAATGGGAAGAGAAATAGTGAAAAACAAACAAAAAAAATTTTGTGCATGAATAAAATCTTGTTTGCAATGCAAAAAGACACTTCTCGCTGTGTTAGAAGTTTTTTAGCACATCCCATTAGGCAAGAGTTACAGTTGTCAGATCGCTCTGTCCAGCGTCTCTATGACCAGTAACAGTGATTTAGAGCTTCTGAGCGGTCTAACGGAGCTTATACCTGCTTACGTTGAAAACCTTATTTTTGGGTCAGAGAAAGTCGTTTTATGCAATGGGAAGAGAAATAGTGAAAAACATAATAATTTTGTTTTGTGCATGAATAAAATCCTCTTTGCAATGCAAAAACACAATTCTCGCTGTGTTAGAAGTTTTTTGCACATCCCTTTAGGCAAGAGTTTCAGTGGTCAGATCGCTCCGTCCAGCGTCTCTATGACCAGTAACAGTGAGTTAGAGCTTCTGAGCGGTCTAACGGAGCTTATACCTGCTTATGTTGAAAACCTTATTTCTGGGTCAGAGAAAGTCGTTTTATGCAATGGGAAGAGAAATAGTGAAAAACATAAAAAAAAAAATTTGTGCATTAATAAAATCCTGTTTGCAATGCAAAAATACACTTCTCGCTGTGTTAGAAGTTTTTTAGCACATCCCTTTAAGCAAGAGTTTCAGTGGTCAGATCTCTCCGTCCAGCGTATCTATGACTAGTAACAGTGATTTAGAGCTTCTGAGCGGTCTAACGGAGCTTTTTCCTGCTTATGTTGAAAACCTTATTTCTGGGTCAGAGAAAGTCGTTTTATGCAATGGGAAGAGAAATAGTGAAAAACATAAAAATTTTGTTTTGTGCATGAATAAAATCCTGTTTGCAATGCAAAAACACACTTCTCGCTGTGTTAGAAGTTTTTTAGCACATCCCTTTAGGCAAGAGTTTCAGTGGTCAGATCTCTCCGTCCAGCGTCTCTATGACCAGTAACAGTGATTTAGAGCTTCTGAGCGGTCTAACGGAGCTTATACCTGCTTATGTTGAAAACCTTATTTCTGGGTCAGAGAAAGTCGTTTTATGCAATGGGAAGAGAAATAGTGAAAAACAAACAAAAAAAATTTTGTGCATGAATAAAATCCTGTTTGCAATGCAAAAAGACACTTCTCGCTGTATTAGAAGTTTTTTAGCACATCCCTTTAGGCAAGAGTTTCAGTGGTCAGATCGCTATGTCCAGCGTCTCTATCGCCAGTAACAGTGATTTAGAGCTTCTGAGCGATCTAACGGAGCTTATAACTGCTTACGTTGAAAACCTTATTTCTGGGTCAGAGAAAGTCGTTTTATGCAATGGGAAGAGAAATAGTGAAAAACATAATAATTTTGTTTTGTGCATGAACAAAATCCTGTTTGCAATGCAAAAACACACTTCTCGCTGTGTTAGAAGTTTTTTGCACATCCCTTTAGGCAAGAGTTTCAGTGGTCAGATCTCTCCGTCCAGCGTCTCTATGACCAGTAACAGTGATTTAGAGCTTCTGAGCGGTCTAACGGAGCTTATACCTGCTTATGTTGAAAACCTTATTTCTGGGTCAGAGAAAGTCGTTTTATGCAATGGGAAGAGAAATAGTGAAAAACAAACAAAAAAAATTTTGTGCATGAATAAAATCCTGTTTGCAATGCAAAAAGACACTTCTCGCTGTGTTAGAAGTTTTTTAGCACATCCCATTAGGCAAGAGTTACAGTTGTCAGATCGCTCTGTCCAGCGTCTCTATGACCAGTAACAGTGATTTAGAGCTTCTGAGCGGTCTAACGGAGCTTATACCTGCTTACGTTGAAAACCTTATTTCTGGGTCAGAGAAAGTCGTTTTATGCAATGGGAAGAGAAATAGTGAAAAAAATATTAATTTTGTTTTGTGCATGAATAAAATCCTGTTTGCAATGCAAAAACACACTTCTCGCTGTGTTAGAAGTTTTTTGCACATCCCTTTAGGCAAGAGTTTCAATGTTCAGATCTCTCCGTCCAGCGTCTCTATGACCAGTAACAGTGATTTAGAGCTTCTGAGCGGTCTAACGGAGCTTATACCTGCTTATGTTGAAAACCTTATTTCTGGGTCAGAGAAAGTCGTTTTATGCAATGGGAAGAGAAATAGTGAAAAACAAACAAAAAAAATTTTGTGCATGAATAAAATCCTGTTTGCAATGAAAAAGGACACTTCTCGCTGTAATAGAAGTTTTTTAGCACATCCCTTTAGGCAAGAGTTTCAGTGGTCAGAACGCTCTGTCCATCGTCTCTATGACCAGTAACAGTGATTTAGAGCTTCTGAGCGGTCTAACGGAGCTTATACCTGCTTATGTTGAAAACCTTATTTCTAGGTCAGAGAAAGTCGTTTTATGCAATGGAAAGAGAAATAGTGAAAAACATAATAATTTTGTTTTGTGCATGAATAAAATCCTGTTTGCAATGCAAAAACACACTTCTCGCTGTGTTAGAAGTTTTTTGCACATCCCTTTAGGCAAGAGTTTCAGTGGTCAGATCTCGCCGTCCAGCGTCTCTATGACCAGTAACAGTGATTTAGAGCTTCTGAGCGGTCTAACGGAGCTTATACCTGCTTATGTTGAAAACCTTATTTCTGGGTCAGAGAAAGTCGTTTTATGCAATGGGAAGAGAAATAGTGAAAAACAAACAAAAAAATTTTTGTGCATGAATAAAATCCTGTTTGCAATGCAAAAAGACACTTCTCGCTGTATTAGAAGTTTTTTAGCACATCCCATTAGGCAAGAGTTACAGTTGTCAGATCGCTCTGTCCAGCGTCTCTATGACCAGTAACAGTGATTTAGAGCTTCTGAGCGGTCTAACGGAGCTTATACCTGCTTACGTTGAAAACCTTATTTCTGGGTCAGAGAAAGTCGTTTTATGCAATGGGAAGAGAAATAGTGAAAAACATAATAATTTTGTTTTGTGCATGAATAAAATCCTCTTTGCAATGCAAAAACACAATTCTCGCTGTGTTAGAAGTTTTTTGCACATCCCTTTAGGCAAGAGTTTCAGTGGTCAGATCGCTCCGTCCAGCGTCTCTATGAGCAGTAACAGTGAGTTAAAGCTTCTGAGCGGTCTAACGGAGCTTATACCTGCTTATGTTGAAAACCTTATTTCTGGGTCAGAGAAAGTCGTTTTATGCAATGGGAAGAGAAATAGTGAAAAACATAAAAAAAAAAATTTGTGCATTAATAAAATCCTGTTTGCAATGCAAAAATACACTTCTCGCTGTGTTAGAAGTTTTTTAGCACATCCCTTTAAGCAAGAGTTTCAGTGGTCAGATCGCTCCGTCCAGCGTCTCTATGACCAGTAACAGTGATTTAGAGCTTCTGAGCGGTCTAACGGAGCTTATACCTGCTTATGTTGAAAACCTTATTTCTAGGTCAGAGAAAGTCGTTTTATGCAATGGGAAGAGAAATAGTGAAAAACATCATAATTTTGTTTTGTGCATGAATAAAATCCTGTTTGCAATGCAAAAACACACTTTTCGCTGTGTTAGAAGTTTTTTGCACATCCCTTTAGGCAAGAGTTTCAGTGGTCAGATCTCTCCGTCCAGCGTCTCTATGACCAGTAACAGTGATTTAGAGCTTCTGAGGGGTCTAACGGAGCTTATACCTGCTTATGTTGAAAACCTTATTTCTGGGTCAGAGAAAGTCGTTTTATGCAATGGGAAGAGAAATAGTGAAAAACATAATAATTTTGTTTTGTGCATGAACAAAATCCTGTTTGCAATGCAAAGACACACTTCTCGCTGTGTTAGAAGTTTTTTGCACATCCCTTTAGGCAAGAGTTTCAGTGGTCAGATCTCTCCGTCCAGCGTCTCTATGACCAGTAACAGTGATTTAGAGCTTCTGAACGGTCTAACGGAGCTTATACCTGCTTATGTTGAAAACCTTATTTCTGGGTCAGAGAAAGTCGTTTTATGCAATGGGAATAGAAATAGTGAAAAATATATAAAAAAAAAATTGTGCATTAATAAAATCCTGTTTGCAATGCAAAAACACACTTCTCGCTGTGTTAGAAGTTTTTTTAGCACATCCCTTTAAGCAAGAGTTTCAGAGGTCAGATCGCTCCGTCCAGCGTCTCTATGACCAGTAACAGTGAGTTAGAGCTTCTGAGCGGTCTAAAGGAGCTTTTTCCTGCTTATGTTGAAAACCTTATTTCTGGGTCAGAGAAAGTCGTTTTATGCAATGGGAAGAGAAATAGTGAAAAACAAACAAAAAAAATTTTGTGCATGAATAAAATCCTGTTTGCAATGCAAAAAGACACTTCTCGCTGTGTTAGAAGTTTTTTAGCACATCCCATTAGGCAAGAGTTACAGTTGTCAGATCGCTCTGTCCAGCGTCTCTATGACCAGTAACAGTGATTTAGAGCTTCTGAGCGGTCTAACGGAGCTTATACCTGCTTACGTTGAAAACCTTATTTCTGGGTCAGAGAAAGTCGTTTTATGCAATGGGAAGAGAAATAGTGAAAAACATAATAATTTTGTTTTGTGCATGAATAAAATCCTCTTTGCAATGCAAAAACACAATTCTCGCTGTGTTAGAAGTTTTTTGCACATCCCTTTAGGCAAGAGTTTCAGTGGTCAGATCTCTCCGTCCAGCGTCTCTATGACCAGTAACAGTGATTTAGAGCTTCTGAGTGGTCTAACGGAGCTTATACCTGCTTATGTTGAAAACCTTATTTCTGGGTCAGAGAAAGTCGTTTTATGCAATGGGAAGAGAAATAGTGAAAAACATAAAAAAAAAAATTTGTGCATGAATAAAATCCTGTTTGCATTGCAAAAACACACTTTTCGCTGTGTTAGAAGTTTTTTGCACATCCCTTTAGTCAAGAGTTTCAGTGGTCAGATCTCTCCGTCCAGCGTCTCTATGACCAGTAACAGTGATTTAGAGCTTCTGAGCGGTCTAACGGAGCTTATACCTGCTTATGTTGAAAACCTTATTTCTGGGTCAGAGAAAGTCGTTTTATGCAATGGGAAGAGAAATAGTGAAAAACATAATAATTTTGTTTTGTGCATGAACAAAATCCTGTTTGCAATGCAAAAACACACTTCTCGCTGTGTTAGAAGTTTTTTGCACATCCCTTTAGGCAAGAGTTTCAGTGGTCAGATCTCTCCGTCCAGCGTCTCTATGACCAGTAACAGTGATTTAGAGCTTCTGAGCGGTCTAACGGAGCTTATACCTGCTTATGTTGAAAACCTTATTTCTGGGTCAGAGAAAGTCGTTTTATGCAATGGGAAGAGAAATAGTGAAAAACAAACAAAAAAAATTTTGTGCATGAATAAAATCCTGTTTGCAATGCAAAAAGACACTTCTCGCTGTATTAGAAGTTTTTTAGCACATCCCTTTAGGCAAGAGTTTCAGTGGTCAGATCGCTATGTCCAGCGTCTCTATCGCCAGTAACAGTGATTTAGAGCTTCTGAGCGATCTAACGGAGCTTATAACTGCTTACGTTGAAAACCTTATTTCTGGGTCAGAGAAAGTCGTTTTATGCAATGGGAAGAGAAATAGTGAAAAACATAATAATTTTGTTTTGTGCATGAACAAAATCCTGTTTGCAATGCAAAAACACACTTCTCGCTGTGTTAGAAGTTTTTTGCACATCCCTTTAGGCAAGAGTTTCAGTGGTCAGATCTCTCCGTCCAGCGTCTCTATGACCAGTAACAGTGATTTAGAGCTTCTGAGCGGTCTAACGGAGCTTATACCTGCTTATGTTGAAAACCTTATTTCTGGGTCAGAGAAAGTCGTTTTATGCAATGGGAAGAGAAATAGTGAAAAACAAACAAAAAAAATTTTGTGCATGAATAAAATCCTGTTTGCAATGCAAAAAGACACTTCTCGCTGTGTTAGAAGTTTTTTAGCACATCCCATTAGGCAAGAGTTACAGTTGTCAGATCGCTCTGTCCAGCGTCTCTATGACCAGTAACAGTGATTTAGAGCTTCTGAGCGGTCTAACGGAGCTTATACCTGCTTACGTTGAAAACCTTATTTCTGGGTCAGAGAAAGTCGTTTTATGCAATGGGAAGAGAAATAGTGAAAAAAATATTAATTTTGTTTTGTGCATGAATAAAATCCTGTTTGCAATGCAAAAACACACTTCTCGCTGTGTTAGAAGTTTTTTGCACATCCCTTTAGGCAAGAGTTTCAATGTTCAGATCTCTCCGTCCAGCGTCTCTATGACCAGTAACAGTGATTTAGAGCTTCTGAGCGGTCTAACGGAGCTTATACCTGCTTATGTTGAAAACCTTATTTCTGGGTCAGAGAAAGTCGTTTTATGCAATGGGAAGAGAAATAGTGAAAAACAAACAAAAAAAATTTTGTGCATGAATAAAATCCTGTTTGCAATGAAAAAGGACACTTCTCGCTGTAATAGAAGTTTTTTAGCACATCCCTTTAGGCAAGAGTTTCAGTGGTCAGAACGCTCTGTCCATCGTCTCTATGACCAGTAACAGTGATTTAGAGCTTCTGAGCGGTCTAACGGAGCTTATACCTGCTTATGTTGAAAACCTTATTTCTAGGTCAGAGAAAGTCGTTTTATGCAATGGAAAGAGAAATAGTGAAAAACATAATAATTTTGTTTTGTGCATGAATAAAATCCTGTTTGCAATGCAAAAACACACTTCTCGCTGTGTTAGAAGTTTTTTGCACATCCCTTTAGGCAAGAGTTTCAGTGGTCAGATCTCGCCGTCCAGCGTCTCTATGACCAGTAACAGTGATTTAGAGCTTCTGAGCGGTCTAACGGAGCTTATACCTGCTTATGTTGAAAACCTTATTTCTGGGTCAGAGAAAGTCGTTTTATGCAATGGGAAGAGAAATAGTGAAAAACAAACAAAAAAATTTTTGTGCATGAATAAAATCCTGTTTGCAATGCAAAAAGACACTTCTCGCTGTATTAGAAGTTTTTTAGCACATCCCATTAGGCAAGAGTTACAGTTGTCAGATCGCTCTGTCCAGCGTCTCTATGACCAGTAACAGTGATTTAGAGCTTCTGAGCGGTCTAACGGAGCTTATACCTGCTTACGTTGAAAACCTTATTTCTGGGTCAGAGAAAGTCGTTTTATGCAATGGGAAGAGAAATAGTGAAAAACATAATAATTTTGTTTTGTGCATGAATAAAATCCTCTTTGCAATGCAAAAACACAATTCTCGCTGTGTTAGAAGTTTTTTGCACATCCCTTTAGGCAAGAGTTTCAGTGGTCAGATCGCTCCGTCCAGCGTCTCTATGAGCAGTAACAGTGAGTTAAAGCTTCTGAGCGGTCTAACGGAGCTTATACCTGCTTATGTTGAAAACCTTATTTCTGGGTCAGAGAAAGTCGTTTTATGCAATGGGAAGAGAAATAGTGAAAAACATAAAAAAAAAAATTTGTGCATTAATAAAATCCTGTTTGCAATGCAAAAATACACTTCTCGCTGTGTTAGAAGTTTTTTAGCACATCCCTTTAAGCAAGAGTTTCAGTGGTCAGATCGCTCCGTCCAGCGTCTCTATGACCAGTAACAGTGATTTAGAGCTTCTGAGCGGTCTAACGGAGCTTATACCTGCTTATGTTGAAAACCTTATTTCTAGGTCAGAGAAAGTCGTTTTATGCAATGGGAAGAGAAATAGTGAAAAACATCATAATTTTGTTTTGTGCATGAATAAAATCCTGTTTGCAATGCAAAAACACACTTTTCGCTGTGTTAGAAGTTTTTTGCACATCCCTTTAGGCAAGAGTTTCAGTGGTCAGATCTCTCCGTCCAGCGTCTCTATGACCAGTAACAGTGATTTAGAGCTTCTGAGGGGTCTAACGGAGCTTATACCTGCTTATGTTGAAAACCTTATTTCTGGGTCAGAGAAAGTCGTTTTATGCAATGGGAAGAGAAATAGTGAAAAACATAATAATTTTGTTTTGTGCATGAACAAAATCCTGTTTGCAATGCAAAGACACACTTCTCGCTGTGTTAGAAGTTTTTTGCACATCCCTTTAGGCAAGAGTTTCAGTGGTCAGATCTCTCCGTCCAGCGTCTCTATGACCAGTAACAGTGATTTAGAGCTTCTGAACGGTCTAACGGAGCTTATACCTGCTTATGTTGAAAACCTTATTTCTGGGTCAGAGAAAGTCGTTTTATGCAATGGGAATAGAAATAGTGAAAAATATATAAAAAAAAAATTGTGCATTAATAAAATCCTGTTTGCAATGCAAAAACACACTTCTCGCTGTGTTAGAAGTTTTTTTAGCACATCCCTTTAAGCAAGAGTTTCAGAGGTCAGATCGCTCCGTCCAGCGTCTCTATGACCAGTAACAGTGAGTTAGAGCTTCTGAGCGGTCTAAAGGAGCTTTTTCCTGCTTATGTTGAAAACCTTATTTCTGGGTCAGAGAAAGTCGTTTTATGCAATGGGAAGAGAAATAGTGAAAAACAAACAAAAAAAATTTTGTGCATGAATAAAATCCTGTTTGCAATGCAAAAAGACACTTCTCGCTGTGTTAGAAGTTTTTTAGCACATCCCATTAGGCAAGAGTTACAGTTGTCAGATCGCTCTGTCCAGCGTCTCTATGACCAGTAACAGTGATTTAGAGCTTCTGAGCGGTCTAACGGAGCTTATACCTGCTTACGTTGAAAACCTTATTTCTGGGTCAGAGAAAGTCGTTTTATGCAATGGGAAGAGAAATAGTGAAAAACATAATAATTTTGTTTTGTGCATGAATAAAATCCTCTTTGCAATGCAAAAACACAATTCTCGCTGTGTTAGAAGTTTTTTGCACATCCCTTTAGGCAAGAGTTTCAGTGGTCAGATCTCTCCGTCCAGCGTCTCTATGACCAGTAACAGTGATTTAGAGCTTCTGAGTGGTCTAACGGAGCTTATACCTGCTTATGTTGAAAACCTTATTTCTGGGTCAGAGAAAGTCGTTTTATGCAATGGGAAGAGAAATAGTGAAAAACATAAAAAAAAAAATTTGTGCATGAATAAAATCCTGTTTGCATTGCAAAAACACACTTTTCGCTGTGTTAGAAGTTTTTTGCACATCCCTTTAGTCAAGAGTTTCAGTGGTCAGATCTCTCCGTCCAGCGTCTCTATGACCAGTAACAGTGATTTAGAGCTTCTGAGCGGTCTAACGGAGCTTATACCTGCTTATGTTGAAAACCTTATTTCTGGGTCAGAGAAAGTCGTTTTATGCAATGGGAAGAGAAATAGTGAAAAACATAATAATTTTGTTTTGTGCATGAACAAAATCCTGTTTGCAATGCAAAAACACACTTCTCGCTGTGTTAGAAGTTTTTTGCACATCCCTTTAGGCAAGAGTTTCAGTGGTCAGATCTCTCCGTCCAGCGTCTCTATGACCAGTAACAGTGATTTAGAGCTTCTGAGCGGTCTAACGGAGCTTATACCTGCTTATGTTGAAAACCTTATTTCTGGGTCAGAGAAAGTCGTTTTATGCAATGGGAATAGAAATAGTGAAAAATATAAAAAAAAAAATTTGTGCATTAATAAAATCCTGTTTGCAATGCAAAAACACACTTCTCGCTGTGTTAGAAGTTTTTTAGCACATCCCTTTAAGCAAGAGTTTCAGAGGTCAGATCGCTCCGTCCAGCGTCTCTATGAGCAGTAACAGTGAGTTAGAGCTTCTGAGCGGTCTAAAGGAGCTTTTTCCTGCTTATGTTGAAAACCTTATTTCTCGGTCAGAGAAAGTCGTTTTATGCAATGGGAAGAGAAATAGTGAAAAACATAATAATTTTGTTTTGTGCATGAACAAAATCCTGTTTGCAATGCAAAAACACACTTCTCGCTGTGTTAGAAGTTTTTTGCACATCCCTTTAGTCAAGAGTTTCAGTGGTCAGATCTCTCCGTCCAGCGTCTCTATGACCAGTAACAGTGATTTAGAGCTTCTGAGCGGTCTAACGGAGCTTATACCTGCTTATGTTGAAAACCTTATTTCTGGGTCAGAGAAAGTCGTTTTATGCAATGGGAAGAGAAATAGTGAAAAACAAACAAAAAAAATTTTATGCATGAATAAAATCCTGTTTGCAATGAAAAAGGACACTTCTCGCTGTAATAGAAGTTTTTTAGCACATCCCTTTAGGCAAGAGTTTCAGTGGTCAGAACGCTCTGTCCATCGTCTCTATGACCAGTAACAGTGATTTAGAGCTTCTGAGCGGTCTAACGGAGCTTATACCTGCTTATGTTGAAAACCTTATTTCTAGGTCAGAGAAAGTCGTTTTATGCAATGGAAAGAGAAATAGTGAAAAACATAATAATTTTGTTTTGTGCATGAATAAAATCCTGTTTGCAATGCAAAAACACACTTCTCGCTGTGTTAGAAGTTTTTTGCACATCCCTTTAGGCAAGAGTTTCAGTGGTCAGATCTCGCCGTCCAGCGTCTCTATGACCAGTAACAGTGATTTAGAGCTTCTGAGCGGTCTAACGGAGCTTATACCTGCTTATGTTGAAAACCTTATTTCTGGGTCAGAGAAAGTCGTTTTATGCAATGGGAAGAGAAATAGTGAAAAACATAATAATTTTGTTTTGTGCATGAATAAAATCCTCTTTGCAATGCAAAAACACACTTCTCGCTGTGTTAGAAGTTTTTTGCATATCCCTTTAGGCAAGAGTTTCAGTGGTCAGATCGCTCCGTCCAGCGTCTCTATGACCAGTAACAGTGATTTAGAGCTTCTGAGCGGTCTAACGGAGCTTATACCTGCTTATGTTGAAAACCTTATTTCTGGGTCAGAGAAAGTCGTTTTATGCAATGGGAAGAGAAATAGTGAAAAACATAAAAAAAAAAAAATTGTGCATTAATAAAATCCTGTTTGCAATGCAAAAACACACCTCGCTGTGTTAGAAGTTTTTTAGCACATCCCTTTAAGCAAGAGTTTCAGTGGTCAGATCTCTCCGTCCAGCGTATCTATGACTAGTAACAGTGATTTAGAGCTTCTGAGCGGTCTAACGGAGCTTTTTCCTGCTTATGTTGAAAACCTTATTTCTGGGTCAGAGAAAGTCGTTTTATGCAATGGGAAGAGAAATCGTGAAAAACATAATAATTTTGTTTTGTGCATGAATAAAATCCTATTTGCAATGCAAAAACACACTTCTCGCTATGTTAGAAGTTTTTTAGCACATCCCTTTAGGCAAGAGTTTCAGTGGTCAGATCTCTCCGTCCAGCGTCTCTATGACCAGTAACAGTGATTTAGAGCTTCTGAGCGGTCTAACGGAGCTTATACCTGCTTATGTTGAAAACCTTATTTCTGGGTCAGAGAAAGTCGTTTTATGCAATGGGAAGAGAAATAGTGAAAAACAAACAAAAAAAATTTTGTACATGAA
The DNA here is from genome assembly GCA_033026305.1 of Cirrhinus molitorella. NCBI lineage: Eukaryota > Metazoa > Chordata > Actinopteri > Cypriniformes > Cyprinidae > Cirrhinus > Cirrhinus molitorella. Next base: position 31,192,370 of record CM065125.1, on the reverse strand, counting down.
TAAAATCCTGTTTGCAATGCAAAAAGACACTTCTCGCTGTATTAGAAGTTTTTTAGCACATCCCTTTAGGCAAGAGTTTCAGTGGTCAGATCGCTATGTCCAGCGTCTCTATCGCCAGTAACAGTGATTTAGAGCTTCTGAGCGGTCTAACGCAGCTTATACCTGCTTACGTTGAAAACCTTATTTCTGGGTCAGAGAAAGTCGTTTTATGCAATGGGAAGAGAAATAGTGAAAAACATATTAATTTTGTTTTGTGCATGAATAAAATCCTGTTTGCAATGCAAAAACACACTTCTCGCTGTGTTAGAAGTTTTTTGCACATCCCTTTAGGCAAGAGTTTCAATGTTCAGATCTCTCCGTCCAGCGTCTCTATGACCAGTAACAGTGATTTAGAGCTTCTGAGCGGTCTAACGGAGCTTATACCTGCTTATGTTGAAAACCTTATTTCTGGGACAGAGAAAGTCGTTTTATGCAATGGGAAGAGAAATAGTGAAAAACAAACAAAAAAAATTTTGTGCATGAATAAAATCCTGTTTGCAATGAAAAAGGACACTTCTCGCTGTAATAGAAGTTTTTTAGCACATCTCTTTAGGCAAGAGTTTCAGTGGTCAGAACGCTCTGTCCATCGTCTCTATGACCAGAAACAGTGATTTAGAGCTTCTGAGCGGTCTAACGGAGCTTATACCTGCTTATGTTGAAAACCTTATTTCTAGGTCAGAGAAAGTCGTTTTATGCAATGGAAAGAGAAATAGTGAAAAACATAATAATTTTGTTTTGTGCATGAATAAAATCCTGTTTGCAATAAAAAAGGACACTTCTCGCTGTGTTAGAAGTTTTTTAGCACATCCCTTTAAGCAAGAGTTTCAGTGGTCAGATCGCTCCGTCCAGCGTCTCTATGACCAGTAACAGTGATTTAGAGCTTCTGAGCGGTCTAACGGAGCTTATACCTGCTTATGTTGAAAACCTTATTTCTAGGTCAGAGAAAGTCGTTTTATGCAATGGGAAGAGAAATAGTGAAAAACATAATAATTTTGTTTTGTGCATGAATAAAATCCTGTTTGCAATGCAAAAACACACTTTTCGCTGTGTTAGAAGTTTTTTGCACGTCCCTTTAGGCAAGAGTTTCAGTGGTCAGATCTCTCCGTCCAGCGTCTCTATGAGCAGTAACAGTGAGTTAGAGCTTCTGAGCGGTCTAACGGAGCTTATACCTTCTTACGTTGAAAACCTTATTTCTGGGTCAGAGAAAGTCGTTTTATGCAATGGGAAGAGAAATAGTGAAAAACAAAAACAAAAAATTTTGTGCATGAATAAAATCCTCTTTGCAATGCAAAAACACACTTCTCGCTGTGTTAGAAGTTTTTTGCACATCCCTTTAGGCAAGAGTTTCAGTGGTCAGATCGCTCCGTCCAGCGTCTCTATGACCAGTAACAGTGAGTTAGAGCTTCTGAGCGGTCTAACGGAGCTTATACCTGCTTATGTTGAAAACCGTATTTCTGGGTCAGAGAAAGTCGTTTTATGCAATGGGAAGAGAAATAGTGAAAAACATAAAAAAAATTTTGTGCATTAATAAAATCCTGTTTGCAATGCAAAAACACACTTCTCGCTGTGTTAGAAGTTTTTTAGCACATCCCTTTAAGCAAGAGTTTCAGAGGTCAGATCGCTCCGTCCAGCGTCTCTATGACCAGTAACAGTGAGTTAGAGCTTCTGAGCGGTCTAAAGGAGCTTTTTCCTGCTTATGTTGAAAACCTTATTTCTGGGTCAGAGAAAGTCGTTTTATGCAATGGGAAGAGAAATAGTGAAAAACAAACAAAAAAAATTTTGTGCATGAATTAAATCCTGTTTGCAATTCAAAAAGACACTTCTCGCTGTGTTAGAAGTTTTTTAGCACATCCCTTTAGGCAAGATTTACAGTTGTCAGATCGCTCTGTCCAGCGTCTCTATGACCAGTAACAGTGATTTAGAGCTTCTGAGCGGTCTAACGGAGCTTATACCTGCTTACGTTGAAAACCTTATTTCTGGGTCAGAGAAAGTCGTTTTATGCAATGGGAAGAGAAATAGTGAAAAACATAATAATTTTGTTTTGTGCATGAACAAAATCCTGTTTGCAATGCAAAAACACACTTCTCGCTGTGTTAGAAGTTTTTTAGCACATCCCTTTAGGCAAGATTTACAGTTGTCAGATCGCTCTGTCCAGCGTCTCTATGACCAGTAACAGTGATTTAGAGCTTCTGAGCGGTCTAACGGAGCTTATACCTGCTTACGTTGAAAACCTTATTTCTGGGTCAGAGAAAGTCGTTTTATGCAATGGGAAGAGAAATAGTGAAAAACATTAAAAAAAAAATTGTGCATTAATAAAATCCTGTTTGCAATGCAAAAACACACCTCGCTGTGTTAGAAGTTTTTTAGCACATCCCTTTAAGCAAGAGTTTCAGTGGTCAGATCTCTCCGTCCAGCGTCTCTATGACCAGTAACAGTGATTTAGAGCTTCTGAGCGGTCTAACGGAGCTTATACCTGCTTACGTTGAAAACCTTATTTCTGGGTAAGAGAAAGTCGTTTTATGCAGTGGGAAGAGAAATAGTGAAAAACATATTAATTTTGTTTTGTGCATGAATAAAATCCTGTTTGCAATGCAAAAACACACTTCTCGCTGTGTTAGAAGTTTTTTGCACATCCCTTTAGGCAAGAGTTTCAATGTTCAGATCTCTCCGTCCAGCGTCTCTATGACCAGTAACAGTGACTTAGAGCTTCTGAGCGGTCTAAAGGAGCTTATACCTGCTTATGTTGAAAACCTTATTTCTGGATCAGAGAAAGTCGTTTTATGCAATGGGAAGAGAAATAGTGAAAAACATAATAATTTTGTTTTGTGCATGAACAAAATCCTGTTTGCAATGCAAAAACACACTGCTCGCTGTGTTAGAAGTTTTTTGCACATCCCTTTAGGCAAGAGTTTCAGTGGTCAGATCTCTCCGTCCAGCGTCTCTATGACCAGTAACAGTGATTTAGAGTTTCTGAGCGGTCTAACGGAGCTTATACCTGCTTATTTGAAAACCTTATTTCTGGGTCAGAGAAAGTCGTTTTATGCAATGGGAAGAGAAATAGTGAAAAACAAACAAAAAAAATTTTGTGCATGAACAAAATCCTGTTTGCAATGCAAAAACACACTTCTCGCTGTGTTAGAAGTTTTTTGCACATCCCTTTAGGCAAGAGTTTCAGTGGTCAGATCTCTCCGTCCAGCGTCTCTATGACCAGTAACACTGATTTAGAGCTTCTGAGCGGTCTAACGGAGCTTATACCTGCTTACGTTGAAAACCTTATTTCTGGGTCAGAGAAAGTCGTTTTATGCAATGGGAAGAGAAATAGTGAAAAACATATTAATTTTGTTTTGTGCATGAATAAAATACTGTTTGCAATGCAAAAACACACTTCTCGCTGTGTTAGAAGTTTTTTGCACATCCCTTTAGGCAAGAGTTTCAATGTTCAGATCTCTCCGTCCAGCGTCTCTATGACCAGTAACAGTGATTTAGAGCTTCTGAGCGGTCTAAAGGAGCTTATACCTGCTTATGTTGAAAACCTTATTTCTGGATCAGAGAAAGTAGTTTTATGCAATGGGAAGAGAAATAGTGAAAAACAAAAACAAAAAATTTTGTGCATGAATAAAATCCTCTTTGCAATGCAAAAACACACTTCTCGCTGTGTTAGAAGTTTTTTGCACATCCCTTTAGGCAAGAGTTTCAGTGGTCAGATCGCTCCGTCCAGCGTCTCTATGACCAGTAACAGTGAGTTAGAGCTTCTGAGCGGTCTAACGGAGCTTATACCTGCTTATGTTGAAAACCGTATTTCTGGGTCAGAGAAAGTCGTTTTATGCAATGGGAAGAGAAATAGTGAAAAACATAAAAAAAATTTTGTGCATTAATAAAATCCTGTTTGCAATGCAAAAACACACTTCTCGCTGTGTTAGAAGTTTTTTAGCACATCCCTTTCAGCAAGAGTTTCAGAGGTCAGATCGCTCCGTCCAGCGTCTCTATGACCAGTAACAGTGAGTTAGAGCTTCTGAGCGGTCTAAAGGAGCTTTTTCCTGCTTATGTTGAAAACCTTATTTCTGGGTCAGAGAAAGTCGTTTTATGCAATGGGAAGAGAAATAGTGAAAAACAAACAAAAAAAATTTTGTGCATGAATTAAATCCTGTTTGCAATTCAAAAAGACACTTCTCGCTGTGTTAGAAGTTTTTTAGCACATCCCTTTAGGCAAGATTTACAGTTGTCAGATCGCTCTGTCCAGCGTCTCTATGACCAGTAACAGTGATTTAGAGCTTCTGAGCGGTCTAACGGAGCTTATACCTGCTTACGTTGAAAACCTTATTTCTGGGTCAGAGAAAGTCGTTTTATGCAATGGGAAGAGAAATAGTGAAAAACATAATAATTTTGTTTTGTGCATGAACAAAATCCTGTTTGCAATGCAAAAACACACTTCTCGCTGTGTTAGAAGTTTTTTGCACATCCCTTTAGGCAAGAGTTTCAGTGGTCAGATCTCTCCGTCCAGCGTCTCTATGACCAGTAACAGTGATTTAGAGCTTCTGAGCGGTCTAACGGAGCTTATACCTGCTTATGTTGAAAACCTTATTTCTGGGTCAGAGAAAGTCGTTTTATGCAATGGGAATAGAAATAGTGAAAAATATAAAAAAAAAAATTTGTGCATGAATAAAATCCTGTTTGCAATGCAAAAAGACACTTCTCGCTGTATTAGAAGTTTTTTAGCACATCCCTTTAAGCAAGAGTTTCAGAGGTCAGATCGCTCCGTGCAGCGTCTCTATGACCAGTAACAGTGAGTTAGAGCTTCTGAGCGGTCTAAAGGAGCTTTTTCCTGCTTATGTTGAAAACCTTATTTCTGGGTCAGAGAAAGTCGTTTTATGCAATGGGAAGAGAAATAGTGAAAAACAAACAAAAAAAATTTTGTGCATGAATAAAATCCTGTTTGCAATGCAAAAAGACACTTCTCGCTGTGTTAGAAGTTTTTTAGCACATCCCATTAGGCAAGAGTTACAGTTGTCAGATCGCTCTGTCCAGCGTCTCTATGACCAGTAACAGTGATTTAGAGCTTCTGAGCGGTCTAACGGAGCTTATACCTGCCTATGTTGAAAACCTTATTTCTGGGTCAGAGAAAGTCGTTTTATGCAATGGGAAGAGAAATAGTGAAAAACATAATAATTTTGTTTTGTGCATGAATAAAATCCTCTTTGCAATGCAAAAACACAATTCTCGCTGTGTTAGAAGTTTTTGCACATCCCTTTAGGCAAGAGTTTCAGTGGTCAGATCGCTCCGTCCAGCGTCTCTATGACCAGTAACAGTGAGTTAGAGCTTCTGAGCGGTCTAACGGAGCTTATACCTGCTTATGTTGAAAACCTTATTTCTGGGTCAGAGAAAGTCGTTTTATGCAATGGGAAGAGAAATAGTGAAAAACATAATAATTTTGTTTTGTGCATGAATAAAATCCTGTTTGCAATGCAAAAACACACTTCTCGCTGTGTTAGAAGTTTTTTGCACATCCCTTTAGGCAAGAGTTTCAGTGGTCAGATCTCGCCGTCCAGCGTCTCTATGACCAGTAACAGTGATTTAGAGCTTCTGAGCGGTCTAACGGAGCTTTTTCCTGCTTATGTTGAAAACCTTATTTCTGGGTCAGAGAAAGTCGTTTTATGCAATGGGAAGAGAAATAGTGAAAAACATAATAATTTTGTTTTGTGCATGAATAAAATCCTGTTTGCAATGCAAAAACACACTTTTCGCTGTGTTAGAAGTTTTTTGCACATCCCTTTAGGCAAGAGTTTCAGTGGTCAGATCTCTCCGTCCAGCGTCTCTATGACCAGTAACAGTGATTTAGAGCTTCTGAGCGGTCTAACGGAGCTTATACCTGCTTATGTTGAAAACCTTATTTCTGGGTCAGAGAAAGTCGTTTTATGCAATGGGAAGAGAAATAGTGAAAAACAAAAACAAAAAATTTTGTGCATGAATAAAATCCTGTTTGCAATGCAAAAACACACTTCTCGCTGTGTTAGAAGTTTTTTGCACATCCCTTTAGGCAAGAGTTTCAGTGGTCAGATCGCTCCGTCCAGCGTCTCTATGACCAGTAACAGTGAGTTAGAGCTTCTGAGCGGTCTAACGGAGCTTATACCTGCTTATGTTGAAAACCTTATTTCTGGGTCAGAGAAAGTCGTTTTATGCAATGGGAAGAGAAATGGTGAAAAACATATTAATTTTGTTTTGTGCATGAATAAAATCCTGTTTGCAATGCAAAAACACACTTCTCGCTGTGTTAGAAGTTTTTTGCACATCCCTTTAGGCAAGAGTTTCAGTGGTCAGATCTCTCCGTCCAGCGTCTCTATGACCAGTAACAGTGATTTAGAGCTTCTGAGTGGTCTAACGGAGCTTATACCTGCTTATGTTGAAAACCTTATTTCTGGGTCAGAGAAAGTCGTTTTATGCAATGGGAAGAGAAATAGTGAAAAACATAAAAAAAAAAATTTGTGCATGAATAAAATCCTGTTTGCAATGCAAAAACACACTTTTCGCTGTGTTAGAAGTTTTTTGCACATCCCTTTAGTCAAGAGTTTCAGTGGTCAGATCTCTCCGTCCAGCGTCTCTATGACCAGTAACAGTGATTTAGAGCTTCTGAGCGGTCTAACGGAGCTTATACCTGCTTATGTTGAAAACCTTATTTCTGGGTCAGAGAAAGTCGTTTTATGCAATGGGAAGAGAAATAGTGAAAAACATAATAATTTTGTTTTGTGCATGAACAAAATCCTGTTTGCAATGCAAAAACACACTTCTCGCTGTGTTAGAAGTTTTTTGCACATCCCTTTAGGCAAGAGTTTCAGTGGTCAGATCTCTCCGTCCAGCGTCTCTATGACCAGTAACAGTGATTTAGAGCTTCTGAGCGGTCTAACGGAGCTTATACCTGCTTATGTTGAAAACCTTATTTCTGGGTCAGAGAAAGTCGTTTTATGCAATGGGAATAGAAATAGTGAAAAATATAAAAAAAAAAATTTGTGCATTAATAAAATCCTGTTTGCTATGCAAAAACACACTTCTCGCTGTGTTAGAAGTTTTTTAGCACATCCCTTTAAGCAAGAGTTTCAGAGGTCAGATCGCTCCGTCCAGCGTCTCTATGACCAGTAACAGTGAGTTAGAGCTTCTGAGCGGTCTAACGGAGCTTATACCTGCTTATGTTGAAAACCTTATTTCTGGGTCAGAGAAAGTCGTTTTATGCAATGGGAAGAGAAATAGTGAAAAACATAAAAAAAATTTTGTGCATTAATAAAATCCTGTTTGCAATGCAAAAACACACTTCTCGCTGTGTTAGAAGTTTTTTAGCACATCCCTTTAAGCAAGAGTTTCAGAGGTCAGATCGCTCCGTCCAGCGTCTCTATGACCAGTAACAGTGAGTTAGAGCTTCTGAGCGGTCTAAAGGAGCTTTTTCCTGCTTATGTTGAAAACCTTATTTCTGGGTCAGAGAAAGTCGTTTTATGCAATGGGAAGAGAAATAGTGAAAAACAAACAAAACAAATTTTGTGCATGAATTAAATCCTGTTTGCAATTCAAAAAGACACTTCTCGCTGTGTTAGAAGTTTTTTAGCACATCCCTTTAGGCAAGATTTACAGTTGTCAGATCGCTCCGTCCAGCGTCTCTATGACCAGTAACAGTGATTTAGAGCTTCTGAGCGGTCTAACGGAGCTTATACCTGCTTACGTTGAAAACCTTATTTCTGGGTCAGAGAAAGTCGTTTTATGCAATGGGAAGAGAAATAGTGAAAAACATATTAATTTTGTTTTGTGCATGAATAAAATCCTGTTTGCAATGCAAAAACACACTTCTCGCTGTGTTAGAAGTTTTTTGCACATCCCTTTAGGCAAGAGTTTCAGTGGTCAGATTTCTCCGTCCTGCGTCTCTATGACCAGTAACAGTGATTTAGAGCTTCTGAGTAGTCTAACGGAGCTTATACCTGCTTATGTTGAAAACCTTATTTCTGGGTCAGAGAAAGTCGTTTTATGCAATGGGAAGAGAAAAAGTGAAAAACATAAAAAAAAAAAATTTGTGCATGAATAAAATCCTGTTTGCAATGCAAAAACACACTTTTCGCTGTGTTAGAAGTTTTTTGCACATCCCTTTAGTCAAGAGTTTCAGTGGTCAGATCTCTCCGTCCAGCGTCTCTATGACCAGTAACAGTGATTTAGAGCTTCTGAGCGGTCTAACGGAGCTTATACCTGCTTATGTTGAAAACCTTATTTCTGGGTCAGAGAAAGTCGTTTTATGCAATGGGAAGAGAAATAGTGAAAAACATAATAATTTTGTTTTGTGCATGAACAAAATCCTGTTTGCAATGCAAAAACACACTTCTCGCTGTGTTAGAAGTTTTTTGCACATCCCTTTAGGCAAGAGTTTCAGTGGTCAGATCTCTCCGTCCAGCGTCTCTATGACCAGTAACAGTGATTTAGAGCTTCTGAGCGGTCTAACGGAGCTTATACCTGCTTATGTTGAAAACCTTATTTCTGGGTCAGAGAAAGTCGTTTTATGCAATGGGAATAGAAATAGTGAAAAATATAAAAAAAAAATTTTGTGCATGAATAAAATCCTGTTTGCAATGCAAAAAGACACTTCTCGCTGTGTTAGAAGTTTTTTAGCACATCCCATTAGGCAAGAGTTACAGTTGTCAGATCGCTCTGTCCAGCGTCTCTATGACCAGTAACAGTGATTTAGAGCTTCTGAGCGGTCTAACGGAGCTTATACCTGCTTATGTTGAAAACCTTATTTCTGGGTCAGAGAAAGTCGTTTTATGCAATGGGAAGAGAAATAGTGAAAAACATAATAATTTTGTTTTGTGCATGAATAAAATCCTCTTTGCAATGCAAAAACACAATTCTCGCTGTGTTAGAAGTTTTTGCACATCCCTTTAGGCAAGAGTTTCAGTGGTCAGATCGCTCAGTCCAGCGTCTCTATGACCAGTAACAGTGAGTTAGAGCTTCTGAGCGGTCTAACGGAGCTTATACCTGCTTATGTTGAAAACCTTATTTCTGGGTCAGAGAAAGTCGTTTTATGCAATGGGAAGAGAAATAGTGAAAAACAAAAACAAAAAATTTTGTGCATGAATAAAATCCTGTTTGCAATGCAAAAACACACTTCTCGCTGTGTTAGAAGTTTTTTGCACATCCCTTTAGGCAAGAGTTTCAGTGGTCAGATCGCTCCGTCCAGCGTCTCTATGACCAGTAACAGTGAGTTAGAGCTTCTGAGCGGTCTAACGGAGCTTATACCTGCTTATGTTGAAAACCTTATTTCTGGGTCAGAGAAAGTCGTTTTATGCAATGGGAAGAGAAATAGTGAAAAACATATTAATTTTGTTTTGTGCATGAATAAAATCCTGTTTGCAATGCAATAACACACTTCTCGCTGTGTTAGAAGTTTTTTGCACATCCCTTTAGGCAAGAGTTTCAGTGGTCAGATCTCTCCGTCCAGCGTCTCTATGACCAGTAACAGTGATTTAGAGCTTCTGAGTGGTCTAACGGAGCTTATACCTGCTTATGTTGAAAACCTTATTTCTGGGTCAGAGAAAGTCGTTTTATGCAATGGGAAGAGAAATAGTGAAAAACATAAAAAAAAAAATTTGTGCATGAATAAAATCCTGTTTGCAATGCAAAAACACACTTTTCGCTGTGTTGGAAGTTTTTTGCACATCCCTTTAGTCAAGAGTTTCAGTGGTCAGATCTCTCCGTCCAGCGTCTCTATGACCAGTAACAGTGATTTAGAGCTTCTGAGCGGTCTAACGGAGCTTATACCTGCTTATGTTGAAAACCTTATTTCTGGGTCAGAGAAAGTCGTTTTATGCAATGGGAAGAGAAATAGTGAAAAACATAATAATTTTGTTTTGTGCATGAACAAAATCCTGTTTGCAATGCAAAAACACACTTCTCGCTGTGTTAGAAGTTTTTTGCACATCCCTTTAGGCAAGAGTTTCAGTGGTCAGATCTCTCCGTCCAGCGTCTCTATGACCAGTAACAGTGATTTAGAGCTTCTGAGCGGTCTAACGGAGCTTATACCTGCTTATGTTGAAAACCTTATTTCTGGGTCAGAGAAAGTCGTTTTATGCAATGGGAATAGAAATAGTGAAAAATATTAAAAAAAAAATTTGTGCATTAATAAAATCCTGTTTGCTATGCAAAAACACACTTCTCGCTGTGTTAGAAGTTTTTTAGCACATCCCTTTAAGCAAGAGTTTCAGAGGTCAGATCGCTCCGTCCAGCGTCTCTATGACCAGTAACAGTGAGTTAGAGCTTCTGAGCGGTCTAACGGAGCTTATACCTGCTTATGTTGAAAACCTTATTTCTGGGTCAGAGAAAGTCGTTTTATGCAATGGGAAGAGAAATAGTGAAAAACATAAAAAAAATTTTGTGCATTAATAAAATCCTGTTTGCAATGCAAAAACACACTTCTCGCTGTGTTAGAAGTTTTTTAGCACATCCCTTTAAGCAAGAGTTTCAGAGGTCAGATCGCTCCGTCCAGCGTCTCTATGACCAGTAACAGTGAGTTAGAGCTTCTGAGCGGTCTAAAGGAGCTTTTTCCTGCTTATGTTGAAAACCTTATTTCTGGGTCAGAGAAAGTCGTTTTATGCAATGGGAAGAGAAATAGTGAAAAACAAACAAAACAAATTTTGTGCATGAATTAAATCCTGTTTGCAATTCAAAAAGACACTTTTCGCTGTGTTGGAAGTTTTTTGCACATCCCTTTAGTCAAGAGTTTCAGTGGTCAGATCTCTCCGTCCAGCGTCTCTATGACCAGTAACAGTGATTTAGAGCTTCTGAGCGGTCTAACGGAGCTTATACCTGCTTATGTTGAAAACCTTATTTCTGGGTCAGAGAAAGTCGTTTTATGCAATGGGAAGAGAAATAGTGAAAAACATAATAATTTTGTTTTGTGCATGAACAAAATCCTGTTTGCAATGCAAAAACACACTTCTCGCTGTGTTAGAAGTTTTTTGCACATCCCTTTAGGCAAGAGTTTCAGTGGTCAGATCTCTCCGTCCAGCGTCTCTATGACCAGTAACAGTGATTTAGAGCTTCTGAGCGGTCTAACGGAGCTTATACCTGCTTATGTTGAAAACCTTATTTCTGGGTCAGAGAAAGTCGTTTTATGCAATGGGAATAGAAATAGTGAAAAATATAAAAAAAAAAATTTGTGCATTAATAAAATCCTGTTTGCTATGCAAAAACACACTTCTCGCTGTGTTAGAAGTTTTTTAGCACATCCCTTTAAGCAAGAGTTTCAGAGGTCAGATCGCTCCGTCCAGCGTCTCTATGACCAGTAACAGTGAGTTAGAGCTTCTGAGCGGTCTAACGGAGCTTATACCTGCTTATGTTGAAAACCTTATTTCTGGGTCAGAGAAAGTCGTTTTATGCAATGGGAAGAGAAATAGTGAAAAACATAAAAAAAATTTTGTGCATTAATAAAATCCTGTTTGCAATGCAAAAACACACTTCTCGCTGTGTTAGAAGTTTTTTAGCACATCCCTTTAAGCAAGAGTTTCAGAGGTCAGATCGCTCCGTCCAGCGTCTCTATGACCAGTAACAGTGAGTTAGAGCTTCTGAGCGGTCTAAAGGAGCTTTTTCCTGCTTATGTTGAAAACCTTATTTCTGGGTCAGAGAAAGTCGTTTTATGCAATGGGAAGAGAAATAGTGAAAAACAAACAAAACAAATTTTGTGCATGAATTAAATCCTGTTTGCAATTCAAAAAGACACTTCTCGCTGTGTTAGAAGTTTTTTAGCACATCCCTTTAGGCAAGATTTACAGTTGTCAGATCGCTCCGTCCAGCGTCTCTATGACCAGTAACAGTGATTTAGAGCTTCTGAGCGGTCTAACGGAGCTTATACCTGCTTACGTTGAAAACCTTATTTCTGGGTCAGAGAAAGTCGTTTTATGCAATGGGAAGAGAAATAGTGAAAAACATATTAATTTTGTTTTGTGCATGAATAAAATCCTGTTTGCAATGCAAAAACACACTTCTCGCTGTGTTAGAAGTTTTTTGCACATCCCTTTAGGCAAGAGTTTCAGTGGTCAGATTTCTCCGTCCTGCGTCTCTATGACCAGTAACAGTGATTTAGAGCTTCTGAGTAGTCTAACGGAGCTTATACCTGCTTATGTTGAAAACCTTATTTCTGGGTCAGAGAAAGTCGTTTTATGCAATGGGAAGAGAAACAGTGAAAAACATAAAAAAAAAAAATTTGTGCATGAATAAAATCCTGTTTGCAATGCAAAAACACACTTTTCGCTGTGTTAGAAGTTTTTTGCACATCCCTTTAGTCAAGAGTTTCAGTGGTCAGATCTCTCCGTCCAGCGTCTCTATGACCAGTAACAGTGATTTAGAGCTTCTGAGCGGTCTAACGGAGCTTATACCTGCTTATGTTGAAAACCTTATTTCTGGGTCAGAGAAAGTCGTTTTATGCAATGGGAAGAGAAATAGTGAAAAACATAATAATTTTGTTTTGTGCATGAACAAAATCCTGTTTGCAATGCAAAAACACACTTCTCGCTGTGTTAGAAGTTTTTTGCACATCCCTTTAGGCAAGAGTTTCAGTGGTCAGATCTCTCCGTCCAGCGTCTCTATGACCAGTAACAGTGATTTAGAGCTTCTGAGCGGTCTAACGGAGCTTATACCTGCTTATGTTGAAAACCTTATTTCTGGGTCAGAGAAAGTCGTTTTATGCAATGGGAATAGAAATAGTGAAAAATATAAAAAAAAATTTTTGTGCATGAATAAAATCCTGTTTGCAATGCAAAAAGACACTTCTCGCTGTGTTAGAAGTTTTTTAGCACATCCCATTAGGCAAGAGTTACAGTTGTCAGATCGCTCTGTCCAGCGTCTCTATGACCAGTAACAGTGATTTAGAGCTTCTGAGCGGTCTAACGGAGCTTATACCTGCTTATGTTGAAAACCTTATTTCTGGGTCAGAGAAAGTCGTTTTATGCAATGGGAAGAGAAATAGTGAAAAACATAATAATTTTGTTTTGTGCATGAATAAAATCCTCTTTGCAATGCAAAAACACAATTCTCGCTGTGTTAGAAGTTTTTGCACATCCCTTTAGGCAAGAGTTTCAGTGGTCAGATCGCTCCGTCCAGCGTCTCTATGACCAGTAACAGTGAGTTAGAGCTTCTGAGCGGTCTAACGGAGCTTATACCTGCTTATGTTGAAAACCTTATTTCTGGGTCAGAGAAAGTCGTTTTATGCAATGGGAAGAGAAATAGTGAAAAACAAAAACAAAAAATTTTGTGCATGAATAAAATCCTGTTTGCAATGCAAAAACACACTTCTCGCTGTGTTAGAAGTTTTTTGCACATCCCTTTAGGCAAGAGTTTCAGTGGTCAGATCGCTCCGTCCAGCGTCTCTATGACCAGTAACAGTGAGTTAGAGCTTCTGAGCGGTCTAACGGAGCTTATACCTGCTTATGTTGAAAACCTTATTTCTGGGTCAGAGAAAGTCGTTTTATGCAATGGGAAGAGAAATAGTGAAAAACATATTAATTTTGTTTTGTGCATGAATAAAATCCTGTTTGCAATGCAATAACACACTTCTCGCTGTGTTAGAAGTTTTTTGCACATCCCTTTAGGCAAGAGTTTCAGTGGTCAGATCTCTCCGTCCAGCGTCTCTATGACCAGTAACAGTGATTTAGAGCTTCTGAGTGGTCTAACGGAGCTTATACCTGCTTATGTTGAAAACCTTATTTCTGGGTCAGAGAAAGTCGTTTTATGCAATGGGAAGAGAAATAGTGAAAAACATAAAAAAAAAAATTTGTGCATGAATAAAATCCTGTTTGCAATGCAAAAACACACTTTTCGCTGTGTTGGAAGTTTTTTGCACATCCCTTTAGTCAAGAGTTTCAGTGGTCAGATCTCTCCGTCCAGCGTCTCTATGACCAGTAACAGTGATTTAGAGCTTCTGAGCGGTCTAACGGAGCTTATACCTGCTTATGTTGAAAACCTTATTTCTGGGTCAGAGAAAGTCGTTTTATGCAATGGGAAGAGAAATAGTGAAAAACATAATAATTTTGTTTTGTGCATGAACAAAATCCTGTTTGCAATGCAAAAACACACTTCTCGCTGTGTTAGAAGTTTTTTGCACATCCCTTTAGGCAAGAGTTTCAGTGGTCAGATCTCTCCGTCCAGCGTCTCTATGACCAGTAACAGTGATTTAGAGCTTCTGAGCGGTCTAACGGAGCTTATACCTGCTTATGTTGAAAACCTTATTTCTGGGTCAGAGAAAGTCGTTTTATGCAATGGGAATAGAAATAGTGAAAAATATAAAAAAAAAAATTTGTGCATTAATAAAATCCTGTTTGCTATGCAAAAACACACTTCTCGCTGTGTTAGAAGTTTTTTAGCACATCCCTTTAAGCAAGAGTTTCAGAGGTCAGATCGCTCCGTCCAGCGTCTCTATGACCAGTAACAGTGAGTTAGAGCTTCTGAGCGGTCTAACGGAGCTTATACCTGCTTATGTTGAAAACCTTATTTCTGGGTCAGAGAAAGTCGTTTTATGCAATGGGAAGAGAAATAGTGAAAAACATAAAAAAAATTTTGTGCATTAATAAAATCCTGTTTGCAATGCAAAAACACACTTCTCGCTGTGTTAGAAGTTTTTTAGCACATCCCTTTAGGCAAGATTTACAGTTGTCAGATCGCTCCGTCCAGCGTCTCTATGACCAGTAACAGTGATTTAGAGCTTCTGAGCGGTCTAACGGAGCTTATACCTGCTTACGTTGAAAACCTTATTTCTGGGTCAGAGAAAGTCGTTTTATGCAATGGGAAGAGAAATAGTGAAAAACATATTAATTTTGTTTTGTGCATGAATAAAATCCTGTTTGCAATGCAAAAACACACTTCTCGCTGTGTTAGAAGTTTTTTGCACATCCCTTTAGGCAAGAGTTTCAGTGGTCAGATCTCTCCGTCCAGCGTCTCTATGACCAGTAACAGTGATTTAGAGCTTCTGAGTAGTCTAACGGAGCTTATACCTGCTTATGTTGAAAACCTTATTTCTGGGTCAGAGAAAGTCGTTTTATGCAATGGGAAGAGAAATAGTGAAAAACATAAAAAAAAAAAATTTGTGCATGAATAAAATCCTGTTTGCAATGCAAAAACACACTTTTCGCTGTGTTAGAAGTTTTTTGCACATCCCTTTAGTCAAGAGTTTCAGTGGTCAGATCTCTCCGTCCAGCGTCTCTATGACCAGTAACAGTGATTTAGAGCTTCTGAGCGGTCTAACGGAGCTTATACCTGCTTATGTTGAAAACCTTATTTCTGGGTCAGAGAAAGTCGTTTTATGCAATGGGAAGAGAAATAGTGAAAAACATAATAATTTTGTTTTGTGCATGAATAAAATCCTCTTTGCAATGCAAAAACACAATTCTCGTTGTGTTAGAAGTTTTTTGCACATCCCTTTAGGCAAGAGTTTCAGTGGTCAGATCTCTCCGTCCAGCGTCTCTATGACCAGTAACAGTGATTTAGAGCTTCTGAGCGGTCTAACGGAGCTTATACCTGCTTATGTTGAAAACCTTATTTCTGGGTCAGAGAAAGTCGTTTTATGCAATGGGAATAGAAATAGTGAAAAATATAAAAAAAAAAATTTGTGCATTAATAAAATCCTGTTTGCTATGCAAAAACACACTTCTCGCTGTGTTAGAAGTTTTTTAGCACATCCCTTTAAGCAAGAGTTTCAGAGGTCAGATCGCTCCGTCCAGCGTCTCTATGACCAGTAACAGTGAGTTAGAGCTTCTGAGCGGTCTAACGGAGCTTATACCTGCTTATGTTGAAAACCTTATTTCTGGGTCAGAGAAAGTCGTTTTATGCAATGGGAAGAGAAATAGTGAAAAACATAAAAAAAATTTTGTGCATTAATAAAATCCTGTTTGCAATGCAAAAACACACTTCTCGCTGTGTTAGAAGTTTTTTAGCACATCCCTTTAAGCAAGAGCTTCAGAGGTCAGATCGCTCCGTCCAGCGTCTCTATGACCAGTAACAGTGAGTTAGAGCTTCTGAGCGGTCTAAAGGAGCTTTTTCCTGCTTATGTTGAAAACCTTATTTCTGGGTCAGAGAAAGTCGTTTTATGCAATGGGAAGAGAAATAGTGAAAAACATAATAATTTTGTTTTGTGCATGAATAAAATCCTCTTTGCAATGCAAAAACACAATTCTCGCTGTGTTAGAAGTTTTTGCACATCCCTTTAGGCAAGAGTTTCAGTGGTCAGATCGCTCCGTCCAGCGTCTCTATGACCAGTAACAGTGAGTTAGAGCTTCTGAGCGGTCTAACGGAGCTTATACCTGCTTATGTTGAAAACCTTATTTCTGGGTCAGAGAAAGTCGTTTTATGCAATGGGAAGAGAAATAGTGAAAAACATATTAATTTTGTTTTGTGCATGAATAAAATCCTGTTTGCAATGCAAAAACACACTTCTCGCTGTGTTAGAAGTTTTTTGCACATCCCTTTAGGCAAGAGTTTCAGTGGTCAGATCTCGCCGTCCAGCGTCTCTATGACCAGTAACAGTGATTTAGAGCTTCTGAGCAGTCTAACGGAGCTTTTTCCTGCTTATGTTGAAAACCTTATTTCTAGGTCAGAGAAAGCCGTTTTATGCAATGGGAAGAGAAATAGTGAAAAACATAATAATTTTGTTTTGTGCATGAATAAAATCCTGTTTGCAATGCAAAAACACACTTTTCGCTGTGTTAGAAGTTTTTTGCACATCCCTTTAGGCAAGAGTTTCAGTGGTCAGATCTCTCCGTCCAGCGTCTCTATGACCAGTAACAGTGATTTAGAGCTTCTGAGCGGTCTAACGGAGCTTATACCTGCTTATGTTGAAAACCTTATTTCTGGGTCAGAGAAAGTCGTTTTATGCAATGGGAAGAGAAATAGTGAAAAACAAAAACAAAAAATTTTGTGCATGAATAAAATCCTCTTTGCAATGCAAAAACACACTTCTCGCTGTGTTAGAAGTTTTTTGCACATCCCTTTAGGCAAGAGTTTCAGTGGTCAGATCGCTCCGTCCAGCGTCTCTATGACCAGTAACAGTGAGTTAGAGCTTCTGAGCGGTCTAACGGAGCTTATACCTGCTTATGTTGAAAACCGTATTTCTGGGTCAGAGAAAGTCGTTTTATGCAATGGGAAGAGAAATAGTGAAAAACATAAAAAAAATTTTGTGCATTAATAAAATCCTGTTTGCAATGCAAAAACACACTTCTCGCTGTGTTAGAAGTTTTTTAGCACATCCCTTTAAGCAAGAGTTTCAGAGGTCAGATCGCTCCGTCCAGCGTCTCTATGACCAGTAACAGTGAGTTAGAGCTTCTGAGCGGTCTAAAGGAGCTTTTTCCTGCTTATGTTGAAAACCTTATTTCTGGGTCAGAGAAAGTCGTTTTATGCAATGGGAAGAGAAATAGTGAAAAACAAACAAAAAAAATTTTGTGCATGAATTAAATCCTGTTTGCAATTCAAAAAGACACTTCTCGCTGTGTTAGAAGTTTTTTAGCACATCCCTTTAGGCAAGATTTACAGTTGTCAGATCGCTCTGTCCAGCGTCTCTATGACCAGTAACAGTGATTTAGAGCTTCTGAGCGGTCTAACGGAGCTTATACCTGCTTACGTTGAAAACCTTATTTCTGGGTCAGAGAAAGTCGTTTTATGCAATGGGAAGAGAAATAGTGAAAAACATAATAATTTTGTTTTGTGCATGAACAAAATCCTGTTTGCAATGCAAAAACACACTTCTCGCTGTGTTAGAAGTTTTTTGCACATCCCTTTAGGCAAGAGTTTCAGTGGTCAGATCTCTCCGTCCAGCGTCTCTATGACCAGTAACAGTGATTTAGAGCTTCTGAGCGGTCTAACGGAGCTTATACCTGCTTATGTTGAAAACCTTATTTCTGGGTCAGAGAAAGTCGTTTTATGCAATGGGAATAGAAATAGTGAAAAATATAAAAAAAAAAAATTTGTGCATTAATAAAATCCTGTTTGCTATGCAAAAACACACTTCTCGCTGTGTTAGAAGTTTTTTAGCACATCCCTTTAAGCAAGAGTTTCAGAGGTCAGATCGCTCCGTCCAGCGTCTCTATGACCAGTAACAGTGATTTAGAGCTTCTGAGCGGTCTAACGGAGCTTATACCTGCTTATGTTGAAAACCTTATTTCTGGGTCAGAGAAAGTCGTTTTATGCAATGGGAAGAGAAATAGTGAAAAACAAAAACAAAAAATTTTGTGCATGAATAAAATCCTCTTTGCAATGCAAAAACACACTTCTCGCTGTGTTAGAAGTTTTTTGCACATCCCTTTAGGCAAGAGTTTCAGTGGTCAGATCGCTCCGTCCAGCGTCTCTATGACCAGTAACAGTGAGTTAGAGCTTCTGAGCGGTCTAACGGAGCTTATACCTGCTTATGTTGAAAACCTTATTTCTGGGTCAGCGAAAGTCGTTTTATGCAATGGGAAGAGAAATAGTGAAAAACAAACAAAAAAAATTTTGTGCATGAATAAAATCCTGTTTGCAATGCAAAAAGACACTTCTCGCTGTGTTAGAAGTTTTTTAGCACATCCCATTAGGCAAGAGTTACAGTTGTCAGATCGCTCTGTCCAGCGTCTCTATGACCAGTAACAGTGATTTAGAGCTTCTGAGCTGTCTAACGGAGCTTATACCTGCTTATGTTGAAAACCTTATTTCTGGGTCAGAGAAAGTCGTTTTATGCAATGGGAAGAGAAATAGTGAAAAACATATTAATTTTGTTTTGTGCATGAATAAAATCCTGTTTGCAATTCAAAAACACACTTCTCGCTGTTTTAGAAGTTTTTTGCACATCCCTTTAGGCAAGAGTTTCAGTGGTCAGATCTCGCCGTCCAGCGTCTCTATGACCAGTAACAGTGATTTAGAGCTTCTGAGCAGTCTAACGGAGCTTTTTCCTGCTTATGTTGAAAACCTTATTTCTAGGTCAGAGAAAGCCGTTTTATGCAATGGGAAGAGAAATAGTGAAAAACATAATAATTTTGTTTTGTGCATGAATAAAATCCTGTTTGCAATGCAAAAACACACTTTTCGCTGTGTTAGAAGTTTTTTGCACATCCCTTTAGGCAAGAGTTTCATTGGTCAGACCTCTCCGTCCAGCGTCTCTATGACCAGTAACAGTGATTTAGAGCTTCTGAGCGGTCTAACGGAGCTTATACCTGCTTATGTTGAAAACCTTATTTCTGGGTCAGAGAAAGTCGTTTTATGCAATGGGAAGAGAAATAGTGAAAAACAAAAACAAAAAATTTTGTGCATGAATAAAATCCTCTTTGCAATGCAAAAACACACTTCTCGCTGTGTTAGAAGTTTTTTGCACATCCCTTTAGGCAAGAGTTTCAGTGGTCAGATCGCTCCGTCCAGCGTCTCTATGACCAGTAACAGTGAGTTAGAGCTTCTGAGCGGTCTAACGGAGCTTATACCTGCTTATGTTGAAAACCGTATTTCTGGGTCAGAGAAAGTCGTTTTATGCAATGGGAAGAGAAATAGTGAAAAACATAAAAAAAATTTTGTGCATTAATAAAATCCTGTTTGCAATGCAAAAACACACTTCTCGCTGTGTTAGAAGTTTTTTAGCACATCCCTTTAAGCAAGAGTTTCAGAGGTCAGATCGCTCCGTCCAGCGTCTCTATGACCAGTAACAGTGAGTTAGAGCTTCTGAGCGGTCTAAAGGAGCTTTTTCCTGCTTATGTTGAAAACCTTATTTCTGGGTCAGAGAAAGTCGTTTTATGCAATGGGAAGAGAAATAGTGAAAAACAAACAAAAAAAATTTTGTGCATGAATTAAATCCTGTTTGCAATGCAAAAACACACTTCTCGCTGTGTTAGAAGTTTCTTGCACATCCCTTTAGGCAAGAGTTTCAGAGGTCAGATCGCTCCGTCCAGCGTCTCTATGACCAGTAACAGTGAGTTAGAGCTTCTGAGCGGTCTAAAGGAGCTTTTTCCTGCTTATGTTGAAAACCTTATTTCTGGGTCAGAGAAAGTCGTTTTATGCAATGGGAAGAGAAATAGTGAAAAACAAACAAAACAAATTTTGTGCATGAATTAAATCCTGTTTGCAATTCAAAAAGACACTTCTCGCTGTGTTAGAAGTTTTTTAGCACATCCCTTTAGGCAAGATTTACAGTTGTCAGATCGCTCCGTCCAGCGTCTCTATGACCAGTAACAGTGATTTAGAGCTTCTGAGCGGTCTAACGGAGCTTATACCTGCTTACGTTGAAAACCTTATTTCTGGGTCAGAGAAAGTCGTTTTATGCAATGGGAAGAGAAATAGTGAAAAACATATTAATTTTGTTTTGTGCATGAATAAAATCCTGTTTGCAATGCAAAAACACACTTCTCGCTGTGTTAGAAGTTTTTTGCACATCCCTTTAGGCAAGAGTTTCAGTGGTCAGATCTCTCCGTCCAGCGTCTCTATGACCAGTAACAGTGATTTAGAGCTTCTGAGTAGTCTAACGGAGCTTATACCTGCTTATGTTGAAAACCTTTTTTCTGGGTCAGAGAAAGTCGTTTTATGCAATGGGAAGAGAAATAGTGAAAAACATAAAAAAAAAAAATTTGTGCATGAATAAAATCCTGTTTGCAATGCAAAAACACACTTTTCGCTGTGTTAGAAGTTTTTTGCACATCCCTTTAGTCAAGAGTTTCAGTGGTCAGATCTCTCCGTCCAGCGTCTCTATGACCAGTAACAGTGATTTAGAGCTTCTGAGCGGTCTAACGGAGCTTATACCTGCTTATGTTGAAAACCTTATTTCTGGGTCAGAGAAAGTCGTTTTATGCAATGGGAAGAGAAATAGTGAAAAACATAATAATTTTGTTTTGTGCATGAATAAAATCCTCTTTGCAATGCAAAAACATAATTCTCGCTGTGTTAGAAGTTTTTTGCACATCCCTTTAGGCAAGAGTTTCAGTGGTCAGATCTCTCCGTCCAGCGTCTCTATGACCAGTAACAGTGATTTAGAGCTTCTGAGCGGTCTAACGGAGCTTATACCTGCTTATGTTGAAAACCTTATTTCTGGGTCAGAGAAAGTCGTTTTATGCAATGGGAAGAGAAATAGTGAAAAACATGATAATTTTGTTTTGTGCTTGAATAAAATCCTGTTTGCAAGGCAAAAACACACTTCTCGCTGTGTTAGAAGTTTTTTAGCACATCCCTTTAGGCAAGAGTTTCAGTGGTCAGATCTCTCCGTCCAGCGTCTCTATGACCAGTAACAGTGATTTAGAGCTTCTGAGCGGTCTAACGGAGCTTATACCTGCTTATGTTGAAAACCTTATTTCTGGGTCAGAGAAAGTCGTTTTATGCAATGGGAAGAGAAATAGTGAAAAACAAAAACAAAAAATTTTGTGCATGAATAAAATCCTGTTTGCAATGCAAAAAGACACTTCTTGCTGTGTTAGAAGTTTTTTAGCACATCCCTTTAGGCAAGAGTTTCAGTGGTCAGAACGCTCTGTCCAGCGTCTCTATGACCAGTAACAGTGATTTAGAGCTTCTGAGCGGTCTAACGGAGCTTATACCTGCTTATGTTGAAAACCTTATTTCTGGGTCAGAGAAAGTCGTTTTATGCAATGGGAAGAGGAATAGTGAAAAAGAAACAAAAAAAATTTTGTGCATGAATAAAATCCTGTTTGCAATGCAAAAAGACACTTCTTGCTGTGTTAGAAGTTTTTTAGCACATCCCTTTAGGCAAGAGTTTCAGTGGTCAGAACGCTCTGTCCAGCGTCTCTATGACCAGTAACAGTGATTTAGAGCTTCTGAGCGGTCTAACGGAGCTTATACCTGCTTATGTTGAAAACCTTATTTCTGGGTCAGAGAAAGTCGTTTTATGCAATGGGAAGAGAAGAGAAGAGAAATAGTGAAAAATATAAAAAAAAAAAATTGTGCATTAATAAAATCCTGTTTGCAATGCAAAAACACACTTCTCGCTGTAATAGAAGTTTTTTAGCACATCCCTTTAGGCAAAAGTCGTTTTATGCAATGGGAAGAGAAATAGTGAAAAACAAAAACAAAAAATTTTGTGCATGAATAAAATCCTGTTTGCAATGCAAAAAGACACTTCTCGCTGTGTTAGAAGTTTTTTAGCACATCCCATTAGGCAAGAGTTACAGTTGTCAGATCGCTCTGTCCAGCGTCTCTATGACCAGTAACAGTGATTTAGAGCTTCTGAGCGGTCTAACGGAGCTTATACCTGCTTACGTTGAAAACCTTATTTCTGGGTCAGAGAAAGTCGTTTTATGCAATGGGAAGAGAAATAGTGAAAAACATAATAATTTTGTTTTGTGCATGAATAAAATCCTGTTTGCAATGCAAAAACACACTTCTCGCTGTAATAGAAGTTTTTTAGCACATCCCTTTAGGCAAGAGTTTCAGTGGTCAGATCGCTCTGTCCAGCGTCTCTATGACCTGTAACAGTGATTTAGAGCTTCTGAGCGGTCTAACGGAGCTTATACATGCTTATGTTGAAAACCTTATTTCTGGGTCAGAGAAAGTCGTTTTATGCAATGGGAAGAGAAATAGTGAAAAACATAATAATTTTGTTTTGTGCATGAATAAAATCCTGTTTGCAATGCAAAAAGACACTTCTCGCTGTGTTAGAAGTTTTTTAGCACATCCCTTTAGGCAAGAGTTTCAGTGGTCAGAACGCTCTGTCCAGCGTCTCTATGACCAGTAACAGTGATTTAGAGCTTCTGAGCGGTCTAACGGAGCTTATACCTGCTTATGTTGAAAACCTTATTTCTAGGTCAGAGAAAGTCGTTTTATGCAATGGAAAGAGAAATAGTGAAAAACATAATAATTTTGTTTTGTGCATGAATAAAATCCTGTTTGCAATGCAAAAACACACTTCTCGCTGTGTTAGAAGTTTTTTGCACATCCCTTTAGGCAAGAGTTTCAGTGGTCAGATCTCGCCGTCCAGCGTCTCTATGACCAGTAACAGTGATTTAGAGCTTCTGAGCGGTCTAACGGAGCTTATACCTGCTTATGTTGAAAACCTTATTTCTGGGTCAGAGAAAGTCGTTTTATGCAATGGGAAGAGAAATAGTGAAAAACATAAAAAAAAAAAATTGTGCATTAATAAAATCCTGTTTGCAATGCAAAAACACACCTCGCTGTGATAGAAGTTTTTTAGCACATCCCTTTAAGCAAGAGTTTCAGTGGTCAGATCTCTCCGTCCAGCGTATCTATGACTAGTAACAGTGATTTAGAGCTTCTGAGCGGTCTAACGGAGCTTTTTCCTGCTTATGTTGAAAACTTTATTTCTGGGTCAGAGAAAGTCGTTTTATGCAATGGGAAGAGAAATAGTGAAAAACATGATAATTTTGTTTTGTGCTTGAATAAAATCCTGTTTGCAAGGCAAAAACACACTTCTCGCTGTGTTAGAAGTTTTTTAGCACATCCCTTTAGGCAAGAGTTTCAGTGGTCAGATCTCTCCGTCCAGCGTCTCTATGACCAGTAACAGTGATTTAGAGCTTCTGAGCGGTCTAACGGAGCTTATACCTGCTTATGTTGAAAACCTTATTTCTGGGTCAGAGAAAGTCGTTTTATGCAATGGGAAGAGAAATAGTGAAAAACAAAAACAAAAAATTTTGTGCATGAATAAAATCCTGTTTGCAATGCAAAAAGACACTTCTCGCTGTGTTAGAAGTTTTTTAGCACATCCCTTTAGGCAAGAGTTTCAGTGGTCAGAACGCTCTGTCCAGCGTCTCTATGACCAGTAACAGTGATTTAGAGCTTCTGAGCGGTCTAACGGAGCTTATACCTGCTTATGTTGAAAACCTTATTTCTGGGTCAGAGAAAGTCGTTTTATGCAATGGGAAGAGAAATAGTGAAAAAGAAACAAAAAAAATTTTGTGCATGAATAAAATCCTGTTTGCAATGAAAAAGGACACTTCTCGCTGTAATAGAAGTTTTTTAGCACATCCTTTTAGGCAAGAGTTTCAGTGGTCAGATCGCTCTGTCCAGCGTCTCTATGACCTGTAACAGTGATTTAGAGCTTCTGAGCGGTCTAACGGAGCTTATACATGCTTATGTTGAAAACCTTATTTCTGGGTCAGAGAAAGTCGTTTTATGCAATGGGAAGAGAAATAGTGAAAAACATAATAATTTTGTTTTGTGCTTGAATAAAATCCTGTTTGCAAGGCAAAAACACACTTCTCGCTGTGTTAGAAGTTTTTTAGCACATCCCTTTAGGCAAGAGTTTCAGTGGTCAGATCTCTCCGTCCAGCGTCTCTATGACCAGTAACAGTGATTTAGAGCTTCTGAGCGGTCTAACGGAGCTTATACCTGCTTATGTTGAAAACCTTATTTCTGGGTCAGAGAAAGTCGTTTTATGCAATGGGAAGAGAAATAGTGAAAAACAAAAACAAAAAATTTTGTGCATGAATAAAATCCTGTTTGCAATGCAAAAAGACACTTCTCGCTGTGTTAGAAGTTTTTTAGCACATCCCATTAGGCAAGAGTTACAGTTGTCAGATCGCTCTGTCCAGCGTCTCTATGACCAGTAACAGTGATTTAGAGCTTCTGAGCGGTCTAACGGAGCTTATACCTGCTTACGTTGAAAACCTTATTTCTGGGTCAGAGAAAGTCGTTTTATGCAATGGGAAGAGAAATAGTGAAAAACATAATAATTTTGTTTTGTGCATGAATAAAATCCTGTTTGCAATGCAAAAACACACTTTTCGCTGTGTTAGAAGTTTTTTGCACATCCCTTTAGGCAAGAGTTTCAGTGGTCAGATCTCTCCGTCCAGCGTCTCTATGACCTGTAACAGTGATTTAGAGCTTCTGAGCGGTCTAACGGAGCTTATACATGCTTATGTTGAAAACCTTATTTCTGGGTCAGAGAAAGTCGTTTTATGCAATGGGAAGAGAAATAGTGAAAAATATAAAAAAAAAAAAAATTGTGCATTAATAAAATCCTGTTTGCAATGCAAAAACACACTTCTCGCTGTAATAGAAGTTTTTTAGCACATCCCTTTAGGCAAGAGTTTCAGTGGTCAGATCGCTCTGTCCAGCGTCTCTATGACCTGTAACAGTGATTTAGAGCTTCTGAGCGGTCTAACGGAGCTTATACATGCTTATGTTGAAAACCTTATTTCTGGGTCAGAGAAAGTCGTTTTATGCAATGGGAAGAGAAATAGTGAAAAACATAATAATTTTGTTTTGTGCATGAATAAAATCCTGTTTGCAATGCAAAAAGACACTTCTCGCTGTGTTAGAAGTTTTTTAGCACATCCCTTTAGGCAAGAGTTTCAGTGGTCAGATCTCGCCGTCCAGCGTCTCTATGACCAGTAACAGTGATTTAGAGCTTCTGAGCGGTCTAACGGAGCTTATACCTGCTTATGTTGAAAACCTTATTTCTGGGTCAGAGAAAGTCGTTTTATGCAATGGGAAGAGAAATAGTGAAAAACATAAAAAAAAAAAATTGTGCATTAATAAAATCCTGTTTGCAATGCAAAAACACACCTCGCTGTGTTAGAAGTTTTTTAGCACATCCCTTTAAGCAAGAGTTTCAGTGGTCAGATCTCTCCGTCCAGCGTATCTATGACTAGTAACAGTGATTTAGAGCTTCTGAGCGGTCTAACGGAGCTTTTTCCTGCTTATGTTGAAAACTTTATTTCTGGGTCAGAGAAAGTCGTTTTATGCAATGGGAAGAGAAATAGTGAAAAACATAATAATTTTGTTTTGTGCTTGAATAAAATCCTGTTTGCAAGGCAAAAACACACTTCTCGCTGTGTTAGAAGTTTTTTAGCACATCCCTTTAGGCAAGAGTTTCAGTGGTCAGATCTCTCCGTCCAGCGTCTCTATGACCAGTAACAGTGATTTAGAGCTTCTGAGCGGTCTAACGGAGCTTATACCTGCTTATGTTGAAAACCTTATTTCTGGGTCAGAGAAAGTCGTTTTATGCAATGGGAAGAGAAATAGTGAAAAACAAACACAAAAAATTTTGTGCATGAATAAAATCCTGTTTGCAATGCAAAAAGACACTTCTCGCTGTGTTAGAAGTTTTTTAGCACATCCCTTTAGGCAAGAGTTTCAGTGGTCAGAACGCTCTGTCCAGCGTCTCTATGACCAGTAACAGTGATTTAGAGCTTCTGAGCGGTCTAACGGAGCTTATACCTGCTTATGTTGAAAACCTTATTTCTGGGTCAGAGAAAGTCGTTTTATGCAATGGGAAGAGAAATAGTGAAAAACAAACAAAAAAAATTTTGTGCATGAATAAAATCCTGTTTGCAATGAAAAAGGACACTTCTCGCTGTAATAGAAGTTTTTTAGCACATCCCTTTAGGCAAGAGTTTCAGTGGTCAGATCGCTCTGTCCAGCGTCTCTATGACCTGTAACAGTGATTTAGAGCTTCTGAGCGGTCTAACGGAGCTTATACATGCTTATGTTGAAAACCTTATTTCTGGGTCAGAGAAAGTCGTTTTATGCAATGGGAAGAGAAATAGTGAAAAACATAATAATTTTGTTTTGTGCATGAATAAAATCCTCTTTGCAATGCAAAAACACAATTCTCGCTGTGTTAGAAGTTTTTTGCACATCCCTTTAGGCAAGAGTTTCAGTGGTCAGATCTCTCCGTCCAGCGTCTCTATGACCAGTAACAGTGATTTAGAGCTTCTGAGCGGTCTAACGGAGCTTATACCTGCTTATGTTGAAAACCTTATTTCTGGGTCAGAGAAAGTCGTTTTATGCAATGGGAAGAGAAATAGTGAAAAACAAAAACAAAAAATTTTGTGCATGAATAAAATCCTCTTTGCAATGCAAAAACACACTTCTCGCTGTGTTAGAAGTTTTTTGCACATCCCTTTAGGCAAGAGTTTCAGTGGTCAGATCGCTCCGTCCAGCGTCTCTATGACCAGTAACAGTGAGTTAGAGCTTCTGAGCGGTCTAACGGAGCTTATACCTGCTTATGTTGAAAACCTTATTTCTGGGTCAGAGAAAGTCGTTTTATGCAATGGGAAGAGAAATAGTGAAAAACATAAAAAAAAAAATTTGTGCATTAATAAAATCCTGTTTGTAATGCAAAAACACACTTCTCGCTGTGTTAGAAGTTTTTTAGCACATCCCTTTAAGCAAGAGTTTCAGAGGTCAGATCGCTCCGTGCAGCGTCTCTATGACCAGTAACAGTGAGTTAGAGCTTCTGAGCGGTCTAAAGGAGCTTTTTCCTGCTTATGTTGAAAACCTTATTTCTGGGTCAGAGAAAGTCGTTTTATGCAATGGGAAGAGAAATAGTGAAAAACAAACAAAAAAAATTTTGTGCATGAATAAAATCCTGTTTGCAATGAAAAAGGACACTTCTCGCTGTAATAGAAGTTTTTTAGCACATCCCTTTAGGCAAGAGTTTCAGTGGTCAGATCGCTCTGTCCAGCGTCTCTATGACCTGTAACAGTGATTTAGAGCTTCTGAGCGGTCTAACGGAGCTTATACATGCTTATGTTGAAAACCTTATTTCTGGGTCAGAGAAAGTCGTTTTATGCAATGGGAAGAGAAATAGTGAAAAACATAATAATTTTGTTTTGTGCATGAATAAAATCCTCTTTGCAATGCAAAAACACAATTCTCGCTGTGTTAGAAGTTTTTTGCACATCCCTTTAGGCAAGAGTTTCAGTGGTCAGATCTCTCCGTCCAGCGTCTCTATGACCAGTAACAGTGATTTAGAGCTTCTGAGCGGTCTAACGGAGCTTATACCTGCTTATGTTGAAAACCTTATTTCTGGGTCAGAGAAAGTCGTTTTATGCAATGGGAAGAGAAATAGTGAAAAACAAAAACAAAAAATTTTGTGCATGAATAAAATCCTCTTTGCAATGCAAAAACACTTCTCGCTGTGTTAGAAGTTTTTTGCACATCCCTTTAGGCAAGAGTTTCAGTGGTCAGATCGCTCCGTCCAGCGTCTCTATGACCAGTAACAGTGAGTTAGAGCTTCTGAGCGGTCTAACGGAGCTTATACCTGCTTATGTTGAAAACCTTATTTCTGGGTCAGAGAAAGTCGTTTTATGCAATGGGAAGAGAAATAGTGAAAAACATAAAAAAAAAAATTTGTGCATTAATAAAATCCTGTTTGTAATGCAAAAACACACTTCTCGCTGTGTTAGAAGTTTTTTAGCACATCCCTTTAAGCAAGAGTTTCAGAGGTCAGATCGCTCCGTGCAGCGTCTCTATGACCAGTAACAGTGAGTTAGAGCTTCTGAGCGGTCTAAAGGAGCTTTTTCCTGCTTATGTTGAAAACCTTATTTCTGGGTCAGAGAAAGTCGTTTTATGCAATGGGAAGAGAAATAGTGAAAAACAAACAAAAAAAATTTTGTGCATGAATAAAATCCTGTTTGCAATGCAAAAAGACACTTCTCGCTGTGTTAGAAGTTTTTTAGCACATCCCATTAGGCAAGAGTTAGAGTTGTCAGATCGCTCTGTCCAGCGTCTCTATGACCAGTAACAGTGATTTAGAGCTTCTGAGCGGTCTAACGGAGCTTATACCTGCTTACGTTGAAAACCTTATTTCTGGGTCAGAGAAAGTCGTTTTATGCAATGGGAAGAGAAATAGTGAAAAACATAATAATTTTGTTTTGTGCATGAATAAAATCCTCTTTGCAATGCAAAAACACAATTCTCGCTGTGTTAGAAGTTTTTGCACATCCCTTTAGGCAAGAGTTTCAGTGGTCAGATCGCTCCGTCCAGCGTCTCTATGACCAGTAACAGTGAGTTAGAGCTTCTGAGCGGTCTAACGGAGCTTATACCTGCTTATGTTGAAAACCTTATTTCTGGGTCAGAGAAAGTCGTTTTATGCAATGGGAAGAGAAATAGTGAAAAACATAATAATTTTGTTTTGTGCATGAATAAAATCCTGTTTGCAATGCAAAAACACACTTCTCGCTGTGTTAGAAGTTTTTTGCACATCCCTTTAGGCAAGAGTTTCAGTGGTCAGATCTCGCCGTTCAGCGTCTCTATGACCAGTAACAGTGATTTAGAGCTTCTGAGCGGTCTAACGGAGCTTTTTCCTGCTTATGTTGAAAACCTTATTTCTGGGTCAGAGAAAGTCGTTTTATGCAATGGGAAGAGAAATAGTGAAAAACATAATAATTTTGTTTTGTGCATGAATAAAATCCTGTTTGCAATGCAAAAACACACTTTTCGCTGTGTTAGAAGTTTTTTGCACATCCCTTTAGGCAAGAGTTTCAGTGGTCAGATCTCTCCGTCCAGCGTCTCTATGACCAGTAACAGTGATTTAGAGCTTCTGAGCGGTCTAACGGAGGTTATACCTGCTTATGTTGAAAACCTTATTTCTGTGTCAGAGAAAGTCGTTTTATGCAATGGGAAGAGAAATAGTGAAAAACAAAAACAAAAAATTTTGTGCATGAATAAAATCCTCTTTGCAATGCAAAAACACACTTCTCGCTGTGTTAGAAGTTTTTTGCACATCCCTTTAGGCAAGAGTTTCAGTGGTCAGATCGCTCCGTCCAGCGTCTCTATGACCAGTAACAGTGAGTTAGAGCTTCTGAGCGGTCTAACGGAGCTTATACCTGCTTATGTTGAAAACCTTATTTCTGGGTCAGAGAAAGTCGTTTTATGCAATGGGAAGAGAAATAGTGAAAAACATATTAATTTTGTTTTGTGCATGAATAAAATCCTGTTTGCAATGCAAAAACACACTTCTCGCTGTGTTAGAAGTTTTTTGCACATCCCTTTAGGCAAGAGTTTCAGTGGTCAGATCTCTCCGTCCAGCGTCTCTATGACCAGTAACAGTGATTTAGAGCTTCTGAGCGGTCTAACGGAGCTTATACCTGCTTATGTTGAAAACCTTATTTCTGGGTCAGAGAAAGTCGTTTTATGCAATGGGAAGAGAAATAGTGAAAAACATAATAATTTTGTTTTGTGCATGAACAAAATCCTGTTTGCAATGCAAAAACACACTTCTCGCTGTGTTAGAAGTTTTTTGCACATCCCTTTAGGCAAGAGTTTCAGTGGTCAGATCTCTCCGTCCAGCGTCTCTATGACCAGTAACAGTGATTTAGAGCTTCTGAGCGGTCTAACGGAGCTTATACCTGCTTATGTTGAAAACCTTATTTCTGGGTCAGAGAAAGTCGTTTTATGCAATGGGAATAGAAATAGTGAAAAATATAAAAAAAAAAATTTGTGCATTAATAAAATCCTGTTTGCTATGCAAAAACACACTTCTCGCTGTGTTAGAAGTTTTTTAGCACATCCCTTCAAGCAAGAGTTTCAGAGGTCAGATCGCTCCGTCCAGCGTCTCTATGGCCAGTAACAGTGAGTTAGAGCTTCTGAGCGGTCTAACGGAGCTTATACCTGCTTATGTTGAAAACCTTATTTCTGGGTCAGAGAAAGTCGTTTTATGCAATGGGAAGAGAAATAGTGAAAAACATAATAATTTTGTTTTGTGCATGAATAAAATCCTCTTTGCAATGGAAAAACACACTTCTCGCTGTGTTAGAAGTTTTTTGCACATCCCTTTAGGCAAGAGTTTCAGTGGTCAGATCGCTCCGTCCAGCGTCTCTATGACCAGTAACAGTGATTTAGAGCTTCTGAGCGGTCTAACGGAGCTTATACCTGCTTATGTTGAAAACCTTATTTCTGGGTCAGAGAAAGTCGTTTTATGCAATGGGAAGAGAAATAGTGAAAAACAAAAACAAAAAATTTTGTGCATGAATAAAATCCTGTTTGCAATGCAAAAACACACTTCTCGCTGTGTTAGAAGTTTTTTGCACATCCCTTTAGGCAAGAGTTTCAGTGGTCAGATCTCTCCGTCCAGCGTCTCTATGACCAGTAACAGTGATTTAGAGCTTCTGAGCGGTCTAACGGAGCTTATACCTGCTTATGTTGAAAACCTTATTTCTGGGTCAGAGAAAGTCGTTTTATGCAATGGGAAGAGAAATAGTGAAAAACATAATAATTTTTTTTTTGCATGAATAAAATCCTGTTTGCAATGCAAAAACACACTTCTCACTGTGTTAGAAGTTTTTTAGCACATCCCTTTAGGCACGAGTTTCAGTGGTCAGATCTCTCCGTCCAGCGTCTCTATGACCAGTAACAGTGATTTAGAGCTTCTGAGCGGTCTAAAGGAGCTTATACCTGCTTATGTTGAAAACCTTATTTCTGGGTCAGAGAAAGTCGTTTTATGCAATGGGAAGAGAAATAGTGAAAAACATAAAAAAAAAAAATTGTGCATTAATAAAATCCTGTTTGCAATCCAAAAACACACTTCTCGCTGTGTTAGAAGTTTTTTAGCACATCCCTTTAAGCAAGAGTTTCAGTGGTCAGATCGCTCCGTCCAGTGTCTCTATGACTAGTAACAGTGATTTAGAGCTTCTAAGCGGTGTAACGGAGCTTTTTCCTGCTTATGTTGAAAACCTTATTTCTGGGTCAGAGAAAGTCGTTTTATGCAATGGGAAGAGAAATAGTGAAAAACAAACAAAAAAAATTTTGTGCATGAATAAAATCCTGTTTGCAATGCAAAAACACACTTCTCGCTGTGTTAGAAGTTTCTTGCACATCCCTTTAGGCAAGAGTTTCAGTGGTCAGATCTCTCCGTCCATCGTCTCTATGACCAGTAACAGTGATTTAGAGCTTCTGAGCGGTCTAACGGAGCTTATACCTGCTTATGTTGAAAACCTTATTTCTGGGTCAGAGAAAGTCGTTTTATGCAATGGGAAGAGAAATAGTGAAAAACATAATAATTTTGTTTTGTGCATGAATAAAATCCTCTTTGCAATGCAAAAACACACTTCTCGCTGTGTTAGAAGTTTTTTGCACATCCCTTTAGGCAAGAGTTTCAGTGGTCAGATCGCTCCGTCCAGCGTCTCTATGACCAGTAACAGTGATTTAGAGCTTCTGAGCGGTCTAACGGAGCTTATACTTGCTTATGTTGAAAACCTTATTTCTGGGTCAGAGAAAGTCGTTTTATGCAATGGGAAGAGAAATAGTGAAAAACATAATAATTTTGTTTTGTGCTTGAATAAAATCCTGTTTGCAAGGCAAAAACACACTTCTCGCTGTGTTAGAAGTTTTTTAGCACATCCCTTTAGGCAAGAGTTTCAATGGTCAGATCTCTCCGTCCAGCGTCTCTATGACCAGTAACAGTGATTTAGAGCTTCTGAGCGGTCTAACGGAGCTTATACCTGCTTATGTTGAAAACCTTATTTCTGGGTCAGAGAAAGTCGTTTTATGCAATGGGAAGAGAAATAGTGAAAAACAAAAAATTTTGTGCATGAATAAAATCCTGTTTGCAATGCAAAAAGACACCTCGCTGTGTTAGAAGTTTTTTAGCACATCCCATTAGGCAAGAGTTACAGTTGTCAGATCGCTCTGTCCAGCGTCTCTATGACCAGTAACAGTGATTTAGAGCTTCTGAGCGGTCTAACGGAGCTTATACTTGCTTATGTTGAAAACCTTATTTCTGGGTCAGAGAAAGTCGTTTTATGCAATGGGAAGAGAAATAGTGAAAAACATAATAATTTTGTTTTGTGCTTGAATAAAATCCTGTTTGCAAGGCAAAAACACACTTCTCGCTGTGTTAGAAGTTTTTTAGCACATCCCTTTAGGCAAGAGTTTCAGTTGTCAGATCTCTCCGTCCAGCGTCTCTATGACCAGTAACAGTGATTTAGAGCTTCTGAGCGGTCTAACGGAGCTTATACCTGCTTATGTTGAAAACCTTATTTCTGGGTCAGAGAAAGTCGTTTTATGCAATGGGAAGAGAAATAGTGAAAAACAAAAACAAAAAATTTTGTGCATGAATAAAATCCTGTTTGCAATGCAAAAAGACACTTCTCGCTGTGTTAGAAGTTTTTTAGCACATCCCATTAGGCAAGAGTTACAGTTGTCAGATCGCTCTGTCCAGCGTCTCTATGACCAGTAACAGTGATTTAGAGCTTCTGAGCGGTCTAACGGAGCTTATACCTGCTTACGTTGAAAACCTTATTTCTGGGTCAGAGAAAGTCGTTTTATGCAATGGGAAGAGAAATAGTGAAAAACATAATAATTTTGTTTTGTGCATGAATAAAATCCTGTTTGCAATGCAAAAACACACTTTTCGCTGTGTTAGAAGTTTTTTGCACATCCCTTTAGGCAAGAGTTTCAGTGGTCAGATCTCTCCGTCCAGCGTCTCTATGACCTGTAACAGTGATTTAGAGCTTCTGAGCGGTCTAACGGAGCTTATACATGCTTATGTTGAAAACCTTATTTCTGGGTCAGAGAAAGTCGTTTTATGCAATGGGAAGAGAAATAGTGAAAAATATAAAAAAAAAAAATTGTGCATTAATAAAATCCTGTTTGCAATGCAAAAACACACTTCTCGCTGTAATAGAAGTTTTTTAGCACATCCCTTTAGGCAAGAGTTTCAGTGGTCAGATCGCTCTGTCCAGCGTCTCTATGACCTGTAACAGTGATTTAGAGCTTCTGAGCGGTCTAACGGAGCTTATACATGCTTATGTTGAAAACCTTATTTCTGGGTCAGAGAAAGTCGTTTTATGCAATGGGAAGAGAAATAGTGAAAAACATAATAATTTTGTTTTGTGCATTAATAAAATCCTGTTTGCAATGCAAAAAGACACTTCTCGCTGTGTTAGAAGTTTTTTAGCACATCCCTTTAGGCAAGAGTTTCAGTGGTCAGAACGCTCTGTCCAGCGTCTCTATGACCAGTAACAGTGATTTAGAGCTTCTGAGCGGTCTAACGGAGCTTATACCTGCTTATGTTGAAAACCTTATTTCTAGGTCAGAGAAAGTCGTTTTATGCAATGGAAAGAGAAATAGTGAAAAACATAATAATTTTGTTTTGTGCATGAATAAAATCCTGTTTGCAATGCAAAAACACACTTCTCGCTGTGTTAGAAGTTTTTTGCACATCCCTTTAGGCAAGAGTTTCAGTGGTCAGATCTCGCCGTCCAGCGTCTCTATGACCAGTAACAGTGATTTAGAGCTTCTGAGCGGTCTAACGGAGCTTATACCTGCTTATGTTGAAAACCTTATTTCTGGGTCAGAGAAAGTCGTTTTATGCAATGGGAAGAGAAATAGTGAAAAACATAAAAAAAAAAAATTGTGCATTAATAAAATCCTGTTTGCAATGCAAAAACACACCTCGCTGTGATAGAAGTTTTTTAGCACATCCCTTTAAGCAAGAGTTTCAGTGGTCAGATCTCTCCGTCCAGCGTATCTATGACTAGTAACAGTGATTTAGAGCTTCTGAGCGGTCTAACGGAGCTTTTTCCTGCTTATGTTGAAAACTTTATTTCTGGGTCAGAGAAAGTCGTTTTATGCAATGGGAAGAGAAATAGTGAAAAACATGATAATTTTGTTTTGTGCTTGAATAAAATCCTGTTTGCAAGGCAAAAACACACTTCTCGCTGTGTTAGAAGTTTTTTAGCACATCCCTTTAGGCAAGAGTTTCAGTGGTCAGATCTCTCCGTCCAGCGTCTCTATGACCAGTAACAGTGATTTAGAGCTTCTGAGCGGTCTAACGGAGCTTATACCTGCTTATGTTGAAAACCTTATTTCTGGGTCAGAGAAAGTCGTTTTATGCAATGGGAAGAGAAATAGTGAAAAACAAAAACAAAAAATTTTGTGCATGAATAAAATCCTGTTTGCAATGCAAAAAGACACTTCTCGCTGTGTTAGAAGTTTTTTAGCACATCCCTTTAGGCAAGAGTTTCAGTGGTCAGAACGCTCTGTCCAGCGTCTCTATGACCAGTAACAGTGATTTAGAGCTTCTGAGCGGTCTAACGGAGCTTATACCTGCTTATGTTGAAAACCTTATTTCTGGGTCAGAGAAAGTCGTTTTATGCAATGGGAAGAGAAATAGTGAAAAAGAAACAAAAAAAATTTTGTGCATGAATAAAATCCTGTTTGCAATGAAAAAGGACACTTCTCGCTGTAAAAGAAGTTTTTTAGCACATCCTTTTAGGCAAGAGTTTCAGTGGTCAGATCGCTCTGTCCAGCGTCTCTATGACCTGTAACAGTGATTTAGAGCTTCTGAGCGGTCTAACGGAGCTTATACATGCTTATGTTGAAAACCTTATTTCTGGGTCAGAGAAAGTCGTTTTATGCAATGGGAAGAGAAATAGTGAAAAACATAATAATTTTGTTTTGTGCTTGAATAAAATCCTGTTTGCAAGGCAAAAACACACTTCTCGCTGTGTTAGAAGTTTTTTAGCACATCCCTTTAGGCAAGAGTTTCAGTGGTCAGATCTCTCCGTCCAGCGTCTCTATGACCAGTAACAGTGATTTAGAGCTTCTGAGCGGTCTAACGGAGCTTATACCTGCTTATGTTGAAAACCTTATTTCTGGGTCAGAGAAAGTCGTTTTATGCAATGGGAAGAGAAATAGTGAAAAACAAAAACAAAAAATTTTGTGCATGAATAAAATCCTGTTTGCAATGCAAAAAGACACTTCTCGCTGTGTTAGAAGTTTTTTAGCACATCCCATTAGGCAAGAGTTACAGTTGTCAGATCGCTCTGTCCAGCGTCTCTATGACCAGTAACAGTGATTTAGAGCTTCTGAGCGGTCTAACGGAGCTTATACCTGCTTATGTTGAAAACCTTATTTCTGGGTCAGAGAAAGTCGTTTTATGCAATGGGAAGAGAAATAGTGAAAAACATAATAATTTTTTTTTTGCATGAATAAAATCCTGTTTGCAATGCAAAAACACACTTCTCACTGTGTTAGAAGTTTTTTAGCACATCCCTTTAGGCACGAGTTTCAGTGGTCAGATCTCTCCGTCCAGCGTCTCTATGACCAGTAACAGTGATTTAGAGCTTCTGAGCGGTCTAAAGGAGCTTATACCTGCTTATGTTGAAAACCTTATTTCTGGGTCAGAGAAAGTCGTTTTATGCAATGGGAAGAGAAATAGTGAAAAACATAAAAAAAAAAAATTGTGCATTAATAAAATCCTGTTTGCAATCCAAAAACACACTTCTCGCTGTGTTAGAAGTTTTTTAGCACATCCCTTTAAGCAAGAGTTTCAGTGGTCAGATCGCTCCGTCCAGTGTCTCTATGACTAGTAACAGTGATTTAGAGCTTCTAAGCGGTGTAACGGAGCTTTTTCCTGCTTATGTTGAAAACCTTATTTCTGGGTCAGAGAAAGTCGTTTTATGCAATGGGAAGAGAAATAGTGAAAAACAAACAAAAAAAATTTTGTGCATGAATAAAATCCTGTTTGCAATGCAAAAACACACTTCTCGCTGTGTTAGAAGTTTCTTGCACATCCCTTTAGGCAAGAGTTTCAGTGGTCAGATCTCTCCGTCCATCGTCTCTATGACCAGTAACAGTGATTTAGAGCTTCTGAGCGGTCTAACGGAGCTTATACCTGCTTATGTTGAAAACCTTATTTCTGGGTCAGAGAAAGTCGTTTTATGCAATGGGAAGAGAAATAGTGAAAAACATAATAATTTTGTTTTGTGCATGAATAAAATCCTCTTTGCAATGCAAAAACACACTTCTCGCTGTGTTAGAAGTTTTTTGCACATCCCTTTAGGCAAGAGTTTCAGTGGTCAGATCGCTCCGTCCAGCGTCTCTATGACCAGTAACAGTGATTTAGAGCTTCTGAGCGGTCTAACGGAGCTTATACTTGCTTATGTTGAAAACCTTATTTCTGG
Organism: Cirrhinus molitorella; assembly: GCA_033026305.1. NCBI lineage: Eukaryota > Metazoa > Chordata > Actinopteri > Cypriniformes > Cyprinidae > Cirrhinus > Cirrhinus molitorella. The sequence continues at coordinate 31,155,723 of CM065125.1, read as the reverse complement.
GTCAGAGAAAGTCGTTTTATGCAATGGGAAGAGAAATAGTGAAAAACATAATAATTTTGTTTTGTGCTTGAATAAAATCCTGTTTGCAAGGCAAAAACACACTTCTCGCTGTGTTAGAAGTTTTTTAGCACATCCCTTTAGGCAAGAGTTTCAATGGTCAGATCTCTCCGTCCAGCGTCTCTATGACCAGTAACAGTGATTTAGAGCTTCTGAGCGGTCTAACGGAGCTTATACCTGCTTATGTTGAAAACCTTATTTCTGGGTCAGAGAAAGTCGTTTTATGCAATGGGAAGAGAAATAGTGAAAAACAAAAAATTTTGTGCATGAATAAAATCCTGTTTGCAATGCAAAAAGACACCTCGCTGTGTTAGAAGTTTTTTAGCACATCCCATTAGGCAAGAGTTACAGTTGTCAGATCGCTCTGTCCAGCGTCTCTATGACCAGTAACAGTGATTTAGAGCTTCTGAGCGGTCTAACGGAGCTTATACTTGCTTATGTTGAAAACCTTATTTCTGGGTCAGAGAAAGTCGTTTTATGCAATGGGAAGAGAAATAGTGAAAAACATAATAATTTTGTTTTGTGCTTGAATAAAATCCTGTTTGCAAGGCAAAAACACACTTCTCGCTGTGTTAGAAGTTTTTTAGCACATCCCTTTAGGCAAGAGTTTCAGTTGTCAGATCTCTCCGTCCAGCGTCTCTATGACCAGTAACAGTGATTTAGAGCTTCTGAGCGGTCTAACGGAGCTTATACCTGCTTATGTTGAAAACCTTATTTCTGGGTCAGAGAAAGTCGTTTTATGCAATGGGAAGAGAAATAGTGAAAAACAAAAACAAAAAATTTTGTGCATGAATAAAATCCTGTTTGCAATGCAAAAAGACACTTCTCGCTGTGTTAGAAGTTTTTTAGCACATCCCATTAGGCAAGAGTTACAGTTGTCAGATCGCTCTGTCCAGCGTCTCTATGACCAGTAACAGTGATTTAGAGCTTCTGAGCGGTCTAACGGAGCTTATACCTGCTTACGTTGAAAACCTTATTTCTGGGTCAGAGAAAGTCGTTTTATGCAATGGGAAGAGAAATAGTGAAAAACATAATAATTTTGTTTTGTGCATGAATAAAATCCTGTTTGCAATGCAAAAACACACTTTTCGCTGTGTTAGAAGTTTTTTGCACATCCCTTTAGGCAAGAGTTTCAGTGGTCAGATCTCTCCGTCCAGCGTCTCTATGACCTGTAACAGTGATTTAGAGCTTCTGAGCGGTCTAACGGAGCTTATACATGCTTATGTTGAAAACCTTATTTCTGGGTCAGAGAAAGTCGTTTTATGCAATGGGAAGAGAAATAGTGAAAAATATAAAAAAAAAAAATTGTGCATTAATAAAATCCTGTTTGCAATGCAAAAACACACTTCTCGCTGTAATAGAAGTTTTTTAGCACATCCCTTTAGGCAAGAGTTTCAGTGGTCAGATCGCTCTGTCCAGCGTCTCTATGACCTGTAACAGTGATTTAGAGCTTCTGAGCGGTCTAACGGAGCTTATACATGCTTATGTTGAAAACCTTATTTCTGGGTCAGAGAAAGTCGTTTTATGCAATGGGAAGAGAAATAGTGAAAAACATAATAATTTTGTTTTGTGCATTAATAAAATCCTGTTTGCAATGCAAAAAGACACTTCTCGCTGTGTTAGAAGTTTTTTAGCACATCCCTTTAGGCAAGAGTTTCAGTGGTCAGAACGCTCTGTCCAGCGTCTCTATGACCAGTAACAGTGATTTAGAGCTTCTGAGCGGTCTAACGGAGCTTATACCTGCTTATGTTGAAAACCTTATTTCTAGGTCAGAGAAAGTCGTTTTATGCAATGGAAAGAGAAATAGTGAAAAACATAATAATTTTGTTTTGTGCATGAATAAAATCCTGTTTGCAATGCAAAAACACACTTCTCGCTGTGTTAGAAGTTTTTTGCACATCCCTTTAGGCAAGAGTTTCAGTGGTCAGATCTCGCCGTCCAGCGTCTCTATGACCAGTAACAGTGATTTAGAGCTTCTGAGCGGTCTAACGGAGCTTATACCTGCTTATGTTGAAAACCTTATTTCTGGGTCAGAGAAAGTCGTTTTATGCAATGGGAAGAGAAATAGTGAAAAACATAAAAAAAAAAAATTGTGCATTAATAAAATCCTGTTTGCAATGCAAAAACACACCTCGCTGTGATAGAAGTTTTTTAGCACATCCCTTTAAGCAAGAGTTTCAGTGGTCAGATCTCTCCGTCCAGCGTATCTATGACTAGTAACAGTGATTTAGAGCTTCTGAGCGGTCTAACGGAGCTTTTTCCTGCTTATGTTGAAAACTTTATTTCTGGGTCAGAGAAAGTCGTTTTATGCAATGGGAAGAGAAATAGTGAAAAACATGATAATTTTGTTTTGTGCTTGAATAAAATCCTGTTTGCAAGGCAAAAACACACTTCTCGCTGTGTTAGAAGTTTTTTAGCACATCCCTTTAGGCAAGAGTTTCAGTGGTCAGATCTCTCCGTCCAGCGTCTCTATGACCAGTAACAGTGATTTAGAGCTTCTGAGCGGTCTAACGGAGCTTATACCTGCTTATGTTGAAAACCTTATTTCTGGGTCAGAGAAAGTCGTTTTATGCAATGGGAAGAGAAATAGTGAAAAACAAAAATAAAAAATTTTGTGCATGAATAAAATCCTGTTTGCAATGCAAAAAGACACTTCTCGCTGTGTTAGAAGTTTTTTAGCACATCCCTTTAGGCAAGAGTTTCAGTGGTCAGAACGCTCTGTCCAGCGTCTCTATGACCAGTAACAGTGATTTAGAGCTTCTGAGCGGTCTAACGGAGCTTATACCTGCTTATGTTGAAAACCTTATTTCTGGGTCAGAGAAAGTCGTTTTATGCAATGGGAAGAGAAATAGTGAAAAAGAAACAAAAAAAATTTTGTGCATGAATAAAATCCTGTTTGCAATGAAAAAGGACACTTCTCGCTGTAAAAGAAGTTTTTTAGCACATCCTTTTAGGCAAGAGTTTCAGTGGTCAGATCGCTCTGTCCAGCGTCTCTATGACCTGTAACAGTGATTTAGAGCTTCTGAGCGGTCTAACGGAGCTTATACATGCTTATGTTGAAAACCTTATTTCTGGGTCAGAGAAAGTCGTTTTATGCAATGGGAAGAGAAATAGTGAAAAACATAATAATTTTGTTTTGTGCTTGAATAAAATCCTGTTTGCAAGGCAAAAACACACTTCTCGCTGTGTTAGAAGTTTTTTAGCACATCCCTTTAGGCAAGAGTTTCAGTGGTCAGATCTCTCCGTCCAGCGTCTCTATGACCAGTAACAGTGATTTAGAGCTTCTGAGCGGTCTAACGGAGCTTATACCTGCTTATGTTGAAAACCTTATTTCTGGGTCAGAGAAAGTCGTTTTATGCAATGGGAAGAGAAATAGTGAAAAACAAAAACAAAAAATTTTGTGCATGAATAAAATCCTGTTTGCAATGCAAAAAGACACTTCTCGCTGTGTTAGAAGTTTTTTAGCACATCCCATTAGGCAAGAGTTACAGTTGTCAGATCGCTCTGTCCAGCGTCTCTATGACCAGTAACAGTGATTTAGAGCTTCTGAGCGGTCTAACGGAGCTTATACCTGCTTACGTTGAAAACCTTATTTCTGGGTCAGAGAAAGTCGTTTTATGCAATGGGAAGAGAAATAGTGAAAAACATAATAATTTTGTTTTGTGCATGAATAAAATCCTGTTTGCAATGCAAAAACACACTTTTCGCTGTGTTAGAAGTTTTTTGCACATCCCTTTAGGCAAGAGTTTCAGTGGTCAGATCTCTCCGTCCAGCGTCTCTATGACCTGTAACAGTGATTTAGAGCTTCTGAGCGGTCTAACGGAGCTTATACATGCTTATGTTGAAAACCTTATTTCTGGGTCAGAGAAAGTCGTTTTATGCAATGGGAAGAGAAATAGTGAAAAATATAAAAAAAAAAAAATTGTGCATTAATAAAATCCTGTTTGCAATGCAAAAACACACTTCTCGCTGTAATAGAAGTTTTTTAGCACATCCCTTTAGGCAAGAGTTTCAGTGGTCAGATCGCTCTGTCCAGCGTCTCTATGACCTGTAACAGTGATTTAGAGCTTCTGAGCGGTCTAACGGAGCTTATACATGCTTATGTTGAAAACCTTATTTCTGGGTCAGAGAAAGTCGTTTTATGCAATGGGAAGAGAAATAGTGAAAAACATAATAATTTTGTTTTGTGCATGAATAAAATCCTGTTTGCAATGCAAAAAGACACTTCTCGCTGTGTTAGAAGTTTTTTAGCACATCCCTTTAGGCAAGAGTTTCAGTGGTCAGATCTCGCCGTCCAGCGTCTCTATGACCAGTAACAGTGATTTAGAGCTTCTGAGCGGTCTAACGGAGCTTATACCTGCTTATGTTGAAAACCTTATTTCTGGGTCAGAGAAAGTCGTTTTATGCAATAGGAAGAGAAATAGTGAAAAACATAAAAAAAAAAAATTGTGCATTAATAAAATCCTGTTTAGAATGCAAAAACACACCTCGCTGTGTTAGAAGTTTTTTAGCACATCCCTTTAAGCAAGAGTTTCAGTGGTCAGATCTCTCCGTCCAGCGTATCTATGACTAGTAACAGTGATTTAGAGCTTCTGAGCGGTCTAACGGAGCTTTTTCCTGCTTATGTTGAAAACTTTATTTCTGGGTCAGAGAAAGTCGTTTTATGCAATGGGAAGAGAAATAGTGAAAAACATAATAATTTTGTTTTGTGCTTGAATAAAATCCTGTTTGCAAGGCAAAAACACACTTCTCGCTGTGTTAGAAGTTTTTTAGCACATCCCTTTAGGCAAGAGTTTCAGTGGTCAGATCTCTCCGTCCAGCGTCTCTATGACCAGTAACAGTGATTTAGAGCTTCTGAGCGGTCTAACGGAGCTTATACCTGCTTATGTTGAAAACCTTATTTCTGGGTCAGAGAAAGTCGTTTTATGCAATGGGAAGAGAAATAGTGAAAAACAAACACAAAAAATTTTGTGCATGAATAAAATCCTGTTTGCAATGCAAAAAGACACTTCTCGCTGTGTTAGAAGTTTTTTAGCACATCCCTTTAGGCAAGAGTTTCAGTGGTCAGAACGCTCTGTCCAGCGTCTCTATGACCAGTAACAGTGATTTAGAGCTTCTGAGCGGTCTAACGGAGCTTATACCTGCTTATGTTGAAAACCTTATTTCTGGGTCAGAGAAAGTCGTTTTATGCAATGGGAAGAGAAATAGTGAAAAACAAACAAAAAAAATTTTGTGCATGAATAAAATCCTGTTTGCAATGAAAAAGGACACTTCTCGCTGTAATAGAAGTTTTTTAGCACATCCCTTTAGGCAAGAGTTTCAGTGGTCAGATCGCTCTGTCCAGCGTCTCTATGACCTGTAACAGTGATTTAGAGCTTCTGAGCGGTCTAACGGAGCTTATACATGCTTATGTTGAAAACCTTATTTCTGGGTCAGAGAAAGTCGTTTTATGCAATGGGAAGAGAAATAGTGAAAAACATAATAATTTTGTTTTGTGCATGAATAAAATCCTGTTTGCAATGCAAAAACACACTTCTCGCTGTGTTAGAAGTTTTTTAGCACATCCCTTTAGGCAAAAGTTTCAGTGGTCAGATCTCTCCGTCCAGCGTCTCTATGACCAGTAACAGTGATTTGGAGCTTCTGAGCGGTCTAACGGAGCTTATACCTGCTTATGTTGAAAACCTTATTTCTGGGTCAGAGAAAGTCGTTTTATGCAATGGGAAGAGAAATAGTGAAAAACAAAAACAAAAAATTTTGTGCATGAATAAAATCCTGTTTGCAATGCAAAAAGACACTTCTCGCTGTGTTAGAAGTTTTTTAGCACATCCCATTAGGCAAGAGTTACAGTTGTCAGATCGCTCTGTCCAGCGTCTCTATGACCAGTAACAGTGATTTAGAGCTTCTGAGCGGTCTAACGGAGCTTATACCTGCTTACGTTGAAAACCTTATTTCTGGGTCAGAGAAAGTCGTTTTATGCAATGGGAAGAGAAATAGTGAAAAACATAATAATTTTGTTTTGTGCATGAATAAAATCCTGTTTGCAATGCAAAAACACACTTTTCGCTGTGTTAGAAGTTTTTTGCACATCCCTTTAGGCAAGAGTTTCAGTGGTCAGATCTCTCCGTCCAGCGTCTCTATGACCTGTAACAGTGATTTAGAGCTTCTGAGCGGTCTAACGGAGCTTATACATGCTTATGTTGAAAACCTTATTTCTGGGTCAGAGAAAGTCGTTTTATGCAATGGGAAGAGAAATAGTGAAAAATATAAAAAAAAAAAAATTGTGCATTAATAAAATCCTGTTTGCAATGCAAAAACACACTTCTCGCTGTAATAGAAGTTTTTTAGCACATCCCTTTAGGCAAGAGTTTCAGTGGTCAGATCGCTCTGTCCAGCGTCTCTATGACCTGTAACAGTGATTTAGAGGTTCTGAGCGGTCTAACGGAGCTTATACATGCTTATGTTGAAAACCTTATTTCTGGGTCAGAGAAAGTCGTTTTATGCAATGGGAAGAGAAATAGTGAAAAACATAATAATTTTGTTTTGTGCATGAATAAAATCCTGTTTGCAATGCAAAAAGACACTTCTCGCTGTGTTAGAAGTTTTTTAGCACATCCCTTTAGGCAAGAGTTTCAGTGGTCAGATCTCGCCGTCCAGCGTCTCTATGACCAGTAACAGTGATTTAGAGCTTCTGAGCGGTCTAACGGTGCTTATACCTGCTTATGTTGAAAACCTTATTTCTGGGTCAGAGAAAGTCGTTTTATGCAATGGGAAGAGAAATAGTGAAAAACATAAAAAAAAAAAATTGTGCATTAATAAAATCCTGTTTGCAATGCAAAAACACACCTCGCTGTGTTAGAAGTTTTTTAGCACATCCCTTTAAGCAAGAGTTTCAGTGGTCAGATCTCTCCGTCCAGCGTATCTATGACTAGTAACAGTGATTTAGAGCTTCTGAGCGGTCTAACGGAGCTTTTTCCTGCTTATGTTGAAAACTTTATTTCTGGGTCAGAGAAAGTCGTTTTATGCAATGGGAAGAGAAATAGTGAAAAACATAATAATTTTGTTTTGTGCTTGAATAAAATCCTGTTTGCAAGGCAAAAACACACTTCTCGCTGTGTTAGAAGTTTTTTAGCACATCCCTTTAGGCAAGAGTTTCAGTGGTCAGATCTCTCCGTCCAGCGTCTCTATGACCAGTAACAGTGATTTAGAGCTTCTGAGCGGTCTAACGGAGCTTATACCTGCTTATGTTGAAAACCTTATTTCTGGGTCAGAGAAAGTCGTTTTATGCAATGGGAAGAGAAATAGTGAAAAACAAACACAAAAAATTTTGTGCATGAATAAAATCCTGTTTGCAATGCAAAAAGACACTTCTCGCTGTGTTAGAAGTTTTTTAGCACATCCCTTTAGGCAAGAGTTTCAGTGGTCAGAACGCTCTGTCCAGCGTCTCTATGACCAGTAACAGTGATTTAGAGCTTCTGAGCGGTCTAACGGAGCTTATACCTGCTTATGTTGAAAACCTTATTTCTGGGTCAGAGAAAGTCGTTTTATGCAATGGGAAGAGAAATAGTGAAAAACAAACAAAAAAAATTTGTGCATGAATAAAATCCTGTTTGCAATGAAAAAGGACACTTCTCGCTGTAATAGAAGTTTTTTAGCACATCCCTTTAGGCAAGAGTTTCAGTGGTCAGATCGCTCTGTCCAGCGTCTCTATGACCTGTAACAGTGATTTAGAGCTTCTGAGCGGTCTAACGGAGCTTATACATGCTTATGTTGAAAACCTTATTTCTGGGTCAGAGAAAGTCGTTTTATGCAATGGGAAGAGAAATAGTGAAAAACATAATAATTTTGTTTTGTGCATGAATAAAATCCTGTTTGCAATGCAAAAACACACTTCTCGCTGTGTTAGAAGTTTTTTAGCACATCCCTTTAGGCAAGAGTTTCAGTGGTCAGATCTCTCCGTCCAGCGTCTCTATGACCAGTAACAGTGATTTAGAGCTTCTGAGCGGTCTAACGGAGCTTATACCTGCTTATGTTGAAAACCTTATTTCTGGGTCAGAGAAAGTCGTTTTATGCAATGGGAAGAGAAATAGTGAAAAACAAAAACAAAAAATTTTGTGCATGAATAAAATCCTGTTTGCAATGCAAAAAGACACTTCTCGCTGTGTTAGAAGTTTTTTAGCACATCCCATTAGGCAAGAGTTACAGTTGTCAGATCGCTCTGTCCAGCGTCTCTATGACCAGTAACAGTGATTTAGAGCTTCTGAGCGGTCTAACGGAGCTTATACCTGCTTACGTTGAAAACCTTATTTCTGGGTCAGAGAAAGTCGTTTTATGCAATGGGAAGAGAAATAGTGAAAAACATAATAATTTTGTTTTGTGCATGAATAAAATCCTGTTTGCAATGCAAAAACACACTTCTCGCTGTGTTAGAAGTTTTTTAGCACATCCCTTTAGGCAAGAGTTTCAGTGGTCAGATCTCTCCGTCCAGCGTCTCTATGACCAGTAACAGTGATTTAGAGCTTCTGAGCGGTCTAACGGAGCTTATACCTGCTTATGTTGAAAACCTTATTTCTGGGTCAGAGAAAGTCGTTTTATGCAATGGGAAGAGAAATAGTGAAAAACAAAAACAAAAAATTTTGTGCATGAATAAAATCCTGTTTGCAATGCAAAAAGACACTTCTCGCTGTGTTAGAAGTTTTTTAGCACATCCCATTAGGCAAGAGTTACAGTTGTCAGATCGCTCTGTCCAGCGTCTCTATGACCAGTAACAGTGATTTAGAGCTTCTGAGCGGTCTAACGGAGCTTATACCTGCTTACGTTGAAAACCTTATTTCTGGGTCAGAGAAAGTCGTTTTATGCAATGGGAAGAGAAATAGTGAAAAACATAATAATTTTGTTTTGTGCATGAATAAAATCCTGTTTGCAATGCAAAAACACACTTTTCGCTGTGTTAGAAGTTTTTTGCACATCCCTTTAGGCAAGAGTTTCAGTGGTCAGATCTCTCCGTCCAGCGTCTCTATGACCTGTAACAGTGATTTAGAGCTTCTGAGCGGTCTAACGGAGCTTATACATGCTTATGTTGAAAACCTTATTTCTGGGTCAGAGAAAGTCGTTTTATGCAATGGGAAGAGAAATAGTGAAAAACATAATAATTTTGTTTTGTGCATGAATAAAATCCTGTTTGCAATGCAAAAAGACACTTCTCGCTGTGTTAGAAGTTTTTTAGCACATCCCTTTAGGCAAGAGTTTCAGTGGTCAGATCTCGCCGTCCAGCGTCTCTATGACCAGTAACAGTGATTTAGAGCTTCTGAGCGGTCTAACGGTGCTTATACCTGCTTATGTTGAAAACCTTATTTCTGGGTCAGAGAAAGTCGTTTTATGCAATGGGAAGAGAAATAGTGAAAAACATAAAAATAAAAAATTGTGCATTAATAAAATCCTGTTTGCAATGCAAAAACACACCTCGCTGTGTTAGAAGTTTTTTAGCACATCCCTTTAAGCAAGAGTTTCAGTGGTCAGATCTCTCCGTCCAGCGTATCTATGACTAGTAACAGTGATTTAGAGCTTCTGAGCGGTCTAACGGAGCTTTTTCCTGCTTATGTTGAAAACTTTATTTCTGGGTCAGAGAAAGTCGTTTTATGCAATGGGAAGAGAAATAGTGAAAAACATAATAATTTTGTTTTGTGCTTGAATAAAATCCTGTTTGCAAGGCAAAAACACACTTCTCGCTGTGTTAGAAGTTTTTTAGCACATCCCTTTAGGCAAGAGTTTCAGTGGTCAGATCTCTCCGTCCAGCGTCTCTATGACCAGTAACAGTGATTTAGAGCTTCTGAGCGGTCTAACGGAGCTTATACCTGCTTATGTTGAAAACCTTATTTCTGGGTCAGAGAAAGTCGTTTTATGCAATGGGAAGAGAAATAGTGAAAAACAAACACAAAAAATTTTGTGCATGAATAAAATCCTGTTTGCAATGCAAAAAGACACTTCTCGCTGTGTTAGAAGTTTTTTAGCACATCCCTTTAGGCAAGAGTTTCAGTGGTCAGAACGCTCTGTCCAGCGTCTCTATGACCAGTAACAGTGATTTAGAGCTTCTGAGCGGTCTAACGGAGCTTATACCTGCTTATGTTGAAAACCTTATTTCTGGGTCAGAGAAAGTCGTTTTATGCAATGGGAAGAGAAATAGTGAAAAACAAACAAAAAAAATTTGTGCATGAATAAAATCCTGTTTGCAATGAAAAAGGACACTTCTCGCTGTAATAGAAGTTTTTTAGCACATCCCTTTAGGCAAGAGTTTCAGTGGTCAGATCGCTCTGTCCAGCGTCTCTATGACCTGTAACAGTGATTTAGAGCTTCTGAGCGGTCTAACGGAGCTTATACATGCTTATGTTGAAAACCTTATTTCTGGGTCAGAGAAAGTCGTTTTATGCAATGGGAAGAGAAATAGTGAAAAACATAATAATTTTGTTTTGTGCATGAATAAAATCCTGTTTGCAATGCAAAAACACACTTCTCGCTGTGTTAGAAGTTTTTTAGCACATCCCTTTAGGCAAGAGTTTCAGTGGTCAGATCTCTCCGTCCAGCGTCTCTATGACCAGTAACAGTGATTTAGAGCTTCTGAGCGGTCTAACGGAGCTTATACCTGCTTATGTTGAAAACCTTATTTCTGGGTCAGAGAAAGTCGTTTTATGCAATGGGAAGAGAAATAGTGAAAAACAAAAACAAAAAATTTTGTGCATGAATAAAATCCTGTTTGCAATGCAAAAAGACACTTCTCGCTGTGTTAGAAGTTTTTTAGCACATCCCATTAGGCAAGAGTTACAGTTGTCAGATCGCTCTGTCCAGCGTCTCTATGACCAGTAACAGTGATTTAGAGCTTCTGAGCGGTCTAACGGAGCTTATACCTGCTTACGTTGAAAACCTTATTTCTGGGTCAGAGAAAGTCGTTTTATGCAATGGGAAGAGAAATAGTGAAAAACATAATAATTTTGTTTTGTGCATGAATAAAATCCTGTTTGCAATGCAAAAACACACTTTTCGCTGTGTTAGAAGTTTTTTGCACATCCCTTTAGGCAAGAGTTTCAGTGGTCAGATCTCTCCGTCCAGCGTCTCTATGACCTGTAACAGTGATTTAGAGCTTCTGAGCGGTCTAACGGAGCTTATACATGCTTATGTTGAAAACCTTATTTCTGGGTCAGAGAAAGTCGTTTTATGCAATGGGAAGAGAAATAGTGAAAAATATAAAAAAAAAAAAATTGTGCATTAATAAAATCCTGTTTGCAATGCAAAAACACACTTCTCGCTGTAATAGAAGTTTTTTAGCACATCCCTTTAGGCAAGAGTTTCAGTGGTCAGATCGCTCTGTCCAGCGTCTCTATGACCTGTAACAGTGATTTAGAGCTTCTGAGCGGTCTAACGGAGCTTATACATGCTTATGTTGAAAACCTTATTTCTGGGTCAGAGAAAGTCGTTTTATGCAATGGGAAGAGAAATAGTGAAAAACATAATAATTTTGTTTTGTGAATGAATAAAATCCTGTTTGCAATGCAAAAAGACACTTCTCGCTGTGTTAGAAGTTTTTTAGCACATCCCTTTAGGCAAGAGTTTCAGTGGTCAGATCTCGCCGTCCAGCGTCTCTATGACCAGTAACAGTGATTTAGAGCTTCTGAGCGGTCTAACGGAGCTTATACCTGCTTATGTTGAAAACCTTATTTCTGGGTCAGAGAAAGTCGTTTTATGCAATGGGAAGAGAAATAGTGAAAAACATAAAAAAAAAAAATTGTGCATTAATAAAATCCTGTTTGCAATGCAAAAACACACCTCGCTGTGTTAGAAGTTTTTTAGCACATCCCTTTAAGCAAGAGTTTCAGTGGTCAGATCTCTCCGTCCAGCGTATCTATGACTAGTAACAGTGATTTAGAGCTTCTGAGCGGTCTAACGGAGCTTTTTCCTGCTTATGTTGAAAACTTTATTTCTGGGTCAGAGAAAGTCGTTTTATGCAATGGGAAGAGAAATAGTGAAAAACATAATAATTTTGTTTTGTGCTTGAATAAAATCCTGTTTGCAAGGCAAAAACACACTTCTCGCTGTGTTAGAAGTTTTTTAGCACATCCCTTTAGGCAAGAGTTTCAGTGGTCAGATCTCTCCGTCCAGCGTCTCTATGACCAGTAACAGTGATTTAGAGCTTCTGAGCGGTCTAACGGAGCTTATACCTGCTTATGTTGAAAACCTTATTTCTGGGTCAGAGAAAGTCGTTTTATGCAATGGGAAGAGAAATAGTGAAAAACAAACACAAAAAATTTTGTGCATGAATAAAATCCTGTTTGCAATGCAAAAAGACACTTCTCGCTGTGTTAGAAGTTTTTTAGCACATCCCTTTAGGCAAGAGTTTCAGTGGTCAGAACGCTCTGTCCAGCGTCTCTATGACCAGTAACAGTGATTTAGAGCTTCTGAGCGGTCTAACGGAGCTTATACCTGCTTATGTTGAAAACCTTATTTCTGGGTCAGAGAAAGTCGTTTTATGCAATGGGAAGAGAAATAGTGAAAAACAAACAAAAAAAATTTGTGCATGAATAAAATCCTGTTTGCAATGAAAAAGGACACTTCTCGCTGTAATAGAAGTTTTTTAGCACATCCCTTTAGGCAAGAGTTTCAGTGGTCAGATCGCTCTGTCCAGCGTCTCTATGACCTGTAACAGTGATTTAGAGCTTCTGAGCGGTCTAACGGAGCTTATACATGCTTATGTTGAAAACCTTATTTCTGGGTCAGAGAAAGTCGTTTTATGCAATGGGAAGAGAAATAGTGAAAAACATAATAATTTTGTTTTGTGCATGAATAAAATCCTGTTTGCAATGCAAAAACACACTTCTCGCTGTGTTAGAAGTTTTTTAGCACATCCCTTTAGGCAAGAGTTTCAGTGGTCAGATCTCTCCGTCCAGCGTCTCTATGACCAGTAACAGTGATTTAGAGCTTCTGAGCGGTCTAACGGAGCTTATACCTGCTTATGTTGAAAACCTTATTTCTGGGTCAGAGAAAGTCGTTTTATGCAATGGGAAGAGAAATAGTGAAAAACAAAAACAAAAAATTTTGTGCATGAATAAAATCCTGTTTGCAATGCAAAAAGACACTTCTCGCTGTGTTAGAAGTTTTTTAGCACATCCCATTAGGCAAGAGTTACAGTTGTCAGATCGCTCTGTCCAGCGTCTCTATGACCAGTAACAGTGATTTAGAGCTTCTGAGCGGTCTAACGGAGCTTATACCTGCTTACGTTGAAAACCTTATTTCTGGGTCAGAGAAAGTCGTTTTATGCAATGGGAAGAGAAATAGTGAAAAACATAATAATTTTGTTTTGTGCATGAATAAAATCCTGTTTGCAATGCAAAAACACACTTCTCGCTGTGTTAGAAGTTTTTTAGCACATCCCTTTAGGCAAGAGTTTCAGTGGTCAGATCTCTCCGTCCAGCGTCTCTATGACCAGTAACAGTGATTTAGAGCTTCTGAGCGGTCTAACGGAGCTTATACCTGCTTATGTTGAAAACCTTATTTCTGGGTCAGAGAAAGTCGTTTTATGCAATGGGAAGAGAAATAGTGAAAAACAAAAACAAAAAATTTTGTGCATGAATAAAATCCTGTTTGCAATGCAAAAAGACACTTCTCGCTGTGTTAGAAGTTTTTTAGCACATCCCATTAGGCAAGAGTTACAGTTGTCAGATCGCTCTGTCCAGCGTCTCTATGACCAGTAACAGTGATTTAGAGCTTCTGAGCGGTCTAACGGAGCTTATACCTGCTTACGTTGAAAACCTTATTTCTGGGTCAGAGAAAGTCGTTTTATGCAATGGGAAGAGAAATAGTGAAAAACATAATAATTTTGTTTTGTGCATGAATAAAATCCTGTTTGCAATGCAAAAACACACTTTTCGCTGTGTTAGAAGTTTTTTGCACATCCCTTTAGGCAAGAGTTTCAGTGGTCAGATCTCTCCGTCCAGCGTCTCTATGACCTGTAACAGTGATTTAGAGCTTCTGAGCGGTCTAACGGAGCTTATACATGCTTATGTTGAAAACCTTATTTCTGGGTCAGAGAAAGTCGTTTTATGCAATGGGAAGAGAAATAGTGAAAAACATAATAATTTTGTTTTGTGCATGAATAAAATCCTGTTTGCAATGCAAAAAGACACTTCTCGCTGTGTTAGAAGTTTTTTAGCACATCCCTTTAGGCAAGAGTTTCAGTGGTCAGATCTCGCCGTCCAGCGTCTCTATGACCAGTAACAGTGATTTAGAGCTTCTGAGCGGTCTAACGGTGCTTATACCTGCTTATGTTGAAAACCTTATTTCTGGGTCAGAGAAAGTCGTTTTATGCAATGGGAAGAGAAATAGTGAAAAACATAAAAAAAAAAAATTGTGCATTAATAAAATCCTGTTTGCAATGCAAAAACACACCTCGCTGTGTTAGAAGTTTTTTAGCACATCCCTTTAAGCAAGAGTTTCAGTGGTCAGATCTCTCCGTCCAGCGTATCTATGACTAGTAACAGTGATTTAGAGCTTCTGAGCGGTCTAACGGAGCTTTTTCCTGCTTATGTTGAAAACTTTATTTCTGGGTCAGAGAAAGTCGTTTTATGCAATGGGAAGAGAAATAGTGAAAAACATAATAATTTTGTTTTGTGCTTGAATAAAATCCTGTTTGCAAGGCAAAAACACACTTCTCGCTGTGTTAGAAGTTTTTTAGCACATCCCTTTAGGCAAGAGTTTCAGTGGTCAGATCTCTCCGTCCAGCGTCTCTATGACCAGTAACAGTGATTTAGAGCTTCTGAGCGGTCTAACGGAGCTTATACCTGCTTATGTTGAAAACCTTATTTCTGGGTCAGAGAAAGTCGTTTTATGCAATGGGAAGAGAAATAGTGAAAAACAAACACAAAAAATTTTGTGCATGAATAAAATCCTGTTTGCAATGCAAAAAGACACTTCTCGCTGTGTTAGAAGTTTTTTAGCACATCCCTTTAGGCAAGAGTTTCAGTGGTCAGAACGCTCTGTCCAGCGTCTCTATGACCAGTAACAGTGATTTAGAGCTTCTGAGCGGTCTAACGGAGCTTATACCTGCTTATGTTGAAAACCTTATTTCTGGGTCAGAGAAAGTCGTTTTATGCAATGGGAAGAGAAATAGTGAAAAACAAACAAAAAAAATTTGTGCATGAATAAAATCCTGTTTGCAATGAAAAAGGACACTTCTCGCTGTAATAGAAGTTTTTTAGCACATCCCTTTAGGCAAGAGTTTCAGTGGTCAGATCGCTCTGTCCAGCGTCTCTATGACCTGTAACAGTGATTTAGAGCTTCTGAGCGGTCTAACGGAGCTTATACATGCTTATGTTGAAAACCTTATTTCTGGGTCAGAGAAAGTCGTTTTATGCAATGGGAAGAGAAATAGTGAAAAACATAATAATTTTGTTTTGTGCATGAATAAAATCCTGTTTGCAATGCAAAAACACACTTCTCGCTGTGTTAGAAGTTTTTTAGCACATCCCTTTAGGCAAGAGTTTCAGTGGTCAGATCTCTCCGTCCAGCGTCTCTATGACCAGTAACAGTGATTTAGAGCTTCTGAGCGGTCTAACGGAGCTTATACCTGCTTATGTTGAAAACCTTATTTCTGGGTCAGAGAAAGTCGTTTTATGCAATGGGAAGAGAAATAGTGAAAAACAAAAACAAAAAATTTTGTGCATGAATAAAATCCTGTTTGCAATGCAAAAAGACACTTCTCGCTGTGTTAGAAGTTTTTTAGCACATCCCATTAGGCAAGAGTTACAGTTGTCAGATCGCTCTGTCCAGCGTCTCTATGACCAGTAACAGTGATTTAGAGCTTCTGAGCGGTCTAACGGAGCTTATACCTGCTTACGTTGAAAACCTTATTTCTGGGTCAGAGAAAGTCGTTTTATGCAATGGGAAGAGAAATAGTGAAAAACATAATAATTTTGTTTTGTGCATGAATAAAATCCTGTTTGCAATGCAAAAACACACTTTTCGCTGTGTTAGAAGTTTTTTGCACATCCCTTTAGGCAAGAGTTTCAGTGGTCAGATCTCTCCGTCCAGCGTCTCTATGACCTGTAACAGTGATTTAGAGCTTCTGAGCGGTCTAACGGAGCTTATACATGCTTATGTTGAAAACCTTATTTCTGGGTCAGAGAAAGTCGTTTTATGCAATGGGAAGAGAAATAGTGAAAAATATAAAAAAAAAAAAATTGTGCATTAATAAAATCCTGTTTGCAATGCAAAAACACACTTCTCGCTGTAATAGAAGTTTTTTAGCACATCCCTTTAGGCAAGAGTTTCAGTGGTCAGATCGCTCTGTCCAGCGTCTCTATGACCTGTAACAGTGATTTAGAGCTTCTGAGCGGTCTAACGGAGCTTATACATGCTTATGTTGAAAACCTTATTTCTGGGTCAGAGAAAGTCGTTTTATGCAATGGGAAGAGAAATAGTGAAAAACATAATAATTTTGTTTTGTGAATGAATAAAATCCTGTTTGCAATGCAAAAAGACACTTCTCGCTGTGTTAGAAGTTTTTTAGCACATCCCTTTAGGCAAGAGTTTCAGTGGTCAGATCTCGCCGTCCAGCGTCTCTATGACCAGTAACAGTGATTTAGAGCTTCTGAGCGGTCTAACGGAGCTTATACCTGCTTATGTTGAAAACCTTATTTCTGGGTCAGAGAAAGTCGTTTTATGCAATGGGAAGAGAAATAGTGAAAAACATAAAAAAAAAAAATTGTGCATTAATAAAATCCTGTTTGCAATGCAAAAACACACCTCGCTGTGTTAGAAGTTTTTTAGCACATCCCTTTAAGCAAGAGTTTCAGTGGTCAGATCTCTCCGTCCAGCGTATCTATGACTAGTAACAGTGATTTAGAGCTTCTGAGCGGTCTAACGGAGCTTTTTCCTGCTTATGTTGAAAACTTTATTTCTGGGTCAGAGAAAGTCGTTTTATGCAATGGGAAGAGAAATAGTGAAAAACATAATAATTTTGTTTTGTGCTTGAATAAAATCCTGTTTGCAAGGCAAAAACACACTTCTCGCTGTGTTAGAAGTTTTTTAGCACATCCCTTTAGGCAAGAGTTTCAGTGGTCAGATCTCTCCGTCCAGCGTCTCTATGACCAGTAACAGTGATTTAGAGCTTCTGAGCGGTCTAACGGAGCTTATACCTGCTTATGTTGAAAACCTTATTTCTGGGTCAGAGAAAGTCGTTTTATGCAATGGGAAGAGAAATAGTGAAAAACAAACACAAAAAATTTTGTGCATGAATAAAATCCTGTTTGCAATGCAAAAAGACACTTCTCGCTGTGTTAGAAGTTTTTTAGCACATCCCTTTAGGCAAGAGTTTCAGTGGTCAGAACGCTCTGTCCAGCGTCTCTATGACCAGTAACAGTGATTTAGAGCTTCTGAGCGGTCTAACGGAGCTTATACCTGCTTATGTTGAAAACCTTATTTCTGGGTCAGAGAAAGTCGTTTTATGCAATGGGAAGAGAAATAGTGAAAAACAAACAAAAAAAATTTTGTGCATGAATAAAATCCTGTTTGCAATGAAAAAGGACACTTCTCGCTGTAATAGAAGTTTTTTAGCACATCCCTTTAGGCAAGAGTTTCAGTGGTCAGATCGCTCTGTCCAGCGTCTCTATGACCTGTAACAGTGATTTAGAGCTTCTGAGCGGTCTAACGGAGCTTATACATGCTTATGTTGAAAACCTTATTTCTGGGTCAGAGAAAGTCGTTTTATGCAATGGGAAGAGAAATAGTGAAAAACATAATAATTTTGTTTTGTGCATGAATAAAATCCTGTTTGCAATGCAAAAAGACACTTCTCGCTGTGTTAGAAGTTTTTTAGCACATCCCTTTAGGCAAGAGTTTCAGTGGTCAGAACGCTCTGTCCAGCGTCTCTATGACCAGTAACAGTGATTTAGAGCTTCTGAGCGGTCTAACGGAGCTTATACCTGCTTATGTTGAAAACCTTATTTCTAGGTCAGAGAAAGTCGTTTTATGCAATGGAAAGAGAAATAGTGAAAAACATAATAATTTTGTTTTATGCATGAATAAAATCCTGTTTGCAATGCAAAAACACACTTCTCGCTGTGTTAGAAGTTTTTTGCACATCCCTTTAGGCAAGAGTTTCAGTGGTCAGATCTCGCCGTCCAGCGTCTCTATGACCAGTAACAGTGATTTAGAGCTTCTGAGCGGTCTAACGGAGCTTATACCTGCTTATGTTGAAAACCTTATTTCTGGGTCAGAGAAAGTCGTTTTATGCAATGGGAAGAGAAATAGTGAAAAACATAAAAAAAAAAATTGTGCATTAATAAAATCCTGTTTGCAATGCAAAAACACACCTCGCTGTGTTAGAAGTTTTTTAGCACATCCCTTTAAGCAAGAGTTTCAGTGGTCAGATCTCTCCGTCCAGCGTATCTATGACTAGTAACAGTGATTTAGAGCTTCTGAGCGGTCTAACGGAGCTTTTTCCTGCTTAGGTTGAAAACTTTATTTCTGGGTCAGAGAAAGTCGTTTTATGCAATGGGAAGAGAAATAGTGAAAAACATGATAATTTTGTTTTGTGCTTGAATAAAATCCTGTTTGCAAGGCAAAAACACACTTCTCGCTGTGTTAGAAGTTTTTTAGCACATCCCTTTAGGCAAGAGTTTCAGTGGTCAGATCTCTCCGTCCAGCGTCTCTATGACCAGTAACAGTGATTTAGAGCTTCTGAGCGGTCTAACGGAGCTTATACCTGCTTATGTTGAAAACCTTATTTCTGGGTCAGAGAAAGTCGTTTTATGCAATGGGAAGAGAAATAGTGAAAAACAAAAACAAAAAATTTTGTGCATGAATAAAATCCTGTTTGCAATGAAAAAGGACACTTCTCGCTGTAATAGAAGTTTTTTAGCACATCCTTTTAGGCAAGAGTTTCAGTGGTCAGATCGCTCTGTCCAGCGTCTCTATGACCTGTAACAGTGATTTAGAGCTTCTGAGCGGTCTAACGGAGCTTATACATGCTTATGTTGAAAACCTTATTTCTGGGTCAGAGAAAGTCGTTTTATGCAATGGGAAGAGAAATAGTGAAAAACATAATAATTTTGTTTTGTGCATGAATAAAATCCTGTTTGCAATGCAAAAAGACACTTCTCGCTGTGTTAGAAGTTTTTTAGCACATCCCTTTAGGCAAGAGTTTCAGTGGTCAGATCTCTCCGTCCAGCGTCTCTATGACCTGTAACAGTGATTTAGAGCTTCTGAGCGGTCTAACGGAGCTTATACATGCTTATGTTGAAAACCTTATTTCTGGGTCAGAGAAAGTCGTTTTATGCAATGGGAAGAGAAATAGTGAAAAATATAAAAAAAAAAATTTGTGCATTAATAAAATCCTGTTTGCAATGCAAAAACACACTTCTCGCTGTGTTAGAAGTTTTTTGCACATCCCTCTAGGCAAGAGTTTCAGTGGTCAGATGGCTCCGTCCAGCGTCTCTATGACCAGTAACAGTGATTTAGAGCTTCTGAGCGGTCTAACGGAGCTTATACCTGCTTATGTTGAAAACCTTATTTCTGGGTCAGAGAAAGTCGTTTTATGCAATGGGAAGAGAAATAGTGAAAAACAAAAACAAAAAATTTTGTGCATGAATAAAATCCTGTTTGCAATGCAAAAACACACTTCTCGCTGTGTTAGAAGTTTTTTGCACATCCCTTTAGGCAAGAGTTTCAGTGGTCAGATCTCTCCGTCCAGCGTCTCTATGACCAGTAACAGTGATTTAGAGCTTCTGAGCGGTCTAACGGAGCTTATACCTGCTTATGTTGAAAACCTTATTTCTGGGTCAGAGAAAGTCGTTTTATGCAATGGAAAGAGAAATAGTGAAAAACATAATAATTTTGTTTTGTGCATGAATAAAATCCTGTTTGCAATGCAAAAACACACTTCTCGCTGTGTTAGAAGTTTTTTGCACATCCCTTTAGGCAAGAGTTTCAGTGGTCAGATCTCGCCGTCCAGCGTCTCTATGACCAGTAACAGTGATTTAGAGCTTCTGAGCGGTCTAACGGAGCTTATACCTGCTTATGTTGAAAACCTTATTTCTGGGTCAGAGAAAGTCGTTTTATGCAATGGGAAGAGAAATAGTGAAAAACATAATAATTTTGTTTTGTGCATGAATAAAATCCTCTTTGCAATGCAAAAACACACTTCTCGCTGTGTTAGAAGTTTTTTGCACATCCCTTTAGGCAAGAGTTTCAGTGGTCAGATCGCTCCGTCCAGCGTCTCTATGACCAGTAACAGTGATTTAGAGCTTCTGAGCGGTCTAACGGAGCTTATACCTGCTTATGTTGAAAACCTTATTTCTGGGTCAGAGAAAGTCGTTTTATGCAATGGGAAGAGAAATAGTGAAAAACAAAAACAAAAAATTTTGTGCATGAATAAAATCCTGTTTGCAATGCAAAAACACACTTCTCGCTGTGTTAGAAGTTTTTTGCACATCCCTTTAGGCAAGAGTTTCAGTGGTCAGATCTCTCCGTCCAGCGTCTCTATGACCAGTAACAGTGATTTAGAGCTTCTGAGCGGTCTAACGGAGCTTATACCTGCTTATGTTGAAAACCTTATTTCTGGGTCAGAGAAAGTCGTTTTATGCAATGGAAAGAGAAATAGTGAAAAACATAATAATTTTTTTTTTGCATGAATAAAATCCTGTTTGCAATGCAAAAACACACTTCTCGCTGTGTTAGAAGTTTTTTGCACATCCCTTTAGGCAAGAGTTTCAGTGGTCAGATCTCTCCGTCCAGCGTCTCTATGACCAGTAACAGTGATTTAGAGCTTCTGAGCGGTCTAACGGAGCTTATACCTGCTTATGTTGAAAACCTTATTTCTGGGTCAGAGAAAGTCGTTTTATGCAATGGGAAGAGAAATAGTGAAAAACAAACAAAACAAATTTTGTGCATGAATTAAATCCTGTTTGCAATTCAAAAAGACACTTCTCGCTGTGTTAGAAGTTTTTTAGCACATCCCTTTAGGCAAGATTTACAGTTGTCAGATCGCTCCGTCCAGCGTCTCTATGACCAGTGACAGTGATTTAGAGCTTCTGAGCGGTCTAACGGAGCTTATACCTGCTTACGTTGAAAACCTTATTTCTGGGTCAGAGAAAGTCGTTTTATGCAATGGGAAGAGAAATAGTGAAAAACATATTAATTTTGTTTTGTGCATGAATAAAATCCTGTTTGCAATGCAAAAACACACTTCTCGCTGTGTTAGAAGTTTTTTGCACATCCCTTTAGGCAAGAGTTTCAGTGGTCAGATCTCTCCGTCCAGCGTCTCTATGACCTGTAACAGTGATTTAGAGCTTCTGAGCGGTCTAACGGAGCTTATACATGCTTATGTTGAAAACCTTATTTCTGGGTCAGAGAAAGTCGTTTTATGCAATGGGAAGAGAAATAGTGAAAAATATAAAAAAAAAAATTTGTGCATTAATAAAATCCTGTTTGCAATGAAAAAGGACACTTCTCGCTGTAATAGAAATTTTTTAGCACATCCTTTTAGGCAAGAGTTTCAGTGGTCAGATCGCTCTGTCCAGGGTCTCTATGTCCTGTAACAGTGATTTAGAGCTTCTGAGCGGTCTAACGGAGCTTATACATGCTTATGTTGAAAACCTTATTTCTGGGTCAGAGAAAGTCGTTTTATGCAATGGGAAGAGAAATAGTGAAAAATATAAAAAAAAAAATTTGTGCATTAATAAAATCCTGTTTGCAATGAAAAAGGACACTTCTCGCTGTAATAGAAGTTTTTTAGCACATCCTTTTAGGCAAGAGTTTCAGTGGTCAGATCGCTCTGTCCAGCGTCTCTATGACCTGTAACAGTGATTTAGAGCTTCTGAGCGGTCTAACGGAGCTTATACATGCTTATGTTGAAAACCTTATTTCTGGGTCAGAGAAAGTCGTTTTATGCAATGGGAAGAGAAATAGTGAAAAACATAATAATTTTGTTTTGTGCATGAATAAAATCCTATTTGCAATGCAAAAAGACACTTCTCGCTGTGTTAGAAGTTTTTTAGCACATCCCTTTAGGCAAGAGTTTCAGTGGTCAGATCTCTCCGTCCAGCGTCTCTATGACCAGTAACAGTGATTTAGAGCTTCTGAGCGGTCTAACGGAGCTTATACCTGATTATGTTGAAAACCTTATTTCTGGGTCAGAGAACGTCGTTTTATGCAATGGGAAGAGAAATAGTGAAAAACATAATAATTTTGTTTTGTGCATGAACAAAATCCTGTTTGCAATGCAAAAACACACTTCTCGCTGTGTTAGAAGTTTTTTGCACATCCCTTTAGGCAAGAGTTTCAGTGGTCAGATCTCTCCGTCCAGCGTCTCTATGACCAGTAACAGTGATTTAGAGCTTCTGAGCGGTCTAACGGAGCTTATACCTGCTTATGTTGAAAACCTTATTTCTGGGTCAGAGAAAGTCGTTTTATGCAATGGGAAGAGAAATAGTGAAAAACATAAAAAAAAAAATTGTGCATTAATAAAATCCTGTTTGCAATGCAAAAACACACTTCTCGCTGTGTTAGAAGTTTTTTAGCACATCCCTTTAAGCAAGAGTTTCAGAGGTCAAATCGCTCCGTCCAGCGTCTCTATGACCAGTAACAGTGATTTAGAGCTTCTGAGCGGTCTAACGGAGCTTTTTCTTGCTTATGTTGAAAACCTTATTTCTAGGTCAGAGAAAGTCGTTTTATGCAATGGGAAGAGAAATAGTGAAAAACATAATAATTTTGTTTTGTGCATGAATAAAATCCTGTTTGCAATGCAAAAACACACTTTTCGCTGTGTTAGAAGTTTTTTGCACATCCCTTTAGGCAAGAGTTTCAGTGGTCAGATCTCTCCGTCCAGCGTCTCTATGACCTGTAACAGTGATTTAGAGCTTCTGAGCGGTCTAACGGAGCTTATACATGCTTATGTTGAAAACCTTATTTCTGGGTCAGAGAAAGTCGTTTTATGCAATGGGAAGAGAAATAGTGAAAAATATAAAAAAAAAAATTTGTGCATTAATAAAATCCTGTTTGCAATGCAAAAACACACTTCTCGCTGTAATAGAAGTTTTTTAGCACATCCCTTTAGGCAAGAGTTTCAGTGGTCAGATCGCTCTGACCAGCGTCTCTATGACCTGTAACAGTGATTTAGAGCTTCTGAGCGGTCTAACGGAGCTTATACATGCTTATGTTGAAAACCTTATTTCTGGGTCAGAGAAAGTCGTTTTATGCAATGGAAAGAGAAATAGTGAAAAACATAATAATTTTGTTTTGTGCATGAATAAAATCCTGTTTGCAATGCAAAAACACACTTCTCGCTGTGTTAGAAGTTTTTTGCACATCCCTTTAGGCAAGAGTTTCAGTGGTCAGATCTCGCCGTCCAGCGTCTCTATGACCAGTAACAGTGATTTAGAGCTTCTGAGCGGTCTAACGGAGCTTATACCTGCTTATGTTGAAAACCTTATTTCTGGGTCAGAGAAAGTCGTTTTATGCAATGGGAAGAGAAATAGTGAAAAACAAAAACAAAAAATTTTGTGCATGAATAAAATCCTGTTTGCAATGCAAAAACACACTTCTCGCTGTGTTAGAAGTTTTTTGCACATCCCTTTAGGCAAGAGTTTCAGTGGTCAGATCTCTCCGTCCAGCGTCTCTATGACCAGTAACAGTGATTTAGAGCTTCTGAGCGGTCTAACGGAGCTTATACCTGCTTATGTTGAAAACCTTATTTCTGGGTCAGAGAAAGTCGTTTTATGCAATGGGAAGAGAAATAGTGAAAAACATAATAATTTTTTTTTTGCATGAATAAAATCCTGTTTGCAATGCAAAAACACACTTCTCGCTGTGTTAGAAGTTTTTTAGCACATCCCTTTAGGCAAGAGTTTCAGTGGTCAGATCTCTCCGTCCAGCGTCTCTATGACCAGTAACAGTGATTTAGAGCTTCTGAGCGGTCTAACGGAGCTTATACCTGCTTATGTTGAAAACCTTATTTCTGGGTCAGAGAAAGTCGTTTTATGCAATGGGAAGAGAAATAGTGAAAAACAAAAACAAAAATTTTTGTGCATGAATAAAATCCTGTTTGCAATGCAAAAACACACTTTTCGCTGTGTTAGAAGTTTTTTGCACATCCCTTTAGGCAAGAGTTTCAGTGGTCAGATCTCTCCGTCCAGCGTCTCTATGACCTGTAACAGTGATTTAGAGCTTCTGAGCGGTCTAACGGAGCTTATACATGCTTATGTTGAAAACCTTATTTCTGGGTCAGAGAAAGTCGTTTTATGCAATGGGAAGAGAAATAGTGAAAAATATAAAAAAAAAAATTTGTGCATTAATAAAATCCTGTTTGCAATGCAAAAACACACTTCTCGCTGTGTTAGAAGTTTTTTGCACATCCCTTTAGGCAAGAGTTTCAGTGGTCAGATCTCGCCGTCCAGCGTCTCTATGACCAGTAACAGTGATTTAGAGCTTCTGAGCGGTCTAACGGAGCTTATACCTGCTTATGTTGAAAACCTTATTTCTGGGTCAGAGAAAGTCGTTTTATGCAATGGGAAGAGAAATAGTGAAAAACATAAAAAAAAAAATTGTGCATTAATAAAATCCTGTTTGCAATGCAAAAACACACCTCGCTGTGTTAGAAGTTTTTTAGCACATCCCTTTAAGCAAGAGTTTCAGTGGTCAGATCTCTCCGTCCAGCGTATCTATGACTAGTAACAGTGATTTAGAGCTTCTGAGCGGTCTAACGGAGCTTTTTCCTGCTTATGTTGAAAACTTTATTTCTGGGTCAGAGAAAGTCGTTTTATGCAATGGGAAGAGAAATAGTGAAAAACATGATAATTTTGTTTTGTGCTTGAATAAAATCCTGTTTGCAAGGCAAAAACACACTTCTCGCTGTGTTAGAAGTTTTTTAGCACATCCCTTTAGGCAAGAGTTTCAGTGGTCAGATCTCTCCGTCCAGCGTCTCTATGACCAGTAACAGTGATTTAGAGCTTCTGAGCGGTCTAACGGAGCTTATACCTGCTTATGTTGAAAACCTTATTTCTGGGTCAGAGAAAGTCGTTTTATGCAATGGGAAGAGAAATAGTGAAAAACAAAAACAAAAAATTTTGTGCATGAATAAAATCCTGTTTGCAATGCAAAAAGACACTTCTCGCTGTGTTAGAAGTTTTTTAGCACATCCCTTTAGGCAAGAGTTTCAGTGGTCAGAACGCTCTGTCCAGCGTCTCTATGACCAGTAACAGTGATTTAGAGCTTCTGAGCGGTCTAACGGAGCTTATACCTGCTTATGTTGAAAACCTTATTTCTGGGTCAGAGAAAGTCGTTTTATGCAATGGGAAGAGAAATAGTGAAAAACAAACAAAAAAAAATTTGTGCATGAATAAAATCCTGTTTGCAATGAAAAAGGACACTTCTCGCTGTAATAGAAGTTTTTTAGCACATCCCTTTAGGCAAGAGTTTCAGTGGTCAGATCGCTCTGTCCAGCGTCTCTATGACCTGTAACAGTGATTTAGAGCTTCTGAGCGGTCTAACGGAGCTTATACATGCTTATGTTGAAAACCTTATTTCTGGGTCAGAGAAAGTCGTTTTATGCAATGGGAAGAGAAATAGTGAAAAACATAATAATTTTGTTTTGTGCATGAATAAAATCCTGTTTGCAATGCAAAAAGACACTTCTCGCTGTGTTAGAAGTTTTTTAGCACATCCCTTTAGGCAAGAGTTTCAGTGGTCAGATCTCTCCGTCCAGCGTCTCTATGACCAGTAACAGTGATTTAGAGCTTCTGAGCGGTCTAACGGAGCTTATACCTGCTTATGTTGAAAACCTTATTTCTGGGTCAGAGAAAGTCGTTTTATGCAATGGGAAGAGAAATAGTGAAAAACATAAAAAAAAAAATTGTGCATTAATAAAATCCTGTTTGCAATGCAAAAACACACTTCTCGCTGTGTTAGAAGTTTTTTAGCACATCCCTTTAAGCAAGAGTTTCAGAGGTCATATCGCTCCGTCCAGCGTCTCTATGACCAGTAACAGTGATTTAGAGCTTCTGAGCGGTCTAACGGAGCTTTTTCTTGCTTATGTTGAAAACCTTATTTCTAGGTCAGAGAAAGTCGTTTTATGCAATGGGAAGAGAAATAGTGAAAAACATAATAATTTTGTTTTGTGCATGAATAAAATCCTGTTTGCAATGCAAAAACACACTTTTCGCTGTGTTAGAAGTTTTTTGCACATCCCTTTAGGCAAGAGTTTCAGTGGTCAGATCTCTCCGTCCAGCGTCTCTATGACCTGTAACAGTGATTTAGAGCTTCTGAGCGGTCTAACGGAGCTTATACATGCTTATGTTGAAAACCTTATTTCTGGGTCAGAGAAAGTCGTTTTATGCAATGGGAAGAGAAATAGTGAAAAATATAAAAAAAAAAATTTGTGCATTAATAAAATCCTGTTTGCAATGCAAAAACACACTTCTCGCTGTAATAGAAGTTTTTTAGCACATCCCTTTAGGCAAGAGTTTCAGTGGTCAGATCGCTCTGACCAGCGTCTCTATGACCTGTAACAGTGATTTAGAGCTTCTGAGCGGTCTAACGGAGCTTATACATGCTTATGTTGAAAACCTTATTTCTGGGTCAGAGAAAGTCGTTTTATGCAATGGAAAGAGAAATAGTGAAAAACATAATAATTTTGTTTTGTGCATGAATAAAATCCTGTTTGCAATGCAAAAACACACTTCTCGCTGTGTTAGAAGTTTTTTGCACATCCCTTTAGGCAAGAGTTTCAGTGGTCAGATCTCGCCGTCCAGCGTCTCTATGACCAGTAACAGTGATTTAGAGCTTCTGAGCGGTCTAACGGAGCTTATACCTGCTTATGTTGAAAACCTTATTTCTGGGTCAGAGAAAGTCGTTTTATGCAATGGGAAGAGAAATAGTGAAAAACATAATAATTTTTTTTTTGCATGAATAAAATCCTGTTTGCAATGCAAAAACACACTTCTCGCTGTGTTAGAAGTTTTTTAGCACATCCCTTTAGGCAAGAGTTTCAGTGGTCAGATCTCTCCGTCCAGCGTCTCTATGACCAGTAACAGTGATTTAGAGCTTCTGAGCGGTCTAACGGAGCTTATACCTGCTTATGTTGAAAACCTTATTTCTGGGTCAGAGAAAGTCGTTTTATGCAATGGGAAGAGAAATAGTGAAAAACAAAAACAAAAAATTTTGTGCAAAAATAAAATCCTGTTTGCAATGCAAAAACACACTTCTCGCTGTGTTAGAAGTTTTTTGCACATCCCTTTAGGCAAGAGTTTCAGTGGTCAGATCTCTCCGTCCAGCGTCTCTATGACCAGTAACAGTGATTTAGAGCTTCTGAGCGGTCTAACGGAGCTTATACCTGCTTATGTTGAAAACCTTATTTCTGGGTCAGAGAAAGTCGTTTTATGCAATGGGAAGAGAAATAGTGAAAAACATAATAATTTTGTTTTGTGCATGAATAAAATCCTGTTTGCAATGCAAAAACACACTTCTCGCTGTGTTAGAAGTTTTTTGCACATCCCTTTAGGCAAGAGTTTCAGTGGTCAGATCTCTCCGTCCAGCGTCTCTATGACCTGTAACAGTGATTTAGAGCTTCTGAGCGGTCTAACGGAGCTTATACATGCTTATGTTGAAAACCTTATTTCTGGGTCAGAGAAAGTCGTTTTATGCAATGGGAAGAGAAATAGTGAAAAATATAAAAAAAAAAATTTGTGCATTAATAAAATCCTGTTTGCAATGCAAAAACACACTTCTCGCTGTAATAGAAGTTTTTTAGCACATCCCTTTAGGCAAGAGTTTCAGTGGTCAGATCGCTCTGACCAGCGTCTCTATGACCTGTAACAGTGATTTAGAGCTTCTGAGCGGTCTAACGGAGCTTATACCTGCTTATGTTGAAAACCTTATTTCTGGGTCAGAGAAAGTCGTTTTATGCAGTGGGAAGAGAAATAGTGAAAAACATAAAAAAAAAAATTGTGCATTAATAAAATCCTGTTTGCAATGCAAAAACACACTTCTCGCTGTGTTAGAAGTTTTTTAGCACATCCCTTTAAGCAAGAGTTTCAGAGGTCATATCGCTCCGTCCAGCGTCTCTATGACCAGTAACAGTGATTTAGAGCTTCTGAGCGGTCTAACGGAGCTTTTTCTTGCTTATGTTGAAAACCTTATTTCTAGGTCAGAGAAAGTCGTTTTATGCAATGGGAAGAGAAATAGTGAAAAACATAATAATTTTGTTTTGTGCATGAATAAAATCCTGTTTGCAATGCAAAAACACACTTTTCGCTGTGTTAGAAGTTTTTTGCACATCCCTTTAGGCAAGAGTTTCAGTGGTCAGATCTCTCCGTCCAGCGTCTCTATGACCTGTAACAGTGATTTAGAGCTTCTGAGCGGTCTAACGGAGCTTATACATGCTTATGTTGAAAACCTTATTTCTGGGTCAGAGAAAGTCGTTTTATGCAATGGGAAGAGAAATAGTGAAAAATATAAAAAAAAAAATTTGTGCATTAATAAAATCCTGTTTGCAATGCAAAAACACACTTCTCGCTGTAATAGAAGTTTTTTAGCACATCCCTTTAGGCAAGAGTTTCAGTGGTCAGATCGCTCTGACCAGCGTCTCTATGACCTGTAACAGTGATTTAGAGCTTCTGAGCGGTCTAACGGAGCTTATACATGCTTATGTTGAAAACCTTATTTCTGGGTCAGAGAAAGTCGTTTTATGCAATGGAAAGAGAAATAGTGAAAAACATAATAATTTTGTTTTGTGCATGAATAAAATCCTGTTTGCAATGCAAAAACACACTTCTCGCTGTGTTAGAAGTTTTTTGCACATCCCTTTAGGCAAGAGTTTCAGTGGTCAGATCTCGCCGTCCAGCGTCTCTATGACCAGTAACAGTGATTTAGAGCTTCTGAGCGGTCTAACGGAGCTTATACCTGCTTATGTTGAAAACCTTATTTCTGGGTCAGAGAAAGTCGTTTTATGCAATGGGAAGAGAAATAGTGAAAAACATAATAATTTTGTTTTGTGCATGAATAAAATCCTCTTTGCAATGCAAAAACACACTTCTCGCTGTGTTAGAAGCTTTTTGCACATCCCTTTAGGCAAGAGTTTCAGTGGTCAGATCGCTCCGTCCAGCGTCTCTATGACCAGTAACAGTGATTTAGAGCTTCTGAGCGGTCTAACGGAGCTTATACCTGCTTATGTTGAAAACCTTATTTCTGGGTCAGAGAAAGTCGTTTTATGCAATGGGAAGAGAAATAGTGAAAAACAAAAACAAAAAATTTTGTGCATGAATAAAATCCTGTTTGCAATGCAAAAACACACTTCTCGCTGTGTTAGAAGTTTTTTGCACATCCCTTTAGGCAAGAGTTTCAGTGGTCAGATCTCTCCGTCCAGCGTCTCTATGACCAGTAACAGTGATTTAGAGCTTCTGAGCGGTCTAACGGAGCTTATACCTGCTTATGTTGAAAACCTTATTTCTGGGTCAGAGAAAGTCGTTTTATGCAATGGGAAGAGAAATAGTGAAAAACATAATAATTTTTTTTTTGCATGAATAAAATCCTGTTTGCAATGCAAAAACACACTTCTCGCTGTGTTAGAAGTTTTTTAGCACATCCCTTTAGGCAAGAGTTTCAGTGGTCAGATCTCTCCGTCCAGCGTCTCTATGACCAGTAACAGTGATTTAGAGCTTCTGAGCGGTCTAACGGAGCTTATACCTGCTTATGTTGAAAACCTTATTTCTGGGTCAGAGAAAGTCGTTTTATGCAATGGGAAGAGAAATAGTGAAAAACAAAAACAAAAAATTTTGTGCAAAAATAAAATCCTGTTTGCAATGCAAAAACACACTTCTCGCTGTGTTAGAAGTTTTTTGCAAATCCCTTTAGGCAAGAGTTTCAGTGGTCAGATCTCTCCGTCCAGCGTCTCTATGACCAGTAACAGTGATTTAGAGCTTCTGAGCGGTCTAACGGAGCTTATACCTGCTTATGTTGAAAACCTTATTTCTGGGTCAGAGAAAGTCGTTTTATGCAATGGGAAGAGAAATAGTGAAAAACATAATAATTTTGTTTTGTGCATGAATAAAATCCTGTTTGCAATGCAAAAACACACTTCTCGCTGTGTTAGAAGTTTTTTAGCACATCCCTTTAAGCAAGAGTTTCAGAGGTCATATCGCTCCGTCCAGCGTCTCTATGACCAGTAACAGTGATTTAGAGCTTCTGAGCGGTCTAACGGAGCTTTTTCCTGCTTATGTTGAAAACCTTATTTCTAGGTCAGAGAAAGTCGTTTTATGCAATGGGAAGAGAAATAGTGAAAAACATAATAATTTTGTTTTGTGCATGAATAAAATCCTGTTTGCAATGCAAAAACACACTTTTCGCTGTGTTAGAAGTTTTTTGCACATCCCTTTAGGCAAGAGTTTCAGTGGTCAGATCTCTCCGTCCAGCGTCTCTATGACCTGTAACAGTGATTTAGAGCTTCTGAGCGGTCTAACGGAGCTTATACATGCTTATGTTGAAAACCTTATTTCTGGGTCAGAGAAAGTCGTTTTATGCAATGGGAAGAGAAATAGTGAAAAATATAAAAAAAAAAATTTGTGCATTAATAAAATCCTGTTTGCAATGCAAAAACACACTTCTCGCTGTAATAGAAGTTTTTTAGCACATCCCTTTAGGCAAGAGTTTCAGTGGTCAGATCGCTCTGACCAGCGTCTCTATGACCTGTAACAGTGATTTAGAGCTTCTGAGCGGTCTAACGGAGCTTATACATGCTTATGTTGAAAACCTTATTTCTGGTTCAGAGAAAGTCGTTTTATGCAATGGAAAGAGAAATAGTGAAAAACATAATAATTTTGTTTTGTGCATGAATAAAATCCTGTTTGCAATGCAAAAACACACTTCTCGCTGTGTTAGAAGTTTTTTGCACATCCCTTTAGGCAAGAGTTTCAGTGGTCAGATCTCGCCGTCCAGCGTCTCTATGACCAGTAACAGTGATTTAGAGCTTCTGAGCGGTCTAACGGAGCTTATACCTGCTTATGTTGAAAACCTTATTTCTGGGTCAGAGAAAGTCGTTTTATGCAATGGGAAGAGAAATAGTGAAAAACATAATAATTTTGTTTTGTGCATGAATAAAATCCTCTTTGCAATGCAAAAACACACTTCTCGCTGTGTTAGAAGTTTTTTAGCACATCCCTTTAGGCAAAAGTTTCAGTGGTCAGAACGCTCTGTCCAGCGTCTCTATGACCAGTAACAGTGATTTAGAGCTTCTGAGCGGTCTAACGGAGCTTATACCTGCTTATGTTGAAAACCTTATTTCTAGGTCAGAGAAAGTCGTTTTATGCAATGGAAAGAGAAATAGTGAAAAACATAATAATTTTGTTTTGTGCATGAATAAAATCCTGTTTGCAATGCAAAAACACACTTCTCGCTGTGTTAGAAGTTTTTTGCACATCTCTTTAGGCAAGAGTTTCAGTGGTCAGATCTCGCCGTCCAGCGTCTCTATGACCAGTAACAGTGATTTAGAGCTTCTGAGCGGTCTAACGGAGCTTATACCTGCTTATGTTGAAAACCTTATTTCTGGGTCAGAGAAAGTCGTTTTATGCAATGGGAAGAGAAATAGTGAAAAACATAATAATTTTTTTTTTGCATGAATAAAATCCTGTTTGCCATGCAAAAACACACTTCTCGCTGTGTTAGAAGTTTTTTAGCACATCCCTTTAGGCAAGAGTTTCAGTGGTCAGATCTCTCCGTCCAGCGTCTCTATGACCAGTAACAGTGATTTAGAGCTTCTGAGCGGTCTAACGGAGCTTATACCTGCTTATGTTGAAAACCTTATTTCTGGGTCAGAGAAAGTCGTTTTATGCAATGGGAAGAGAAATAGTGAAAAACAAAAACAAAAAATTTTGTGCATGAATAAAATCCTGTTTGCAATGCAAAAACACACTTCTCGCTGTGTTAGAAGTTTTTTGCACATCCCTTTAGGCAAGAGTTTCAGTGGTCAGATCTCTCCGTCCAGCGTCTCTATGACCAGTAACAGTGATTTAGAGCTTCTGAGCGGTCTAACGGAGCTTATACCTGCTTATGTTGAAAACCTTATTTCTGGGTCAGAGAAAGTCGTTTTATGCAATGGGAAGAGAAATAGTGAAAAACATAATAATTTTGTTTTGTGCATGAATAAAATCCTGTTTGCAATGCAAAAACACACTTCTCGCTGTGTTAGAAGTTTTTTGCACATCCCTTTAGGCAAGAGTTTCAGTGGTCAGATCTCTCCGTCCAGCGTCTCTATGACCAGTAACAGTGATTTAGAGCTTCTGAGCGGTCTAACGGAGCTTATACCTGCTTATGTTGAAAACCTTATTTCTGGGTCAGAGAAAGTCGTTTTATGCAATGGGAAGAGAAATAGTGAAAAACATAATAATTTTGTTTTGTGCATGAATAAAATCCTCTTTGCAATGCAAAAACACACTTCTCGCTGTGTTAGAAGTTTTTTGCACATCCCTTTAGGCAAGAGTTTCAGTGGTCAGATCGCTCCGTCCAGCGTCTCTATGACCAGTAACAGTGATTTAGAGCTTCTGAGCGGTCTAACGGAGCTTATACCTGCTTATGTTGAAAACCTTATTTCTGGGTCAGAGAAAGTCGTTTTATGCAATGGGAAGAGAAATAGTGAAAAACATAAAAAAAAAAAATTGTGCATTAATAAAATCCTGTTTGCAATGCAAAAACACACCTCGCTGTGTTAGAAGTTTTTTAGCACATCCCTTTAAGCAAGAGATTCAGTGGTCAGATCTCTCCGTCCAGCGTATCTATGACTAGTAACAGTGATTTAGAGCTTCTGAGCGGTCTAACGGAGCTTTTTCCTGCTTATGTTGAAAACCTTATTTCTGGGTCAGAGAAAGTCGTTTTATGCAATGGGAAGAGAAATAGTGAAAAACATAATAATTTTGTTTTGTGCATGAATAAAATCCTGTTTGCAATGCAAAAACACACTTCTCGCTGTGTTAGAAGTTTTTTGCACATCCCTTTAGGCAAGAGTTTCAGTGGTCAGATCTCGCCGTCCAGCGTCTCTATGACCAGTAACAGTGATTTAGAGCTTCTGAGCGGTCTAACGGAGCTTATACCTGCTTATGTTGAAAACCTTATTTCTGGGTCAGAGAAAGTCGTTTTATGCAATGGGAAGAGAAATAGTGAAAAACATAATAATTTTGTTTTGTGCATGAATTAAATCCTCTTTGCAATGCAAAAACACACTTCTCGCTGTGTTAGAAGTTTTTTGCACATCCCTTTAGGCAAGAGTTTCAGTGGTCAGATCGCTCCGTCCAGCGTCTCTATGACCAGTAACAGTGATTTAGAGCTTCTGAGCGGTCTAACGGAGCTTATACCTGCTTATGTTGAAAACCTTATTTCTGGGTCAGAGAAAGTCGTTTTATGCAATGGGAAGAGAAATAGTGAAAAACAAAAACAAAAAATTTTGTGCATGAATAAAATCCTGTTTGCAATGCAAAAACACACTTCTCGCTGTGTTAGAAGTTTTTTGCACATCCCTTTAGGCAAGAGTTTCAGTGGTCAGATCTCTCCGTCCAGCGTCTCTATGACCAGTAACAGTGATTTAGAGCTTCTGAGCGGTCTAACGGAGCTTATACCTGCTTATGTTGAAAACCTTATTTCTGGGTCAGAGAAAGTCGTTTTATGCAATGGGAAGAGAAATAGTGAAAAACATAATAATTTTTTTTTTGCATGAATAAAATCCTGTTTGCAATGCAAAAACACACTTCTCGCTGTGTTAGAAGTTTTTTAGCACATCCCTTTAGGCAAGAGTTTCAGTGGTCAGATCTCTCCGTCCAGCGTCTCTATGACCAGTAACAGTGATTTAGAGCTTCTGAGCGGTCTAACGGAGCTTATACCTGCTTATGTTGAAAACCTTATTTCTGGGTCAGAGAAAGTCGTTTTATGCAATGGGAAGAGAAATAGTGAAAAACAAAAACAAAAAATTTTGTGCATGAATAAAATCCTGTTTGCAATGCAAAAACACACTTCTCGCTGTGTTAGAAGTTTTTTGCACATCCCTTTAGGCAAGAGTTTCAGTGGTCAGATCTCTCCGTCCAGCGTCTCTATGACCAGTAACAGTGATTTAGAGCTTCTGAGCGGTCTAACGGAGCTTATACCTGCTTATGTTGAAAACCTTATTTCTGGGTCAGAGAAAGTCGTTTTATGCAATGGGAAGAGAAATAGTGAAAAACATAATAATTTTGTTTTGTGCATGAATAAAATCCTGTTTGCAATGCAAAAACACACTTCTCGCTGTGTTAGAAGTTTTTTGCACATCCCTTTAGGCAAGAGTTTCAGTGGTCAGATCTCTCCGTCCAGCGTCTCTATGACCAGTAACAGTGATTTAGAGCTTCTGAGCGGTCTAACGGAGCTTATACCTGCTTATGTTGAAAACCTTATTTCTGGGTCAGAGAAAGTCGTTTTATGCAATGGGAAGAGAAATAGTGAAAAACATAATAATTTTTTTTTGTGCATGAATAAAATCCTGTTTGCAATGCAAAAACACACTTCTCGCTGTGTTAGAAGTTTTTTGCACATCCCTTTAGGCAAGAGTTTCAGTGGTCAGATCTCTCCGTCCAGCGTCTCTATGACCAGTAACAGTGATTTAGAGCTTCTGAGCGATCTAACGGAGCTTATACCTGCTTATGTTGAAAACCTTATTTCTGGGTCAGAGAAAGTCGTTTTATGCAATGGGAAGAGAAATAGTGAAAAACATAAAAAAAAAAATTTGTGCATGAATAAAATCCTGTTTGCAATGCAAAAACACACTTTTCGCTGTGTTAGAAGTTTTTTGCACATCCCTTTAGGCAAGAGTTTCAGTGGTCAGATCTCTCCTTCCAGCGTCTCTATGACCAGTAACAGTGATTTAGAGCTTCTGAGCGGTCTAACGGAGCTTATACCTGCTTATGTTGAAAACCTTATTTCTGGGTCAGAGAAAGTCGTTTTATGCAATGGGAATAGAAATAGTGAAAAATATAAAAAAAAAATTTGTGCATTAATAAAATCCTGTTTGCAATGCAAAAACACACCTCGCTGTGTTAGAAGTTTTTTAGCACATCCCTTTA
Organism: Cirrhinus molitorella; assembly: GCA_033026305.1. Classification (NCBI taxonomy): domain Eukaryota; kingdom Metazoa; phylum Chordata; class Actinopteri; order Cypriniformes; family Cyprinidae; genus Cirrhinus; species Cirrhinus molitorella. Next base: position 31,120,561 of record CM065125.1, on the reverse strand, counting down.
AGCAAGAGATTCAGTGGTCAGATCTCTCTGTCCAGCGTATCTATGACTAGTAACAGTGATTTAGAGCTTCTGAGCGGTCTAACGGAGCTTTTTCCTGCTTATGTTGAAAACCTTATTTCTGGGTCAGAGAAAGTCGTTTTATGCAATGGGAAGAGAAATAGTGAAAAACATAATAATTTTGTTTTGTGCATGAATAAAATTCTGTTTGCAATGCAAAAACACACTTCTCGCTGTGTTAGAAGTTTTTTGCACATCCCTTTAGGCAAGAGTTTCAGTGGTCAGATCTCGCCGTCCAGCGTCTCTATGACCAGTAACAGTGATTTAGAGCTTCTGAGCGGTCTAACGGAGCTTATACCTGCTTATGTTGAAAACCTTATTTCTGGGTCAGAGAAAGTCGTTTTATGCAATGGGAAGAGAAATAGTGAAAAACATAATAATTTTGTTTTGTGCATGAATAAAATCCTCTTTGCAATGCAAAAACACACTTCTCGCTGTGTTAGAAGTTTTTTGCACATCCCTTTAGGCAAGAGTTTCAGTGGTCAGATCGCTCCGTCCAGCGTCTCTATGACCAGTAACAGTGATTTAGAGCTTCTGAGCGGTCTAACGGAGCTTATACCTGCTTATGTTGAAAACCTTATTTCTGGGTCAGAGAAAGTCGTTTTATGCAATGGAAAGAGAAATAGTGAAAAACAAAAACAAAAAATTTTGTGCATGAATAAAATCCTGTTTGCAATGCAAAAACACACTTCTCGCTGTGTTAGAAGTTTTTTGCACATCCCTTTAGGCAAGAGTTTCAGTGGTCAGATCTCTCCGTCCAACGTCTCTATGACCAGTAACAGTGATTTAGAGCTTCTGAGCGGTCTAACGGAGCTTATACCTGCTTATGTTGAAAACCTTATTTCTGGGTCAGAGAAAGTCGTTTTATGCAATGGGAAGAGAAATAGTGAAAAACAAAAACAAAAAATTTTGTGCATGAATAAAATCCTGTTTGCAATGCAAAAACACACTTCTCGCTGTGTTAGAAGTTTTTTGCACATCCCTTTAGGCAAGAGTTTCAGTGGTCAGATCTCTCCGTCCAGCGTCTCTATGACCAGTAACAGTGATTTAGAGCTTCTGAGCGGTCTAACGGAGCTTATACCTGCTTATGTTGAAAACCTTATTTCTGGGTCAGAGAAAGTCGTTTTATGCAATGGGAAGAGAAATAGTGAAAAACATAATAATTTTTTTTTTGCATGAATAAAATCCTGTTTGCAATGCAAAAACACACTTCTCGCTGTGTTAGAAGTTTTTTAGCACATCCCTTTAGGCAAGAGTTTCAGTGGTCAGATCTCTCCGTCCAGCGTCTCTATGACCAGTAACAGTGATTTAGAGCTTCTGAGCGGTCTAACGGAGCTTATACCTGCTTATGTTGAAAACCTTATTTCTGGGTCATAGAAAGTCGTTTTATGCAATGGGAAGAGAAATAGTGAAAAACAAAAACAAAAAATTTTGTGCATGAATAAAATCCTGTTTGCAATGCAAAAACACACTTCTCGCTGTGTTAGAAGTTTTTTGCACATCCCTTTAGGCAAGAGTTTCAGTGGTCAGATCTCTCCGTCCAGCGTCTCTATGACCAGTAACAGTGATTTAGAGCTTCTGAGCGGTCTAACGGAGCTTATACCTGCTTATGTTGAAAACCTTATTTCTGGGTCAGAGAAAGTCGTTTTATGCAATGGGAAGAGAAATAGTGAAAAACATAATAATTTTGTTTTGTGCATGAATAAAATCCTGTTTGCAATGCAAAAACACACTTCTCGCTGTGTTAGAAGTTTTTTGCACATCCCTTTAGGCAAGAGTTTCAGTGGTCAGATCTCTCCGTCCAGCGTCTCTATGACCAGTAACAGTGATTTAGAGCTTCTGAGCGGTCTAACGGAGCTTATACCTGCTTATGTTGAAAACCTTATTTCTGGGTCAGAGAAAGTCGTTTTATGCAATGGGAAGAGAAATAGTGAAAAACATAATAATTTTTTTTTGTGCATGAATAAAATCCTGTTTGCAATGCAAAAACACACTTCTCGCTGTGTTAGAAGTTTTTTGCACATCCCTTTAGGCAAGAGTTTCAGTGGTCAGATCTCTCCGTCCAGCGTCTCTATGACCAGTAACAGTGATTTAGAGCTTCTGAGCGATCTAACGGAGCTTATACCTGCTTATGTTGAAAACCTTATTTCTGGGTCAGAGAAAGTCGTTTTATGCAATGGGAAGAGAAATAGTGAAAAACATAAAAAAAAAAATTTGTGCATGAATAAAATCCTGTTTGCAATGCAAAAACACACTTTTCGCTGTGTTAGAAGTTTTTTGCACATCCCTTTAGGCAAGAGTTTCAGTGGTCAGATCTCTCCTTCCAGCGTCTCTATGACCAGTAACAGTGATTTAGAGCTTCTGAGCGGTCTAACGGAGCTTATACCTGCTTATGTTGAAAACCTTATTTCTGGGTCAGAGAAAGTCGTTTTATGCAATGGGAATAGAAATAGTGAAAAATATAAAAAAAAAATTTGTGCATTAATAAAATCCTGTTTGCAATGCAAAAACACACCTCGCTGTGTTAGAAGTTTTTTAGCACATCCCTTTAAGCAAGAGATTCAGTGGTCAGATCTCTCTGTCCAGCGTATCTATGACTAGTAACAGTGATTTAGAGCTTCTGAGCGGTCTAACGGAGCTTTTTCCTGCTTATGTTGAAAACCTTATTTCTGGGTCAGAGAAAGTCGTTTTATGCAATGGGAAGAGAAATAGTGAAAAACATAATAATTTTGTTTTGTGCATGAATAAAATTCTGTTTGCAATGCAAAAACACACTTCTCGCTGTGTTAGAAGTTTTTTGCACATCCCTTTAGGCAAGAGTTTCAGTGGTCAGATCTCGCCGTCCAGCGTCTCTATGACCAGTAACAGTGATTTAGAGCTTCTGAGCGGTCTAACGGAGCTTATACCTGCTTATGTTGAAAACCTTATTTCTGGGTCAGAGAAAGTCGTTTTATGCAATGGGAAGAGAAATAGTGAAAAACATAATAATTTTGTTTTGTGCATGAATAAAATCCTCTTTGCAATGCAAAAACACACTTCTCGCTGTGTTAGAAGTTTTTTGCACATCCCTTTAGGCAAGAGTTTCAGTGGTCAGATCGCTCCGTCCAGCGTCTCTATGACCAGTAACAGTGATTTAGAGCTTCTGAGCGGTCTAACGGAGCTTATACCTGCTTATGTTGAAAACCTTATTTCTGGGTCAGAGAAAGTCGTTTTATGCAATGGAAAGAGAAATAGTGAAAAACAAAAACAAAAAATTTTGTGCATGAATAAAATCCTGTTTGCAATGCAAAAACACACTTCTCGCTGTGTTAGAAGTTTTTTGCACATCCCTTTAGGCAAGAGTTTCAGTGGTCAGATCTCTCCGTCCAACGTCTCTATGACCAGTAACAGTGATTTAGAGCTTCTGAGCGGTCTAACGGAGCTTATACCTGCTTATGTTGAAAACCTTATTTCTGGGTCAGAGAAAGTCGTTTTATGCAATGGGAAGAGAAATAGTGAAAAACAAAAACAAAAAATTTTGTGCATGAATAAAATCCTGTTTGCAATGCAAAAACACACTTCTCGCTGTGTTAGAAGTTTTTTGCACATCCCTTTAGGCAAGAGTTTCAGTGGTCAGATCTCTCCGTCCAGCGTCTCTATGACCAGTAACAGTGATTTAGAGCTTCTGAGCGGTCTAACGGAGCTTATACCTGCTTATGTTGAAAACCTTATTTCTGGGTCAGAGAAAGTCGTTTTATGCAATGGGAAGAGAAATAGTGAAAAACATAATAATTTTTTTTTTGCATGAATAAAATCCTGTTTGCAATGCAAAAACACACTTCTCGCTGTGTTAGAAGTTTTTTAGCACATCCCTTTAGGCAAGAGTTTCAGTGGTCAGATCTCTCCGTCCAGCGTCTCTATGACCAGTAACAGTGATTTAGAGCTTCTGAGCGGTCTAACGGAGCTTATACCTGCTTATGTTGAAAACCTTATTTCTGGGTCATAGAAAGTCGTTTTATGCAATGGGAAGAGAAATAGTGAAAAACAAAAACAAAAAATTTTGTGCATGAATAAAATCCTGTTTGCAATGCAAAAACACACTTCTCGCTGTGTTAGAAGTTTTTTGCACATCCCTTTAGGCAAGAGTTTCAGTGGTCAGATCTCTCCGTCCAGCGTCTCTATGACCAGTAACAGTGATTTAGAGCTTCTGAGCGGTCTAACGGAGCTTATACCTGCTTATGTTGAAAACCTTATTTCTGGGTCAGAGAAAGTCGTTTTATGCAATGGGAAGAGAAATAGTGAAAAACATAATAATTTTGTTTTGTGCATGAATAAAATCCTGTTTGCAATGCAAAAACACACTTCTCGCTGTGTTAGAAGTTTTTTGCACATCCCTTTAGGCAAGAGTTTCAGTGGTCAGATCTCTCCGTCCAGCGTCTCTATGACCAGTAACAGTGATTTAGAGCTTCTGAGCGGTCTAACGGAGCTTATACCTGCTTATGTTGAAAACCTTATTTCTGGGTCAGAGAAAGTCGTTTTATGCAATGGGAAGAGAAATAGTGAAAAACATAATAATTTTTTTTTGTGCATGAATAAAATCCTGTTTGCAATGCAAAAACACACTTCTCGCTGTGTTAGAAGTTTTTTGCACATCCCTTTAGGCAAGAGTTTCAGTGGTCAGATCTCTCCGTCCAGCGTCTCTATGACCAGTAACAGTGATTTAGAGCTTCTGAGCGATCTAACGGAGCTTATACCTGCTTATGTTGAAAACCTTATTTCTGGGTCAGAGAAAGTCGTTTTATGCAATGGGAAGAGAAATAGTGAAAAACATAAAAAAAAAAATTTGTGCATGAATAAAATCCTGTTTGCAATGCAAAAACACACTTTTCGCTGTGTTAGAAGTTTTTTGCACATCCCTTTAGGCAAGAGTTTCAGTGGTCAGATCTCTCCTTCCAGCGTCTCTATGACCAGTAACAGTGATTTAGAGCTTCTGAGCGGTCTAACGGAGCTTATACCTGCTTATGTTGAAAACCTTATTTCTGGGTCAGAGAAAGTCGTTTTATGCAATGGGAATAGAAATAGTGAAAAATATAAAAAAAAAATTTGTGCATTAATAAAATCCTGTTTGCAATGCAAAAACACACCTCGCTGTGTTAGAAGTTTTTTAGCACATCCCTTTAAGCAAGAGATTCAGTGGTCAGATCTCTCTGTCCAGCGTATCTATGACTAGTAACAGTGATTTAGAGCTTCTGAGCGGTCTAACGGAGCTTTTTCCTGCTTATGTTGAAAACCTTATTTCTGGGTCAGAGAAAGTCGTTTTATGCAATGGGAAGAGAAATAGTGAAAAACATAATAATTTTGTTTTGTGCATGAATAAAATTCTGTTTGCAATGCAAAAACACACTTCTCGCTGTGTTAGAAGTTTTTTGCACATCCCTTTAGGCAAGAGTTTCAGTGGTCAGATCTCGCCGTCCAGCGTCTCTATGACCAGTAACAGTGATTTAGAGCTTCTGAGCGGTCTAACGGAGCTTATACCTGCTTATGTTGAAAACCTTATTTCTGGGTCAGAGAAAGTCGTTTTATGCAATGGGAAGAGAAATAGTGAAAAACATAATAATTTTGTTTTGTGCATGAATAAAATCCTCTTTGCAATGCAAAAACACACTTCTCGCTGTGTTAGAAGTTTTTTGCACATCCCTTTAGGCAAGAGTTTCAGTGGTCAGATCGCTCCGTCCAGCGTCTCTATGACCAGTAACAGTGATTTAGAGCTTCTGAGCGGTCTAACGGAGCTTATACCTGCTTATGTTGAAAACCTTATTTCTGGGTCAGAGAAAGTCGTTTTATGCAATGGAAAGAGAAATAGTGAAAAACAAAAACAAAAAATTTTGTGCATGAATAAAATCCTGTTTGCAATGCAAAAACACACTTCTCGCTGTGTTAGAAGTTTTTTGCACATCCCTTTAGGCAAGAGTTTCAGTGGTCAGATCTCTCCGTCCAACGTCTCTATGACCAGTAACAGTGATTTAGAGCTTCTGAGCGGTCTAACGGAGCTTATACCTGCTTATGTTGAAAACCTTATTTCTGGGTCAGAGAAAGTCGTTTTATGCAATGGGAAGAGAAATAGTGAAAAACATAATATTTTTTTTTTTGCATGAATAAAATCCTGTTTGCAATGCAAAAACACACTTCTCGCTGTGTTAGAAGTTTTTTAGCACATCCCTTTAGGCAAGAGTTTCAGTGGTCAGATCTCTCTGTCCAGCGTCTCTATGACCAGTAACAGTGATTTAGAGCTTCTGAGCGGTCTAACGGAGCTTATACCTGCTTATGTTGAAAACCTTATTTCTGGGTCAGAGAAAGTCGTTTTATGCAATGGGAAGAGAAATAGTGAAAAACAAAAACAAAAAATTTTGTGCATGAATAAAATCCTGTTTGCAATGCAAAAACACACTTCTCGCTGTGTTAGAAGTTTTTTGCACATCCCTTTAGGCAAGAGTTTCAGTGGTCAGATCTCTCCGTCCAGCGTCTCTATGACCAGTAACAGTGATTTAGAGCTTCTGAGCGGTCTAACGGAGCTTATACCTGCTTATGTTGAAAACCTTATTTCTGGGTCAGAGAAAGTCGTTTTATGCAATGGGAAGAGAAATAGTGAAAAACATAATAATTTTGTTTTGTGCATGAATAAAATCCTGTTTGCAATGCAAAAACACACTTCTCGCTGTGTTAGAAGTTTTTTGCACATCCCTTTAGGCAAGAGTTTCAGTGGTCAGATCTCTCCGTCCAGCGTCTCTATGACCAGTAACAGTGATTTAGAGCTTCTGAGCGGTCTAACGGAGCTTATACCTGCTTATGTTGAAAACCTTATTTCTGGGTCAGAGAAAGTCGTTTTATGCAATGGGAAGAGAAATAGTGAAAAACATAATAATTTTGTTTTGTGCATGAATAAAATCCTCTTTGCAATGCAAAAACACACTTCTCGCTGTGTTAGAAGTTTTTTGCACATCCCTTTAGGCAAGAGTTTCAGTGGTCAGATCGCTCCGTCCAGCGTCTCTATGACCAGTAACAGTGATTTAGAGCTTCTGAGCGGTCTAACGGAGCTTATACCTGCTTATGTTGAAAACCTTATTTCTGGGTCAGAGAAAGTCGTTTTATGCAATGGGAAGAGAAATAGTGAAAAACATAATAATTTTGTTTTGTGCATGAATAAAATCCTCTTTGCAATGCAAAAACACACTTCTCGCTGTGTTAGAAGTTTTTTGCACATCCCTTTAGGCAAGAGTTTCAGTGGTCAGATCGCTCCGTCCAGCGTCTCTATGACCAGTAACAGTGATTTAGAGCTTCTGAGCGGTCTAACGGAGCTTATACCTGCTTATGTTGAAAACCTTATTTCTGGGTCAGAGAAAGTCGTTTTATGCAATGGAAAGAGAAATAGTGAAAAACAAAAACAAAAAATTTTGTGCATGAATAAAATCCTGTTTGCAATGCAAAAACACACTTCTCGCTGTGTTAGAAGTTTTTTGCACATCCCTTTAGGCAAGAGTTTCAGTGGTCAGATCTCTCCGTCCAACGTCTCTATGACCAGTAACAGTGATTTAGAGCTTCTGAGCGGTCTAACGGAGCTTATACCTGCTTATGTTGAAAACCTTATTTCTGGGTCAGAGAAAGTCGTTTTATGCAATGGGAAGAGAAATAGTGAAAAACATAATATTTTTTTTTTTGCATGAATAAAATCCTGTTTGCAATGCAAAAACACACTTCTCGCTGTGTTAGAAGTTTTTTAGCACATCCCTTTAGGCAAGAGTTTCAGTGGTCAGATCTCTCTGTCCAGCGTCTCTATGACCAGTAACAGTGATTTAGAGCTTCTGAGCGGTCTAACGGAGCTTATACCTGCTTATGTTGAAAACCTTATTTCTGGGTCAGAGAAAGTCGTTTTATGCAATGGGAAGAGAAATAGTGAAAAACAAAAACAAAAAATTTTGTGCATGAATAAAATCCAGTTTGCAATGCAAAAACACACTTCTCGCTGTGTTAGAAGTTTTTTGCACATCCCTTTAGGCAAGAGTTTCAGTGGTCAGATCTCTCCGTCCAGCGTCTCTATGACCAGTAACAGTGATTTAGAGCTTCTGAGCGGTCTAACGGAGCTTATACCTGCTTATGTTGAAAACCTTATTTCTGGGTCAGAGAAAGTCGTTTTATGCAATGGGAAGAGAAATAGTGAAAAACATAATAATTTTGTTTTGTGCATGAATAAAATCCTGTTTGCAATGCAAAAACACACTTCTCGCTGTGTTAGAAGTTTTTTGCACATCCCTTTAGGCAAGAGTTTCAGTGGTCAGATCTCTCCGTCCAGCGTCTCTATGACCAGTAACAGTGATTTAGAGCTTCTGAGCGGTCTAACGGAGCTTATACCTGCTTATGTTGAAAACCTTATTTCTGGGTCAGAGAAAGTCGTTTTATGCAATGGGAAGAGAAATAGTGAAAAACATAATAATTTTGTTTTGTGCATGAATAAAATCCTCTTTGCAATGCAAAAACACACTTCTCGCTGTGTTAGAAGTTTTTTGCACATCCCTTTAGGCAAGAGTTTCAGTGGTCAGATCGCTCCGTCCAGCGTCTCTATGACCAGTAACAGTGATTTAGAGCTTCTGAGCGGTCTAACGGAGCTTATACCTGCTTATGTTAAAAACCTTATTTCTGGGTCAGAGAAAGTCGTTTTATGCAATGGGAAGAGAAATAGTGAAAAACATAAAAAAAAAAAATTGTGCATTAATAAAATCCTGTTTGCAATGCAAAAACACACCTCGCTGTGTTAGAAGTTTTTTAGCACATCCCTTTAAGCAAGAGATTCAGTGGTCAGATCTCTCCGTCCAGCGTATCTATGACTAGTAACAGTGATTTAGAGCTTCTGAGCGGTCTAACGGAGCTTTTTCCTGCTTATGTTGAAAACCTTATTTCTGGGTCAGAGAAAGTCGTTTTATGCAATGGGAAGAGAAATAGTGAAAAACATAATAATTTTGTTTTGTGCATGAATAAAATCCTGTTTGCAATGCAAAAACACACTTCTCGCTGTGTTAGAAGTTTTTTGCACATCCCTTTAGGCAAGAGTTTCAGTGGTCAGATCTCGCCGTCCAGCGTCTCTATGACCAGTAACAGTGATTTAGAGCTTCTGAGCGGTCTAACGGAGCTTATACCTGCTTATGTTGAAAACCTTATTTCTGGGTCAGAGAAAGTCGTTTTATGCAATGGGAAGAGAAATAGTGAAAAACAAAAACAAAAAATTTTGTGCATGAATAAAATCCTGTTTGCAATGCAAAAACACACTTCTCGCTGTGTTAGAAGTTTTTTGCACATCCCTTTAGGCAAGAGTTTCAGTGGTCAGATCTCTCCGTCCAACGTCTCTATGACCAGTAACAGTGATTTAGAGCTTCTGAGCGGTCTAACGGAGCTTATACCTGCTTATGTTGAAAACCTTATTTCTGGGTCAGAGAAAGTCGTTTTATGCAATGGGAAGAGAAATAGTGAAAAACAAAAACAAAAAATTTTGTGCATGAATAAAATCCTGTTTGCAATGCAAAAACACACTTCTCGCTGTGTTAGAAGTTTTTTGCACATCCCTTTAGGCAAGAGTTTCAGTGGTCAGATCTCTCCGTCCAGCGTCTCTATGACCAGTAACAGTGATTTAGAGCTTCTGAGCGGTCTAACGGAGCTTATACCTGCTTATGTTGAAAACCTTATTTCTGGGTCAGAGAAAGTCGTTTTATGCAATGGGAAGAGAAATAGTGAAAAACATAATAATTTTTTTTTTGCATGAATAAAATCCTGTTTGCAATGCAAAAACACACTTCTCGCTGTGTTAGAAGTTTTTTAGCACATCCCTTTAGGCAAGAGTTTCAGTGGTCAGATCTCTCCGTCCAGCGTCTCTATGACCAGTAACAGTGATTTAGAGCTTCTGAGCGGTCTAACGGAGCTTATACCTGCTTATGTTGAAAACCTTATTTCTGGGTCATAGAAAGTCGTTTTATGCAATGGGAAGAGAAATAGTGAAAAACAAAAACAAAAAATTTTGTGCATGAATAAAATCCTGTTTGCAATGCAAAAACACACTTCTCGCTGTGTTAGAAGTTTTTTGCACATCCCTTTAGGCAAGAGTTTCAGTGGTCAGATCTCTCCGTCCAGCGTCTCTATGACCAGTAACAGTGATTTAGAGCTTCTGAGCGGTCTAACGGAGCTTATACCTGCTTATGTTGAAAACCTTATTTCTGGGTCAGAGAAAGTCGTTTTATGCAATGGGAAGAGAAATAGTGAAAAACATAATAATTTTGTTTTGTGCATGAATAAAATCCTGTTTGCAATGCAAAAACACACTTCTCGCTGTGTTAGAAGTTTTTTGCACATCCCTTTAGGCAAGAGTTTCAGTGGTCAGATCTCTCCGTCCAGCGTCTCTATGACCAGTAACAGTGATTTAGAGCTTCTGAGCGGTCTAACGGAGCTTATACCTGCTTATGTTGAAAACCTTATTTCTGGGTCAGAGAAAGTCGTTTTATGCAATGGGAAGAGAAATAGTGAAAAACATAATAATTTTTTTTTGTGCATGAATAAAATCCTGTTTGCAATGCAAAAACACACTTCTCGCTGTGTTAGAAGTTTTTTGCACATCCCTTTAGGCAAGAGTTTCAGTGGTCAGATCTCTCCGTCCAGCGTCTCTATGACCAGTAACAGTGATTTAGAGCTTCTGAGCGATCTAACGGAGCTTATACCTGCTTATGTTGAAAACCTTATTTCTGGGTCAGAGAAAGTCGTTTTATGCAATGGGAAGAGAAATAGTGAAAAACATAAAAAAAAAAATTTGTGCATGAATAAAATCCTGTTTGCAATGCAAAAACACACTTTTCGCTGTGTTAGAAGTTTTTTGCACATCCCTTTAGGCAAGAGTTTCAGTGGTCAGATCTCTCCTTCCAGCGTCTCTATGACCAGTAACAGTGATTTAGAGCTTCTGAGCGGTCTAACGGAGCTTATACCTGCTTATGTTGAAAACCTTATTTCTGGGTCAGAGAAAGTCGTTTTATGCAATGGGAATAGAAATAGTGAAAAATATAAAAAAAAAATTTGTGCATTAATAAAATCCTGTTTGCAATGCAAAAACACACCTCGCTGTGTTAGAAGTTTTTTAGCACATCCCTTTAAGCAAGAGATTCAGTGGTCAGATCTCTCTGTCCAGCGTATCTATGACTAGTAACAGTGATTTAGAGCTTCTGAGCGGTCTAACGGAGCTTTTTCCTGCTTATGTTGAAAACCTTATTTCTGGGTCAGAGAAAGTCGTTTTATGCAATGGGAAGAGAAATAGTGAAAAACATAATAATTTTGTTTTGTGCATGAATAAAATTCTGTTTGCAATGCAAAAACACACTTCTCGCTGTGTTAGAAGTTTTTTGCACATCCCTTTAGGCAAGAGTTTCAGTGGTCAGATCTCGCCGTCCAGCGTCTCTATGACCAGTAACAGTGATTTAGAGCTTCTGAGCGGTCTAACGGAGCTTATACCTGCTTATGTTGAAAACCTTATTTCTGGGTCAGAGAAAGTCGTTTTATGCAATGGGAAGAGAAATAGTGAAAAACATAATAATTTTGTTTTGTGCATGAATAAAATCCTCTTTGCAATGCAAAAACACACTTCTCGCTGTGTTAGAAGTTTTTTGCACATCCCTTTAGGCAAGAGTTTCAGTGGTCAGATCGCTCCGTCCAGCGTCTCTATGACCAGTAACAGTGATTTAGAGCTTCTGAGCGGTCTAACGGAGCTTATACCTGCTTATGTTGAAAACCTTATTTCTGGGTCAGAGAAAGTCGTTTTATGCAATGGAAAGAGAAATAGTGAAAAACAAAAACAAAAAATTTTGTGCATGAATAAAATCCTGTTTGCAATGCAAAAACACACTTCTCGCTGTGTTAGAAGTTTTTTGCACATCCCTTTAGGCAAGAGTTTCAGTGGTCAGATCTCTCCGTCCAACGTCTCTATGACCAGTAACAGTGATTTAGAGCTTCTGAGCGGTCTAACGGAGCTTATACCTGCTTATGTTGAAAACCTTATTTCTGGGTCAGAGAAAGTCGTTTTATGCAATGGGAAGAGAAATAGTGAAAAACAAAAACAAAAAATTTTGTGCATGAATAAAATCCTGTTTGCAATGCAAAAACACACTTCTCGCTGTGTTAGAAGTTTTTTGCACATCCCTTTAGGCAAGAGTTTCAGTGGTCAGATCTCTCCGTCCAGCGTCTCTATGACCAGTAACAGTGATTTAGAGCTTCTGAGCGGTCTAACGGAGCTTATACCTGCTTATGTTGAAAACCTTATTTCTGGGTCAGAGAAAGTCGTTTTATGCAATGGGAAGAGAAATAGTGAAAAACATAATAATTTTTTTTTTGCATGAATAAAATCCTGTTTGCAATGCAAAAACACACTTCTCGCTGTGTTAGAAGTTTTTTAGCACATCCCTTTAGGCAAGAGTTTCAGTGGTCAGATCTCTCCGTCCAGCGTCTCTATGACCAGTAACAGTGATTTAGAGCTTCTGAGCGGTCTAACGGAGCTTATACCTGCTTATGTTGAAAACCTTATTTCTGGGTCATAGAAAGTCGTTTTATGCAATGGGAAGAGAAATAGTGAAAAACAAAAACAAAAAATTTTGTGCATGAATAAAATCCTGTTTGCAATGCAAAAACACACTTCTCGCTGTGTTAGAAGTTTTTTGCACATCCCTTTAGGCAAGAGTTTCAGTGGTCAGATCTCTCCGTCCAGCGTCTCTATGACCAGTAACAGTGATTTAGAGCTTCTGAGCGGTCTAACGGAGCTTATACCTGCTTATGTTGAAAACCTTATTTCTGGGTCAGAGAAAGTCGTTTTATGCAATGGGAAGAGAAATAGTGAAAAACATAATAATTTTGTTTTGTGCATGAATAAAATCCTGTTTGCAATGCAAAAACACACTTCTCGCTGTGTTAGAAGTTTTTTGCACATCCCTTTAGGCAAGAGTTTCAGTGGTCAGATCTCTCCGTCCAGCGTCTCTATGACCAGTAACAGTGATTTAGAGCTTCTGAGCGGTCTAACGGAGCTTATACCTGCTTATGTTGAAAACCTTATTTCTGGGTCAGAGAAAGTCGTTTTATGCAATGGGAAGAGAAATAGTGAAAAACATAATAATTTTTTTTTGTGCATGAATAAAATCCTGTTTGCAATGCAAAAACACACTTCTCGCTGTGTTAGAAGTTTTTTGCACATCCCTTTAGGCAAGAGTTTCAGTGGTCAGATCTCTCCGTCCAGCGTCTCTATGACCAGTAACAGTGATTTAGAGCTTCTGAGCGATCTAACGGAGCTTATACCTGCTTATGTTGAAAACCTTATTTCTGGGTCAGAGAAAGTCGTTTTATGCAATGGGAAGAGAAATAGTGAAAAACATAAAAAAAAAAATTTGTGCATGAATAAAATCCTGTTTGCAATGCAAAAACACACTTTTCGCTGTGTTAGAAGTTTTTTGCACATCCCTTTAGGCAAGAGTTTCAGTGGTCAGATCTCTCCTTCCAGCGTCTCTATGACCAGTAACAGTGATTTAGAGCTTCTGAGCGGTCTAACGGAGCTTATACCTGCTTATGTTGAAAACCTTATTTCTGGGTCAGAGAAAGTCGTTTTATGCAATGGGAATAGAAATAGTGAAAAATATAAAAAAAAAATTTGTGCATTAATAAAATCCTGTTTGCAATGCAAAAACACACCTCGCTGTGTTAGAAGTTTTTTAGCACATCCCTTTAAGCAAGAGATTCAGTGGTCAGATCTCTCTGTCCAGCGTATCTATGACTAGTAACAGTGATTTAGAGCTTCTGAGCGGTCTAACGGAGCTTTTTCCTGCTTATGTTGAAAACCTTATTTCTGGGTCAGAGAAAGTCGTTTTATGCAATGGGAAGAGAAATAGTGAAAAACATAATAATTTTGTTTTGTGCATGAATAAAATTCTGTTTGCAATGCAAAAACACACTTCTCGCTGTGTTAGAAGTTTTTTGCACATCCCTTTAGGCAAGAGTTTCAGTGGTCAGATCTCGCCGTCCAGCGTCTCTATGACCAGTAACAGTGATTTAGAGCTTCTGAGCGGTCTAACGGAGCTTATACCTGCTTATGTTGAAAACCTTATTTCTGGGTCAGAGAAAGTCGTTTTATGCAATGGGAAGAGAAATAGTGAAAAACATAATAATTTTGTTTTGTGCATGAATAAAATCCTCTTTGCAATGCAAAAACACACTTCTCGCTGTGTTAGAAGTTTTTTGCACATCCCTTTAGGCAAGAGTTTCAGTGGTCAGATCGCTCCGTCCAGCGTCTCTATGACCAGTAACAGTGATTTAGAGCTTCTGAGCGGTCTAACGGAGCTTATACCTGCTTATGTTGAAAACCTTATTTCTGGGTCAGAGAAAGTCGTTTTATGCAATGGAAAGAGAAATAGTGAAAAACAAAAACAAAAAATTTTGTGCATGAATAAAATCCTGTTTGCAATGCAAAAACACACTTCTCGCTGTGTTAGAAGTTTTTTGCACATCCCTTTAGGCAAGAGTTTCAGTGGTCAGATCTCTCCGTCCAACGTCTCTATGACCAGTAACAGTGATTTAGAGCTTCTGAGCGGTCTAACGGAGCTTATACCTGCTTATGTTGAAAACCTTATTTCTGGGTCAGAGAAAGTCGTTTTATGCAATGGGAAGAGAAATAGTGAAAAACATAATATTTTTTTTTTTGCATGAATAAAATCCTGTTTGCAATGCAAAAACACACTTCTCGCTGTGTTAGAAGTTTTTTAGCACATCCCTTTAGGCAAGAGTTTCAGTGGTCAGATCTCTCTGTCCAGCGTCTCTATGACCAGTAACAGTGATTTAGAGCTTCTGAGCGGTCTAACGGAGCTTATACCTGCTTATGTTGAAAACCTTATTTCTGGGTCAGAGAAAGTCGTTTTATGCAATGGGAAGAGAAATAGTGAAAAACAAAAACAAAAAATTTTGTGCATGAATAAAATCCTGTTTGCAATGCAAAAACACACTTCTCGCTGTGTTAGAAGTTTTTTGCACATCCCTTTAGGCAAGAGTTTCAGTGGTCAGATCTCTCCGTCCAGCGTCTCTATGACCAGTAACAGTGATTTAGAGCTTCTGAGCGGTCTAACGGAGCTTATACCTGCTTATGTTGAAAACCTTATTTCTGGGTCAGAGAAAGTCGTTTTATGCAATGGGAAGAGAAATAGTGAAAAACATAATAATTTTGTTTTGTGCATGAATAAAATCCTGTTTGCAATGCAAAAACACACTTCTCGCTGTGTTAGAAGTTTTTTGCACATCCCTTTAGGCAAGAGTTTCAGTGGTCAGATCTCTCCGTCCAGCGTCTCTATGACCAGTAACAGTGATTTAGAGCTTCTGAGCGGTCTAACGGAGCTTATACCTGCTTATGTTGAAAACCTTATTTCTGGGTCAGAGAAAGTCGTTTTATGCAATGGGAAGAGAAATAGTGAAAAACATAATAATTTTGTTTTGTGCATGAATAAAATCCTCTTTGCAATGCAAAAACACACTTCTCGCTGTGTTAGAAGTTTTTTGCACATCCCTTTAGGCAAGAGTTTCAGTGGTCAGATCGCTCCGTCCAGCGTCTCTATGACCAGCAACAGTGATTTAGAGCTTCTGAGCGGTCTAACGGAGCTTATACCTGCTTATGTTGAAAACCTTATTTCTGGGTCAGAGAAAGTCGTTTTATGCAATGGGAAGAGAAATAGTGAAAAACATAATAATTTTGTTTTGTGCATGAATAAAATCCTGTTTGCAATGCAAAAACACACTTCTCGCTGTGTTAGAAGTTTTTTGCACATCCCTTTAGGCAAGAGTTTCAGTGGTCAGATCGCTCCGTCCAGCGTCTCTATGACCAGTAACAGTGATTTAGAGCTTCTGAGCGGTCTAACGGAGCTTATACCTGCTTATGTTGAAAACCTTATTTCTGGGTCAGAGAAAGTCGTTTTATGCAATGGAAAGAGAAATAGTGAAAAACAAAAACAAAAAATTTTGTGCATGAATAAAATCCTGTTTGCAATGCAAAAACACACTTCTCGCTGTGTTAGAAGTTTTTTGCACATCCCTTTAGGCAAGAGTTTCAGTGGTCAGATCTCTCCGTCCAACGTCTCTATGACCAGTAACAGTGATTTAGAGCTTCTGAGCGGTCTAACGGAGCTTATACCTGCTTATGTTGAAAACCTTATTTCTGGGTCAGAGAAAGTCGTTTTATGCAATGGGAAGAGAAATAGTGAAAAACATAATATTTTTTTTTTTGCATGAATAAAATCCTGTTTGCAATGCAAAAACACACTTCTCGCTGTGTTAGAAGTTTTTTAGCACATCCCTTTAGGCAAGAGTTTCAGTGGTCAGATCTCTCTGTCCAGCGTCTCTATGACCAGTAACAGTGATTTAGAGCTTCTGAGCGGTCTAACGGAGCTTATACCTGCTTATGTTGAAAACCTTATTTCTGGGTCAGAGAAAGTCGTTTTATGCAATGGGAAGAGAAATAGTGAAAAACAAAAACAAAAAATTTTGTGCATGAATAAAATCCAGTTTGCAATGCAAAAACACACTTCTCGCTGTGTTAGAAGTTTTTTGCACATCCCTTTAGGCAAGAGTTTCAGTGGTCAGATCTCTCCGTCCAGCGTCTCTATGACCAGTAACAGTGATTTAGAGCTTCTGAGCGGTCTAACGGAGCTTATACCTGCTTATGTTGAAAACCTTATTTCTGGGTCAGAGAAAGTCGTTTTATGCAATGGGAAGAGAAATAGTGAAAAACATAATAATTTTGTTTTGTGCATGAATAAAATCCTGTTTGCAATGCAAAAACACACTTCTCGCTGTGTTAGAAGTTTTTTGCACATCCCTTTAGGCAAGAGTTTCAGTGGTCAGATCTCTCCGTCCAGCGTCTCTATGACCAGTAACAGTGATTTAGAGCTTCTGAGCGGTCTAACGGAGCTTATACCTGCTTATGTTGAAAACCTTATTTCTGGGTCAGAGAAAGTCGTTTTATGCAATGGGAAGAGAAATAGTGAAAAACATAATAATTTTGTTTTGTGCATGAATAAAATCCTCTTTGCAATGCAAAAACACACTTCTCGCTGTGTTAGAAGTTTTTTGCACATCCCTTTAGGCAAGAGTTTCAGTGGTCAGATCGCTCCGTCCAGCGTCTCTATGACCAGTAACAGTGATTTAGAGCTTCTGAGCGGTCTAACGGAGCTTATACCTGCTTATGTTAAAAACCTTATTTCTGGGTCAGAGAAAGTCGTTTTATGCAATGGGAAGAGAAATAGTGAAAAACATAAAAAAAAAAAATTGTGCATTAATAAAATCCTGTTTGCAATGCAAAAACACACCTCGCTGTGTTAGAAGTTTTTTAGCACATCCCTTTAAGCAAGAGATTCAGTGGTCAGATCTCTCCGTCCAGCGTATCTATGACTAGTAACAGTGATTTAGAGCTTCTGAGCGGTCTAACGGAGCTTTTTCCTGCTTATGTTGAAAACCTTATTTCTGGGTCAGAGAAAGTCGTTTTATGCAATGGGAAGAGAAATAGTGAAAAACATAATAATTTTGTTTTGTGCATGAATAAAATCCTGTTTGCAATGCAAAAACACACTTCTCGCTGTGTTAGAAGTTTTTTGCACATCCCTTTAGGCAAGAGTTTCAGTGGTCAGATCTCGCCGTCCAGCGTCTCTATGACCAGTAACAGTGATTTAGAGCTTCTGAGCGGTCTAACGGAGCTTATACCTGCTTATGTTGAAAACCTTATTTCTGGGTCAGAGAAAGTCGTTTTATGCAATGGGAAGAGAAATAGTGAAAAACATAATAATTTTGTTTTGTGCATGAATAAAATCCTCTTTGCAATGCAAAAACACACTTCTCGCTGTGTTAGAAGTTTTTTGCACATCCCTTTAGGCAAGAGTTTCAGTGGTCAGATCGCTCCGTCCAGCGTCTCTATGACCAGTAACAGTGATTTAGAGCTTCTGAGCGGTCTAACGGAGCTTATACCTGCTTATGTTGAAAACCTTATTTCTGGGTCAGAGAAAGTCGTTTTATGCAATGGGAAGAGAAATAGTGAAAAACAAAAACAAAAAATTTTGTGCATGAATAAAATCCTGTTTGCAATGCAAAAACACACTTCTCGCTGTGTTAGAAGTTTTTTGCACATCCCTTTAGGCAAGAGTTTCAGTGGTCAGATCTCTCCGTCCAGCGTCTCTATGACCAGTAACAGTGATTTAGAGCTTCTGAGCGGTCTAACGGAGCTTATACCTGCTTATGTTGAAAACCTTATTTCTGGGTCAGAGAAAGTCGTTTTATGCAATGGGAAGAGAAATAGTGAAAAACATAATAATTTTTTTTTTGCATGAATAAAATCCTGTTTGCAATGCAAAAACACACTTCTCGCTGTGTTAGAAGTTTTTTAGCACATCCCTTTAGGCAAGAGTTTCAGTGGTCAGATCTCTCCGTCCAGCGTCTCTATGACCAGTAACAGTGATTTAGAGCTTCTGAGCGGTCTAACGGAGCTTATACCTGCTTATGTTGAAAACCTTATTTCTGGGTCAGAGAAAGTCGTTTTATGCAATGGGAAGAGAAATAGTGAAAAACAAAAACAAAAAATTTTGTGCATGAATAAAATCCTGTTTGCAATGCAAAAACACACTTCTCGCTGTGTTAGAAGTTTTTTGCACATCCCTTTAGGCAAGAGTTTCAGTGGTCAGATCTCTCCGTCCAGCGTCTCTATGACCAGTAACAGTGATTTAGAGCTTCTGAGCGGTCTAACGGAGCTTATACCTGCTTATGTTGAAAACCTTATTTCTGGGTCAGAGAAAGTCGTTTTATGCAATGGGAAGAGAAATAGTGAAAAACATAATAATTTTGTTTTGTGCATGAATAAAATCCTGTTTGCAATGCAAAAACACACTTCTCGCTGTGTTAGAAGTTTTTTGCACATCCCTTTAGGCAAGAGTTTCAGTGGTCAGATCTCTCCGTCCAGCGTCTCTATGAACAGTAACAGTGATTTAGAGCTTCTGAGCGGTCTAACGGAGCTTATACCTGCTTATGTTGAAAACCTTATTTCTGGGTCAGAGAAAGTCGTTTTATGCAATGGGAAGAGAAATAGTGAAAAACATAATAATTTTTTTTTGTGCATGAATAAAATCCTGTTTGCAATGCAAAAACACACTTCTCGCTGTGTTAGAAGTTTTTTGCACATCCCTTTAGGCAAGAGTTTCAGTGGTCAGATCTCTCCTTCCAGCGTCTCTATGACCAGTAACAGTGATTTAGAGCTTCTGAGCGGTCTAACGGAGCTTATACCTGCTTATGTTGAAAACCTTATTTCTGGGTCAGAGAAAGTCGTTTTATGCAATGGGAATAGAAATAGTGAAAAATATAAAAAAAAAATTTGTGCATTAATAAAATCCTGTTTGCAATGCAAAAACACACTTCTCGCTGTGTTAGAAGTTTTTTAGCACATCCCTTTAAGCAAGAGTTTCAGAGGTCAGATCGCTCCGTCCAGCGTCTCTATGACCAGTAACAGTGAGTTAGAGCTTCTGAGCGGTCTAAAGGAGCTTTTTCCTGCTTATGTTGAAAACCTTATTTCTGGGTCAGAGAAAGTCGTTTTATGCAATGGGAAGAGAAATAGTGAAAAACAAACAAAAAAAATTTTGTGCATGAATAAAATCCTGTTTGCAATGCAAAAAGACACTTCTCGCTGTGTTAGAAGTTTTTTAGCACATCCCTTTAGGCAAGAGTTACAGTTGTCAGATCGCTCTGTCCAGCGTCTCTATGACCAGTAACAGTGATTTAGTGCTTCTGAGCGGTCTAACGGAGCTTATACCTGCTTACGTTGAAAACCTTATTTCTGGGTCAGAGAAAGTCGTTTTATGCAATGGGAAGAGAAATAGTGAAAAACATAATAATTTTGTTTTGTGCATGAATAAAATCCTGTTTGCAATGCAAAAACACACTTTTCGCTGTGTTAGAAGTTTTTTGCACATCCCTTTAGGCAAGAGTTTCAGTGGTCAGATCTCTCCGTCCAGCGTCTCTATGACCAGTAACAGTGATTTAGAGCTTCTGAGCGGTCTAACGGAGCTTATACCTGCTTATGTTGAAAACCTTATTTCTGGGTCAGAGACAGTCGTTTTATGCAATGGGAAGAGAAATAGTGAAAAACAAAAATATAAAATTTTGTGCATGAATAAAATCCTGTTTGCAATGCAAAAAGTCACTTCTCGCTGTGTTAGAAGTTTTTTAGCACATCCCTTTAGGCAAGAGTTTCAGTGGTCAGAACGCTCTGTCCAGCGTCTCTATGACCAGTAACAGTGATTTAGAGCTTCTGAGCGGTCTAACGGAGCTTATACCTGCTTATGTTGAAAACCTTATTTCTGGGTCAGAGAAAGTCGTTTTATGCAATGGGAAGAGAAATAGTGAAAAACATAATAATTTTTTTTTTGCATGAATAAAATCCTGTTTGCAATGCAAAAACACACTTCTCGCTGTGTTAGAAGTTTTTTAGCACATCCCTTTAGGCAAGAGTTTCAGTGGTCAGATCTCTCCGTCCAGCGTCTCTATGACCAGTAACAGTGATTTAGAGCTTCTGAGCGGTCTAACGGAGCTTATACCTGCTTATGTTGAAAACCTTATTTCTGGGTCAGAGAAAGTCGTTTTATGCAATGGGAAGAGAAATAGTGAAAAACAAAAACAAAAAATTTTGTGCATGAATAAAATCCTGTTTGCAATGCAAAAACACACTTCTCGCTGTGTTAGAAGTTTTTTGCACATCCCTTTAGGCAAGAGTTTCAGTGGTCAGATCTCTCCGTCCAGCGTCTCTATGACCAGTAACAGTGATTTAGAGCTTCTGAGCGGTCTAACGGAGCTTATACCTGCTTATGTTGAAAACCTTATTTCTGGGTCAGAGAAAGTCGTTTTATGCAATGGGAAGAGAAATAGTGAAAAACATAATAATTTTGTTTTGTGCATGAATAAAATCCTGTTTGCAATGCAAAAACACACTTCTCGCTGTGTTAGAAGTTTTTTGCACATCCCTTTAGGCAAGAGTTTCAGTGGTCAGATCTCTCCGTCCAGCGTCTCTATGAACAGTAACAGTGATTTAGAGCTTCTGAGCGGTCTAACGGAGCTTATACCTGCTTATGTTGAAAACCTTATTTCTGGGTCAGAGAAAGTCGTTTTATGCAATGGGAAGAGAAATAGTGAAAAACATAATAATTTTTTTTTGTGCATGAATAAAATCCTGTTTGCAATGCAAAAACACACTTCTCGCTGTGTTAGAAGTTTTTTGCACATCCCTTTAGGCAAGAGTTTCAGTGGTCAGATCTCTCCGTCCAGCGTCTCTATGACCAGTAACAGTGATTTAGAGCTTCTGAGCGATCTAACGGAGCTTATACCTGCTTATGTTGAAAACCTTATTTCTGGGTCAGAGAAAGTCGTTTTATGCAATGGGAAGAGAAATAGTGAAAAACATAAAAAAAAAAATTTGTGCATGAATAAAATCCTGTTTGCAATGCAAAAACACACTTTTCGCTGTGTTAGAAGTTTTTTGCACATCCCTTTAGGCAAGAGTTTCAGTGGTCAGATCTCTCCTTCCAGCGTCTCTATGACCAGTAACAGTGATTTAGAGCTTCTGAGCGGTCTAACGGAGCTTATACCTGCTTATGTTGAAAACCTTATTTCTGGGTCAGAGAAAGTCGTTTTATGCAATGGGAATAGAAATAGTGAAAAATATAAAAAAAAAATTTGTGCATTAATAAAATCCTGTTTGCAATGCAAAAACACACTTCTCGCTGTGTTAGAAGTTTTTTAGCACATCCCTTTAAGCAAGAGTTTCAGAGGTCAGATCGCTCCGTCCAGCGTCTCTATGACCAGTAACAGTGAGTTAGAGCTTCTGAGCGGTCTAAAGGAGCTTTTTCCTGCTTATGTTGAAAACCTTATTTCTGGGTCAGAGAAAGTCGTTTTATGCAATGGGAAGAGAAATAGTGAAAAACAAACAAAAAAAATTTTGTGCATGAATAAAATCCTGTTTGCAATGCAAAAAGACACTTCTCGCTGTGTTAGAAGTTTTTTAGCACATCCCTTTAGGCAAGAGTTACAGTTGTCAGATCGCTCTGTCCAGCGTCTCTATGACCAGTAACAGTGATTTAGTGCTTCTGAGCGGTCTAACGGAGCTTATACCTGCTTACGTTGAAAACCTTATTTCTGGGTCAGAGAAAGTCGTTTTATGCAATGGGAAGAGAAATAGTGAAAAACATAATAATTTTGTTTTGTGCATGAATAAAATCCTGTTTGCAATGCAAAAACACACTTTTCGCTGTGTTAGAAGTTTTTTGCACATCCCTTTAGGCAAGAGTTTCAGTGGTCAGATCTCTCCGTCCAGCGTCTCTATGACCAGTAACAGTGATTTAGAGCTTCTGAGCGGTCTAACGGAGCTTATACCTGCTTATGTTGAAAACCTTATTTCTGGGTCAGAGACAGTCGTTTTATGCAATGGGAAGAGAAATAGTGAAAAACAAAAATATAAAATTTTGTGCATGAATAAAATCCTGTTTGCAATGCAAAAAGACACTTCTCGCTGTGTTAGAAGTTTTTTAGCACATCCCTTTAGGCAAGAGTTTCAGTGGTCAGAACGCTCTGTCCAGCGTCTCTATGACCAGTAACAGTGATTTAGAGCTTCTGAGCGGTCTAACGGAGCTTATACCTGCTTATGTTGAAAACCTTATTTCTAGGTCAGAGAAAGTCGTTTTATGCAATGGGAAGAGAAATAGTGAAAAACATAATAATTTTGTTTTGTGCATGAATAAAATCCTGTTTGCAATGCAAAAACACACTTCTCGCTGTGTTAGAAGTTTTTTGCACATCCCTTTAGGCAAGAGTTTCAGTGGTCAGATCTCTCCGTCCAGCGTCTCTATGACCAGTAACAGTGATTTAGAGCTTCTGAGCGGTCTAACGGAGCTTATACCTGCTCATGTTGAAAACCTTATTTCTGGGTCAGAGAAAGTCGTTTTATGCAATGGGAAGAGAAATAGTGAAAAACATAATAATTTTGTTTTGTGCATGAAGAAAATCCTGTTTGCAATGCAAAAACACACTTTTCGCTGTGTTAGAAGTTTTTTGCACATCCCTTTAGGCAAGAGTTTCAGTGGTCAGATCTCTCCGTCCAGCGTCTCTATGACCAGTAACAGTGATTTAGAGCTTCTGAGCGGTCTAACGGAGCTTATACCTGATTATGTTGAAAACCTTATTTCTGGGTCAGAGAACGTCGTTTTATGCAATGGGAAGAGAAATAGTGAAAAACATAATAATTTTGTTTTGTGCATGAACAAAATCCTGTTTGCAATGCAAAAACACACTTCTCGCTGTGTTAGAAGTTTTTTGCACATCCCTTTAGGCAAGAGTTTCAGTGGTCAGATCTCTCCGTCCAGCGTCTCTATGACCAGTAACAGTGATTTAGAGCTTCTGAGCGGTCTAACGGAGCTTATACCTGCTTATGTTGAAAACCTTATTTCTGGGTCAGAGAAAGTCGTTTTATGCAATGGGAAGAGAAATGGTGAAAAACATAAAAAAAAAAATTGTGCATTAATAAAATCCTGTTTGCAATGCAAAAACACACTTCTCGCTGTGTTAGAAGTTTTTTAGCACATCCCTTTAAGCAAGAGTTTCAGAGGTCATATCGCTCCGTCCAGCGTCTCTATGACCAGTAACAGTGATTTAGAGCTTCTGAGCGGTCTAACGGAGCTTTTTCCTGCTTATGTTGAAAACCTTATTTCTAGGTCAGAGAAAGTCGTTTTATGCAATGGGAAGAGAAATAGTGAAAAACAAACAAAAAAAATTTTGTGCATGAATAAAATCCTGTTTGCAATGCAAAAACACACTTCTCGCTGTGTTAGAAGTTTTTTGCACATCCCTTTAGGCAAGAGTTTCAGTGGTCAGATCTCGCCGTCCAGCGTCTCTATGACCAGTAACAGTGATTTAGAGCTTCTGAGCGGTCTAACGGAGCTTATACCTGCTTATGTTGAAAACCTTATTTCTGGGTCAGAGAAAGTCGTTTTATGCAATGGGAAGAGAAATAGTGAAAAACATAATAATTTTGTTTTGTGCATGAATAAAATCCTCTTTGCAATGCAAAAACACACTTCTCGCTGTGTTAGAAGTTTTTTGCACATCCCTTTAGGCAAGAGTTTCAGTGGTCAGATCGCTCCGTCCAGCGTCTCTATGACCAGTAACAGTGATTTAGAGCTTCTGAGCGGTCTAACGGAGCTTATACCTGCTTATGTTGAAAACCTTATTTCTGGGTCAGAGAAAGTCGTTTTATGCAATGGGAAGAGAAATAGTGAAAAACAAAAACAAAAAATTTTGTGCATGAATAAAATCCTGTTTGCAATGCAAAAACACACTTCTCGCTGTGTTAGAAGTTTTTTGCACATCCCTTTAGGCAAGAGTTTCAGTGGTCAGATCTCTCCGTCCAACGTCTCTATGACCAGTAACAGTGATTTAGAGCTTCTGAGCGGTCTAACGGAGCTTATACCTGCTTATGTTGAAAACCTTATTTCTGGGTCAGAGAAAGTCGTTTTATGCAATGGGAAGAGAAATAGTGAAAAACATAATAATTTTTTTTTTGCATGAATAAAATCCTGTTTGCAATGCAAAAACACACTTCTCGCTGTGTTAGAAGTTTTTTAGCACATCCCTTTAGGCAAGAGTTTCAGTGGTCAGATCTCTCCGTCCAGCGTCTCTATGACCAGTAACAGTGATTTAGAGCTTCTGAGCGGTCTAACGGAGCTTATACCTGCTTATGTTGAAAACCTTATTTCTGGGTCAGAGAAAGTCGTTTTATGCAATGGGAAGAGAAATAGTGAAAAACAAAAACAAAAAATTTTGTGCATGAATAAAATCCTGTTTGCAATGCAAAAACACACTTCTCGCTGTGTTAGAAGTTTTTTGCACATCCCTTTAGGCAAGAGTTTCAGTGGTCAGATCTCTCCGTCCAGCGTCTCTATGACCAGTAACAGTGATTTAGAGCTTCTGAGCGGTCTAACGGAGCTTATACCTGCTTATGTTGAAAACCTTATTTCTGGGTCAGAGAAAGTCGTTTTATGCAATGGGAAGAGAAATAGTGAAAAACATAATAATTTTGTTTTGTGCATGAATAAAATCCTCTTTGCAATGCAAAAACACACTTCTCGCTGTGTTAGAAGTTTTTTGCACATCCCTTTAGGCAAGAGTTTCAGTGGTCAGATCGCTCCGTCCACCGTCTCTATGACCAGTAACAGTGATTTAGAGCTTCTGAGCGGTCTAACGGAGCTTATACCTGCTTATGTTAAAAACCTTATTTCTGGGTCAGAGAAAGTCGTTTTATGCAATGGGAAGAGAAATAGTGAAAAACATAAAAAAAAAAAATTGTGCATTAATAAAATCCTGTTTGCAATGCAAAAACACACCTCGCTGTGTTAGAAGTTTTTTAGCACATCCCTTTAAGCAAGAGATTCAGTGGTCAGATCTCTCCGTCCAGCGTATCTATGACTAGTAACAGTGATTTAGAGCTTCTGAGCGGTCTAACGGAGCTTTTTCCTGCTTATGTTGAAAACCTTATTTCTGGGTCAGAGAAAGTCGTTTTATGCAATGGGAAGAGAAATAGTGAAAAACATAATAATTTTGTTTTGTGCATGAATAAAATCCTGTTTGCAATGCAAAAAGTCACTTCTCGCTGTGTTAGAAGTTTTTTAGCACATCCCTTTAGGCAAGAGTTTCAGTGGTCAGAACGCTCTGTCCAGCGTCTCTATGACCAGTAACAGTGATTTAGAGCTTCTGAGCGGTCTAACGGAGCTTATACCTGCTTATGTTGAAAACCTTATTTCTGGGTCAGAGAAAGTCGTTTTATGCAATGGGAAGAGAAATAGTGAAAAACATAATAATTTTTTTTTTGCATGAATAAAATCCTGTTTGCAATGCAAAAACACACTTCTCGCTGTGTTAGAAGTTTTTTAGCACATCCCTTTAGGCAAGAGTTTCAGTGGTCAGATCTCTCCGTCCAGCGTCTCTATGACCAGTAACAGTGATTTAGAGCTTCTGAGCGGTCTAACGGAGCTTATACCTGCTTATGTTGAAAACCTTATTTCTGGGTCAGAGAAAGTCGTTTTATGCAATGGGAAGAGAAATAGTGAAAAACAAAAACAAAAAATTGTGTGCATGAATAAAATCCTGTTTGCAATGCAAAAACACACTTCTCGCTGTGTTAGAAGTTTTTTGCACATCCCTTTAGGCAAGAGTTTCAGTGGTCAGATCTCTCCGTCCAGCGTCTCTATGACCAGTAACAGTGATTTAGAGCTTCTGAGCGGTCTAACGGAGCTTATACCTGCTTATGTTGAAAACCTTATTTCTGGGTCAGAGAAAGTCGTTTTATGCAATGGGAAGAGAAATAGTGAAAAACATAATAATTTTGTTTTGTGCATGAATAAAATCCTGTTTGCAATGCAAAAACACACTTCTCGCTGTGTTAGAAGTTTTTTGCACATCCCTTTAGGCAAGAGTTTCAGTGGTCAGATCTCTCCGTCCAGCGTCTCTATGAACAGTAACAGTGATTTAGAGCTTCTGAGCGGTCTAACGGAGCTTATACCTGCTTATGTTGAAAACCTTATTTCTGGGTCAGAGAAAGTCGTTTTATGCAATGGGAAGAGAAATAGTGAAAAACATAATAATTTTTTTTTGTGCATGAATAAAATCCTGTTTGCAATGCAAAAACACACTTCTCGCTGTGTTAGAAGTTTTTTGCACATCCCTTTAGGCAAGAGTTTCAGTGGTCAGATCTCTCCGTCCAGCGTCTCTATGACCAGTAACAGTGATTTAGAGCTTCTGAGCGATCTAACGGAGCTTATACCTGCTTATGTTGAAAACCTTATTTCTGGGTCAGAGAAAGTCGTTTTATGCAATGGGAAGAGAAATAGTGAAAAACATAAAAAAAAAAATTTGTGCATGAATAAAATCCTGTTTGCAATGCAAAAACACACTTTTCGCTGTGTTAGAAGTTTTTTGCACATCCCTTTAGGCAAGAGTTTCAGTGGTCAGATCTCTCCTTCCAGCGTCTCTATGACCAGTAACAGTGATTTAGAGCTTCTGAGCGGTCTAACGGAGCTTATACCTGCTTATGTTGAAAACCTTATTTCTGGGTCAGAGAAAGTCGTTTTATGCAATGGGAATAGAAATAGTGAAAAATATAAAAAAAAAATTTGTGCATTAATAAAATCCTGTTTGCAATGCAAAAACACACTTCTCGCTGTGTTAGAAGTTTTTTAGCACATCCCTTTAAGCAAGAGTTTCAGAGGTCAGATCGCTCCGTCCAGCGTCTCTATGACCAGTAACAGTGAGTTAGAGCTTCTGAGCGGTCTAAAGGAGCTTTTTCCTGCTTATGTTGAAAACCTTATTTCTGGGTCAGAGAAAGTCGTTTTATGCAATGGGAAGAGAAATAGTGAAAAACAAACAAAAAAAATTTTGTGCATGAATAAAATCCTGTTTGCAATGCAAAAAGACACTTCTCGCTGTGTTAGAAGTTTTTTAGCACATCCCTTTAGGCAAGAGTTACAGTTGTCAGATCGCTCTGTCCAGCGTCTCTATGACCAGTAACAGTGATTTAGTGCTTCTGAGCGGTCTAACGGAGCTTATACCTGCTTACGTTGAAAACCTTATTTCTGGGTCAGAGAAAGTCGTTTTATGCAATGGGAAGAGAAATAGTGAAAAACATAATAATTTTGTTTTGTGCATGAATAAAATCCTGTTTGCAATGCAAAAACACACTTTTCGCTGTGTTAGAAGTTTTTTGCACATCCCTTTAGGCAAGAGTTTCAGTGGTCAGATCTCTCCGTCCAGCGTCTCTATGACCAGTAACAGTGATTTAGAGCTTCTGAGCGGTCTAACGGAGCTTATACCTGCTTATGTTGAAAACCTTATTTCTGGGTCAGAGACAGTCGTTTTATGCAATGGGAAGAGAAATAGTGAAAAACAAAAATATAAAATTTTGTGCATGAATAAAATCCTGTTTGCAATGCAAAAAGACACTTCTCGCTGTGTTAGAAGTTTTTTAGCACATCCCTTTAGGCAAGAGTTTCAGTGGTCAGAACGCTCTGTCCAGCGTCTCTATGACCAGTAACAGTGATTTAGAGCTTCTGAGCGGTCTAACGGAGCTTATACCTGCTTATGTTGAAAACCTTATTTCTAGGTCAGAGAAAGTCGTTTTATGCAATGGGAAGAGAAATAGTGAAAAACATAATAATTTTGTTTTGTGCATGAATAAAATCCTGTTTGCAATGCAAAAACACACTTCTCGCTGTGTTAGAAGTTTTTTGCACATCCCTTTAGGCAAGAGTTTCAGTGGTCAGATCTCTCCGTCCAGCGTCTCTATGACCAGTAACAGTGATTTAGAGCTTCTGAGCGGTCTAACGGAGCTTATACCTGCTCATGTTGAAAACCTTATTTCTGGGTCAGAGAAAGTCGTTTTATGCAATGGGAAGAGAAATAGTGAAAAACATAATAATTTTGTTTTGTGCATGAAGAAAATCCTGTTTGCAATGCAAAAACACACTTTTCGCTGTGTTAGAAGTTTTTTGCACATCCCTTTAGGCAAGAGTTTCAGTGGTCAGATCTCTCCGTCCAGCGTCTCTATGACCAGTAACAGTGATTTAGAGCTTCTGAGCGGTCTAACGGAGCTTATACCTGATTATGTTGAAAACCTTATTTCTGGGTCAGAGAACGTCGTTTTATGCAATGGGAAGAGAAATAGTGAAAAACATAATAATTTTGTTTTGTGCATGAACAAAATCCTGTTTGCAATGCAAAAACACACTTCTCGCTGTGTTAGAAGTTTTTTGCACATCCCTTTAGGCAAGAGTTTCAGTGGTCAGATCTCTCCGTCCAGCGTCTCTATGACCAGTAACAGTGATTTAGAGCTTCTGAGCGGTCTAACGGAGCTTATACCTGCTTATGTTGAAAACCTTATTTCTGGGTCAGAGAAAGTCGTTTTATGCAATGGGAAGAGAAATGGTGAAAAACATAAAAAAAAAAATTGTGCATTAATAAAATCCTGTTTGCAATGCAAAAACACACTTCTCGCTGTGTTAGAAGTTTTTTAGCACATCCCTTTAAGCAAGAGTTTCAGAGGTCATATCGCTCCGTCCAGCGTCTCTATGACCAGTAACAGTGATTTAGAGCTTCTGAGCGGTCTAACGGAGCTTTTTCCTGCTTATGTTGAAAACCTTATTTCTAGGTCAGAGAAAGTCGTTTTATGCAATGGGAAGAGAAATAGTGAAAAACAAACAAAAAAAATTTTGTGCATGAATAAAATCCTGTTTGCAATGCAAAAACACACTTCTCGCTGTGTTAGAAGTTTTTTGCACATCCCTTTAGGCAAGAGTTTCAGTGGTCAGATCTCGCCGTCCAGCGTCTCTATGACCAGTAACAGTGATTTAGAGCTTCTGAGCGGTCTAACGGAGCTTATACCTGCTTATGTTGAAAACCTTATTTCTGGGTCAGAGAAAGTCGTTTTATGCAATGGGAAGAGAAATAGTGAAAAACATAATAATTTTGTTTTGTGCATGAATAAAATCCTCTTTGCAATGCAAAAACACACTTCTCGCTGTGTTAGAAGTTTTTTGCACATCCCTTTAGGCAAGAGTTTCAGTGGTCAGATCGCTCCGTCCAGCGTCTCTATGACCAGTAACAGTGATTTAGAGCTTCTGAGCGGTCTAACGGAGCTTATACCTGCTTATGTTGAAAACCTTATTTCTGGGTCAGAGAAAGTCGTTTTATGCAATGGGAAGAGAAATAGTGAAAAACAAAAACAAAAAATTTTGTGCATGAATAAAATCCTGTTTGCAATGCAAAAACACACTTCTCGCTGTGTTAGAAGTTTTTTGCACATCCCTTTAGGCAAGAGTTTCAGTGGTCAGATCTCTCCGTCCAGCGTCTCTATGACCAGTAACAGTGATTTAGAGCTTCTGAGCGGTCTAACGGAGCTTATACCTGCTTATGTTGAAAACCTTATTTCTGGGTCAGAGAAAGTCGTTTTATGCAATGGGAAGAGAAATAGTGAAAAACATAATAATTTTTTTTTTGCATGAATAAAATCCTGTTTGCAATGCAAAAACACACTTCTCGCTGTGTTAGAAGTTTTTTAGCACATCCCTTTAGGCAAGAGTTTCAGTGGTCAGATCTCTCCGTCCAGCGTCTCTATGACCAGTAACAGTGATTTAGAGCTTCTGAGCGGTCTAACGGAGCTTATACCTGCTTATGTTGAAAACCTTATTTCTGGGTCAGAGAAAGTCGTTTTATGCAATGGGAAGAGAAATAGTGAAAAACAAAAACAAAAAATTTTGTGCATGAATAAAATCCTGTTTGCAATGCAAAAACACACTTCTCGCTGTGTTAGAAGTTATTTGCACATCCCTTTAGGCAAGAGTTTCAGTGGTCAGATCTCTCCGTCCAGCGTCTCTATGACCAGTAACAGTGATTTAGAGCTTCTGAGCGGTCTAACGGAGCTTATACCTGCTTATGTTGAAAACCTTATTTCTGGGTCAGAGAAAGTCGTTTTATGCAATGGGAAGAGAAATAGTGAAAAACATAATAATTTTGTTTTGTGCATGAATAAAATCCTGTTTGCAATGCAAAAACACACTTCTCGCTGTGTTAGAAGTTTTTTGCACATCCCTTTAGGCAAGAGTTTCAGTGGTCAGATCTCTCCGTCCAGCGTCTCTATGACCAGTAACAGTGATTTAGAGCTTCTGAGCGGTCTAACGGAGCTTATACCTGCTTATGTTGAAAACCTTATTTCTGGGTCAGAGAAAGTCGTTTTATGCAATGGGAAGAGAAATAGTGAAAAACATAATAATTTTTTTTTGTGCATGAATAAAATCCTGTTTGCAATGCAAAAACACACTTCTCGCTGTGTTAGAAGTTTTTTGCACATCCCTTTAGGCAAGAGTTTCAGTGGTCAGATCTCTCCGTCCAGCGTCTCTATGACCAGTAACAGTGATTTAGAGCTTCTGAGCGGTCTAACGGAGCTTATACCTGCTTATGTTGAAAACCTTATTTCTGGGTCAGAGACAGTCGTTTTATGCAATGGGAAGAGAAATAGTGAAAAACAAAAATATAAAATTTTGTGCATGAATAAAATCCTGTTTGCAATGCAAAAAGACACTTCTCGCTGTGTTAGAAGTTTTTTAGCACATCCCTTTAGGCAAGAGTTTCAGTGGTCAGAACGCTCTGTCCAGCGTCTCTATGACCAGTAACAGTGATTTAGAGCTTCTGAGCGGTCTAACGGAGCTTATACCTGCTTATGTTGAAAACCTTATTTCTAGGTCAGAGAAAGTCGTTTTATGCAATGGGAAGAGAAATAGTGAAAAACATAATAATTTTGTTTTGTGCATGAATAAAATCCTGTTTGCAATGCAAAAACACACTTCTCGCTGTGTTAGAAGTTTTTTGCACATCCCTTTAGGCAAGAGTTTCAGTGGTCAGATCTCTCCGTCCAGCGTCTCTATGACCAGTAACAGTGATTTAGAGCTTCTGAGCGGTCTAACGGAGCTTATACCTGCTCATGTTGAAAACCTTATTTCTGGGTCAGAGAAAGTCGTTTTATGCAATGGGAAGAGAAATAGTGAAAAACATAATAATTTTGTTTTGTGCATGAAGAAAATCCTGTTTGCAATGCAAAAACACACTTTTCGCTGTGTTAGAAGTTTTTTGCACATCCCTTTAGGCAAGAGTTTCAGTGGTCAGATCTATCCGTCCAGCGTCTCTATGACCAGTAACAGTGATTTAGAGCTTCTGAGCGGTCTAACGGAGCTTATACCTGATTATGTTGAAAACCTTATTTCTGGGTCAGAGAACGTCGTTTTATGCAATGGGAAGAGAAATAGTGAAAAACATAATAATTTTGTTTTGTGCATGAACAAAATCCTGTTTGCAATGCAAAAACACACTTCTCGCTGTGTTAGAAGTTTTTTGCACATCCCTTTAGGCAAGAGTTTCAGTGGTCAGATCTCTCCGTCCAGCGTCTCTATGACCAGTAACAGTGATTTAGAGCTTCTGAGCGGTCTAACGGAGCTTATACCTGCTTATGTTGAAAATCTTATTTCTGGGTCAGAGAAAGTCGTTTTATGCAATGGGAAGAGAAATGGTGAAAAACATAAAAAAAAAAATTGTGCATTAATAAAATCCTGTTTGCAATGCAAAAACACACTTCTCGCTGTGTTAGAAGTTTTTTAGCACATCCCTTTAAGCAAGAGTTTCAGAGGTCATATCGCTCCGTCCAGCGTCTCTATGACCAGTAACAGTGATTTAGAGCTTCTGAGCGGTCTAACGGAGCTTTTTCCTGCTTATGTTGAAAACCTTATTTCTAGGTCAGAGAAAGTCGTTTTATGCAATGGGAAGAGAAATAGTGAAAAACAAATAAAAAAAATTTTGTGCATGAATAAAATCCTGTTTGCAATGCAAAAACACACTTCTCGCTGTGTTAGAAGTTTTTTGCACATCCCTTTAGGCAAGAGTTTCAGTGGTCAGATCTCGCCGTCCAGCGTCTCTATGACCAGTAACAGTGATTTAGAGCTTCTGAGCGGTCTAACGGAGCTTATACCTGCTTATGTTGAAAACCTTATTTCTGGGTCAGAGAAAGTCGTTTTATGCAATGGGAAGAGAAATAGTGAAAAACATAATAATTTTGTTTTGTGCATGAATAAAATCCTCTTTGCAATGCAAAAACACACTTCTCGCTGTGTTAGAAGTTTTTTGCACATCCCTTTAGGCAAGAGTTTCAGTGGTCAGATCGCTCCGTCCAGCGTCTCTATGACCAGTAACAGTGATTTAGAGCTTCTGAGCGGTCTAACGGAGCTTATACCTGCTTATGTTGAAAACCTTATTTCTGGGTCAGAGAAAGTCGTTTTATGCAATGGGAAGAGAAATAGTGAAAAACAAAAACAAAAAATTTTGTGCATGAATAAAATCCTGTTTGCAATGCAAAAACACACTTCTCGCTGTGTTAGAAGTTTTTTGCACATCCCTTTAGGCAAGAGTTTCAGTGGTCAGATCTCTCCGTCCAGCGTCTCTATGACCAGTAACAGTGATTTAGAGCTTCTGAGCGGTCTAACGGAGCTTATACCTGCTTATGTTGAAAACCTTATTTCTGGGTCAGAGAAAGTCGTTTTATGCAATGGGAAGAGAAATAGTGAAAAACATAATAATTTTTTTTTTGCATGAATAAAATCCTGTTTGCAATGCAAAAACACACTTCTCGCTGTGTTAGAAGTTTTTTAGCACATCCCTTTAGGCAAGAGTTTCAGTGGTCAGATCTCTCCGTCCAGCGTCTCTATGACCAGTAACAGTGATTTAGAGCTTCTGAGCGGTCTAACGGAGCTTATACCTGCTTATGTTGAAAACCTTATTTCTGGGTCAGAGAAAGTCGTTTTATGCAATGGGAAGAGAAATAGTGAAAAACAAAAACAAAAAATTTTGTGCATGAATAAAATCCTGTTTGCAATGCAAAAACACACTTCTCGCTGTGTTAGAAGTTATTTGCACATCCCTTTAGGCAAGAGTTTCAGTGGTCAGATCTCTCCGTCCAGCGTCTCTATGACCAGTAACAGTGATTTAGAGCTTCTGAGCGGTCTAACGGAGCTTATACCTGCTTATGTTGAAAACCTTATTTCTGGGTCAGAGAAAGTCGTTTTATGCAATGGGAAGAGAAATAGTGAAAAACATAATAATTTTGTTTTGTGCATGAATAAAATCCTGTTTGCAATGCAAAAACACACTTCTCGCTGTGTTAGAAGTTTTTTGCACATCCCTTTAGGCAAGAGTTTCAGTGGTCAGATCTCTCCGTCCAGCGTCTCTATGACCAGTAACAGTGATTTAGAGCTTCTGAGCGGTCTAACGGAGCTTATACCTGCTTATGTTGAAAACCTTATTTCTGGGTCAGAGAAAGTCGTTTTATGCAATGGGAAGAGAAATAGTGAAAAACATAATAATTTTTTTTTGTGCATGAATAAAATCCTGTTTGCAATGCAAAAACACACTTCTCGCTGTGTTAGAAGTTTTTTGCACATCCCTTTAGGCAAGAGTTTCAGTGGTCAGATCTCTCCGTCCAGCGTCTCTATGACCAGTAACAGTGATTTAGAGCTTCTGAGCGATCTAACGGAGCTTATACCTGCTTATGTTGAAAACCTTATTTCTGGGTCAGAGAAAGTCGTTTTATGCAATGGGAAGAGAAATAGTGAAAAACATAAAAAAAAAAATTTGTGCATGAATAAAATCCTGTTTGCAATGCAAAAACACACTTTTCGCTGTGTTAGAAGTTTTTTGCACATCCCTTTAGGCAAGAGTTTCAGTGGTCAGATCTCTCCTTCCAGCGTCTCTATGACCAGTAACAGTGATTTAGAGCTTCTGAGCGGTCTAACGGAGCTTATACCTGCTTATGTTGAAAACCTTATTTCTGGGTCAGAGAAAGTCGTTTTATGCAATGGGAATAGAAATAGTGAAAAATATAAAAAAAAAATTTGTGCATTAATAAAATCCTGTTTGCAATGCAAAAACACACCTCGCTGTGTTAGAAGTTTTTTAGCACATCCCTTTAAGCAAGAGATTCAGTGGTCAGATCTCTCTGTCCAGCGTATCTATGACTAGTAACAGTGATTTAGAGCTTCTGAGCGGTCTAACGGAGCTTTTTCCTGCTTATGTTGAAAACCTTATTTCTGGGTCAGAGAAAGTCGTTTTATGCAATGGGAAGAGAAATAGTGAAAAACATAATAATTTTGTTTTGTGCATGAATAAAATTCTGTTTGCAATGCAAAAACACACTTCTCGCTGTGTTAGAAGTTTTTTGCACATCCCTTTAGGCAAGAGTTTCAGTGGTCAGATCTCGCCGTCCAGCGTCTCTATGACCAGTAACAGTGATTTAGAGCTTCTGAGCGGTCTAACGGAGCTTATACCTGCTTATGTTGAAAACCTTATTTCTGGGTCAGAGAAAGTCGTTTTATGCAATGGGAAGAGAAATAGTGAAAAACATAATAATTTTGTTTTGTGCATGAATAAAATCCTCTTTGCAATGCAAAAACACACTTCTCGCTGTGTTAGAAGTTTTTTGCACATCCCTTTAGGCAAGAGTTTCAGTGGTCAGATCGCTCCGTCCAGCGTCTCTATGACCAGTAACAGTGATTTAGAGCTTCTGAGCGGTCTAACGGAGCTTATACCTGCTTATGTTGAAAACCTTATTTCTGGGTCAGAGAAAGTCGTTTTATGCAATGGGAAGAGAAATAGTGAAAAACAAAAACAAAAAATTTTGTGCATGAATAAAATCCTGTTTGCAATGCAAAAACACACTTCTCGCTGTGTTAGAAGTTTTTTGCACATCCCTTTAGGCAAGAGTTTCAGTGGTCAGATCTCTCCGTCCAACGTCTCTATGACCAGTAACAGTGATTTAGAGCTTCTGAGCGGTCTAACGGAGCTTATACCTGCTTATGTTGAAAACCTTATTTCTGGGTCAGAGAAAGTCGTTTTATGCAATGGGAAGAGAAATAGTGAAAAACATAATAATTTTTTTTTTGCATGAATAAAATCCTGTTTGCAATGCAAAAACACACTTCTCGCTGTGTTAGAAGTTTTTTAGCACATCCCTTTAGGCAAGAGTTTCAGTGGTCAGATCTCTCCGTCCAGCGTCTCTATGACCAGTAACAGTGATTTAGAGCTTCTGAGCGGTCTAACGGAGCTTATACCTGCTTATGTTGAAAACCTTATTTCTGGGTCAGAGAAAGTCGTTTTATGCAATGGGAAGAGAAATAGTGAAAAACAAAAACAAAAAATTTTGTGCATGAATAAAATCCTGTTTGCAATGCAAAAACACACTTCTCGCTGTGTTAGAAGTTTTTTGCACATCCCTTTAGGCAAGAGTTTCAGTGGTCAGATCTCTCCGTCCAGCGTCTCTATGACCAGTAACAGTGATTTAGAGCTTCTGAGCGATCTAACGGAGCTTATACCTGCTTATGTTGAAAACCTTATTTCTGGGTCAGAGAAAGTCGTTTTATGCAATGGGAAGAGAAATAGTGAAAAACATAAAAAAAAAAATTTGTGCATGAATAAAATCCTGTTTGCAATGCAAAAACACACTTTTCGCTGTGTTAGAAGTTTTTTGCACATCCCTTTAGGCAAGAGTTTCAGTGGTCAGATCTCTCCTTCCAGCGTCTCTATGACCAGTAACAGTGATTTAGAGCTTCTGAGCGGTCTAACGGAGCTTATACCTGCTTATGTTGAAAACCTTATTTCTGGGTCAGAGAAAGTCGTTTTATGCAATGGGAATAGAAATAGTGAAAAATATAAAAAAAAAATTTGTGCATTAATAAAATCCTGTTTGCAATGCAAAAACACACCTCGCTGTGTTAGAAGTTTTTTAGCACATCCCTTTAAGCAAGAGATTCAGTGGTCAGATCTCTCTGTCCAGCGTATCTATGACTAGTAACAGTGATTTAGAGCTTCTGAGCGGTCTAACGGAGCTTTTTCCTGCTTATGTTGAAAACCTTATTTCTGGGTCAGAGAAAGTCGTTTTATGCAATGGGAAGAGAAATAGTGAAAAACATAATAATTTTGTTTTGTGCATGAATAAAATCCTCTTTGCAATGCAAAAACACACTTCTCGCTGTGTTAGAAGTTTTTTGCACATCCCTTTAGGCAAGAGTTTCAGTGGTCAGATCGCTCCGTCCAGCGTCTCTATGACCAGTAACAGTGATTTAGAGCTTCTGAGCGGTCTAACGGAGCTTATACCTGCTTATGTTGAAAACCTTATTTCTGGGTCAGAGAAAGTCGTTTTATGCAATGGGAAGAGAAATAGTGAAAAACAAAAACAAAAAATTTTGTGCATGAATAAAATCCTGTTTGCAATGCAAAAACACACTTCTCGCTGTGTTAGAAGTTTTTTGCACATCCCTTTAGGCAAGAGTTTCAGTGGTCAGATCTCTCCGTCCAACGTCTCTATGACCAGTAACAGTGATTTAGAGCTTCTGAGCGGTCTAACGGAGCTTATACCTGCTTATGTTGAAAACCTTATTTCTGGGTCAGAGAAAGTCGTTTTATGCAATGGGAAGAGAAATAGTGAAAAATATAATAATTTTGTTTTGTGCATGAACAAAATCCTGTTTGCAATGCAAAAACACACTTCTCGCTGTGTTAGAAGTTTTTTGCACATCCCTTTAGGCAAGAGTTTCAGTGGTCAGATCTCTCCGTCCAGCGTCTCTATGACCAGTAACAATGATTTAGAGCTTCTGAGCGGTCTAACGGAGCTTATACCTGCTTATGTTGAAAACCTTATTTCTAGGTCAGAGAAAGTCGTTTTATGCAATGGGAAGAGAAATAGTGAAAAACATAATAATTTTGTTTTGTGCATGAATAAAATCCTGTTTCCAATGCAAAAACACACTTCTC
Source organism: Cirrhinus molitorella (assembly GCA_033026305.1). Lineage (NCBI taxonomy): Eukaryota > Metazoa > Chordata > Actinopteri > Cypriniformes > Cyprinidae > Cirrhinus > Cirrhinus molitorella. The sequence continues at coordinate 31,083,016 of CM065125.1, read as the reverse complement.
GCTGTGTTAGAATTTTTTTGCAAATCCCTTTAGGCAAGAGTTTCAGTGGTCAGATCTCTCCGTCCAGCGTCTCTATGACCAGTAACAGTGATTTAGAGCTTCTGAGCGGTCTAACGGAGCTTATACCTGCTTATGTTGAAAACCTTATTTCTGGGTCAGAGAAAGTCGTTTTATGCAATGGGAAGAGAAATAGTGAAAAACATAAAAAAAAAAAATTGTGCATTAATAAAATCCTGTTTGCAATGCAAAAACACACTTCTCGCTGTGTTAGAAGTTTTTTAGCACATCCCTTTAAGCAAGAGTTTCAGTGGTCAGATCGCTCCGTCCAGCGTCTCTATGACTAGTAACAGTGATTTAGAGCTTCTAAGCGGTCTAACGGAGCTTTTTCCTGCTTATGTTGAAAACCTTATTTCTGGGTCAGAGAAAGTCGTTTTATGCAATGGGAAGAGAAATAGTGAAAAACAAACAAAAAAAATTTTGTGCATGAATAAAATCCTGTTTGCAATGCAAAAACACACTTCTCGCTGTGTTAGAAGTTTTTTGCACATCCCTTTAGGCAAGAGTTTCAGTGGTCAGATCTCTCCGTCCAGCGTCTCTATGACCAGTAACAGTGATTTAGAGCTTCTGAGCGGTCTAACGGAGCTTATACCTGCTTATGTTGAAAACCTTATTTCTGGGTCAGAGAAAGTCGTTTTATGCAATGGGAAGAGAAATAGTGAAAAACATAATAATTTTGTTTTGTGCATGAATAAAATCCTCTTTGCAATGCAAAAACACACTTCTCGCTGTGTTAGAAGTTTTTTAGCACATCCCTTTAGGCAAGAGTTACAGTTGTCAGATCGCTCTGTCCAGCGTCTCTATGACCAGTAACAGTGATTTAGAGCTTCTGAGCGGTCTAACGGAGCTTATACCTGCTTACGTTGAAAACCTTATGTCTGGGTCAGAGATAGTCGTTTTATGCAATGGGAAGAGAAATAGTGAAAAACATATTAATTTTGTTTTGTGCATGAATAAAATCCTGTTTGCAATGCAAAAACACACTTCTCGCTGTGTTAGAAGTTTTTTAGCACATCCCTTTAAGCAAGAGTTTCAGTGGTCAGATCGCTCCGTCCAGCGTCTCTATGACCAGTAACAGTGAGTTAGAGCTTCTGAGCGGTCTAAAGGAGCTTTTTCCTGCTTATGTTGAAAACCTTATTTCTGGGTCAGAGAAAGTCGTTTTATGCAATGGGAAGAGAAATAGTGAAAAACATAATAATTTTGTTTTGTGCATGAACAAAATCCTGTTTGCAATGCAAAAACACACTTCTCGCTGTGTTAGAAGTTTTTTGCACATCCCTTTAGGCAAGAGTTTCAGTGGTCAGATCTCTCCGTCCAGCGTCTCTATGACCAGTAACAGTGATTTAGAGCTTCTGAGCGGTCTAACGGAGCTTATACCTGCTTATGTTGAAAACCTTATTTCTGGGTCAGAGAAAGTCGTTTTATGCAATGGGAATAGAAATAGTGAAAAATATAAAAAAAAAAATTTGTGCATTAATAAAATCCTGTTTGCAATGCAAAAACACACTTCTCGCTGTGTTAGAAGTTTTTTAGCACATCCCTTTAAGCAAGAGTTTCAGAGGTCAGATCGCTCTGTCCAGCGTCTCTATGACCAGTAACAGTGATTTAGAGCTTCTGAGCGGTCTAACGGAGCTTATACCTGCTTATGTTGAAAACCTTATTTCTGGGTCAGAGAAAGTCGTTTTATGCAATGGGAAGAGAAATAGTGAAAAACATATTAATTTTGGTTTGTGCATGAATAAAATCCTGTTTGCAATGCAAAAACACACTTCTCGCTGTGTTAGAAGTTTTTTGCAGATCCCTTTAGGCAAGAGTTTCAGTGGTCAGATCTCTCCGTCCAGCGTCTCTATGACCAGTAAAAGTGATTTAGAGCTTCTGAGCGGTCTAACGGAGCTTATACCTGCTTATGTTGAAAACCTTATTTCTGGGTCAGAGAAAGTCGTTTTATGCAATGGGAAGAGAAATAGTGAAAAACATAAAAAAAAAAATTTGTGCATGAATAAAATCCTGTTTGCAATGCAAAAACACACTTCTCGCTGTGTTAGAAGTTTTTTGCACATCCCTTTAGGCAAGAGTTTCAGTGGTCAGATCTCTCCGTCCAGCGTCTCTATGACCAGTAACAGTGATTTAGAGCTTCTGAGCGGTCTAACGGAGCTTATACCTGCTTATGTTGAAAACCTTATTTCTGGTTCAGAGAAAGTCGTTTTATGCAATGGGAAGAGAAATAGTGAAAAACATAAGAATTTTTTTTGTGCATGAATAAAATCCTGTTTGCAATGCAAAAACACACTTCTCGCTGTGTTAGAAGTTTTTTTGCACATCCCTTTAGGCAAGAGTTTCAGTGGTCAGATCTCTCCGTCCAGCGTCTCTATGACCAGTAACAGTGATTTAGAGCTTCTGAGCGGTCTAACGGAGCTTATACCTGCTTTTGTTGAAAACCTTATTTCTGGGTCAGAGAAAGTCGTTTTATGCAATGGGAAGAGAAATAGTGAAAAACATAAAAAAAAAAATTTGTGCATGAATAAAATCCTGTTTGCAATGCAAAAACACACTTCTCGCTGTGTTAGAAGTTTTTTAGCACATCCCTTTAGGCAAGTGTTTCAGTGGTCAGATCGCTCCGTCCAGCGTCTCTATGACTAGTAACAATGAGTTAGAGCTTCTGAGCGGTCTAACGGAGCTTATTCCTGCTTATGTTGAAAACCTTATTTCTGGGTCAGAGAAAGGCGTTTTATGCAATGGGAAGAGAAATAGTGAAAAACAAAAACAAAAAATTTTGTGCATGAATAAAATCCTGTTTGCAATGCAAAAAGACACTTCTCGCTGTGTTAGAAGTTTTTTAGCACATCCCTTTAGGCAAGAGCTTCAGTGGTCAGATCGCTCTGTCCAGCGTCTCTATGACCAGTAACAGTGATTTAGAGCTTCTGGGCGGTCTAACGGAGCTTATACCTGCTTATGTTGAAAACCTTATTTCTAGGTCAGAGAAAGTCGTTTTATGCAATGGGAAGAGAAATAGTGAAAAACATAATAATTTTGTTTTGTGCATGAATAAAATCCTGTTTGCAATGCAAAAACACACTTCTCGCTGTGTTAGAAGTTTTTTGCACATCCCTTTAGGCAAGTGTTTCAGTGGTCAGATCGCTCCGTCCAGCGTCTTTATGACTAGTAACAGTGAGTTAGAGCTTCTGAGCGGTATAACGGAGCTTATTCCTGCTTATGTTGAAAACCTTATTTCTGGGTCAGAGAAAGGCGTTTTATGCAATGGGAAGAGAAATAGTGACGAACATTAGAAACATTTTTTGTGCATTAATAAAATCCTGTTTGCAATGCAGAAAGACACTTCTCAGTGTGTCAGAAGTTTTTTACACATCCCTTTAAGCAAGAGCTTAAATGGTCAGATCGCTCCGTCCAGCGTCTCTATGACCAGTCACAGTGAGTTAAAGCTTCTGAGCGCTCCGACGCAGCTTATGCCTGCTTATGTTGAAAACGTTATTTCTCGGTTAGAGAAAGGCTTTTTATGCAATGGGAAGAGAAATAGTGACCAACATGAGAAAATTGTTTTGTGCATGAATAAAATCCTGTTTGCAATGCAGAAAGACACTTCTCAGTGTGTTAGAAGTTTTTTGCAGATCCCTTTATGCAAGATTATCAGTGGTCAGATCGCTCCTAAAAGCAACCCTATGACCAGTAACAGTGGGTTAAAGCTTCTGAGCGATCTCAAGGACCTTATACCTGCTTATGTTGAAAATGTTATTTCTCGGTCAATGGGAAGAGAAATAGTGACCAACTTTAAAAACATTTTTTGTATATTAATAAAATGTACAAAAAATGAAAGAGCCAAATTTCCTATAGAAACTAGAGGCTAGACCAGCCTAAGAGGCTAACCAGCGAATGCGCCTGAAAAATAAGCCTTTTAAACACTATTTGAGCATAAGAAACAATACTCATGGGGCAATTAATTTAAGATTTTTGTTGCTGATTTGACATATGTAATTTAATTGTGAGTTCAGCGAGCAGTTTTTTGAGATATCAGGATTCCCCCATTCATTAAGATAGGACTTGGTCTTGTATGAGCTGCTCAGAGGTGTTGCAAATATGGCCACCAAGTAAAGATACTTTCCTCAAAAAGGACTTTGTTTTAAAATTGTTTTTATGAATTTTATTTTTTAACGATTTAATTAATTGTTAGCTTTTCGTTAAACCCACAAACCCTCTGCAGTTCCTGTTTGAACCCTAGTTTGGGAAACCTTGATGTAATATAATGTTAATGCACTTCATGTTGTAAATTACAATGAATGGAACAAATTTTCTTACTCTTTGCATTTTCTATATCTTTATGCTACAAGATAATGATACCCCCCCCCCCCCACCCCCCCCCCCCCCCCCCCCGGCTTAGAGAACCACTGGCTTAGGCCATTTCAAGTTGATCTTAGTTAATATATACTCTGTCAGGTACCAAATACACATTAATTTTAAAGCCATCTTAACTACGATGTTAAATATGACTGTCTTCAAAAGCCAATGAGAAACAATTTAAGCAAGAAAAAACTATTGTACAACTATCGTATAAAGTATAGGAGGAGGAAGACTCTTATTGATGCCCTTAATGCAAAATTAGACTAAGGGGCAATCTGCAAGATCCCACATGAAATATAAAGAACGTCAGAGTGGATGACATGTTAAGCTGCCTAGGTTTCAAGCACCATTTGATATTTTAACACCAATATCTGACTGTATAAAATGTACAAATGTGCATGCTGGCAGCAAGCATGCATTTCTACATATATATATATATATATATATATATATATACACACTGTATATATATGAACAAAAAAATGAATAAATAAAATAAAAAGCTGAGGGGATACGTGTAGAAAATCTGGTCATATACAACATAAAATAATACACCAAATATCCAATTCTGAATTTCACAAGCTTTCAAAAGGTCTTATTCTCCACATGACAAAATATGTCACTTATTTTGTAAAAAAGTGCTTGTCAACTGCAGGCTGTGGGTGTTTTTAAATAGTGTCACCTTGTGTTACGGGCTACCAGACAAATATGACTGTAATCATGAGAATAACAATGCATCAGATATACATTTTCAATCATCACAAAGCACTTAACACAAACTAATTTAAAACTTATTTGTGAAAAGAAACATTTTAGCCTATTGGAAAACATGTCTGGATATACAAAGAGAACATTGTGCTTCAAAAATATGAATTCAAATTATATAACAAAATATTTTTTTCAGTTTACTTAACAAAAAAATAAAAATAAAATAAAAACATGCCACACCACCGGAAACAACAAAAACACATTTAAAAAGTTAAAGCTCTGTGAGCTAAAGTGTTGTAAAGAAATGCTATATAACTTACTGCTAACCTTTTCCACAACCAAGTTGACATTTGAGGTTTAATTAAATGAAGTGAATAAAATGAATGAGAAAACTGCAAAGCCAAGTTTTTTTTTTTTTTTTTTTTTTTTAAATATATCAATCCCCCCATCCCCTTATATTGCTACCTCTTCCCCTATGCTATGAGACAAGGGCAATTTGGTCAAAAAGAAAGAATGAAACATATTGTTTAGATAAAATAATTTTTTTTCTTAAGAAAAGTATTTTTGAACTCCCAGCTCTACTTTGATATATTTTATATGTAGACCTACATGAAGTGATGGAACAGCCCCTTACTTCTAAGTCAAGAAAGGCAGTATTTTGAAACGTAAAAGCTGAAAACTGTCATAGATCAGTATAAAGCTCATGTGTATGAGCAGAATGCCTTGTGCTCATTTTGAACTGTAACTCAGTAGCCTTATCTGCTGGTCAGCTTCCCTCACCTTGGAGGCCCACTGTCCCACTGGCCGAACCCATAATCCAGCCCTGGCTTAGCAACACACACACAAAAAAACAAAAACAGCAATGGTGTCCTTTTGCCATTTCAAATCCATCACATCTCAAAAATCCCAGTTCCTAGTTAACAAAAACATTCCACTTAGTCACAGCTTTAATACTAATAAGCATATTAGGGACTACTTTAAAATCCTCATAAAACTGTTGCTTAGTTTGTGGAACCTATGGATGTCATATAGCCTGACGATGCAGATTGTGAGCTTATAAAACTATTTGTGCTTCCTTTGCTTTCCGCTTTAGGCAGGTGCTTCTGGTCCACCCAAGCAGTTGCATCTACCTGTCCTGTCCTAATACTTGAAGAAGACTGATCCCCTGTCCGAGAACCGTGTCCCAACGGAACAAGCTCTGATACACACTTGGCATCGTGACTGTGCTCAGGGCATCCCTTAATGCCTGAGCCTTCGCCGCCGCCACTCCTGCTGTCATTTCCATCCTTTGCCTTTCTCTGCAGATCCTGAGAGCCTAGCGTGACTCCTTTGCTGTGCCCAGAGCAAGGTCTCAACGCTTGAGGCTCGCGCTCAAAGTGCGTGAGTGGGAAATGTGGCAACAAGACAATGTGCTGCTCGAACGTCTCTGGAACCAGAGAGATCGCAGAGGCTCGCCGCGGAGTCCTCATTGGACTAGCCAGTGGTGTCTCGTCAATGAAGTTAATCACTTCGTCGCGGCTAAAGCACTTAAAATCATCCTCATAACGCTCGACTCGTGGAATCTGCTTGAGCGAATGCATATCCTCGGATCGCCTCCTTTTGCGGTGAGGGTGGCTCTCCTCGTGATAGGACGCCGGGCTGCTCCGACGTCTCTCGTGGCGTGGCGAGCTGTATTGTGGGATGCCAATGATGTCCTCTGTGGAGCCCCAGCGATGCAGGTAAGACGGGATCTGACTGGTGGTCCACATGTCGGTTTCGTCGTGGGAGTATCTTCTTGTAGGGGGCACCTGGAGTAACACACAGATGAATGAAGCAAAACATTTCTAAAAGCAAAATTCCGGCTCAAACTAAGGACTTAAAACACGTTGTCAGAGCTTTTGCATCTCTAATAATGCCAGAATCAATGGAATTTGCTTACTATAATGGCAACACATGCCTGTTTTCACTTTAAAGTATTAAATATTATTAGATCTACTAGATAATAGGGTAAAATTATTTTGTTTAGCTTATGATCACTCATTCTGCAAACAGATACTCACATTCCACATTGTTCTGAGAACTACACAGGAAAAACATAAAATGAGTTTTTAGTATTTTAAAAGAAATTTAAGTACACTATCCAAAGTAAACAGCACAAGCCTAGCATGAAAGCAACTGTATTGGTTAATGCAGGAATGAGACAGCAGTTTACAAAGAAGCCCTATATGCATTATGAGGACTGACTGATAGGTGTACTATACTCTGGCCAGTAGAGGGAAGCAAAGCATCATTAAAGCAATGGCATTCCGTTTTTGTAATGGTTGGGTAGTTGGATTTCTTTGAAACCCCATACTGATATTACATATGCTTAACTATACTACAGCAAAAGTTAACACTTAAACATTTTTAACATTTTGGCATTTATAAATCTTGTCACTCAGTTCATTTAAATGATAAGCCTATTTGATAAAAGCTTGTCATTTTGCTTGTATATTTATATACTGCCCATTGATAAAACATTGCTTTGTCTCACAATTGTTAGACAGTGTTAAATATTATTGTTTGGCAGCCTTCAATGTTCTATAAGCCTGAATGGCTTGACAGCAAAAACACTACCAGCTTATACTTCCCAATTATTATGGCATTCATATACTCGATGATGATGATGCAAAACACTGGTGAAATTGAAAAAGAAGACTGGTTCTACAGAAATAGTAGTCTAAAATTATCAGAGGGTGAATAAAGTTCTAATGCAGACACATCAGCTTTGAGTTCTTGATCAATACGCATCAGTGTTTTTTTTTTTTTTGCAGAACGTCTTTGGAACAATTCTAACACACACAATGTTAATGATAGTTTTCTAAACTTTGAAGAAAACTTCAAAAGTTGTTTCGTGCAATGTATATAGCAATAAAATCAGCAATGGAAAGCAGTCAGAGCTTTGGGAAGTGTTCAGCGTACACATTTATGGCATATTCTCCACATTTAACCTCCAAGTACAAATTTTCATTCCAGACAGGCATATTTTTAAGAGTTGGTTAATAATTTACACACAGAGAAAAATGGATGATATGTAAAAGGTCAATAAAATGTGGAGGTTACATGTGAGCACTTATGGGCAGTATGTGAACTAATCATTTGAATGTAAAAAGGTTAAAAGTTTGAAGTGAAGCATTGCACAGCTCTAAAACTTACTGGCAGCATGTTATGTTAATTACCTTGTAAGCCTTCATAATTCCATTTCCTTGTGAAAGTGGTTCAAATAATTGGATTGATTTTTAATTTTCTTTACTTTACATTAAAAATAAATAAATAAATAAATAAATATATATAAAATAATAAATTTAGATTGTGCCATGATAGTATAAGCTCCTACACAGGTCAACTAATAAAATGAATGTGAGCCATAGTATCAATATCAAGGGATTTTTAAAACATACTGAGCATGTTTTTAATTTAGAGTACATTTTTTTTTACTCTTTTAAATTTGCAATGACTTCAAGCTTTTAACTTTAAAATATAAACTGAAAAGCCATCACAGTGGCAATCGTCACATAAGCCCCGCAACAGTAGAAAAAAAAATGACATAAAAATACCTAGATACCACTAGGGTAAAGAAACAGAAGTGTTTATTAGATCATATATTCTTTATATGATCTTTATATGATTCTTTATATATTTTAAATCTTGAGGTTTAAAAATTCAAATAGGTCACACAACAGGAATGTAAAATGATTCCAGTAAAAGAGTTGAAAATAATATAGTGACTATAAGTTTTTGCAACTTATAGCAGCATGCACATTTTTAGTTAAAAATAAAAATAAAGAAAAGATCAATTTAAAAACAAAACCAATGGAAATATACCTGCAAATAGTGCATTTTATCTTCCTGAAGCTCCCTCAATGGATAACCCTGGGGGCCCCCCCTTTCTAAGGTTGAGAATTCGTACTTGGCAATACGGTCTACCGTCATGATATCACCAGCAGAGCTATAGTCAAACGGTCTGTCAAATATTAAGTCCGGATGAATGCCTCCATCCTGGCTGTTTTCTGCAAATGCAGAAAGCATATATATGTATCAGGATTAAAAATCAGTGTGCTCAAAATACACAGACAGACAGACAGACAGACGAATAGGTAAAAAAAAAAAGAAGAAGAAGAAGAAGAAGAAGAAGAAGAAGAAGAAGAAGAAGAAGAAAAACAATTCTCTCTTATAGATTTTCGGTGTCCGCCTTAGAATTTGAGAGGTTGTAAAAAAAAAAACTGCTTCATGTGAAATCATTAGGATTCACTGAAGTGTCTCGTACTGAAAATCACTGTTTACTATTTAATAAGTGCTATAGACTGCAGCTAGAGCAAACGGTCATTTAAACAAATTCCCTAAAATACGTTTTGGGGCAAAAGATTTTTTGAGGTGTACAAACAATTTCTGAAAACTTTAAAAACAGTTGTAGGGCAATGTGAAATGCTGGTTTTAAGGCAAAATGGGGGCACACAGCGGGATGACAGATGAGATTAGCTATTAGCACAGGCAGCTTAGCATGCATTTGAGTGAGACACAAGAACAAGAAGCAACCCTTATACATACAACTGAGCTGTGTTACACAAGGCAAACCGTCTGGAAAGAAGCAGAGCACTGGTAAAATTAAGATCACAAAATCCATTTTTTTGCACATATTCCTTATGATTGCAAACTTAGAAATGGGAAAGTGCCAAATAGCAGGACGGGTAATGAAATACAGCTAACAGCAAAGTCACACACTTAACACCCACATTCATCAGTACATACTGACAGCCTCAGTTTGCTAATACTTTGTGATTAAGCATAATAATCATATAATTATCATGTGACCTCTAGTTATATTTGAAGAGAATCCAGATAAATCCTTGTTTTTATATTTTTACATTTGTTTTACATTTAAATATTTCCCGTAAAAAATGACAACGTAACTATGTATATATTGGAAGCAAAAAAACATTGTTTCAAGGTACTGTTATTGATGTAAAATCACATGGAATTTAACATGGAATCTCATTGAAATGGGGAAAGCAGCTATAATTTTGTTTATTTTGTTTTTTTTTTTGTTTTTTTTTTTGGTGGCTAATACAAAGTTTTTATAGTAACAAAACCTGTATAAACTATAGTATTTTGGCCGGTGGTCCTACAAATCTGTAAGGGTCCTTTGATCACATGTCAAAGGAGTAGTGAGTCATGCAACTTTCACACTTCACTTGAAAGTAAAGCAACTTTGCAGCAAAACTTCTATACAGTGGAACTTACTCCAAGGAATCTTAGCAGGTATTCAAGTTATATATTTCTTTCTGAGTGCAAGTCAACATATATTAATGACACACTTTTGAATAAAAATAATTTCCATTTATCTCTAAATGCAGGTCACATGATAAATCCAATGACTATAGTCATCATTGGTTGACCTATAGATTCAAGTGTGTTTATTTTATAAATATTATTTTATATTTTATTGTTATTTTATTTCTTTGGTAACACTTCACAATAAGGTTCATTAGTTACCTTACTTAACTACATTAGTTAACATAAACTAAGAATTAACAATACTTCTACAGCATTTATTAATCTTAGTTAATGTTAATTTCAGCATTTACTAATGCATTATTAAAATCACAATTTGTGTTTGTTAATAGTAGTTAATGCACTGTGAACTAACATGAACTAAGAATAAAAAACTGTATTTTTTATAAACTAACATTAATGTATTGTTAAATGTATAGATGTCTTGTTCATTGTTCGTTCATTTAGTTAATACATTAACTAATGTTAACAAATGACACCTTATTGTAAAGTGTTACAATTTACAAACATAGCAGTAATGAATATGTTTTAAAAAATAAACTAAAAGTATCCAATTCCTAAGACAAATAAAATGGTAACAGGAAATGGTTCTATTTTTAACTACGTTTAATGCATTAACTATAATTAACAACGAGCTGTACATTCATTAGATTGACGCTAATTAATTAAAATACAGCTGTTCATTGTTAGTCTATGTTAGCTCTGGTCCATTAAATAACATTAAATAAAAATGTATTAATGTATCAGTAAATGTTGGAATTTACATTAACTAAGATTAATAAATGCTTTAGAAGCATTTCTCATCATTAGTTTATGTTAACTAATGTAGTTAACATATAATACTAACAAATTTAACCTTATTGTAAAGTTTTACCAATAAAAAAATAACATAAAAACATGAAAGATTTAGCTTTCTTTACCTCCTTTTTCCATCCCCTCTTTAACATCTGAGGCTGTGCATGAATATCACTGAACAAATATTACACTACACATCCTACTCGAAAGAAATTTTGTATGCACTATACATACTGTGCATCTTTAAGATGCATAATTTACCATATGCATGTAATAGCAAGATAATCTACTATTGCCACCAAAATTAAAGCTGAGTTGCTGCAAGGCATCTTGTCTGAAATTTTGTTTCATTTCAAACTAGCAAACTCCAAATAATCTGAGTGAAGTTATGTGAAAACAATTTACAGTGCATGCAGAATTATTAGGCAAGTTGATATTCTGGTCATATTTTTTTTTTCTCCAAGCTCATTTTACCAGTTCCAAACCACATCATTTTTACATAACTACAATTGATTTTGTATTTATTAATTTATAAGTGATATATAATTGTTTATGAATGCTGGAAGTGAAAACTTCTTATATTCAGGTGTGCAGAATTATAGGCATGTTTTTCTTTTACAGATAAAATGAGCCAAAAAAGAGATTTAACTCAGAATAAGTCATAAATTATTAAATGCCCATGAGAAGAATGCAATACTAATGCATTAATAGAATTTGCAAAGTTAAGGCATGACCACTGAATTTGCAAAGTTAAGGCATGACCACATCCTAAAAAATGACCCTCACTTAATAAGAATAATATGCTGAAGTGTTGTGAAATACATGAAGACTGGTTTTTATAGGCTTTATATACAAATAAATGGAGAATAACTCTTTCAAAAATATATCTTTAATAAGTTTTGGGAGTTCATTTTTAGTCTCCCATCCAGAAAAGCCTGTCTTGCAGAGATGGACTAAAAATGAACTCCCAAAATGTACTGTCAGATTCTGGATAATAAATTCTTCAGACTGTTGTACAAGAGGATGTGATGCTGGTCCTTCAAAAGTCATTCTTAATTTATCTGTCTATAAAGCCTATATAAAAAAAACAGTCTTCATGTATTTCAGAGCACTTCAGCATGCTATTCTTATGAGGGTCATTTTTTTTTTTTTCCCCGATTTTTTTATCCAAGCAAACTCTGAGAACATGACATGTTGCACTTTTGGAGACTCCAGGTAGGTTGCAGTTCTGGAAAATGATGGCACTGGAGACTAAATGGTTCCTGATGGTTTTACACCTAATTCTTCACCTTACTTATTTGCATGCTGACCCAATGAGCATTTTGCTGTCCAGTGGTCATGCATTAACTCAGCATAACGTCTAGGTCTAGGTTACGTATGTAACCCACGTTCCCTGAAGGACGGAACGGAGACGTTACATATGGGAACATGCTTGTAACCAATCACCTCTGAGCTAAAGAGAAAAGGCCAATGAACATTGGCGAGTGGAATTTGCATGCAATGCCATTCCCCTGTACACACAGGTATATAAGATGGCGGCGTGCATCCACTCATTCAGGTTTTTGCTGAAGAGCTAAGTCATAGCCCAGCTTTCAGCGCAGCGCAGGATTGTGGCAAGGGGATGTAACATCTCCGTTCCCTCCTTCAGGGAACGTGGGTTACCTACGTAACCTAGATGTTCCCCTTCAGTCGTTTACTATGACATACATATGGGAACTACCCATGGAAAATGCCACAATCCTGAAGCTGCGTTATGTGTGAGGACCAAATGCTGACAGGCAAGTGTGTCAGGACAAATGGACTCAACACGTAACCTTCCCGATGCCCTGTAGGCCAATACTGGGCCCACCAGGGGTGTTGGTTTGAAAGCAACCGTCGGGGGGCAGAGACAATGACAAGGTTTTAGTCATGTAGAATAGAGGAAAAATATACCTATTCTGAGACATGATGCCACAACCGGCGGGGGGCAAAGGAGACCCTGGCCAGAGCACAGTCACGGACTACTCCAGGAAATGCTCTGCACAGGGGAGAGCTTGTTCTTCTGTCATTGACCCGAAGCCCTAGATGGCTGAGGTGCTGGGACACCAGGTCCCTGTTCTCGCACAACAGATCTCACAAGTGAGCTATTATCAGACAGTCATCGAGATTGAGAATGTTGATGCCTTTCCACCAAAGAGGGGTCAGGGCACCCTGAGTTTGGTAAACACGTGGGGAGACAGGGACAGGCCAAAGGGGAGGACTAGATAAGCCAGACCCTCTAAAGCCAACCAAAGAAAAGGTCTGTGTCGAGATGAAATCGAGACATGAAAATACGCATCCTTCAGGTCGATGCCACAGGGGATGCCCTCGGCGACAAGCAGGTGGAGGCTGGCCACCCGGCTGCATAGTGGTCTCACGCTAGGAAAGATGTGTTTGATGGCCTCCATCTGTCTCTGCACTGCCGAGAACTGCTGGGCGAAGTCCTTGACAGTGTCGCTGAAAAGGCCGGCCTGGGAGACAGGTTCAGCCAGAGATGGCGCTCCTGGACCACCATAGTGGACATCACCTGACCAAGGGACTGCGCAGCTCCTGCATTACACCTTGGTCAGGACTACCCTTGTGCAGTTGTTTTAGTGCCTTGGTCTGATGTACTTGCAGGATGGCCATGGCATGCAAGGCAGAGGCAGCCTGGCCCACAGCACTGTAGGCCTTCGTGGTGAGAGCCGCCGACAGCCTACAGGCTTTGGGGAGCCCGAACGAAGGCAAGCCTTGTGAGGGGCTTGCCACATCCTGGAGAGCTCCTTATGAACCTCTGGGAAGAAAGGCACTGGTACCATTCGTCCAGCCTCGATCGCTCGGGAGAAGGCGCCTTAGGCACCTCCAACCCAATGCTCTTGGCGGTCCGAAGAAGCAGAGCCAACAGCTCGGCGTCAGACTCCGACAGAGCGACACCTGCGGGAGGGAATAGGGGGGGAGTCTTGTGATGGACATCTGAGCATCCTCTGGAACACCAAAGGAGACGATGTGCTAGCCATGAGATGAGTGAGTGCTACCGTTCGGCAACTCCACGGGACCACGACATGAATCGGACCTCCGTGGGCACTTGCCCTGCAAATGCAAATTCATGCAAATTCCATTCGCCAATGTTCATTGGCCTTTTCTCTTTAGCTCAGAGGTGATTGGTCACAAGCATGTTCCCATATGTTACGTTGTAGTAAACAACTAAAGGGGAACTCTATTATTGCATTAGTATTGCATTCTTCTCATGGGCATTTAATCATTTTTGACTTGAGTAAAATCTCTTTTTTTGGCTCATTTTATCTATAAAAGAAAACATGCCTAATAATTCTGCACACTTGAATATAAGAAGTTTTTCACTTTCAGCCTTCATGGATAATTATATATCACTTACACATTAGTAAATACAGAATTAATAGTAGTTATTAAGATGAATGTGGTTTGGAATTGTTAAAATTTCTTGGACAAAAATATGACCAGAATATCAACTTGCCTAATAATTCTGCACACACTGTAATAGTAGAATTTAGAAATATTTATTGCTGAAAACTGTCTTACTATATTGTCTTATATATTCTTTAAAAAACTGTGTAGCAGGATGTCAATAGCACAATACTATGTTATTTTGAACACAGCATTGCTTTCCCCTTGGAACATGTTAAAGGAAGCTTAGCGGTGGTCCTTACCTTCGTCCACCTCATCATTGGACATGATGGCCACACATTTTTCCCAGACCATCTTGACATCTGCTCTGTAACGGTCACAAGCCCACAAGAACATGGGGAGCAGGATTGACTGTGCTATGGAGCACCAGAGAACACACAGGACCATCCAGTTGTAGGAACGGTCAAATTTCAGGCTGGCAAAGCTCACCACCTACAATTGGAAGCACTGCAATTATTTACATGCTAAAAAGCACATTCAAATGGCAATTATAAATATATAAATATGTTATAAATTGATAGCTATAAATATATAACTATAAATATAATTATAATTATAATTATATTCTGTTTTATCCACCAACATACAGTACACAATTAGGCTTATCACTACACTTTATTATTATAAACTAGACCAAATAAATCATAATTATTACAACCGCGTAATTACAAACATACATCTTACCCTGTCTTAAGTTTAACTAATTGCATTTAATATACCTTTTAATTATAATAAATTTTAATTTATTGCACATAACACACAATTAAGTGTCTGAAAACACTGATCTCTGTTTTGAAATTGATGACCGGATCACCAGAGCTTCACCAAAGCTACCACAAAGAACTTTGACAAAACCCCTACAACACTAATAATAATAATAATAATAATAATAATAATGGAAAGATACAATGCAATGAAGTGCAAAATTCAAAAGACAGGTGAAACACCTGAAAAAAAAAAAAAAATACATAAAGAAAATCCTTCATATTAATACAGTACACTGAAAAAAAAATTACAGATTTTTTTTCAGTGTGCAGCTGGGTGCATCTCACAAACAGATTTCCAGGCCACATTTCAAGATAATAAAGAATGATTATTGTTATAGTTATAGTTATAATTATTACTATTATATATCAATACACTCCTAGTATAGCAATTAATTAAAAACCAAGATACTGCAAGTCACAGTTTAGCAACTTCTCCACAGGGCTTCTCCTACTTTGAATGTCTCTTTACATATATTCTTACACCATTAGTTTATGAATGGCTTTTCTGCCAAAGAAAACTGATTTACCAACCAGAAAAGTATCATACATGCTAACATTCAGATAACTGTCTAAAAATCTATATTCAATGGCTTTAATGTATGAAGATGGGTAAGAATTATATTTCTCAAAGATTTTAAGACCAGCACCTGAGTTATTGTGGCTTGGTAGTGTGTTGTTTCAAAAGAGCTATGAGGAGAACTGCAACAGGGCATCTGATAAATCTATAACTGTTTGAAAACCTTGTTAGAGTTCCTTTAACACACAGCAGTGAACACAAATCCTTATTATAATTCAAGAGAGGGTGACACCTACTGGTGAAATAGCTAAAAAAATTTTTACTACAGACCATAGTACACTAAAATGGGTTTACCATAGTAATTTACCAATTCTCACTATTGACTAACTGCCTCAATAAACTCCTAATTTGCTGCTCATTAATAGTTAGTTAGGTAGTTGTTAAAATTAGGATTAAGGGATCTAAAATATGGTCATGCAGCATAAGGCATTATGTGCTTTATAAGTACTAAAATCAGCCAATATGCTAGTAACATGCATATTAATAAGCAACTAGTCAATATTGAGAATGGTCCCTAAAATGAAGTGTTACGATAAAATGACTCAAAGGATGAAAAGCATTGCAAACTCATGCCAACACAAGAAGAACAAGCAAAGTCGACACATATATGCTTAAGGTATGTGGCAATTATTGTAATGATTGCTGCTGAACACGTAACAGGTGATGGTGTTTCTTTGGGGACGCATTTAGGCATTTAGTTTCTCGTGTCATATGTGGGACTTTCCGACCAGCTTGTGTTGGGGGAGAGATTTGTTCCTCTTATGACTGAGTTCACAACAGATTCAATGTTATAAAGTGCATTTTGTAAACTAAGTAAAGTGAAATAGGAATAGTATGTTGTACTGACAAATGCTTAGTTAGTATAGTTTACTTACACAAGAGTTCTAGTAACTAAAAACTAACTGTACGGGGTACAATTTGCCAATTTTGTCTAGTTGTAGCACAACATATATATATATATATATATATAAACAAATAAAATTGTTATTATTACAGTTAAGAAAAATAAATAAAATTTAGTTACCATTATTGTGATTCACGTGCTGAATGTTGAAGTCTGCGTTTGACTCAAGCGTTTGAACGCAAATATCAAAGGAGTATATCAGCCCAATTAAAAACTTCTCAAGGTGTTTATGAAAAACAATGAAATTGTGAAAGGTCATTAATCAACATGAAAACTACGCTAGCTAATGGTTTAATTAGAAGATAAATTACCTTCTAAAAGCAACTCATTACTTTTCTTCTCTTGAAATCAAATAACTCTAATCTCATATTGCATTGCTGCATCAATAGGAAGAAAGCTATAATAATATAAATGAAGTTCCCTTTGAAATTGTCTCTCGTCATTGCTTACAGCTTTGCTTACGCATTGGGGAAACACCTTTCTGCACTGGCGTTCAAGTGTGCGAAAGCTAGGAACCATCGCGCCCCTTATAACACAGTGCTTAGCACCATTTTCCTCAGAATCTTTCTCCTTCATCTCAATTATTGGAAGCCTCACCTTCGTCGTTGAGTCATCGCGAATAGATAGATCGTGAAGCTGGACTGTTTCAGATGCGGCCGTTTCAACTGTGGCTGAAGATGCGCATTCCTGTATCAGCCTGGCACGCGGGTTTGATGCGTATATTATTGACGCGCAGATGTATAGAGGCTCTAGCCCCTTAGATGGATTCAGCTCTCTATACGTGAGGTGTCCCACTCGGTCAGATTTGTGAGAGAAAAGTTATCACGACAGATGCTTCATGCACAGGATGGGGAGCCCTCTGCGACGGCTGCCCAGCGTCTGGCATTTGAACAGCTGAGGAGAAAAAATGGCACATAAACTGCCTAGAGCTCAAGGCAGTTCACCTGGCTCTCAAGAGTTTTTATGCTCAAGTTCATCACACCCATGTTCTCATCCACACGGACAACATGTCAGTGGTAGCAGGAGGGACCTCCTCTCCCAGGCGAACAACTCAATCTGGCACCCGCCCGTTGCTGTGGGACCTGCACGTCTGGCCACGTTGGTGTGGATCAGTGAATATAGATCTAGCGACCTGCGCAATCTCATTCATTTTATCTTTTCTACAGGAGCGCTTGGATAATGTCCGCATGCCCTCCATGCTCAAAGTATACGTAGCTGCTATCTCAGCCTTTCATAATGCTATTGACGGACAGTCAGTGGGCAAGAATTTAGTGGTTTCTCCGTGGCGCGAGGTGGCTCCATCCTCTCCGCCCGACCACAATCCCTGCCTGGGACTTGACTTTGGTCTTTGGACGCCCTGTCACGCCCCCTTTTGAATCACTGCAATCAGACTCACTCAAGGTGCTCTCTCTTAAGGCAGCACTTCTGCTTGTGCTCGCTTCGGTCAAGCGGATCAGGGATTTACATGCTCTCTCAGTCAACGAATCCTGCTTGAGCTTTGGTGTTGTTGACTGTAAAGTCATTCTTAAGCCGAGGAAGGACTATGTGCCTAAAGTGCTTTCAACACCGTTGATGTGATAACTCTCACGGCTTTTACCCAGTGGATGGGGAAAACCCCCCTCTGCTTCGCCCTGTGCATGCTCTGCTCATCTATGTCGAGTGTACCAAGAATTTCAGACTTTCACAACAGCTCTTAGCTGACCAAACCAAAGATAACACTAATCACTATAACAATGAGTAAAAAAACATTTTGGGAAAATCAACCAATTTGTGCAGTCAGCCTATGTGATGTTTTCTCAAATATTTTAGTTTTATTAATGGATTAATGGAATACATGGAGGAAATGAGTGAAAAGTCTAATAAGAATTGCCCCACCTCAAAAACTGTCTCGGTTATGAAGGTAACCCTTGTTCCCCAAAGGAGGGAATGGAGACATTACGTCATTGACGTAACATTGTAGAGAATGACTGAAGGGGAACTCTTTTTATTTTCTTCTTCTTTTGTTGTTATGTTGCACATTAGCAACATATTAGTGCACTGCTGCGTCTCACTGGTTTATTAATGTCATTTGTTCCTTTGTGGCTTCTTGAATATTTTAAGTAAGCATCACTCAAAGCAGTAAGTAAATTGTTTTTTTGATTTTAGCCTTGAAAGTAGCTGTAACTTAATAAAACCTAGTAAGTATAGCAAGTAAGTAAAGATAACTAATTACATCTAGGTAAACTATTGGATTTTACAGTGAGAAAAACAAAAAACCCTTTTATAAAAACTTCTTAAGTGTTCGTTTTTGACTTAAAATTATAAGTTAAGTTTGACTAACTTTTCAATAAGTTTTTCAATAAGTTATCTCAACAAATTTCGCAAACGTTGTCATAACTAAATGCAGCAGCATTTTTTACGTCAGTCAAGGAAACTCCCCAACTCATATTCCTATGCAAAGATAAACACCACTGAAACTCCAGTAAATACTGCAGCCCTTTGTGTATAATTATGTCTTTTAAATGAAAACAAATACTCACCAATATGGGGAATCCAGTTAGAAAGTCGTATATGAAGACTATTCCACTGATCAGATAGGTGATCTGCAGTGATGTCTTAATAGGCTCTGAGCCATCGATGGATGAACGCCTCTTACCCTGGGCATCCTCTACTACGATGGTGGGCACGTTAAATTTGTTCTTGTCCACGTTTTGACCCATCTGGATGGAAAAGGTCTGGAAGAGGGCAATTCCAATACAGATGACACCCATCACCACACTGCCGCTGATCAGCAGCAGGAAGCAGACGCCAAAGCCCAAGCCAATCTCGGTCACAATGAAGCGGCAGTTGTCATGAGTGTAAAATCGTTCTGTGGTATCATGCCAGCCCACAGCGGGCAGGGTGGACAGAATGAATGACACCATCCAGATGCCCATGACAGTATGGACAGCCTGCTTTTTGGTGTTACTCAACCTGATGAAAGATAAAGGAGATTAGATATTACATGTTAATAATAATAAGTGAACAAACTGGTTATATAAGAGGTTAATAAAACATGATTACATGAAGCAAAATAATTCTGTGTTATTGCCAAATCGATACTAAACTGTGTGGTCCACTTAATTTTACTGAGGATGGCTGTAACAACTGTGAGAATTATAACACCATCAATTAGAAACCATTTAGAAAACACTCTAGATATATGGATGAAATAAACATGAAATGTCCACCACTGTGCCACACTTTTCTACTAATGTTTAACCTACCGTTACAACTGATTTAACAACAGCTTTCTTTGTACTTGCCATTAATTTACACAGTGTGAAAAATATATATCAATGTTTTAGATAAATAGTCCAAAAACAAAACAAACATAAACAGAATGAGTTAGAGATGTTAAAACAAAAGGTGTTACTACCATCCCCTGTCTCCCCAATATAATGCCCACCTGTCATGATCCCGTCAAATCTTGACTGATAAAATCAAGTTGACCTCAGAAGCATGTCACATTACAGAAGTGAAACTGATTGGAAACTATGTTTTATGTTGACTTTAAGTAAGCTTTCAGGTTTAGAGTAAAGCACATGTTGTTAGCTGACAGTGCATTAACTAATGTTAAGAAACACAACTTGTTATTTTAATAATGCATTAGTAAATGCTTAAATTAACATTGACTATAAGATCAATAAATGCTGTAGAAATATTGCTCATTCTTAGTTTATGTTAACAAATAAACCTTATTGTAAAGTGTTACCAATTTCTTCACATCATTCACAATTTCCTTCTGTGAAGATGTGCTTTTTATGGTTTAAACCAGGGGGTCAAGATTTTAGCATGTTGGTCCCTTTAAATGTCATACTGCACCATTACTGACAAAAAAAGCAAGATTCTCCAGTGATAGTAATTTAAAGGTAGTATCGTGTAATTCGAAACCATATTCAGTGATGGTTTTTGGAAGGCACTCAACAGCATAAAATAGACTTTTTTGCAGTTTGTTTCAATGACTTTTAGTGTAGCATACGTAACATTGAACACTGTTAATATGTCACATAAAATGTATTTTTAAACTAACAAAGACTAGCAGAAAAATTGGTGGAGTATTTATTTTTAGAACAAAACATACTTTGTGGAGTCCTCTTTATTTGAAATGTAAAAGATTGTGTTGTAAGACTCTGGACCACTTGAAATTATGTAAGTCTCCAGTTTGTTGAATGCAGAATGTCCAATAAATATTGAATGAAGTTTATACATTAAGATCAGGGACTCCATTCATGCAGGCCTCTGTAATTATTATATATAAATGATTATCTTAGAACATCAAAAGAGTGAAGACATAAATTATACCATATAAACCTCATATTCCTAAAAGGAGAGTAATCATAGGACATAAAGACTATCATAAGATGCTTATCCATGCCCATACAGGTGTCAGCTGTGTTGTACAACAGACAATGTACATTGGCTTTGTTTGTATACTCGCAAGCTGACTTTGACATTGGCAGCATTTAACTGAATATAACTGAACCCCATTAGGTTGTTATTTTTAATTAAATTCATCTCTATTTTTATCGTAATGAATAAAATAACTGGATGGATTTTTTGTTAACACTTTACATTAGGTTCATTAGTTAACATTAGTTAACATGAACTAAGAATTAACAAACTTCTACAGCATTTGTTTATCTTAATTTTAATTTCTACATTTACTAATTCATTATTAAAATCACAAGTTGTATTTGTTAACATTAGTTAATGAACTGTAAGGTAACATGGACAACTGTATTTTTATTAACTAATATTAACAAAGATTATTAAATACTGTAAATAATGTATTTTTCATTGTTTTTTCATGTTAGTTAATACCTTAACTAATGTTAACAAATGACACCTTATCAAGTGTTAAAAAATAAATAAAAATTATGTCATTATTCAGCTCCAGTCAGTCAACTCAGTTCAACAACGAGCTGAAGGATGGATTTATTAGCACCACAACCTCACATAAAAAGTGGAACAGAGTAAAAAAGATAATGCTTCTATAAATGATTGCAAATATGACAGACAGATTAAAGATAGCTGCTTGAACTGTTTGACTACCTTTACCAACTGAGTTAAACAAAATGCTGCTACAAATGTCAGAGTTTAACTCACTAAAACAACATCTTAAACATACAAAGAATAGCACCATCTCTAAGATAAACTATCCTGGGAATAGTATACTACATACCTAGTATTTGTAAAATGCTATCATTATGCAAACTAAAATTAAATTAACATTAACTATTCAGACTCAGTAGACAGCAGTTTAGCATCCGAGAAACACCTCAGATGACCCTTTTAATCTCTGCTGAGAAATGTATTTACAACCATTTTCATGGGTAACACTGCTAATAATAAGAAGAAGAAGAATAAAAGAAAAATTAAAAAAATCCTATCTTTATGAAAAATATATCTAATAATATTTTTATAAAGTTATTTTTCTTCACTTTAAATTGTACTCAATTTTACTCTGTAAAATTAAAAACAAGAAATTAAGCTGTTATTTTAAGCATTATGCCATTACCTACACATTACAGTAATTCTCATTTTTATAAAGAAAAAACAATGTATTATTTATAAAGTATTTTTCTGTTTTCTTAAATTACATAGAAATAAAAGTATGTAAAATTGCAAAAATAATGGTGATAATAGTTTGTGAAATCACCACCAGATGGTGCAAATAGTGCCACCATAGTTCACAATGTTTAAAAAAAATACATAAAGTAAAAAGATGGTTAAATGACTGGCTGCCAGACAAAAAACTGTAAAATAAAGTAAAATATCCTAATTTAAATAAAGTGCAAAAACCTTTACAGAAATGTAATCAAATAATTTACAGAAACACACTTATTTTACAGGTTTTTACAAAAGTTCTTGTTGAGAATTAACAGATTTTGCTGTTTTATTGAAAGTAGTAAAGTGATACCATGATAGAGATCAGTGTTTGCTTTAGTTGACCCTTGGTTTCATTGAACATTAGCGTTTTCCTTGATGTTTTAGTTTGTTTCTGAAGTGTGTTCATTAAAGCAACAAATGTAAGAGAAAGTCTGTCCAGGTTATGTTGATAATTTCTTGATGATATTATTGTCATCATGTGGTGGCCTGGTTCATTGATCTCATCCAAAGGCTAATTTTAATTTTATATTGTTCACTGCTGCTTAGTGATGTCATCAGTGTTATGCCAATAAGATTATTTTTTTTTTAAGTCATTATAAAGAAAAAGAGTGTGCTGTTGTGCTGTTTAAGATGCACATCAAGACAATAATCAGTGTATGAATATCAACAGGCAGAGTGGGGTGCTTTGGGGGCTCAAGCCCCTGCGCCCTTTTTCACGAATTAACCAAAAGTGCCCCCCTCTCAACAGTTATCAACAATAATATTGTGGTTAATAAAACAAAATGTACTGAAATTGTAATTAGCTCAGAAAAATTTGATTATGTAACAGAAACTATGGACTTTCTCCTTTATAGCACTTTAGATACGGTTGCTCCTCTGCTTAAGGAAGATTAAGGAAAACAGTCCAACACTGTGGTATAATGAGCACACTCATGCCTTAAAGAGAGCAGCCCGGAAAATGCTGGAGGAAAACAAAACTAGAGGTATTTTGTGCTGCCTGGCGTGAATGTCCATATAGAAAAGCATTAAAAACTGCTACTGATTACTTTTCGTCTCTTTTAGAAGAAAAAAAATAACCCTAGGTATTTATTCAATACAGTGGCTGAATAAATGAGAAATAAAGCACCAACAGGTGCTGACTTTTCCCAACAACACAGCAGTAATGACTTTATGAACTACTTTACTTCCAAGATCGATACTATTAAAGATAAAATTGTAACCATGCAGGCGTCAGATACAGTATCACATCAGATCTCTACTATAGGAGAGAATTTTATAAACTTAAATCATCTAAACCAACAACAAGTATGTTAGACCCAATTCCATCTGTGTTACTATAAGAGGTGCTTTCAGAAGTCATAGATCCTCTTCTGAATATTATTAATTCGTCATTATCATTATGTCCCCAAAAAAACACAACTAAACCCCAATGACTTAATTAATTATAGACTAATCTCGAATCTTTCTTTTCTGTCAAAGATACTAGAAAAGGTAGTATTCTCACAATTATTTTCCTTCTTATAGAAAAATGGTATATGTGAGGATTTCCAGTCAGGATTTAGACCGTATCACAGTACTGAGTCCGCTCTTATTAGAGTTACAAATGACCTGCTCTTATCATCCGATCATGGTTGTATCTCTCTATTAGTGCTACTGGATCTTAGCGCTGCGTTTGATACTATTGACCACAACATTGTTTTGAATAGACTTGAAAATGATGTTGGCATTAGTGGAAGTGCATTGGCATGGTTCAAATCTTACTTATCTGACCGCCATCAATTTGTGGCAGTGAATGAAGAGGTATCATATTGTAGCGTCTGGACCAGTCAGACACAAAGTTAATTGTTACATTTAGCAAATCATCTATAAAGCCAGCAAGCCAGCTAAATGGTGGAGTTCTGGTTTTAAACCCCCCAGGGCAACTAAAACCCAAAAAGGGCCCAGTTGCCAGGGCAACATCTGATAACTTCAGTTTACGACTCAAAGGTATGTGGGCAGACTCAGCAACTCTTACTACTTCTCCCCATAGGAAAGACCATAATCCCCATATAGTGAACTTTCCTCCACTCTAACCTTAGACAAACCTTTCTGTGAACGAACACACATATCCCCATATATCATTGTGTATATTATGACTGTTCAGGTATTTTGTCTTTTGTTTTTTTTTTTTACTGTTTTTGTCTTTTGTTTTTTACTGTTTTATGCATGTTTTATGGTAGATTACTGTCTGTATAACCACATATATTGTGTTTGGTCTCTTTGGATTCATATTTTGATGATCTAAAAGATGGTGTGTATTAGATGTTGTTTCCTGTGCAACATATTAGTGTTCTAAGAATCCTTAGTAGCTTTGCCTGAACACCCTATGGATTTACATATGCAAAATGCCATGCTCTCAGACAAAAGGTCATAAAAACCCCCCAGTTTCCAACCTCCCGCTCGGAAAAGTCAGCGTTTCTCATTGGTCGAACCCATTCTGAGAGGTGTGACTCTTTCCAGACTTTAAAGAACTTGCACACAGCTCTGCCTCTCTCTTCTGCAAAAATCTTCGCATTACTGCTGTGTGGAGGTCCTCCACAAGCATAAGGGTGCGGGCACCCCTTGGCCCAGCGGGCGCCAACATATAGAGCTGCATGCGATCTCCCCAGCCATAGGAAAGGCTCTTGAACACAAAGAGTCAAACTTATAACACTGGAGTTTCGTTTTCACTTAACCCTGGAGCTCATCATCATGGAACTGTCCATGACCAGACATTCCTTTCACTGCATCTTCATCTCTGGATTGCAGCCTGCAGATCCACTGTGCCCCATTTTCCACAAAGCCAGGTGCTTTGCTATAGGAACTCTCAGGAGAGAGGACTCTCTTGAGCACAATGAAGTCAAGAACAATCTCGTTTCAAGAAATTGCAACTTCAGTCATCAAATGGAACCATCCAGACTTTCTTCAGTGGCTTCACGAGACACTCGTTCCACAGTCAGGTCAAATGCAAATATAGTTCCTTTTACCAGACAGAGGTCTGATGTAAGCTATCATATACTGTGCTTTGAACTAGAAACTGATGGTTTTTAGAGATGGTTAACTCTGACTCACCCCTCTTCCTCTTTCCGGTTCTATCCATCCACTTAGCCTTACCATCCCTTAGCCTTACCATGTATGCCTGATGTGTGTGTGTATGTGTTTGTGTTTGTTTAGACTAGGTATGTGTTAGTTCTTAGTTAATAAAGTTCTTGTACACAAATTACATGAGTTTCTGATTCTGCTTTGCAAATTTAATGTCCCTTTACAATTTCTGATTCAAGCTACATGCTCTAATGCATTATTATGTAAGAAAGTTATTTTCTGTGACCAAGACAATAGTTTTTCTTTGAATACATATCAAATTACCCTGAAATGTTCACTGGACGAATGGGTCAATTGATTGTAATGTGAATTCTGTTTTATCAAGATAATTCTGTCGAATTATCCAAATATTATAATTAATTATAATGAGTTATGATTAATTATTTATATTTCCCCTTGAGCTAATTCACGACAATATCGATCACAAGTTCAGTATGGAGTACCTCAAGGCTCAGTACTAGGGCCATTACTTTTTAAGCTTTACATGTTACCCTTGGGAGATATCATCAGGAAACACGGTCTTTCACTGTTATGCTGATAATACTCAGCTCTATATTTCTTCGTTGCCTGGCTAATGGACTAATGGAATGCATAGTTGAGATAAAAAAAAATTGGATGACAAGTAATTTCTTTCTGCTAAATTCTGAAAATTGTGTTAATTATTGGACCTAAAAACTGTGCATGTAATAACCTAAAACACTGTCTAATACTTGATGGCTGCTCTGTCAATTCTTCGTCATCAGTTAGGAACCTAGGTGTGGTATTTGATAGCAATCTTTCCTTCAAAAGCCACATTTCTAGCATTTGCCAAACCGCATTTTTCCATCTCAAAAATATATAGAAATTACGATCTGTGCTCTCAATGTCAAATGCAGAAACGTTAATTCATATGTTCATGACTTCAAGGACAGATTATTGTAATGCTTTATCGGGTGGTTGTTCTGCGTGCTTAATAAACACAGCAGTAATGACTTTATGAACTACTTTACTTCCAAGATCGATACTATTAGAGATAAAATTGTAACCATGTAGCCGTCAGATACAGTATCACATCAGATACAGTATCACATCAGTTCCCCTTCGGTCACGAACACTGCATCTGACAACGCTTTGGGGAACGCCATTGGCGAACCACGCTCTGAAACACGTGTAGACAATCAATTCTAACGAGGGCGTGACGTCACGGGCGGGTGACGTAAGCGACCAGGAAGCTATAAAAGCACGTGCGCCGGCAACGGCGTCAGCTTTTGTCTTTCAGCGAAGCGCTCTGTGTTACTGTGTTTGTCTTTTTGTCACTGCTTTTTGTGCCAGTTTGCACAGCTTTATTTTGAGTGACAAATATTTATTTTGGGTGGGCGTCGTCTTTGAAGGCTCCATCATTGCCCTCTAAGCCCCTCCGTACAACTTCGGGGTTGGTGGACAAGGGGTACACGGCAGCGGGTCAGGCTGGTGCATGCCTGCACACCTGGTATGCCTGTTGCAGGCATACCAGGCTGACCTGCTCAAAGAGCTTGACGATGGCGAGGAAGTCGATATAAGTGAACTTAGACGTACCGCTGACCTTGCTCTCCGTGCCACCAAGGAGACCGCCCGGGCTATTGGGCGGTCTATGGCAGCCATGGTGGCAGCGGAGAGGCACCTTTGGTTGACCCTGTCTGACACGAAGGAGAAGGACAGGGTCTTCCTATTGGACGCCCCGCTTGTGCCTTCTGGCCTGTTTGGCGACTCTGTAGATTCTGTCGTCAGCAGGTACCAGGAGGCACGCAAACAAGCGGCGGCGTTTCAGCGGTACTTTCCTCGCCGCGTCATAGCTGGGGCTGCTGGGCGGGAGCAGCCCATGCCGTGTACTAGCTCTTCACACCGAGAGGCACAAAAACAGAGCGTCGCTACTCGCACCCCTCCACATCGGGAGCAAGATCAGTGATGCTCTAGGCCGGGGACTTCTAAGGCTAGGCCCGACCTGAGGGTTGTGCTTCAGTTGAAGAGGTCCTCGGCTAAGCGGTCCTGACAACCACAGGTCAGGACCGTTGAGGGTAGCCCCTCCCGGGGACGAGCGGGTAGCACCGCATTACACGGTGTCCGTCTCTCCTCAGGGCCCTCAGGAGGTCAGTCTGCCACCCCTGCCAGGGTTACAGGGCGCAGCGGTCTCCAGCGAGCCATTACCTCGGGTTTCTCCGCCCGCTTGCGTGGCGGAACCGAGGGGTTCGCCACCCCTACGGGGTGCAGTTAGTTCGGAGTTTCTCTGCCGGTCCGACGTTACAGGTACCAGCGTGGAAACTACTGCCAAACGTGTCTCAATGGGTCCTGCGTACTATAGAAAAAGGGTATCTTTATAGTTCATAGTTCCAAAGAAGGATGGGGGCTTGAGGCCCATTACAGATCTGCGTCGTCTGAACCACTCAGTAAAGAAATTGAAGTTCAAGATGCTAACTCTCAAGCAAGTTGTGTGTCAAATCAAGTCCGAGGACTGGTTTGTCACAATAGATCTAAAAGGCGCCTACTTTCATGTCTCCATCCTTCCTCAACACAGGAAGTTTCTGAGGTTTGCTTTCAGGGACGAAGCTTACCAATATCGAGTTCTTCCTTTCGGCCTAGGACTCTCCCCCCGTACGTTCACGAAATGCGTGGATGCAGCTCTGGCTCCCCTGCGACTCCAGGGCATCCGCATATTAAACTATATCGACGATTGGTTGATTCTAGCTCACTCGGAGCAGTTGGCGGCTCGACATCGAGATGTCGTGCTCGCTCATATGAGAACATTGGGGTTGAGACTGACTGTCAAGAAAAGTGTGCTATCTCCATTACAGAGGACCACTTATCTAGGCGTGGTGTGGGATTCGACCACGATGCAGGCACGTCTGTCACCTGCTCGGATCGAGTCGATCCTTACTGCAGTCTCGAGAGTCAGAGAAGGCCGGTCACTTACTGTAAAAGACTTTCAGAGGTTATTGGGTCTGATGGCAGCAGCGTCCAACGTGATACCTCTTGGCCTGCTGTACATGAGGCCCCTACAGTGGTGGCTCAAAACCAAGGGGTTCTCCCCGAGGGGAAACCCACTTCGCATGATCAAGGTCACGCGGAGGTGCCTACATGCCTTAGACATGTGGAAGAAGCCTTGGTTCTTGTCTCAGGGCCCAGTGCTGGGAGCTCCTTGTCGCCTTGTGACGCTAGCGACAGACGCGTCCCTCACTGGTTGGGGAGCGGTCATGAGTGGCCGCTCTGCCCGTGGTCTGTGGAGTGGTCGCCATCTCGAATGGCATATCAATTGTCTAGAGATGCTGGCCTTGTTTCGAGCAGTGAGACACTTCCTCCCGGACCTCAGAGATCACCATGTGTTGGTGCGAACCGACAACACAGCGGTGGTCTATTATATCAACCACCAGGGAGGTCTGCGTTCGCGCCTCTTGAACAAGTTGGCGCACCAGATCCTTCTATGGTCCCAGGACAAACTCCTTTCGCTGAAAGCAGTTCACATTCCTGGGCATCTCAATTTGGGAGCAGACATCCTGTCGAGGCAGGGGCCGAGGCCCGGGGAATGGATGCTTCACCCAGAGGTGGTGAAGCAGATTTGGAGAGTGTTTGGCCAGGCTCAAGTGGACCTCTTTGCGACTCAGGAGACATCGCAATGTCCCCTCTGGTTCTCTCTGACCAGCCCCAGTGGAGCTGGATGCCATGGTACAGACGTGGCCGAGGCTTCGTCTGTACGCTTTTCCCCTGATCGCTCTGCTCCCAGGAGTTCTGGAGAGAGTACGCCAGGACGGGGTGCGTCTACTATTGGTAGCCCCGTACTGTAGTATTGAGTATGGTTCTCGGACCTGATTTCCCTTCTCGACGGCTCTCCGTGGCAATATCGGCTTACCACACCCCTCTTGATGGCCTTCCAGTGGGGAAGAATCCCCTAGTTACGCGCTTCCTCCGCGGTGTGCTGAGGCTGAGGCCTCCGGCACGACTTCGTGTCCCCACGTGGGACCTGGCTGTGGTACTCGAAGCCCTCTGTAAGCCTCCCTTCGAACCTTTAGAAGAGATCTCAGACCGCTTCCTCACATTTAAGACCTCGTTGCTGCTAGCACTGTCTTCGTTGAAGAGAGTTGGGGACCTGCAGGCCCTTTCGGTGGCCTCTTCGTATCTTGAGTTTGCGCCTGGTATGGCCAAAGCTTTCCTTTACCCCAGAGCGGGGTATGTTTCCAAGGTCCCAACCTCCACTCCACAGCCAGTCGTGCTTCAGGAATTCTGTCCTCCTCCATTTACGGATCCAGACCAGGAGAAGCTTAATTGCATGTGCCCAGTCCGAGCATTGGACGCCTACGTCCACAGAGCTGCCCTGTGGCGTAGGTCTGATCAACTCTTTGTCTGTTTTGGTAAACCCCAGCGTGGGTTGCCTGCCTCTAAACAAACTTTGAGCAGATGGATCGTTGATGCCATCTGCTCTTCCTACGAGTCCTCTGGTCTCCCCTAGCCTTTGGGGGTCAAGGCTCACTCCACCCGGGCCATTGCTGCCTCCAAAGCACTTCTTTCGGGTGTCCCAATTCAGTACATCTGCAATGCAGCGGGATGGTCCACGCCCCTCACCTTCACCAGGTTCTATAACCTAGATCTTCGAGCCACTCCCGGCTCATCTGTTCTCGTGCCGTAACTACGTGGCAGGGATTTGAAAGTATGGGGGCGTGGGTATCTCGTTCCCCAAAGCGTTGTCAGACGCAGCGTTCGTGACCGAAGGGGAACGTCTAGGTTACGTATGTAACCCTGGTTCCCCGAGGGAACGAGACGCTGCGTCTGTTACCATACTTCCGGCATCCCTGCGAGCGCTCGCTTCAAGGTCCGAAGCTGACGCCGTTGCCGGCGCACGTGCTTTTATAGCTTCCTGGTCGCTTACGTCACCCGCCCGTGACGTCACGCCCTCGTTAGAATTGATTGTCTACACGTGTTTCAGAGCGTGGTTCGCCAATGGCGTTCCCCAAAGCGTTGTCAGACGCAGCGTCTCGTTCCCTCGGGGAACCAGGGTTACATACGTAACCTAGACGATCTCTACTATAGGAGAGGAAGAATTTTATAAACTTGTTAAATAATCTAAACCAACAACATGTATGTTAGACCATTTGATAGCAATCTTTCCTTCGAAAGCCACATTTCTAGCATTTGCCAAACCGCATTTTTCCATCTCAAAAATATACAGAAATTATGACCTGTGCTCTCAATGTCAAATGCAGAAACGTTAATTCATATGTTCATGACCTAAAGGATAGATTATTGTAATGCTTTATTGGGTGGTTGTTCTGCGTGCTTAATAAACAAACTCCAGCTGGTCCAAAATGCAGCAGCTAGAGTTCTTACTAGAACCAGAAAGTATGACCATATTAGCCCGGTTCTGTCAACACTGCACTTGCTCCCTATTAAACATTATATAAATTTTAAAATCTTGCTAATTACTTATAAAGCCCTCAGTGGCTTAGCCTCTCATTACTTGAGTAAGCTCTTTTCACATTATAGTTCCTCACGTCTCAAAACTCTGGCAATTTGATTATACCTAGAATATCAAAATCAACTTCGGGCAGCAGATCATTTTCTTATTTAGCGTTCAAACTCTGGAACAATCTACCTAACACTGTTCGGGAGGCAGACACACTGTCAGTTTAAATCTAGATTAAAGACCTAGTTACTAGTAACTAGTTACTGCCCAACAATCTTTAGCTTTGACTGCCTGCAGCTCAAGTAGTAGGTCTCTGTAACTTTGAAATGTTGAAGGTCTTTGTTTTAGTCAGTTTTGAGAAACTAGCATTCTTCTTATCATGTCCAGATCATGCTGAGGCCACTGTCTGGATAACTGATAGGAACCAACTTAATATGCCATGCATGTTTAGTTAAATCTGGGTCAAGCCACTTTATGAACAGGCCAAGTTCTTTACCAGGCTTGACACTCCTGTAATGATAACATTACAGAAGGTAGACTTAAAGTCCAATAGCTCTCTGGCTTATCAATACATTATGTCCAGCTGTTAGATGATCACAGCAAACCTATCTGAATGAGCAGTAAGGGACTCATTGTGATGTAAAGGTGAGTGGCTTGTCAATTTAATGTTTCTCTTGAAGATGATGCAATGAAATGTAGAGTTAACTGTAGAGCATTTCCACCTGCATTTTTGAAGATTTGAGCATGAATATGCATAGTGTGACAGTTATGGGGTGTCTCCCCTAGTAACAAAGTAATAGATTTGAAAATAATATATATATATTTTTTTAATACTAAGTATAGTTCAAGTCTTTTATCACATTTACTGACATATCACTCAAGACTTACTGATATTAAAATTAAACTTTATTTGCAGTACTACTTGGACACAATGCACATTTCTTAATACTGAAACTAAAATATGTTTTAATGTCACTATTGATGAGGATTTTATGATCTTTAAATAATATCTGTCTTTAAATGTAAAATATTTAAATTGTTAATTGTTCCACTTCAGCACAGAGATACTTAAGTATATCTTTCGTTGGACTTCAGCACTACTTCCGCATAGTTAAAGTGCATTAAGTACAAAATGAATTGTTGACTTTAAATATAAAGGGTATTTTTATTTAGTACATAATATGTAAATGTAGTTGTAGTATACTTAGTAGCATGAAATAAATATATTTTAAATACATTTTAGTATATTTATTTTTCACTAGATCTAGTATATGTGAAAACACAAGTAGGCCCTCTGTCTCTCTGGCAGGTCCTGAAACTGAAAAGGAATATTGTTCACAAAGATACAGACTGTGACTGATCAATACTGGCTTGTGTTCAGTGTTCGCCACAGAGGTTACTGTAAGCATTGCCAACTGCCTCTCTTTATTGTATTTGTGCTGATCTTTCTCGTAGTCTTCAGTTATTTATAATGAATCATGTAAAGTCAATCTATTGATCTATTAAACCATTTACACAAATTTTTAATATATGTGATTTAATCATATATTTAGAATATTTAATATATAAGATTTTCTTATCCTGTGGCTTCCTCTGAACATCTACAATATTATTCCCATTTATATACATGGCTAAGTTTTTAGAAATTACTGTTTGCATTTTAATATGCATAATGGACCACACATAATAAATATATTGGATCTGCGAAACAATTCAGTTCAAAATTTATAAGACATATGTACGGAGCCCGGGAAGTCACCTGCAGGAGAAAAAAAAATAATCTGTGGCGACGGTTTTGCAATTCATCCCCTCAGTTTATAAACCGTACTCTCGAATTCTTAAACTGTTCCCTCTGTTTAACAAATCGTGCCCACGGATTAATAAACCGTACCCACGAATTTCCAATTCGTGCGCTCAGATTTAGCAAACTGTACTTTCGGTTTTTGAATTCGTACCCACAAATTCATAATCCGTGCGCACACTTTCACAATCCGTTCCCACGGGTTTGTAAACCATACTCACGGATTCATTAGCATATAGAAGAACAGCAAGATCCTGGCGAATCATATTGTATATTGTTTTATTGCATATTATTATGTGGAATAGACCTACATCAAATTGTCTTTAGTGATTCTCTATCAATTATAGCGGGTATGTGGTGGAATACAACGATTTAATAAGAAAGATGTGCGTCAAAATTTGTTTATTTGTGATTATCTTAGCACTTTATTATTATTGTATAATAAACATGCCATTGTTTTATGACTGGCTTTTGACTAATTTGTATGTCGTTTTGGATAAAAATATTCTTAAATGTATATGTAACCTAAATGTAATGATAATAATTATTATTTTTATGCTAAATAAAAAACTTGTAAAATGTTTATCATAAAACAATTAATGAATGCTTATTTTTAAGTAACCTTTTACAGTTGTACAAATGTGTTTGTGTAGGCCTAGTATTCATTCTTAATGTGAAGATTTTGGTGATTTTTACAGATTTTTTTTATACTGAGCTTATTAAGAGTTATATGTATGCTTCTGTGACGATAGCCCCAGAGACGAGACAGGAGGCGTGCGGATCCATATGCAGACTTTTATTAGAATACATATTCATAGTCAGGCAGGCGGGAGGTCAGACAGGGGCAAACGGGAGCAAGACAGTAAATCCAACAGAATAGTAAGTGTCCAAGCGAACGGGTCCGTGGGCTGGCAGCGATCAGAGGGGATAATCCAAAAGACGAAGCGGGGGTCGATAGGCGGGCGGAGAACGATCAGGAAACCAGGAAACTACGAGGGGTCGGCAACGGGGAAAACTAAGACTAGGGAAACGCTCAGAAATAACGGCGGGGGCAAGTTATGACTTCGCAAAGAAGTACTGGATGGAAGCTCTATTTATACAGGAAGTGACAGGGGCTAAAGGTGAGAGGTGACGAACGGTGCATGAGAGAGGGATTATGGGAAATGGAGTCTGTAAAGAGTCTATACAAAAACACAGTGGAGAGGTGGCTCCCTCTAGAGGGGAAAAAAGGGAGCCACAACGGTACAGTTCGTGACAGAGCCCCCCCCTTAGGAGTGGCTTCCAGACGCTCCAAACAGTCCAACAACAATAACAACAGGGAAGGGAGGGGCAGGGCAGAATGCAGACGGGTGGGCCAGGTCCATGTGGGCTGATGGGGTTAGGAAAGGCACATAGTCCAGGAGGTGCCGAAACGGGAGCAGAGCTACAGAGTTGCCAAAAACGCTCAGGAGACCACCGAGATGGAGCAGACATTCTCCTGAGTAAAACTGGCGGAGCAGACAGACTCCAGGGCGGAGCCGGTGGGGCAGACGGGTTCCAGGGCGGAGCCGGCGGGGCAGACGGGTTCCAGGGCGAAGCAGACGAATCAGACGCCCACCAGGGCGGTTCAGGCGAGTCAGGCGCCCTCCAGGGCGGATGAGGCGGGTCAGTCGCCCTCCAGGGCGGATCAGACAGGACAAGAGCCCTCCAGGGCAGCGCAGAAGCCCCCCAGGGCGGAGCAGACAGGACAGGAGCCCTCCAGGGCAGCACGGAAGCCCCCCAGGGCGGAGCAGACAGGACAGGAGCCCTCCAGGGCAGAGCGGGATCTACCCAGGGCGGAGCAGACAGGTCTGTAACATAGAGCATAGACAGACGCACACACAGCGAGAGAGGGTCATACACCCTCCAGGGCGGATCAGGCAAATCGGACGCCCTCCAGGGCGGATCAGACAGGACAAGAGCCCTCCAGGGCAGCACGGAAGCCCCCCAGGGCGGAGCAGCAGCCAGCCAGAGCAGAGCAAGCACCCACCAGAGCAGAGCAGACAGACCTGGAACACAGAGCAGAGACAGACACATAGAGAGAAAGAGAGAGAGTTCGGTGCCCCAGTCCCAGTCTTCCTTCGGCGGGACCAACCGCTTGCAGCAAGCTTCAGTGGCTGAATTAGGACTCGGTGAGAACTCAGAGTGGTGTGAGTCGCTGGGCGCTACCACCGTGCAAGGAGCAGGTGCGGCCTTCCCTCCGGTATGAGGATCCGTGGCCTCGGCCACCTCCTCCGGGAAAGCCACCCTCAGAGGTTCTGCGGTACTAGCTGCCACCTCTGAAGACTCGGTGGTGGTATACGCAGCCCAGACAACCCATAGAGCCACATTCAGGAGAAATGCAGTCTCCAAGTAAGCCCGTTCAGGTAAAGTGGCTGTAATTTGACTTGGCTCTGGAACAGCGGCTGTGGCTTGACTTGGCTCTGGGGCAACGGCTGGTGCTTGACTTGGCTCTGGGGCAACGGCTGGTGCTTGACTTGGCTCTGGGGCAACGGCTGTGGCTTGACTTGGCCCTGGGGCAACGGCTGTGGCTTGACTTGGCCCTGGAGCAACGGCTGTGGCTTGACTTGGCTTAGAGGAAGGAACAGCGGTTACTTGGCTTGACTCAGGGAGAAAGGCCGCAGTATTGAAGCTCAGCTTAGAAGAAGCAGCTGCGAAGACGCTTGACTCTGGGGGCGGAGCAGCTGCGAAGACGCTTGACTCTGGGGGCGGAGCAGCTGCGACGACTTGGCTTGACTCTGGAGGCGGAGCAGCTGCGACGACTTGGCTTGACGCTGGAGGCGGAGCAGCTGCGACGACTTGGCTTGACGCTGGAGGCGGAGCAGCTGCGACGACTTGGCTTGACGCTGGGGGCGGAGCAGCTGCGACGACTTGGCTTGACGCTGGGGGCGGAGCAGCTGCGACGACTTGGCTTGACGCTGTTGGGCGGAGCAGCTGCGACGACTTGGCTTGACGCTGGGGGCGGAGCAGCTGCGACGACTTGGCTTGACGCTGGGGGCGGAGCAGCTGCGACGACTTGGCTTGACGCTGGGGCCGGAGCAGCTGCGATGACTTGGCTTGACGCTGGGGCCGGAGCAGCTGCGAAGACGCTTGACTCTGGGGGCGGAGCAGCTGCGACGACTTGGCTTGACGCTGGAGGCGGAGCAGCTGCGACGACTTGGCTTGACCCTGGAGGCGGAGCAGCTGCGACGACTTGGCTTGACGCTGGAGGCGGAGCAGCTGCGACGACTTGGCTTGACGCTGGGGGCGGAGCAGCTGCGACGACTTGGCTTGACGCTGGGGGCGGAGCAGCTGCGACGACTTGACTTGACGCTGGAGGCGGAGCAGCTGCGGCGAAGACGCTTGACGCTGGTGGCGGAGCAGCAGTGACAACAATGATGCTTGACTCAGAGAGAGGAGCTGCGGCGACGAGGCTTGGCCCAGAGGGAGGAGCTGCAGCGACAACGTGACTTGGCTCAGAGGGAGAAGCAGCTGCGGCGACAACGTGACTTGGCTCAGAGGGAGAAGCAGCTGCGGCGAAGACGCTTGACACTGGAGGCGGAGCAGCTGCGACGAAGACGCTTGACACTGGAGGCGGAGCGGATGCGAAGACACTTGACTGTGGAGATGGAGCGGCTGCGAAGGCACTTGACTGTGGAGACGGGGCAGCTGCGAAGGCAGTGTCTGACTCTGGAGGCGGAGCGGATGCGCAGACGCTTGACACTGGAGGCTGAGCGGCTGCGAAGACACTTGACTGTGGAGGCGGAGCGGCTGCGACAACTTGACTTGACACCGGAGGCGGAGCGGCTGCGACAACTTGACTTGACACCGGAGGCGGGGCGGCTGCGGCAACGACGCTTGACTGTGGAGGCGGAGCAGCTGCGGCGACGACGCTTGACTGTGGAGGCGGAGCGGCTGCGACGACGACGCTTGACTGTGGAGGCGGAGCGGCTGCGACAATGACGCTTGACTGTGGAGGCGGAGCGGCTGCGACGACGACGCTTGACTGTGGAGGAACAGCAGTGACTTGACCTGGCACTGGAGGAACAGTTGTGGCTTGTTGTAGCTTGTGGAGTGAAGCGAGGATGTCCTCCAGCCGGTCGAGTGTCGCTGCGATATAACTTGGCTCTGGAAGGGCGGCCATGACAGGTGCTGACTCAGGAACGGCAGCCATGACAGGGGCTGACTCAGGAACGGCGGCCGCCATCTTATGATCGCGCGCCGGCGCGGCCGTAATCTCGTGATCATGTTCAACCTCAGTGAAATCCTCATAGAAAAACGAGTCCATATACTGTAACGCATAATCAAGAGAGTCCGTGAAACAGGAACGCGGCAGAATGTAATCACCCGCCGACGCGCCCTCCATGTTATTATCGCGCGCCGGTACGGCCGTCCCTCCGTGGTTGCGTTCCTCCTCATAATCCAAAGCATCCTCTATAACATCGTTGAGTGACGTTCGCGGACACATGCGTTTGAGCCTTGATTTAAGCGGCTCGTCTAGTCCGTTAAGGAATAAGTCCGTGAAATAAACGTCATCGTAAAAAGGGACACGGTACATGAGCTCATCAAAACGACTAATATAATTTTCTACGAACATACCGTTTTGCTTGAGACGCGAGAGCTGGTCAAGAGGGTTCATGGCTGAGCGGGGAGGGGCGTAAAAGCCACTGGATCCTATCTTGGCGAAGTCATCTGTGACGATAGCCCCAGAGACGAGACAGGAGGCGTGCGGATCCATATGCAGACTTTTATTAGAATACATATTCATAGTCAGGCAGGCGGGAGGTCAGACAGGGGCGAACGGGAGCAAGACAGTAAATCCAACAGAATAGTAAGTGTCCAAGCGAACGGGTCCGTGGGCTGGCAGCGATCAGAGGGGATAATCCAAAAGACGAAGCGGGGGTCGATAGGCGGGCGGAGAACGATCAGGAAACCAGGAAACTACGAGGGGTCGGCAACGGGGAAAACTAAGACTAGGGAAACGCTCAGAAATAACGGCCGGGGCAAGTTATGACTTCGCAAAGAAGTACTGGATGGAAGCTCTATTTATACAGGAAGTGACAGGGGCTAAAGGTGAGAGGTGACGAACGGGGCATGAGAGAGGGATTATGGGAAATGGAGTCTGTAAAGAGTCTATACAAAAACACAGTGGAGAGGTGGCTCCCTCTAGAGGGGAAAAAAGGGAGCCACAACCGTACAGTTCGTGACAGCTTCACTTTTAATGCTATTACAAAGTCCCTTTCAAGGGATTTTATTTCTATAGTATTATAGCACTGCATTCAGTTAGAGAGCAAAGGAATTAATGAAATCTGATAATTAATCAAAACCTGTACATTATTTGTATTGCTTTTTCTATTTTGAAAAATAAACTTTATAACTGAACCGCTTACTGAACTCTCAATATTTTATTTTAGCCACCAATCAGTCATTAATCAATGGTGTTTTATCCTATTGGTGATTAGCCTAATGTAAAATAAATGCTAAAAAGAAGACTATTTTGTGAGTGCAGGGCATCATACTTTAAAGCACCAAAACAAAATATTAAGAGTTCAATAAGGGGTTCAATTGTAAACTGTATTTTTCAAAATAGAAAAAGCAATACAAAACAAATAATGTAGCCTAGGTTATGTTGTCATTTGTTTGCTCTCTAACTGAATGCAATG
Source organism: Cirrhinus molitorella (assembly GCA_033026305.1). Classification (NCBI taxonomy): domain Eukaryota; kingdom Metazoa; phylum Chordata; class Actinopteri; order Cypriniformes; family Cyprinidae; genus Cirrhinus; species Cirrhinus molitorella. The sequence goes on along the minus strand of CM065125.1, from coordinate 31,044,485 downwards.
CTACAATAGGCCGTAATAATAGTTATTTAATAATAACATTTACAGTGAAACTCCGGGGTGAAAAGCTTAGTATAGCCTAATAAAATCACCTAAATAACCTTTAGAATGAATAGTAGGCCTACACAAACTGTAAAAGGTTATTTAAAATAAGCATTCATTAATTATTTTATGATAAATATTTTAGAATTGCACTCATTTATTTAGCCTATGAAAAATAATAATATTAATAATAATAATTATTATTATATAATTATTATTATTATTATTATTAACAGTGTTGTGCAAGTTACTTCCAAATTGTAATACATTACATATTACTTGTTACTGTTATTTAAAAGTAATCCCTTACATTACAATATTACTGTCTTAGAATTGTAATACGTTACATTACTCCTGTATTACTTTTGAGTTACTTTCACCAAAATAACTACAGAAGTAGAACTTAACATCCTAAAATGACAAAATGTACCTCAGATCATTTTACATCCAGTAGAAGGCGATATGATGTACCCTAATGACTTTGGCCTATCCAAGCTACTAACAATATAGTTTATAATTGGCAAAGTGAAAGTTCAAGACAACGCAAGAAAGGATGACAGCCAAAATCACATGATCCAGACTGTCTGTTGTATGGTAGAGGTAAAGTGATTATCTGGCAATATCTGTGAATATTGGGCATATTCATATTAGACAGGATTATGTAAACTCCAGTGCCATTTCATTGATTTTTAATTCAAATCGCTCACAACACAAAACTGTCATGCACAAAGTGAGCATGATGAACAGTTTATGCTTTCCAGGTATAAAGTGCAAACAGAAACCAACCCCTCAGCCGGGGTCTGAACATGTAACGAGTAAAATATTACAGAAAATTAATTAGTAATGCCTTACACTACATCGTTACAGCAAAAAGTAATACATTACTGTAATACATTACTTTTGTAACGCATTACTCCCAATTACATGTTCAGTAACGCTTGCGTTACAACAAACTTTTCGCCTGCGAGACATTAACAAATCAAAAATCCCACAAGTAAGTTATTTCCTGTTCGTGAATAGACGCATGTGGTGTCATTCATCTCGTTTTCGCTTGTGGAGCGTTGTATTTTGTAAAGCGGCATGATTTCACGCTCTGAGCTCGAGGTCCGCGGCTATTGGACCCGTCTGGTTCGCTGTAAGCCCTATAGCGCGCACTGGCCAGTGGAAAAGCGGCAAATGGATAGAAATGGCATGCGACAGTATATGCGCGAGATGGACGTATGCACATTATGCACAGGTCTCTGTTTGATCTGTTTTCTTTTTAAGCAGTTATGTTTAGCCTTTATGTTAATTTATATGGACTAAAATGACTGAGGCTGAGGGGTTGGTTTCTGTTTGCACTTTATACCTGGAAAGCATAAACTGTTCATCATGCTCACTTTGTGCATGACGGTTTTGTGTTGTGAGCGATTTGAATTCAAAATCAATGAAATGGCACTGGAGTTTACATAATCCTGTCTAATATGAATATGCCCAATATTCACAGATATTGCCAGATAATCACTTTACCTCTACCATACAACAGACAGTCTGGATCATGTGATTTTGGCTGTCATCCTTTCTTGCGTTGTCTTGAACTTTCACTTTGCCAATTATAAACTATATTGTTAGTAGCTTGGATAGGCCAAAGTCATTAGGGTACATCATATCGCCTTCTACTGGATGTAAAATGATCTGAGGTACATTTTGTCATTTTAGGATGTTAAGTTCTACTTCTGTAGTTATTTTGGTGAAAGTAACTCAAAAGTAATACAGGAGTAATGTAACGTATTACAATTCTAAGACAGTAATATTGTAATGTAAGGGATTACTTTTAAATAACAGTAACAAGTAATATGTAATGTATTACAATTTGGAAGTAACTTGCACAACACTGTTAATAATAATAATAATAATAATTATATAATAATAATTATTATTATTAATATTATTATTTTTCATAGGCTAAATAAATGAGTGCAATTCTAAAATATTTATCATAAAATAATTAATGAATGCTTATTTTAAATAACCTTTTACAGTTTGTGTAGACCTACTATTCATTCTAAAGGTTATTTAGGTGATTTTATTAGGCTATACTAAGCTTTTCACCCCGGAGTTTCACTGTAAATGTTATTATTAAATAACTATTATTAAGGCCTATTGTAACATTGCATTCAGTTAGAGAGCAAACAAATGACAACATAACCTAGGCTACATTATTTGTTTTGTATTGCTTTTTCTATTTTAAAAAATACAGTTTACAATTGAACCCCTTATTGAACTCTTAATATTTTGTTTTGGTGCTTTAAAGTATGATGCCCTGCACTCACAAAATAGTCTTCTTTTTAGCATTTATTTTACATTAGGCTAATCACCAATAGGATAAAACACCATTGATTAATGACTGATTGGTGGCTAAAATAAAATATTGAGAGTTCAGTAAGCGGTTCAGTTATAAAGTTTATTTTTCAAAATAGAAAAAGCAATACAAATAATGTACAGGTTTTGATTAATTATCAGATTTCATTAATTCCTTTGCTCTCTAACTGAATGCAGTGCTATAATACTATAGAAATAAAATCCCTTGAAAGGGACTTTGTAATAGGCCTAGTTATTTAATAATAGCATTAAAAGTGAAGCATACATATAACTCTTAATAAGCTCAGTATAAAAAAAATCTGTAAAAATCACCAAAATCTTCACATTAAGAATGAATACTAGGCCTACACAAACACATTTGTACAACTGTAAAAGGTTACTTAAAAATAAGCATTCATTAATTGTTTTATGATAAATATTTTACAAGTGCACTCATTTATTTAGCATACAAATAATAATTATTATCATTACATTTAGGTTACATATACATTTAAGAATATTTTTATCCAAAACGACATACAAATTAGTCAAAAGCCAGTCATAAAACAATGGCATGTTTATTATACAATAATAACAAAGTGCTAAGATAATCACAAATAAACAAATTTTTGACGCACATCTTTCTTATTAAATCGTTGTATTCCACCACATACCCGCTACAATTGATAGAGAATCACTAAAGACAATTTGATGTAGGTCTATTCCACATAATAATATGCAATAAAACAATATACAATATGATTCGCCAGGAGCTTGCTGTTCTTCTATAGGCTAATGAATCCATGAGTACGGTTTACAAACCCGTGGGAACGGATTGTGAAAGCGTGCGCACAGATTATGAATTTGTGGGTACGAATTAAAAAACCGAAAGTACAGTTTGCTAAATCTGAGCGCACGAATTGGAAATTCGCGGGTACGATTTATTAATCCGTGGGCACGATTTGTTAAACCGAGGGAACAGTTTAAGAATTCGAGAGTACGGTTTATAAACTGAGGGGACGAATTGCAAAACCGTCGCCACGGATTTTTTTTTTCTCCTACAGGTGACTTCCCGGGCTCCGTACATATGCATTTTGTATGGCTTGATGCAAAAAAAAAAGGCTTTACGGAATTATAACGCCACCTTGTGGCCGATTCTCACAAGATTTGGTATATCCATGTGGTGAGACTATGTATCAATATGTGATTTTATGTTTTAACATGCTCATTTTTCAATTTTTCAATTTCAATTTTTTGTAATTTTGTACTATTATTATATTCAAATATTAATATAACATATTTTATATCAGTACTAAATAAGTAATAACATGCATTTTGTATGATCTCTCACATTTTGGTGACATAATTAACATTTTGCAGATTCTGAAATGGGGATGTAAATTTTGGACCTCAAATGTACTTAGCAGACCTAGTCTGCCAAGATCTATTAATATGCTAAAACTCAAAACACAAAAATGCTTTACTGGATACTTGTGTAAACCTATTGAGGATGAAAGTTTTTTTAAAGAATAAAGAAGAGAAAACTAATTCCTTCAGATATTGTTCATACAATTGTTTTTCATACAGTGACATTTCCTCTGCAACTCAGTATGAAATAAAAAAAATGATCTAGACTGATTAGTTTCTCTAAGCCATTTTAATAAAGTCTACTGACAATATCCTTTGAGCAAGTATTGGCTCAGTTTAAGAAACAGTGCAACTACTAAGTAAACATTACAAATGTGCTTAAATGACTGTTCAAACTTAATTTTAGATAATGTGCTGAAATCTGTTTCAAAGTTTCAAATCTTTGTATTCTGAAATATAGGATTTGGAATGATATCTAAAATAATCATGCATTCAAATGCTCTGAGAACTACTAAAGACAACAGTGATAACATGAATGTTCATGTATGAAACCTTGTCAAGACACATTTCCTATTAAAGCCCATTAGCACCAAGAGTGAATAATCACTATGAATTTGTGATGTGAAAGAGACTTGTGCTGTTTAAACATAAACAGCAATGGGTACAAAGTGGCAAAAGAAAGCAAACAATGATCTGTCCTGGTGAGACAACATAAAAACAGACGACCAATTTTTGTCCTCTGTCTTGTGCAGTTGTTTTATCGTCATTATTTATTCATATGTTCCACCTTTACAGAATGATGCAACACATTGATTTTAGTGCTTCCTTTCATAGCTGCGGCTTTGCAATCATTACACTCTAGAAAAGCATTCATTTTGAGAAGAAGATAGACATACATAATAATCACGTAATGAAAAAAAACACTTTCTGATGTCTCTCCAAACATCTCTCTGAGATAAAGCATCTATGATTAAGGGACAGTTGTCTCTCAAACTGAATTGTTGACCTGAAAGCTCCAAATGAATCTAAAAAATGTTTCTAAGAGTCTATATTTATATTTGACATGGTCTTTTTCCAGCAGCTTAACACCAAAACCCAGAACGACTGCATCAACAAGGTCTTGTTGTTTTATATAACAGGTCTGACTGAAAGGACTGAATGAGTTAAGTTCACTTAAATAAAAAAAAAATCAGTAAACCACTACTGTGAACTGTATCTCCCTGAAGCCAGTCCTTAACACAAATAATATTTAAAACAAAGGAACTTGTTTAAAGAATAGTCACAGTAGTGATTCAAATTAATTTACATGTGCTTCAGTGCACATGCAGTACTCAGTTGGATCCTGTGAAACTATGGTTCGACAAAACAGCTCAAACCTGCATACAAGGAAGTCAAAAGCACAGCAATGCGAGCATGTACGCATTGAACGTATGTTTCATTTGAAACTGCACATTTTTACTTTGAAAACTGCATTAAGGTACATATCTGTGTTGCAGAAACATCGCCACAACCATGTATTATCAATAAGCCTGGGTTGCATTTTGACCTCTTTGAAAAGCACTGCAGATGACATTAATTTGCATTAATATCAATTGTTTATATAGTATATTATTCAAATATTTTAACCCATAATTGAATGGAATACGTTGAAATGGGTTTTTATCTTATAAAAACCAAGCTAATTTGTAGTTTATAATTTAATTCAACACACAACATAAATGACCTACAATTTCAAACACAGCATTACTGTGTACTTGACTAAGAATTAAAAGCTAATAAATTCCCACTATCAAGTAAAATGTCTCTTATAAATGTCTTTTGCTTACCTATAGTTGACAGGCCAGCGGACCATCCACATGCGGTGGTAGGACAGGGAGGTGACGGAGAAGCAGGTGACCAGGGTAAGGGTGTAGAAGGTGGAGACAAACACCTTGCAGAGTCCTTCATTCCACTCATAGTTGGAGTGTTGTCGCCGCAGCTGAATGACACAATACATGGTGATAGGGATACCCATGTTGAGAATGTGTGTCCCAGCCAGTGTGCAGATGAGGAATTCCAGAGGCTTCCACTTCTTCTGCTTGGCACTCACACTCAGGATTCCCCAGGCATTGGCCAGGATGGACACTCCTGAGCAGACCAGCCAGGCCAGTGCGTTAGTGCTGATGACCTCATCGTTCATGATGGAGCAGCCTGCGAGAGCTGGTGGGGGGTGGAATGACAAAAGGTATGGGAACAGCCGTGGGCGGAGGCAGGTGCCAGGCCCGAACAGGCATTCCTACAGGGACGGGCAGTCTTTCCTCCGGATATGCTGAGAGGACGGGGCAAGGGGTATAGAAGCGAGAGGCGGCAGTGGGCTCGGGCAGAATAGGTGCACATGTACTGAGAGCCAGTCCATTGCCGTAATGATCCTGACAGGAAAGGAAAAGACAAATATGACAAGAATAAAGAGACAAGAAGAGAGAGATTGAAGACATAGAGTGGCTAGAGCAACTAGATTTAGACATACTACTACTACTGACCACTAAAATTCCATGATTTTCACTAATATAGGTTTTCCAATTCCTTCGTATTGAGGAGGGATCCTAAAATCTGGCTTGCGAGGTCCACTTTCCACTTTTCCTGGCACCCCACCGCTCTTTACATTTTGTATGTCTCTCTTACCTAACACACCTGATTCAGATCATCAGCACTTTAGTACAGAGCTCCATGAACTAAACTGAGGCCTAGTACACACATAAAAAGGTATTTTCATAAACGGTTTTTCCTCTTTCATTTAAAAAAAAAATTATTGTCCACATGAAAATGCAAATACACACTACAAAGTGCTGTCAAGATCATGCCAAACCAACAGGTGGCGATACAAGCCTAATCATAAAGCCATGTTGGCCAATCAGAAGCCTAAAAAAAGCACAAGTTCTGACATCCTAATCTGAAATCTCCTGTTTCATCAGCTAAGTGACAACACTGCAACTGGAGTTTCTAAAAATCATCATCCTTGGCAGGAGTTTTCAAAAAGGTTTGGTTTCAGTAACCTGATACTGTGTTTGTATGTGGACAAATGGCCAAAATGCATAGAAAAAGCTGAGGTCTTGAAATTACTTGTGTTTATGTGGACAGGGCCTGAGTGTGTCTGTTTCTGATACTCTCAAAATGAATTAAAAATAAAACAAAAGCATTCTGAACACTCGAGCTACAGTCATGGCCAAAAATATCGAACCCTTGCAATTCTGTCAGAAAATGCAAACCCTTCTCTCAGAAAATTGTTGCAGTTGCAAATGTTTGGTACTCACATTTTATCAGATTTTATTAGATTTTATTTTATTGGAACAACACACACACACACACACACACACACACACAAAACCTGAAAAGAATAGTCAAATCTGATACAATTCCACACAGAAGCCAAAAAATGCACTGGACAAAATTACTTGTACCTTTAACTTGATATTTGGTAGCACCCCTTTTGGAACTCTTCTTTTGCAAACTGCTCCAGGTCATTCAGATTTAAAGTATGATTTTAATGATTACATTTTTTTCCACAGGTGTTCTATGGGATTCAGATTCAGATTGCTGTCCATTTCAGAACTCTCCAGCGCTTTGTTTGTAACCATTTCTGAGTGCTTTTTGAAGTGTGTTTCAGGTCATTGTCCTGCTGGAAGACCCATGACCTCTGGTGGAGACGCAGCATTCTGACACTACACCATGCCACTACGTTGTGCCCAAAAAGTTCTTTGGTAATCATCAGATTATTATGATACCATTCACACAGTCAAGGCATCCAGTGCCAGAAGCAGCAAAGCAACCCCAAAAACATCTTTGAACCTCCACCATGTTTGACTGTAGGGACTGTGTTCTTTTCTTTGAAGACCTCATTTCTTTTTCTGTAAACGGTGCCCTGACGTCCTTTACCAAAAAGCTCTACTTTTGTCCATTTTTGAGTTCTCTGTGAAATTTTATCAAGTTTGACTTTTCTTCTCTGTTTTTTTTTTCTTTCTTTTTTGTGTGTTGTTCCAGTGCAAACAAAAACAATAAGCACGTAAATACCAAAACATTTGCAATTGGAACAATTTTCTAAAAGAAGTGTTGCATTTTCTGACAGAATTGCAAGGGTGCCGATATTTTTGGCCATGACTGTATGTGTCACGAATCTGGTCCGTGGCCATCCATCCATTCACCACCAGATGTCATGTTCTCACCACATTGACTCTCACACTACACAGACTGTTGTATATCACCTGGACTACACTTCCCATCATCTTTTGCACTAATTACGTACACACAGCTGCACCCAATCAGACACACTATTTAAGCCCTGGACTTCCTCCTTCTTATCGCTGAGTATTGGAGGCATTGTAGCCTTACAAAGCATTTCTGTGGTTTTCCTAGTCTCATCTTTCGTGTTTTGATTTCCTGCCTGCCTTATTGGATTACTCTTTGTCTAGCCCCTTTTGGATTATGTTCGCCGCTGTTATCGACCTCTGCCTGTCTGAATTGCTCTTGTGTCTTGCCTTTAAATATCTGATTGATCTATTTAGATCTCCCGGACTGTATTTTATTTGAGATCTTTTGTGATAGCTTAAATCAGCCGCTGCGATCCGAGCTTAGAAGCGAGGATCCGCATTCATCTTTTGCTACATTTTTGGACTATGCCTTACTGTTTTTGGCTTGTCATTTACTGTGGGTGTTGTGAAGGAGAAACGCAACACCACGTTAATGACGGGCGTGGGACATTCAAGAGTGTCGAGCGCTATGCCGGCCACGCCGGAGCACATACACAAAATGGCGGCTACTGTTGCACTCCGTTACGTCACAACCAAGTGTCTGAGGTTGACATCCAGTGTGGAGGACCCACTGCTGCTGTCAGCACGAGCAGCCAGCCTCCCAAAGCCAACGCCTGCCAAGCCAGCGCCTGCTAACGTCACGTCTGCCGAGTCTGTGCCTACAAACATCACGTCTGCCGAGTCAGCGCCTGCTGACGTCACGTCTGCCAAGCCAGCGCTTGCTGACATCATGGCCACCCTTCCAGGCCGGTCAAGCCAAGCCACAGCTGCACTCCCTGAGTCAAGTCAAGTCACAACTGCACTTCCAGAAGTAAGTCAAGTCACCACTGCACTTCCAGAGTCAAGTCAAGGCTGTTCCTCCAATTTCAAGTCAAGTTACAGCTGTTGTGCCAGAGGCACATCACATCACATCTGATCTTCCAGAGGCATGTTACATTATGTCTGATCTTCCAGAGGCACATCACATCACGTCTGATCTTCCAGAGCCTTGTCACGTCTTGTCTGTTCATCCGGAGACAAGTTACGTCTCATCTGTTAGTCTGGAGCCAAATCACATCTCGTTTGATTGCCCAGAGACTCGTCACATCACCACTGACTGCCCAGAGTCAGGTCTTGTCTCAGCTGGTTTTCCCGGGCCAAGTCACATCTTGTCTGTTCGTCCCGAGCCAAGTCACATCTTGTCTGTTCGTCCCGAGCCAAGTCACGTTTTGTCAGTTCGTCCTGAGCCAAGTCACGTCACATCTGTTCATCCAGAGCCAACTTATCTTACACGACCTGCTCATGGACTGGTTCCCCTGTCCACGGCGCTTCCCATCAAGGGAGTTGCTTTTTTGTCTATCTGGGCCGTATACACCACCACAGAGTCTCCAGAGGTAGTGGCTTATGCTGCGGAACTTTTGGAGGCAGCATCGTCTGCTGCAGCTTCCTCCATGGCTATGAGGGTCACCGCAGTTTGCCCAGAGGTGGCGGCTAAGGCTGCGGAACCTTGTATGCTAGGACACCACTGCTGACAAAAAGGCATAAAAAAGCAAGAATGGAGTTTGCCAAAACTTATGTGACAAAACCACAATCCTTCTGGGTGAATGTACTGTGGACAGATGAGACAAATGTAGGGCTTTTTGGTAAAGGACATCATGGCACTGTTTACAGAAAAAGAAATTCAAAGAAAACAACACAGCCCCTACAGTCAAACATGGTGGAGGTTCAAAGATGTTTTGGAATTGCTTTGCTGCTTCTGGCACTGGATGCCTCGACTGTATGAACGTTATCATGAAATCTGATAATTACCAAAGAATTTTGGGGTGAACGTAGTGGCCAGTGTCAGAAAGCTGCATCTCCACCAGAGGTCATGGGTCTTCCAGCAGGACAATGACCTGAAACACACTTCAAAAAGTACTCAGAAATGGTTACAAACAAAGCGCTGGAGAGTTCTGAAATGGCCAGCAATTATCCATATATGAATCCCATAGAACACCTGTGGAGAGATCTCAAAACAGCAGTTTGGAGAAGGCATGCTTCAAATCTGAATGACCTGGAGCAGTTTACAAAAGAGAAGAGGTCCAAAATTCCAGCAGAGAGGTGTAAGAAACTCATTCATGGTTACAGGAAGCGATTTCAGTTATTTTTTCCAAAGGGGGTGCTACCAAATATTAAGTTAAGGGTGCTAATAATTTTGTCCAGTATATTTTTGGGGTTTTGTGTGGAATTGTATCAGATTTTACTTGTGAGTACCAAAACATTTATAACTGTATCAATTTTCTGAGAGAAGGGTTGCATTTTCTGACAGAATTGCAAGGGTGTCGATATTTTTGGCCGTGACTGTATAGTTCAGGTGTTTTCGATTAGGGTTTGAGCTGAACTGTTGGAATGTAGATCAACAGTATCAGATGAAGAAGATTATAATCCCAAGGGACTCACTTCAGTGGTGGTATTGAGGGTGGAAAGAGCGCTGTACATTCACTCCCACCACCTACAATCCCTGCAGGACCTGAGGCTCAAACCCGCGACCTTCGGGTTACAAGTCCAACTCTCTAACCATTAGGCTATGACTGCCACTGATGCACTGGTGCATTCTATATCACCATTCTATATATGGTGAGTCATTTCATTACGGACTAAACTGTTCTAATTAAAACAAAATGATCACTTTAAACACTTAAATTAGACAAGGTTGGATGCAAACTCAGGTTGCCTCCTCCACTAAAGCACAGCCACTATTCACCATGTCATATTTCTGACATGTCCCAAATATTATCATTGTCATGTGGTCTAGATATGACATTTCCAAATCTTCATTAAAAAAAAAGCTTGCTATGCATTTTGTTATACAAAAGTGCAATAATGATATAAAGAAACAACGACCACTTCTTTCATTTATCCTGTAATCATCTGTTTCAAAATGCAAGACACCACAAGAATGGATATGCAAATTACAGACAACCAGGTCATAATAATAGTCAATCACACTGTCAGATTCTCATGGATAAACCCTTTATTTGAATAAGATAATAAAATAGCAGTAACATAGCGCTTTTGCATTATTCACAGATTTGTCCTTTCAAACAAATCGGATAAGCACCAATTCTTGATGCGTCTGTGTGTGTGTCAACACAGAAGTGACAAGCATTAGTGACAAACATCTGAGATATTTTTTGTTGTTTGTTTTTGCCAAAGACGCCTGACAACCAATACCATGCCGATGTTTATTTACTATGAAGGATATATGGTAAACCAAATGCTGTTTTGTCTGTTTTTCAAGTCTTTGACATTGAAGACTTGCTGGAACATTTCTTAGGTTGGTGTGTAATTCAAGGCAGAACGCTGGGCATCTGTGGACATAGACTGAATTAAAAATAGCTAAATGTTTCTATACTTTTTCAATTAGAGAAACAGTAAAAATTTAGGTAAAAATAATTTTGCTATGTATCACACACAGTTGTTTTACTTCCAGCTTCAGTTCACAGGATAACTTCAATATGTCTATAATAAAATTGTTTTATTAATATCTTTATTATTATTTAAAATGCCTAAAATTAAGATCAGGTCTTCCAAAACCATTAAAAACTAAAAATATTAAAGGTGCCGTTTGATAAGATAAATAAAAAAGACTCTTAGAGAAAAGGTGAAAATGAATGAAGAACATTTTAAACCACTAGCAATCTATCCATGAGTACAGATATAAAGATGTTGTAACAACTCTAAGAAGACCAGGATAACAACAAGACTTACATGCAAATCTTGCCTCAATCAATGTCAAAGTGCATGAGTCAACTATCCAAAACAGACCACACAGCCAGATTTGCACTACATGTGAGGTTAAGATAGAAGAATCCACTCCTGTCAAAAGGGGAATTCAAGAGGAGATTTATCAACAGTGCAAATGCTGTAAGATGGAGTCTCTCTCTCTCTCTCTCTCTCTCTCTCTCTCTCTCTATATATATATATGCACACACACACACACACACACACACACACACACACACACACCCTCTCTCTCTCTCTCTCTCTCTCTCTCTCTCACACACACACACACACACACACACACACACACACACATGCATATAGTTTCTCCTCAACAGCCATAACACTGAATAAAGTCTCTTACTTAGACATCTTACTACAGACATTCCTTCTGATAAAAAGACCCCTGAGAACATTTTCTTCTTCAGTTTTAGGAAAGACCTCAACTCACTGAGCTCAGCTTTAACATACCAAATGTATGCAATCAAAAGTTTTAATAAGATCGTTACAAGAATGCAAACATTTCTTAGAAAGAAACCATCTAGACCAGGGGTAGGCAACGTCAGTCCTGGAGTGCCAATGGGCGAATTCCAAACAGAAGTGAGCATCCCTATGCCTTACGCCCTTCGAAGGGCAGAGCCCTTTAAAGTGTGTTCTTTTAAGGGAGTAGGGCATTTCTGTCTCATATAAGCATTTGGAACTCCCTTGGCGAAGAGAATGACTGACCGAATGTTATCTTGACAACGCTGCGTGTGCGTGCAACATTCAGCATTCATCAGTTGCAAATAAACATTAATTCTCATTATTATTATTTAATTTAAATATTGTCTGTGTCTTATTTACTATTAAACTTTTTTTTAAACTAAACATGACAAACCTGCCCACACTACTGTTTTAAAACATATTTCTATCACTGAAAAAAATATTTTGTATTATATTTAATCAGCCTGTTCTTCTTACGTTTGTATGTGAAGTCGAAACCAACCCCAACTTTGCTTTAAAATGCATCGCAAGAGCTCCTAACTGAAGATCACATGATCACAAACGGAAATCACTTCCGTGAAGTGACCATGGAATGTTTCCTTCACTAACGGACTTCTAGAAGGGCCCTTCGTTAAGGGATTAAGTTGCTCACTTTCGTTTGGAACGTCCCTACAAAAGAAGAAGAAGAAGAAGAATCCAAACATACACACAGAACATTACTGCTGCTTTGTGAAATACAAACACCAAAAATCATTTTACATGTTAAAAATTCTGTCATAGTTTACAGAATGATTACATCATGTTGTTCCGAACTTGACTATGACCTTCTTCTTCTGCAAAGCACAAAAGATAATTTGTGTATCTTCTTTCGTGCACTGTATGCTATTTCTCAAAAAAAAAAAAAATAAATAAATAAATAAATAACTCTTCTTTTGTATTATCAAAAGATTTGTAATTTTTGGATGAACTATACCTTAAAGCCTTATTTAGAATATTTTTACTTGACGATACTTAGCCAAAAGTCACTAGAACCTGATCATCTGCAGCTTTGATTCAGTTGCATATCCCACTTATATCTCATCTGTATTGCTAAGCAAGAACTGCAAACTACAGCCATTTAGTACCATACAAAGCATTCTGGAGACTGGATTTCCCAAATAAACAAATAATATATAAACATATTGTTTAGTGTAGTTTTAACACAAGTAGACTGATCAACAAATCTCTGAATTTGTATTTTACAGTGTTAAATTGATTGCATCCAATTAAATTAAACCAACAAATATTCAAGGACTGTATTACATAAGGTCCTTTTTATTAAGTAAACTAAGCAAGCAGCAAAATGATTATCGAGTGCACTATTGAGGAAAACAACATTTGGTTAGTTCCGGAAGTGTTTGTATAGTGTTTGTTGGTTTTCTACTATTTTTAAGTACATTTAAGATCTTTTTATTTATAAATATTTAAAACATGACAGTAGTTTTCAATGAATTTTCTGCCAGGTCTGATCTGACCTAATGATCAAGCATAATGTACATATGTTTACATTTCTGTGCAAAGACAGATGTAATGCTGACCTACATCAGCATCTATCTTAGCAGGATGTCTTTGTATTTCCATAAAGCACAGCTCTCCAAGATTGCACTCATGTTAGTATTTGAGGCTATTCCAGTTGCAAGTTGTTCTTTACTCAAAAATACTTACATTCATCACTGAAACAAAAAGAGATAAAACTGAATGTCCAAGCTGTTCTTTTTTCCTAACATATGCAAGTAAAATGGATGCTTAAGCTCGAAAATAGACTAAAAAGCACCATAATGAGTTGTGCAACCCAGTGTTGGCATTATATAGGGAAGAAAATCAACCTTAATTTGGCCGATGTATATGTTTAAACTAGGTAGGTCATGTGATTCACTAGAACGCTGTTTGCTATCAATAACATCAAACTTGGCACAACGCATTTGCACGTCAGTATAGTAGCACTAACTTTATAATTGTTTCCATTATTATGCACTCATTAGATAGAAGACTTTATGCCGACAATGGCATGTCATACTGATCTTGCTTGTAAAGGAGCAACAGAACAATTCTGCTGCAGTATAAATGGTCTGCAGTGGAAACACTTCACACATAATTGCTGTGTTGAACAAGTTTCCAAAACATAATTAAAGAGAGAATGTCTGACAATGAGCAGGCCTGTGAGCAGAGCCTAGGGTAAACCAGGCATTACTTACTCACACACGTGCTTCGCTCTATAACAGATATTTGTGGGTTATTTTTGTATATTAATTTGCAACACTCCAGAAGGAAACTATTCTGCACAGCCTAAAGTGTTTGTACTATTGTTTGAACACTCTCTCAGTGACTTTTCTATTTCATATTTCCTTTAGGCGTTCATTTAAAAGAAGAATGCAGCACTGCTTATAAGGTTAAGGCAGTTGGATGTTGAATTGCTGGGAGTCAGGCAGTTTATTGTAATGCTGCTTGCTAAACTCCAGACTGCAAGCCACATAAAGTGGCATGAATAAGTTAGTGAACGCTTTGGAAAATCTGGATCTTTGCAAATGTGTTTTTTTTTTTTTTTTTGTGTATTGCTTACACATTAAAAATAATAACACACAAACCATTATACTTTTAATTTTATTGACTAATTCATTGAGTAATCATTCAAAGCACAGGTGGAGAAAATAGATTTTTAGTTTATCAGCATTTCTTGGTTGGCTTGATAGCACTTTTTGGGTTATGCCACAGTTTAAACTTCAAATGGATTGAAGTCAAGAATCAGAAAAACATGTATTTACTTCTTTTGGGAGTGGATTAAAAAATGGCTGGCTCACACTAACCAATCTTTCTTGTCAGTAACCAGGCTTTGTGTGCCTCTATTTAAAGGGCAGGGCACTGGTGCAACATACACACCCAGTATCATCTCCTCATTGACTGTTATTAGCTTTTGGAGAAGTTGTAACACAGAGGTTTACTTACTTTATCCACCCTGCACTGTGAATGATTACTTAGTATCTTCAATAATAATAATTTAAAAAAATGTATGTGTTTGGACACATTTGGTTTTTTTTTTTTGTTGTTGTTTTTGTTTTGTTTTGTTCTAGAAATGTGACAAATTATGATCAGACCACATTTAATGACTGAGCAATGCAGAAACCCAGAATGTTTTTAAGGGGTTTGCAAACATATTTTTTGCCACTGTACAGTATACTGTACAACAAATACAGAAAATATATTTTTGTACAGTATATAACTTTTGAAAAAGCAATATGATCAGGGCATGCAAGGATAGGACAATCCACAAAGTAATTAACAAGTGTTCAATTTTGTTTTAATCTCATTAAAACTAGCCATTTCACTGACAGGTGCTGTATGTGAGAATTAAATGGCTAAACTTCTAAAACCCTTCTTTAAAGGTGAATGTCTACATCAACACCATCACAAAAATATTGACAATTTTATACTACCATATTAATCTTAACTGCATTAAATTACTTTAACAATTGGCAACACTCTAGAAAGGCTGCTTAACAGTTGTCTGAAAAACAGTGTATAAAAAATCCTTTTGAATAAATAAACATAAGCAATAAATAAAAAAATAAGCATAAACGAGTTCCAAGTTCTGATTTCATCTTGACTTGAGATATCTTCTACATACTGACCACAAGCTATACTGCTGCATCATTCAACAATATTCCATCAGAAACAGAATTTCTTTTCTTTTGCTTTGCTTAATCACAGCTTTTCTGGGAACAGAAAAGTAAATTTCATGTTCAAGATTCAACTGCCAGGAATATTTCCTTCATTTAGCTGAGCTTACATCCTCAGTTGACATCACATGACAGTGAGCTTTTTGGACTAGTTTGTTTCATTGTCAAAAATCATGTTACTTAACTTTAGTGTCCTTGCCGAAAAAGTAGTACACTTTAGCATGAAAAAGTATACTTATTGCAGAAATAATACTTATTATAAAATATATTTATTTCAAACTGCGTAAATATACTTAGGTGCAAACTGAGTGTTTTGTACATGTTAACTGCAATTAAATTAATATTTATTATAATTTCAATTTACTGTATATTTACGTGTCTGAAAAGTCTCATGTTTGATGTGCTCCTAAAGACGCTCTGCACATTTAAATAAATAGTCAAAGCAACGAAATAAGTGTGCTTCTGTAAAGCATGGCAAAATATATGAAAACAATGATTTAAGATGTACTTTAAAGTAAAACTTTTAACCTTTAATTATTACAAAGTGCGCTTTTTAAAAATGTACTTAAGTGTGTTAAGAAACAGTCATGAAAGTGCACTCTCGTTAAGTGCCCTTTAATTTCATAATTTAAAATTATATTATCCTCAAGTACAGTTAACTACCTTTAAGATCTGAAGTACTCCACAAATGCACATCCAATACAACTGAGCACACTTCTTTTTCACAACTGTAGGTAGCACTTTGTTTTAATGGTTAACCTGTAGGCATGTCCTTGCTTATAAGTAAAGACTAATACATAAATACAGTATATTGTTAGTTCATGATAGCTAATGCATTAACAACTTTTAACGCATGAGACATTATTGTAAAGGTCTATCACTAATATTTATTTTTATTATAGTTATATTAGCAAGCCATTGGCAAGCCTGTGTTGTTTTAAGATAAAATGGTGTTATTATATGCGCTTAAAGCCTAACAAATTTAACTGTTTGTCCAGTAGAAAAACATGTTTGGTTACATATAAGTGGCCAAAAAAAAATAAATAAATAAATAAACAATATTAATGACACAACAAAATGCCAGATAAATTAAATGAATGGATATGATTGGATTGATTTATCTTGCTTGCAATATTAAAGCAGATAAGTTTCCAAAAATGTGACGAGCAGGAATATGTAATACCTGATGTGTAATATATTAATGCTGACTTTCAGATAATGGCTAAACGCATCCATTTACAGTCAGCTAAAGGAGGGAGCTGATGTCAATATGCTTACACTAGACGTTTATAATCTTGTTGACATCTGAGATGTCTTAATTGCAAACTGTTAATTATTTGAGTGACACATAGCTAACGTGTTTGTTTTCGTAGATCGTCACCGATTGTTAAAATTAAGTAGTTAAATAAACGACATTTGCAGTAGGCTAATGAATAGTTTACTGCAGTCGTGTAGGTGTTTAGTAAAGCCTATGAGGTAGTTTGTAATGTAAGCTCTGTGGGCGATATGTCACATGTGATAATGTTGAACTGTATTAAATGAAGCCACGGTGATATATTCTCTCTTCAACTCACATTTGCTCCTATCAGCTTCATATAGGCTATCGAGAGAACAGTTAAACGTCAAATCACGTTAAATGTGTTTAACCCATCCATCAAAGCAGTCTTTAAAACATTGTGCATTACGAACATTTTACGCTCAAATATGCATCATAAAAATCACAAACACATTTCCACAGAGATTACATTGACTGTTTAAGTGGTTTGCGAAAGGAAACGTTACCCTGGTAACCCACCTTTTTGTAGATATCCGTCGATATCGCCAGATTTAAATGTTTTGCTGCTTCATTGTCAACCTTTATTTCCTCAGTTTCGGTTTGTGAGCTATTTTATTCCAAACAGAGAACAGCGCTTCAGAAACGGAAACAATATGACTAAATGTGGCTACATGTAACTGCTGAAGAAAGACCACCATTTACGCATCCAGATGTGAACAGAAGATGAATTCATGGAGCAGAGCGATGAAACAACAATGGTTGTCCGTTATCGCGGCGTCTCATTGAGGTCTTGCTGGAGGAGGAGAATGAATGAGCATCAGATTATGGGAGACTGGGATCAGATCTCTCTCTCTCTCTCTCTCTCTCTCTGACTGTAACAAGATGTAAATGTATTTATTTATTTATTTTTTTTTTGTATATGGCGTGAAATATGATGATAATATCGGCTATTATCTTTGTCACTTTTAAGTAAAATGTGAAATAAAATCGCGTCATTGATTTTAATGCAAATACACATGAATAGCACTCTACAGCTGAAATTCTAAACAAGAACCTAATTAAGCATCACAATAAATGTGCTTCTTTAAGGCACAGTATACATGGTTTCTGAACGGTCAATTAGTTAAATTATTTGGTCAGTAAAACCAACATACCAGTGACTCTAAAGGCTGAATCACGACTATAGCAAATAAATAAATATACAATAATTTAGAGAAAAATATTTTATTATGTGCAAAAAATTGTCTGGTACAATCGATAATCATGCCCTTTAATTATAGCTACATCATTATACAAAAAAAACTGCCCCTTCATATGCAATTGCGTCACTGATCAATCACAAACAAGTAGACAGCAGCAAAATAATGAACTACACACTTAAAAATAAAGGTGCTTCAGGATGCCATAGAAGAACCTTTCTTGTCTAAATAGTTCCATAAAGAACCTTTAACATCTGAAGAACCTTTTTGTTTCACAAAATGGTCTTTGTGGCGAAAGGTTCTTTAGATTATAAAAATGCAAGAAAAAGATGGTTCTTTAAAGAATCTTTGACTGAATGGTTCTTTGTGGAACCAAAAATGATTCTTCTATGGCACCACTGTGAAGGACCTTTTAAAGCACCTTAAGTGCAGGCTAATTTATTACTCATGTGAGAACAGTGGCCACCATGTTGGCTTTCTTATTTCATTGACATTATCACACAGTTACATAATATGCTTAAAAATAAAGATTTCCTTCTTCACGAGTTGCTTGATGTATGAATAGACCTTCATTTAAGGCTACTATAGCGCACAGTATAAAAAAAAAAAAAGAAAAGAAAAAAAGAAGTCCAATTCAATGAATCAACCAAGGCCAAAAAAAAAAAAAAAAAAGCTTTCCATACTAAGACCCAGTCTTTATGGAAATACATCCAAATCTTATAATCAACAAAAAATAATATCCATCCATTCTCCAACTTCTTGTCAAATGTATGGTCAGGGAATGTTGTGCTGCCTTTCCATCTCAGTCCATAGGCAGGGCAACACCTTGGACACATGGCCAGTCAATCACAGCATGTAGCCAAAATACTCCATGTTTCTCTCTCATGTTAAAAAATGTCAAAAGTCTTTATGGACATGTGATTTTGGGAGTACTTTGCCTTATGGTGCTTTATGATTATGGTATTTTTTCCTGTTTCCATCTGTGGCAATAACTGTTACACCCCTCTTTAATTCATCCATCGAATTGCCTTTATTAGCAGTTTCAATACAGCATCAAAGGGCTCTAAACGATTCCAGCCGAGGAATAAGCGAATTGTCATTTTTTAAAAACAAAATAAAAATGTATACACTTTTTTTAAACTGAAATGCTCGTCTTGTTTAGCTGTGCCATGCACATGCATGCTCTGTGTAATCCGGGTCAATACAGTTAGGGTAGGTCGAAAAACTTCCACCTCATTTTCTCCTCCCTATGCATAGCAGAGCTATACAATACCAGCATTTGAGGTTAAAAGTATATATATTTATTTATTTGTATTATTATTATTATTATTATTATTTTTAGAAAATGACCAATCATTTTGCTAAATAAGACCCTTATTGATATGCTACCTTCCTATTTGATACTGTAATGCTGCCTTGACACAATCTGTATTGTAAAAATGTGCTATATAAATACTGAAATATTTTCCTCAAAAAACATAATTTCATTATGACTGAAGAAAGGAAGGCATGAACATCTTGTGTGAGCACATTATCTGTACAATTTTGTTCAGGAAGTGAACTACTCCTTTAATAAGGTGATCAGTGTGGAAAAAAGTCTGTTATTTATTAAGAAAGTTGTTATTATTTGAAACAAGGATGTGGAAAGACACTGCTTTGAGATAGAAGCTACTGATGCTGTTTCTTTGTTGGAGTGTTGACCTGGGCTACAGTGTGTAAGAATTCAAAGCTGTACTATGGAATGAAACATCTCTTGAAGCCTGACTGCACATTCATTACATAATAACATTCTCCCCCAGAATCACATGGAGGAAATCATTTTGAAATGAAAATACAGCTCATATACTTTTGCATAAACACATTTTAGTATTAGTGATCATACATAGCTGTGTAACTCAATATCTGCTTTCCCTTATATATATATATATATATATGCTTTTTTGTTGTTGTTTTTTTAACTATTCTGTTAATGGAAAATATTCATTAATGACTACAGACACCCACTCTACATTTTACAGCAGTAAATCATTAGCTTACGGCAGAACACAGAGGCCACAAAATTGGCCCCGGATTAACATTGTTTGTACATTTATATAAGGCAAACAAACCAAGAATGATTTGCGGTTTACTCTTAGCCTGACTCCTGTTTAAACACATTAGTATTTTCTACACAGCTTGATTCTAGCTCAGCTGCACAGCTTTTACATAAATAAGTTGTTTCTTACCACACATAAAATATTCATTTGATTCAAGAAAAATAGAAGGCAGGAGCTTGACATTCCACTGAATATCAATAGGGAGAGATGCAGTTATATATAAGGAATAACAGGAAATTGTTACAGTACCTCCCTCTTTTCTGCATTGAGCCAGGTGACCTGGAAGTAAAATATGACAGCAAACATCTCAGCCTACTCATTCACCCTGGCCTCAGGCACAGCCGCTCCTCTTCTGCTCTGCTTCATGGAGCTCTGGGGACATCTCCAGAACTTCAGCACTCCTATCTACACACTGAGCAATTGAGCTTGATTCCTTTTCCTCTCTAATGTTGGCATCTTTGGCACATCTCTCTCTCTCAAAGGTTTCTGTCTGACATCACATTTCGTTTTCATATTTCATTCATCTAAAGTAGTAACATACACTACAAACATTCAAAATACCTTAGCAACACCATGGTATATTCCTGAAAATATTAGTAATGGCATATACCACTCATTTTATCCAGTAAACATTATCAGTTGACCTTAATTGCAATCATTTTAATTTTATAGATAAAAGAGGCTTCAACTTGAAACATCAGGAAAACTGCCAAATAACAATCAGAGGGACAATTACTTTAAACCAATTACAAGCTACAGATTTTAAATCATCCTGAATCATTATCATGAATCATATGTAAGGGATAATCAACGGTTTGCCGTGCGTTAAAGGATTTTAAATGCCTCCGCGAAGTGCATTTAAAATCCTTTAACGCACGGTAAGCCGTTGATTATCCCGCTTATTCCATGGTTATTTGCAAATGTATAGACAAGTTAAAACTAGTATTGCTCTTTGCAGCGCAGTATTTGACCGAATGGGTAAAAATGACGGTTATTTTCGTCAGTTATGACTCATTAACTCTTGCATTCTGGCTGCTTCAAATCAGACACAAAAGATGGAATAGTGCGGTAAGATCAGATTTATTTGAATTAAGTATAGCATTTATTTAAATAAATTATCGATCTAGAGAGAGAGAGAGAAAGGGAGAAAGAAAGAGATGACAGATGTATGTGTGTATTACCTGCCTGCTGCGCGTCTCTCTCTACAAACAACGAATTAATTCAAAAACAGCGGTTTTACCACCTTGTTGCTGAGGAATATAATGTAGATCTAGCATCTAGGCTATTCTATTAATAAGAATCGCGGGGAAGCGCTGACAATAAGTTTATGTGAGCAGCGCAATGCGATCTCCGACCTCTCTCTCTCTTTCTCTCTGTGCGCGTTTGCGTGCATAAATTAAAGCAGCGCATTAATATAGAACGTGATTAAACTGACTTGGAACTACCTGTGCATTAAACAATGTTTAAGCATACTTCCCAGCCAGTCAGAATCCAGTTTCCAGACATTCCATGGATTAAAAGCTTTTAATAATTGAGACATCAAAATACTCCCATTCCATTGTCTTAAAATAAGACTATATTACTGCCTTCAATTTAAATAATGTCACTTGCTACCATCTGTCACATGGTGCAGTTTCCCAGCTAAAATAAATTTGTTGTTCATCCCTATGTCTTTTCATGTACTCCCATGAGAACAGAGTTCAACCCAGTATAAATATAGCCACTTTCCCTACTTTGGGATAAATTTGCAACATGTCCTCCAATTTATACGACCGACTAAAGTCGTTTTCACAAATCCTCAAATACGTCTCTTTAAAGCGTATTCAACATTTGCTCCCTTATCAGTAGCAGGTATCTAACTCAACCTTAGCATTATATGTAGGTCAATTAGTAGCGCGTTGCACTGGGGAGTGGTATAATCATATGAACACAGGTTCGATTCCAGAGAATGCGTATGTTTTCATTGTATGTTTTTTTTTTTTTTTTTAAATATGCACTAGAAATCATGATTTTGCACTATTTCTGTAAGGGGTAGGTTTAGGGTAGGGTTAGGTGTGGTCATATATACGAATTACACCTAGTAAAACACGTTTAAATTACCCTGAAATCGTATAAAAACTCATACGTCATTCGATGACGTCAGATCCAACGCGACACTGTCATTATTTTTACGACCGCTAGAGGGCGCTTAACTTTAAAACGTAAGAATGGATCGTATTTGGTCGATTCAAAAACGTACAACTGGGTCGTATTTTCTTTGGCATGACTGGTGTGCAAATGATGATGACAAGCTTACATTTTTTTTTATATAAGTCTGTTTACTTTGGTTGTAGAAAGATTTTGCCACAGAAGACGTCCCCTCCACATTTTACAACAGTAAATCATTAGCTTATGGCAGAACACAGAGGCTATTATAAAGGACATTTGCAACTTATACAATTAGCCCCAGATTTAACATTGTTTGTACATGCTATCAGGAATCATTTGCTGCTTACTTTTACTTAGTATATTAGCCCCACTCCTGTTTGAGCATCTTAGTATTTTGGTCACTCTTTATTTTAAGGTCCAGTTCTTGCTATTAACAAACAATTAACTACTGCTTTTGCCTCAATAAACTCCTAATTTGCTGCTTATTACTAGTTAGTAAGGTAGTTGTTAAGTTCAGGTATTGGGTAGAATTAGGAATGCAGAATATGGTTATGCAGAATAGGTGCTTTATAAACAGCCAATATGATAATAATAGGCATGCTAATAAGTAACTAGTTAATAGTGAGAATTTATCCTTATACTTGTAACGACGAGTCAGGAGTCGTTGGATCCATAAGCAAACGGTTTATTAAACAAAGAGTAGTCTTGCAGGCAGGGTTATCAACAGTAATCGGGTACAGCGGGGGCAAATCCAGAGAATAGTTAGAGTTCGTGCAAGAGTCCGGTGCTGGCAGCAAGCAAGGATAATCCAATAACAAGCAAGGGGGTCGGGGCAAACAGAGAAGTATCGTAAGAGAGGTAACAGTCCAAATTGGCACACAAATAATCAGTCCACAAGGAAAATGCTCGGAATTGCAGGCCATAGGCAAGACAAAACTTCGCAAGGAGCGAGAGGTATTTATATCGGTTGACACTGCCCGGGTCGGCCATCTCACGGCCTAGTGAAACTCTGTGGTTAGAGAGGGGTCCAGGATGTCGGTTGCGGGGACCCAGGATCTTTCCTCAGGGCTGTAGCCTTTCCAGTCGACCAAGTATTGGATGCGCCACCCCGGCGTCTCGAGTCCAGGATTTCACGGACCTGGTAGGCCTCCTCACCATCCTCCATGATCGGAGGGGGACCTGCGGGACCGGGCTCCTCTAGGATCTAATCGCTTCCACCAGAAGCGATTAGATAGCAGGTGCATTGTGGCATTGATACCTGGGTGTCCGGAACTGGGAGTAGCATGTACATGAGATAGGACTCGGTGTCTGAGTGACAGGGGTACATAGACGAGGTTATGCGGGCAGTTGGGAGGTGGTGGTTCAAGGTTCTGAGCTTTGGTTATTTCAGTCATTAGATCCCACTGAACTGGAGCGACTATCCTGGAGGTGGAGAGGATGGGTTCAGTGGATGGTGGTTCTAGATGGTGTTCTGTGATACGGGAGAGAGCATCGGCCTTCGTGTTCTGTGAACCAGGTCTGTAGGTTACTTTAAAGTCGAAGCAGGTGAAGAATAGAGCACAGCAAGCCTGCCGGTGGTTCAATCTCTTGGCCGATCGCAGGTATTCTAGATTTCGATGATCGGTCAGAACTGTGAATGGATGAGGGGACCCTCCAGCCAGTGCCGCCACTCTTCTAGTGCAAGTTCGATGGCCAGCAGTTCTCGGTTACCCACATCGTAGTTGCGCTCAGCAGGGTTGAGTTTGTGGGAATAGAACGCACAAGGGTACAGTTTGGGTGGATCCCCATGGCGTTGGGATAGAATAGTTCCGACACCAGTGCTAGAAGCGTCTACTTCCACAATAAATTCTTTCTCGGGGTCTTGGTGGTGTAAGATGGGAGCACTGGTGAAGCAGTCTTTCAGGTCTTGGAAGGCTTGTAGAGCTGGAGGGGTCCAGATGAGGCGGTAGTTGCCGGATTTGACTAGGGAAGTGAGGGGAGCGGCAAGAGTACTAAAGTTGCGGAAAAAACGACGGCAGAAGTTAGCAAAGCCTAGAAAGCGTTGAAGTTCGCGGAGTGTGGTGGGTTGAGGCCAGTTGGTGACTGCTTGAACCTTTTGATCGTCCATGGCCACACCCTCAGAGCTGATTATATATCCCAGGAAGGAAATCTTGGTCCGATGGAGTTCGCATTTTTCAATCTTGGTGTACAGATGGTTTGACAAAAGTCTCTTTTGTCTCTCGGAAACAGGTAGGGGCGAAACGTGCATCATATTGTCGTACTTGATGGACTCGATGTACTGATCCAGGGACAAATTATCATCGCGGCATGCCAGTTCCGCTTGCAGATCAGTGTTTAATCCGGTGCGGTAGTGTACCTTTAAGGGGCCATCGTTCCAATCGGTCTGCGCGGCCAGAGTCCGAAAGGAGAGGGCATAATGCACCGCCGTATTCCTGCCCTGCCTGAGTGACATTAAAAGCTCCTCGGAATCGTGATCATCAGCAGAGTGTTGAAAGACAGTCTTAAAACGCTGTAAGAAGGCCGCGAAGGAGGTAAACGACGGCTGATCGGGACTCCACACTGCCATGGCCCACTCCAGCGCTCGCCCTGATAGCAGAGAGCAGACAAAGGCAATTCTACTGTTGTCAGTGGGGTACATCGAAGGTTACTGTTCTATAAACAAAGAACATTGGAGTAGAAAGCCCTTACATTTGGCTGGAGTTCCGTCGAATTTCTCCGGGAGGGCGAGGCGTGGTCTGGCGGCGGCTGCGGCAGCAGCGGTGCAGGCGGGTGGCGGTGTGGATGCCGGCTGAGATGGATTTGGCGTGATCGCGGCCTGAAAGGACTGGAGCGTTTTTCCAGTTCCTCCGTAAGCGGGGTGAGCCGCGTGATTTGGTGTTGATGTGCCGCGAGCATGGAGGCCTGTGCGCTGAGCTCAGAGCTAAGCTGATAAACTGTCGCTGGATCCGGTGGCGGCGAAGTTTTCTGTAACGACGAGTCAGGAGTCGTTGGATCCATAAGCAAACGGTTTATTAAACAAAGAGTAGTCGTGCAGGCAGGGTTATCAACAGCAATCAGGTACAGCGGGGGCAAATCCAGAGAACAGTCAGAGTGCGTGCAAGAGACTGGTGCTGGTAGCAAGCAGGGATAATCCAGTAACAAGCAAGGGGGTCGGGGCAAACAGAAAGGTATCGTAAGAGAGGTAACAGTCCAAATCGGTACACAAATAATCAGTCCACAAGGAAAACGCTCGGAATTGCAGGCCATGGGCAAGACAAAACTTTTTCGATGAGTGAGAGGTAATGGCCACTATTTTTATAAGATGGCCGACCCGGGCGGAGTCAACCCTAGCACGGGGTCCTGGGAAACGGAGTTGCCCGGATTTGTGACAATACTAAAGTGTTACCATATTACACGATGATTCTAGCCCAGCTGCACCCCCATCTTTCAAATAAAGAAGTTACTTCTTACTACACATACACTTTCCAGGAAATCTAGATATTGAAATGAATCTAGATATTTTGTAAAAAAAAAATTATGAAAACATAATAAGAGGTTTCACATCTCTGTCAGCCTTCTCTTTTTTTTGTGCACGCTACCTGGACTGCAAATCACAAACACCCATCATCATTTATTATGCCAATTAAGGACAACTTAAACATATTTAAAAGCAACTAACCCCAAACCAAACCCATAGCCTTAACCCTATAGTTAATAAATCTTACTCATCAATACTGTGTAATTACATTGTAACTACATCACCTTAAAATAAAATGTAACTTTAGTAATGTCTTCAACAAAATGGTAGTCATGTGTCAGCATCAGCATCTTCAAGAGCCATCTGAAAGACTGTTTAAGTCTGTTTACTGACACATGATGAACTGAAATTAATAATCATGCAGGGAGCACAAAGAAATATACAGCTGCACAGAAAAATGCTGTTTGATGATATTTATGAGCAAATAACCTCAGTATTAAACTTCAGCATAACTACTTGTGCCACCTTCATGAATTATATCTAATGCGGATTATTGAGGAGAGATCACTTTTTAACAGATTTACAGTTTCAGATTTAAAGACATTAAAGCAAGAAAAAATCAACAGGCCTTATAAATCTTCTCAGCTCAGAATAATTCACTTGATGGCAGAAAAAAAACTCCTAATATACATCTGGCAAAAGAAGTAGTAAGTATAGCGTCCCAATACTAAATTATGATTATTCTCTGGCGACAATCGTAAACTATCTGTCTGTCTGTCTTTTCAAACACAAATGCAATTAGGTCTCAACATTCTGTCGTTCCAGGATTATGGTAGATTGAACAGATATTTCAGCAAACCAGTTGTTGCTTTATTAGCAGGCTTTTATTAGTGCATAATACTGTTCTGCACATTGCACAAATAAGTTGTTACAATAAAACATAAATATATATACCTTTTTTGTTTGACTTGAGATACATATACTCACAAAGTGCCTTGGAAAATTTAGAGAAGTTAACTAAATCTATATATTTTTATTTATATTTAGCTACATGTAGGATACAGCAAAGTTTCTTAATACAGTATGTTGTACGTTGAGGCTCTATTATTCAAGAATTTTTTTCTACAACACATGTTATTTGCATGGTAAAAGTCATTGTTGAAGCTCCTTATCTGCAAGTCTCTTTGCCTTGTTCTGCAGGTAGCGTGCTTTCCCTTCTTCAAACCGCTTCTGCTCCTCTTCACCTTCCAGCTGCAAGAAGATAAATTACACATTTTACTCACAAGCATAGAGAACTTGAATACTGTGATGCGTTGGAAACGCTGCAAATGCACTATCATGGAAAATCACTGAAATGTAAAGAACATTATCAGAATATTTTCACACAGACACTTCCTCATTTTCCGTTCTCCCACCTGAGCATTGAACAACTGCAGTGAATATTTGTAGATGAGGTAGATGTGTCTATCTTGCTGTACTTCACAATAAATAATGCAATTGTAACTACAAGAGAACTTTACAGATGGAAACATGTTAACATTTTGTCTTTACAGCACTGCAGTCTGGCTGATTGCAGCTAGATATAGGGAGAGATTATCACTATGACAAAATATATTTATAAATCACTATGAAATCTGTCATTTTTTACATGTAATTAGTGTCAATGTTTTTATTGTTCATTAGCTGGAAAAAAATAGTTTTTCCAGTTTTCCAAAAGTGATTCCAGCGATATTGTTTCTCTGTCTTTATCATTATAGCTGTGGTGTGGACTCTGCTATTCTTTAATACTAAAAACGATTTTCAGAACTATATTTTAATCATTATCTCTAGTTATCGTTCTTGGTGTGAACAGGCCTTTAATCTTTTCAATATTTACTAATACATTTTTGTGTAATACTACAGTTTGTGTAAGCTAATACATTAATTAATTTTAACAAACATAAAAGAGTGCATAGAAGCTATTATTAAAGGTGTAATGTGGGGTTTGGGTTTTGTTTCTTGTTAATTGTTTTTATGTCTTTTATTTTGATATTTTGCCTTGTCATGGTTCTTGTTTTTGTCATGTGATTCCCTTGTTCCTCTTGTTATCCTGCTACTGGTTCCTTGTGCAATGCGTCAAGTTCTCATTGGTTGGTCTAGTCATGCATATTGTCCCCCATTGGTTAATTTGTGTCATGTGACCTGTATTGTTTGATATACTCATGTTGCCATTAGGTGTGTTTGAGTTGAACCACTGCTACAGATGGCAGTCAATGAGATCAGCCGGTTGCAGTCGGGGGCAGAGTTGAAAAGTTACACGTCAAGTCGGACACTTTCTAGTCTGGGTAGTGATGCTCAAGCGGTGTTTGCGTACTGTACATCACAGATGAAGTGAATAAAACTATTTGTCAAAAACACAGATGTTTCAGAAACGTTTTCATGAGCAACAGAAACACCCTTTATATACAGCTTAATATACAGCGCCATCTGTTCAAGAATATAGTCCGGCTTAAACATATACTATTTAAACTAATAAAGTGGGGCTATATATGCTTTTATCCATGTTTTATGATAAACTTGACTACAGATAAGAAAACCAGCCAGAAAACCTGCAGCAATGCAATAAAGTAAAATTTCACAAGTGAAGAGAGTGCATTGCTTAAAAAACAACAAAAAACAAATAGGGTCAGAGAGTCATCATTATCATGATAAGTGGACCTTTATATAAATATAACCTTTTAAGATGTGGTATTCACTCTATGGTTACAAGACTTTGTGCTCTTTGCGCAACTGAATTCCAGTCATTTGCAAATGCACATTCTGCTGTGTATGAATGCAAATTCACATGATGAGAAGATGTCGAACAAATAGAGTCTAAACATCACAGACCGAACTCTTAGCTGAATTAGAAGAACATAAGCGTAAAGGTTTGTGGAAAAATGATGTGTCTATTCAAGTTAAGTCATGAGTGAATCGCCAGCTGCAAAAAAAAAAAAAAAAAAAAATATTGGAGATCTAAAATAAGACAAAAGATATTTGCTTTGGGAGCACAGCTTCATCTTGGACAAACAACAATACCGCGCGAGAGAGCAGGATGTCAGTTGACGTTAGGCTTCATCTTGCAGCTGCACACTACACCATGGCTATTCTTATCATTGGCTATAGGTCACCAGCTAGTCATGCGCGGCAGTGGCAGATGGCGGCCAACCTTAGGGAACAAACTGTGCAGTGACAACTGAAGCAGCCTGGCTGATGAGGGCATGTGCACAAATGAGGATCACAGATATAGGATGCATATCCACAGCAATGTTATATAAGCACACGCAGATACACTAAACTTCACAGGGCTGCTGATGTTGAGGCTAATTTGATGTTTCTGAGGTGACCCAGTTTAATGGAGGGCATATTAACTGTTGCACTTGTTTATTTATTTTTTTTTATTTAAATGACATGCAGCAATGAGCCACCTGAGGCTATGCCTTACAGTGATTTTACCATGGTGTTAAGCAAAATGTGGAACAGAGTGAAAATGATAAATTAGTAATATGATTAATAACATTTATTAATGATAATTATTGGAATAAACCATATTTCTATACAGTTCATTGGTGTAACTAATTGATGTTTGCAATGGCCAAGCAACATGCAACTCACTGCATTAAGTATTGCTATTAGTTATTATTTATTACCTTCAGTGATGAAGTTACGTTGATTAAAGAGGAATTATATAAAGGATAATTCCCACTGTCAAATCTGGTTGGATGAACCTTGTTTAAAGCCACTGTAAAATGGTGATAAATACAACTCTGTGATCACACATTCAATATTAGCAAAATGATTCATAAAGATCTAAGTTTAAACTGTTTGGTTAGCTTATTATGTAGACAAACGTTACAGATTCATCTTGGTCAATTATTCAGTTTTAGCTGTCAATATAGAAATACATTTGATTGTTGATTGCCTGACAATAATGAAATATTCCATAAAGCTCTGTAACAACCTGGTTTAGTTATGGAAACCTGTGTGTAAACCACTTTCTCTTGCAACAAAAGCAAAACAAAAAAGCTTTCTCTGTAATTTCTATCTGAAAGCAACATCATGCGACCTTGAAGGAAGTCCTGGCTGGGTCAGTGACTGTCCTGTTGCTCAGGGCTCATGATGAGGCCAGGAAAAGACATGGGGCCATGGCAGCAGCGCTTGTCTTGAACAAATTAAATTAAGCTGGAGGGAAGCTCAGTGCCTCAGTCACAGTGAGAGTGACTGGCAGTAGACCAGAGTGATTGCTCCAGCAGAAACCACCAGAGTGTGAAACATTGTACAATTTAGTGTTAATGAAAAAATGGTAGTAGTTAAATGGAAACTGCAAATGGAAATAGTCAATATAGATGCTGAAGAAAGCCTGCATGATTTGTTTTATCTTCTGAAACTGGAACTGTTGCTGAGTAGGCCTTTACATAAATACATCAGTGCAGATATTTCTATTTATGCAAGCTTGATTTCACATGCCACATATTTTCTATGAGTCTTCGAATATACAGCATCACAGGCAGTATTGTATTCTTAAAGTTACTGCAATGGGCACTATAGTAGAACTTAACCATTATTGTTTCTTCAGCTCAACTACTATAATGTCATGGTGGAGAAACGTGATTAACAAAGTAAATTATTAGTATTTGATTGGAACTCCATGTATTTACCATATTGAAAAAAACAGTATTGTAGCATATAAGATAGGACATCAATCTGAATGTGGAATGAATTTGTAGATCTAACTGCCAGGCCTGGTCTAACTGACCAGGCTTTTGGCAAACATTTGATTTGCAGTGGACCTTAAGCACAGCAAAGTCCAGACTATTACATCAGATCTGCCTCTTTAATGAAGCTCTCAGCAGAAACCACAGTATAATTTCATTACATTGACTGAGCAATGTGTGTAATTAGGACTTGCATTTCTGATAAGTGGATTATCTGGATAACATCTGTCACTCTCTTAACTGTCACTGCAAAGAATTTCTCAGTAGACAGTCAAATGCTGAAGTTGAATCCATTAGAAACATGAATCTATAATGAACATTACATTAGACGAGCATTATAGACCAACTTTCAAACTTTTTTAAGCTCAACCCTAATTCGAAATCCAGCCCCTAACAGCTGATTAGACCAAGCACTCAATTGGCAAATCACAAACAGGGTGCCTTATTTAAACACAGCTGCTGTTCTGCTTGCTTGCTGCTTCCCCTGCATGCTTCTTAGCAACCCACCTCCTCCCCTTCTCCTCCTTTTTTTTTTTGAGGGGGGGAGTTTAACAAACAATGTCATTCCGTTGTCATTGTTGCACGCTCTGTTCTGGGTTTTTTTTTTGTGCTGCTCTCCTATTTTAAATGGGAGGGCTACCCCTGAAGCTGCTGCTGTTTCCCTGTCTGGCTTTCATGGAGCTCATGAAAAGGACAGGGAATTTCGAACAGAGCCATACCGCCAAATTGTAACTTGCAAATGCCAATAAAGGTAACCTAAATGTTTGTCTATGTATCTTTTATTCATTTTTGACTCAAGAGGTCCTGACTGAAATATATATATATATATATATATATATATATATGTGTGTGTGTGTGTGTGTGTGTGTGTATAGCCAAATTTGCGCATATTGGGATTGTCGCTCTCTGAACGCGGGGTATTAAAACTGCTTTTGAATGCGTGCGCGCGTTTTACTTTTGGTTTCGTTTTAACGATCGCGTGAAACTCTCCGCGGTACTGAACGTGCATACAGGGGAGTCTAAAGGCTTTGTTATAATGAGAGGATTAATTAGCTTGCAGAACTCAGGACTGAACAAAAAGTCCGGCGGTAAGTGGATACTAACTGATAAACACAAATACAGATATGCACTGGAGTCTGGCCTGAGGCGGCTGCCGCTTACTTTCATTTTGTTGTTAATGTTTATTTTGTTATTAAAGTTACGTTTGCAGCTTTCTGCATCCTTCTTCCTGGGTCTTGAACTTTATTACATACATATACATCTTCCTTAAATCATCCTGGCGACCCATTTTTTAAGTCCCGCGACCCAGGGTTTGAAAACCACTGTTCTAAAGCCATACAAAAGGAGGAACAAAGGAAGCTCATTTTCACTGACAATCTTTTCTTCTACGGAATCACAGGAATATAATTTACATTTGAGATAAGGTTCAAAAATTGTTTGTTGTATGGAAAAGAGCTGTTTTAAAAGGATCTTTAAAAAAATTATCCTGTTGCTTAGGGTTTAGAAAGATATGAGGGTGAATAGATAATAAAATATTTTCTGTAAGTGTGAACTATTTCTTTAAAGGTGCCATAGAATGGAAAACTGTGTTTACCTTGGCATAGTTGAATAATAACAGTTGTGTACATGGAAATAACACACCGTGAGCCTCAAACACCGTTGTTTCCTACTTCGTATGTAAATATTGTGCGTGCAAAAGACCACTGAAAAATAGGCCAATCCCAACATAACACCGCCAATGTTGTTAAAGTTGGGATCATTAATAGTTATGCCCCCAAAATTTGCATACCAAAAACAAGTGAGGACAAATCTCAAATCTCGAAATTTAAAGTAAAAAGTGACTGTGCACTCAAAAGCAGTTTCAATGCCCCGCATGACAACGGCTCCATAAATTAGGATAAATATATTTTTTCCTCCCTGTGTTTCCTTCCTGCGGTGGGAGCTACTGAAATGAGCCGCTGTGAAACAGCCAATCACACCAAAGCTCATCATTATTATTCATGATGACCCTTCCAAATAAGGTAATAACTGACCATTTAATTCTAGGAACAAACCATTTCTGGAGAATTTTTGCCCTTACCTAGGCCACAAATCTTCTATGTAGATATCAAAGAACAATTTTAAATATTGTATTAATGCATTCTATGGCACCTTTAACAAATGTCCATCAAAAACACAAGCTGTAGAAGGCTTGAGCTAGGAGTCAGGCTATTAATGAAGGAAATTAATGTGGTTTGTGGTTTCAGCAGTCCCTCAGTCCTTTTCACTTTAACTTTAATTACACAAATTACATTTTGGCTGAAACAACTGCAGTGAAATGCTATTGTTATGCTATAATGAAGGCAATTAATCGCCTACTAATATACCAGCTTTCGATTCAGATGATATGCTACCACATTAGTGCTGTTCTATCAGCAATCAACTGTGATTAGACATTTGAAAGGGTATTACTGCCAAGCAGTTATTAATATAAGAGATTAAAAGTGATCTATATCGTTAGTACTTTATTTACGTTTGCAAAATTAGATCATTATTAGGAATATTGAGAAATGACAGAATGCATGTTGCTTTTTCCTAAGCTTACTTTTTTAGCCTTCCAAGTTTAGATCCATGCATAGAATGAAAGGGACCCATAATAGAGGATGCATTTTGAAGTACGGAAGCCGCAAAAGACACAAGCGGCAGAATAATAATAAAAAAAAAAAAGAATTTAAGGTGTCATCAGATGCAACATTTGAACAGTTTGAACTGTTCTGTTCAAATGTTGTTTGAACTGAAATGTGTCTTGTCAGTGTGTGTACACAACCACCCTATAATGATAAAAATCCAAAAATCCAGTGTTTTTTATCCCAATAAATCATAAGCAGTGTCTCAGATGTCCATTCTCAGATTCTTGGCAGAGTGACGTCACACAGGCCAAGGCCTTTCCCACAACTGTTGACTGACACTGGCGTTTAACCATAGACCCACCCTGAGTGAGCTGTAAACAGTCTGCCATTGTTTCAACGCTGGAGCAGAATGTCGCCTAAGTGATAGAGGTGTTTGGCTGTTGAATGTAATAATGAACACAGCAGTCATTATTTACTCATGACATCTGAGCCGCTGAAAACGCAGTGAATTACTTTTGTTTTTGAAGGGAATGCGCCCCTACATAAATGCATTTACACAATTCATTTTACCAGACTGCTTTTTAAACAAGGGTCAGTACAAAGTAGGTTTTGCTAAAATGGATCACGACCAACTTAAGGTTATTAGACCTTAGTGCAGCTTTTGATACCGTGGATCACAATATTTTGATCTCTAGATTGGAACACTATGTTGGAGTCCGGGTCACAGCCCTTCAGTGGTTTAAATCCTATTTATCTAACAGAAGTTTCACAGTCAAAGTTGGTGAACATCTTTCAACCTCGGCTCCACTTACTTGTGGAGTTCCTCAAGGGTCCATTCTTGCTCCTCTTCTGTTTTCATTGTATATGCTTCCTTTGGGATCCATTTTTAGAAAACATAGTGTTTCATTTCATTGCTATGCCGACTATACACATATTTATATGCCTTTTCATAAGAATGACAAGAATGCTTTAACTTCGCTTTTGAACTGTCTAAGAGACGTAAAAAGCTGGATGGCTTCAAACTTTTTGAAATTTAATGATAAAAAAACAGAGATTACTTTATTCGGACATGCTGAAAATCTGACCCCTGTGAATGTAAATTTGAGTCCCCTGGCAGTGTACAACAAAGTTGTATGACCTTGAGAAACTCATTCATGCCTTCACTATTCGTGGTCCAGCTTCACCTCCAGAAGAGGTGAGTGTGAGTTTTTTAAATGAATATCTGCAAATCTAGTGCTAGCTGTGCTAGTTAGCAACTTCCACAACCAATGCTAAAGTAAACAGTCTCACACTGGGCCTCATTTATCAATCTAATGTAGAAACGAGCGCTGATTCGAGCATACAAATAAACTTGCGACAGAGTTTACGTGTGATTCATAAAACATTCGTATGCCGTCAATCCCGTCGTACGAATAATCGCACGTTAATAAATTTGGCGGCTGAAAGCGATCGTCATTTAAATATCACGCCCCTGAAAAAACACCCCAGTTAGAAGCCTTGCCCCTGGAGTTTACAACACAGAGAAACGAAACCAGGCCAAAAAGAGGAAGTAAACTCATGAAAGAAAAAAATATTTTACTCTAACACACCCTTTAACCTTACATTTGCAAACAATGACATTCATTTATACCTATATTAAATACCAATAAATATAACAAAATATTTATAAATATTATAACCTATTTAGTTATCCTTAATCCACAACAAACCCTTTAAATTTAAAGGTATTACAGAACAAGAAGGAAAAATGAATAGCTAGCTATACAATTGTATATTAAACTATAAAGTAAAACACAAGTTAGACTAATGAATACAGAATACAAACGTCAAGCTAAAATGAATAAATGAGCAAAGCAAAACTAAACGGCATTGTCCTCTAAGCCTCACTCATCGACATCCAAATGTTTCCATTTTTTTTGCCATGTAACATTTGGTTGCTAAACTTATCCATAAACACGTCTTTGTACTTCACTTGTGTTCCAATATCCACGTAAAACATCCTTCACAAGCACAAAAATGTTTATTTTGGGGTTGCACGCTGATGCTACATTTTAAATAACTTTCAATTTTGGTTGACTGCATTTTAGTTTGATTATTGGCTAAAATGTTGTGTAGGCTATGTGCACGTGAGGCGCCTACGCGACAGTTACATTTAATAAAGTAAATATATAAAGAAAACACATAAAATGCATTAAGAGTGTCACAAAAAATATTTTTTTTTCTCCTTTTTTAAATCTGTTAATTAATTAAGAGAAGTACACTTTGTGTAGACCAGTGTTGGGGAAAGTTACTTTTTAAAAGTAATTGCATTACAATATTGCGTTACTCCCTAAAAAAGTAACTAATTAATGCGTTACATTACTTTTGAGTTACTTTTGTGTTACTTTTTAAATCTGGGCAGGGCTTGCTTGTTTGTTTTTAATATCAAAAAGGTTTGATTCTTAGGAAATGTAAAAGTCCTTTCACACCAAAATGAATTGAAGTGAATAAGCCTAAGGCTGAAGGAAAAGTAAATTCATGTCTGTACAGCAGAACTGTAGGAAGAAGAAGTTCAACACTCTTCAGCAATGAGAAGAAAAAAAAAGCACAAATGTTAGTTCATCTAAAGTAATTTTTGCTTATTAGTACACTGCAAAAAATAGAAAAGAGAAGTGTTTTAACTAGCTCTCTGATCCACAATGTCTCAATTAACCTTTCGTTCTGTGACCTTTGCAGCTGCTCCCAGAATGCCTCTCCATGCTGGTGCACAACTAAACACTATATAGGTATCTTCTTTGGAAGTATTTCTTTGGAAATTCTACATTATCCCAGGGGTGTGACAGCGGTTACACTTTACTTGAAGGGGTGTGCATAAGACTGACATGAAACCTTCATAATCGTGAATATGAAGGAGGTTGTATGCATGTTTATGACAATTGTCATTAAGTGTCATTCACTCAGTTATGTAGTTTTTAATGCAAAGATGATATTGTTTGAGATCTAGGGTAAGGGGTAAGGGTTGGGGTAGGGTTAGGTTAGGTTAAGGTTAAGTCAAATAATGTCATCTTTGCATTAAAAACTACATAACTGAGTGAATGACACTTAATGACAGTTGTTATAAACATGCATAAATCCTCCTTCATATTCATGACATATGTCATGTCCTGATTATGAAGGTGTCATGTCAGTCTTATGCACACCCCTTCAAGTAAAGTGTTACCGTGACAGCTTTCAAATACCACACTTTGTAAAGGTGCTCTGTTTAAAAAGATGGTTAATTTCAGGGTTCAGGATATATGCTAGAACACCCATGACTTCTTGGCCTCGCCAACTGCTAATGTTTCAAGGAATATTTTAGCGCACTTAAAATTATTGATTATGTTGTCATTTACTCAACCTTCAAGTCTCAGACTTGTGCTGCTCTTTTACAGAGAACAAAATAATACAATGACCAGAGCTTATAAAACTTCAAAAAGAGACATAAAATGCACTATTAAAAAAAGACGGAAATTGTTCTATTTCACACTCTTAGAAATAAAGGTACAAACGCTGTACCACTGGGGAAATATCCATGTTAGTACCTTAAAAGTACAAATTAGCACCTAACCTGCTCATATTAGTACCTAAAATGCACAAAAAACACGCCTATTTTAATATGGAAGCACAAATTTTATGCTGGTCGCTACGTAAGTCTGTGGCTTCAAAAGACTTGGAATATAACACACAATCAGTATGAACACTTCTATGATTTTTTTTCTTCCCTTTTTGGCACTTGATAGACTCTAGTCATTATATGCTTATTTGTCTGGAAATGAACACTGTGAACACATTTCAAAACATCTCTTTTTGCGTTCCACAGAAGAAAGAATGTCATGGTTTGGAACAACATTAGGCTGAGTCAGAATTTTCCAGCTATTTCTTTGGTACATAATCAAAAGGCTATTCTATATTCAGTCCAAGTGCTATGAGTCTGACAGAGCACGCATTTGTATTGACTCCGTACCCAAATCTATTGCCACATATGCAATGCTTATATACATATATAGAAATGTATATTTCAGGAAATCTTATGAGTGTGTTTTCACATGAATAGCCCTAGAAATGTTATTACCAAGTAATGAGTAATCTTGTATTTCTGTTTGCATTCGTGTTTGATGTGTGATATCACGCTTTTAACCTCTTATTGCACACACATCACAAGCTGTTTCTAAAAATAAACACTGTTATCATGCTGCAAACCCAGTGGTTGCTAGGGTAACTCAACTTGTTTTGTGTGGCATGGACCAGTGTTTTTCAAAAGCATTGAGTCTAGAAAGTCTGTTTGAATACACTCCAATATAATTTTTCTCATCAGTATTTTTGTCGTTTTTTTTTTTTGTAAAAAAAATCTATATCTAAACACTTAAAATAAAATGCTTTTACTAGAGATGCAAAATTTTGTAATATAAGCTATTAAGACTTGTCTTAAGAGAAAATACCTTGTTTTCTGTTGAGAAACTCTAGTGATACGTTCATGATACATTCTCTTAAAACATGTCTTATTTTACATATTTTTGTTCACCAAGTAAATTGACCTTATTTTAAAAGCCTTTAGATATTGTTACTGAAAAAAGGACAAAAATACTTACTGTATATACTGTTCTTATTAGAACATGATGTTTTCCTTCATTCTGTCCTACTCTGAAACGTTTCCCAAAAAGACCCTGTCATAATGCCTGCTCCAAAAAGGCAAACCTCTGAATGTCTGGGTGATCCTTGCAGCTTTCATTGTGTGCAGCATGCCATTCAATAGTCCCACCCATCCCATGATCCCCCACTTCTCTGCGCTTTCACTCCGGGTGCCGTTCACCCCTCCCCCAGCCCATAACTCCCCTCTTCCAAGAGCTAAAACTGGAAATCCTAAAAATAGAATGAAAGATCTTTCACTGAAAGAGAAAAAACACCTGAAGTCTGAAATAGCAGGAATAGTCTGTCAATATACTATTTATATTCGGAAACATAAGAACGAAGAGTCGCAATATGACTGATGCTCATGCAGTTTTCATTTGCGTTTGCATTTATGGAGTTAGAGTTGTGTATTGATGCTGCACAGTGTGGCTATTATGAGTTTTCAGTAGGGAGCTGAGAATGCCAGCACCTATGGAGCTTACCTTCTGTCACTACCATATCGGATGCATCTCTGCATGCCTGCTTATAGCCAAAACGATGATTGATTGGCCTTCTGTTCAAGGAAGAATATCTGCCTGAGGCCGATCTTATGTAAATGTTTTATTTGTTGCATAAGTCATGTGCTCATGAGGGTCTTGGGGCACATGTTTTAGCATATCATTTGCAGTTCATTACATAACCCTGTCACCCTAAATATTTATTATACAATTACAGATTTCAGGTGTTTTCTCACAATCTCTCACAAAAATTACAAACCATATAACACTCAAGGAAACTGCTGATTAGGGTTAACCCTAAACTTCAGCACACAGTCTTTTTGGACAGTGTGGTGTATGCTGAGATCAGACTCACAGTGTTCACCTATAGTGAATAATAAAAGAGAAAAATCCTGTAGATTTCTCAAGTAGATCAAAAAGCTATCTTCTACTAATTGCATTTTAATTCAAATGTATTTTCATTTAATTGCAATTCACATGCAATTAAGTGCCCAAAAAGGCAGACATACAAAGGTTTGATACAGGTCAAACATATATCTAGTGCAACAAGAATTACTGGAGTAAAATACAGCCCTTAAACTCCATCCTTGACACGCCTCACGCCATCCCACATCTATCTGATTTTCTTTCTTCAGATGAACACAAACGACGAGTTTTGGAAAAAAAATAATCCATCTCAGCATAAAATGCAAGTGTATGGGATATTCACAGATGAATTTTAATGAATGGGACAGTAACCTTTGCAACCCCTGTTGTTGAACCAAAGTCTTCCGAAGTAAAATGATAGGGATGTGTACGAAAACACAGACACACACACACACACACACACACACATATATATTTGTATATTTATATATGATACAATAAATAGTCTTTTGATTGTTGATTTAACTCAGAGTGTTTTTTTGGTCAATATTGATGTGTAATTATTTGCAAATAATTCGATAATTAATAATCACATCATGTTTAGATTAAAAATAATTCATTGACAGTCAGTGCTAATTGTTAATGCATATATCATTATAATACTTATTCACTCCCTTTTAAGAACATCATTAAACATTATTTACAATTAATTTATACAGTGTTCATTTAATCATTTTGGAAATTTTGTAAAACAGGATTCATTGTATTTAAATTCTCATCAATGATTTTATTTGCACTCAGTCTTGTACATTCACACAATAAACTATACAGATAGCTAACGGCTATACAAGGAGGGAAAAATTATTTAATACCCTGCAGATTTTGTACGTTTTCTCATTGACAAATAAATGATCAGTCTATAATTTTTAATGGTAGGCTTATTTTAACAATGAGAGACAGAGTAACAACAACAACAAAAAAATCCAGAACAATAATTTCAAAACAGTAATAAATTGTTTTGCATTTTAATGAATCAAATAAGTATTTTATCCCCTGGGACAGTCATGGCCACCTTCTACCTCTTTCCACCTTCAATACCGTGACTGAGATGCCCTTGAGCAAGGCACCGAACCCCCAGTTGCTCCCCGGGTGCTGGAGCAATGGCTGCCCACTGGGTGTTCACAGTGTGTGTGTTCACTTCTCACTGCTGTGTGTGTGCACTTGGATGGGTTAAATGCAGAGCACCAATTTCGAGTATGGGTGACCATACTTTGCCACACATCACGTCCTTTCCTTTCGTGACAATACATCATGACTTTCACTTTCACTTTTCAATCAGCAAGATTTCTGGCTCCCAGGTGTCTTTTATACAGGTAAAGAGCTGAGATTAGGAGCACTCTCTTAAAGGGCTCAATCAATCAGATTCCAAACTCTCCACCATGGCCAAGACCATAGAGCTGTCCAAGGATGTAAGGGACCAGATTGTAGACCTACACAAGGCTGGAATGTGCTACAAGACCATCGCCAAGCAGCTTGGTGAAAAGGTGACAACAGGTGCGATTATTCACAAATGGAAGAAACACAAAATAACTGTCAATCTCCCTCTGTCTGGGGCTCCATGCAAGATCTCACCTTGTGGAGTTTTAATGATCAGGAAAACGGTAAGGAATCACCCCAGAACTACACGAGAGGATCTTGTCAATGATCTCAAGGCAGTTGGGACAATAGTCACACAAACAGTTGGTAACACACTACGCTCAAGAAAGCACATGTACAGGCCCAATGAACATCTGAATGATTCAGAGGAGAACTGGGTGAAAGTGTTGAGGTCAGAGACCAAAATCTAGCTCTTTGGCATTAACTCAACTCGCCGTGTATGAAGGAGGAATGCTGCCTTTGCCCCCAAGAACACCATCTCCACCGCCAAAAATGGAGGTGGAAATATTATGCTTTGGGGGTGTTTTTCTGCTAAGGGGACAGGACAGCTGCACCGCATCAAAGGGACAATGGACAGGGCCATGTGAGGTCATGGCCAGGGCACTGAAACCTTGGAGAGAATCTGCAAAGACGAGTGGGAAAAACTCCCTCCTGAGATGTGTGCAAACCTGGTGACCAACTACAATAAAACATCTGAACTCTGTGATTGCCAACAAGGGTTTTGCCACCAAGTACTAAGTCATGTTTCACTCATTAAAATGCAAATCAGTTCCTAACTTTTTTTTTTAAATGCATTTTTCTGTATTTTTTTGTTGTTATTCTATCTTTCACTCTTCAAATAAACCTACCATTAAAATAATAGACTGGTAATTTCTTTGTCAGTGGGCAAACATACAAAATCAGCAGGGGGTCAAATAATTTTTTCCCTCAATCAGATTTCTGGTAAACTTTTGAAGCCAGAAATTTCCTGGATGAAAGTTGTTAACGAAGCTAAAATGTGTGTGCTTGATGCGTGAAAACAAACCTCACCCTATGTCATGCACAAGACAAACTAGACAGCGCTTCTTACACTAAAACTTGATTTAAGGTTTAGTACATTTATCAACATTCCTATATCACAGTACATATAAGCTCTGCATTACTCACCTTCAGCGGTGGCACAGGAAGGGGCTTATTTTCTTTGTCCAGAGAGATGTAGGTAAAAAAGGCTGTGACAGCCCTATATTTTCCCTTCTCAGTCTCCACCAATGGGTCAGCATCAACAAAAACTTCAATCTCCATTGACTTATTACTGGTGAAGGTCATTCGGCCAGAAACAGTAATGACACAGCCTGCAGGGACACATAATGTCAGGTATCATATCTACTGATCATTACATGATATCATATTCACTCAAGACAGACATCAATGTGTCTAATGAATTAAACCGATATTGAGCTGTTCTGTAATACAAAGTGTTACAGTAAACAGGTAAGCTTTTTGCACTAGAAATCTATATGCATTACTGTGTTCAAGTTCGTTGACGAAGACTATGTGACAGACTTTGTTGAGCTAGCAGGTATGCTTGATGATATTTTTTTGTGGTGGCCTATCTGAGTCAGCTCTCTCGTGCCTTTTCATGATCCTCACTGGAATCTGGAGTTTTACGTGGATCTGGCACTCCAACTGTGCAGCTCTCCTTTTACTGTGGGAATCGCAGAGGAGGAAAGCGATATTCCCATGGTAACCTCCATTCCAGAGTCTGCAAGCTTCCTGAGCCAAGCCAAGTCACGGCTGAGCTTCCTGATCCAAGTCAAGTCACGGCCGAGCTTCCTGAGCCAAGTCAAGTCACGGCTGATCTTCCTGGGTCAAGACCTCCTGTCCCGCCGTGGAGGCCTTCTGCTCCATCTGCTCCGCCCCTTGTGGTCCACGCCTTCTCCTGCTCTGCCGGCTCCACCCTGGCTCCCTGCTCTGCCGGTCCTGCCTCAGTCCCCAGGTTCTCTACCTCCTCATGGACCTGGCCCACCATCCCTTCCCCTGTTCCATCTTCATTCCACCACCCTTCTGGGCTGTGTCATTTTAGGAGCATCTGGAATCTGCTCCTTAAAGAGGGGGCTCTGTCATGTGTGCTTTGGACTGTCCTTGGACTCTTATGTTGAAGTGTGTTTCAGCTCTCACTTCCTGAGTTTAGTCCCTGTTTCCTTAGCCTATTCATCTGTTTCTATGACAATTGCCCACGCCGCCTTGTTATCTCATTTAGCGTGTCTGTGTGTATTTAGATGGCTTGGTTTTCACTTGTGTTGGCTGGTTGTTGTTTGATGGTTTCCTGAAATTTGCCTTGCTCTTGGCTCTCTCTATGAAGTTTAAGTTTTTGTCTTTTCTAAATTAAAGTGTATTCTCTATCTGCCTCATCCCTTCATTACAAAGGTGAAGAGAAATAAGCAATTTGTAAAAACATTGTTCTGTTTTTATTATTATTTTTATAGTTTTTTTTTTGTTTGTTTGTTTTTTGCGGCCTGACATGGCACCCAAGGAATCAAATAAAATAATTGTAGTCACAAGACCTGTGCCAAAAGCGATACCTGAAGATTCAATATGCATTTTCAGTTATTTGCCTGACGCTTTAATGAAAAGAGACTTGCAAAGTATTCAAGTTACAATATATACAAGTATACATTTGTCCACCAGTTGAGTTATATGTACCCTAGTAAGACTAGCTATGCTATTAATTTTGAGTGTGCGGGAAATCTATTTGAAAATATTAATTATTTTTGCAAATCTATTTTGTGCTGTTAGTTGCACAGACACTACACACTTCCTTTGGAATCTGATCTATGTTGTATTTTAAACAATGCTGGATGTGGGAGTTGCTGCCTAATATCTCTTTTCACTTTCAACCAGTTAAAGACCTTCCAATGACTATAATTGGATTAAAAGGCAGGTCATATGGGTTTGTGAAAAATATATATTTTTTGCAGTTTGTAACGTAGCTATCCTTCATTGTAAAGTCTGCAAATTTGTTAATCAAAATAGTACATTATACATAATGATATTGTCTTAAAACTTAGAGTCGACTCAGAATCGCCTTAACGAGTCATCATATTTTGGAATCTTCTGCCTGTTACCGATATACGTCACTGGGTATCGCATTAGCATTATCCCGCCTACCTGCGAAATACAAACAGTCTGACCTGCCCACAAACACTACCGCTAGTTAGTGTGTTTACATCATGTAGAGAAGAGACTGTGTTTTGCGTTGTGAAGTTTTCGTTTTATTGAAAGATTATGTGAAGAATGAGTGGTTAAAATATTTTTTTTCCACGATACCACAGCAATACAAAACAACCTTTTGTTGTGTGCTCATCATTTTACCGAGGACTGCTTCTCTTATCTTGGCTTTTATCTTTTTTGGCTTCTAATTTTCTTTATTTGGAATAACAAGCATCTCTGAACACAACTTGTTAGAGCGACTTGTTATGTGCACATTTTCAAGTGCTCAGATCTATTGGCATCTATTGTGTCAATATGTGATGTATATACTTAGTGGAGCTTTAGGTTTCCAGGTAAACTACAATATTACTGTCTTACTGAAATAGTTCTGATAATTCTCTGTGAAACCACTATTTCCTAAGAATGTGTTGATTAATGTAGACTGTTGTTGTTCTAATTACTTAGCTTAATAATAAAGGATGTAACTTAGACATATTTTGGCTTACAAACTGTGTTGTTTCATTAGGTAGTCACGTTAGCACTTGGCTAATGTATCCGCTATTATTGTTTTGTTATGTGTTTACAGTTTAGCAACCACTGGTGTAATGTATTGTGCATCTTATACATTTTAATTGTAAAACTTATAACTAATACACAATAAAGATAAAAAAGTTTCCAGTCCGCATGAAGAATGACAGAATTAATGAGGCTGCGTGCAGAAGGTTGTTGTGAGTGAGGGTGAGCATGTGTCACTTGCAGCCCCCTCCAAACAAACAATTATTGCTTGCAGCTTTCTATCTGACGACTTTGATTTGATCCGTCAAGGTTTTTTAAGAGCATCACTTACTCAATTCCATTTTTTTTTCTTTTCACTGACCCTCTGAGTGATGTGGCTTTAACACCACGCTATATTAAACACAGCCCAGGAATGGACAGACCTCATTATCCCCTATATACCACATACGCTTAATGGATTCTGAGAAAAAAGTATGCTTAAATGTACCTTTATGCATTTAATGGAGCCCTGAGGTAGATGGAGAATGGCTTAATAAGACCTCGGGACTCTGAATTGCTAGTTACAGTGTAGAAAAGTAGATTATGGCCATTTAAAAAGCATTCATGGCAATTTGTCGTTTAGAGCAAGGCTGGGAAAAAGAGGATGTTGAAACTGTTAGGTCCTGCCCTCTTTGATGTATACGTCTAATCTTTATTTCCATGGAAACAGAGCCTGAGGGCAGATATATTATTTTGTTCAATCGTTTCTTCACTGTCAGTTCACCTTTTAGGACAAATGAACAGTTGGCTTATAGAATACCAGACATATATAATCTATTAAAAATGTCTAGATTTTTAGTATTCAATGTTCCTATT
The DNA here is from genome assembly GCA_033026305.1 of Cirrhinus molitorella. NCBI lineage: Eukaryota > Metazoa > Chordata > Actinopteri > Cypriniformes > Cyprinidae > Cirrhinus > Cirrhinus molitorella. The sequence goes on along the minus strand of CM065125.1, from coordinate 30,999,493 downwards.
CTGCCCCCAAATCTCAAATTCCATCCTTTTTCATTAAAATAAAATAGCAGGATGAAATCTCTTGTGTGAAAAGAATTGTGAGCAAAATTATCATTTAGATTTTCTTATGTATTATATGTATGTTATATATAGCATTTTAAACTCAACAGTACTGGCCATAGCAAAGCTGGTCTGTGTTTATTCTCCTTAATAACCACCTAAAGTATGTTGATTTCTTACTTTCAAGACAAATTAAAATATAGAATTTGTCACTTTTTTGCTTAACAACAAAAATGAATAGTTTGCATTGAATTATGATTGTTTAACCAACAAGCTACATTGAGTTTGAGGAACTTCATAATTAGAATAAACAGCTGATTATATTGTTCATATAAAACCACTAAGTGCGAGAAATATCGAATAAAAGGGAATGAGGTACAGTTTTGAAGATCTAAAAAATTATAGGTATTTGTTAAATATATATATATATAAACTAATGCAAAAACCTTTTTTTGTTTGTTTGTTTTGTAATCAGCATAATAATAATAATAATAAATACCAAAATACTCATTATCCTCATCAGCAATTATAATTGTAGCTGATTAACCTGCTGATAAGCACAGAAATGTGTTCTGACATCCTCATCAGTGGATATAATCAACAGAGCATTTAGTTGTGCTAAAATTCAGCTACCAGAGGGAAAATCTGGGACTTTTAATTCCTTTACATGTCTTTACCAGAGAATGCAAAATGCTTGCATGTGGTCGTCTAAGTACAGAATTCCTGAGCTGCCTATGAATAGTCCCACTTATGACGTTTATAAAAGGGTGCCGGGAACGGTGTAAGACAAGTTTAAAGGATGCCACAAAGTTGACCTAACCATTACAGCCATTAAAGCCAGTAAACCATTAAAGTTTACGCTAACATGAGTTCACTGATTCCAGGAAGGGATGCTTATGTTTGAAATACAGCAACCAGGACATCTGGAAATAATCAACCCTGTACATCATCACAGACAGTCAACACGCTAATTCCCTTACACAGCATAAACAGAAAATCTTCATCCTATTCACACAAGCCACGCTTCCATCCAGCCACCAAGAAAACAAAAGAGAAAAAAACTCTAGGTAACACTTTCTATGAAGCCCCTAATTATAATACATTACGAAGGTATTTATAAGGCATTATAATGAGTGCATAATGCATTATAAAAAACATTATAATATGTTGTATCATCTCATGAATAATCATAACAACAATTATAATACATTATAATATTTACGTATTTGAGGTTATAACTTTTAGAATTAGGATTACTTATAACACACAATGGACACCATATTAAATCAACTTCATTTATAATGGACCATATCATATTACATTTATTTTTTACATTATATTATTTATTTTGATGGTCCCCTTAGTCTATTGACTATAAGCAACTTTGCAACTACATGTCAACTAACACTCCTTAGAGTATTAGTAGACTTAGGTTAAGGTTAGGCTAGGTAGAAGGTTCACCTAGTGGATGCAACGTGTTCATTGTGTTACAAATGATCACACTCTTAAAAGCTATAACCACAAATAAGTAAAAATTATAATACATTATAACTGTTCTTATGAATACTCATGAGATTATACAACATATTATAAAGTTTTTTATAATGCATTATGCATTCATTATAATGCCTTAAGCATACCCTTATAATGTATTATAAATACAGGCTTCATAGAAAGTGTTACCATTGTGGGTAACACCTTATTTTAAAGGTCTAATTCTCAATATTAACTAGTTGCTTATTAGCATGCATATTACTGTTTATTAGTACTTACAAAGCACATATTAATGTCTTATTCTGCATAACCATATTGGAGATCCTTTACTCCTATCCCATAAACTTAAAAACTAACTTACTATTAATCAGCAACAAATCAGGAGATTAATGAGGGAAAACTCCTAGTTAATAATGAATGTGGGTTTCCTAATTTAAAATGTTACTAAGTTGTTTTTGTAAAATGTTTGGTAATGTTTTTTGTAAGGTGGTTTTAAGCGTTTTAGAAAATTAATAGAAAAATAACACAATACCGTGAACTATTCTTTGAAACATGATGCAGTGCTACTAATAAACCATCAACATGTAAGATTGCATTTACTGCCAGGACTCCTGTAAGCATGCACCACAGGACTATACTCACTCCTGACAGTGTCTTTTTGACAATATTAACATTTACACAACCATTTCCTCTTCCAGATCCTACACAGAAAGTGTCAGATCATTGCTCTTTCCGACTGAATATTTGACTAGCCAGGCAGTTTTTAGTTTGGGATTATATCTTTGCCCTGCCAACTGCAGATGTTTTCAATATTGTTGCAATTCTGTTTGGTGACGCTGTTGATGTAGAAATGAACGCTTAAGAGTTACGACCCAACCAAAATAGCTGCCACTGAAATAAGACTGATAAAACTAAATCATTTAAAATCCTGAAAGCTTTACCAGGTTAATGTCAGAAAGACACAAATGGTTTTGATTATGTGCAAGGATTTAGAACACGCAAGCAATAATGTGCCTTTTGTATATTTACACACCTCTATAACAGAACATGGGTTTGCTGTCAACTCTCACAGAATTAGAACATGAAAATGTTTTAGAGTATGCAAACATGAATGAGTCAGATGAGTACTGAATGAATGGGGAAAGTTATAAGCATAATAATAATTGGAATTATTAATTCATTTTGCTCAGTCATTTAATATGAAAGAATAGTAAACTTCAAGGCTTCATGCATTCTGAAGGAGGCTGGGTCAAGCTCTCAGTTTATTATAGTGTAAGGATGAAAAGTCTCTGCTTTGGTGAAATTATGCATAGCCCAACCCTAAGTTTTTTATCTTTTATTATTAATATTATATATATATATATATACAGTGGGTACGGAAAGTATTCAGACGCCCTTATATTTTTCACTCTTTGTTATATTGCAGCCATTTGCTAAAATCATTTGCGTTCATTTTTTTTCCTCATTAATGTACACACAGCACCCCATATTGACAGAAAAACACAGAATTGTTGAAATTTTTGCAGATTTATTAAAAAAGAAAAACAGAAATATCACATGGTCCTAAGTATTCAGATCCTTTGCTGTGACACTCATATATTTAACTCAGGTGCTGTCCATTTCTTCTGATCATCCTTGAGATGGTTCTACACATTCGAGTCCAGCTGTGTTTGATTATACTAATTGGACTTGATTAGGAAAGCCACACACCTGTCTATATAAGACCTTACAGCTCACAGTGCATGTCAGAGCAAATGAGAATCATGAGGTCAAAGGAACTGCCTGAAGAGCTCAGAGACAGAATTGTGGCAAGGCACAGATCTGGCCAAGGTTACAAAAAATTTCTGCTGCACTTAAGGTTCCTAAGAGCACAGTGGCCTCCATAATCCTTCAATGGAAGACATTTGGGACGACCAGAACCCTTCCTAGAGCTGGCCGTCCGGCCAAACTGAGCTATCGGGGGAGAAGAGCCTTGGTGAGAGAGGTAAAGAAGAACCCAAAGATCACTGTGGCTGAGCTCCAGAGATGCAGTTGGGAGATGGGAGAAAGTTGTAGAAAGTCAACATCACTGCAGCCCTTCACCAGTTGGGGCTTTATGGCAGAGTGGCCCGACGGAAGCCTCTCCTCAGTGCAAGACACATGAAAGCCTGCATGGAGTTTGCTAAAAAACACTTGAAGGAAATAAGATTCTCTGGGCTGTCTAATATAGTCCCAACAGTGAAGCATGGTGGTGGCAGCATCATGCTGTGGGGGTGTTTTTCAGCTGCAGGGACAAGGACGACTGGTTGCAATCGAGGGAAAGATGAATGCGGCCAAGTACAGGGATATCCTGGACGAAAACCTTCTCCAGAGTGCTCAGGACCTCAGACTGGGCCGAAGGTTCACCTTCCAACAAGACAATGACCCTAAGCACACAGCTAAAATAACGAAGGAGTGGCTTCACAACAACTCCGTGACTGTTCTTGAATGGCCCAGCCAGAGCCCTGACTTAAACCCAATTGAGCATCTCTGGAGAGACCTGAAATGACCAGAATGGCAGAGGATCCCCAAATCCAGGTGTGAAAAACTTGTTGCATCTTTCCCAAAAAGACTCATGGCTGTATTAGATCAAAAGGGTGCTTCTACTAAATACTGAGCAAAGGGTCTGAATACTTAGGACCATGTGATATTTCAGTTTTTCTTTTTTAATAAATCTGCAAAAATGTCAACAATTCTGTGTTTTTCTGTCAATATGGGGTGCTGTGTATACATTAATGAGGAAAAAAATGAACTTAAATGATTTTAGCAAATGGCTGCAATATAACAAAGAGTGAAAAATTTAAGGGGGTCTGAATACTTTCCGTACCCACTGTATATATATATATATATATATATATATATACACATATATACAGGTATGTGCCAAAAAATTAGAATATCGAGGAAAGACCATTTATTTCAATAATTTGTTTCTAAAACTGAAACTTGTATCTTATATTAGTTCACTACACACAAAGTGAAATATTTCAAGCCTTTATTTGTTTCAATTTTGATGATTATGGATTAAAGACAAAAATAACCCAAATCCATTTCATGTGACCAATAAAAAAATGATCTTAAACACATGTTGGCCTTCTGAAAAGTGTGTTTATGTACTGTATTATGTCCTCAGTACTTTGTTGGGCCTCCTTTTGCACTAATTACAGCATCAAGGCGGTGTGGCATGGAGGAGATCAGCCTTTGACACAGTTGAGGTGTTATGGTAGATTCCCTGTTCCCTCATCTTCCTCTTGACAATGCCCCATAGATTTTCAATGGGGTTTAAGTCTGGCGAGTTTGCCGGCCAATCAAGTAAAGTTATTCCCTGGCTATTAAACTAGGTACTGGTAGTTTTGGCTTTGTGGGCAGGTGCCAAATCCTGCTGGAAAATAAAATCATCCTCTCCAAAAAGCTTGTCGGCAGCGGGAAGCTAAAGTTTCCTGGTAGACAGCTGCATTGACTGTGGACTTGATAAAAGACAGTGGACCCACACCAGCAGATGACATGGCTCCCCAAACCATCACTGACTGTGGAAACTTCACACTGGACTTTAAGCAGCTTGACTTTTGTGCCTCTCTGGTCTTCCTCCAGACTCTGGGACCTTGATTTCCAAATGAAACCACTGGGCAACAGACCAGTACTTTTTTTCCTTAGCCCTTTTTTTTTTTTTTTTTTTTACAAAGCTGTCTTTGCAAACCCTATGTTTGCCAAACAACAGTAATATTAAGTCATACGTCATGTATGCAATTTTCCACACTACAACTATTTATAACCCAGGCTACTTAAAGCATGTCCACAGTCTATCTTTAACCCATTAAAACTGAGCATGATTTTTTGGAAATGACATGAAGCAAGTTTAGCTTTCCTTTATTGGGATCATAAAGGAAATCAGATGTCTGTGAGATTTTTGTGAGAATCAGAAACCATGTACCAACAATATTTTGCATGTTACAATGAGAAAAATATGTGTATGTATTTTTTTTTAATTACCTTTCTTGATCTTACGATGGAAGTTAATGGCATCCACAGATGCTGTCACAATGTTGGTCTTGCAATGACGAGCAGCAACAATCCCTGCCACCTCATCCATCAGCTTCATGGTCACACCTGAGGACAAAAGATATCAGGGGAATTTACAATCTCATTTACAATCAGAACCATTAGAGTAAAAACCATTTCTGCTGAAAGAAAATGCAAAGACACTTGTGATAATAAGAGTCGTGATCTCCTGCTGACAGCGCATACATAACCAGAATCCACTGCATACACATGTGCAGTAACCATCCAATGATCTCGCAATAAAAAGGCAAATTACTTTAATGTTCAACAGGAAAAACACTAAATTTTCTTCTCACTTAAATTATTCCTTTGACCCTTGAATAGCCCTGTTGTCATGACAAGAGCTCAGTGTCAGGCTGGATGGCTGATGCTTAACTGATATCCACTGCTATGAGTGTTGCAGTGACATTTAAATGTGTGAAATGCTATCATTTAAAGCCAAAAGAGAACCAACAGCATAGTATCTCCAAAAAAAGCAGCAGGGACATAAAAGCTAATGCAAGCTAATAGTCGAGAGTCCATTTCATTATCATCCCTCATTATCAGCGCTGTTTTGGCTGTAATGGCATTCCTAACTTCATACTAAATATACTCATTTGGCAGTGAAATGCAAAACCTGATGTTATATGACAGAAAATTACATTAAAGCAAAAATGATGCAGTATGATTACTGCTTAGTAAGCACTGTAACAGTTATGCTATAAATTGCACAGTGACAAAGTTCAGTGCTTTATGAATTATACATGTCTCTGGGCAGAACAGGTCAGTCTCAGGAGAATCAGACCACTTGTTCTGAATCACAATATCTGTATGACTTGGAAATTTCCCTATTTCTCAGTCCAAACCCATTACAATAGGTTTGTGTGAGGAACATAGATTCTTTCATAATTATCCCATTAGCCAAAGCTCTGAAAATTATTTTGGGTTGCATTCAGATTCAAAAATGGCATGTCAAGTCACCATGGCCCCTTTGATGATATTGAGAGCTGCAATGAAGTAAATAAATGCCAGAATGTTCTCTTTTGGGTGAACTCTTGCCTTGAAATCAATGATGTGGCTTGCACTGAATATACTATATATAGGTTTTTACATATGTTGCTTTAATTTTAAAGTTTTTTAAGGAATTACATAACATTGATCAGCATGTACTTGAAATGCAGCAAGTAATAACAAATAGCATTTGATCCATGCAAATTTAAACTTTTAATTAAAATGCTAATTAAAAATAAAATCTGTAATTCATGCCATGTCTAACATTCATGAAATTCTTGTCCAAGGCACACTGTGTCATAACAAAACCTGCCATACATAAACATAACATTATCTGATATCAATTTCACTTGCCACAATGAATAGATTTTTCTTTGCAGATTGTGAGACTGTATTTCCTCTGTATGCATGGAAACAGACTGTATGTGATATAAGGCCCTTAATGACCATTTCTATTGTTCCAGTTCCTGAGGTATAAAGGGGTCACACCATGGAAAACATTATTTCTCTTGTTCTTTAAAAAAAGAAAAAGAAAGAAAAAAAAGTTTGGTGTACAATGTAGACATGCTGTAGCATTAGGAATGTGACATCACAACCACAACCAACAGATGATGAAAGAGTCACTTATTATTATTATTATTATTATTATTATTAATGTTATTATTGTTATCATTATTATTATAGTGTAACCAATTACATTGTAATAGTGATGAATTGAGACATGCTAAACATAAAATGTATCAAAGAATGTGACTTAAGTAACTTGTTAAGTGTATATCAAGGGAACACAGCGCACAAATGACATTCCAATATTTCCTTAGAATGACCATAAGCATATACTGTAGAAAACTGTGAGAGAGTTAGGTATTGGAGAAACCTTAAAAGTGGGTGATTCATTTAACAAGAGGGTCAGCAGATAGCACGGATATAGAACAGAATGACACTCCCAGGAATATTTCTAGACCAAGATGACTTGCAATTCACAGTGCCAATGCATGTTTTGTAAGCTCCCCTGACACCAAACAGGCAGAGACTTGACTACTCTGGATCACTGTATGAACTGGTTTTAGCGATGAACCCTGGGGACTCTCATCTCCAAGTGAGATTCCCTCAATTTACACATGGTACTGAAAGTGCACTCCACCCTCAAAAACTCTCTCTTGACAATTTGTGGCAAAGCTTCTTCACAAATCTCAGCTAGTGTGAAAGCGTCATCTCTGGATATGCAGTGGTGTAAACATATGGGAGAAGCATGAAATGACTATTGAGGTTTTGCACAAGTGTCATAAAGAGGCCATTTTGAAGGATATGAGTTTTATCAGGCAAGAGGCTCCTTCTGCAAGCTTTCGCACCTGATCCTGTGTGGTTCAACATTATCAGTCTTGTCTATCCTCAGTTGCAAAATATTCATGTTTTTTTTTTTTTTAATCTACAGTGGATATGAAGTCTACATTCCCCTGTTAATATTGCTTTTATGATATGTAAAAAATGAATCCAAGTAAAATAAATGTAGATCTTTTACCACATTTAATGTAATACAGAAATCAACAAAATTCATGCAATAAACATTTTTTTTTTTTTTTTTTTTTTACTAATTTTCAGTATTAACTAACTATTAACTATGACTTTCCTATGAAGGTAGTTGGTACTTTTAGCTATGGGGTAGGATTAAGGAATCTAAATATGGTCATGCAAAATAAAGCATTAATATGTGCTTTATAAGTAGGGTACAACGGGGATAAATGCACACCCTAAGAAAAAAAATGCTTTTCACTTCACTCAAAGTGTATCATTGTAGAAAAACAAATATGTTTGTATGGTAACACTTTAGAATAGGGAACACTTATTCACTATTCATTATTCATTGTTCACTATTTATTCACACTTATTCACTCAATGAATTCCTAATTTGCTCCTTATTAATAGTTAGTTAGGTAGTTGTCAAATGTAGGTATTGGGTAGGATTAGGGATGTAGAATAATGCATTAATATGTACTTATATTCTAGTAATATGCATGCTAATAAGCAACTAGTTAAGAGATCATAAAATGAAGTGTTACTGTTTGTATTAAACATTAATGGAGCAACAGATTTTGTGTGAAAACAAAACATAAATCAGTCGTTTATTTTGTTTCAAATTCACGGGGTAAAAGGCTCTCCAGCATGGGGCAAAAGGCACATAGTATTGATACAAATACTTTAGCTAAATTATTATTATTCTTTTTTAAATAATGTCCAAGTTAATACTTGTTCAAAACAATCACTTTAGCAAAGTTTGTACTATTTTCTGCTCATTTTGATAAATTAATTTTTGTTCAGTAAATATACTGTCATTAAAATGTTATTATAAAACATATATTTTAAAATACAGAAATAAAATTATTTTAAAATGTAAAGATTCTGAAAGCATTAAAGGAGATCCTATACTAATTTAATAGTAACAACAAATTGATTTTATTATATGATATGATTAATTATTTTTTTTTCTAAACATGGTGATTATCTCTAAGATGGACACCCAACATAATATATGATATTTACCATCTAAATCTAACAACGTCATGTCAACAAATGGAAAAGTCATCTTTCTATTAATTATCATTTAATACTATACTTATAGTAATAAATATATTATCATATTATACTATACTTTTACATATACTTTCATTATCTAAAAACTGTAGCTTAAATCATTAAGAAGACCTTTGTCTCAAGATATATTCAAGATCAAGGATCAGCCAAATTTTCATATGTATCTTGAAAAGCCGATGTTTTGGAAAGTGCTACACTCCATTTTTATGCCATCTCGTGGTTTAGAGAAAAATTATTTCAAAGGCGCCTTTAGCCCAGTTGTACCTGTAACATATGGGCGAGTCAGGTTGGATCCATACGCAACTTTATTAGTCAAACTCATGGTCAAACAGGCAGAGTCGAGACACAGCAAACGGTACAGCACAGAAAGTCCAAAGAATAGTAAAGTCCAAGCAATTGGGTCAAGGCAGGCAGCTAGCAACAAACGTAAATTCAGGGAACAAGCGAGGGTCAGAAGGTGGGCGGAGAGCAATCAGAAACCAGGAAACAACAGAGTCGACAAAGGGAAAACAAACCAGGGAATAAATGCTCGGAAATTGAAACCACAAGGAAATACAATACTTCGCGATCTGTACAGGGTGTGAAGGGCTTTTATAGAGTGTGTAATGATGTGTAATGGCTGCCAGGTGTGTGTAAGCAAGATGGCCGACAGGTGTGTGGGTGAAAGGTGTAGGGTATGGACCAATCAGACAATGGTTCATTAGATTTAACCAAATCAGTAGTTTATTGAATTAACAAAGAAGCAGACTTCCCCTCACCCAACCCAACCGTGGGTGACACAAAGTCTCAAGATAGGCCTGGTTACCATGGCAGCCAGGACGCTTCTGGCAGACCAAATGGGTGTTACGATCTAAAAGAATGTGGGGAGACGCTCTCCCCCATCCTGACCTAAAGCAAATGCATTCCTTCACTGAAAGTGACTTTTTTTTTGTTAATTCTTAGACAACCTTCTTGTGAACACACATGACACACATGTTCCCATATATCAGTGTGTGTATATTACGACTGTCCATGTCCTTTGTATTTCCTATTTTATAACTGTTTTATGCTTGTGTTATGATAGAATGTTATATAGTGTAGCCACATACAGTATATGCCATGTTTGGTCTCTTTCAACTCGTAGTTTGATTACCTAAAAGATGTTTTTTGTTATTTGTTGTTACATGTGCAACATATTAGTGTTCTAGGAATCCTTAGTAGTATTTGCATCAACATGTCACATATGCAAAATACTTTGGATCCAGACAAAGACCATTAACTTTCCCTCCAAAAGATACAGGACCCCATTGGCTCTCTGAACTTCTAGAGGTGTGACCAACTCTAGAAGATAAAAGGTTCACACCAGCCACATTTAATTTCTTCCATCTTCAGTCCTCAGTTCTTCTCAGTTTTGGTGCTTTTCACCCTCTTCACACGCGTCTCAACTTCTGGTTGCCAAGTCCTAGCGCCGGCAGGACTTGAGTATGATCCGTCAGGGGTTCTTTTCAGAACCCAAGAAGATGATGAACTAAGAACTCTCCTGGACCTTTTAAGCTTGTGCCAGGCCGTGCGGCCTTGTCTTTTCCATTCTCCAAGGATCATCAGATTTCGGCTGAGTCTCTCTCTCTCTCAGCCCTTTTGTTCTTGTTCACGTCACTGGGAGGAAACTCCCAATCACCACAGAGTCAGGACATCTTGGAGGACACTCTTCAAACCAGAAGGAAGTGATCGCAAATCCAAACCTTGAAACCATCAAGACCTTCATACGTACTGCATCAGGACACGCGTCCACAACCAAGGCAATGCAAGTATCGTACATTTAACTAAACAAACAGAGGTTTAGTATGAGCTATAGACCCATTGAAAAATGGCACAGATGGTTTTCACAGGTTAAATGACTCTTTTCATAGCTTCATTTTCTTTGCTTCTCGAATGCCTTCTCACTTGCCCTTCCCCCTGTATGAATGACTGTATGTTTGTTTGTTTGTTTAGAATAGTTATGTGTTTAGCCCTTAGTTAATAAAATTCTTGTGCACAAATTACATGAGTTTCTGATTCTGCCTTGCAAAAGTAATGTCACTTTACGAGAGACTCTCTCCAGGGCGGATCAGGTGGAGGGTGGGTGGAGCTGGCGAGTCAGACGCCCTCCAGGGCAGATCAGGCAAATCGGACGCCTTCCAGGGTGGATCAGGCAGAGCAGACCCCCCACAGGACCCCCCACAGGCCGGAGCCGGCGAGTCAGACGCCCTCCAGGGTGGATCAGGCGGAGCAGACGCCCTCCAGGGCGTATCAGGCGAATCGGATGCCCTCCAGGGCGGATCAGACAGGACAGGAACCCTCCACGGCGGCACGGATGCCCCGCCAGGGTGAAGCAGACGGGACTGGAACCCTCCAGGGCGGCACAGAAGCCCCCCAGGGCGGGGCAGACAGGACAGAAACCCTCCAGGGTGGCACGGAAGCCCCCCAGGGCGAAGCAGACAGGACAGGAGCCCTCCAGGGCGGAGCAGACAGGACAGGAGCCCTCCAGGGCGGAGCGGAATCCCCCCAGGGCGGAGCAGACAGGACAGGAGCCCTCCAGGGCGGAGCGGAATCCCCCCAGGGTGGGGCAGACAGGACAGGAAACCCTCCAGGGCGGCACGGAAGCCCCCCAGGGCGGAGCAGACAGGACAGGAGCCCTCCAGGGCGGAGCGGAAGCCCCCCAGGGCGGAGCAGACAGGACAGGAGCCCTCCAGGGCGGAGCGGAATCCCCCCAGGGCGGAGCAGACAGGACGGGAACCCTCCAGGGTGGCATGGAAACCCCCCAGGGTGGAATAGGCAAGGCGGGAGCCCTCCGGGGCGGATCTGACGGGACAGGAACCCCCCAGGGCGGAACAGACAGACCTGGAACACAGAACATAGACAAACCAACACAGAGAGAGAGAGAGGGCTCAGAGCCCGAGTTCTTGGCCTGGTCAAGCTGGGCCCCCAGCTTACAGAAGACCTCAACGGCCAAATCGGAACCGGGTGAGGGCTCTTTGGGGTGGCGTGGGTTGCTGGGCGCTACCTCCGTGCAAGGAGCAGGTGCAGCACTGCCGACAACGACCCCCCCACCCCCGTAACCCATGAGGAGGCCAAAGAAGGCTGCGCTGCCCCCAGGGGTTCCGCAGGATGAGCTGCCACCCCTGGGGACTCAGTGGAGGTGTACGTGGCCCAAACAACCCACAACGCAACACCCATGAGGAGTGTGGCTTCTGAGAGAGCCAGCTCAGAGACAGTGGCTATGTTGTGACAGGGATCAGACGGAGCTGCTGCAATGGAGCTTGACTTGGGGGGAGCAGCTGCGTTGAGGCTTGACTTGGGAGGAGCAGCTGCTACGAGGCTTGACTCAGGAGGCGGAGCAGCTGTGACGGGGCTTGACTCAGGAGGTGGGGCAGCTGCGGCGGGGCTTGATTCAGGAGGCGGAGCAGCTGCGATGGGGCTTAACTCAGGGACAGAGCAGCTGCGAAGATGCTTGACTCAGAGGAAGGAGCAGCTGTGACAACGACACTTGACTCAGGAGTGACAGCTGTGACATCACTTGACTCTGGGGGAACAGCTGCTACATCACTTGACTCTGGAGGAACAGCTGTGACTTGACTTGGCTTTGAGGGAACTGCTGTGACTTTACTTGACTCTGGAGGAACAGCTGTGACTTGACTTGGCTTTGAGGGAACTGCTGTGACTTTACTTGGCTCTGGAGAAACAGCTGTAACTTGACTTGGGTCTAAAGGAACAGTTGTGACTTGACTCGGCTTGAGTGCGGCTGCTGTGACTTGACTTGACTTGAGTACAGCTGTACCTTGACTTGACTTGGGAATGACAGCTGCAACTGTACCTGACTCGGAATAGGCAGCTGTATCTTGACTTGACACGGGGACGACAGGTGAACCTTGACCTGACTCGGGGACGACAACTGTATCTTGAATTGACTTGGGACAGTCAGCCGTGTCTGGACTTGAGTCTGGGTGTGTTGTATTAGCTTGACTTTACTTAGCAGCGGCCATAGTGAATTTATTTGACAGAGGAACGACAGCGGCAACTTGACCTGAAGCGGGTTCGACAGCTGTAACTTGACTTGACTCGGGAACGGCGGCCCTGACAGGTGCTGACTCTGGTGCGGCGGCCATGACAGGTGCTGACTCTGGTGCGGCGGCCATGACAGGTGCTGACTCTGGAAGGGCGGCCATTTTGTCACTAGACGGCTGTGCAGGCTTGGCATTAGCGAGCGTTGACTTGGCCGCGCGAGCTGTCAGCAGCGGTGGGTCTTCCATACTAGATATCAGTTTATGAGGGGAACGGGAGGTGAGAGAGAGCACCACTGAAGTTGCCACACTGTGACTGCGTTCTGGTCTGGCAGCCTCCTTGTGTGCTCGCTTTGTGGTACCCATGACGGGCATTGAGCTCTCAAAACCATACATTAGAGCAAAGTTCATTAAGCGCACAAGGGAAGTGCGTGGACCCTCAGATCGAACCCTCGATTTTAGTTGGTTAAGTCCATAAGTGAATAAGTCCATAAAGTAATTTTCGTCATGAAACGGTACCTGTGACGACAGCTGGCCGAACTGGAAAACATAGTCCGCAATGGTAAGGTCTCCCTGCCGCAGATTAAGCAGACGATCCACTGGGTCCATGGTTGAAACAGAGTCGCTGGATCCGGGTAGGGCGAAGTATTCTGTAACATGTGGGCGAGTCAGGTTGGATCCATACGCGACTTTATTAGTCAAACTCATGGTCAAACAGGTGGGGTCGAGACACAGCAAACGGTACAGCACAGAAAGTCCAAAGAATAGTAAAGTCCAAGCAATTGGGTCGAGGTAGGCAGCTAGCAACAAACGTAAATCCAGGGAACAAGCGAGGGTCAGAAGGTGGGCGGAGAGCAATCAGAAACCAGGAAACAACAGAGTCGACAAAGGGAAAACAAACCAGGGAATAAATGCTCGGAAATTGAAACCACAAGTAAAATCCAATACTTCGCGATCTGTACAGGGTGTGAAGGGCTTTTATAGAGTGAGTAATGATGTGTAATGGCTGCCAGGTGTGTTGTAAGCAAGATGGCCGACAGGTGTGTGGGTGAAAGGTGACAGGAAGTCCATGAGAACGGGGTTATGGGAAATGGAGTGTGTGGGTAAGTTCAGAGTCTCAGTGAAGGCTCTCTCTAATGGAGAGAGGAGGGAGCCGCAGCGGCACTATTTGTGACAGTACCCTACTAATAAAGAGCAGATTTGCTAGTAACATGCATGCTAATAACCAACTAGTTAATACTGGTCTGGTTTCATAAGTGTGCACACCCTTGTATAATGGGGCATGTTCATCTGTTTAGTATTAACTAACCACATTCAAATTCATACTGAAAAGTAATTATAATTCTCTAGTCATCATTTAAGTAATGCTAAAGCTAATTTTATTTTTCTTTGTGTTGTTAATAACTGTTACTTGCATTTTGTTGTTTTAATGTTGCATTAAAGGTGGAAAAAAGATCTGATGTGCTTTTTCTTGGATTAATTTCTTAAAAAGCTGTTTTAACTGGTGTGTAGTCTATTGTATAATCATAAGTAGGGATGGGTACCGAAACCTGGTAATAAATCGGCCCCGGTGCTAAATTCTGAAAGACCAGAGTATAAGCTATAGAGTATAAGCTCTGACGTTAACGGTTCTGCTATTGGTACTGGAGAAATTACGAAAATACACATACATTTATTATTGCTATATATACATTATCTTGTTTGAAAGTGCACAGGAATGGAAGTCAAATCATTGACTTCCCACCCGTGAACTCATACTAGATCGATGTACTCCCAGTTCCGAGCTCTGACGTCACATAGCCCGCGAACCAACTATGGCAGCCCCTATGGATGTATTTCCAAATATACAAATAACGTAAAATGGTAAATAACGTAAAAAGGTGACTTACGAGCTCAAAAACCTGCCTGGAATGCAGCATAATATTAGGACATTTGTCTATGATGCATTTTTACTATTCGCAATTCAGAAGAGAGATCACGCTCATGCCGAGGAGCTACAGAGTGCACAATAATAAAGCCCTGTTTAACTATGATGATAGAGGACAAACATTCACTAAACTAAACAATCAATCTTCCACTTACACTTTAGGACTGGCTGTGATATTAAGTCAATTTTATTGTTTGATTTCGATGTAGACTTCCAAGGAACACAAAAAAAGAAGTTATGAGGTAAAACAATTCTTTCAACTTCTTTACCTTCACAGCGGTGCACATCCGTTCCTCCATAAAACCCAAACTTCACATTAGAATCAGCACAATCAGTGACTGTTTCAAAATGAAGTCTTTAATGTTGTTAAATTGCGGGACATGTTTGATAAAACGTAGAATCATAATAATCCGTGCAAAAGATGCTGTTCCCAAGCTTCACGCTCCAAACTAGACAAGAAATGTACACTTTGCGATTTGCGTGCGCGTCCAAATGATCAAATACAAACACAAATATGTCAAAGTGGCCGGTTCACTTAAACATATGCTGCGTCCCAATTCGCATACTATCCGTCCTAAATAGTATTCGAAAATATAATTAATATGTCCCAAATCGTAGTATGCTTAAAAAAGTATTCCAAAGATTCCCGGATGGTCTACTACTTCTGGTTAGAATTCGAAGTGCAGATTGATCCACACTCTAACGGCTAATATTGCCCACAACACACTGCGCGGTGGACGAGAATTTGAATAGAACTACAAATGCGTATAAAAAGTGTTAAAAAAAACTACAATCAAGGCGAATATGTGCAACCGACGGACAGGTAGAGAAAGGGATTTGAGTGATAAATAATCAGTGTCTAACCTGATGAAAAAGTATGTATTTAATGTTATTCGCATTATATTTCATCTACAGCAACATTGTGAACTTTTATAATGATACGTTTGGTCATTACCTTTTAAATTCTTCACAAAAAGAGTACATACTCTTAGGACATAGTATAAGTTGGCGAATTGGGATGCAGCAACAGTTTATGTCTTGAACGTGAACAGCTGTAAGAAAATCAGATCATCGCGTTCAGTTGCTGATGCTCGGGAATGCGTGCAATGGCTTTCGCATGCGTGCTATTTTTCCGATTCTACTTACACTTTCGAAAGTGAGGGGAGAGGATGGAAAGGGGGCACGGCCGTATTAAAACATGGGATGAAATACTGAAATAGAATGAGTGAGTTTGGTAAATCGTAAATTAGCTGTCATCATCAAAGCTCATGCAGCCAGCCGCACTGGAGAAACTGCCATGACCCGCATCTGCTCGCAAATCACTCTTGCAGTAGTCTGCATTGATGGCATAGGCTAGCTACACTGCTTCATGTCAGATGCTGACTGATCTGCGCAAATGGAGCACAAATTTATGCACTCTGCAGACAGTGCGCCCATGCTCCTCCCAAAAAATGATCTATTAATGGTTTAAATAAATTTCGTTAAGAAAACTGAGGGGGTACAAATTTATTTGTCAGTTTGTTTTACTTTGTTTCTTTGTTTATGTTCTTACTGCATCTTATAAAACACAAAAAATGCCTGCACACTGGTGCAATTTTCAAATTGACATTTTATATTCATTTCATTAAATAATATTTATTTTACAGAATATGAAGCAATGTTAATTAAGCTCTTAATTTGTGTATATATATTAATTTGTATATATACATATACAAAAAAGTACTGATAAGAATACCGTTAAAGTACCAAATTGATAAGCCGTATCTGTAATACCGTTAAAACCCTCTCGAGGGAACATCGAACTGCGTCCTCTAGGGGGCGCTAGGGGAACGATATACCCACGCTGCCATGCTGAGGGGAGTGCATACTAAGTAAGGCGAGCACTAAGTACCAATTCACTTAACTTAAGAGAATTGCCCCCAGACGTTTAGTGACGGCTGTCAGTGACATTATCCCCTTCGGCCAGAGGCCTGAGCTGTTACCCAACTTACCTGTAAAGGGTCAGGGGAGGACCCAGGGTAGAGCTCAGCTTTGGAATCAAGAAGACTCCTTCAAGGGGATACGGCAAGTGCCCAGGAAGTCTAGGTTTGCCCGTCATGCAGGAGCTATCACTGGTTCTGTAAGGGACTGTTCCCTCAGGAACCGATCTACAGAGCACGTAGCAGCATCCTGTTCAAGGAAACATAGGTGGATTAGTTCTAGGAGTGTCTCAACAGGTCCTAGGTAGCAACTGCCCAATAGGTATCAAAGAGGATACATAATCGGAGCAGGGCCCAAGGTGACCGGGGCACAACCGACTCTAAACATGGGAACGAAGAGAGCGCGTAACCCATACCATACAGGATTTAAGAAAAGTGCCCAGAGACTTGCGTGTGCACTTACCACTATGTGGATTTTAGAAAAGTGCCCATAGACCTGCGTGGGCACTTACCACTCATGTGGATTTTAGAAAGTGCCCAGAGATGAACGTGAGCACTTACCATAACATGGATTTCAAAAGTGGTGTGCCAGAGAGGTCACACTCAATAAGGCTCCTGCTCAGTGAGAACAGGCAACCCGCGAGTTGCCAGTCACATGAAAGCAATAGGAGCTAATACTAGGGCAGAGAAAGAGGAGATGGTTAGGAACAGGTTCCTAACTCCTGAGAGACAGGGGGAACACCTGAACCGTCAAGGATGGCTCTTGAGAAACCTCTCCGCAGAGAGGGGCGTGAAGCCATGCCCTACCAAAGAGGCCTGAAATGGATCAAACATCCTACTTGATGTGACTGCATAGAGGCAGCTCCTCCTGCCCTCAGGCTGTAGGGGATAAAGATCCAAGGGACATTAGCTACAACCCATACCAATGTGGATTATGCTTTCTGTCTCGACAGAAGCATGGGCCCTGACTAGACCAGGCCGAAGACTGCAAGCAGAAACCTGGGAAGATATTGCTCCTCGGAGCTAATACTTCAGAAGGGGTATCCGCAGAAAAACCCCCCTCACAGTCAGACCCACTCCGCAAAGGGGGGATAGCTAGAACGGGAAGCCCCTCAGGGCAGGCCTAGTGATGAGCCTCTAAAGCAGGGAGATATCAGGGAGGCATTCTGTGAAGAAAATATACAGAGCGCTTACCTGGAGGAAGGACTACAAGCCCTAAGATACCATACTGTAGGAGGGGACCTGGAAGTCAGAAGGTCCATGGGAAGTATGGCCGGCAAGAGCGGATCCAAGTAGACGAGCACGGCGTAACCTTAGTCAATAGACCAGAGGGGGGGCACTCGTAGAGGACCTATTCTGAAAGAAACAGTATAGGATTAGCACTTGGATATATACAAAAAGAGATATACTCATCCAAGAGAGGTTGTAGTCATGTATCAGGGCGCTAGCAACCATGGAGGTATCTCCCGAGGTTAGTCGCAGCCGCCGGCGAGGTTCTATCCCTGAAACATAGGAAAAACACGACAACAGCCATACATATACAACATAGGTGATTCTTACGCATAACTTCAGTAAGAAGTCTAATTTCAGACCATCAGTAAAGGTAGCCTCTAAACCATAGAAGCTATCAAAACATCATAGGTCCGATGAAGCGCGCAAGAAACTCTCACCTAACCTCAGTTAAGTGGTGATATGTAAAAGAGGGAAGGTAAGGGCAGATGTTAAAAACCCCTCTGAGGGAAGGGAGTAGATGTTTTAAGATTTACTTTGATCCAGACGAGAACGTTGCCTCGTCTGAATCACTTCCCTCAGATCTGGTCTACCTCCCCTCGACCCGCGCCCTTTCCTAGACCCACCCGTAGGTGGAGGAGGAGCGACACTAGTCTTCTGTGCCCGTCTTTGTTCCTCAGAACGAGATGGGCCAGGACCCCCATGCTGTTCTGGCTCAGATCTGGACCTTCGAGGAATGAAGGTTTTAAAGGCCGCTGAGCGCGTCTTTGCCTCCCTAAACTTCTCGACCACCGTCTCAACGGAGGCACCGAAAAGCTCTGAAGGCGAAACCGGCGCATCAAGAAGAAAGCCCCTTTCTTTCTTCCCAGTGTCAGCCAGGTTTACCCACAGATGTCTCTCCGTGACCACCATGGCCCCCATAGACCTACCCATGGAGGTGGCAGCCTGCCTGGTGGCACGGAGAGCCAGATCTGTGGTGCGACGCAACTCAGCAACCTCATCAGGGGACAGACCCTGACCTTTGTCCAGATCCTTCAGCAGGTCAGCCTGATAAGCTTGAAGCACAGCCATAGTGTGCAACGCGCCCACAGCCTGGCCTGCTGCTGCATATGCCTTGCCATTCAATCGAGATGTTATTTGAAGGGGGATTGATGGCAAGGAGGGAGTCTTGAGAGAAGATGTCTCACCAGTAGAGAGATAGCTAGCTAGCATCTCTTCTACAGGGGGCATCTTCTCATAGCCATGGTCAGACATCCCCTCGATATTTGCATAATTAGCATGTTGAAAATTATGGATACGAGAAGAAAACAGCTTTTTCCAAACCTTCTCGATCTCCTGAATGGAGATCAGGAAGAAATGGAAGACTCACTAGGGCTGGGGGTTTGTGGTCTGAAAGGTAGCGTTCGTCGAGACATCCCCGCGGCGCCACCTTTCTAGCCCGCTTCCACGGTAAGTCAAGCCTTACCGTGGCGCGGTCCATAACCTCCAACAGCTCCTCATATGCAGGGCAGGAGGTTTGAGAAGGCTCAGCCTCAGCTTCTTCGCTCTCAGACATCTCCTGCTCTTCTTGGGTGGACCCCAAAAGAGCACTAGCTCCTGGATCAGATGACGTCAGGGAAACTACGTCATCCTCCAGAAGCTCACTCTCATCTCTGACAGACGAGCGCGAAAGGGAAAGCCCCTTTTTTAACTCATCAGCCAGATCCGCCTGTGATCCCCACAAACTCATTTTCCTCCGAGCCTCAGCAGCAGAGGGTCCTGAGTCGCGGGAAGCAGACGGCTGCTGCTCTTTCCTCGAAAAGAGAGCCAGACGAGAGCGGAGCTTTTTCATTGGAAAACGCTCACAAAGCACGCAAACCGCCCCCTCGAGGACGTCGCGTGCGTGCTCTTCACCCAAACAGAAGATGCAAAGATTGTGTGTGTCATCAGGTGTCAAATAACGTGGACAAGGTTGCACGCACCTCTTAAACGCCTGACTAGTGCTCGCCATGATTTATAGGAAAGAAACAAAATCAGTCTTACCAGAAAATGCACGCTTAGACAAACAGCCGCTGAAGACGAAGAAGAGAATGTTGTGTTCTACCGGCGTCCTTTTATACTATAGCCGCTCCGGTAGTGACGCACCGGCCGCGACGAGTCGCGCCGCGAGTGACGTCATAGGCTGTCGCCGGCCACTGCTTGTAGTTTTTGTATGTATGCTTCAGACACGAGTCACGCTGACGCCGTTCCCCCAAGCGCCCCCTAGAGGACGCAGTTCGATGTTCCCTCGAGAGGGAACCTTAATGATACCCATCCCTAATCATAAGCTGGTTCAAACTGATCTAGATGGTTTACTGGTATATCCATGCTCTCGACCAGCAAAACTTAGCCAACAAGCATGGTCCTTCTAGTGAAACTGGTCTTGCTAAGCTAGATTAAATGCCTGTTGGGGATGCCAGTCTACCAGCATATCATTCTGGGCTATCAGCAACCACCCCACAATATATACAGATTGGTTCAGTCACCTTAGGCCCTGTTTCCACCTGGTATGTGGTGCCGCTCATAAAGACATTTGAAGTACAAAACCATGAGTGAACATGAATACTAGCGAATGAATAGGATAATGACTATAAGGCAAAGTGTGAACTTGAGCTCAAGCATTTATATCTTTGCTCTGTTCCACTGTTCATGGTTTAGTACATCAGGCAAAACACAAATCCAAGAAAAGAAAATAACTAAAAGAATAAACATGAATAAGAGAATTTCACTTTTTTTTCAGTGTCATAAGGATAATAACTCAGTATGAAGAACAGTGAGACTGTGCATTACAGTTATTTAAATTCATGAAAGCTCTCTCTATCCATCTCCATCTGCCTTTGGTAAGGTGAAATGAAAGTCAAGCTGACTCACTCTCATGATGGGCAGAGAGTTTTCGCCACAGCAGTTGAATTATGGAAGCGACATTTGAAACCTGCTTTTCTTTTTTCCTGGAGTTATTTATATGCCTCCATAATTGTCAGTCAGAATGATTTCAATCGGCTGATTTGCATTGACAAATGCATCTAAACTTGGTGGCACAGTCAATAATATGGCGGATGTCTTAGTATGTGTGATTTAGACTGAAATCAAGTAATTCAGAATATCTCAACCACCAGTTTTACAATAGGACCCAGATTTTACATTGGATAACTAAGTGTATTGCCTCACTAATACCTTTTTTCCTTTTTTTTTTTTAAAGAAAATGTGCCTTTTTATTTTGATATCCTAATTACACACAGTTATGTGGTTTGCTGTTTTATTTTTATTTAGTTTATTTTTTTTTAATAGACCTATTAGCTATTTATGGCCTAGCTGAATATCAAGGTCAGTTAGGAGTCTGGCAAAGAAATTTGTCAATGGTTCAACATCAACAAGACACTCATTTCAGTCAGAAAGATGCTTGCAAAACTGCATATCTGTCTGCATGCAAATAACAATAACAATAAACAAAACTAAGGGTGCTTTAACTGCACAGTCAAAGAATGATGTAAGGTTTGTGGGCTCAAGCTCTGAAAAGGAGAACCGGGTACTCAATGGAAAAACAGCAATTAGAAAGCCAGTCCCAGAGGAGCATTTTCTGCTAGCAAGCAGTTCAATGATTAGATTTCTTGTGACGATTACCCAAAATTTTCCCCTGAACAGGCTGAGCCTAGAGTCACTATGATAGATGATGAAATATTTCTCATCAATTTAGTACTCTTGATTCTCTGCTTTGTGTGTTTGTCTCCACTACATTCCACATTACATTAGGTCTCCACTACATTAGGTCTACATATAAAAACAACTGTACCAGCAGCAAATCAACAATCTCTTTACTTCAGAGTATCTCTTGTTTTTCTTTTAATCACAATTGTAAAAAAAAATAAATAAATAAAATAATGAATAAAATAAGTGATAAGTGTTACCATAGAAACAGGCTCTGGGATATTTTCGCACATGCTCAAAAGAGACAAATTTTCCTGTACATTTGTACACTGTGAGCATTTTCAGCTGCTAGTTAGAATGGCAGATTGCATTAACAGCTTTACTTCATTTAAAGTCTTTGTGAGTCATAGTGGATTCACTTGTGGATGTTGAATACATCCTGTATAGCAGAAAACTTTAACCTGCAAAAAAATGGCACCTTTAAATGGGAGACAGTCACGCTTTACATTTTATTTGATATACCTTTCCACCTACATGTCAACTAACTCTCACTAGAGTAGAGTATTAGTAGACTGTTAGGTAAGAGTTAGTAGAATAAGTGATAAAACTACTATAGTCATGAACTGCTGTAACATTAACTAACAATGAACAATACATTTGTTACTTATTAATCTTTGTTATTATTATTTTTTTTTATTTGATGTTTATTATTTATTAATCTTTGTTCATTTTAATAAAAAAATAAATAAATAAAAAAACTACAACTGACCATTGTTAATCAGTGTTAGCTCAGGTCCATTAAATAACATTAACAGATACAACTTTAGATTTAAATAATGTATTAGTAAATGTTGGAATCAACATTAACTAAGATTAATAAATGCGGTAGCACTTTATTTTGCAGTCCTGTTCCTCATGTGTACTTATTATAGTAACTATAATAACTAGGTAATAACTAGGTACTAACCCTGAACCTACCCCTAAACCTAACCCTACCCCATGAAGTTGCTTTCTTAGGTAAATACACTACCAGTCAAAAGTTTGGACACACCCTCTCATTTAATGTTTTTTTCTTTATTTTCATGACTATTTACATTGAAGATTCTGAATTAAGACATCAAAACTATGAATGAACAAAATTAAAATTAACAAGTGTGAAGCATGGAGGAAGAGGTGTGATGGTGTGGGTTGGGGATTTATTCAAAATTGAAGGTACACTGAACCAGCATGGCTACCACAGCATCCTGCAGTGACATGTCATCCCATCCGGTTTGCATTTAGTTAGACCATCATTTATTTTTCAACAGGACAACGACCCCAAACACACCTCCAGGCTGTGTAAGGGCTATTTGATTAAGGAGAGTGGAGTGCTGCACCAGATGACCTGGCCTCCACAGTCACCTGACCTAAACCCAATCGAGATGGTTTGGGATAAGATGGACCGCAGAGTGAAGGCAAAAGTGCTCAGCATCTCTGGGAACTCCTTCAATACTGTTGGAAAACCATTTCAAGTGACTACATCATGAAGTTCATCGAGAGAATGCCAAGAGTGTGCAAAGCAGTAATCAAAGCAAAGTGTGGCTATTTAGAAGAATCTAAATATTAAACAAGTTTTCAGTTATTTCACACTTATTTGTTTACTACATAATTCCATATGTGCTCATTCATAGTTTTGATGTCTTCAGTGAGAATCTACAATGTAAATAGTCATGAAAATAAAGAAAAAACATTCAATGAGAGGGTGTGTCCAAACTTTTGACTGGTAGTGTACATTGTAAATACATGTAAGTACACATGCTGTAAAATAAAGTTTAACAATAAATGCTTTAGTAGTATTTTTCATTGCAAGTTTATGTTAACATATGTTAAGTCTTGATTTGCTAAGTCAATTCCTAAGTCAAGTACATGCAACCTCTGTGCAACTAAAATTTGTCTCTGAAATGCCAAAATGTCATTTAAAATTGCTTTCTCTCTTTTATAGACTATAAATTGGAATAGGAAAAGAGCTATGAAAACATTCTTCTTTTATTTTTATGTAAAAAATCAGATAATTGGGTTTAGAATGATGGGAGGGTGAACAAATAAAGTTTTGTATGTGTTTGTGTGTGTGTGTGTGTGTGTGTGTGTGTGTGTGTGTGTGTGTGTGTGTGTGTTAAACAAATCAATGCTAAATGCATGAACATCTAAAATTCTGTCTTACAGAATCTGCAAAATGGTAATTATTTTACCTAAATAAAAGGGATCATGCAAAATTAATTTTTTTTCATTCTATTACTGACCTGAATAAGATACTGTGCTGTTACTGGAATGATCCACAGCTGTTTTTTTTTTCACACTGAGGACAAATAAGTTACTGAGGACAACTATGCAACTATTACAGAAGGTTCAAACGCTCACTGAACAGAATGAAGATGTGTACATTTTTCTTATTTTGCCTAATTTTGCCTTATTTTTCATTTAGTACTGCCCTTCAGAAGCTACAGAAGATACTTACATGATTCCCAGCAGACAAAATAAGTTATATTTAACCCTGATCTTCAAATTCAAAAAAGTGTTAACCCCCCAGCTCTCAATGCATCGTGTTTCCTTCTGGAGCATCACTGAGCGGTTGAACCTTCTGTAATACTTCAAATGTATTTCTTCAGTAATCTAATTCCATCAGTAAATTTTTTTTGGTCTTGCAAACATGTTTCATATTTTTAAAGAATTTGCATCGCTGCATGCTTGCTCGCTAAGGTTTTGTCGCAAGTGCATCACTATACACACATTTTCCATTCATACAACAGTTGCTGTCTACAATTGTATTATTATTATTTTTTTTTTTTTCTTTGTCATTTTAGGCTTTACAATGAATGACAGCATAGAGGAGACAGGAAGTGATATGAGAGAGAGAGGGGGCGGGATCGGGAAAGGTCCTCGAGCCAGATTCGAATTTGGGACACCTGTAGCGCAATGGCACAATGTGTTGGCACCCTGACCACAAGGCTATCTGTGCCGACTCCACAGTTGTATTTAACCCAGAATATTCCTTTAACATATTTAATAGTTTAATATCTGGTAAAGACTCAGCTGGGTTTACTCACACAAAACTCCCACTGTCTTACTACAGATACAACAGTGCCATATTGGCACACAGCCTTTCTTTCTGAGTAACACACACAGATATAAACAGACTCACACTTGATCTGTGATGGATGTAACCTGTCTGCACTCTATAATCATTCCTGCTGGAGCTCGGCTGGAGGAAATCCAGATGCATTCATGCACCCATCTGTTAGTTTTATCGATGCCTCCTCTCCTCAAACGCACACACTCTATCTCTGACCATTAACACACATATTCTCTCGTCCCCAAACGCACACTCTCCCAAAAGACACATTGCTCAGGCCCCCACAATTCAGCTGGCTTCTCATTCAGTCTGTGTTTTTCTATGATATCATATGGTCTCCCATGTGAACACAGATCCAAAACAGCCACTAGATCAAACTTCAACTTTTATGGCATTTGTGAGGATCATAAGGATCTGGATTATGAATGAATGGTAATTCTTTAGCTTGATTTATAACTTCATGGTTAAGACAAAATGATACATTTATATTGCACATTTACATTTGATACATTTGTTTTTTAAATGAGGGTTAAAAAAGGTAAATTGATGGTTAAAAAATGAAGCTGCAAACTATACTGGATCTGATAGTAACTACATTGTAAAATGTAAAAAAATAAAATAAATAACAAATAGCAGAGTACTTTGTAGATAAGGGTTTATACGAATTATGTTTTAAATGTGTTTTGAAACTTACAAGCAAAAAATAGGCTTTTATAATTTAACCTATGCAATGACATTAGCCAATCACAATAGTGTCGGTTCTCTGACAAGTCCAAAAGTTTACATTTGCCTGCTATTCTTCAGAAAAATCCTTCAGGTCCCACAAATTCTTTGGTTTTCCAGCATTTTTGTGTGATTGAACCCTTTCCAACAATGACCCACATTGAGGACAACTGAGGGACTCATATGCAACTACTACTAAACAAAAACAACAAACACAGCTATGGATTTAGGTTATTTAGGTAAGAACACAGTATTGAGAATCAAGGGGGTGTAAACTTTTGAACGGGGTCATTTTTACTATTATTTTCACTGTGGACTATATGTAAACTTCTTTTATGTGAAGTATCTTATTCAGGTCAGTACTAATTAAACAATAACATGCATTTTGCATGATTCTTCTTAGTTTGGTAAAATAATGAACATTTTGCAGATTCTGAAAGGGGGGTGTAAACTTTTGACCCCAACTGTATGTGTGTGATATATATATATCTTATATATACCTTTTTGAACATTATAGATAAACCACAAGGAACATTAAAATCTTTTTTAAAAAATATGTTATGGCCCCTTTAAATGACTTTTGTACTCAAAAATATGTGTGCTAGACTTGCGACAATGCCGTTTACAACAGAGTTGTTGCTGATTAATTTGCTATGCTTCATGAGTCCATTTCCGTTTCACTTTAATTATGTTTTAAATCAAATAATACTTATAAATGTACTACATAAAATGTTGAATCTTTCCATCATTTAGAGCAGGGGTTCCCAATTTTTTTTGTCAGCCAAACCCCTGTATATGTAACATAACCATGTGAAAGCACTGAAGACTCTGATGTGTCTCAGTGAGACCTGTGTAATGTGGCCATGTAGGATGACAGATTCAGATTCTACCAAACCTTTAAAAGATGAGAAAACATGATCCCACGCACAATGCCTACACAAGACAAGCTATTCATAGCAACCTGTCACACAGCAAAGTCATATGAGCTCTGAATTTTTAAATTCTTCACTCAGCCCCCACATTTCACTATCAAGAACCCATGCACATCTCAGTGTCTTTTTCAAGCAACATGAACTCTATTTGAGCAATAAATGACATAGAAACAGCTCACAAAAATTCTCTGTCATATTCTTACCTTCATGCTGTTCCAAACCCCTGCGATTTTTTTTGTGTGTGTAATACTACAAAAAATTACCAACAAAGCATTATAAAAGCTGTGCCTAAGGAACACATCAGAAAAGTTGGTATTTATGGAAAACCTTGCATTCCACATCAGGATTGCACAACATTTACAACTAAATTGTGAATTCCTTTTTGAATTTGAAATTCACTATATTAATTTGAGTAGAATTTTCACTGAGCTAATAAACAGCAAGCAGAGTTGCAATAAAGAGTGGTGAAAATTGATGAAAGTTATTAGGTCACACTTCAGTTAGGTCTCACTATTAACTAGCTATTAATTATGACTTTTGCCTCAGTAAACTCAGTAAACTCAGTAGAAAATCTGTAGGTGTAATGTAGGAGTGATCTAAAGAGATCTAAAATAATCATGTTAAATAAGGCATTAATATGTGCTTTATAATTACTAATTAACAGCCAATATGCTAGTAATGTATACTAAAAAACAAGTTAATAGTGAGAATTAGTACTTCAAATGAAGTGGGCTACACAAAAGCCCCATTATTTATGCATTCAATAACTACCAATGAGTAAGACATTATTAATATTTGCTAACATGTTAGTATTAAAATACAAATGTTGGTAACACTTTATTTTATGTCATTTATGTCTCGTAACTAGTTGCTTTTTAGCATGCATATTACCAGAATATTAGCCAGTTCAGTACTAATTAAGCACATATGAATGCCTTATTCTACATGACCTAATTCTACATTGCTAATCCTACCCAATACCTAAACTTATCAACTACCTTACTAACTATTAATAAGCAGCAAATTAGGAATTTATTGAGGGAAAAGTTTTCCCTATTCTGAAGTGTTACCCAAATGTTCACTGTTCATTTCATGTTAGCTCAGGTCCATTAAATAATATTAACAGATATTAATAATGCATTAATAAATGTTTTAATTAACATTAACTAAGATAAAGAAATGCTTCAGAAGTATTTTTAATTGTCAATTTACATTAACTAATGTAGTTAACTAATGTTAATAAACAGAACCTTATTTTAAAGTCTAACCAGTTACCATTCACTTTTAGATACAGGAAAGGGGTCCGTGTACTTTTGCGGGGTCCGTGTACTTTTGCGTCCATTCATTTTTTTGTTTTTCAACCCAGAAATAAAATATGGAAAATGCAGGTTCTTCTTCAATGGTTCAAACACTGATGATAGATTAAGCAGACACAAACTAATTTTCATTATTCACAATTAGTTTTTCATTAAAAATGGTAAAAATGATAAAGCTTGTTTTTTAGTGTATATAAATGCTACATTTAATTTCTACCTTTTTTAGAGTCTCTATACAGACGCTAGCACCCTCTCACACTACTAACATGGCTACCATAACTGCTTTATGAAAGCCTTTAGCTTTGATATTTTTATGATCCTAATATTTTTTTTTCATGTCTAAAACATGTAGCCTATGAAATACATATTTCCAGTGGTGTAGTGCAGGGTATACGCAGGTATATGACGTAAACCCACTTCTTATCAGTCGGCTTTGCTTAGGCCTATACCCACTTCTAAATCCAGTGATGCACATCATCATTTAGTAGTGTCCTGCATTAGCCAAAATCATGACAGTCTACCACATATTCAATCGCATGTGAATAAATGCAAATATTCTCCAAAAACACCCAGTAAAGACAGTGATGCGGTCAGGGCCGTGGTTCTGGCTTCCTTTGAAATATGTTTGATGACTGCGCCTGATGCACCAGCGCCCACTCCGTCTCCCTGCCCCAGTTGCTGCCTGTTCATATGCGAGAGTATGTCAGAGGAGGCGCGCAGAGTGGTAAAATAATAATTATTATTGATTATTTATTTGAATCAGTACATTATAACGAAAACAGTACCTTGAAATTAAAAGAAGCAGGTTTTTAAGATTAGCAATTTCTGAAACCGGTAAACCCCTGTAAACTTTTCAATCCAAGGATACAGTAAACAAATGCGTTCAAACAGTAAGCTCAAAACGGCTCTAAAACCCAACCGATTTCATTAGAGATTGCGGTGAGTCACGTCTTTTCAGTCTGTAGCCTATTTGGCTTAAAAGCACAAGGATTTATACAATTATAAATTTATTTTCTGTAGATTTCTTGAGTGTTTAAATAGCAAATGCGGTCGCGGCCATTTGCCGTGGGCGTGCCGGTCTGAAAACGAGGTGTGTTCAGGAGCATTTTTGGAGAGTTGCTATTTTGAGACAACCGAAACAGACTGTGCCATTGACCAACTGAAACCTGGTCTAAAGTCAGGTCTTGGTCAAAACCTGGTGTAAAGTCAGGTCTTGGCGCAATATTATTTTTTGTTAGTAATATGCACCTATAGGCAGGTTCACAATGACCATATACACTCTGCTTATTACACACACAGGGACACAAATGCAGCAGCACACAGACATGACAAATATTAAAATACAAAGGATTACCATGTAAAAAATTATTATTGTGTACATAAATATAAAAATGCCTACATGTCATATTGGATAGTCAGTCGTTTTCTTATAAGCGCTGTTTTTTTCTGTTTCACTTTTGCTTTTGAAAACGATCACGTTCAGCAAGGAGGGGAGAGGATGAAATGCACAGTAACTCGTTTATATAATATGTATATATATTTTCATGACGATATATTTCCCAGGATTCTGCCATGTCTATTTTAAAAATCATATTTGTATTAAGTCTCTGCATTGTTCCAAAGACAGCTCTAGTTCTCAACTGAACGTGCAGAAGAAGCATTAGACTACTAAATTGACCAAAAGTTGTTAAAATCAACATTTTTCTATATTAATTTGTGCATTTTTCTAATTTTCTAACAAAAATCTGAAAATAAGTCAATATTTTACTTTTTCGGGCAACATTTTGTGTGCATGGTTCTAATTTTAATTTTGGTTTTCAGCATAGCAATTAAAAATACAATAATCGTTTTTTTTTTCGTCATGGTTAAAAAATGGAAAAACTAATGGACGCAAAAGTACACGGACCGAAAGGTCAAGGCAACTCTGAATTTTATCTTGCAGGCACATGAGACTATAGATTAACAGACAACGGTGGAACAACAAAGAATTTCCCAGAATGCAAATAATTTCTCTGAATTATAACTCAGTACATCCTACTGACACTTCAGATTCCAGTCAAACTTCCTGTGTTTGTTATTGTCAATTCAATTAAAATTTGGATTTCCAATTCTTTTTTTAATTTTTCTCAGTAGCTCACAAATCACATTGATGATGGCATTGTTCAGCACTGATTTTTAGATCTGCATATGTGGATATTTTGTGTGTTATGACATAAAGGAAGAACAGATGTTGCATGGAAAACATGCCTGAATGTTCTTCAAAAATGTCCCTTTTCTATTATATAGAAAAAACAACAGCATACGTTTTTGGAACCACCTGAGGATGAGATGATTGACTTTTCATTTCTGAATGAACTGTTTATTTATCAGCACAGAAAAGGGGAGAAAAAATAATAAGAATATTAAACAAATCTTCAACCAAACCAAAATAATTTATTTGAAAGCCAGACAAGTTATGAATGAGATAAACACTATTAAGAAGGAAATGAGATGGAGGGGAAAGGACAGTTCCATATCAAAGAGTGAAATCACAGCTGTCATATTGCTTTGTGTCGTGCAACAGAGGTTGCCAAGGGTCAGGCGCAAAACCCAAGGACCTCTCTCTTCCCTCTGACAAACAGTCTGTCTCTGATCCTTTAGAAAACCATTCAGGATATTCAGTAGCTTTGGTCTGCTTTCATCATGTGCAATGGGGGAAAGCAGACATGGAAACAGACGGTGAAGGCAGAGAGCGAGTGTGTGTGCATGTGTGTAAGTCAAACGTCCTTGCACAGAGACACAGCTGTGAGAGAGAGCTTGGGGGGAAATGTGTTATTTTATTTTCTCTTGCACTGCTCTGCTCATAGGACTGATTGAACGGTCTTTCAATCTAAAAACACACCTAAACCAACAATATTTTGATCTATACATCATCAACATCACCTAGTTGTGCTAATGAAGTATATTAAAATTAATAGCTGTGAATAATATTTTTTATACCTTTTAGTATTATTTCACATAGGTGCTTTTTTATTATATTTCTGTTACTGCAAAAAAAAAAAAAAAAAAAAAATTCTCACATTGTACAAAAGGACCGGAAATACTAAAATACTACCTCATTTACAGATTTTGGCCTACAAACAAAACAAAACTCATCCCTTCAGTACTCTATTCTGATAACTGTACAAGTTTAAGTACTAGACATTTTAGCAGTCATACCTCCTGAAATGCAACAGATGCTGGACAAAAACATTCTAGTCCATATGCATCAACCAAATACAATCAAATGAAGACATTTAAAATGTATGTCTGCCAATACGCTGGCACTGATTCACGTAAAAATCTGTATACTTTGGGCTTAGTGGAATACGCCATTCAAAACTGAAAATGTTCTCATCATTTACTTACTCTCCATCTCAAGCAGATGACCAATAATAATGGTTTGCAGTTTAAAAAAAAAAAAGTTTAGAACATTAGCATTTTTCTCACACATACCTAACATTTTGCTTTAGAAGAATAGCTATGTTTCCATCACCCTGTTTTTGTGTACATTTTGAAGTACTGCATCAGAAACGAGTGATAGAACCGACAAATTTTGAAGAAAAAAATTCCCTTAATTCGAAAGAAAGTTTCTACGTTCACTTGATGTGGATTTTAATTTGTGTGTGAAAAAGGGTTAATGCGAATAATGAGATGAAAATTCATCTGCTGAATACATTTCCTGATGTACGTCAAAAAAGTCATGTGACTCTGCGCTATGGAACGACATAACCTGACTAACCAGTGGAGAGATTTAGTTACATACCATTTGTAAATGAGACAAATATGGATGAGGAAAAAAAATAACTGCACATATCTCTTTTAAGAAGACTTTATAGCCAAGTGTGTCAAGTCACACATAAGACCATCTGACACTACATCACAATTGTGTTAATTGCACCGTTAACCAGCAATGAACATTTAAACACATTTACACCCTGAGATAGGTTTCACTTGCTTATTCCCTGACCTTCATTCTACTCACTTTATGACTCAATTCACTTTATTATCTCACTTTATCATCTTACATAAAAATTAAACTGCCGCCCCTGGAGTCACCTCTCCTGTCCTTTTCAACTAACAATTACACTGAATTACCTCAGTATGGCTCAGTTTGTCTTGAACCAATCTTCTGTATTCAGCAAGGGCAAATGAATTAGATCAATTTCAGCCGCATTCATTCCATCCTCAAGAACATCATTAGCCAGAAACAGCAAAGAAACGAAGAGTGCAGGAGATGATAAGAACAAGCATTTGCTGTTGATGGATCCAGCTCAGCCAAAAGGCATTTCAGTGTTTTCTATTGTGGACGTTTCTTGTTAGCAGAATAATAAGTTGGTATAATTGAGCTATTCATTATCCCTGATGTTTTTACTGGTGCACAGACGCACACACACACATTCACTTGGGGATGTGTCAAGGTTTGAGATGCTACAAGTGTAGTACAGAATAGGAAGAAGACTTGTGTTTTAGGTGTAATTTGAAGATACGCATAGGATTTGGCAATAAAATGTAATAACTTGCCTTGTCTTAAAAATTACTTTCCTTTTAGGCTGACATCACCAAAACCATTTGGGAGTGCTGCCCAATTTTCCAAGCTGTTTTTCAATTTTTTTCAGTGTTTTACAATTAGGATGGTCTGGTTTCAAAGTTTTAGAGGGGTTTCAGGCACTTGTTATCTGGATAAACTGTTGAAGCTATTTTTGGATGATGCAGTAAAGTATTCATTTCTTAAGACACTGGTGCAAAAGCCAAGCAGTTAAAAATCAAATAAAACAGTTCTAGGCTCTGGGCATCTACAATGTGGTGACATTCAGAAACACAGATACTTATAAAATACATAGAATAACAGAACCAGCTCTGAAAATTATATATACCTAAAGCAACAGCTCTAACTGGTTGTTTTCAGTGACAGTTCAAGGATTCCAAAGACAACTGCATGGTAAATTTCTAATCTAGGAGAAAAACATTTTTATTACTGACCATTCCAAACAATGTTAATTTCGTTGACGAACAATTTTCATCATAATTTTCGTCTGCGTAATTTTTTTCACAGACGAAAACTAAACGATAACGAACTAAAATTCTTTTTAAATGACAAAAACTATGACACAGATCTACTGCCATTTTCGTCCACGAATAAAAACAAAACAAAAATGTTAGGAGGGGACATGATATGGAAAGAGATTCATTCAGAAAAATCTGTAGGAGGTTAGATGCGTACAAACCGGCAGGACACAAGCTGCACGTCTTATAAAACGTTACAAAATGTCAATATGTGGGAGTACGAGAAGTGCAGACATATGGATAAATTTGACGATGCAAGAGAGAACTCAATTTTGTCTTGTTTTCTGAGCGCATACACCGAAGCATACATGCAGAAAGCATGTCTCACACTATTTCGTGTTGCATAACCTGAGAAATACACACAAAATGATCTCGAATTGTCCACTTTGACGAGTATTCACGTAAACACAGCAATTAGGTCTTAAATTAACATAAACAGTAGGGAGAAAGTGTGTCAGTACATTGCATCCATTGCATTCGTGCGTTCGGTTTTAAATGGATAGCAGCCACATTTAGTTGCTATTGTCCGAGTCACTGATGTTAATCAAGCAACAAAAGAAAGACAGAAAACCACGCACTGCTCTTGACTGAATCACTTACATAGCCCTAAAGATTAATCTAAATTCAATTATAGAAATAAACATGTCTGTTTGAAAGAATTAATAATATGGTAAACAAGTTACTATAAGGAATTAGCCTACATAACCATTGGTATTTCATTGAAAAGAAGACCATGTTCTTCATGAAAAGTGGTTTTATTTAATTTTAATATTCAGGCATATTGTGTATTACTGCAGTTAAATTGTGTGTTTATCATAATTAAACCTTAATATCAACCTATATATAATGAGTTTGGAAATTTGAGAGAAATGCTTAATTAATGCATTGCACTGTAACTAAACCCATACAATTTTAGCCGACTAAATATACTGTAGATTTAGTCGACTAAATATCATAAGATTTAACTAGACTAAAACTAAAAACAATTTAAGTGACTAAAATATGACTAAAACTAAATGGCATTTTAGTCAAAAGACTAGACTAAAACTAAATTAAAAATTGCTGTCAAAATTAACACTGATTCCAAATGTTCAAAAAAGTCCTCTGGAAGTGCTAGATAAAGATTATTACATTCCTATTTTGAGCAGACCTTTGACTACATTAAGAACTGGACCCTTCAAATTAGTCCTCCTCCCCAAATGAGCGCTCTAATTATTTATTTATTTATTTTTTTGCTTTTGAAGTCAATATAAAATTAATGGACCTTTTTTACTTTCTTCTATTTCATTTACAACCCTATTATGTATGATTCACCAGCGCACATTATTTAGAACATGAATCATGAAGATATAACACAAAAGGTTTGTCTATTTTAACTTTCTTGACTTTCTTTAAATTTACTCACCCTCAGGCTGTTTATTGTTGTCACGAACTGTGCTGCTATGGCTCCCTCTGCACCTTTAGAGGGAGCCTTCAATGTATTATGGACCATCTATCACTACATTTCCCATAACCCCCCGATCTCCTTTGTTCCTGGTTCCTGTGACTGTTCTCCGCCCGCCTATTGACCCTTTGCCTGCCCTTGGATTTCTCTTTGCTCGCTGCCAGCCCTAGACCCCCACGCTTGGATATTGACGCCTCTTTGTTTGTCCTTCGTTGTCCCTGTCTTCTCCTGTTTGACCCTGCCCGTACGACCACGATTCCTGTTTATAAAGCTTGTATGTTACAGAAAACTTCGACAACCCTGGTTCCAGCAACTTTATTGTCCCCAGTTCAACCATGGACCCAGTTGACCAGCTGCTTAAATTGAGGCAGGGTAAACTCACCCTAGAAGTGTATGTACAACATTTTTGTGATTTAATTTATTGTGCTCCATATTAAGACGAGGTCCTGTTCTTCTTTCTTTTCCGCATAGGGTTAAATGAGCCATTGAGATCAAGACTGAAACATGAGAAATCATGTATGTCCCTCGCTCGTTTTTTGGATTATGCCTTGTGGTGCGGAGGCTCGTCCTTTACTGTGGGTGTCGCGGAGGAGGATTGTGACTCCGCAGAAGTGGAGTGGGTTTACATAATGGCGGCCGTGGCACCGTGCAATCTCAAAATGGCGTCCGCGCCGGCGTGCGTTCACATAATGGCGGACTTCCCAGCACACTTCCTCAGCTCAACCAGTTACAATAGACTTATATCTTGTCTGGAAGACCCACCAATCCTGTCTGTCAAGTCAGCGCTCGCTAGTATCGAGTCTACCCACTCTCCCAAGTCAGTCAAGATGGCCATCTTTCAAGAATCAAGTCAAGCTACAGCTGTCGATCCAAAGTCAAGTCAGCCCACCACCGTCCCTCCAGAACCAAGCCATGTCCCAACCATTGTTCCAGTTTCCAGTCAAGTGGCAGATGTTGTTCCAGAGTCAAGTATGGTCACAGCTGTTCCTCCTAAGCCAAGTCAAGACACAGCTGTTCCTCCCAAGCCAGATCACGTTGCAGCTGCCACTCCTCCTGAG
The DNA here is from genome assembly GCA_033026305.1 of Cirrhinus molitorella. NCBI lineage: Eukaryota > Metazoa > Chordata > Actinopteri > Cypriniformes > Cyprinidae > Cirrhinus > Cirrhinus molitorella. The sequence goes on along the minus strand of CM065125.1, from coordinate 30,963,876 downwards.
TCAAATGATGTCGCAACTGCCTATCCAGTGTCAAGTCCAGTTGCAGTTGTCCTTCCAGAGTCAAGCTCAGCCACTGTTCCAGAGCCAAGTCAAGTTACAGCCGTCGTTCCAAAGTTAAGCCAAAAGTCATGTCCTGCCTCAACTGCTTATCCAGTGCCAAGTCCAGTTACAGCTGTCGTTCCTGTGTCAAGGCCAGCCGATGTTCTAGAGTCAAGTCCAGCGCCATGTCAAGGTACAGCTGTTGTTCCAGAACCAAACCAAGTCACAAGCAGTGTTCCAGAGCCAAGTCAAGTTACAGCCATCGTTCCAAAGCTAAGCCAAAAGCCATGTCCTGCCTCAACTGCTTATCCAGTGCCAAGTCCAGTTACAGCTGTCGTTCCTGTGTCAAGGCCAGCCGATGCTCTAGAGTCAAGTCCAGCGCCAAGTCAAGGTACAGCTGTTGTTCCAGAACCAAACCAAGTCACAAGCAGTGTTCCAGTTTCCAGTCATGTGGCAGCTGTTGTTCCCGAGTCAAGTGCAGTCACAGCTGTCGTTCCAGAGCCAGGTCAAGTCACAGCTGTTTCTCCAGAGCCAAGTCAAGTTACAGCTGTTCCTTCAAAGCCAAGTCAAGTCACAGCTGTTTCCCCAGAGCCTATTCAAGTCACAGTTGTTCCTCCAGAGCCAAGCCAAGTCGTCGCAGTTGCTGCTCCAGAGTCTAGCTCCGCCGCAGCTGCTCCACCTCCTGAGTCAAGCCCCGTCGCAGCTGCTCCGCCTCCTGAGTCAAGTCCCATCGCAGCCGCTCCGCCTCTTGAGTCAAGCCACGTCGCAGCTGCTCCGCCTCCTGAGTTTAGCCACATCTCTGCTGCTCCAAGAAATCTCACTGTCATTGTTCCTGAGCCAAGTCAAGCCAGAGCCCTAGTTCCCGAGACAAGTCAAGCCAGAGCCTCTGTTCCTGAGCCAAGTAGACTCTCAGCCACTCTTCCTGAGCCGGCTTACTCAGAAGCCACACTCCTCATGGGAGTTGTGCTGTGGGTACAGACCCGCCTGCTCCGCCCTAGGGGGATCCCGTTCTGCCCTGTAGGACTCCTGTCCTGTCTGCTCCACTCTGGGGGGATCCCGTTCCACCCTGGAGGGTGCCTGCTCCGCCCGATCTGCCCTGGTGGGCGTCTGACTCGTCTGCTCCGCTGGCCCCCCCCCGGAGACTGTCCGCTCCGCCGGCTCCACTCAAGAGAATGTCTGCTCCATCTTGGTGGTTCCCTGAGCATTTTTGGCAGCTCTGTTGCTCGGCTGCTGTTCCGGCTGCTCCTGAACTTTTTGCCTCTCCAAACTCTGTCAGCCCGCATGGACCTGGTCCTCCCCTTTGCACTCAGTCCCTCCCCCCCCCCGCCCTTGGACTGTGTTGAGCGTCTGGAAGGCGCTCCTAAGGGGGGAGCTCTGTCCCTCCGTTCACCTTTAGAGGGAGCCTTCAGTGTATTATGGACCATCTATCACTACATTTCCCATAAGCCCCTGTGTTGTCACTCTTCACCTTTCACCTTAGTCCGCCATCTTAGTTCACTCTCACAGTATAAATAGACCGGTTCTCCCACAGTCAGATTGCGAAATTTTGTATAGTTATTACTGTCAATTCCGAGCGTTTATTTCCGTGGTTAGCTTTCCCTTTGCCGATCTCCTTTGTTCCTGGTTCCAGTGACTGTTCTCCGCCCGCCTATCGACCCCTTGCCTGCCCTTGGATTTCTCTTTGCTCGCTGCCGGCCCTAGACCCCCACGCTCGGATATTGATGCCTCTTTGTTTGTCTTCCGTTGTCCCTGTCTTCTCCTGTTTGACCCTGCCCATATGACCACGATTCCTGTTAATAAAGCTTGCATTTGGATCCACCTGTCTGCGTCCAGTTTGTTACAGTTGTTTAGATATGTTTTATACGCTTTTTTCACTTGTAAACAGTGCATCATCTGTGCATATTTCTCTCCTGATTCAGATCAGACAACTTTTTTACAGGAGAAAGCATTATGGACAGAGGGCTCAAAATTTGCAGAAAGATAATATTACTGAAAATTAAGTGTCTTTTAAATCAGTTTTTGTTCTCTATGTTGGTCCTACTTTATATTAGGTATCTGTTCACTACTATGTACTTACATTATACTGTAACTGTGATGCAACATACTTCTGTACTGTCATATACAGCTATGGCAGTATTGCCTTCTCTATAGCTTCTTATAATTAAATTGAACTTGCTTCATAATTAATTAACTTTAAACAGTTGCTGAATGCAAATGAATCAAATGAAATGACCTAAGATGAATAATGACCATCTGGTTCCCCATCAGTCGGTCTCTCCGAGTCACGTCAGAGACTGACGGATTGGGATCTCGCTTAGAGACACCAATCTGCTTTGTGTGTAACTAAACGAGCCAATGCACACTGGCATGCGCTGTTTGCGCTTAGCTGCAGCTGATCACAGCATGAGTACAAATAGGCAACTGGTGCAGTGCATAGTCAGCTTTTTGTTTCGGAGCAGACCGTTTTACTGGAAACTACAGTATGTAGTCAAGAAGCAGCATTCTCCTGTTCTTCTGTGTTGGGGACACACCGTTTCAGCTGTGTTGGTCCCCGTGTCGAATGGGTAGCACACATTAGGCTGCACTACTCTCTTTTTGTGTGCTGCGGCCATCTTCTCTGTGCACCTCAGCACAAAAGAGCAAATCCTAAAAAAGTTTCAAGGGTGGCTGGCTTTATAAAGACGCAGCGTTCACAAAATAACTTTCCACCCATACGTTTCTGGATACGGTCGTTACCTGGCGCCTGGTGATGGTCACGACCGCTGCCTCATGTGTCTGGGCACTGCGCACGCTGAGGCAACATTTGCGGACCAGACTTGGCTTCCTGCAAAGAGGCGGAGTTTCAGTTCCTTTGCCCAGATCTACCGTTCCCCCTGGCAAACGCTGGGGGGGACTCTACCTCTGGCAGGGGGCTGGCTGGTCTTACGGTGACGGTGAGGAATTCTCAGAGGTTAAATCACCAGATGCCGATCGTGGCATCGGATGGAGAGACCTCTCTGCAGAAGATGATCCTGGCACAGCGTCGCCTTCTAGGCGGTCGTCTGTGCCGTATACAGACCCGGAGATGATGGCTATGCTTGCCCGGGCGGCCGAGAAGGTAGGGCTTGAATGGAAACCTCCATCATGTCCCGACCCTTCTCGGCTAGATGATTGGTATCTCGGGGTGGCTTGCGCTGGTTCCCAGTGGGACATGGAAGGCTGCCAGAAATAGTTCCAGTGGTTCGTCCTCCATCACCACCCTTTCCCCAGCATGGGGGTATTCAGCTGTCCCTCCGGTGGAGCGTGCGGTAGAGATGCAATTGTGTCCTGGCGCCGCTTCCACCTGGAGAGGCAATCCGTTACTCCCCTCCCGAGCTTGTAGGTACTCATCGGCTCTGATCGGCAGTGCCTATGCGGCTTGTGGCAAAGCTGGAGCCGCCATACACGCTATGGCATTGTTACAGGTTCATCAGGCTCAGGCACTGAAGAACCTGTGCGAGAGTGGTCGTGACCCAGAAGTTGTAAAAGAGCTTTGTATCACCACGGACCTCACGCTACGAGTGCGGCACTCACCGGGCCAAAGTAACACCGGCCTGCCTCCAAACTTTCTCCCCGTGGTCAGACCTTGTCTTCCTTCAGACCGGAGTGCCCCTAGAGCAGGTCTCCAGGCATGCTGTGGTACACACAGATGCCTCCACCACCGGCAGGGGAGCTAGGTATGACAAGCAGACTGTGTCAGGGGTCTGGACAGGCCCTCAATTACACTGGCACATCAACTGCCTAGAGTTGCTACCAGTGCGACTTGCCTCCCTGGCGGATTCCTCTGAGGAAGGATCTACTGACTCAGAGATGGGGCACCCTATGGCACCCGCGACCAGACCTCTGGAAACTACACGTCTGGTCCCTGGACGGGACGCGGAGGTTCTAGGAGATCTACCCCAAGGAATGGTAGACACCATCACTTTGGCGAGAGCTGAATCCACGAGACATGCTTACGGCTTGAAGTGGAACCTGTTTGTCAATTGGTGTGCCTCTCACAGAGACCACCGAAGATGCCCGATCAGAGTCGTGCTGTCCTTCTTGCAGCAAAGGTTGGAGCGAAGGCTGTCTCCCTCCACCCTTAAAGTCTATATGGCTGCTATCGCTGAACACCACAAACCCATACAGGGGAAGTCGGTAGGGAAGCATTACCTGGTCATTAGTTTCCTCAGGGGGGCGAGAAGGTTAAATCCTCCTAGGCCCCCCTCCAAACCCTTTTGGGACCTGTCTCTAGTGCTCACAGCACTACAGCGGGCCCCATTTAAGCCTTTGCAGGCAGTCGATCTGAAGTTTCATTCAATGAAAACTTGCTTGCACTGGCCTCCATCAAGAGTAGGGTAGGGGGACCTGCAAGCATTTTCGGTCGATGAATCGTGCCTAGAGTTCAGGCCGGCAGATTCCCAGGTAATCCTGAGGCCCCGGCCTGCCTATGTGCCCAAGGTTCCCACTACTACCTTCAGGGATCAGGTGGTGAGCCTGCAAGCGCTGCCCCCGGAGGAAGGAAGACCCAGCCCTCTGTCCCGTCCGAGCTTTAAGATGCTACGTTGACCGGACACAAAGCTTCAGGAACTCAGACTAGCTCTTTGTCTGCCACGGAGGCCGTCTCCAAGCAGAGGATGGCCCACTGGATAGTGGATGCCATCACCCTGGCTTATTAGATTAGATTAGATTAGATTAAACTTTATTGTCATTACACATGTACAAGTACAATGCAACGAAATGCAGTTTAGGTCTAACCAGAAGTGCAATAAGAAGTAAAGTGCAGGATATAAGTTAAATAATTTAAATGTAGATAAAGCGTTCTATGGTAATAATTACAGATGGATACATACTATGAACATAATATACAGATGGTTATGTACTATAGGCAGGAATTACAGATGGGATATTTACAATGTAGTAAAATGTGCAATGAAGTGCAGTGTATATTAAATACTGAATAGAATATTAAATACTGCAGGTGAAATTTTGATCAGATGTTCATCCGAGGTATCAGTGCAGTGGATTGAGTAGTGAATTGCAGTATAATATATGCTGCAATTATACAATGATTGAGAGTGAAGACAGACAGGTAGTGCAAATGAGCATTAGAATAGTGGTTTTAAAGTCCCTTAGTGCATATGAGTGATCATGTAGTGCAAATACAAGTTAATAGTGCAAATACAAAGGTTATGGTTGATTAAAGAGGTATGAGGAGGATGAGGGAAGTGAAGGTGTGAAGGAGATGCAGTGGAATCAATGAGGGGCAGAGTTCAGTAAGGAGACAGCTCTAGGAAAGAAGCTGTTCCTCAGTCTGCTGGTTCTAGTCCGGAGGCTCCTGAAGCGCCTGCCGGAAGGCAGGAGAGAAAACAGTCTGTGGGCGGGGTGAGAGGAGTCCTTAAGAATACTGCGTGCACGACGCAGGCAGTTTTTCCTCTGCAAGTCTTTGATGGCAGGGAGTGGAGTCCCAGTGATGCGTTGGGCAGTTTTCACCACCCGCTGCAGTGCTTTTTGCTCCGCAACAGAGCAGCTTCCATACCAGACTGTGACACAGTTGGTTAGTATGCTCTCTATTGTGCAGCGGTAAAAGTTCACCAGGATGGCTGGGGACATCTGATTTTTCTTCAGTGTCCTCAAGAAGAAGAGCCGTTGGTGGGCCTTCTTGACCAGGCTGGAGGTGTTGGTGGTCCAGGACAGGTCTTCTGAGATGTGGGTCCCCAGGAACTTGAAGCAGGAGACACGCTCAACAGCCATCCCGTTAATCTGGATGGGATCATGTGTGCTTCCTCTCTCCTTCCTGAAGTCTATAATCAGCTCCTTAGTTTTGGTGGTGTTAAGGAGCAGGTTATTTTCTGTGCACCATGTAGCCAAGTGCTGGACCTCCTCCCTGTAGGCAGTCTCATCGTTGTTGCTGATGAGACCAATCACCGTAGTATCGTCTGCAAACTTGATGATGGTGTTTGATCCATTCAAAGCTCTGCAGTCGTGGGTGAAGAGGGAGTAGAGGAAAGGGCTCAGCACACAGCCTTGTGGTACGCCAGTGTTGAGCATGATGGTGGTAGAGCAAGTGAGGCCTGACCTAACATGCTGAGGTCTGTTGGTCAGAAAGTCCATAATCCAATTGCAGAGTGAGGTGTTAATGCCCAGATCTCCAAGTTTAGTGATTAGCTTGGAGGGGATGACGGTGTTGAATGCCGAGCTGAAGTCGACAAACAGTATACGTGCATGAGTGTTCTTATTGTCCAAGTGTGTGAGTACAGAGTGCAATGCTATGGAGACTGCATCCTCTGTGCTCCTATTGGTCCGGTATGCAAACTGGAGTGGGTCCAGTGTAGACGGGAGACAGTTTTTCAGGTGTTCCAGGACCAGCCGTTCAAAGCACTTCATGATAATGGGTGTGAGTGCTACAGGGCGGTAGTCATTAAGGCATGATGGTTTAGAGTGTTTTGGCACTGGCACAATGGAGGTGGATTTAAAGCAAGTTGGCACAGCTGCTTGAGCGAGGGACATGTTAAAAATGTCTGTAAAAACCCCAGCAAGCTGCTCCGCACATGCCCTAAGTACGCGTCCAGGGATGCCGTCTGGTCCAGCAGCCTTGCGCGTGTTGATCCGGCTCAGTGCAGTATACACAACTGTGGAGGTCAGTGTGATGGACTGGTGATTATTTGTAGATGTAAGCTTGGTGGCAGATCCTCTATTGTCTCTCTCAAAGCGAGCATAAAAGTCATTGAGCTCGTTCAGGAAAGAGGCATTTGTGTCAGTTGGGGTGGAATGGCTGGGTTTGTAGTCACTGATGGCCTGGATGCCCTGCCACATGCGTCGAGGGTCAGAGTTGGAAAAGTGATCCTCTATCTTTAGCTTGTAGCAGTGCTTGGCCTTTTTGATGCCCCTCTTCAGATCTGCCCTGGATGTGCTGTAGGCCTGTGCATCTCCTGATCTGAAGGCTGTGTTGCGTGCCTTCAGCAGGAGGCGCACCTCCTTGTTCATCCATGGCTTCTGATTTGGGTATGTGGTGATCTGCTTCTGAGTTGTGACACTGTCTGCGGTGGTGTTAATGTAATCCAGAACAGAGGAAGTATAGCTGTTTATGTCCGTGTGAAAGCCACATGTGGCCTGAGAAGCAAACATACTCCAGTCAGTATTTTGAAACCTGTCCTGGAGTGTGAGGTCTGCCCCCGCTGGCCACACTTTGATGGTCTTCACTGATGGCTTCACACGGTTGATGAGGGGTGAATATTTGGGGATGAGGAACAAAGAAAGGTGATCTGATTGTCCCAGGTGGGGGAGGGGGGTCACAGTGTAGGCTTCAGCCATGTTTGTATAGACATGGTCCAAAGTTTTGTTGCCTCTGGTGTGACAGGAAACGTTCTGATGAAATTTTGGGAGCACTGTCTTTAAGTTGGAGTGATTAAAATCCCCCGCAACAATAAATGCAGCCTCCGGGTGAACAGTCTGTTGTTTACTGATGGCCGCATGAAGTTCGTTCATTGCGAGCTTGGCATCAGCGTCGGGAGGAATGTAAGCAGCGGTTATAATGACTGATATAAACTCCTGCGGCAGATAAAACGGTCTGCACTTAACCATGAGAAACTCTAGGTTAGCTGAGCAGTGTTTGACAACACTAACAGAGTTCGTGCACCAAGCTTTGTTAACATAAATGCACAATCCTCCGCCTCTGGTCTTACCGGTGTCATCAGCCGATCTATCTGCTCGGAATGTTTGGTGTCCAGCTATGTCAATAGCGTTATCCGGTATGCCGCTGTTTAGCCATGTTTCGGTGAAAATCATGACATTGCAGTTCAAAAGCCTCTTGCTGTGGCTAATGCGGAGTCGAATCTCGTCCATTTTGTTCACCATAGACCTCACATTGGCGAGGAAAATGCTGGGGAGAGAGAGCCGGTGTGGTGTTAGCTTTAGCTTAGCTCTCAGTCCTCCGCGCTTCCCCCTCCTTTGTTTACGGTCTCGACGCCGCCGCCGAGCACTTCCGCCCGGCCGGGTAGGGTGCGCAGCCTCGGTTGTTTTGGCGATCTCAGGGGCGAGACGAAGATTGCTGATAAAACTGTCGGAAATGTGCAAACTTATATCCAAAAGCTCCTGTCGGGTGTACGATGTTAATGCACAACTGTTCTGCACGAACAGACCCGATATGAGCAGGAGAATTACCGCAAAACTGCAAAAACTGGAGAGACGCTGAGCCTCGCGTTGTGCACGCGCCGCCATCTTGGTCGTTTTTTCGGGCACAGGGTGTACTCTGCCCGCTCAGGGTGTGAGCTCACTCAACTAGAAGTGTTGCATCATCCTGGGCGTTGGCTTGTGGTGCCTCGCTGTCAGATTTTTGTAGATCTGTGGGCTAGGTGACTCCCAACACGTTAGAAGGGTAGATTCTATAGCCTTCATGTAGAGCCAGTATACTCTTGTGTTCTTACCTCAAACAGGCAGAGTGGCCCTGGCTCGGGTTGGCTTGTAAACTGCTCCAGAGTGTCCATATAGTAGACCCTGTTGAGCTCCTCCGTCCCCTCGGTGCCAACGTGGCGGAACGTTCGGCGCCAGGCCCTCACTCGATGAATCTTCAAGAACCAGGGTCCATATGAGAGACATAAGTGATCCCATATGTGTATTTTCCATGGCATAGCCAGAGAGACTGACTGATGTGGAACGTCTTGGTTACGTATGTAACCCTCGTTCCCCAAAGAAGGGGACCGGGGACGTCACGTCCCGTCGGCATGGCTGCTGTACCGCCGCTGTAATGCCGGGCCCCACTCGGCTTCTCAGCGAAAACCTGACTATGCGCTGCACCAGCTGCCTATTTGTACTCACGCTGTGATCAGCTGCAGCTGAGCGCAATCATTGCATGCCAATGCACATTGGCTCGTTTAGTTACACACTAAGTAGATTGGTCTCTCTAAGCGAGATCCCAATCCGTCTGTCTCCGACTTGACGTCTCCGTTCCCTCCTTTAGGAAACAAGGGTTACATACGTAACCGAGACGTTCCCCATCAGTCGGTCGATGAGACGTTTTTAGAGACACTTTACAGCAGGGATAGGCAATGTCGGACCTGGAGTGCCGATATCCAGCAGAGTTCCAACCCTAAAAAAAACCCTCACCTGCCTGTAGCCCTAATAATCCTGAAGACCTTAATTAGCTTGTTCAGGTGTCAAGTCAAGTCGAGCTTTATTGTCATTCCGCTACATGTGTGGACATACAGTGGAACGAAATGTCGTGTCTCGCAGGACCACAGTGCTACATAAATAAACAAATATGTACATACAACACCAGACGTAGGAACAACTTTTAAACCTATACATAGCTAACCTACTGAAAGTGGCAATCTAACTATACATATACTTTAAATAATCAACTATACGTACACATAACATAAGACAGACTACATAAGTACTTTACATAATAATTATGCATGGTATTGTGCAAAAGAGAGGTATTTAAGGTTGAGAACCAAGTAGTGCAATATGATTTGTGGTGCATTGGCAAATAAACATTTGTTAAGTCCTTGTAACATGAAATGTTAATAGGAAAGTGTCTGGTGCATGTAGAGAGAAGAGTGTTTCAACTGCAACAGTTTACATTTGGATAAGAGGAGGGATGAGGTGGCTGGAATTGAGGGCTCTCACAGCCTGGGGGAAAAAGCTGTTGAGTAGCCTAGCAGAACGGGCTCTGATGCTCCTGTACCGTCTTCCTGATGGCAAAAGCTGGAAGAGACTATGGGAGGGATGAGTGGGGTCCTTCACGATACTGATGGCTTTACCGGAGCATCGTGTGATGAAAATGTCCAGAATGGAGGGGAGAGGGGCACCGATGATCTTTGCAGCTGTGTTCACTGTCCGCTGGAGGGTCTTGCGGTCAGCAGCACTACAGTTCCCGTACCAGACAGTAATGCAGCTGGTCAGCACACTCTCAATTGTTCCCCTGTAGAATGTGGTGAGGATGGGTGGAGGGAGACTTGCTCTTTTTAGTCTGCGCAGGAAGTGGAGTCGCTGTTGCGCTTTCTTGGAGACTGATGTGGTGTTTGTGGTCCAGGTGAGGTCTTCTGTTATGTGCACCCCCAGGAATTTAGTGCTGCTGACTCTCACCACAGTCGAGCTGTCGATGGTCAGTGGGGGGTGATAAACAGAATTCCTCCTGAAGTCCATCACAACCTCATTTGTCTTACTGACATTGAGGGAAAGATTGTTTGCACTACACCAATCAACCAGCTGTGCCACTTCCTTTCTGTAAGATGTTTCATCATTGGTGCTGATGAGACCTACCACAGTTGTGTCATCAGCAAACTTGATGATGTGGTTGGAGCTGAACTTGGCAGTGCAGTCGTGGGTCAGCAGCGTGAAGAGCAACGGGCTGAGCACACAGCCCTGTGGGGCGCCTGTGCTCAGTGTGGTAACGCTGGAGGTGTTGCGGCCGACACGGACTGACTGAGGTCTTCCAGTTAAAAAGTCCAGAATCCAATTGCAAATGGAGGTGTTAAGGCCCAGAACGTTTAGTTTGTTGATGAGCTGTTGTGGGATTATTGTATTGAATGCTGAGCTGAAGTCAATAAACAGCATTCTAACATAAGAGTCTTTGTTTTCTAAGTGGGTAAGGTGTGCTTGATTAGAGTTAGAACTAAACTCTGCAGGTCATCGGCACTCCAGGACCGACGTTGCCTATCCCTGCTTTACAGCATAATTTAAATTTTTTGTTTAAAAGTTTTCCTATTTTCCTGTTTAGTACTGCAAAGTAGCTTTGAAACAATCTGTATTATGCTATATAGTTAATGGGATAGAGGGTTGTTTTTCCATAAAGGACATTGGAAAAAAAGTTTTATTAATGCTACAGTGATAGGTGATCACTGGATAAACTTGAACAAACTGCATGAACTGGAATTTTTTAAGTCAGCTGGTTATTTCTCGTTATGATTCTGTGCATAAGTTTCTTTTAAGAAAGGTAGTCTTTTCATGACTTTTTGCATTAAAACTTTGTGACACTCTCACAAAAGGACACATGCTTTAACCTGCTCAGTATATTATAATTGTATGTATATTTGAGTTTTAATGGTTTTACATGTTGTCTGGCATGTCGCCATTATATTCCTCTTAACCTTTTATAATGTGTGTATGTCTTTAAGAGACTGCCTGTCACATGACAGGAATTAGGAACTTAACAGTATAAAGGAGGCAGCATGGCAAACAAACAGGGCCACTGACCAAAATCTGGATCGAGGAGTTTCTTTTAAGGACTTGCCATCCAGCATTTCACTTTTATTGAACTATCACTTTGGACTGTATATGCACCGGTAGACACTTTTACTTTGGAACTTGCAGCATGCTGGAATTCTTAAGAACTGTTTTAATGGTATGGTTTAAATGGACAATCTGCTTTTAACAGCCTAAGTTATTTTAGTTTTACTGTGTTAAGTTCCTTGTGAATTTGTAAATACACTTTATTTATTGAATCCACTTTTGTCATTGTCTCATCTTTTAGAACACTTTTGTACTTCATCTGACAAGGCAGATTGTTACAGTTTAAAACAAAAACTGCTTTGAAATAAATCAAAGGGCATATATGATGAATACAGCCCTTTGTCTTTTTTTGGCCCTTAATTTAACTAAAGAAAAAATGGAGTTTGCTCATGCAAATCTTGCAGCCACAATACTAGAGTTGTAGATAGTTGCCAGGGTGTTGCTGTACAGTTGCTAATGTGTTCTTGAGTGGCTATTGGTGCATTGCAGCGCAGATGCTAGGGTGTGATGGGTCGTTTTTTCAGAGGAAGAAAGTGTCCCTTTTGCCACCCTGGAGATCATTGTGTTCTCATTAAACTCTTATACTATGGATTTGAGGGGGGAAAGCTACATTCAGGCAATAGTCAATAGTCTTCAAAGCACTAAAACTGGCTGATTATCCTGACAATGCAACAATGTCTTCCTGCATGCTCACAGTCAGTCCACAAATCAACCTCAATAAGTCAAACTGGCAGAAATAAACTAATTACAAAGTAAACACTAACCACTTACTTTCAATCACATCTACTGACCAATAAGTGATTTAGATTAAGTTTTTAGTGAGCACTCAGTTTATTATGAATTTTAATATATTACTGTAAAAATGCTTTAAACTCATAAATATGATGAGATTTTATGTGACTTTGTTTAAATAAATTCTGTTACTATAAAGATGCAAAAATACAACAGCATTGCTTGCTTGTAAATAGTGTAAATGTGTTCCATTAACTGTGTAAACATCAAATGGAAATGTAACATGAATTTGAGCGATCTCTATACATGTTTTGGCTTAATGCAGCAGTACAGAACAACATTCATTCATGTTATTATATGAACAACTGACAAGATATGAAATGATTCTCTCTTTTACTGACGTCAGGGTCTTCCCATTTCTCACATTATTGATGCACCACTACTCGCTTTTATCCTCCCTTCCTTCTTACATACATGTGATTAATTCATGTGATAAATATACTGTGTGTGTGTGTGTGTGTGCGTGCAAATGCACACAGCATACCAGTTTAGAAACCCAACTGTCAGGCTTAAGCTTAGTATTAAAAACAAACATTGATTTTACTTAGGTTTAGATTCAGCTGTATGCATCAAACGTTCCCTGTTTCGGTTTCTACACGGACTGTGCTGCTGATGCTCTTGTGTTTATGTAACTCATTCAGGTCAGTGAGTCGACTATACTTGTCATGCATGTATAAATGGGGCTGTGGTGGTTACAGCTAACCTTCTACATTGCAAGTTAATGCAACTAAATTTTGCGCCAGCCAACTAAATAATGTCTGTCGTAAGCCATTAGCTAATAAACTGAATTCACTCACTAGTGATTAAGTTAGAGGCTAAGAATACTTTTAGAACATATATAATTTTACTGCGTATTCTGTTTTATGACCGCCTACACTAGAACAGTCTGAGCATTAGTAATGGGTTGCTTATGACCGTTTTGTGCATTTTGAACAACTCTTTATATGACTCAGCACTAAGAAGTTCACTCAGAGAGTGAATTCATTGTTTTCTGACCACACATGTGTGATTTTTTTTTTGTTGAAAGCGAAATGACTCATGAGGTAAACTAATCCAGTGTTACCTGTACACAGCCTATGCGGCTTTCATAAAACAAAGAACAAACAACTCGGACAAGAAGAGACAGATAAATAGTGAATTAATAATTTCTCATAATTTGTCTTTGAATTGAAATGTAAATAAAACAAAGATTATTGGAAAGAGTTTTTAAAGAAAATACTATTTCAGTGTTTAAACTTAAAGATTTCATATTTAATTCAGTGTGCTACTTGCTTCTTTGTAAGTATTTCAGAATTTTACTAGCATTTTTTTCCACATTTTTCAATTTCAAATCAATTCCCCTTCCTGTGTGGTTGGTATTATCATGATTTTCCAATAATTTTCCAATGATCAAAGTTTGTATAAGTAGATACTGTATGTTGGAGGAAATTTGGTTATTTAAAATGTAATATTTTAATTTCCACCAGATGTAGCCATCAAGCCAAATATTGAATTCATACAAAGAAATCAGAACATTTAAGTATACAAGTTGAGTCATAATAAATAAAGTGAAATGACACAGGGAATAAGTACTGAACACACTTTATTTAATACTTTGTAGAAAAGCCTTTGTTGGTGATTACAGCTTTTAGACGCCTCTTGTATGGAGAGACCAGTCGTCTGCATTGTTCAGGAGTGATTCTGGCCCATTCTTCCACACAAACGGTCTTTGAATCTTGAAGGTTCCTTGGGCCTCTTTTATGAACTTTGATCTTCCATAGATTTTCTATGGGATTTAGGTCAGGTGATTGACTGGGCCATTCAAGCAACTTGATTTTCTTTCTTTGAAACCACTTCATGGTTTCCTTGGCCTTGTGTTTGGGATCATTGTCTTGCTGAAATGTTCACCCTTTTTTTTTATATTTTTAGCTTTCTGGTAGATGGCAGCAGATTTTTATCCAGAATGTCCCGGTACATTTCTCCATTCATCCTGCCTTCAATAATATGAAGTCTGCCAATACCCCTTGCTGAAAAGCAGCCCCAAACCATGATGCTTCCACCCCCAAACTTAACTGTTGGTATGGTGTTCTTGGGGTGGTGGGCAGTGTCATTTCTTCTCCAAACATGGTGTGTAGAATGACTGCCAAAAAGTTCAATTTTGCTTTCATCTGACCATACTATAGTCTCCCAATAATCCACAGGCTTCTCCAAATGCTGTTTCGCAAACTTCAACATGCTTTTTGTTCAGCAATTGGGTCTTGCGTGGTGAGCGTGCATGGATGCCATGGCGGTTCAGTGCATTGCTTATAGTTTTCTTTGAAACAACAGTACCTGCTAATGCAAGGTCTTCCTGAAGTTCTGCCCGAGTGGTTCTTGGCTCTTGGAGAACTCTCCTGATTATTCTTTGGACTCCTCGGACAGGAATCTTACGTGGAGCACCTGATCATGGCCGGTTTATGGTGTACTGATGCTCTTTCCATTTCCGGATAACGGCCCCCACAGTGCTCACAGGAACATTCCGCATACTAGAAATGCGCCTATAACCATTCCCATCAAAATGCTTTACGATAAAACGATAAGATTACGAAGATCTTGAGAGAGTTCTTTGCTTTTACCCATCATGAAGTCTTTCCTGTGTGCCTCCTGGGTAATGAGAAGCCTTTACAGGCCATCAATTAGGACTAAAGCAGCTGATATCAATTAGTACTACAGGGGGCAGGGTTTCTCTCTCAATACTGACAGATTTCAGGTGATCTCCTGGCTTTCTATGCCATTTTGCACCTTGTTATCTTCATGTGTTCAATACTTATTCCCTGTGTCATTTCACTTTATTTATTATGACTCAACTTGTATACTTAAATGTTCTGATTTCTTTGTATGAATTCAATATTTGGCTTGATGGCTACATCTGGTGGAAATTTTGTGTCAATAGCCCACTTAGAAATCCCTATTGTGAGACCTCAGTCGAACAGATCATCAAACCGCAGGAATCACAATAGCCCAGATGAATCTAAAAGAGTCATAAAATGACTCTGATCCTTGGTGCCACCCAGTCTAGGATCCCCCATCGCTCGTTGTCTGCAGGAACTACTCAAACCATTCCCCTTTGATCAGTGTCTTGCCCAGAACAAGATAAGGGGGCCCATTAACAGGTACCCCTCAGATCATCCATGGAACAGATGGCCTGTGTCGCTAATGACCCGCTATTCGTGAATTGACAATCAAATATACAAACAGAAAGGTTTATAATGATAAAAACCAGCCTGCAAAGCTCAAAGGGCTTCACAGCATGACCTCCGGACACTCTGGTCACCCAGACCCCTCCTTTCTGCATTCTACTAAACTGTGGACGGCTATTCAGAATACACAAACTCTTAAAACAGACTATTTCTACCACAATTAGAGTAACAGTACCGATGAATAGTATGTTCTTTACCTGTCGATATGTGTGGTGTGTTTTGTGTAATCGAGTGTATGTGTATGAGTGAATATATTCCCCTTTTAGGTGTTTGCATTATATTTCCTTTTAGTAGATAGGGCTACAAAATGTATTTGACTGTATGCAAGATATCTGATGTTTGGTGTTGACCAGAAGCGTGTTTCATTTCTAATATGTTTATATGAATGAGAAGTTACTATTGGTTATGATACTTGCATCACGAAAGTTTATCGAAGTTATTGACAAAACTCACAGATATACCACGTGTGGGACACAGGTTAATTTATGCAAGGAGGAACAGCCTGGAGTGTGGCTCCACCCCCAACCAGATCCGATTGGAGCAAGCCTCATGGGGACAGACCAAAATGGCTGGGCTTTGAAATCCTAGGCCCCTAACAATTCCTTGCCTTTTGCCGTGCGCCGCCATTCCACCGCGCTGACCATCACGCGATTGTGCCATCCAGAACTCCACAGGAAACAGACTCAGCTCCGCTAACCGGCCAAATTCTTCAAAGACTTTGCGTCTCGCAACTCTGACTGCAGAAGAAACTCCCGCGCATCACATCGTGATTGTGTTGTTGGGTGATCTGCATCACACCAAGCAGATCACCCAACAACCATTCGGAGCCATCCGGCCAAGCAGATCACTCATCACTAACGTGTTTCCCAAAGACGTCAGCTAAGGAACCACCAATCAGAACGCCAGGCAAAGTCATGGAGGAAACCCGGCTGTTCAAACAGCACGCAAGTAAACAAAGTCTCCTTTGCTCGCTGAATTGGTGCACAAAATCCTTATTAGCAGCTAAAAGCCACATCTCTGCTTTTGTGGTTCTACCAGGTGGCAATCTAAGAACTATAGTAGCAATTGCTAGTAACGTTGTTTTGGGATTCCGTTTAAACTCTGTAAACCTCATAACCCTCTAGAACAGTATGAATGTGTGTGTGTGTGTGTGTGTGTGTGTGTGCGTGTTTGTTTAGGTGTTAGTAGTTCAGTCCGTGTGTCTTAGAGTAGCTCAAAATAAATTCCTGTTTCATTTATAAAGAAGCATTGTCTTGTGTTGTGTATTTTAAAGTTAAATCTATGCCCAGATCTTGGTTACCTTGCTCTTAAGAGTTAACAAAATAACTGTTTATATTACTGTCGTGGCCACGAAGTAATATGAACCTCAGAATTGATAAAATGTACTAATTTAACCCTTTCGCTGGACGAACGGTTAATAAGTGCAAATCATTAATTCTGAATCAAGTTAATCTAATCAAGCTGAATCGAATCGTTAGATCTGATTCCCATTTGATTCCCTATAATCATTTTGAGCTAATATCTTACACCTTACTGATAAAAATGCTGATGTGTCAAATACTTATTTTCCCTGCTGTATATAACGTTACTGAAACAAAATATAAGATCTTGTGGTTTATCTGTCAATCAGATGTGCTCTCGGCCACTGATCTGTGCTCTGCATTTTTTTTAGAATTATCGTTGGCTGATAGAAAGGTTAAAAAATAGCAT
Source organism: Cirrhinus molitorella (assembly GCA_033026305.1). Classification (NCBI taxonomy): domain Eukaryota; kingdom Metazoa; phylum Chordata; class Actinopteri; order Cypriniformes; family Cyprinidae; genus Cirrhinus; species Cirrhinus molitorella. Next base: position 30,946,885 of record CM065125.1, on the reverse strand, counting down.
TTATTTAAGATGGAAATAAGATCAAGACCCTCGATCACGTCATTAACTATTCTGTCGTGCAATACTCAAAACTTAGAACAACATGAGCCAGTTCCACCGTAAAATAATTTCTGAATCCTTTTCTGAATAGTTTTAAAGTATTAAAGCAGGGTGTAACCATATGTTCAATAATGGTTTGATATTTGGTTAGTGTTTCACACAATAACAGCTAATTTCTGATTAAACATGTTGAGAATAAGATGGAAATCCATAGATGTGAGTGCTTAACACTAAAACATTCTTTCAGACCATCTGAACAGTATTAACAAGATGTAATAATAATAAAAAGTCAAAATTATTACCTCCATGTACAAAGCCATGCAAAGTGCAGTCAGATGGGCCAACAAGGTGGATCAGACTCGACTGACTATATGCAACAGTGTAGGGCTCTAAGAAAAAAAAGAGAAAAGGTAAAAACAATAAATACACTCATACAAATAGAATTTAATATAAACATCTGCAAATAAAAGCAAAAAAACTAAAACTTGTTATCTGAGCAATAAGTAAGTAAATAAATATATGCATATATATTTTCCTGAAGCCACAAAAGACACGTACACTTTGTTACATTATTTGACAATTAACTTCATAGCTCTTTAGAGAAATATTTAAACATACCTTTTGTTTGTCTATCTGTGCAGCATCAGAGCAACATAACATAAAATGAAATCAAGGTGAGACTTAATTCATAAAACTTTTAATGATTTTTAATGAAATGTCCAACAAGCAGAGCAATCACTAACAAAAATATTAAAAATGGCCAAGGAACTATGATGTTTGTTGGACATGTACTGTGGTAATAGAATGTGAATTTAGACAAAGACCATTTTAGTATGTTAAAATACATAATTTTCAGTACATTATAATTCATTATTTAAAGACAATAGTAAATGTGTATGCAAATCATATATCAAAGAACCATGGTTTTACATCTATTGACCCTGACTGGTAAGATCCATGCGATCACATCAAACACATCAAAGACACCAGTTCAGTGAGGATAAGCATGTGTAATGACACAAAAGAGGAAGTGTTACCTGGAAGAGAGACAGCCATGATGATCTCACCATTCCTCTCTTTGGTCTCTACTCGCTCAAATTTCTGAGCCTCATATCTCTTTTTACCTGCTTCCTTTTGTTCTGGGCTGGAATACTGCAATGGACAAAAACACACTCTGGTAGACAACAAGCAAGTCTGTAAAAAGAGCTGTGTCCACTAAACACTATGTACGTATGCACAATGTACTTAACTGTGTAGTGTATGCATTAGAAATGAGTTATACAGTCATTCAATCTTTGGAGCTCCAACAGTGAGTGCATGAAGTATCCAACATTCTACACTTTGTTTTTTCAATTAAGCGCATCACCTTTTTCTTTTTTTTTTAATGAATTTTCAGTGTGAACACACTAATCACACTATGTATACTACAAAATGGAAGTACACAAGTACACAAATTGGGATGCACCGCTTAATCGTACAAATTTGTATAAATGTCCACTTCAGTAAAGACCACAGATTAATGTCTGATTGTACATTTTAATGTGTACTACCAGAGTACTTGTACTAGTACAGAGTGCTAGCGCATTATGCACCTTGAGGAGTCATTGGGGAGTTGAATATATGTGAATAGTGACAGTAATAATAAATAGACAGATACTGAAATTTGAATTGATCCAAATGTGAATCTTCAGAGAAAAGACAAATGTGTTCATTGATGTAGAGACTCTTACCTCAATTGGAGGAACTTGAATGATTTTGGCCACATTTTGAAGAGAGAGTGGGACATACCATAAAGTTGCCTTGTTGGTCAATTTTTTGGCACCTACAAAAATGCATAATTAATTTGAGCATTATCAGAATAAGTGTGAATCTCTTCAAATGCAATGCGTTTATAACACAGAGAACTATAATTGTACAGTAACTAACATATTTGTTACTGTACATCTGAGAAGCTCCAAAAAGCACAGAAGCTGCTAAGATGTTTTTTAAGGGATAAAGAAAAGACACAGCCACAAAAACATACTGGAAAACAAAATCCAGGCGTGTATAAGCTGAGAACTGGACTTTACATTTTTGAGACCCAGATACTTAAATTTTGCTCACTTAAAAGGCTACAATGATGATAATAATGTTACTTATCATCTATCTTTATATCTCACATGAGCTTTATTGGTTAATAAATTAGTTAAATATTTCCAATCATAGGAAAAGACCACATATTCCGACAAACTCTTAGGGAAGTGATACGTTGCCACTAAGTTTCTGGAGTTGTCATGGAGACTTCAGCATCTCATAGTGAAGCTAGTTTGCTCTCTGAAGAGCAAGTGAGGCTATTTTGGGTAGGCTGTGTTTATTAGACACAAGAGATTTTTCAAAGAGGAAAACCGTGTTCTTGAGCGAATAAGTACACAATTAAGGCCGTCACACAGAATGGCACAGCTTGAAATAATGAAACCATCAATGAGCATGATAACGACCAAAATAAGGAAATCCTGAGTTCCCTAAAATCTAATTTCTTTTATAGAGACGTGAGGATTTAATTTCCCTCACATAATCCTCTTATAAAGCACATATTAATGTCTTATTCTGCATGACCATATTTTAGATCCCTACATCCCCATTCCTAAACTTAACAACTACATTCCCAACTATTAATAAGCAGCAAATTAGGAGTTTATTGAGACAAAAGTCATAGTTAATAGTGAGAGTTGGTCTCCAATCTAAAGTGTGAAAAAATATTTTATAGTTGAAAAGAAACAGAAAGTGGCAGGCCTGAAAACTGTTAGTTTTAAAATCCAATTCATTCCTCAGCACCTTAATGGCAAGATCTAATTTACTAAACCTAAAGATTCAAAAACATTTTGGGGGATACATATTGTGTAGTATGCATGCATGAAAAACAATAAACAGCTTATTTTTATTTTTTACATTTATTCATTCATTCAGGCTAACGCAGGGAATCCTGATGTTTAACAAGTTAGATCCAAGTAATAGTAATATTAATATGCCTAATAATATTGTATTCTCTTTAATGCTTAGACGCTAGAAACACTATATAATCTTAGACAGTTAGTGGCATGATGCTGCAGACACTGCCCATTCTGATATTTTGACAGATTTTACAAGGTTGCAATAGAAAGATTAATATGGCGGATAAATGAGAGCTGTTCTCGTACATTTTACAAACACAAAACAAATAATTTAAGACTGAACTGTACCAATACAGCAGAAAGAGGAGGATTAATTCTGACAGACTGCATTTAGGAATTGCATTTGCATTTTACACTCTGTTGAAGTCATCCAGACAAGCCGGTTGCTATGACAACCATGCAGGGATTCTGTCGCTACCATGGCGAGAGAATGGCTTCTCTAATTGGTTTCCACAGCAGCTTGTCTAATGGTTCTACACAGCAGGATATTTACATGTTTTCCACTAGCAGAGAATCATGGGCAAAAAATAGCCCATTTTTTAATAATATTGTCTTACAGTAAAAGTATAAAATGTAGACTTACTATCAGCCACTCAACAGCTTTATAGAGCAGCTATAGGTAGATAGAACTTAAAAATCATATGTAAATAAGAATCTAAAACTTAAATTGTAAAAGATTTTTAACATTTTTCACCTCCTGAGATTTAACTATATGGTAGAGGGTAAAATCTAGGTCTAGTGTATGACAGAGCAGCAAAGAATATAACATAGTATAGAATTAAGGCAGTATAAATTTCCCAGTCCTCTCAATGGCAAAACATCTGCCAATTTACCTGAATTCACTCTTACATTACCGGTCAAATGTTTTAGAATGGTTACATTTTAAAATATTTTTTAAAAGTCTCTTCTGCTCACCAAGGCTGCATGAATGTGACCTAGCCTAAATCCAGACTTTTCAAAAATGGAGGCTGCCATCATGATGATTTCAAGATCAGGGGACATTTTGGAAATAAGCATGTATTTATCAAAATATGTCAGATCTGCAATTTATCAACATAACACCATTTAAATAATTTAATCATTAATAAAGTGTACATGTTAAATAAAATCTATATTCACAGTATAACCACTTTATTTGTGTTAGAAATGTTGTATTGTTGCAATTACATTCCATGATACCTCTCTGAGGTAGGGTGGGAACATGCACATTTTGTTACAAATGCAATCTCTCAAACTCAATTAAATATATATTTTAAAACAAAAAAAAGTGTAACTATTTACAGTGCACAAATTGTGTTTAACCTACATAATACAAACATGCAAAAATGTTATGATTTATTAGTATTTAAAGTTTTTCAACGGTTGTAAAGTAGACCGCTTTGCCACCACAAATAAAGAATGACTGATGTATATGAATTTTGTTAAAATTTCAGTTAAAATGTATTTCTGTCACAGACTCAAGGATAAACAGGAACAGGTAAATAAGCTTTATGACCCTTTATTCAGGAAATCAGAGGCAACACAAAACTTAATGCATAAACTTAGGAGAAACGCTGATTAAGGCTTCAAAAAGGTAATAGTCTTATCTGCAGCAAGTCAGTGTCCTTTGAGCAAGTTGAAGAGGGAGGATCTCGGTGAGAGTACAAACTGGTGAATTCTCTGTGTCCGCTGAACAGGTGAGTCTTCAAGGAACTGCAGGTAAGCAACATTGAGACCGGATGACTGTGAGCGGGTGGTGAGTGTCTTTATAGAGCTGGGTGATTGGGAACAGGTGTGGGTGATTAGAGTGGTGAACTAGAGCGGGTGAGTGGAACTGATGGCACGGTGTCTGAGGGGGGCGTGGTGGGTGTATCCATGACAGTACCCCCTCCTCCACGGGCGTCTCCTGACACTCTCAACCAACGACGAGGACGGCCACGGCCTCTGGGAGCAGGGTGCAGATGATGAAAGTCAGATAACAGAGCAGGGTCTAGGATGTCGTCACGGTTGACCCAAGATCTTTCTTCTGGGCCGTACCCCTCCCAGTTGACCAAGTACTGCAGCTGACCGCCTCGTTGCCGGGAGTCTAGGATTTTGCTGATGGTGTAGATGGATTCACCGGGGTCGATCTCTGGAGGAGGAGGTACTTCGGGTTCTGTGGAGGGAGAAAAGACAGTGTAAGATTTTAGCAGAGAAACGTGGAGAGAAGGAGAGATGCAGTAGTGAGCGGGTAATTGTAATTCGTAGGTCACATCATTAATCTGCCTCGCGATGGGGAATGGACCAATATAGCGGGGACTCAGCTTCTTGCAGGGCTGATGGAGGCGGATGTCCCGAGTGGAGAGCCAAACTCGATCCCCTGGATGGTAGGTGGGGGTATCTCGACGGTGGACGTCTGCGTTCTCCTTATGCCTCCGCACAGCTTGCTGCAGATGGACGTGAGCTGAGTCCCAGACTCTCTCACTCTCCTTAAACCAGGCGTCCACGGCCGGGACCTCCGACAGTTCCCCCGACCATGGGAACAATGGTGGTTGGAAACAGAGTACGCACTGAAATGGTGTGAGACCGGTGGATTCTTGGCAAAGAGAATTCTGAGCGTACTCGGCCCATGGCAGATACTGGCTCCAGCGGTCCTGATGGCCATGACAGTAAGCACGCAGATACCGTCCGATCTCCTGTATCTTACGTCTGGCCGTTCGACTGCGGATGGTAACCAGAGGATAAGCTGATGGACACACCCAATAATTAGAAGAAAGCCCTCCAAACACGTGAAGTAAACTGCGGACCTCTGTCTGATACGATGTCCTCAAGCAAACCGAAATTGCGGAACACTTGGTGGAACAGGGCTTCAGCAGTCTCCAGGGCTGTAGGTAGTCCAGTCAGTGGTATGAGCTTGCAGGCCTTTGAGAATCTGTCAACAACAACTAGAATTGTGGTATAACCATTAGAATTCGGTAGATCTGTTGCAAAGTCAATACCTATGTGGGTCCATGGTCGTTGAGGAACTGGAAAAGGTACCAGCCTATCCTCTGGCAGTCGGCAAGGTGTGGTGGACATGGCACAGACTGAACATCCCGTCCTGGTGCATGTGTGGCCACCAGTATCTGCCCTGGAGAAGTGAGAGTTCGCTGGCTGCCTGGGTGGCCGGATCCCTGAGACGTATGAACTGAGCCCAGGAGGGTGAGTCGGAGGGAAGTTGGTACATAAGTTTTCCCCTCCGGACCTCCCGGTGGAGCAGGTTCTTCGAGGGTGGCTTGGGCGATTTCTTCACCCAACGCCCATCTGATTGGGCAGACAAACACAGCTGGAGGGAGTACGGGTTCCGGTTGTTCAGCAGGTGGATCCGGTGAGTGAATTCTGGACAGAGCATCAGCCTTGGTATTCTTGTGACCAGGTCTGTATGTGAGGGTAAAGTCAAAGCGGGTGAAGAATAATGACCATCGAGCTTGTCTGGTGTTTAAGCGTTTGGCATTTCTCAGGTATTGCAGGTTTTTGTGATCGGTGATGACTTCGAAGGGGTGTTTGGCTCCCTCCAGCCAGTGTCGCCATTCCTCCAAAGCCAACTTTATAGCTAGAAGCTCACGATTGCCAATATCATAATTTTGCTCCGCCGGGGACAGTTCCTTGGAATAGAAGGTGCATGGATGGAGTACTGGTGGTTTTCCCTTGTACTGCGATAACACAGCTCCGACTCCCACGGTGGAGGTGTCCACTTCCACTACAAACGGTAATTCTGGATCTGGATGGGTGAGTGTGGGAGCGGAGCAAAATGCTTCTTTCAGGAGACGGAAGGCTTCGACAGCAGAGGAATTCCAGGTTAGTATACGGGTCTTATTCTTGAGCAGGGAGGTGAGAGGAGCTGTGATTTCACTGTAACTTGCAATGAAATGGCGGTAGAAGTTGGCAAAGCCCAGAAACTGTTGAAGCTGTTTGGTGGTCTGAGGTTGCGGCCAGTTGCGAACAGCGTCCACCTTTCCCTGGTCCATGCTGACCCCTTGTGGTGTGATGATGTAACCCAGGAATTGTATGGATGTTTGATGGAACTCCCACTTTTCCTTCTTGAGGTAGAGTTGATTTTCACGGAGGCGTTGGAGTACTTGACAAACATGGTTCAGGTGGGTCTGATGATCAGGTGAGTATATTAAAATATCATCTATGTAGACTATTACAAACCTCTGCAGCATGTCACGGAATATTTCATTCATGAAATTTTGAAATATGGATGGGCTATTGGATAGGCCATATTTTCCATTTTCCATTCATCTCCTTCTCGAATTCGGATTAAGTTATAAGCGCTTCGAAGGGCAGGTGCGAATGACGTGACCTTGACCTCCACAATACAGGCACCGATTGAGCCGTCTACGTCTGTCCTTCTCGGCGCGTGAAAGATGGTACTTGTCAGTCTGCATCGGCTCTGGTGTTGGAGGTGAAGGCTCAGGTGAGGTGTCAGATAAGGGTTGGAAACTCAGTTGAGCCACATGGAGATGTTGAGATACATGTAGGGCTTTCTGCATAAAACTCTCCAAGCCAACAGTGTCATCGTAAATAGCCATCTGCCGTTGAATCGTCGGATTGAGATCTCTTCGATAGGCTGCGAGAAGCGCTGTCTCATTCCATCCACTGGAAGCTGCCAGTGTCCGAATCTGCGGGGTGTACTCGTGAATGGACTGTTTGGCTTGCCGTAGTCTGAAAAGTTCATCATGCACAGACAATGAGGAAGTACATGTACCAAATACTTCCCTAAAGTGTGCAACAAACCTCTCTAGGGATCGAACGATGGGGCTGTGGGTATCCCACACAGACTGTGCCCATTGACGAGCTCTCCCAGACAGCACTGAAATGATGAAGGCAATCTTAGCGTGATCATTGACGAACTGTTGGGGCAGCATTTCAAAGTACAATGAGCATTGAAAAAAATTTGTTTCTTCTTTTTTCGATCCGGTCTTCTGTCACAGACTCAAGGATGAACAGGAACAGGTAACAGGAACAGCTTTATGATCCTTTATTCAGGAAATCAGAGGCAACACAAAACTTAATGCATAAACTTAGGAGAAATGCTGATTAAGGCTTCAAAAAGGTAATAGTCTTATCTGCAGCAAGTCAGTGTCCTTTGAGCAAGTTGAAGAGGGAGGATCTCGGTGAGAGTACAAACTGGTGAATTCTCTGTGTCCGCTGAACAGGTGAGTCTTCAAGGAACTGCAGGTAAGCAACATTTAGACCAGATGACTGTGAGCGGGTGGTGAGTGACTTTATAGAGCTGGGTGATTGGGAACAGGTGTGGGTAATTAGAACTCTGGTGAACTAGAGCGAGTGAGTGAAACTGATGGCACGGTGTCTGAGGGGGGCATGGCTGGTGTATCCGTGACAATTTCTATGGTCAAAGCTCTTTTTTTCAGCATCATTATTCCAGTCTTTAGTGTCACATGATCCTTCGGAATCATTTATTATTAGTACCAATGTTGAAAACAGTTGTGTACATTTCTTTTCAGGATTCTTTGATGAACGGAAAATTCATTATTAAAAAATTCTTTTTAATGAAACTACCACACATTTTCTGTTTTTACAGTTTGGATGGAACTAGTCAAAGTCTCATCCTATATATATAAATATATACACAAACCCGATTACAAAAAAGTTGGGACACTGTACAAATTGTGAATAAAAAAGGAATGCAATAATTTACAAATCTCATAAACTTATATTTTATTCACAATAGAATATAGATAACATATCAAATGGTGAAAGTGAGACATTTTGAAATGTCATGCCAAATATTGGCTCATTTTGGATTTCATGAGAGCTACACATTCCAAAAAAGTTGGGACAGGTAGCAATAAGAGGCCGGAAAAGTTAAATGTACATATAAGGAACAGCTGGAGGACCAATTTGGGTATAAAAAGAGCCTCTCAGAGTGGCAGTGTCTCTCAGAAGTCAAGATGGGCAGAGGATTACCAATTCCTCCAATGCTGCGGCGAAAAATAGTGGAGCAATATCAGAAAGGAGTTTCTCAGAGAAAAATTGCAAAGAGTTTGAAGTTATCATCATCTACAGTGCATAATATCATCCAAAGATTCAGAGAATCTGGAACAATCTTTGTGCGTAAGGGTCAAGGCCGGAAAACCATACTGGATGCCCGTGATCTTCGGGTCCTTAGACGGCACTGCTTCACATACAGGAATGCTACTGTAATGGAAATCACAACATGGGCTCAGGAATACTTCCAGAAAACATTGTCGGTGAACACAATCCACCGTGCCATTCGCCGTTGCCGGCTAAAACTCTATAGGTCAAAAAAGAAGCCATATCTAAACATGATCCAGAAGCACAGACGTTTTCTCTGGGCCAAGGCTCATTTAAAATGGACTATGGCAAAGTGGAAAACTTCTGTGGTCAGACAAATCAAAATTTGAAGTTCTTTTTGGAAAAATGGGACGCCATCTCATCCTGACTAAAGAGGAGAAGGACAACCCAAGTTGTTATCAGCGCTCAGTTCAGAAGCCTGCATCTCTGATGGTATGGGGTTGCATGAGTGCATGTGGCATGGGCAGCTTACATGTCTGGAAAGGCACCATCAATGCTGAAAGGTATATCCAAGTTCTAGAACAACATATCCACCCATCCCTTTAGGGAAGACCTTGCATTTTCCAACATGACAATGCCAGACTGCATCAATTACAACATCATGGCTGCGTAGAAGAAGGATCCGGGTACCGAAATGGCCAGCCTGCAGTCCAGATCTTTCACCCATAGAAAACATTTGGCGCATCATAAAGAGGAAGATGCGACAAAGAAGACCTAAGACAGTTGAGCAACTAGAAGCCTGTATTAGACAAGAATGGGACAACATTCCTATTCCTAAACTTCAGCAACTTGTCACCTCAGTCCCCAGACGTTTGCAGACTGTTATAAAAAGAAGAGGGGATTCCACACAGTGGTAAACATGGCCTTGTTCCAACTTTTTTGAGATGTGCTGATGCCATGAAATTTAAAATCAACTTATTTTTCCCTTAAAATGATACATTTTCACAGTTTAAACATTTGATATGTCATTTATGTTGTATTCTGAATAAAATATTGAAATTTGAAACTTCCGCATCATTGCATTCTGTTTTTATTTACAATTTGTACAGTGTCCCAGCTTTTTTTGGAATTGGGTTTGTATATATATATACAGAGCTGGGTAGAGTACTTACAAATTGTAATCAGGTACAGATTCCAGATTCCATGACAAAAATTGTAGTCAGTAATGTAATCAGTTACATTACATATTTTAGGTAATCTAATCAGATTACTTTTGGATTACTTTTAACAACTTGTTTATCACATTGATTTAAATAGGATTACCATGTAGCATAATGATGTAAAAATGCAAAGAGTAAGAAAATATGTTCCTTTCTTTGTCATTTACAACATGAAGTGCATTAAACATTATATTACATCAAGTTTTCCCAAACTAGGGTTTGTAAAGGAACTGCAGGGGGTTTGTGAGTTTAATGAAAGCTAACAATTACATCATAAAAATATTAAATTAAAATAAATCATTTTAAAACAAAGTTCCTTTCAAAAATAGCCTGTACCCTTGGCAGCCATATTTGCAACACCTCCAGTCAGCTCATACACGATCAAGTCTTAATGACTGGATGAATCCTGAAATCTCAAAACCTGCTTGCTGAATTCACAATTAAACTGCATATGTCAAATAAGCAACAAAAAATGAAAATAATTGCCCCCATGAATGTAGTTTCTTATGCTCAAATAGCAATTAAAAAGCAGTGGTCTCAGGAGTAAAAAAAAAAAAAAATCAGGGGTAATTATAGTAAATACAGATGCATCTCAATAAATTACAATGTCATGGAAAAGTTCATTTATTTCAGTAATTTGTTAAATGTGAGCCAAAATCATCACAATTTGAGTTGAATTACTGAAATAAATGACCTTATCCACAACATTCTAATGTACTGAAATGCACCTGTATATTTGGCATATAAGGTTTAGATGACAAACAGTTTTAAAATGCCTGCATGACATGTAAATAAGAAATAACATGAATGCTTTTAATGAGTTGGAAAGACAAAAGCCTTCCAAAGACATAATAATACATGTTAAAAATGTATTACAAAATACATTTATACATTATACATTTATGTACAAAAAACCTGTTAAAAATTAATGTGTTCACCAGTATTTCTGCAATGTTGAAACCCTTCTTAAACCTGAAAAGATTTTTGTAAATCCATTGGTCAAATGCTGTTACTACCTGTGGTGTGAATGTCCACAAAACTGGACTTTCTGAATATTTTTTCTGAATATTTTTCTGAATCTGTTTTAGAAATGAAAATTGAAAAGATAAAAAAGAGAAATTAGGGAGAATCAATGAATTATAAATGTATTGCTATTGTGTGAATAATATGTAATCATGTAATCCATGAAAAAGTAACTGTACTCTGATTAAGAGTAATTTAAAATGTAACTTACTCTGATTACAAGTACTTCATTTTTGGAATCTGATTATGTAATCCAGATTACATGTAATCAGTTACTACCCAGCTCTGTATATATATATAACGGATTGGACAAACAAGGTAGGATCCATGTGCAAAGCTTTATTAACAGTGGTGAAACAGCCAGGGTCAACAGGGGCTAACGGTATCAGGGGAGAAAGTCCAAGAGCGGTCACAGAGTCTAGGCGTAAAGGTTGGGGCGGGCAGCGAGCAGAAAACGTAGTCCAGGAACGAAACGAGGGGTCGAAAGGGCCGGCGGAGAACGATCAGGCACCAGGAAACAACGGAGTCGGGAACGGGGAAAACAAACACGGAAAGACGCTCGGAAATGACCAGGGGTTAGCTAAATCAAGACTTTGTTGCTGGGCGCTACCACCGTGCAGGGAGCAGGTGCGACCTCCCCCTCGGCTTGAGGATCCGTGGCCTCGGCTACTTCCTCGGGGGAGGCCACCCCCCACTCAGTGGTGGTATACGCGGCCCGCAACCCAGAGCGCAGTTCTCAGGAGGAGCGAGGCCTCAATGAAGGCCAGTTCCGGAGCAGCGGCATTGGCTTGGCTTGGCTTGGCTCAGGGACGATATTGGAAGCCTTGAGAGCAGCTGTGAGGGTGTGGCTTGGTTCAGGATGGACTGCTGCAACAGGGCTTGATGCAGAAGGGGCAGCAGCGATGAGGCTTGACTCTGGAGGAGCAGCGGCGACGAGGCTTGACTCAGAGGGAGGAGCTGCGGCGACAACGTGACTTGGCTCAGAGGGAGGAGCAGCTGTGATGACGACGCTTGACACTGGAGGCAGAGCAGCTGCGACGATGCTTGACATGGGAGCTGGAGCAGCTGCGAGGACGCTTGACGCTGGTGGCGGAACAGCTGCGATGCCGACGCTTGGCGCTGGTGGCGGTGCAGCTGCGACGACGACACTGGACTCTGGAGGCTGGGCAGCCGCGACGACGACTCTTGACACTGGAGGCGGAACAGCTGCGTAGACGCTGGACTCTGAAGGCTGAGCAGCTGCGACGAAGACGCTTGACACTGGAGGCTGAGCAGCTGCGACGAAGACGCTTGACTCTGGAGGCTGAGCAGCTGCGACACAGGCGCTTGACTCCGGAGGCAGAGCAGCTGCGAAGATGCTTGATTCGGGATGCAGGGCAGCTGCAGCTTGTTGTAGCTTGCGGAGTGAAGCGAGGGTGTCCTCCAACCGGTCGAGTGTCACTGTGATATGATCTGGCTCTGGGAGAGCGGCCATGACAAGTGCTGACTCTGGAGCAGCAGCCATTTTGTCGTGCATGAGAGACTGGGCAGGGTGGTGACAAATGAGCGCTGACTTAACTGATTGCAAAGGTGGATCCCCCAGGCTAGATATAAGTCCTTGGTGGCTAGTAGGGCTGAGAGAACTAGCTGAAGCAAACAAAAACTCCTCGATGTTAATGGGCACGGCCGCCATTCTGTGATCGCGCGCCGGCGCGGCCGCCAGTACTGTGGCATCGCGATCCTTCCCCGCATAACCCACAGACAATAATGAATCCCCGCACCATAAAGCATAGTCCAGGAAGTCTGAGAGGCAAGAACGTGGGCCCTCATATCTGAGTTTGGATTTAAGTGGTTCATCTAGACCATAACAAAAAATGTCCATGAAGTAAGCCTCATCATAAAAGGGGATCTGATACATGAGGTTACTGAAAGTTCTAACATATTGTCTGAGGTGAAGCAGTCGGTCAGAAGGGTCCATGGATGAGCTGGGGTGTGGAATAAAGCTGCTGGATCCGAAGGTGGCGAAGTCTTCTGTAACGGACTGGACAAACAAGGTAGGATCCATGTGCAAAGCTTTATTAACAGTGGTGAAATAGGCAGGGTCAACAGGGGCTAACGGTATCAGGGGAGAAAGTCCAAGAGTGGTCATAGAGTCCAGGCGTAAAAGGTCGGGGCGGGCAGCGAGCAGAAAACGTAGTCCAGAAATGAAGCGAGGGAACAACAAACACGGAAAGACGCTCGGAAATGACCAGGGGTTAGCAAAATCAAGACTTCGCGGGAATTTGGTGAACGAACCGGGCTATTTAAGCAGAGAGGGCAAGATGGCCGACTAGGGTGAGGGGTGAAGGGTAACAGGAAGTTTGTGAGAAAGGGGTTATGGGAAATGTAGTGATAGTCCAAAGCACATGTGAAGGCTCCCTCTAGGGGAGAGTAGAGGGAGCCACAGCGGTACAGATCGTGACAATATATATATATATGACAAATTTGTCTTTTAGCAACAAACATCTCTCTAGCTAACATGTTTTTGAATCATGGTGGTTGGTTTTATATGTTGATTTGGTACACTGCTAATTCAACCTTTTTCATCTAATGATTAAAATATGTATTCCCATTGCAAATATACAGACACTTTAATACTGTGCTGACTTAAGATGTTCATTATATCAGAGTCTGCGGCGGGTAATCTAAATGTTTTTTCAGTGACGTCTACCAGTGTAGATTGCTCTTGATTACAATCTCAGATTTTCCATTACTGCCAGCCAACACTTTATTCACTGGTTTCAATATGAACCCACTGGTCAGATACAAGAGAAGACGTTGTGCAGTACAGCTGTATACAGAAACATGAGTGATTGCAGGTGTGCTGTACAATTTGTTTAGAAATGGACTTGCCTTTAAAGGCTCTGCCAACTCTCTCTCACCCAGCTTATGAACTTATCTCATGTTTAATATAGATTTTAAACTACATGAAGTACACAGGACAGTGGTTTATGTTTATTATACATTTGACAAAATGAGGTGCATTTAGTCAATGCTTCAGTAAAGACATATAGATTAATATTTTTGAAAGTGAGTTTCTGTGTTGTTCAGACGATGTATGTACATGAAATAATGTATTAAACAGCAATTGCAAACAATATGTAATTTAGGTGTCTTAAAACATACATATCAAGTCTGATGTATGTCCTAATTTAAACAGCTGGGTAAGCAAATTTAATAGACTACAATAGACAAATAATAGACAAATTTAGTGCTAGACTGACAGACAATGCATTCATTCTAATGTAATTCTGCATTTGTATAGCGTGTGTGTAGACGACAGTGTAGATGGCCCTTGCATTCAGAGGCAGGAGACCCCTGAGAAATGTGAGCGAGACAAGGCTGACAAGATTGGCCCTGACTGTCTGTGTGTGTGTGTGTGTGTACAACCCAAGAGAAGAGTCATGTGATGGCCAACTGAGTTCACACATGTATATAAACAGCCACAAACGCATACACAGCCTTTAAATGTGTCATACAAGGAAAGGTTTATCGAAAGTTTTTTTTGTTTTTTTTTTTCTGCCAGAATCTTACTTCTTTGCTGAATTTGTGAGGCTGAAGACTATGTATTACATATCTATGAAAAAAAATTCTGTTTTGCAAAAAGTGAGAAAGATATTACCCTGAGAGCTAACTAATACTGGCCAGATCAGTTATGGGAATAGTCACTGTTGCTATTAAGCACTTATGAAGCAGTAATTTTGTATTAACCAGTTTAATGGAGCCAGCCAATAATAGCGCAAAGAGTGTATAAATGAGGGCATAGAGAGGCAGAGATTTATTTACATTCTAGGATGCATGCTTGCATTTATTCCTTGACAAGCACTGCACTTGCATATGTTTTGGTTTCTATTATACATAGGTTTTATGGTTTTTCTTTTTTTTTGGCACAGCAAAGGTTTTGCTCTACGTTCTGTTTAAACTCTAGAGGAAGACACAGCATTTGCAGAGTAGACTGCTTTCCTATGCAGGTATGGCTCTGCAACTGCTGCCTGTGCTGGTGACGCGTGACGTTAAGTTAACATGACAGAAGCACATAAAGTCTGCCCCCATTCCACGCGGTTCCCCGCGGCTCAGCACAAGCCTTTAAAGGGGCAGTACTGAGACAGCCGGAGACCTCTTGACAGAACCGCCTTAAAACAGGACAATGACTGGTTAAGGTGTAGTGTGTGAGAACTAAACATTGAGTGTCTGGACCGATGCTTACGTTGAATGAATCAGGGAAAAAAAACACTTTGCTTATCAAGGTATATCTATTTTTTATTGTACCTTGATAAGCAATGTGTTTTTTTCCTAATTCATTAAAAAAAGCTTTAATGTAACAGTTGTTTAAAACTGATTTTAACAGTATCTATATGCCTCTATATGCACACTGTTTAATAATTGTTTAATTATACTTTTTGACAGTATAATGCAGTAAGACACACAATTTAATGTGTTATAATACACTACAAAGGTTTTATAGGTAAGTATTACAATGTATTGTAACTGTCATTACAATAATTTATGAAATATACACTGCATTACATTGTGTAAAGGCATTACTTTTTTATCCAACCTTAAGTCTAAGTGGTGTGTACTAAAATGTGTAAGCAAATCCTAACTGCTTGATTGTTATTTAATTGAAAAATTCAAACTATTCTTACACAGTTATATATTAAAAGTTGAATATATATAGTACATTCTACTTTACCTGCATAAAATAAATTTATAAGCAATGCGGTTGGTATATAGCAAATCTCAAATTGCGTGATTCTTTTACAAAAAATGTAAATTAACACATTTCTATATATAAAGTCTACATATAAAATATATAATAAACATTTTATATTCAACTTTATTTGCATAGATCAGGGATCCTCAAATCTGGCCCACAAGATCCACTTTCCTGAAAAGTTTAGAGATCTAACCCTAATCAAACACACATGAGCATGCTAATCAGCGTATTCAGGATCATTAGAAAATCACAGGTAGGTGAGTTTGATCAGGGTTGGAGCTAAACTCTGAAGCGCATTGGCCCTCCAGGGCAAGATTTGAGGAACCCTGGCATAGATAAAGTGCACTCACATCAAGGGCTATAAATATTTTATAGCATAACTCAACTGCTTGATTGCTAAATGCCAATCTGCTAAATGCGACAATAAAGCATGAAGATATTATATTGTTATAAACATTAATACTGTGATTTCCTGTAAAGCTGCTTAGAAAAAAAGTAACATACAATACACATGCAAGATCACTCCTATGAGAGTTTTATGTGTGTGTATGTGTGTGTGTGTGTGTGTGTGTGTGTGTGTGTGTGTGTGTGTGTGTGTGTGTGTGTGAGAGAGAGAGAGAAGTGAACTCCATAAAAACATATCAAGGTCATAAAAGAAAAAAATCAAAATAAATTTCTGAAATACTATATTAAAAAAAAAAAAAGAAAGAAAGAAAGAATTAAAAGGCAGCCATTAAGATTTTGTAATATAATTTAATGATAATAATACATTTATAAGGCAATGATCATTTTGGGTACATATTGTTATAGTAATTGGGAAACAAAATAATGTTCGTAAAAGTAGGTTCCACTTAAATGTTTTAATTTAATATTAATTTCTTATGTCCTTTTTTTTATTTTGGAGTGAAATATGAACCAGACATGTTCTTTTACTGGTTTTGTCTGATTTGCTGCTAGTAATTAAATGTGGCAGAGGTGTTTTTCTTTGTAGTGACTTCTGCAGTCACTTCCTCTACTACTACTGATAGGGTACTTCGCCCACGCCGAGCTGGATCGCTTTTTGCCACATGACAACCCTGTTGCTGTGGTAACAACATGTGCCTTGGGGATAGTGCTTTTGTTTTAGCCGCACAGTTTCTTCTTGTCTTGTCTTGTTTAGTTTTATGTTTTTTGTCTTTGATTCACAACCCCTCAAAAAATGTAATCTTAAGGTCATGTCATTTCTATGATGAAGCACCATACTCCTCTTTATGAGCCCAAAGTTAGAATCACATTGCATATTCACATTAATTTTATTGAGCTATAGCTCCATTTTGAGATTAAATCAGAGAAAGAGGGATAACTAATAATTTTAGGATATTGTTAAACTACCTAACTCCTGTTAATATGGCAGAGCGCCCAATGTTTTCAGTCAAGTCAAGTAACCTTTTTTTATATAGTGCTTTATACAATACAGATCAAAGCAGCTTTACAGTGTTAAACAGGAAAATAATCCAGTAGGGTGCTTGGTCAATTTTGAAATTAAATGATCTTACTTCTGAAGGCAACATAAAACAGCAGTTTAAGCTCATTTGGCAGTGTCCCAAACCACAATGAACTTTGACACAGAACTCTTTAAAAAATAAACACTGACCTTTAACACAGAAAAAAAGAATGTACACAATGACATCAGTCCACACCCATTTTAATCAGCTTCAATGGAATCTCAGTTATTCATGCAGGTTGATGGCTGATGCAATCTTCTGATAAATTCAGTTCATGTACAATTCATGAAGAAGTTATCGTAGTTATCATTATAAATAAAATTCCTTTTTGTGTCAGTATTTTTTTAGGTTACACATTTAGGAACTCATGTTCTTGTTTAGTTGGATCTATTGTGATTATGTTACGCAGTAATTGTGGATTACATATTTATTATGTAAAAAAAAAGAACACTATTTTCATATGGCCTCAGAGCAACGCTGTTTACACTTTTTTCTGAATAATTGAATGTGTAGAGGTGAAGATGTATGATGTCAGGTTTTATGTAAATCTTATTGACTGCCATTGGTCCTCGCACGTCTCATAACGATTGTGGCTTTGCAATTCTGATTATGCAAAAACTGTGAATGAGGCATGAGAGCTGTGGCTGAGGTGAATACTTTTAACTTTATGTGCTGCATGCATAAAATCACTAACATGACTTCTAAATAGTTGAAATACAGTGCATTTATCATACGGAATACTATAATGATACTTTTATTGTGTTTTTTAAAAGCTCTGTTCACTATAGGCTTTCCTTGTATGGAAAACTGCAGCATGAACATAATTTTTTTGATAAAGTATTTAATTAAACAATCCTTCATGACTGTTCACTGACCTGTGACTATGTTCTCTGAGAGAACATTGACCTGCACCTCGACCGAATGTTTGGAGGTGTAGGTAATCTCAGCACTGACATGGGCTACTTCACCGATGAACATTGGGTGCAGGAAGTCTGTGCGCTCCACCCTGGCCAGAGCAGCTACACAGCGATCCTATTTGACAAAAGAAATGTATTATTTATTTGTTATTATTTGTTATTTAATTGCACTAGTATACCAGGATAGTACAACTCAGTAGCTTCATATACATTCGTACTATGTATAATGTGCAACACATAGGACTTTCTAGTGCCCTCCACTGGCTACAGCGGACAATGGCCATTTTTAAGCAGAAAGCATGAATAAGGGTCAAAGAAAAAAAAAAACAATAATAAGAAAAAATCTTACGCCATTCGTATTTTCACCAACAAAAAATTGTCTGTTGCTGTAATGTGTAAGTAGAACAATCCACTGAGATTTTTGTATGCACATGGAGTCTGACAACAGCCAGTGCTCCACAAAGAGATCTGATCTCACCATCATTCATCCATCTGTGATTACAAGAAAAAACTGTGACTAAATCCAGAAGAACTGTGGCAACGTTTTTAAGACACCTGAAGAAACCTTCCTACGAAGCTACTTGAAAAAATATGCGCAAGTGTACCTATGACAAAATCTGTTTTAAATGCAAAGGGTGGTCATATCAAAAGTTGATTTAGTTAATTGATCAATAAAATCTATTTTTGACATAATTTTTTTTAAAAATTTCACAGTACTGTAGGTTTGTAGGAATGTTTACTCAAGTGTCTTGAGGATGGTTTTTCACAGTTTTTCTGAAATTAGTCTGTCTCAGTTTGTTGTGTTTCTTCATGTAATCCCTGATAAACTCAAGATGGTGAGATCAGAGCTCTGTGTGGAGCACTGGCATACAGTATCTCAGAGTACACCCTCACATTTTTGTAAATATTTTATTATATCTTTTCATGTGACAACACTGAAGAAATGACACTTTGCTACAATGTAAAGTAGTGAGTGTACAGCTTGTTTAACAATGTAAATTTGGTGTTCCCTCAAAACAACTGAACACACAGCCATTAATGTCTAAGCCGCTGGCCACAGTGAGTACACCCCTAAGTGAAAATGTCCAAATTAGGCCCAATTAGCCATTTTCTCTCCCCGATGTCATGTGACTCGTTACTGTTACAAGGTCTCAGGTGTGAATGGGGATGTTATTTACAGTAATCAACATTTAAAGTGGATCACAACTTTTCATTAAAGTTGTCCTAAAACCAAAACAATACCCATTCTTGATTCACTTTTTTGATCCACTTCAAATGTTAACTACTGCATTTTATTTTATTTCCCCTTTAATTAGGCAGTAAACTATGACAGCTCATTTTTACAGGTTAGGTGAGTTTCATATCACTTATCAAATCAATCAGAATGTTCAGCTACATCTAAACAGCAGTTACATCTGAAGATCTGAACATCTGTTCTAGAAAAACACATCACAGTTCACATATCTAAAATATGTTTGTTACAATGTTATAAGCCTTGCATTTAACATTGTCCCTTTGACCATAAGACTAAAGAGCAGCGGGGAGAAAAACTAACCCCGGTTTGAGTATTGCAGTGACGTGTGCCAATGATGCATCCTGCTTCCTCAATCATCTTCAGGATAGTGCCACCATGAACATTGCCAACAATGTTGGCATCATCAGGACGCATGATCCTAAAATAATAAAAAAAAATCATTTGCATATAATATCCAGGTTTTATAGGGTTGCACATACAGACCAACATTTTATATACTGTTCATCCCTAAAGTATACTACTTTGACTTTCTCACCTTTGTTAAATGTAACAAATAAAGTGCTCACAAATTTAATTAATTAAAAGCATCTCACAATAATTTTAAGTAATATTATCTTGTTATATACCTTCTGGGAACTTTGATATACATTCAATGCTGTTCAAAAGTTTGGGATCAGTAAGACTTGTAAAAGCTTGTATTTTTTTCAAATAAGTCACTATGCTCATCAAGGCTGGATTTGTTTAATTAAAAACAGAAAAAAATTAGTAATCTTGTTAAATGTTACTACAATATAAAATAATGGTTTCTATTTTAATATATTTTAAATATAACTTATTTGTGTGATGCAAAGCTGAATTTTCATCAGCCATTACTCCAGACATTTTTTTTCAGTATTTTTGATCAAATAAACACAGCACTGATGAGCGTAAGAAACTTTAAAAAAAAAAAAAAAAAAAAAAAAAAAAAAACCATCAAAAATCTTACTGATCCTAAACTTTTGAATGCCATTGTATTTATAGCCAGTCATTATATTTATATTAGTCCACACTAATTTGCCAAACTACTTTTACAGAGTGCCGATACTTAATCTAGCAGTACTGAATTTTTTTTGCCATTTGTATTATTCTGCTTTTCTAGTTTTCTACTGGTATCAAAAGACAACAACACACATGATGACACAACATAAGTTAACACATAAACAGACATGATTACATACACAACCAGTCTGGTGACAAATTTCAAACAGTCAAGACATTACCCTGTCGTAACAAAAAACGTATCATAAAACCAACAATGAAACAACACAGTAAAGTTACGATACTAAATCATTAAATTCTTTTGTTGAACATAAATCTACATTAAACACAGTAAAAAAAAACACGCAAATCTAAAACTTCGGAAGATTATGAATACGATAAGTGTCTTTGTATGAAATCATGTGTCTGTCAAGAAGTGTACGATGATGTGTTTGTTAGTCAACTCTACCTGCTGAGTTCATAATGAGATGCCATGACTCCTTAAATGTTAGACAACAGAGGCTTGAGAAGTTTCCAACACAACAGTGACTGTATCAGCGGCAGTGACATGCTTTAATTAATTTCCTCCATCACTGCACACACATCATTTATGACATCATCATCTTTACCACTAGTGTGAGTGTTTCACTGACACTCCAGACTGATATACCGTTTTTTTTTTTTGTTTGTTTGTTTTTTACAGTTACCACAAGAGTGAGATAGATCATGGTCAGATTTCTGTTGTCTGATTGCATCAAACTGTGAGTTTATCATTAACAGGAAAAACAAGATTTCTCTCTACCTTCCCCATTCATTACACTCAAACCTTTACATAAGAAATATAAAAGTTTTATTAACTTTTCTAATCATGAGCTAAGGTGCCATAAAGATGGTAAATATGACTTTGCAGTTTTGGATATTGATAAATTATTACTTAAAATGAAATGATATAAAAGTTTAAAAGTAGCGAAGTATCAAAGATTGAGTTTTCTTCTTGATGTTGTGTCTCTACACGCACAGCAAAAAAACTTTGTTCTTTAGCAGTTCTTTGGGATGGTTAAGGTGAGGTGCTATAGAGCACCACTACCATACAAAGAACCCCTTAAGGCCCTGTATAGTTCTTTAAAGGTTTTCTAACTCTTAATCTCTTAGTTTAGTTGGGGAAAGAATTGGAAACAACATTAAAAGTTTTTAATACAGTGTATTTCCTGAAGATAAGTTGGTTCTTAACCTTTTTGCCCCCATGGCTCCCTATAGGGCAATATTCCAGGCCCCCACTTGAGACTTTCTGACCTCAGAAAAGTGATTCAAAACAGCTTTTACCATTGTAGTTAATTCCTATTCATAGCAAACATATGAGACAGAAGTAACATATCTAAAACCTGCACTTAAAGTGGTTCCCCCTATAATTAAAAGCAAATGAACCACTTTTAGTGCTATTTAGAACCATTTTTGTTTAGAGTGTATGCCGTACTGTCAACTGTATTAGCCACACTGCATCAAAAAGTGTTTTGTATTCAGTTTTAACTTTAGTTCACCAAAACAGCTAAAAGAGACACTTTAGAAGAATTTTTTTACAAGATGTTTAATCACTAATACTTTAAATTGCATCTTTCAAACAAACACACACACACACACACACACACACACACACAAACAACAACAAATCCTACCTGAGAATATGAGGATATTGACGAATACATCTGACCTCTCTCAAAAACAAAATGCCTGTCTCAATAAAATGTAGCATATTGCCCTGTTAGCTACTAGATGGTAACAAAGTGACCAATTTGTTAAGCACCAACCAAATGGATGTCGCCCTATAAGTGATTCACCCTGGCTGCCAAGTAACCAAGTAAATTTGGTTACCTCTGAGTAAATTTGGTATCTGCGCAACACTAGCATCTGAATATAGTGTGCTGACACACTGACTGTGTTCTGGCACTAATGAGAGAAAATGCAATACTGAACCACAGAATACATAAATAAATGCCAGACACAATGAAAGGATTTTATTATGTAAGCCTATAATAATATTTGTTTGTTTTTAAAAAAATGTGTTTTCTTGGTACAATACAAAGAAACAAACTGAAAGCATTATAGAAACATACCAAATCTTGCAGCAAAATCCAGCAGTTATTACAGATATCTCTGTGTGAACCACAGCCATTCTAACCATTGAGGCAAAGCAAGAACTGTTTACACTGGCTTATGGGAACACAAGTTGTCAAGAGTGAATCCAAGATTTAAAAAAATAAATAAATAAATAAATAACAAGAAAAAAAAAAAAAAAAACTCGAGTCAAAAAGCTTTCTTTCACCACATAAGCATAGAAAATAAGTTTATCAGACCTGAGGACTGTCAAACCTATTGGTCCTGAGTGCAAAAAACAATCCTCTAGTCTAAATCTCTGTATAGCTGCACTATGTAAAACGCACTACTATTTAAGTATAATTGTTATATGTCATACCGATGCAGAAACACAGAAGTTGGTGTGATACGTGATACCTGTTGCTTTTCTCAGCGCTGATCAGGATGGACCAATCACAGTCGTATGGTATTAGTAGATCAAGTTACGCAGAAAAGATTACCATGGCGGACTTTTCATTTGCAAACCAGGTACCAGTCACTAGAATAAACTAAATAAAACGATTGCATGTTGTAGCATTAGAATATTTCCAGCAGATAAAAAACGACCGAAGAACAGACCTCGATGTAGTACTCTGCGTTCTGGCCACCCAGTTTTGTTTCCACAGATGGTGGAAAAAGTTCTTTCTCAGCGCCATTTGTAACATGCAGCTCTGCAGATTTACACAAAAACACCGGGCAAGTATGCTAGTGTGGTGTGACAACAAACAGAGGCAAAAGTCTCACGAAATATACACGTGTTTAACTCGATGGCGTAATTTGCGCGCATGCAGGCAGTATCACGTTCAGGCACCAGAGGGCAGTCGCTTGAGCCTCGAACTACAGATCCTTTTACCCCCGCCGCCCCGCGCTAGCCAGCTATCCACAGGCTTGTTTTACGTTTAATCCTAGAAACAAATGGATTCTCAAATGAGCGCCAAAATTCATGCTAAAAATATTACGCACTACAGTCATTTCAATTTCATGTTCTACTTTTTATTCACCCCGTTATTACAGGATCTGCTTCTCTAAACTATTATCATCGTAACTGAATCTAATATACCACGCTAAGTTTATATATATATATTGAATAAATAATTTCTGCCTTGACGACCTAGATAATCTCGTGTTCCTGTCAGTGCTCTAAATTACATCAGCATCACTGTTGAGGTCATCACATACGACATACGATGTGACCGGCATGAACGGTGTGAAAAAAATGCACCAGCATCCGAAAATTATTATAAGTAATTTGAAATAAACAAAATTACCGTCCTCGTGCATTTCGTTCTTTGTAAAACGTATTAGTGATGTCCGGAAAGGATCTATTTGTGGAGCAGCCTTCGGATTATAGGGCCGCTTCATATCGGACGTAAACCGAGATCCATTCATTGAGACGTTTAAATTTTTAGAGGTACATAATCTTACCTGCATATCTGGATGGATGGTGTCGCTTGTGCATTTGAAATAGACATCGTGAGCTTGCTTCTAGGTTCGTCTTTAACCCCGAATCCGTGTGTCGTAATGAAATGGACTGTGTCAGGCGGAGCTGCAGGTTTTGGAGGGTAAATCGATTGACCAGACTGCTTCCAGTACTGTGGTAAAAGACGTGGTGAAAATCATACACCGATTCTGCTGTTAATAAATAAAGCAAAGTACGGGCGTGAATTGCTTTCCGATTCAAATTACCCGATGTAACTTAGATAGTTTACTTCCGTTTATTAACAGAAGTAGGTTACACACACGGGGATAGCCATAAACTGTCCATTGGCTGTTTTTAAAGAACAAAAAATGCTGTATTTAAAAAATAAATAAATAAATGAAACAACAACGGTCGCGTATGCATTGAAGACTAGTCGTTAAATGTAACAAAATCCTAATCAAGCGTAGAAATGGGTTACAAATAATCTAAACACTTCACTTGTTCAAGTCACGCTGTAACTAAACCACCGAAAGGTGGCAGCAGATACCATGTTTTTCTGCAAGCGTTCACCTTTAACATGAAGAGGACGCTTTGAAATTGAAGCAGCTGTCACTGATTATGTTTGCATTTGTGTATTTATTTGGCAGACGCCTTTTCCCCAACGTACCGTATGGTGCATTCAGTGTTTTTATCAACAACAGGCCTATTCTGATTATAGGCCTACACGTGGTACAGCATCACCACGCCACCAATCTGTCTTTATTTGCCCGCCCAAATTAATGTAATTGTTATATTTAGTAAGTCTGCGTTTCTCCATTGTGTATGTGCACTAGCTCTCTTATTTTATTTGTTCAGAAAGAATGATGCAAGGAAACTAGCTGTCTAGCCTACAGTTTTTATTATAAAAAAGTAGCATAACACAAAAGTGTGTAAACATAATAGCATAACACATAAATGTATAAACAGGGAAATAAATAGCACATCTCCCAAAATAGAGATTTCAATAAACAACACAAAGTGCTTACATTTAAATCATCTGCACCAACCCAGAATACTAAAGTATGAGGTGCAAATGTCCTACAATTAGCAACCCTTTGGGTTTTACTTAAGCGTTTTCAAGAGCCACCGACGATTTAAGCCCCTGAAGGGCATAAATCTAACCACTTTATGTACAGGTTACGCGCAGGATCTTTATGAAAACAAAACGATTTGAACGGGTCTGTTCCATTACTATACACTGAACTGGAAAAACCAAGTATACAATACTTATACGTGATATGATGAGACATATTCATCAAATAAAAAAATCAAGAGACTACACAGGTTGCAAATATGTACAATTCTAAAAGGCTTGTGTTTCGTAACAATAGTCAATTGTATGATAGATCTACCAAGGTCTCCAGACCTTGGCATCGGTGATCAGTGGTACAGGCTGAGGTCGACTGAGAATAGCAGCTTTGCTTATTTCTGGGGTTACTTTTCTTGAGCTGCGAGATTTCAAATTAAGAATTTTTTGTTGGATATGTGTCATCATTCTGGAGCTCTGTGCACAGCAGTTCTGACAAGACGGTGTCTTCGGCATCATCGAATGCTGAATGAACTCGTTGATGCGATGGCGGGTTTCTGTGCCGAGGCCGGTATGAGGTAGGCGCGCTGAAATGCGCTGGAGGCAAGAGGTGTATCCTTCTTTAAAGCTAACAGCGCTATCTGCAAAGAGAAATATATATTCAATTTAGTTTGCTTTAAAACTATTTTACACCAGACGACCATAATATGAGATGAAAGAAAAACATATCTGAAGGAAAACTGACCTTTAGAAGGAGTGGAATGAATATCAGTAAGGAATCTAACGGTCATCTCCAAAATATCAGCTTTCTCCAATTTGGAGTAACGGCAATTCTAAAATGAAGAACAGGCAACGGTAAGAACAAACGTAAAACACATCAGCACTTCATACAGACTATACAAATATGTGTTTAGCCTATGAAAACAAAAATAACTTACATCTTTGCCTGTGAGAGGGAGAATGAGGGCTTTCAACTGGTTGAGGCTCTCGTTGATGCGCGCTCGTCGTTTCTTTTCCAGTAATGGTTTTAAAGTCCTTCTCAACTCGTTTGCTTCTTTTCTCATGGCCACGGTGCGAGGCGCATAAGTCAGAGCAGATGCAGCAGTGGCGTTAGGAGTCATGTTGAGCTTGCTGTGGGTAGATGTCGTTTGTGCCGAACTGAGGTTCTGCGCTGGGTTTATATTCCTGCCCGGCGCGTCATGGAAACGCCCCCACGCCTCAGACAACTCCTCTGGTCAAATAACTTTAGACTGCAGAACAAAAAGACGCGTCGGTAGCGCGTTTAAATTATACTCATCTTTTAATCTCCTTTTGGAAATCAATATTTATAAATCAACACATTGGTTTATGTCCGACATTTTTCTTTATTTGTCGCTGTTTCCTCCCTGATAGATTTCGACTATGAGAAATTCAAATCAGTTTATACACTACTGTGGTTTATTAACTGACTGCTCGCACTACTGTATTTATATTCATTAGTTTACAAATTTTTACCAAACTTAACGTATAATAATGCATATTATATAGCCATGTCCAAATCTGCTTTTCTCCACTGAACTCAGAATAAAAAAAAGAAATAAAATGATGCCTGAAAACAGTGTTGGAACAATTTGCATCTATTATTTAACGTTATACCATAACTTAAATACGCTTCTATTGTTCCTTCATATCAATACTTGAGGAAAAAAGCATATTAATGAAAAGAAGAGGGGTGCTGGTGACGCATTAAGGACACGGGATTGGGATCCAGTTTAGGGCGGGATAAGCATTCATAATTTAAATTAAACAGATTCCCAAGCCACGCCGTTTTAACGTAACATCTGTCTGTAAATTGTGATTAACAATAGATTTTTTTTTCTCGTATGATGACGTGGGATTTACACCTGTACCTCTGGCGTTTATGGGGAGGGGTTTGAGTGCACGCGTCCCCCAGCAGACCGACAAGTTGCCATGCAAACCATATGTGATCACTACATTCAGCAAACATTGTTTCAATATATAACGTTTGTATTTACACATAGAATCCACAATAATATGTTTTTGGTTCACAGTATGGGCAGTGAACTATGCAAAAGCGTTCGCGTACGCATGCCTGTTCTACGTTATACTTTATCTTAAACTTTTTTTAACTGCATGAAATACAAAAGGACGTGTAACCCATTACAGGTTGTCAAATATTTTCAGCTAGGGGTCCTCGAAACCCCATGGGATCCACGAGTCCAGCACGCGTCATGGAGAGGTCTCCAGATGGCCTCCTTTCACCAACCCCTTTTAATGATGCTGTAACTTGTGCCCCCATCGTTCCTTAAGTTCCTAGTGTTTCGTTGTTTTCTAAAGCATTTTTGGCGTCGCTGACCCATCTGCATGCGCCACATAAACGGTTTTGAATTACAAATAGTCAAACAAAAGGGACGCGTCATTCGTTACTTTGCGCGCAGACATGTCACCGTCGCTTCCATATATTATCGAACATCTAGTTTGGTGAATATAAAAAGCATCATTAATATCTTATTTTTTGAGACGCGTCTTGTAGCAGAGTTTACCAATGCTCTGTAAATTAATGCAGAACGTTTGCAAAATAAACTAAAAGACGGGAACGCAGAACATGTGTCAATAGAGATATGCGGTTTTAGTTGTGTAGCCTTTTTTATATTTTTTCTATTGTTTAATGCACTTTACGCTAGGACGTCTGTAGTGATAAACTGAACACAATGGAGCGTTGGAGTTGCAGTGCCGCTTTTGGTAGTCAGTACGTGCCCTGCACGCGCCCCGTTCCCCCATGGGTCCTTTAGGGAGCGTGTCAGCCAATGTTTCACTTAAGCTGCGTTCAGTTACAATTCTTTTTGTTCCTTTTTGAATTTTAGCGTGGGTGCCCCATCTGTGCCATCATCTAGCATACACTCACACAGAGACCTTTTGTCTAAACCCATTCCGGTACGTGGGAACAAGGTAGTTTCAAATTTAGGTAAGGTGCCCCATAGCTAGCTGCACAAAACCCTATTTGAAAACCCTTTGAATTCGAGTGGGTGAGGTTACTAATGACGGTTAACGATATTTAGCATGCTAAGACAATATTCTTATTTATTTGTTGGCTGGTCTGTGTCTGTCAGACTGTCTGCCCTATATGTAGCTCTAAAGATACATATATGAATAATTAGAGATTACTAAAAAGAATCTCTAAGGATCCTGCTCAGTTAGCCTTGAATGCTGATTTTATATTGTAAAGTAGGCCATGCTTACTTATCACATGTACACTCTTAAGAAAAATGGTTCTTCAGCTTGTGACAATAGCAGAACCCTTTCTGGTGCTAAATAGAACCCTTTGTATAGGTTTCCATGCATTGAAAATGCTATATAGCACCTTAATGTTGTTATAAATAACCTCTTTAAGGATTTCATATTTTATATCATTATTACTATTATTTGTATATATTATTTGATCATATAGTTTCATATCTGCCTGGCATTACATATCTTGTAGTGTCTAGGGTTTTACATAAAAACAACAACAACATGTGTCAATTAGTACTTTTATTTATTTTTTAATGATGTAAATTTGTAGCAAAAATGGCAGTGCTCTCTATTAGCAGTAGCAGAATACATACAAAATGACAATGGACATTGAACATAAACAAATGCTCAAAGAAATAAAACAAAATAGAAACAGAAAATATGAAATGAAGACCAAGCTCCAGTGAAAACCTATATTTACATAATGCTATATGATGCCTTTACGTCCCTCATAATGTGTATTTTGGTGTGACTGAGTGACACTGTTTCTCTCTGCAGATAATGTGATTGTAGGATGTGATGCATCTGAAATACACAATTAAGTTCAGAGTTACAATGCATCTCCCTCCATTTGTTTTTGTAAAAACAAAAAAGGACCATACATTAAATATTTTTGTTACTTACTAGTGAAGAGGACAAAAGTATCCTTAACTGAACAGGGCTGGTCACACATGATTTTGCTGCTGATTTTGTAAGTTTGCCCATGGACAAAGAAATTATCAGTCTATAATTTTAATGGTAGGGTTATTTGAACAGTGAGAGACAGAATAACAACAACTGCAAAACTTGAAAAAAAAAATGCATTTAAAAAAAGTTATAAATGGATTTTGCTTTTAATGAGTGAAATAAATATTTGACCCCTTCACAAAACATGACTTAGCAAAACCCTTGTTGGCAATTACAGAGGTTAGACGTATCTTGTACTTGGCCACCAGGTTTGCATACTCAGGAGGGATTTTGTCCCACTCCTCTTTGCAGATCCTCTCCAATCATTAAGGTTTCAAGGCTGACGTTTGGCAATTCAAACCTTCAGCTCCCTCCACAGATTTTCTATGGGATTAAGGTCTGAAGAATGACTAGGCCACTCCAGAACCTTAATGTGCTTCTTCTTGTGCCCTTCCTTTGTTGCCTTAGCCGTGTGTTTTGGATCATTATCAGGCTGGAATACCCATCCAGATCCACAACACATTTTTAATGCCCTGGCTGAGAGAAGGAGGTTCTCACCCAAGATTTGATGGTACATGGCCTCGTCCATCGTCCCTGTGATGCTTTCTTGAGCAGGGGGACTTTGTGGGCACTGTAGGATTTCAGTCCTTCACGACATAGTGTGTTACCAATTGTTTTCCTGGTGACTATGGTCCCAGCTGCCTTGAGATTCCTCACCGTTCTCATGATCATTGAAACTCCACAAGGTGAGATCTTGCATGGAGCCCCAGACAGAAGGAGATTGACAATTATTTTGTGTTTCTTCCATTTGCGAATAATCACACCAACTGTTGTCACCTTCTCACCAAGCTTCTTGGCGATGGTCTTGTAGCCCATTCCAGCCTTGTGTAGGTATACAGTCTTGTCCCTGACATCCTTGGGCAGCTCTTTGTCTTGACCATGTTGGAGAGTTTGGAATCTGATTGATTGATTGCTTCTGTGGACAGGTGTCTTTTATACAGGTAACAAGCTGAGATTAGGAGCACTCCCTAAGAAAGTGCAACATTATAGTTTGGTTTGCTATTTAACTGAGTTATCCCTTTTTATTTGATGACTGATCAGCAGCTTCCTTTCATGTGACTGATTTCATGTGACTGACTAATGCACCTAAAAATTGAAAAGCCATGGCAAATGCAGATAGTAGGGTGGACCTTGTTTTCTTTTCTCCTTTTGACACAGATTGTACAAAAGTACATTCTACCACACTACCATACTGCAAAACATAATAAGTGTTCCAATTACATTTACATTACAGCAAACAACAGCAGTTGACTGGGTCACTATAACAAAACAACAAAGAATCTAGATCAGTGCAATACCAAAGGGATTGAATAATTCTGTCATCATTTACTCACCTTTACTCACCATCAAGTTGTTTCAAACTTGTATGAATTTCTTTCTACTGCTGAACACAAAAGAAGACATTGTGAAGCATATAGGTAAACAAACAGCTGAGCTGATGTTCCCCAATGACTTCCAGATATTTAACTAATCAAACTCATAGAAGAAATAAAATAATGTAAGGATTTGTCTCCATCCAACTTTTATTATATAAACCTTTATATAAATCTCTCCGTCATGTTTTACAAGGCAAGAATACATGTTTTGTTGCCATAACGCGTGGTAGGATCACTATCACGTTAAACAATGAAACCCTTCCCACTTGTCCTGGATCGTGCTGTTATTAACACACATGATAATTGGAAATGAGACATTTAAACTTTATTTTCTCTTGTCTGTGCATTTAACAGCAGGTTTGACATCAATTTGACATACAATTTTCACAAATGATAAATGCTAAATAACATTTTTTTTTCTTTATCAACCATCCAACCCTACTGAGATCTTCAAGATTCCCAGTGTTTCTTCTTTATAATACTTTAACACAACAACATTCAATGACAAATCTTCAACTCAATTCAATGTTGCAAAATTCATTAATTGGGGTTAATTAAATTCAGTTGTAAGGCTGCACTACAGAATACAACAGTGTCGTTACTCAGCTCAATTCGCTTCAAGCTTTATTCATGACCATGTCATTTGAACTCTGGCCATTCTTTGGATTATCTACGTTGTTCCTGTTTGCCATGTCTCGACCCGGCCTGCTGTACCATGTTTATAATTTTAATAAAGTTGCACTTGGATCTCCACCCCGCTCCTATGTTACAGAAGACTTCGCCCTACCCCGATCCAGCGACTTTATTTTAACCATGGACCCAGTCAACCGGCTCCTTCGGCTGTGGCAAGG
Source organism: Cirrhinus molitorella (assembly GCA_033026305.1). Taxonomy (NCBI): domain Eukaryota; kingdom Metazoa; phylum Chordata; class Actinopteri; order Cypriniformes; family Cyprinidae; genus Cirrhinus; species Cirrhinus molitorella. The sequence continues at coordinate 30,915,405 of CM065125.1, read as the reverse complement.
AAACCGCTCAATTGAGCAATACGTGGAACAGCTCTGTGAGTTAATTCCCCAATCACCTGTGTATGATGAGTTTTTGTTCATAGAACTGTTCCATTTTGGGCTGAATGAGCCGCTCAAGTCGCGGATGAGACTTGAGGGCCCACGTACGTCCCTCGCACACTTCTTGGACTATGCTTTGTGGTGCGAGGGCTTGTCACTCACTGTGGGTCTCACAGAGGAGGTACATGACACAACAGTAATGGCGAGTCAGCACCTGTCATGGCCGCCCTTCCAGAGTCAGCACCTGTCATGGCTGCTCTTCCAGAGTCAGCACCTGTCATGGCTGCCCTTCCAGAGTCAGGTCGAGCTACAGCTGTTGATCCTGAGTCTAGTCAAGCTACATCTGTTGTCCTTGTGTCAAGTCAAGTCGCAGCTGTCGTCCCCGAGTCAAGGCAAGGTTCAGCCATTATCCCAGAGTCAAATCAAAGCACAGCGGTCGTTCCAGTGTCGAGCCAAGTTACAGCTGTTGAGTCAAGTCAAGGTACAGCTGTCGTTCCTGTTTCAAGTCAAGAGTCAAGTCAAGGTACAGCAATCATTCCTGAGTCAAGCCACGGTCATGGCCGCCACTTCCAAGTCAAATCACGTTGAGGTCGTCACCCCAGGATCAAGTCACCTCACCACAGTTGTTCCTGAACCAAGTCATCTCACAGCAGCAGCTCTCAAACCAAGCAACATCATGGCTGCTGATCCTGAGTCAGGTCATGCCACAGAAGTTTTCAACCAAAATCAAGACACGGGTGCTGCTCCAGAGTCAAGTCACGTCGCAGCCGCCACTGCTCCAGAGCCAAGTCTCATCACAGCAGCTGCTTTCAAGTCAAGCTATGTCACGTCTATTGTTCCTGAGGCAAATCACGTCATAGTAGCTGCTCCCAAGCCAAGTGACATCACAATTGCTGCTGCTGTTCCTGATCCAAGTCACTTCACAGCAGTTGCTGCTGGTAAGTCAAGTGACGTTGCAGCCGCCACTGCTCCAGAACCAAGTCTCGTCACAGCAGCTGCTCTCAAGTCCAGCAATGTCTCAGCCACTGTTCCTGAGCCAAGTCAAGTCTCAGCCGCCCTGGAGGGTTCCTGTGCTGTCTGCTCCACCCTGGGGGGCTTCTGATCCACCCTGGATGGTTCCTGTCCTGTCTGCTATGCCCTGGTGGGCTTCTGCTCCACCCTGGAGGGTATCTGCTCTGCCTGTTCTGCCCTGGTGGGCTGTGGCACTGCCCTGGAGGGTGTCTGCTCCGCCTGTTCCGCCCTGGTGGGCTCCGCCTGCTCCGCCCTGGAGGGTGTCTACTCCGCCTGTTCCGCCCTGGCAGTCTCCTGCCCGACTCTTGCTGCTCAGGTGGTCTTCTGCCTTTCCGGCGCCTCCTGAGATATCTGCTCTGGCCCCTTCACTCCTGAACTTTGTCCGCCCGCATGGACCTGTTCCACCATCCCACACTCAGCCCCCCTTCACCACTCTGTGGAGTAACTTAACTGTTATGAGCATCTGGAAGCCGCTCCTAGGAGGGGGGCTCTGTCACAAATCGTGCCTCTGTGGCTCCCTTCTGTCTCCACTAGAGGGAGCCATCACTGACACTCAGAACTCATTCACAGACTCCATTTCCTATTACCCCTTTCCTGCCTGATCATGCACAGGTGTCAGCCATTTCCACTAATCACACACTCCCTATAAAAGCCATGCTCACTGTCAGTTCTTTGCGAAGTCCCCCTGGTTGCAATTCCAAGCGTCTATTCCCGTGTTTGTTTTCCTGTTGTTGACCTTGCTTTGTTCCTCGTTCCTGATCCTGTTCCGCCTGCCCATCAACCCCCTGTCTATTGGATTACTCTGTTTGCTCGCTGCCTGTCTCGAACTATTGTTTGAACCCTGACCATTCTTTGGATTATCTACGTTGTTCCTGTTTGCCATGTCTCGACCCGGCCTGCTGTACCACGTTTATAATTTTAATAAAGTTGCACTTGGATCTCCACCCCGCTGACTCCTTTGTTACAATAACATGACACTAAAATCCTTACAATAAAAATAAGCAGAAACTAAATTATTTGTGTAAAATATAGTAATATGTGATGTGTCACTCAGGAATTCCTGTGAATGCCCTTTTACTGTTTTTCAGTATAAATATTATAGTAATTATTGTTATAATTTTTTTTTACCTGCAAACAAAAAAATTAAATGCATGAAAAAAATGGTATTTTACAGAAAACTGAAGGAAACGGATGATTGGTGCACTTACACAGGTAATTAAAGATAATATCATTAACCCAATACTTGTAGATATATTGTATATATACTGTATATAGTATATGTGCACGTAATTAGATCATTTAATTTATTTAAAGCTTTTATAATACCACAACAATTTGCAATTGAAGATTTCAACAGTAACTTCTGTGTCTTCAGTCTGGCTGACGGTAGCATGCTTTTGCTTGGCTTCTTTCTCCACTTTTCTGCCCAAAGATGATCAGGAATGGGTTACAGCTTAAGCATAAAATGGTTGACATACAAAGCATTTGTCATCTTGTTGATGCCGTGCATACCAAACAATATCCAAAATTAATTGTTTCTCATAACAGTGAGTTTTAAGATTTTGAAATAAACTTAGCACCAGTTCTTCATGATTTATGAAAATAGTAAAATTAAAACCAAAAGGAGTCTAAATTATGAAAAGGCAAAGTTGAATGTTTGCGTCTTCATATTTCCTCATGCTGCATGCCAGATGGCTTGTATGTGTGTTTTTTGAAAGGACTGACCATATGTTGAAGATTTGTTTCTGTTTTCCAAGCCTGAAATTGCTTCGTGGTACCAATTTTTTATTTGCCAAGATGCAGAATGTTAATTTACAAAAGTATTTTTTCTTTTAATACATAATGTAATGCCATTTGGAATTTCTTTATTTAGCTCATCATGTCACTTCTCCATGTATAAATGGATGATAAATCATCTGTCTAAATGATTAATTACAGCATTAATTGTTTTTACAGTGTTACAGTTAGCTGTTACGTATTAGTTTGTATCATTGTTGATGACAGGTTCAGATAAGTATATTCTGCCAGTCTGGTATATACTTCTTGTACTTATTGGTTTTATGTGATTTAAAAAAATTAAAATACCACAAATAATTTCAGAACTTTTTCCACCTTTATTGTAACCTATAACCGACAACTCAACTGAAAAACAAACTGAAATCTTTTTTTTTTTTTTCTGTGGAAAGTAAAAATAAAAAACTAAAATAATGTAGTTGCATTAGTGTACACACCCTTAAACTAATACTTTGTCGAAGCACCTTTTGATTTTATTACAGCACTGTTTTTGGGTATGAGTTTATCAGCATGGCACAACTTGACTTGGCAATATTTGCCCACTCTTCTTTGCAAAAACACTCTAAATCTGCCAGTTTATGAGGGCATCTCTTATGCACAGCCCTCTTCAGATCATCCCAAAGATTTTCAATTGGATTCAGGTCTGGGCTCTGGCTGGACCATTCTAATCTTTTTCTTGTGAAGCCATTCTGTTGTTGATTTAGATGTATGCTAAGGTCATTGTCGAGCTGAAAGATGAAGTTTCTCTTGGTTTTGTGCCAGTATTGACTGGTGTTTGGCACTGTTCATAATTCCCTCCTCCTTGACTAAGGCCCCAGTTCCAGCTGAAGAAAAACAGCTCCAAAGCATGATGCTGCCATCACCATGCTTCACTCTGGGTATGGTGTTCTTTTGGTGATGTGCAGTGTTGTTTTTGCGCCAAACATACCTTTTGGAATTGTGGCCAAAGAGTTCAGCCTTGGTCATCAGACCATAACACATTTTCCCACATGCTTTTGGAAGACTTCAAATGGGTTTTTGCAAAATTGAGCCAGGATCTGATGTTTTTCTTCGTTAGAAAAGGCTTCCGTCTTGCCACCCTACCCCACAGCCCAGACATATTGGTGATTTTTATTTCCCACTAAATAAAGATTTCAGATTGTTTTTAATTGAGATGTACAGGTTATAGGTCACATAAAAGGTGGAAAAATTTCTGAAATTATTTATCATGGTCAAATTTTTTTAAATCACATAAACCTGGCATTTTAACAGGGGTATGTAGACTTTTTATATCCACTGTATATACAGTGCTTTTAACAATACAAGTTGTGTCAAAGCAACTTTACAGTATTAAATAGGACAATAATGTGTCAGTAATGCAAAAGTTCCATGTGTAGATTTCGGACTCATCTGGTTCCCATGGTCTTGCGCTGATGGCCGCCAAGGGGATGATGCCTTCACTGGGGATCCGTCTCTGGGGCTCATCTAGTTGACGTGGTCTCCGCTGACATTCAGGGCTGTAGAGGTCATCTCTAGGTGCTGATCCAGATGTAGTGACCATCTGATCTGGATACAGGCTGGATCTGGTGGCTACGGTCACCTCGGAATAAGAATGAAACAGACTAATATTAGTGTAGATGCCATTCTTCTTACAATGCAATGAGTACATCAGGTGTTATGGAAAGTGTAGCGTGAAGAACTATAATGTGATAAGAGCTCGCTCAAGTACTGAGGAGCTAAACCATTGAGGGCTTTATAAGTAATTAGCAAGATTTTAAAATCTATACAATGTTTAATAGGGAGCCAGTGCAGTGATGATAGAACCGGGCTAATATGGTTATACTTCCTGGTTCTAGTAAGAACTCTAGATGCTGCATTTTGGACCAGCTGGAGTTTGTTTATTACACGTGTAGAACAACCACCCTATAAAGCATTACAATAATCAATCCTAGAGGTCATGAATGCGTGGATTAACATTTCTGCATTTGACATCGAGAGTATACGTCATAATTTCGATACATTTTTTAGATGGAAAAATGTGCTTTTGCAATTGCTAGAAATGTGTCTTTCGAAGGAAAGATTGCTATCAAATAGCACACCTTGGTTCCTAACTGATGATGACAAATTGACAGAGCAGCCATCAAGTATTAGACAGTGTTTTAGGTAATTACATGTGGAGGTTTTAGGTCCAATAGTTAACACCTCTGTTTTTTTGTTTTTTTTTCCAGAATTTAGCAGTAAGAAAATCGCCGGGCCATAGAACTGAGTATCATCAGTAATTAATTAATTTGTTGGGGTCAAGTTGTGGTTTTTCAATGAGAGGCTTAATAACAGCCAGTTTGAAGGTTTTGGGCACATATCCTAATGACGATGACAAATTAATAATATTCAGAGGAGGATCTGGAAGCACCTCTTTTAGTAGCTTAGTCTAACACATATGTTGTTGGTTTAGATGATTAAACAAGTTTATAAACTTCTTCCTCTCCTGTAATAGAAAATGAGTGGAATTGTTCCTTAGGAGATCTATAGCGCTCTATCTGATGCAATACTGTAGCTGACAGCTGCATGGTTACAATTTTATCTCTAATAGTATCGATCTTGGAAGTAAAGTAATTCATGAAGTCATTCTGTGCTGTTGGGAAAAATCAACACCTGTTGGTGTTTAATTTTTCTTTAATTTTTCCATTGTATTGAATAAATATCTAGGATTATGTTTGTTTTCCTCAAAAAGAGACAAAAAGTAGTCAGATATAGCAGTTTTTAATGCTTTTCTATAGGTTAGATTACATTCACACCAAGTGGAAGTGGAACTGCGCTCCATTTTCCGGGCTGCTCCTTTTAGGGCACGAGTGTGCTCGTGTCTGAACTTTGATTCAGAACTCATTGTTCTCTTAGCTTCACTCAACCCAAGCATTTCAGTAAACCAACCGAACCCCCCACACTCAATAGGATCAACAGCTACTCACCAAAACCTATATGCAACAATAATAAAACAAAACCAAAAAAAAAAAACTAAACAGCAAGACAATTCCTGCCTGTTCAACATATATTGCATAGACAATATATGGAAATGCTATTAGACAGATTCCTACATGAATTTTGCATTGGTAAGTTTTTATTTATTTATTTATTTTGTATCTATTTTTTTATGAAAAACATTTTCTCTGTGGCTCTGCAGATTCGAGAGTGTTCTGTTAGTGTTATGCTATTGTTTGGGTGGTTGTTAAAGCCAAAGAGAGACCATTCCTCAATTATTTTTGGGTCTCTAGATATGGCCTGTGTCCCTCAATCTATAGAGGTCTATGGGAAATTGATTGCTCAATTTTTTTGTCCAGTAGATGAAATGAATCAGTCTTAATTCTTAATTAAACTTTACCAAATCAGTCACTGACTAAAGTTATAACACAGCTCTCCTCAACAAGCTGTATGATTTATGATATCAGTCTTTCCTGTGAAGGGAGCAGAGTGGGCTGAGTTATACACCATATGTTTAATAGTTAGATGGTTATTCAAATCCCTAAGTATGTTCAACAATAATTATGTTGCTTGCCCAAGCACTAATTACAGTCAAGCAATAGAGTCTGAGTAGTTGAAGTGAGCACTGATTCTCGGATTGTGCATAACTGTGACAATTAATGTATCTTCACTTCATCATTTAATGCTTTTAATAATTTGAACAAACCCCTGGAATTAGAAATGAAACTGCCTGGTCCTACATTATTTATGCTAGTAGAATTACAGACATGGTTGAAATCATACAGCTTGTTGAGAAGAATTATTATTACTATTTATTTTTATTTTATTAGTTTCTTTTTTTTAGCTAATATGTATATGGTTTTCCCTGGGTGGACAACAACAGACATGAAAAAGCCACATAGACTTACATATAAGAAGGCACCAATACCCTGCTGGGGGGAGCATCATAAATGGAAGCAATCAAAAGAGCAATGATATGTCTTAATTAGCCTAACGCACTACATGTAGCAAGGTTTTTTTTATATATAATTCTAAAAATAAAAAAGAAAACAGAATAGAAAAAGAATAGAGCAAGCTTTTTTTTTTTTTTTTAGAAAACAAGCAGTTAAATTAAATTAATAGGCAGTAAAGAAAATTAAGCAGTAAAGAAAATTAATAGAGTGCAGATCTTAAAGGATTAAGTTTTTTTTTTTAAAGAATAAAATTAGAATAAAGAGTGATAGAGTTAGAGGGTCAAATAAAGATGGAAGAGATGTGTTTTAGCCATTTCTTGAAGTAGGGCAGGCCATTCCACCAGGAGAGAACAATTAATGTAAAAGTCAGTGAAAGTGATTTTGTGCCTCTTTGGGATGGCACAATAATGCGCTGTTTACTTGTTTTATGGGTCTGGCTTCCGATCTCATCTGCATCCAGCTATTTTTAGCTGTACAAAACAGATCTTTTTGCTGTTTGATATTGCAAATGGGTGTGTCGTACTATATTGTTTTAATGTATTATCTTAATTATAAGCACACTGGTTTGTAGTGCATACAGTTTTAACGTTTACTGCACGTTGTTATTCTTCTCTTATTTCCCTATAGCGGCTAATGAACTGGAAGTCTCGCCCATAGGCTTACTTTTGCATTAAAGAAAAAGGTGGATAGGCTATGCTCAATAATGTTATATTATCTTTACAATTTCCGGAGCAGTGTTCAGCAGTTTTGATCAGTGATTGATGGTTCATTTATGAACTTTTATCATCCATAGGATACATAGTGATTAATTTACATTTTATAAGATGGCTAATTTGCATCTCGTAAAAAGATGCAAATTAAAAGATGTTGATCCAGGAACATGTATTACTTGGCAAAATCACAACGGCCCACCACCCCTAAACCTACCCCTGTGGGTGAACCTGATTTCACCATACTCAACATGTTAATGGATCAACACCCAGTTGATCCTGGAACAACATTCCAATCAACCAATGTGAATTGAGGGATAAGTTCAGTAAATGTAAATTAATCACTATGTATCCTATGTATGATAAAAGTTCATAAATTAAGCTTCAGTCGCTGATCAAAACTGCTGAACACTGCTCTGGAAATTTAGCCTTACAACCACAGTTAAGTGCTGCTACTCCCTTGTTATTCAACCATCATTTTCCTCTGAATTTAGGGATAAATTATAGGTAGAGTTAGGTTTAGGGTAGGCATAGGGTTTGTTCTATATTTTTGGAAAATAAAGTTGATCTAGAATCAACAAAAGATGTTGATCCAGGAACATGTCCTACCTGGTAAAATCACGCGCAAAACACCCTGCTGAAAGTGATGTTAAAGAAACGCTACAGAGAAGATCTTTTCTGTGGACTATAACAGATGCTAAATAGAAAATTGATGATATTTGTTTAAATTGTTCCCCAGTTTTTTTTTTTTTTTTTTGTTTTGTTTTGTTTGTTTGTTTTTTGCCACTGTCAATAACAAGACCTAGACTGTTATAAGGAAGATTCTAAAATTCATTTTATAGAAATAGCTACGATTCTACTTAGTGTCTCATGAAACAGATTTAAAACTAAAGTGATATTTTTGATGACCCTTTTTTCCGCGTAAAAGACTGAGCTGGGGTGCGTTTCCCAAAAACATTGTTAGCCAACTATGATCGCAAGTTCCGTCGTTACCATCATAGTTCAACGATTCTGCGTTTCCCGAAACCATAGTTCAAACGAACATTCGCAAACAGCGTCGCAAACTTACGTGGTTGGAACTACAGCTCTTGACCTGTAGTTAGAAGCATAGTTTCTTGTTAGTAAGACGTAGGGGCTCAATAAATTATGCTCTTGGGCACAATAAGCAAGCTAACATGCAGTACAACCAATATCTTCCATTCAACTACATATAAATGCATTTTAACCTATGTATTTTTGTGCATCCTCTATATGCGCCGTTTTTTAATAGTGCATCGTAGGCTATGGAGGTTAATCAGCGAGTTACGTCGTTGTACAGGAAACGCACCCCTGATCGGGAGCTGTAAGAGATGCTAAATAGAATCTCTTTTTTTATGGTCTCAAACCACATGAAGACCTCTTATAACAGATGCTAAATAGAAAAGTGTTGATATTGTTTCCCCGTTTTCTTATCCAGATCAGTGCGTAGACTTAGCCTACGTGTGCCTATTTAAGCACATAGTTTAGCTATTTAGGTATTCTTTTTGTTTGTCATTCCAGCATTTAATTTCTTCTACAACTTCCAACTGGTTTATTCCTCCAGCAACAATTTCCAATAGGTAAATAAAGAAACAAGATTTCAAAGCAAAAAGGTTTTATTCTTCTGTTCATTCACAATAACATTTTGTGATTAAGCTTTCTTCAGGGACATTCATTTTGCTGTTAATAATTAACACACAGTGTTTACGATTTCTTTGCACAGACCAAATGGAATCAAGTCAAATGTGCAAACCTCAGAAATGCATTTTAACCCTTGGGGTTTACAGTTTTGTTGATTACAACATAGTATTTTAAACCCCAACGAGGATTGCATAACGTTATGTGCATAGAAGACATGATCTGTGCTCGTGGGCTTTCTTTCATTTACAAAGTAGCCACATTTCCTTAAATTCATCGAATTTAATCTCTATCACAGGCTTTACATGCTTTTACTAATACGTACTATGGCAAATAAATAACATGTAACATTAATTATAAACAATTTCCCTGAAGACTTGTATTGTGCGTTTGGTCACCACGGTCTCCACATGTCCACAGCCGCCTGTGGCACAGGCTGAGGCTGACTGTGAGCTGACGCGGTATTAATGGAGTGGCTCTCCGTTGCAGAGCTGTTGTTTCTTAAGCTCACAAGTCTCTGGTGCATTTGTGAAATCATTCTGGAGTTCTGAGGACAGCAGTTCTGGCAGGACGACGCCGCAGACACCATAGAGTGTTGGATGAAGTCGTAGACGCGCTGGCGGGTTTCTGTTTCGAGGTTAGATTGCGGCAGCATGGCAGAGATACGCTGCAAGCAGGCTTTATATCCGCCTTTATAGCTGTCTGTTTGACCTTTGAAAAGAGAAAAAAAAATACTTTATTATAAAATAAATTTGGACCAGTTTAAATAATACTGATGATTATTAAACGCTGAAAATGGTGAAAACAAAAGTAAATTAGCTCACTCACTTTTAGCTGACGAGGAAGGCAGATCTCTGAGGAACCGCACAGTCATTTCGAGAATGTCAGCTTTCTCGAGCTTTGAATAGCGTGAAGCCTACAAATTGAAAGTGATTTGACACATTAGGCTATTGTTCAGACACTGACATATGCCTACATTTGAATGCAAGTAGCCTATTATTGTATAGCCATGCCAACGTTAAGATACTTACGTCTTTGCCGACCAGAGGAAGTATTAGTGTTTTTAAGTGATTGAGGCTCTCGTTAATGCGAGCCCGCCTCCTTTTTTCCATTAGTGGCTTAAGAGTCTGAAAAAAAGAAAGAGATTGGTTAATATGAGTGTGAGTTTTAAGATACTACAAGTACAACCGTTAAAATGGTTCAGGACTGTTCCAAGTAACCAAAAGCGTTCTCACCTTTCTCAATTCATGTGCCTCTTTTCTCTGAGCTACAGTCATTCGAGAACCGAATGAGTGGGAATGGGCTTCGCTAATAATGTTTGGAGTCATGATTTGATAGGTTGTCTCTAGATGTGCTCTTGAGAGAGGAGTAGAGAGTTTTGTGGTCAGAGTGGGCGAGATGGGTCTTTTATAGGGCTCTTTGTCGTGGAGGGAGGGCTTCTGTTCTATTTTGTCTTCGGTTGGACGCAGAAGGGGATGCCATAGGGAGAAGATCTGATCTGACTATCACAAAAGTTACCATCTGTTGATTGATGTTAGCTTCAACCAAAACCACTGATTTGCGCATGTGATTGATGATCATTTTCATTGTCTCGTAGACCTCCACATGTGTTTACACGTGCTTATACATGCTATAGACCTATATATTTTTTTAATGTAATTCACAATTAAACTGGGAAAATAAAGCAGTAAATTAAAAATCCAAGTTCATTTTCTGTTTCGCATTTAGGTTTAATGTTAATTGTTAAACAGTGTTATTGCCACAAGGCATTTAAAGTAGGCATAGTGTGTTACTTTAACTTGTCATTTTAACTTGTCATTGTTCTATTACAATTTGTGATCAAAGATATTTTGTTTCATAAGGAAAACCGCCATGTATTTGACCTCTAATAAATAATACAACATCATGACCGCGCAACAATTAACCAAGCCACGCTAGTGTTAACATCTGCTTACATGGACCATGCTGGATATACGTTCATATTACTCCAAATAGCCTACAGCAAAAGCATCTTTGACAAGTTAGTTAAAGCAAGAGTAGGGATGTTTGGAATAACAATCCCCGTTATATAAAATTATAAGGTTAGAAACGAAAATAAAAAGTGTACGTTTAGAAATAAGGTTTTATTTATATAGAAAGTACAACAAACATCTTGTGTTTTGCATGTATTTGCATGCTTCTTTTTCTCAACATTTTTTACTGCATTGTTTTTTTTATTGCATTTTCCAGTGACCAGACATTTTAGCTGTCCAGTGGTTAAATTAAACGCTTCACACCTTATTTCAAATCAGTGGTGATCTCAAGAGCCTGACACGCGCAGTTACTATGTAACAGATGGATGCCTGTTCTTCCAATCACACCAAAGCGCGCCACTAATTTGAATCCCAACCCCCTTGAGCCAAGACTGCTAAACTCTTCAGTCACCTGTTTGCTATATTATCATCCTATCACGTTGCTTCCTTTATGGCGTGTCTTTACAAACTATTGGCGTCTGTGTCTGAGCCATATGACCGAATATGGCAATAAGGCATCACGGACTAACGCAAACAGAACTGTATTTTTTTTCTCTTTGTTTAATTTTGGGGGGTTGGGGATGGGGGCGCAGGGAATAGGGTAACACGCGTAAAAAATAATCGGACAATCATATACCACCATCAAAAATGTATGCCGACATTTTTTTTTTTTTGCCTTCTCTGTTGTCTAAGGTGCAGAAGTTTAGCTAATTGCTGAAACTAAAAGTATAAAATAATGTGTTATACACTTGTGCAAGTATTAAGAGTAAGAGTAATAACTGTTGATTCTGAGCCGAGTAGCTTTTGAATGTTCCATCAGAGCCAGGCACGCGTCACGGTCTCCAAGAGCACATAACCTGCAGTGTAGTTTCGGCGTGTGCTGGTCATGAAAAAAATAGCCAAATGTGTGAACTCATGGTACATTAGACTGGTGTTCACTTGATATCATAGCACACTCAATGAATTGCAGGCCAAACTTAAGCATGCTGATATACTATTATAGTAAACTTAAAAAAAAGATGTGTACATTTACAAAAGAAATATTCAAAGGTACTACAGCCGATCAGCGTCCTCATTTTCTGTTTGTCGATGTTTGACCATGAGGTGTGCTTTATTCCTGCTATATGTTTTGCTGTTGATTTAAACTCTTCTGTAATGTCTTCTCATTGATTGTATAGTCTCCATTCTAGCACTAATGTTTATTGTGTTTTTGCTGTGATGCCATAGAAGAACCATTTTTGATTGCCCAAAGAACCTTTTAATGAACAATTCCTAAAAAAAACAAAAACAAAACACTTTAAGAAGAACATTTTAAAAATCTAAAGAACTTTTTTCGACTATAAAGCATTTGCATTTGAAAGGTTCCATGGATGATCAATGTTCTTTATAGAACCACTGATGTCAATAAAGACACACTAATGCTGCAGCAGCGTAGGGTAGTTTCTTTAATTAAATTAAATAGTGAATAGCAGAATTTTCAAATGTTACATACTAAAATCAGTGCTGAGTCAAATTGCCATTTTTAGATTTAGGCTATGTGAATGCAGGATTACCTTCAGATGAGATGCTTGCAGTTGGTAGGCTAATGATGGTTTATTTAAAGATGATAAGCGTTCTTTGGTTTTTTAAGTATTCTCTCAAATCTGATTCTACTCTCTACTTTGAAAAAAAAATCCATGACTTGCTATACAGTGACAGCCCTGAATTCAAAACTAATCAGCAGAGCCTACTGCTTTGGAAATGTAAAAGAACGGCAAATCGTATGTATTTTACGAGGTGGCTAATTCGTACAAATTCGTAGGACCTCACTCGTACAAATTCATACGTTATTGGCTAAATCGTAAGTATTTTACGAGTTCCCAATTCGTATGAATTCATACGAATGCCCTTCTCCTAACCCCGCCCCTAAACCTACCCGTCACTGGGGTCTAGGCAAATCGTACAAAATCGTACGAGTGAGGTGGTATGAATTCATACGAATTAGCCACCTTGTAAAATAAGTACGAATTCCCGTGAGATTGCGTTGGTTTTACACATGAACATATTTAGAAGAAGTATTCATGAATAAGTTTTAATCCATTTTAATAATGCTTCATATGATGTTAATTAGACAGAATTCTAGTTTAGTACGATGGTGACTTGAAATCATCTTAGCTCAGAGATGAATATAAAAGCCCCTTGAGAAATAAAACGCTAAATCTCTTATTTCTTGGCGAGTTCCCCTCGTTTATAAGTCACTTTGCATTTAGGCAGTTTACAAAGGTACTTTTTAGAGTGCATCACAACAAAGTTAAACATCACCACAGTTTAACGGTTTAATGAATGTTCTGAATGTATTTTGCTTGTAGGTCATTTTATTATTAGTGTCAGGGTCTTTTTTATTATTTGAAATGTATGCTTTCCTATATACTCACGCTTGCTAATACAATTTATGGTGACTTACCTTTAGTATACTTTCGTTGTATTAATTAACTGACATTAGATGGTAGTTTAGAATAAAAAATGTGAGATTATAATCAGGTGATGAGATTTCATCAAAAAGCATTAAGTGATAACTATACAGTATGATGTTTTATGTTTGATAATCAAATTCACTCTTCAAATAATCACTTCTGAATTAGCTGTGCAGATATAGAGAAAGTTAGAAAACTAACAGTACAAAACATTACAAAATAAACTTATAAACTGTAAGGGTTTATGTTTAGGAACACTGTGGATGAATTCATAGAAGTTGTTTATTTCACCTAAAAAAACATGCAAACGATGCAGACAGACATAAGGCTTCCCAAGCCAAAACCAACGCTGCTGGCAAACAGCTGTTGACATGCAATATTGCATAGACTTACTAGCCAATACTACGTAATTTGTGTTGTTTGGAACTTAAAACCAAATGAGTGCATGTGGGGTAGATGAGCTGACACGCGGGGTTTTTGCAAAGCTGCGCGTCTCTCTCAGCATCACGCAGATACAGCAGACAGAATATTTGTTTGTCTGCGCACGCGTAGTCGTTTTAATTCGCATAGTTTAATAGTAAAACGACAAAAAACATGCAAAAAAATAAGCTGTAGCCTATAATTGGAGCAAGAATATTCGAAATTTCAAAATCTTACTGCTTATTTCACAGTTCTATATATTTTAGATTAGGCATATTCCATCAAACCTTAATATACTTCTGTTTCAAATAGTTTTCTTGCAACATAGATTGTAAAAAATCCTGTTGAATCAACGTTAAAACAACAATCTAGTGGAAGCTATTACAGAAGTGTTTTTAATCAGCAAACCCCAGACAAAAGCTAAAAGACGAACATGCGTGTCTATCAGCCAAACAATTAGGCTACATCCCGTTGAATCTCAACCCATAGATTGCAAAAGCCATCAATAATATATCTAGCACAAACAACATTAGGTCTTAATTCAAATACCCAAGCTAAAAGCCAAGCCATGGTTGTACATCTGGTGATGTAACTTGTCACACAAAGACTTGTTTTTACCCCTAGGATGATTAGCCTATGGTGCGTGTATTTGTGACGTAGCAGTACGTGGAAAACTTGCCCGTTTTAATCTTGTGAGTGAGAACTGCATTCGCACATGCAGTCTATAGATGAACGTTGTGTGTCTTCTTAAATTAGGATATATGGTTTTTAGCAACTTCCTCAAAAGAAAATACCACGGAAAAACAGCAAAAAGGCATGTTTTTTCCTAAATGTGCGCACGGGGCCCTTAGGGTCCCCGCTCGCTCTGGCACGAGAACGGCACGAGCCACGGGGACAAAAGGCCAGATGGCTGTGCAATTATAATGAATTATATATACGAAAGCGGTGCAGTTGCTCATTTTTTTTCAAATTTAAATTATGGATCATATGTAAAATCAGATTTTTAAATATAGCATTATTTTAAAGTGCAATGATAGAAATAGCTGCTAAATTGTACAATATCGCGTGCTTGGATTGCATTGTTCAGTTTCCGCGCAAGACACTTACATGAGTTTAATAGCAGGGCGAGTTCAGAAAGGGCGGACACCCTGCACGCCCCCAAAACGCGTGCTTCCTCTCCATTTGAGAGCAGGCTTTCTGAGTAAATGGGCGGTCAATGCAAGCACACGACTGAGCTTTAACAACACATCCAGAGGCTCCAGTACAACCTGTACAACGTGGTCGTATTTGACAGTAAGTATTCTTTGTTTCCGTTTTCAGATTGTCACTTGACTATAAAATGCGTAGTTAACTTAAAATGTGTTTCGCGCGTAGCATCTAAATAAACTTATTTTTGTTTCTCTGGGATAATCGTACGTTTAAAAGTTACAGCTTCCAACGACTGTAAATACTACATTGATTACTGTACATTCTGTTGCTAAATAATGTATAATGTATATAATGCCAATAACTAATAAATGGAACAGTATGGACAGATTCTAATGATCAGTATAATCTCAAAACGTAATCAAAATTATAGGCTAATTATAATATATTTTTCATATGTTGTCTTGTGTGAATGTGTTGCCTTGTGAGATAATGGCATTTAAATCCAGGAGTTCAGCTCTAATCCTTCAGCCATCAATTTAAAAAGTGTTTATGCTTTACTCTGGAAAATTTAATATTTCAACATGTTAAGCACTGATCGATTTTTAACGTTATCATGATTAAACATTGCCGCATGCATGTGATGTTATCAGCATCATGTACGATAGGCTATTATAATCTATAATTATTAGTAAGTGTGTAATAAATATTTTGTTAAGCAAAAATAATTTAGTTTCAATGTAATACTATTTAAAATTCTTCTTCTATCAGCATGTAAAAGTGTTTATAACCTCGTAAAACCTTAAAACCGAGTTTTCAGTGTTTAGAAAAGACCACCTATAACTTTTGCAGGATCACAGAGGTAAGAAGCGTTCTATTTGTGTCTTTGGATTTCAGCTGAATGACCTTTAACACAGCACACTTAGTATTATCAATAATTTACTGTATGTTTTGGGGCGAGGGAATGCTTTGTTTTGTGTTTTTCCAAAAAAAGCATCGTAAACCTAGATAAATCGTACTGAATGTCTCCCAGTAGCACCGTAACTTAAAAAAATGCCACGAGTAACTTCTGGGCGTTTGATGCATCGTTTGTGGCCCGCAGGACAACACACATTACATCTGAACGTAATGCAGTTATTTTTTTCAGTGTAACATTATGGCTGTATTATCAAAATACATTTCGAAATATTGTGTTTCCAGCATTGGTGTCAGTGTTGTATTGCAAGAATATTGCAATCCACAATCTCCAGTATTGCACTCTACAATCAAACACCGTAAAAGTTTGTTATCTGTCATCTTCCAGAATCATCCACAGGAAATCAGTGTTTTCCCTGACCACGGAACTTCCACCACCACTTTTTAAATCCCCATTTAGGTAAGCAAATGTGTGTGTGCTTTATTTAGATGTAGGGTTAGGGGATAGAATATACAGAGTATACAGTTTATACAAGATACAAACCATTATGTCAATAGAAAGTCCCGATAAAACACGGAAACCAAACACGTGTGTTCTTGCTTAACCTATATGTCCCCACAAAGGTAAAGAATCATGAATAT
This sequence comes from Cirrhinus molitorella, assembly GCA_033026305.1. NCBI lineage: Eukaryota > Metazoa > Chordata > Actinopteri > Cypriniformes > Cyprinidae > Cirrhinus > Cirrhinus molitorella. The sequence continues at coordinate 30,898,699 of CM065125.1, read as the reverse complement.
TTCGACACTGTAGGACCATTTTGTTGGACCCCACACGGAAAACAGCTAATTAATCACATGCATGGGACATAAGGGACATGTATTCATGTAGAACGTTTTCTGTGAGGAATGGGGTTAGGGGATAAAAATATGATTAGCTTAGTATAAAAAAACATTAGGTCTATAGAAAGTTAGCCTAATGATATAAAATCAAGGTTGTGTATTTGTCTGACTGTGTGTGTGTGTGTGTGTGTGTGTGTGTGTGTGTTCCATGCACGAACAGAGAATGCGCAATAAAGCTACTTTACTACCTGGCTTCTGAGTCTTCATTAAGGACATCATATCAAATAGACACACACACATGCACACAAAATAAAGTGCTTTTGTATTCTTCTGTGTTGTCTTATTTCATTTAGATATCTGCTTCCTTGAGATATAATATTTTGTACTTCGCATCAACGAAGTTGGTCAGTTGTTGTTCTCAATGTTCTGTAAAATGCTTTGTCAGACAGATTACATGTGGTAAATGCAAAATTAACTTATTTATTTATTTTTTTTTTAAATACACCACTTATTTATGAGAGCTAGACAAGGTTAAAATACATACAATAACCTGTATTATAACCATATACATATAAACATGTTCAACTACTAACAATGATAAAAGGCCATATGTATACATATAAACACAAATTCTTCTATATGAATTCACATAGGCTATCTTGCGGCTGAAACTGCGCTAATGAGTGGCACGCGCAGGGGCGGCAGATGGGCACAGCCAGCAATGTGTGAAGGAACGGCAAATAAACAACCTGCGCAGGAATTTTAAGAGAAGAGAAGCGTACTTATATTTAAACTTTTATTGAACATCATCATGACGCGCTGGCACTTTGCACCAATGTTAAAATCAAACGGAATAAAAGAAAGAAAGAAAGAAAGAAAGAAAGAAAGAAAGAAAGAAAGAAAGAAAGAAAAAGTGTTAAATGCATGCATGAGATGAAGCATGCATTGCTTTTTAACCATAAGTTGTCGTGAAATAACCTAAGAGAAAAAAAAGGCTAAGTAGTAATTACAGTGTAATTCATGTGATACATGTTAATGTGTTTCAAAGTGCAGATTGCAAATGCACTGTCTGATTTTCCCACTCTTTGTGGACGAGCTCAAACACTGTTTTGAAACAGTCCTATGCGGGATTGACAGCAGATGGCCACTACAATGGAGTTTCGGTTGGCCTAATTGGAGGGAAATTTGAATAACAGTCACACGCTCGACGCGTGCAGTTTATATGCCACTTTGGCTCCCATGCTCTCTTCCTTTCAGGGAACGACCGTTAGATTATCTGTTTGAATTGCACTTGGTAGCCTACTTTCACACGAGTAATTTGTAAGGAATTTGAATATATCCGTTAGACAAAGATGAGACAAAGCTCATTTAACTGTTGGCGTGACCTAGATCTTTGATAGGCCACACAAAGATGTTTACAGCATGACGTTAAATGAAAGTGAATAAGTAAAACTGGGGTCACAGAAGCACCACATTTAAAATATGTATTCGAAATTAGTCATGTCAAAACGTGTTTATTATATGAATACATTAGGTTATACCAGCAAAATAAAAAATAGTTTCTTTTAAACTAAAAATTGCAGATCAAAGTTTTTGTACAATATTCTGAGTTAGAAAGTTAATATACGTGGTATTCATAGTTTATTTACGAATAATAATTCTAAAGCTTTTGATTACATTCTGAATTTGAAATCCGATTGTAGACTCATGTAAATGCAACTTTCCCCTTTATATATATATATATATATATATATATATATAAGAACATTATGACGTGTGTATTCGATTTTTGTAAGCACTGCTCAACAATAAACGATCACTCAGCCAAAGATCTAAACTGTCCTGTAAAACTTGTCTCGCACAGCCCCTGAGGGATTATCCATTAATAAGCCTGGCTCGTGCTTCCCGGTATAGTTAAATAGATGAGGATGGCACGCGCCAGGCACGCGACTGACGCCAAATGGGAGATGTCAGCATAGATCACGCGCCACTTACAGCTGTTGCACATATGGAGACGATGGGGTGTTGCGTGTCGGTTGCATAAAAAAAGCAGACTAGAACGTTAGAAGTACACAAGAAGTACTTAATTTCTTGTGTTTCTTATATTTTTCAAAACAACATCTAAGTACATCATTGCAAATTAACTGCAGCCTCAAGCCACTCCACTTGGCAAATTAGATTCTCTCAACTGTTTTCAGCATTTATAATAATGAAAATCAAATATTTTGGTTCTCGCCCAAACCTCTTCTGGCCTTTCACTATATTTGACAAACAAACAAACAAACAAACAAACAAACAAACAAACAAACAAACAAACAAACAGCCTAAATAAAATGAAAACGGTTGTATTCTACGTGATGTGCATGAGTGACAGGGGAAGATGGTAGACGATGCGACGTGCATTTAGCCTACTTTAGTTTAAATTGTAATATATTCATACGAAAGCTTAGAATGTACAGGCTTACGATAAATCAGCCGATATATTATAAGAGCTGGCATTAACGTACAATATTAAACCAAACATTTTATGTAAAGTGATGCATTTAGAGAATTTAGGTCAAAACAAACAACAATCACAGTCAGATATGTTAATCTAAAAGGTAAATTCTTATGATCCTGCTGAAAAAACAAACAAACAAACAAAAAAAAAAACAGCTAAAACCAGCCTAGGCTGGTTGGCTGGTCTTAGCTGGTTTATGCTGGAAGTAGCTGGTTTTAGCTGGTCTCCCAGCCTGGCCAGACTGGTTTTAGCTGGTGGTCTTTCAGCCTGATCAGACTGGAAAAGTGGCCAAAAGCCCTCTAAAACCAGCCTACTGACCAGCTAAAACCAGCCTTAACTGGTTTAGGCTGGAAGTAGTTGATTTTAGCTGGCCTCCCAGCCTGGCTAGGCTGATCAAGCTGGTTATAGCTGATTGTTCCAGCTGGTCTTTCAGCCTGACCAGCTAAGGAAGTGGCCAAAACCTCTCTAAAACCAGCCTGATGGCCAGCTAAGACCAGGCTGGATGTTTTTTTTCAGAAAACAATGGGTTGAAATATAATGAATCCAAACAAGATTAAAACGATAGGAGATGTTAATAATGTACATATCACGCAGCGAATTGTCTAAATATTATCATCATGAATTACTATATTTTTACTATATTATATTATTAAAACAAAAACAGGTCCTGTGTCACTGGTGGCCTTCTGTCCCAAATCTCCAGAAGACGTTCTACCCCCTAAGAGACTAGAATGCCACAGATTAGCGACTATTATTTTTCAGTGGCTTACAATCAAATCAATTAACATCAAATCTGATCCAATGGAATAAGTCTCAGGAACACTGATGTTTAGACTCGTTGCTAACATGCTACAACTGTATAGCCTAGTGATATACAAATATTGTGCGAGTCTGCCATCTATTGGTAATATAGGGTAAGGCCCCTGAGGCAATAAAATCAACAAGTTGCACCTGCCTGTTTCTAAAATATACGCACATTAATATCCAATACAGATGAACTATAGAGTTTAGTAAAACAATCTATTGAATAATTTAATGTATAAGCAGAACAAAAAAATACCTTACTACTACTTTACTAACAGGCCTTCTGCAAATCAATAATCATGTCGGCTAGCCTAGATTTAAGAAACATAAATGAAACAAACCAATATATCCATAAATGAATAACCTTGTTTCAGAAAACAATTAAACCAGACAGAAGAACCTACTCGTATAACTAAACAAAGTCATCATGACGCGCTGTCCCTTTAACATCTGAGCCGATTTAAGTGGGGCCAATACGTTACCGTTCTCCTCCCCTTAATGGATTATTTACAAGTTCATTCTATCCAGCCTTCTGAACGAACCGTTTGACAACAGGCCATATACTTCATCTAAAGCGGACGCATTGGTTTTGCGGCGTTATCGTTTTGTTGGTCAGTGTGTCAAGTTAGTAATCAAAGAACGTAACAGGTGAAATATAACGTGAGTGTATAGACAAGATCAGTATAACCAAAGGACACGTTCAAAAACGCCTAGGAAAAACGTAACGAAATGCTTGGCTGGTTGTCTTTTGGTAACAGCAACGCGGTGACTGGAGGTAATTTTTTGTTAAAATGCCATATAATGAAAAATAATAGATCATCTGAATATATTTCTTAGATATAGGTTGATACCTTTATGGTCTGATGATTCAAACAAAGAGGGATGGACAGAGCAAAGTAACTCGCTGACCGGAGGAATACGCTTTCTGTCGTGTGGACTTCTATTAACTGACGCTTAATGGTGCGCTAGTAGTCATTTGTTTGGAGGCGCTGCATCATCATGGTGGTTGAGAGGACACTACTCGCAGCGAGGCAAGGGGATGTACAAACTCTGAAAGTACAGTTAGCGGAGAAAGTACTCAACAGCGATGTGAAAGATGTGCTGGGAGCGACTCCTGTACACCACGCCGCTCGAGCGGGGAAGCTCACCTGTCTGCGGTATTTGGTTGAGGAAGCGGGTTTACCGGCGAACAGCCTAGCGAGAAACGGTGCAAGTCCTGCGCATGACGCCGCAGCCACTGGCAACCTGACCTGCCTACAGTGGCTCGTGACGCATAGAGGATGTCGAGCGGCCGTGAGTATCTTTACGAACTCGTTGAGTTGTAGTAGTAATACATCTCCAGACAATTATTAGTCTACACATAAAGTATGTACATTGGGCGCTCTGTGGAAAATAAACTAAACTGATTTCATGGCCTAGTCGTCATGGCCTCATATGCTAAGAAATCTCATCGCATTAGTAGCAGATCCTTATAACACTCATTTAACCTTCAGTCTCATGGTCAGATAATTTACTCAACAGTGTTCTTGAGGTCTTATTAAGAGTGTGACTTCAGTTTAGCCGCTTGACCCGTGCTGTGGATAATACCGTCCTGCTGAAGTCAAGTGCGTGATTCATGCAGTGAGTATAATTATGGAATGAAACCAGTGTATTCGTTTAGTGCTAAGAGCAGACTGTTCTATTTTCTATTTTATCAAATTGCTGTTTTTAAGAAAGCATGGTCTCAGATGGCTTCCATACACATCTAGGCCAAAAAGCAGTTGAGTTTTAAGTTTTCACATTTGAATTATAGCATGTTTGCACAAATTCTATTTCATGCAGGCACTTAACTGTACTGAATGTGCACTTGTAGTGTTCTTCAAATCTTATTTAAAATATAATTTTAGTATACTTTAAGAATAAATAATAAAAAAACTGCATTTGCAGATAATTACTGAAATAACTTATGACTGTGTGTCTTAAAACACATTTAAAAATGCACTAATAATGGCAAATGAAAAGTTGTATACCCTAAAGTACATTCTAAATCATTGTTTTAATAATCTTTTGTCATGCTTTAAAGAAGTACACTTATTTCAATCTGTTGACTGACATGGTAAAGCACATGTTAAATATTTGATTATAATTTTAACTGTAGTGTTACGTTTACATTACATTTATAGGTATTTTGTTATGAATGTACTGAATTGCAACTTCATCATTACAAATGTGTAATTACAAATTTATTTAAATAAATCGCATACAAGTTTTAATAGAAATTCATTTTGAAGTGTAATTTAGTTACATACATGTGTGTTTGTACATTTGGCAATTATTTCTTTTCAGTACACTTGAGTACACTTCAGTACACACAATATTGCAAAGACAATTGAATTACGTATGTACATTTCATACAATACAATTTTATTGCAAATAAAATGTGTCTCATTTAGTTCACACTTAAGTATTAAGTAGATTGCAGATTACTAGAATTTTGTTTTGATGATTCTACATTTGAATAAAATGAAATGAAACAGTCATAAATGTAAAAGTAACATTAATATTGTTTGTCAACCCACTCATTAGGTCCAGTGATACACCTGACCTCGTCACTTCAAAAATGTTTGTCATAATAAAAAAGTAACTGGAGCACCTGCTGTTGTCCTTTTTTCCTTCTGTGCGTATGCAGTAGTGGAAGTTATCTTTGCCATCAATGGGGAGTGTGACATCTACAGCAGGGCTTCACATTACATTATTGTGTTTCATACCTGCACTGCAAGTTGAATGACTACAAAAAAACTTTTGACAGTTAAATATGATCCCGCAGAGACTCTAGGTCAACACGTGCTAAAAAAGATTAATCAAATTAATTTGATAAAATAAATCTATTAAAATACATCCATGTTACCTGTCAGTGCATGCAGTATGCTATAACATGTAGCATGCAAACTGTTGCCTTTGAATCATGTAAAAAATTACCAATAATTATATTTCTGTATTCCAGCTGATTGTATGATATAGTTTAAATATATTATGTGTTATTTATTATGTACTGTGTTGTTTACAGGATAAGGACAGCTCAGGGGCTACTATCCTGCATCTGGCTTCTCGTTTCAGTCATCATGAGATTATTGATTGGCTGCTGAAAAGTGGGGAAGGGGATCCTACTGTTGCCACAGATACGGGGGCATTGCCTGTTCATTATGCTGCAGCTAAAGGGGACTTACCCTCGCTCAGGCTGCTACTGGAACACAGCCCACAGTAAGATCATGCACTCTCTAATACTGAGACAGTTTTGCTTGACAGAATCAACCAAAGTAGAAGAACCTTCTCTCTCTTTTTTTTAAAGCACTTTAATAACCATGTCAGGACCATATGAGACTCATGAATGTTAAGATCTTTTAATGAGCTTTCCTAAATAAGTGATCCTTAGGTGTAAATTTTGGATGTGGAATAATTGTGGAACATTTCAAAATGTAGAAGTGCACATTTAAAATTCCTGAATGTTGCTGGAAAGACCAATGAAAAATAGTGAAACTACTATGAGATTTAATTACGTACTGGAGGGGGGCTTTTATATTTAAAGGAGTCATATGACGTTGCTAAAAAGAACATCATTTTGAGTATTTGGTGTAATGCATGTGTTCACGTGGTTTAAGCTCAAAAAACACATTATTTTCCACACTTACATTATGATTTGTACAAAGCTCATTCTTCTGAAAAGTGCAGTGTGCTGTAATTGGCCAGCTATCAGTGCGGTTTGATTGGCCGAATGCCTTAAGTGTGTAACGGAAATGTTACGCCCCTTACCATATTTGGAATATCCGCTTCCAAAGAAATACTGACACCTATATAAACAAGGCATTTGTTGCACCCAGTGGGGACATAATTACTGATTATATTGACTTATACTGTCTTTTTATGCATTGTGTTGCGCCGCAGGGGTGATGCTATGTAAACATAAAACCATGTCTGCATTTGTGATTGTAGAAACGACAAACAACAAGCGCTACACTGCTTAAAACTTGTCTTTGAATCCATTAGTAGCAAATTCTTAAATTATATATATATATATATATATATATTTACATTTACATTTAGACATTTAGCAGATGCTTTTATCCAAAGCGACTTACAAAGGAGAACAATGGAAGCAATCGAAATCAACAAAAGAGCAACAAAACATGCAAGTGCTATGACATGTCTCATTTAGCCTAACGCAGTACATGTAGCAAGGTACAGTGGGGCAAATAAGTATTTGATACACTGCTGATTTTTTTAAGTTTTCCCACTTGCAAGGAATGGAGAGATCTGCAATTTTCATCGAAGGTACACCTCAACTGTGAGACACAGAATCTAAAGATAAAATCCAGAAAATCACGTTGTATGATTTTTAAATAATTAATTTCCATTTTATTGCATGAAATAAGTATTTGATACAATAGAAAAATAGAACTTAATATTTGGTACAGAAACCTTTGTTTACAATTACAGAGGTCGGATGTTTCCTGTAGTTCTTGACCATGTTTGCACACACTGCAGCAGGGATCATGGCCCACTCCTCCATACAGGTCTTTTTCAGATCTTTCAGGTTTTGGGGCTGTCGCTAGGTGGAGTTTCAGCTCCCTCCATAGATTTTCTATTGGGTTCAGGTCTGGAGACTGGCTAGGCCACTCCAGGACCTTGAAATGCTTCTTACGGAGCCACTCCTTAGTTGCACTGGCTGTGTGTTTGGGGTTATTGTCATGCTGGAAGACTCAGGCACAGACTTGTTGCCCAAAATCTCACAATACATGGTCCCATCCATCCTCCCCTCAATACGGTGCAGTCGTCCTGTCCCCTTTGCAGAAAAGCACCCCCAAAGCATGATGTTTCCACCCCCCTGCTTCACGATTGGAATGGTGTTCTTGGGATTGTACTCATCCTTCTTCTTCCTCCAAACACGGCGAGTGGAGTTTATACCAAAACGTTCTATTTTGGTCTCATCTGACCACATGACCTTCTCCCATGCCTCCTCTGGATCATCCAGATGGCCTTTGGCAAACTTCAGACGGGCCTGGACATGTGCTGGCTTGAGCAGGGGGACCTTGCACGTGCTGCAGGATTTTAATCCATGACGGTGTAGTGTGTTACTAGTGGTAACCATTGAGACTGTGGCCCCAGCTCTCTTCAGGTCATTGACCAGGTCCTCCTGTGCAGTTCTAGGCTGATCCCTCACCTTTCTCAATATCATTGATACTCCACAAGGCGAGATCTTGCATGGAGCCCCAGTTTGAGGGAGATTGACAGTCATCTTGATTTTCTTCCATTTTCTAATAATTGCGCTAACAGTTGTTGCCTTCTCACCAAGCTGTTTGCCTATTGTTCTGTAGCCCATCCCAGCCTTGTGCAGGTCTACAATTTTGTCCCTAGTGTCCTTAGGCAGCTCTTTGGTCTTGCCCATAGTGGAAAGGTTGGAGTCTGATTGATTGAGTGTGTGGACAGGTGTCTTTTATACAGGTAACAACTTCAAACAGTGTGATGAGTGTAATGAGTGGAGGATAGGAGGGTTTCTTAAAAACAAACTAACAGGTATGTGAGAGCCAGAATTCTTGCTGGTTGGTAGGTGATCAAATACTTATTTCATGCAGTAAAATGGAAATTAATTATTTAAAAATCATACAATGTGATTTTCTGGATTTTTTTTAGATTCTGTCTCTTACAATTGAGGTGTACCTATGACGAAAATTACAGATCTCTCCATTCTTTGTTAGAGGGAAAACTTGAAAAATCGGCAGTGTATCAAATACTTATTTGCCCCACTGTATGATCCAACAGACAAGCAACCGTGGCTCAGATTGCTTAAGAAGTTAATGCTGGTTCTGATGGTAAGGTGCATTGCAGTTTGTTCCGTATGGGGCTGCATCAGAGTGCCCACGCTGACTCCTGTCCATCACCAGAAGCGCCAACAGTGGACATGTGAGCATCAGAACTGGACTAGGAGCAATGGAAAAAGGTACTTTGGTCTGATGAATCACGTCTTCTTTTACATCACATGGATAGCCGGGTACGTGTGCATCACTTACCTGGGAACACATGGTGCCAGGATGCACTATGGGAAGAAGGCAAGCTGGCAGAGGCAGTGTGATGCTTTGGGCAATGTTCTGCTGGGAAACCTTGTGAATCCATGTGAATGTTACTTCGACATGTACCACCCATCTAAGCATTGTTGCAGACCATGTACACCCTTTTCAATATTCCCTGGTGGCTGTGACCTTTTTCAGTAGGGTAATGTGCCCTGCCATAACGCGAAAATGGTTCAGGAATGGTTTGAGGATCACAAAAACGAGTTTGAGGTGTTGACTTGGCCTCTCCAGATCCCTACATCAGTCAGCATTGTGTCAGAGCAGCCCATTCTACATAGATAACACAGGCATTGTTTTGCATTCATGTTCATTGTTATCGGCAGAGGTATTACAAGCATTATTCAAACAGATCCTGATATTTGCAAGTTTAAGGATCAATTATTGATTCAAATAAAGAAAGGTGCCTTATGAGTGTGTCTAATTTAATGTAATAGCAGCATCATATATATTTGTATTTTTTTTATAATAAGCACAAAATGTGGGTTGTGCTTATTCATGCAAAACATAGGTGTGTGGTTGTCAGGGTGTTACTAGAGTGTTCTGGATGGTTGCTAAGTGGTTACTTACTGGTCTGAGTGAAAAGAGTCCATCCACTAAGTCTCTGATATGTTGGTCTTTAGACATGGCTTTGGTCTTTCCTGCAATGCCAGTAAATGGGATTTGATGTAATCTCCCAACAGGTAAAAATTAGGATTTGGGTGTTTACATAAATATTAAGCATTTGTGTGCATATATAAGCAATGCTTTTAAAAAATACATTTTTAAAATACTTTTAAACACTAAATACAACACATCTAACATCTACTGCAGCAATGCAGCAACACTTCTTATATGAAAAAAATTTATGACCTTCAGGAAGGACTCTTGGCTTTAAAAGCCATAAAATTTGTAATGATTTTTAAAGACAGATATGATTACACCTCATTTCCTGCTGTATATGAGGACTGTCATGTTTATTGCTAGACTGCTCTTCGACTGCTCAGCATATGTCAGCTATCACTGATGGATGTATTTTTTTAGTAGTGGTGGTACAAATTATTATCTAAACATTGTATGATATTATGTAAACATTGTAAAATGGTGGCACAAAATATAATCTATTATTGTTGTCTAAATATTGTTTAAATGTATGTAGATGTAAATCACATTTTGAGTGAGCTCCCCAAAGTCATAGTTTTATGTAACAGCAGCAGCTCCAGCACATGACAACAAGCATGAATCTTGCTTAAACAGCATTGTGATGGAAAATAAGTTTAATGTTTGTGATGATCTGAACACATGCATTAACAGTAGTTGATTCAAATTGTTTATCACACTGAATTTTTGTGACAGAAATTTGTCTTTGTATAAGCATACATTCACGCTCAAATAATAATTTTAGTATATATTTGGTTGCTCTAGCCAGTGCTTAGATGCAGACCTACATACACGAGGGCTCTTGGTGTTTCTCTTGGAACCAGAGTAGCTAACCGCAGCAGCATTGATGTGATGACTGTACTAATTGGTATTTTATGTAGAAGGTGTGACATTATTTTCTAGAGCCACCGTATTGCATATTACAGTTTCTCCTGTTCATCATAGTAATACCAAAATGGAGGTGGTTAAAACAGGAGAGGAATTTGTGGCCAGTTCATATTTTCATGTAAGATAATTTTGACTAAAGCACCATGCATAGTTTAATTGATGTAAATAGTGTTTTAAGAAAGTAAATAAGATAACCATTTGGTGTCCCATACTTGGTGTTTGTGCTCTGTATTTCACCCATCCAAGTGCACACACACACACACACACAGTTTTCTTTTTTTCTTACAGTGCACAAAAGATTATTTTTTATAAGAGAACTCTTTATTATAAGAGAACTGTGCTGTTTAAATTGAAGTACAGAATTTTGTGTTGCTATCTTAAAACATTCTCTTCTCTCCTTTGTCCTCCTCCTCCCCCTCCTACATCAACTCTTACAGCTGATGACTTTGCAACATTTTTCATTAATAAGACAAGAACAATTAGCGACCAATTTTCCACACCACATACTGATACAAATTTCACAACAGCAAATACTCACACTCTCTCCTCTTTCTCTCCACTCATGGAGACCGACGTCTCCAAACTTATTATTTCCAATCATCCTACTACCTGTCCGCTTGATCCTATCCCCACTCACATTCTCCAAGCCATTTCTACCTCTGTTATACCAGCACTTACTCACATCATAAACACCTCGCTCCACACTGGCACATTTCCTACAGCATTTAAGCAGGCTCGGGTCATACCACTGCTTAAGAAACCCACTCTAAATCCAGCACTTTTAGAAAACTACAGACCAGTATCCCTTCTCCCATTCATCGCTAAGACACTTGAGCGAGTAGTATTCAACCAACTCTCTATCTTTCTTGCACAGAACCATCTCCTGGACATAAACCAGTCTGGCTTCAAAAGTGGCCACTCAACTGAGACTGCCCTGCTCTCAGTCACTGAAGCCCTAAGATTGGCAAGAGCAGCGTCCAAATCCTCAGTACTCATTTTACTGGATCTGTCTGCTGTATTTGACACAGTCAACCACCAGATCCTCCTGTCCACCCTCATGAAGATGGGCGTCTCAGGAACCGCACTCCAATGGTTCAAGTCTTACCTCTCAGGTAGGTCCTTCAAGGTGGCTTGGAGGAGTGAAGTTTCTGAGTCACAACTTCTTGCTACTGGAGTTCCTCAGGGCTCAGTGCTTGGACCACTGCTCTTCTCCATCTACATGTCATCATTAGGTTCTGTCATTCGGAAGCATGCTTTTTCCTATCACTGCTATGCTGATGACACACAACTCTACTTCTCCTTCCATCCAGATGACCCCACGGTTCCTGCTTGCATCACAGCTTGTCTGACCGACATCTCTGGCTGGATGAAAGAACACCATCTTCAGCTCGACCTTGCTAAGACTGAACTGATTGTGATCTCAGCCAACCCCGCGCTTCATCACAACTTCTCTATACAGCTAAATTCATCAACCATAACTTCCTCTAGGACAGCCAGGAATCTTGGAGTTGTGATGGACAACCAGTTAACCTTCACAGACCATATTGCTGTTACAGCTCGATCCTGCAGATTTGCCTTGTACAACATTAGGAAGATCAGATCCTTCCTATCAGAGCAGGCTACACAACTTCTTGTCCAAGCTCTTGTCCTCTCCAGACTGGACTATTGTAATGCACTCTTGGCGGGCCTTCCTGCATGCACTTCCAAGCCTTTGCAGATGATTCAGAATGCAGCAGCAAGAGTGGTCCTTAATGAGCCGAAGAAAGCCCATGTCAAACCTCTCTTCATCAGACTGCACTGGCTGCCAGTAGCTGCTCGCATCAAATTCAAGGTACTGGTGCTTGCCTACAAGACAACCACTGGCACTGCACCACAATACCTAAACTGTCTAATCCAACCTTATGTCCCCTCCAGAAGCTTGTGTTCTGCAAATGAACGACGCCTTGTGGTGCCATCCCAAAGAGGCTCAAAATCACTTTCATGTACCTTTTTGTGGACTGTTCCCAGCTGGTGGAATGACCTACCCATCTCAATTCGATCAGCTGAGTCATTGGCCATCTTCAAAAAACGTCTGAAAACCCATCTTTTTTGCCAGAACTTGACCAATTGACACTAGCACTTTCCTACTCTTTTCAGTTTTCTATATTTAAAAAAAAAAAAAAAAAAACCTTGCAAGACTTATCATGTTTATCTAACTGAAATTTGCCACAGCACTTATACACAGTCGCTCTCTTGTTGCTCTGATTGCTTCTATTGTAAGTCGCTTTGGATAAAAGCGTCTGCTAAATGACTAAATGTAATGTAAATGTAATGTAATGCTATCTGACTTCCTAATTACTTTAGCGGATAGGGTGCTAAAACAGCACACCCAGTGAGTGAAAATGAACAATGCTATCAATTCTTAGTAAATCCCCTTTTAAAGTTTAATCAGGAAAAAAGATATTGCTTATTCTCATTCAGCACTGTGTACTCTTGTCTCAATGGAGACTGTCAGTATCACACAAGTGATAAACTAATGAAGTAAACAAATACTTCTGAATAGAAGTCTGCTATGTAGGAGTTTTCTGCATTGTGATAATAGGCTTGCTTTGGAGGGTAGAGATAACATTCTCATGTCAGAAGGGTCAGTCCAATGTGCATTGTAATTGTGTATTATCTTAAAGAGAAGATCTCTTGGTCAGGGGTCATAAATCTTGGTCTAATGGGATATGCAATAAATTACACTGTTAAGGTGCCATGTTTGTTACAGCAGCATTTCGAAGATTTTGAATTGAATGTGATGTAATTAATGACAATCCTATATTTTTTAAACAAAGTTGTTTAAATGACAGAGGTGCGACCACACTTACTAAGTTTCTGAAAACAGTCATGAATAGCTGGTTAGTTAGTACTCTGGTAATTAATCAGCGACTTAAAGGGATTTACTCATTTATATCCTAGGTATATATGACTTTCTTCTTTCAGTTGAATACAAATAGAGATATATGAAAAAATGTCCTGGCTCTTCCAATCTTTATAATGGCAGTGAATGGCTGTTGAAGATTTTGAAGATTCTGAAGTGAATCGATGCATCTGTGAAAGAAAAATATCCACATGTAAACTTTATAAACGGCTCTAGTCTTTATTTCTTTTTTCTCTAGTTTCCGCTAACTGTTATACATGGTGTTTTAGCGGCTGACGTGGGACATAAGGGTAGTATAAGCTCAGGTGAGAATATGCTAGTCTCATGAGGACCAAGTTTTGTTTACAATAAAGGAAAACCAGTTTCCATTTGGCTTTTTCTTTACAAATCCTCATTTTGTACTTCTAATTTGTGACCGGTGTTTTGCTTCGCTCTCTCTGTACTTCCGCACTCGTCACCACGTTTGGCTACATCAATCGCTGGAACGTCACTCTCTCATGCACACACGTATTACAGTTATTTGAAGCTACAGATTATAGTTTATAACATTTTAAATATGGATATTTGTCTTTTTTTAACACATTGATTAATTTCTGAAGGCCTATTTTCACCTCCTGGAGATGTGGTGGTGGTGGTGGTGTATTCCCATTTGTTCTCGTACACAAAGAAAGCATGTTTGAGTTTCCCTTTACAATATTTGGTGTTCTCTATGTATGTGCACTGATCACTGCTTATATGTGAATAAAAAATTGACATACTGTTTCTGTCAATAATGAATAACTACACAGGAACAAATGAGCAATGCTGGATTAACCAACGATTTTTAGCTAACTAACTATCATTAACAAGAAACTGATTAAAGAATTAGTAGGTAATAGAACATTATGATTGTCACGTAGGAATCATAGGCGTGTGGATCCATATGCAAAAACTTTATTCAGATGATAAGTCGAGGTCGACAAGCAGGGTCAATAAACAATAAACAGGAGTGGCAAAGATAATCCAGAGAGAATAGTCGGAGTTCATGCAATGGTCGGGGCTGGCGGAAAGCAGGGATAATCCAGAGACAAGCAAGGGGGTCGACAGGCCGGCGGAGAACAGTCAGGAACCAGGGAACAGACGGTAACGGCAAAGGGAAAACAAACTAGGAAAACGCTCGGAATTGACCAGGAGAAATGAATCATGACTTCGCGAACGGCAGTGCATGTGAATGGCTTTTATACTGTGGGAGATGAGGTGTAATGACTGTCAGGTGTGTGCGCGTGAAGGCAAGATGGCCGACAGGGGTGAGAGGTGAGAGGACACAGGAAGTTCATGACAATGGGATGATGGGAAATGTAGTGAGTAAATTGTCCATGATGAGATGAAGGCTCCCTCTAGAGGAGGAAAGAGGGAGCTATGACAGCACAGTTCGTGACAGAGCCCCCCCCCCTAGGAGTGGATTCCAGACGCTAAAGACAGTCCAATAGTACCAAAGGGTGGGGGGGTGGGACAGAGTGCAAAGAGGTGGACCAGGTCCATGCGGGCTGACTGAGTTCGGAGGGGCAGAGAGTTCAGGAGCTGTCGGAATGGCAGCAGAGCAACAGAACTGCCAAAAATGTTCAGGGGACCACCAAGACAGAGCAGACAGCCTCCAGGACGGAGCCGGAGGAGCAGACAGCCTCCAGGGCGGAGCCGGCGGAGCAGATGCCCTCCAGGGTGGAGCCGGCGGAGCAGATGCCCTCCAGGGCAGATCAGATGAATCAGACGCCCGGATCGGGCAGAGCAGGCACCTTCCAGGGTAGAGCAGACGAGTCAGACGCCCACCAGGGCGGATCAGGCGAGTCAGACACCCTCCAGGGCGGATCGGGTGAGTCGGACGCCCTCCAGGGCGGATCATACGAATCAGACGCCCTCCAGGGCGGATCGGGCAGGACTATAACCCTCCAGGGCGGCACGGAAGCCCCCCAGGGCGGAGCAGACAGGACAGGAACCCTCCAGGCGGGAACGGGATCCTCCCAGGGTGGAGCAGAGAGGACAGGAACCCTCCAGGGCGGAACGGGATCCCCCAAGGGCGGAGCAGACAGGACAGGAACCCTCCAGGGCAGAACGGGACCCCCCGAGGGCGGAGCAGACAGGACAGGAACCCTCCGGGCGGGAACGGGATCCCCCCAGGGCGGAGCAGACAGGACAGGAACCCTCCGGGCGGGAACGGGATCCTCCCAGGGCGGAGCAGACAGGACAGGAACCCTCCAGGGCAGAACGGGATCCCCCCAGAGCGGAGCAGACGGGTCTGGAGCCCTCCAGGGTAGAGCGGAATCCCCCCAGGGCGGAGCAGACAGGTCTGTAATGTAGAGCATAGAGAGAGACACACCGAGAGAGAGAGAGTCAGACACCCTCCAGGGTGGATCAGGCAAATCAGACGCCCTCCATGGCAGATCTGACAGGACAGGAACCCTCCAAGGCTGAGCGGAATCCCCCCAGGGCAGAGCAGACAGGACTGAGACCCTCCAGGGCAGAGCTGACGGGACAGGAAACCCCCAGAGTGGAACAGGCAGGCCTGGAACACAGAACATAGACAAACAAACACACACACACACAGAGAGATAGAGGGCTCGGAGCCCAAGTTCTTGGCCTGGTCAAGCTGGGCCCCCAGCTTATAGAAGACCTCAGTGGCCGAATCAGAACTGGGTGAGGGCTCACCAGAGGGATGTGGGTTGCTGGGCGCTACCACCGTGCAAGGAGCAGGTGCGGCTCCCCCCTCGACACGAGGATCCGTGGTCTCGACCACCTCCTCCGGGGGAGCCACCCTCAGAGGTTCTGCAGCGAGAGCCGCCACCTCTGAGGACTCGGTGGTGGTATACGCGGCCCAGATGAACCCTAGAGCCAATCTCAGGAGGAATGTGGCCTCAGTGAAAGCCAGCTCAGGGATGCTAGTTGTGATAGGGCTTGGCTCAGGAGCAACGGCTGTAACTTGCCCGGGTGTAAGGACTGGAACTGTGGCTTGACCGGGGGTGTGTGCAGCTGTATAGAGACAGGATTCAGCAGCAGCAGCGACGAGGCTTGACTCTGGAGGAGCAGCAGCGACGTGTGCGCGTGAAGGCAAGATGGCCGACAGGGGTGAGAGGTGAGAGGACACAGGAAGTTCATGACAATGGGATGATGGGAAATGTAGTGAGTAAATTGTCCATGATGAGATGAAGGCTCCCTCTAGAGGAGGAAAGAGGGAGCTATGACAGCACAGTTCGTGACAGAGCCCCCCCCCCTAGGAGTGGATTCCAGACGCTAAAGACAGTCCAATAGTACCAAAGGGTGGGGGGGTGGGACAGAGTGCAAAGAGGTGGACCAGGTCCATGCGGGCTGACTGAGTTCGGAGGGGCAGAGAGTTCAGGAGCTGTCGGAATGGCAGCAGAGCAACAGAACTGCCAAAAATGTTCAGGGGACCACCAAGACAGAGCAGACAGCCTCCAGGGCGGAGCCGGAGGAGCAGACAGCCTCCAGGGCGGAGCCGGCGGAGCAGATGCCCTCCAGGGTGGAGCCGGCGGAGCAGATGCCCTCCAGGGCAGATCAGATGAATCAGACGCCCGGATCGGGCAGAGCAGGCACCTTCCAGGGTAGAGCAGACGAGTCAGACGCCCACCAGGGCGGATCAGGCGAGTCAGACACCCTCCAGGGCGGATCGGGTGAGTCGGACGCCCTCCAGGGCGGATCATACGAATCAGACGCCCTCCAGGGCGGATCGGGCAGGACTATAACCCTCCAGGGCGGCACGGAAGCCCCCCAGGGCGGAGCAGACAGGACAGGAACCCTCCAGGCGGGAACGGGATCCTCCCAGGGTGGAGCAGAGAGGACAGGAACCCTCCAGGGCGGAACGGGATCCCCCAAGGGCGGAGCAGACAGGACAGGAACCCTCCAGGGCAGAACGGGACCCCCCGAGGGCGGAGCAGACAGGACAGGAACCCTCCGGGCGGGAACGGGATCCCCCCAGGGCGGAGCAGACAGGACAGGAACCCTCCGGGCGGGAACGGGATCCTCCCAGGGCGGAGCAGACAGGACAGGAACCCTCCAGGGCAGAACGGGATCCCCCCAGAGCGGAGCAGACGGGTCTGGAGCCCTCCAGGGTAGAGCGGAATCCCCCCAGGGCGGAGCAGACAGGTCTGTAATGTAGAGCATAGAGAGAGACACACCGAGAGAGAGAGAGTCAGACACCCTCCAGGGTGGATCAGGCAAATCAGACGCCCTCCATGGCAGATCTGACAGGACAGGAACCCTCCAAGGCTGAGCGGAATCCCCCCAGGGCAGAGCAGACAGGACTGAGACCCTCCAGGGCAGAGCTGACGGGACAGGAAACCCCCAGAGTGGAACAGGCAGGCCTGGAACACAGAACATAGACAAACAAACACACACACACACAGAGAGATAGAGGGCTCGGAGCCCAAGTTCTTGGCCTGGTCAAGCTGGGCCCCCAGCTTATAGAAGACCTCAGTGGCCGAATCAGAACTGGGTGAGGGCTCACCAGAGGGATGTGGGTTGCTGGGCGCTACCACCGTGCAAGGAGCAGGTGCGGCTCCCCCCTCGACACGAGGATCCGTGGCCTCGACCACCTCCTCCGGGGGAGCCACCCTCAGAGGTTCTGCAGCGAGAGCCGCCACCTCTGAGGACTCGGTGGTGGTATACGCGGCCCAGATGAACCCTAGAGCCAATCTCAGGAGGAATGTGGCCTCAGTGAAAGCCAGCTCAGGGATGCTAGTTGTGATAGGGCTTGGCTCAGGAGCAACGGCTGTAACTTGCCCGGGTGTAAGGACTGGAACTGTGGCTTGACCGGGGGTGTGTGCAGCTGTATAGAGACAGGATTCAGCAGCAGCAGCGACGAGGCTTGACTCTGGAGGAGCAGCAGCGACGAGGCTTGACTCTGGAGGAGCAGCAGCGACGAGGCTTGACTCTGGAGGAGCAGCAGCGACGAGGCTTGACTCTGGAGGAGCAGCAGCGACGAGGCTTGACTCTGGAGGAGCAGCAGCGACGAGGCTTGACTCTGGAGGAGCAGCTGCATTGGAGCTTGACTTGGGCGAAGTAGCGACGACACTTGACTCAGTGGGAGGAGCAGCTGTGACGAAATGACTTGGCTCTGGAAGAACAGCTGTGGTTGTACTTGGCTCTGGAACATCGGCTGGCCCTGACACTGGAACGGCTGCTGGACTTGACACTGGATGGACAGCTGTGGCCGGACTTGATACTAGATGGACAGTTGAGGCAGGACGTGACTTTTGACTTGGTTCTGGAACAGCGGCTGAACTAGACTCTGGAGATACATCGGTGGGACTTGATACTGAAAGGAGAGCAACTGTGAATACTGTTGACTCTGGAGGCGGAGCAGCTGCGGCGACGCTTGACTCTGGAGGCGGAGCAGCTGCGGCGACGCTTGATACTGAAAGGAGAGCAACTGCGAATACTGTTGACTCTGGAGGCGGAGCAGCTGCGGCGACGCTTGACTCTGGAGGCGGAGCAGCTGCGGCGACGCTTGACTCTGGAGGCGGAGCAGCTGCGGCGACGCTTGACTCTGGAGGCTGAGCGGCTGCGGCGACAGGGCTTGACTGTGGAGGCTGAGCGGCTGCGAAGACAGGGCTTGACTGTGGAGGCTGAGCGGCTGCGAGGACAGGGCTTGACTGTGGAGGCTGAGCGGCTGCGAGGACAGGGCTTGACACAGGATGCAGGACAGCTGCAGCTTGCAGCTTGCGGAGTGAAGCGAGGATGTCCTCCAGCCGGTCGAGTGTCGCTGTGATATGGCTTGGCTCAGGAAGTGCGGCCATGACGTGTGCGGACTCTGGAAGGGCGGCCATGACGGGTGCTGACTCTGGAAGGGCGGCCATGACGGGTGCTGCCTCTGGAAGGGCGGCCATGACGGGTGCTGACTCTGGAAGGGCGGCCATGACGGGTGCTGACTCTGGAAGGGCGGCCATGTTGTGATCAGGCACATGCGCAGCCTCCATCTCACAAGCAGTGTCCAAGTCACAACAATGTACCGAGGCCACCATGACTGCGATGTCGCACTCCTCCTCAGTGTAAGCCACAGAATCTGAGGAGTCCCCATCCCATAAAGTATAGTCCTGTGTGGCTAAAAAACAGGAACGCGGCAGTATGTAATTGCACGCCAGTGCGGTTGTCATAGCGTGGTCATGCTCCCACTCCGCAAAATCTGCGGGGGTGGGTGATGAAACCCCGCACCCCAAAGCACAGTCTATACAGTCCGAAAAACACGAATGAGGACCCTCAAGTCGCAGCCTTGACCTGAGTGGTTCATCGAGCGCATCACAAAAAATGTCCATAAAGAGTATCTCATCATAGAAGGAAATTTGGTACATCAGATTACTAAATTCATACACAAAATCCTCAATGAGCATACCGTGTTGTTTTAGCTGGAGAAGTTGTTTGAACGGGTCCATGGTCGAACTGGGGGAGGGAATAAAGCTGCTGGATCCGTAGGCGGCGAAGTCTTCTGTCACGTAGGAATCATAGGCGTGTGGATCCATATGCAAAAACTTTATTCAGATAATAAGTCGAGGTCGACAAGCAGGGTCAATAAACAATAAACAGGAGTGGCAAAGATAATCCAGAGAGAATAGTCGGAGTTCATGCAATGGTCGGGGCTGGCGGAAAGCAGGGATAATCCAGAGACAAGCAAGGGGGTCGACAGGCCGGCGGAGAACAGTCAGGAACCAGGGAACAGACGGTAACGGCAAAGGGAAAACAAACTAGGAAAACGCTCAGAATTGACCAGGAGAAATGAATCAAGACTTCGCGAACGGCAGTGCATGTGAATGGCTTTTATACTGTGGGAGATGAGGTGTAATGACTGTCAGGTGTGTGCGAGTGAAGGCAAGATGGCCGACAGGGGTGAGAGGTGAGAGGACACAGGAAGTTCATGACAATGGGATGATGGGAAATGTAGTGAGTTAATTGTCCATGATGAGATGAAGGCTCCCTCTAGAGGAGGAAAGAGGGAGCTATGACAGCACAGTTCGTGACAATGATAGTTTACTAGCTAATCAACTACTTTTTATGTTTTCCAGTGAACTACTGAAAAAACTATATACATTTTCATAATGTGAAACTAAGCCGTAATTAAGAGAATAGTTCACTCAAAAATGCAAATTTGCTGAACATTATTTGCCCTCAAGCCATCCAAGATGTAGATGAATTTTTCATCTGAACATATTTGGAGAAATTTAACGTTTAGCTCATGGAGCTTGTCTCTGCAGTGAATGTGTGCCGTCAAAAGAGTCTGATAAAAGCAGCACTCCAGTCTATCAGTTCACGTCTTGTGAAGAGAAAAGATGCATGTTTGTAATGGACAAAACCATCTAGATGTTTTTAACTTCAAACTGTTGCATCAGTCCTCTATCCATAATGCTTTCTCCAGTGAAAAAGTAATCTTGTCTGAATCAGGAGAGAAGTATGCACAGATCAAGCACCATTTACAACCCCAAATATTCCAAAACAGCTCAAAACAAATATGTGTGTGGATTTTAATGTAAGAGGACAACAGGACAACAGGACTTTTTCACTGGAGGAGTGGATTATGGACTTGTGATTTGTCCAGCCGCAGCAATTAAAAGTTGATGACTTTTGATGATGTTTTTTGTTTCTTACAAACAGCAGCTTTCACTTAACAAGATTGATAGACTGGAGTGGTGTGGCTTATTTGTAGATTATTGTGATGTTTTTTTATCAGCTGTTTGGACTTTTTCTAACAGCACTGCAGATGATCCATTGGTAAGTGATGGAATG
The DNA here is from genome assembly GCA_033026305.1 of Cirrhinus molitorella. Taxonomy (NCBI): domain Eukaryota; kingdom Metazoa; phylum Chordata; class Actinopteri; order Cypriniformes; family Cyprinidae; genus Cirrhinus; species Cirrhinus molitorella. Next base: position 30,877,059 of record CM065125.1, on the reverse strand, counting down.
CTACATTTCTCCAAACCAAACTCATCTACATCTTTGTAACTTGAGGATTAGAAAATTTTTAGCAAATGTTTAGTTTTGGATGAACTGTTACTTTTTATAAAAGACAAATGACTAGCACTACTGTCAGGTTTCTGTATGTCCGTTTCGTGTTTTCACCCCAGCTGAGGATTACCTGTTGGATATTCAGCAGGGGGAACGACCATTGGAGGACTATGTGGAGGAATTTCTGAGGGTGTTAGATCAGGTGAGATGTAGCGATTCCATGATCAATGCCTTTTTCCGGATGGGACTAAAAGATAATCATTTGTTCACAAATCTGTAGCAGATTTTTTAAATTACCTTCTTGATCTAAGTGGTTCCAAGTTCCTAGTCGATGTGGAGGATTGTCATTCTCCTCCCATCCGGAAGCATGTACTCGCTACATTTCACCACAAGCCAGAATCCTCTGCATGTTTCCATCCAGATGGCGGGTATTGCGGCACTTAAATGCGTCATACCGGATGTATATTGTCAGAGGCTGTCAAGGCAAGTCACAGCTGTCGTTCCTGAGTCAAGTCACGCCACGGCTGTCGTTCCTGAGTCAAGTCACGCCACGGCTGTCGTTTTCTGAGCCAAGTCACGTCACGGCTGTCGTTCCTGAGCTAAGTCACGTCACGGCTGTCGTTCCTGAGCCAAGTCACCTCACCGCTGCTGTTCCTGAGCCAAGTCACCTCACGGCTGCTGTTCCTGAGCCAAGTCAAGTCAAGTCAAGTCAAGTCAGCTTTATTTATATAGCGCTTTTTACAATACAAATTGTGTCAAAGCAACTTTACAGTATCAAATGGGAAAGTAATATATCAATAATTCAAAAGAAACTTTAAACAATTTTAGTTTGAGGAAATTAATCAATAGTTCCAAATTAATAAATAGTTTGACCCCAATTTAGTTTTCCCCAATTTAGTTGTTGTCCCCAACTGAGCAAGCCATAGGCGACAGTGGCAAGGAACCAAAACTCCATCTGTGACACTGATGGAGAAAAAAACACCTTGGGAGAAACCAGGCTCAGTCGGGGGGTCAGTTCTCCTCTGACCAATAAACAAGTAGTTTATACAAGTAGTTTTATATTATTGAGACAGACAATATTAGCATAGATTCCATTTTTCTTGCATCAGGTGCTATGGGAAGTGTTCCCGGTTCCGGTTGACCTAATTAATGCAGCCTAACAATCCTTTAACGGATTTGAATATTAGAAATATTTAAATGTGTTATGTGTATGCCAGGTTAAAGAGATGGGTCTTTAGTCTAGATTTAAACTGACTGAGTGTGTCTGCCTCCCGAACAGAATTAGGTAGATTGTTCCATAGTTTCGGTGCTAAGTAAGAAAATGATTTGCCACCTGCAGTTGATTTTGATATTCTGGGTATTATCAGATTGGCAGAGTTTTGAGAACGCAGCGGGCGTGAGGGACTATAATGTGATAAGAGCTCGCTCAAGTACTGAGGAGCTAAACCATTGAGGGCTTTATAAGTAATTAGCAAGATTTTAAAATCAATACGATGTTTAATAGGAAGCCAGTGCAGTGTTGACAGAACCGGGCTAATATGCTCATACTTTTTGGTTCTAGTAAGAACTCTAGCTGCTGCATTTTGGACCAGCTGGAGTTTGTTTATTAAGCGTGCAGAACAACCACCCAATAAAGCATTACAATAATCTATCCTGGAGGTCATGAATTAATATTTCTGCATTTGACTTTGAGAGCATAGGTCGTAATTTTGCTATGTTTTTAAGATGGAAAAATGCTGTTTTACAAATGCTAGAAATGTGGTGTTCGAAGGAAAGATTGCTATCAAATAACACACCAAGGTTCCTAACTAATGATGATGAATTTACAGAGCAGCCATCAAGTATTATGCTATGTTTTAAGTTAAGTTTTAAGTTTTTGGCCCAATAATTAACACCTCTGTTTTTTTCAGAATTTAGCAATAAGAAATTACTTGTCATCCAGTTTTTAATATCAACTATGCATTCCATTAGTTTTTCGACTTTGTATGTTTCACCAGGCCTTGAAGAAATATAGAGCTGAGTATCATCAGCGTAACAGTGAAAGCTAACACCATGTTTCCTGATGATATCTCCTAAGGGTAACATATAAAGCGTAAAAAGTAATGGTCCTGGTGCTGAGCCTTGAGGTACAATCTGTTGGTGCTTTATTTTTGGTTAATTTTGCCACTGTATTGAATAAATACCTAGGGTTATGTTTTTTTTCTTCTAAAAGAGATGAGAAGTAATCGGTTCTAGCAGTTTTTAATGCTTTTCTATAGGATACAGTAGATTCACGCCAGCCGGAACGAAAGACTTCTAGTTTTGTTTTCCTCCAGCTGCGCTCCATTTTCTGTGCTGCTCTCTTAAGGGTGCGAGTGTGCTCGTTATGCCACGGTGTCTGACTGTTTTCCTTAATCTTCCTTAAGCGTAAAGGAGCAACCGCATCTAAAGTGCTAGAAAAGAGAAAGTCAATAGTTTCAGTTACATCATCAAGTTTATCTGAGCTATTGGATATACTAAGGAATTCAGATAAGTCAGGAAGATCACATATAAAGCTGTCTTTGGTGGATGAGGTGATAGTTCTACCATACTTGTAGCAAGGAGTGGGACTTACAGTTTTAGCTATCTGGAGTATACATGAGACTAGATAATGATCCGAGATATCATTGCTTTGCTGCAGAATTTCAACGCCATTAACATCAATTCCGTGCGACAGTATTAAACCTAGAGTATGATTTCGACAATGAGTAGGTCCTGACACATGTTGTCTAACTCCAGTAGAGTTCAGAATGTCTATAAATGCTGATCCCAATGCGTCTTTTTCATTATCAACATGGATGTTAAAATCACCCACTATTAAGACTTTATCTGCAGACATCACTAACTCTGATAGAAACTCCGAAAATTCTTTAATAAAGTCTGGATGGTGCCCTGGAGGCCTGTATACTGTAGCAAGTACAAACGTCACGGGGGATTTATCCTTTGGACCCTTTTCTCTGGATAGTGTTGTATGAAGCACCATCATTTCAAACGAGTTATACTTGAAGCCAGTTCTCTATCTAATTTATAGTTATTGCTATAAATAGTAGAGACACCTCCCTCTTTACCTTTTAGATGCGGCTCATGTTTATAACAGTAATCTTGGGGGGTGGACTCATTTAAAATAATATAATCATCTGGTTTTAGCCAGGTTTCTGTCAAACAGAGCACATCTAGGTTGTGATCAATAATCAAGTCATGTACAAAAAGTGCTTTCGAAGAGAGGGACCTGATATTTAATAAGGCAAGCTTTATCCTTTGTTCCTCTGTATTATGTGATTGTTTTATTTGTTGAACATCAATTAAATTGTTACTATTAGATTGGTTTGGACGTTTTTTGGATTTTCTAGTTCGGGGAACAGACACAGTCTCTATAGTATGGTATCTAGGTAAGAGGTTTTCTATGTGCTGAAAATTAGCTGATTTTGGTGACATGAGGCAGCTAGCAGACGTTCGGTTTAACCAGTCTGTCTGCTTCCTGACCTGGGCCCCAGTTAGTCAAGTGCAAACTCTAAGACTATATGCCATATTTCTAGAGAGAAGAGCGGCACCTCCCCCGGAGGGATGGAGACCATCTCTTTTTAACAGGTCAGGTCTGCCCCAAAAACTAGTCCAATTGTCTATGAAATCTATGTTATTCTGCGGGCACCACTTAGACATCCAGCCATTGAGTGACGACAATCTGCTATGTATCTCGTCACCACAGTAAGCAGGGAGGGGACCAGAGCATATTACAGTGTCTGACATCGAACTTCCAAGTGCACACACCTCTTTAACATTATTTTTGGTGATCTCCGACTGGCGAAGTCGAACATCATTAGTGCCGACGTGAATATCAATCTTACTGAATTTATGTTTAGCATTAGCCAGCCCTTTTTTTTTTTTTTTTTCCGGCCTGTCAGTAACATAGATAACACATAACAGTGTGTATGTGTAGCTATGCTTTTTTTTTTTTTTTTAATTAATTTTTATATTTTATTTATTTAACCATACTATGACCGACAAGACCGGGGGATAAAAACAGGAGAGGAGAGAAAAAAAAAGAGAAAGAGGATAGAGAAAGAGAGAGAGAGAGAGAGAGAGAGAGAGAGAGAGAGAGAGAACAAAAACAGTTAATCTGCTTCCATACCTGCTGACAAAGAGAGAAAACAACAAAAGACACAACAACAGAGAAACTACAACAACATCCAATGTCCGTATGAATCACAGTAAATACTAAATGTTAAATGTTATTGCGCAGCACACATAACTAATATTACAAAATATGTTTGAAGCAACAGCATTTTAGGACAGTGAGTGTCTGTGAGCACCTGTTTTTACACCAATGTGAATGCTTGTGTGTACACCTGTGTGCACACCTGTGTGTGTGAACGCGCTTGTATTCATAAGGTTCCTCCATGTAAATGCTTGATAATGTGAGTGGGGAACCACAGCCCCGCCCCGCAAGGCATGAAGCAGACATGGAGGAGACCCGGGCCTCCAAACATCCGGAGGCCCCCCATCCCAGGAGAAACCCCCCAGGGATAACCGCGGCCCCCACCCAGAAAAAGGCAGAGAAGAGCCCGGAGGAGGTCATCCGGCAGCCACAATGCAGACGCCCCAGGGGGCCACGGCGGCAAGCCCGCAGGCCCCACCGGCAGCCGGCCACACCAGGGCAGACCGGCCCGGGCCCGGAGAACCAAGGGAAGCCCAGCGAAGCCAGGCCCTACCGAGCGACCGTCGAGAGCGGGCCAGCGCCCACCCGAGCATCCCGCCCCGGAGCCAGAAACCACCAACGCACCGGCGGCATCCCCCACCGGCAGGGCATGGTGATGGGGTCCCTAGATGATGAGTGAGGCGGAGTCAAAGGCCTGACCTGACACATGGACATAGACAAACAGGCACACACATACACAAGCATCTATTCCCACCCTCATGCACGCAAACAAAAATTCACAGACTCACCCCACATGTAGACACACACAAAAACAAAAACAAAAAAAATAATAATAAAAAAAATAATAAATGGACACTGTACCCACACTCACACTCCCCATTTGTACTCTATACTCCTGGGACCAGGAACCACTACCCCCAGAAGGGCAGTCAGCGCCAGACCCCGGAGCTGAATCCCCTTCACTCCGGTGTGGAGACAGGAAGACCACCCCCGTCCCCGCAGCAGCAGAGAAGACCACCAGCCCAGATCCCGACCGGATGGCCAGCTCCTCCTCACAGCCCCCGGCCCCGGACAGAGAACAGAGAACAGGGGTGTCAAATGTAGTGTTGGTGTATGTTGTTCTAAAGTGCTTTAAAACAGGGGAGGGGCAAGACACTAACCACCCTTTGTCAGCTCGTGTCAGCTCGGCCCCTCCCAAGAGCCCTCAATGTCTATGTGCAACTTAAAATTGAGAAGTGGGCATAGGCACCAGAGGGAAGGCTGATGTGTCATGTGACAGTAAGTAATAAGAGTGTCTAAGTAGTGAAGTATGATTGGGATGCGGGAGGCCACGAGGAGACAGAGGAGTCCCAACTCCCCTGCATCCCAGCGACACACCTGCACCCCAAAAACCCTACCTGTATGTTGGTGTGATGGGGCGGGAGAGGGGAAGCATTAGGGATGGGGAGGAAAACATCGGAGGGGGCAAAGTGCCCCCCCCGTTGGAGCCAGCTCCCCTGCTGACCCCCATAGGCACCCCCGTTGCCCCAAATCCGTCCCGGGCAGGGGGCCCAGGCCCATCCAGACCAGGGCCCACGGCAGCCCGGGGCGGCCCACCAGACCCCACAGCAGAGGAAAAACTACCCCCACCCCATCATTCAGTCAACTCCCAGACTACCGAAGACAATAGACACCCAGGTTAAACCAGTCCTCCACCCCTATTGGGTCCCCCCCTCCATGCAGAGTGAATACTGACAGATGGTAACAACGTCCCCACCAGCTAAAGACACCCCCGGCCCCACCGATGCATCGGAGGCCCCCGCACCAGGGCCGGGCCCAAGCGCATGCATCCACCCACGCTCCCGGCGGCACACCCACCAGGACCCAAGCCCCCCAGGGCCAGCCGGAAACCCAGCCCAGAGGCAGAGCGCCCCCAGAATTGAAACCCCAAACCCCCCCCCGGACCTACCCCGGAGCAACACAGCCGCCAGGCCGGCAACCTATGTCCGCCGACACAGGCCTCCCCAGCAGCGCCGCGTGCAGTCGCCAGAAAAAAACAATACCCGAGAGCCACCAGTACCCCATCCAGGCCAGGACCGCAGCCCCAGCGCCGAATCCCCCAAGAACCCCACTCCCCAGGGAACCCCCAGACGCCCCAAGCCCATTTGGCCCCCCATGCCAACAACAAAAATCAAAGCCGGACAGAATCAGGACCCCCCACCCACACTAGGTGATGGAGCTGATCAAAGGAGCCCAGAGAGAATGATCTAATGTGGCAGCAGAAGCTGTGTCAAGATTAATATAGTCCAACAAGCGATCTCTATATTCGTTGATATTAAGATTATTTTTATTTTTCCAGTTCATGAGGACCGTCTTCTTGGCAATGCATAAGGCGGTGAAAGCCATGAGGATTGTGTTACCTTCTGTAGTGATACCATTAAGGTCACCCAACAGGCAGACTGACGGAGAGGCTGGAATGGAACATTTAAGACACAAGTCTTCACAAATCCCATACCAGAACCTCTGAACAGGTGGACAGAACCATAGAGCGTGGATATAATTGTCAGGTGTATTGTCTTGACAGTGTGAGCAGTTGTTAGAATCTGTAAAACCCATCCTGAACATCTGATGACCTGTGTAGTGTACTCTATGCAGGATTTTGTATTGTATTAATTGTAAACCGGGATTCCTAAGCAGTTCAAAGGTTTTTGAGCATATCTGAGACCAGAAATTATGGTCCCAGCTGACTGATAGTGAAACGATCAGATCAGTCCAATTAGTTTGACGCCTCAAGTTTGAGATTTTGGTGAAATCAAGAATATATTTGATCACTTAAACTACAGTTAGTAGTAGTAGTAAGATAGATTGCTAAAAAGAGTAAACGAAGATGAAGACGCTCTGCAACGCTCTGCAAAACGCTCTGCACGCTGCTCAAACAGGAAGACACTACTGCGCAGACTCCACACTCCAATTCTACCTCAGAGCTGCTGTTCCTGAGCCAAGTCACCTCACAACTGCTGTTCCTGAGCCAAGTCACCTCACAGCTGCTCGTCCAGAGCCCACTCGTCCTGTCCCGCCATGGCCTCCTAAACTCTCTGTCACGCCATGGCTTCCCAACTCCCTGATCCTCCATGAATGCCTTCCATGTCTCCATTAGTCACTGGCTCACCCACCCCCCTGATCCTCCCTGAATGCCTTCCATGTCTCCATTCGTCACTTATATGGTCTTGTTTCCATTTCTAGTTAGTTATCCCACGTGTTTCCTATTTGTAGTATAAATACCCCATGTTTCCCAGTTTATCATTGTCCGCTGTTATACATGTTACATTTGTGTGTACCTCTGTGTCTTTGTGATCATTACTCATTAAAAGGATTAAATTTCAAGAGCTCCGCGTCTCCTCGTTCCCTCGCTCCCAGCTCCAGCACATCACATTACAACTACATTAGTGTCTTAATGCTAGTGTTGACAAGTACACAAAACTGTTTACATATTCAGTAGGTAATAACAGACTAATGATTTGTATAAGCTGTAAATAATCAACACATTTTATCATTCCTCCATTAGAACTATTTACTATTTACTGACATCCTCATTTTAATATGCCATTTACCCTTACTAAGGTCCATTCTCTTGAATTAACTTTTTAATTTATTTAATTTATTTGTTTAATAGGGACAGTGCTCATTACTCAACAGTAAAATACTGTAAACAAGCCAGAATAAGCCCCAGTGGCTAATTTGTTGTTGCCCCCTACCAGATTTTAAAATGGCAACTTAAAATCTGAAACACAGTAAGTTATCACACACAAACATACAATAACATTTACAATTACACACAATAACACTACTAAATATAATAATGGCAGTATCATAAACAAACAATGGTAGATGGGAGGATAGACTCTTATTTGCACAAACATAAGGTGGTATAACCTATACAGAATTTAAAGACACTTAATAATTGTCAGGTTTTGAGACTCTTTTGTTGTGTTTTCTGTTGGTTTAGTCCTGTGTATTTGGTTTAGTCCTGTCTGTATTTTGGTTTAGTCCAGTCTGTATTTGGTTTAGTTCTGTCCTTATTTGGTCATGTTCCTGTCTCCACCCCTCATTATCTCATTATCAGTTAAGTGCCTTCACCTGTCTACCTCATTATCCACCCTATTTAAGTTTCCTGTGATCATTGTTTGATTGTCCGTTCTCGTCGTTGTGTGTGTGTCTCCTTGCCTGTCATCTGTTGGATTTATTCTGTGGATTTTGTTATTAAAAGACTTGTTTTGTTCCTGATCTCAACCTCGTTCTCCTCGTTTGTCCTCCCATACACGACACGTGACAGAAGAATGGACCTAAACAGTAATTCTGCGTGTTTTACCCCCGTCTTTTGTTTTCGTTTTTGTCCAGTGTTTTATTTTTGTGTTTTGCGTTATGAACCCCCTGTGCCGTCCCGAATATCCCTCGCTAACTACACCAGCTATCCGGACGACGTGCTCTGCTCGTTTTACGACGCCAGCCTTAACACCGCGTGCAGAGCACTGTCGTCCGAAGATGGTCCTCGAGCGGACTTCGCCGCCTTCGTGGAGTGGACGCTGGCGAGAAACGGATCCCCCCTCACCGTCTGCCCCGAGGAGGACCTCGCCAGTGCCACTCCGGACCCAGAGCCCAGCCCACCATCTACCCGCTGCGCGGAGCCACAGCCCGAGCCCACCGCTGATGGAGAGCCTAAGCCCAACGCGATCAGCGAGCCATCGCCATGGAGTGCGACAGAGCTGGAGATCGCCTCGGAGCCCGAGCCCATTTCGTCAGACCAGGTGCGAGAGCCGGCAATTGAGCTTGCCACGGTGGATGATGCCAGAAACAGCGAGTACACGGAGTGGAGCTCCGCCCACTGTACTATGGCTGAGGGTGAGCAAAATATGGATCTGGGATTTCTAGAGCGGCAGGAAGATTGCTTTGTCTTTGCAGCTGCTCCGCCTCCAGTGTCAAGCGTCGATGTCGCAGCTGCTCCGCCCCCTAAGTCAAGAGTCGATGTTGCAGCTGTTCCGCCCCCTAAGTCAAGCTTTGATGTCGCAGCTGCTCCGCCCCCTAAGTCAAGCTTCGTCGTTGCAGCTGCTCTGCCTCCAGTGTCTAGTGTTGATGTCGCAGCTGCTCCGCCCCCTAAGTCAAGCTTCGTGGTTGCAGCTGCTCTGCCGCCTCCAGTGTCAAGTGTCGACTTCGCAGCTGCTCCGCCCCCTGAGTCAAGCTATGATGTTGAAGCTGCTCTGCCTCCAGTGTCTAGTGTTGATGTCGCAGCTGCTCCGCCCCCTAAGTCAAGCTTCGTGGTTGCAGCTGCTCTGCCGCCTCCAGTGTCAAGTGTCGACTTCGCAGCTGCTCCGCCCCCTGAGTCAAGCTATGATGTTGAAGCTGCTCTGCCCCCTAAGTCAAGCGTCTTCGCAGCTGCTCCACCCCCTAAGTCAAGATTCGTCGTTGCAGCTGCTCCGCCTCCAGTGTCAAGTGTTGATGTCGCAGCTGCTCCGCCCCCTAAGTCAAGCTTCGTCGTTGCAGATGCTCCGCCTCCAGAGTCAAGTATTGTTGTCGCAGCTGCATCTCTCTCTGAGTCCAGTCTCGTCGCAGCTGCTCCCCCCTCTGAGTCGAACGTCACCACGGCGGCTTCGCCTCCTGAGTCAAACCCCACTGCTCACCCTCAGCCTGACATCAGCGTGCTGAACTCGCCACGGGTCTACCAGTTTCCATCAGCGTCATGGCTGGAGGACCCTTCATCTCGGCCTCCAGCCCCTGAGTCCTGGACTCCGCCTCGGCCCTTCGACCCGTCGGCACCACCATGGCACCTAGCTCCCTCCTCGCCACCGTGGCCCATGGGTCCGCCGGCTCCGCTGGGCTCCCTTGTCCCTCCGGCTCCGCCTTGGTCTGGCATCGACCATCCTCAGTCTCGGGATTCCCCTCCACCGGCTACCCCTTGTCCCTCCATCCCTCCAGCTCTGTCAGGCTCCTCCTTCCCTCCGGCTCCATCTCGGCCTCGGGCGCCGGTGCCACCTGTTCCGCCTTGGCCCTCCGGATCCTCGGTGACACCCCGGATCTTTGTCTCTCCGTCTCCGCCTCGGGCTCCACCACCACCTGCTCCGCCGCCGTCGGTCGGCCCCCTGGAGTCGTCAGCCCCTCCTCCACCATGGCTCCTCCTTCCGTCGACTCCACCGTGGGCTGCCATCTTCGGGCTCCTCCTGCTTCAGCTCCCTCCTGTCTTCTCCCTGGCTCCTCCCTCCGGCTGATCCACCCTGGACCCTCCTGTTGTCTCCCTGGCTCCTCCCTCCCTGCTGATCCACCCTGGACACTCCTGTCGTCTCCCTGGCTCCTCCCTCCTGCTGATCCACCCTGGACACTCCTGTCGTCTCCCTGGCTCCTCCCTCCATCATCTCCTCCCTGGACTCCCTTTGTTCTCCTCCTCCCGGATGTCCGTCCCCCTCCTGAGCCCCCACCCAAGCCCCCCCATGTTTCTGTTTTCGGCGTGAGGTCGCGCCTTCCGGGAGGGGGGGAGTTATGTCAGGTTTTGAGACTCTTTTGTTGTGTTTTCTGTTGGTTTAGTCCTGTGTATTTGGTTTAGTCCTGTCTGTATTTTGGTTTAGTCCAGTCTGTATTTGGTTTAGTCCTGTCCTTATTTGGTCATGTTCCTGTCTCCACTCCTCATTATCTCATTATCAGTTAAGTGCCTTCACCTGTCTGCCTCATTATCCACCCTATTTAAGTTTCCTGTGATCATTGTTTGATTGTCCGTTCTCGTCGTTGTGTGCGTGTCTCCTTGCCTGTCATCTGTTGGATTTATTCTGTGGATTTTGTTATTAAAAGACTTGTTTTGTTTCTGATCTCAACCTCGTTCTCCTCGTTTGTTCTCCCATACACGACACGTGACAATAATTCTGTTACCTGTTAAAAGAACACATTAATAATACAAATAGCTTGTTGGTAACTTACATTTATCATGCAATATATAATAGATATTACAAAAGCAGAAGACCAGCACACGTGAGAAATGTTGTCTCTTTCTGCTATCTTACTGTCTTTTGGCCATGGCGGGACACACTGAGCATTATCAACTCCGGTCAGACTGACTGCTCAATGGAGCGCGCTGTTGGCCTCATTAGGGTATCAGTGTCTTTTGTGAAAAGAGAATATGTGCCGGGACAGATGTAGATAAAGGGAATAAACCGGCGATTTATGAGAAGAGATCAAATTGGGGTGTTGCTCTTGCGTATCCTGTTCTCACAGGCCACGGAGGACACGCTGTGGTTCTCTTGTGATAAAGCTAATGGTTCACATGAATGCATTGGTCATAAAAGTCAATGTAGACATAAGGTGCCACAAAGGGGGTTGGGGGGCAGTTACACAACAAGCTAATGCAGATTAGGGGCACTAACTTGCTTCAGTGACCACATGTGTCAGAGATGGGAGGATGGACTCTTATTTGAACAAAGTGTAAGATTCAAAGGTGACAGAGTTGTTGATGTATTTTTGTAAAATAAAATAGCCAGGTTAATTTAGATTAATTACCCTTTCATGAGAAAAATACCTAAATTAATTCTTTAGATTCAATAGATAAATAAGGAAATGAATAAATAAATAAATAAATAAATAATTACTTTAAAAAATCATATTGTTTGTAATTAGTTATTTTGAAATTCAGTAACTTTTAGAGTAAGGTGTTAATTTACTAATGTATGTACAGTATAATTTAGGAATTGTTTGAATATTCACCATGCACTGTAAAAAGTGGTAACCTGCAATTAAAGACCTATTATTATTATTTTTTTTAACCTTATCTTAACCTTAAATTTGCATTTGTTGATGTGACCTAATGTATTTAGGTTGATTCATGTTAAATAACATTTTTAGTTTAGATGCAACCACATGAAGCAGTTTTTAGGCTACCTTTTTTCTGTGTACATCAGCTATAAATGCACAACAGCTGATGAGATGAGATTGTAAAGCAGTAAAGAAGTGGCATTTTCATCATTTATCTTAGTCTAACCAGTCTGGTGTAAAGGTATTGTGTATGTGAATATGTACTCTCCCTTCAGCATTTTCCTTAAGCCCTCCTCTGAGAGAAGTAGCATTGTCCAATTCTCTTTTTTCAATTCTTTTTTAATTCATCTGTTTAATAACAGAATTCGAATTATTCTTTCAGACCATTCCTGTACTCAGATTCAGCTTACTGACTCAGTGATCTGATTGAAGCAATTTACCGTAATTGCATGGAAAAGTGCTGCTGGTACATTATTCCAGATCTGTCCAAATTCAGCCTGTTTCCATTACTTTCCTCATGGCATGTTCTTGTTTATCAAGGTCTTCCTCATGTTAGAACATTACTGTAACAATCAAAAAAAGCTTATCAACTGAGCCTTGTGAATAAGAGGTCAAGTGGGACTTCTTCTGACACACATCTTCTGACAGCTGCTTCTGTTACCTTTTCACTCAAGCCTAAATTATTTATACAGGAAGGACAGCTGTGCTGCAAATAAGGCTGTATCAGGTCAGGGTCCTTTGTGAATATACAATAGTTCTGTGATGTCATTAGAAACATTGTTTCTGTAGAGTTCCGACAACATAAATCTAGGCTGTAAATTTTGAAAATAACATTGATTATACACCATCAGTACTCTACATTTGTTTTTAATTTGTGAAACAAGAATCTCTCTTGATTATAAATTCTAAATGTAGTGTATTTCAGTTTGTCCTTATTAGCTAAAGTTTTATTTGTGTGTATGTGCATATTTTTTTATTGCTGTTATGTTGTTGTTGTTTTTTTATTGTGTGTGTGTGTGTGTGTGTGGTGCTCTGGCCCGCCCCCACCCCAGCACGCGGGTGCCTGTGCCTGTTAGGGTTACACTCATGAAAGATTCACACGTCTGATCACTTCCTAATGACTGAACCCCTGATTAATTCCTCTTCCTGTTTTAAAAATTCAGCATCTCTTTATTTTTCTTTGGAAGCCTCTCCGCCACAGTCACATGTTTGTTATTTTGATGTGTTTGTTAGATTAACAACTTGTTGTCTGAGTCATCCAGTAATGTCAATATCTACTGTAAAACACATCTATTGTATGCTGAATGCATTCGCATTGCTATTAAATTGACCATGTTATTTTGTCTGGTTGTTGAATCAGATGCTTCCCACAGTCAGACAGTTAACCTGGTTACTAGCAGGTTTTAATTCTGCTCTTTAATCCTGTGTTTGACTGTGTGTGTGTGTGTGTGTGCGTGTGTGTGTGTGCATAAGAGAGAGAGAGAAGAGAGAGAGAGAAAGCAGTCTGACATTCTTGTTATAATCAGCAAGACTGTCTAGCACCGTGAGTGCACAGCTTTAACAAAAGTAGAAGTTGTAAACTTGCAGTATAGGTTACTTTGTGGATTTTAGCAGTAACTTTTTTCAAAATATCAATGTGATATTACATTTTCCATGCCATGAGTGTGTTTGGAAAAGAATAGTAGTGTACTGCTTACTGCAATGAATGGACAAAACATTTATTAAATTAAAGTATGCTGAAAGTATGGTAAATATTTCAAACCATAGGTAAATTTGTTGAGTTATAATCTTGGAAATGTTATTTAGCAATTTCCAATTTTGTGTAAAAAAACAAACAAACAAACAAACAAACAATAGCTTAACATAGTAATATTTATTTTGCTTTACATGTCGCATCAGAATACTTTTTACATAATACATACTATATTGCTAAAATAGTATGAGTAGTATGGCGATATACTATTTTGAACATTCGGTAGTCAATACTGAATCCACATGAAACACACATACTGTAACTGTATTCTTTGCATTATTTTTCATAAGAAACATGGTTCAGGGGATGAGGAGATACGAGAGCAAACTTTGTCAGATTGGATCTAAGCCATAAAGAAAGCACAATCACTTGTCTTCTAGTAAGACTCCGTGTAGTTTGTCTCCTACACGGAGACAGCAAATACAGTACAGAGTATAGAGCCAGCAAATACAGTGAAGCAGCACTGATCCTCTTAAGAGACTCATTGATGCCTTGTCAGTCTGTGTCCAAATAAAGCTGAGCTTTATAGTATTTATAGGTAGACTCCTGCTGTGACTTTGAGAAAGGATCTGGGACAGACATGTTAATACTGGATGCTTCCCCTGGGAACAACAAACACTGGAGTGGCGTATCACTTTGTCTCAGAGGGTCCCTGGGACCTCCTAATAATGACTTGTAATATTTTATAAGGTTTCAGGTTAAATTGGTCAGTAAAGCTGAAGAAAAACTCAGATCACAGAGAAGAATTTGGTGGTGGTGTTGTCTGATATTCTGGGCTGTAGTTATGGTTTGTGACTTTCCCTCAGTGCACATGTATGTGACTCATGTTGGCATATTTTATTATCTGCCATTGGAAAATAAAAAGTAATAACAGTAATAACAGTAATAAAAGTAATAATAAAAAAACAGAGTTGGAAGATAAATGGTACAAATCTTCTCAACTTGCACAGTTTAAGCAAAACCCCTAACATTTATGCTGTGGACACAAATAATGCATAAAATCATGCAGCTTGTTACTCTTCTAGTCTTCTGACGTACTACGCAGGTGATAAATGTCACAGTTTTGGTTCATCCATGATTATTTGTTATTTTGCTATTTTGTTATTGTATTATTATTTGATATTATTTTGATATAGTGTTGTTCTGTTGTTTCATTTCCTGGGGCCCATTTCAGAAAGGAGGTTAAGTGAAAACTCTGAGTGAACTGTGAAATTAGGGAAACGCTGGGTTTTCTGTTTCAGAATGGGAAGTTTGTCAAACCTGAGAAAGCAGGGCAAGTCAAGCCTGTTTCAGAGTACTCAGAATACTCAGACTACGTTCACACTGCCAAAAAATTAGATTTTTTCATTAAATGTGACCCAGGTGTGTTTTGTGCATGACAGTGTGAACAGCACAAACCACATGGAATCTGATCTTTTACAATCAAATCTGAGCAACTCCAATATGTGGTTCTAAATCCGATACAGGTCGGATGTTTCTCGATGCAACCTCAGTCTTAACAGTCAGATCGGAACTCATGCGACTTTTTACCTTATTCGAGATCGACACGCGTCACAATTGTGTGCTTGCGCGTACCACCGCAGCTGTGTTTACTCGCCGAAACATGGAGGAGAGCAGTGAAGTCAATTTTCTGGCTTCCGCTACACATTGTTTTATTGATGTAAATCCACAGCGCATACACACCAACTTCCATGAGCATATATATATATATATATATATATATATATGCTGTAGCCACCGCCACAGCTGTTTAATTTATTTGGTCATCTTTATTTCCTACAAATACAAAAGAATCATTTAGTCATGTTGGATTTTTTTCATGTTGGATTTTAATATTCTTCCAATACTTGGTATTGTGGCAATCTCCTCGTCATCTGTTCTGCATTATTTTGCGAGCCTTCTTGCTGTTGGCTGAGTAGAAGTCAAATGTTAATTTCATTACTCTATTAAAGAAAAGCAACAGTTTGGATTAGAGAACATTTAATTATGTGAAAAGAGCATTAGACTGTGGAAAAAGCTGCTGCACATTAAAATAGACACAGCCTACACCCATGAACCTTGTATGCTTAAAGCTTTACCTGATTGAATTATGTTTTTACATTTCATGTTTAGCTGTTTTTTTTTTCCATGAAAATTAATAGTAGTACATTAACTTACCGTTCTGCCAGTTTTTATCTTTGATATTATAACAGTAATTAAGAATTAAAGTTAAGCATTGACTTGAAGTATGCAGTCGTCTTTTTGGCGGGAACTGTTGCCGTGCTAAGTCATAATTTTGGGGAAGCTCCGTTGATGATGGCCTTTTATAGTCGTGGGGCTCACGCTATACTCAGAGTCAACCTACTCAGAGTGAATTGAACTAACTCAGTTCAGCTGTTCTGAAACCAAAAACTCAGTTTCTCCTCTGATTAAGTCAACTCAGAGTTCAAGTTTAAATTCAGAGTTGGTTGAACCTTATTGAAACAAGCCCTAAATTTCTGTATTTAGTTCCTGTTTCCTCTGTTACATTACTGTGAGAATGTCATCTGTTGCCTTGTTTACTGATCCACCTGCTTGTGACTTCAAACATAAATCATAACAATGCGTTAACAACCGTTTGAATACCCAAGCAACCCAATAGCAACATGCTAACAACTACCTAGAACAGCTTAGCAACCATTGGCTTAACATTTATAACACCCTAGTATAATGGTAGTGAGATAGCTGTAGTGCTTTCTGCTGTCAATCTGGTGGCTTGTAGAGTTGTTCGTCCTAACCACCGTCCTTTGAAAATTATTGTTAAATCTCAGTATAAACACATGCAATAATGCTGTAATTGAAAGTAATATCATATAATTGGATATAATTGGATCATATAAAAGGCTTCAGGGTTTATTGGCATATTCCACATTTTTACGCTCAGAAAGGTTGTTTACGTGACATATAAAGATACTATTTATATAGAATTAACAGGAAATCTCTAATCACCTTTTATTGCATTGTATAAATTTCTTGTTTTTGTGTTTTTGCTTGTGTTTTAGAGTTGTCAATTACCAAACTAAGAATGGTGCCACACCACTATACCTTGCATGTCAGGAGGGCCACCTAGAAGTCGTCCAGTACCTAGTGAAGGACTGTGGGGCGGAGCCAAGTATCAGAGCCAATGATGGGATGACACCATTGCACGCTGCTGCCCAGATGGGACACAACACTGTCATTGTCTGGCTGGTAAGCTAAAAACAGCTTTAACTCACAAGCTGTCCTTATTGGATGAGTACAGTAATGGTAATGTTTTATGTATGATTTAAAGAATCTGTTTATAACTATTTTGCTACAGAATCTTTCCGGGTTCAGGTTTTTGTAATTTTTTAAATATTGTTTTTATATTTTATGTAATTTATTGTTTTCCTTATTGTTGTTTAATCTTATGATTGTTGAGTTTCATGGAGTGTGTCTTTATGAATAAGAGATAAGACAGAATATGACAGTTTTATGGGATGAGATGTTAATGTGAAGCAGTTTGGTATAAAAACAGTATTTGTGCTGATCAGGCAAGTTTGGCCACTGAAATATACAATATTCATTGTTATTGTATAAACTCTGCTCAGTTTGTTTTATTATCATTAAATTGTCTCCTGCTTCTGCCCTTCTCTGGCTTTCTTAGCCAACTTCTTGTTAATACGTTTTGGGTACCAGACAAAATGGATCTCTTCTGGCAAGATCCAGCGTTTGGGGTCGGATCTAATATTTCTAATGTGGAGAGTTGATCTAACAATATTGCATTTTATTGTACATTTTGGACAGTTTTCGGTCCTACTTTACATTAAGTGGCTTTAACTACTTTGTAGGCCTACTTACATTTAATCATTTTAATCATTATTTGATATAATGCACTTATTATGTACATACATGTTTTTACATTGTACTTTTTTTTTAAATGTCTGCATATAATTATATCTGTAACTTATTTTTTGTAATAACATTTATAATTACACTGTTGACCCATCCCTTAGACTTTAACCCACCCTTAAACCTACCCATACCATAAAACCTGTCACTAATCTTACCCGTATCCCACCTTAACAGCAGCAAAAGTGATTTGCAATACAATATGAGCACAATAAGTACATTTGTTCTTATTTGTTTGTTCTTATAAGTACATAGTAGTTAAGGCCACCTAATATAAGTGGGACCCAGTAGAATCCTGTATTTGAACTTTTGTTTTTACTGTTGAAGAGTAATTAGTTGGTGAAGTGGATTTACTTACATTTACATTTACATTTAGTCATTTAGCAGACGCTTTTATCCAAAGCGACTTACAATAGAAGCAATCAGAGCAACAAAAGAGTGACAGTGTATAAGTACTGTGGAAAATTTCAGTTAGATAAACTTGATAAGTCTTGCAAGTTTTTTTTTTTTAATCTATAGAAAAACGGAAAAGAGTAGGAAAGTGCTAGTGTCAAAAAGTTCTGGCGAAAAAGATGGGTTTTCAGACGTTTTTTGAAGATGGCCAATGACTCAGCTGATCGAATTGAGATGGGTAGGTCATTCCACCAGCTGGGAACAGTCCACAAAAAGGTCAGTGAAAGTGATTTTGAGCCTCTTTGGGATGGCACCACAAGGCGTCGTTCATTTGCAGAACACAAGCTTCTGGAGGGGACATAAGGTTGGATTAGACAGTTTAGGTATTCTGGTGCAGTGCCAGTGGTTGTCTTGTAGGCAAGTACCAGTACCTTGAATTTGATGCGAGCAGCTACTGACAGCCAGTGCAGTTTGATGAAGAGAGGTGTGACATGGACTTTCTTCGGCTCATTAAAGACCACTCTTGCTGCTGCATTCTGAATCATCTGCAAAGGCTTGGAAGTGCATGCAGGAAGGCCCGCCAAGTGTGCATTACAATAGTCCAGTCTGGATAGGACAAGAGCTTGGACAAGAAGTTGTGTAGCCTGCTCTGAGAGGAAGGATCTGATCTTCCTAATGTTGTACAAGGCAAATCTGCAGGATTGAGCTGTAGCAGCAATATGGTCTGTGAAGGTTAACTGGTTGTCCATTACAACTCCAAGATTCCTAGCTCTCCTAGAGGAAGTTATGGTTGATGAATTTAGCTGTATAGAGAAGTTGTGATGAAGTGCAGGGTTGGCTGAGATCACAATCAGTTCAGTCCTAGCAAGGTTGAGCTGAAGATGGTGTTCTTTCATCCAGCCAGAGATGTCGGTCAGACAAGCTGTGAAGCGAGCAGGAACCTTGGGGTCACCTGGATGGAAGGAGAAGTAAAGTTGCGTGTCATCAGCATAGCAGTGATAGGAAAAAGCATGCTTCCGAATGACAGAACCTAACGATGACATGTAGATGGAGAAGAGCAGTGGTCCAAGCACTGAGCCCTGAGGAACTCCAGTAGCAAGAAGTTGTGACTCAGAGACTTCACTCCTCCAAGCCACCTTGAAGAACCTACCTGAGAGGTAAGACTTGAACCATTGGAGTGCAGTTCCTGAGACGCCCATCTTCATGAGGGTGGACAGGAGGATCTGGTGGTTGACTGTGTCAAATGCAGCTCTTGCCAATCTTAGGGCTTCAGTGACTGAGAGCAGGGCAGTCTCAGTTGAGTGGCCACTTTTGAAGTCAGACTGGTTTATGTCCAGGCGATGGTTCTGTGCAAGAAAGATAGAGAGTTGGTTGAATACAACTCGCTCAAGTGTCTTAGCGATGAATGGGAGAAGGGATACTGGTCTGTAGTTTTCTTAAAGTGCTGGATTTAGAGCAGGTTTCTAGAGCAGTGGTATGACCCGAGCCTGCTTAAATGCTGTAGGAAATGTGCCAGTGTGGAGCGAGGTGTTTATGATGTGAGTAAGTGCTGGTATAACAGAGGTAGAAATGGCTTGGAGAATGTGAGTGGGGATAGGATCAAGTGGACAGGTAGTAGGATGATTGGAAAGAATAAGTTTGGAGACATTGGCACTTTCAGGATTACGTGTAGCTCAGTTGGTAGAGCGTTGCACTACAAAGTAATGTAATCATACACCAGAGAACGTACACATTCTCATAGCATGTTTTTTTTTTTTTTTTGGGAATATGCACTATAAATCATGATTTTGCGCTATTTCTGTAAGGGGTAGGTTTAGGGTGGGGTTAGGTGTGGTCATTTATATGAATTACAGCTAGTAAATTATGTTTGAATTACCGTGAGATCGGTGTAAAAATTTCATGACGTCAGATCCAATGTCATTATTTTTACGTCCGCTAGAGGGCGATTAACTTTAAAACGTAAAAATGGGCCGTATAAGGTGAAGAAAAAACGTAAAATTGGGTCGTATTTTCTTTGACGACAGCCTCTTTTGTCTTGTATAGATGAGTTTCACAGAAATCAGCCTGTCTGACAGAGATAATGATGGGGCCACTGCCATGCACTTTGCCGCCAGCCGTGGCCATGCCAAGGTTCTCAGCTGGCTGCTTTTGCACGGCGGCGAGATAGTGACAGACAGCTGGGGTGGTACGCCTCTTCATGACGCGTCCGAGAATGGAGAGCTGGAGGTATGTGGCAAAAAAAAAAATACTGTATGTGAATGTTTTTTACATCTCTCTTGCCTTGCAAATGTCACTGCAGTAGTATTTATAACTTGGACATCTACAACACATCATAATACAGCAGACAAGATTTGCTGTTAATGGGTTTTTGATATCAGACAAAACAGATCTCTTCTGGCAGGATCTGGTGTTTAGAGTCGGATCTGATATTTCTGATGTGGAGATTTAATCTAACAATGATGTGTAACTAAAACTTTACATTTTGGTTTGGTTTACAATTTGGTTTACACATTTAGCTGTTAAGAAGTCCTAATTTATTTTTGATTCTGTTCAGTTACTGGACATTGCACAAAACTATTTGTTGGCAGTATAAACCACAGGTGCATTATTTCAATCAGACATGTCTTGACTATGACTTCAACAAAATCAAGAAACTTATTTTGAAACATTACATTTTCAAGTCTCTGCATAATTTATGAGTCTATAACAATTCAATAAACATTTAAGTTGACTTAAAACAAGTATAATTCTTTTTCCTAATTTATATAGGCTACAATATATTGTAATAAATTACAATAATTCATTTAAATTCTATGGTAACACTTTACAATAAGATTCATTAGTTAACAGTAGTTAACAACATTAGTTAACATGAACTAAGAAAGAACAATACTTCTAAAGCATTTATTAATCATAGTCAATGTTAATTTCAAATGCAAAACACAAATGCATTATTAAAATCACAACTTGTGCTTGTTAACATTTGTTAAAGCACTGTTGAACTAACATAAGCAAACAATTAACAACTGTTTTTTATTTTGATTACCTAATGTTAACAAATATGAATAAATAGTGTAATATATATATTTTTTATGTTATTTAATTAATACATTATACATAATACAATGACACCTTATTGTAAAGTGTTACCGATATTACATTATAGATTTTTTTTCTTATTAAAATGTATTTGGCATTTAGAATAATACATTATATTGTTCTACAACTGTTATGCCTTTTTTATGTTATATTTAATAATTGTTATACGCTTTGTTGGTTGCATTTATTTATTCATCAACCTGAGCCTTATTCTGTTGCATTGTAGATTGAATGGCCAAATGATGCTTGATTAGTTTTTTTTTTACTTTCTATGTTTTTTTTTTGTTTGTTTTTTCCTATTTCTGTGAAATAATAATTGTATTCACCAACAAGCATGCCGTACATTTACTTTAGGATTGATTGATTAGAATAGAATGTATGATTAGAATTAATACATTCTTAATACAGAATTAAGAAATATATGTAAGAAAATTGTATTTACACCTTTACCTTCTATCTATACCTTTTAGCCTATTATAAAAGTGTTGTAAAGCAGTATCAGAAAGCTTGGAACTTTCTACAGTTGTGCGGCACATTTATTCGATTGTAACATTATCCATCTGAAGGCTGTGGACAGAAAGAGCAGGACACAGAAACAGTCAGAGAGGATTGTCTTTTGTTCTCCACCTGAGGGCCAAACGCATGACAGCTGTCATCAACAAAGTAGCCTTTTACTGCATTCATAAAAGCCGCTCAAGCCTCTTTCTCAAACTGTCATATATGTCAACAGAAAAATATTCACACTCTTCAGGAAGAGCATATGTGCACAATTCTGTGTAATACTCACAGCTTACGTGCTGAGAACTCTTGAGATAAATGTAGTATTGATATAGACATACCTGGAAGCATTATTATATCAGTCAAAAATATTATCATTCTGAATATTATTTAAACAACATTTTCTCAAATCTTGTATAAAAACTGATATACATGTAAAAATATTTCTAACATTTATGTACAGTTATGTTCCAAAGTATAAAGCTCAGGGTTTGTTGAGATCTCTACCCTTAAGTATAAGCAATAGCTATAGTAATGCTAGCTTTACCAGACAACAGTAAATATATTTTAATAAAACAGCTCCAAATTATCTGGTGCTAATCTGGGTTTCAATGTAGATGTCTGTTTCTCCGTATAGTGCTGTCAGATTCTGGTAGTGAATGGAGTGGATCTGGGAATACGGGACCAGGACGGATTCTCAGCTGCAGACTTGGCTGAATACAACGGGCATCAACAGTGTGCCAAGTATCTCCGCACTGTCGAAAACATGGTGAGATACAGCACAAACACAACAAAAGCAATCTTAAACAAGGGCTTTACAACAAAAGTATAACATATCTGTGTGTACATTCACAGTACTACAAAATATGTTAAAGGATGGTCACGCTAAATGTTGATTTAATTTAGTTAATGGAATTTAATAAGAAAAATCTATTTATAACATTATTTTTTGACAGCATCCTCATTTTACAGCATTTTTACACAAGAGCCTAAAACTTTTAACAGTACTGTTGCTTTGCAGGTAGGTTTCTTGAAGCATTTAATCTGTCTCAGTTTGTTCTGTTTTCTCATGTCCTTCCAGACAGACAGGATGATGATGAGATCAGCTGGCTGTTGTCAGACTCCTTGTGCAAAAATCACTAGATTAACACAATGGCAAAATAAATGTTTGGAATTGTAAACTGATATTTCCTACTGACACACTACAGCAAAAGATCGAAATAACTCACTTAAAACCATTTTTAAGCTTGTGAAAATAATAGTGTTCTAATAATTGCGGCCACCACTGCATTGTCACGCAGCCACCTGTCTCACCAGCCAGTACCATCTCCCTCTCATCCACACAGTCATCTGCCTTTACCAGCCTCCTTCACACACTCTCAATCACCGGACTCCTAATTACACTCACCTGCATCCAATTACCAGCACCAGCTACAAAAGCACACGCACTTCAGTCATTCTTCGGCTGGTCTTGTGGTCTCACACAAAGTTGAAACTTACCTATCTCTGCCTGCCGAAGTCAGGAACCTATTAGCCCTGTAAAATTAATAGAGGATTAATCAACCATCAGATAAGACTATTGAATTCAGCTTCCGTTTATGAACTCTTGGTCATTTGATAATTTGCTTTGGAAGCTCCTAAGTTGTTTAATAAAGACTCTTGTTTGACCTTACCTTGTGCCTCTCTCCAACTGTGGCAGAAGACCAGCCCCCTTACATATGAATACAACTGCGGCCCAATATGTCTCAACACCAAACAAAGAGGCAGTGGGCGGAGAACCGGCTGTGGGGATTACGTCAGGGTGGTCGCCTCCTGGAGAGGTATGTGGAAGAGTTTGTTGAACTCTCCCATCTGCTGAGCTGTCCTGACGCCTCGTTATGTGCTATGTTTCAGATGGGACTGGATGAGCATGTAATCCGCTGGCTCCTCCCATGCATGATTTCTCTTTGACTGAATTAATTAATTTGTTCTATGTATAAATGACTCCTTTTATGAAGCAGAAGAGGTTTATGAGAGTAGGAGCTGGGCTCATCCAGTCCCAGCTGCATCTCACGAGGCCTCACCCGATGCAGAGGACCTCCACATGCCTGGTCAGCGACCGCGATCACCCATGTCCCTCCATGATCCTTCCTACCTGGAAACGGGCACCTGACAACTTACCTGGTGGCAAAGCTGGCTGAATTTCTGGCCAAGAGCACTCTCGAGTCTCCAAACATTCCAGCCTCTGAGCACCCAAACACGCCGGCCTCTGAGCACCTTAGCATGCCAGCCTCTAAGCATCCAAGCATGCCGGTCGCTGAGCACTCAAGCACGTCGACCTCCCTGCAGCCAAGCATACCAGTTGCCACTCTCAACAATTCCATAACCGCGACACTCTCAATCCCAGAGAGAGTTCCCAAGTCGAGTCCATTCACAGCTTCTTTACCTCAGTCAAGTCTAATCTAATTCCAGCCGTGGAACAATAGTCCAGTCTGGTTAGAGCTGTTGATTGTGTTTCACTGTGTTTCAGTTTCAGCAGTCATTTCTGAATCAGATCAGGTCACAGCAGTCCCTCCTGAACCAAGCCAAGCTATGCCTGACCTCGAAAGTCAGGTCAAGCCACCGCTGTGCGTCCAGAACCAAATCACTTCACAAGTTCACACTTACAGATAATAAACAGAGTAAAAGGTTATGCGTATTTGGCGTGCTGTCCGGGAGAGGGCTCAGAGCTCGGTAGTCTTTCCCAAGCCCGGGGCACTCCCCCTGCCAGGGGAGAGGGGTCCGAGGTCGGCATTTGGCCCGAACCCAAAGCGCATCCCCGAAATGGGCTGAAGGTGAGGAGACGGGGTGGTGGAGGGGTGCTGAAAAGACGAGAGATAATGAAGGTAGGACTGTTTGTTATTTATAGGGATTCTCTCTTGTGCTGATTGGACAGGGATTGTGATTGCTGATGATTAATTGGCAGTGTTAATTATCTGCGCGTGCTCCTCCCGAAATTTGTTAATAAAATATCACATCTCAGAGTCAAGTCACGTCTCCTCGACTTTCCTGGCCAAGAAGGCCTCATCTGATCCCCTGACCAAGAGGGTCACATTTGATTTCCTGGCCAAGAAGCCTAATCAGATTTCCTGGCTAAGAGGTCCGTGTTTGATTTCCCGACCAAGAAGGCCCGGTCTGATTTCCTGGCCAAGAAGTCCACGTCTGATTTCCTGGCCAAAAAGGCCACATGTGATTCCCTGGCCAAGGAGGCCACGTCTGACTTTCCGGAAGAGAGAGCCATGTCCAATTCCCTGGTCCAGAGGGCCACGTCTGACTTCCAACTGAGAAAGCCTAGTATGATTCCCCGTTCAAGAAGACCATTACATCCGAGTCACCAGCCAAGAAGGCCACCAAGCCCGAACTCTGGGTCAGAATGGCCGTTTCCTGCATTAATTGATCCAGAGCAATGTCTGTGCCTCCAGAATCTGCGCCTCCAGAGCCTACTCCTCGAGGGCTCCCTCCAAAGCCCACTCCACCAGAGTGCCCTCCAGGGCTCACCACTCCTGAGTGCCCTCCAGTGTCCTGGTCTCTAGGACATCCTCTTGAATCACCAGTTCTGTCCTGGCTCCTCGAAAGGCCCACATCTCCTGAGCTCCCTAAAAAGGGTCAACTGACCTCCATCTCCCGTGGGCAGTCCGGAGGCATGGGGACAACGCAGACGGACGTTGTGCTGTCAATTTCATCCGCCAACATTGGAACCGCATCTGGTTGTCCCCCTGGGACATCTGCTTACGACTGCCCAGCGAGCAGCCAAGTCCCTGAGCACGAGGCTCCCTACAGGGTTGACATCACTCTTCCTCACAAGTCAGGGCTCCTTTAGCCGCGAGGACGTGCCTTCCAGGAGGGGGAGAAAATGTCACACAGTCACCAGTCTCACCAGCCAGTACCATCTCTCTCACATCCACACAGTCACCTGCCTCACCAACCTCCTTTACACACTCTCAATCACCAGACACCTAATTACACTCGCCTGCATCCACTTACCAGCACCAGCTACAAAAGCACACGCACTTCAGTCACTCTTCGGCTGGTCTCGAAGTCTGGAACCTGTTCACCCTGTAAAAGGAAAAGAGGATTAATCAACTATCAGATAAGACTATTGAATCCAGCTTTCGTTTATGAACTCTTGATCATTTGATCATTTGCTTTGGAAGCTCCTAAGTTGTTTAATAAAGAATCCAGTTTGACCTTACCTTGTGTCTGCCTCTCTCCAACTGTGACATGTATATTTTCTTTGTTTCTGGTAATTAATTTATTTATCTATTCTAATTAATGTTCAATTTGGGAATGTGTCCAGTAACGTGGATTACTAAAATGAAATGGGATACAAATCTCATCTCATACTTAACTCTATAAAGCCTACTGTATCATATTTAATAGGAAATTTTCATGAACACTTGATAAACACTTTATGGACTGAAGCAACTTAGGTTTACTTAATTATCCATACAAAATTTGTCATAAATCACAGTAAACTGTGAGTATCAAATATGATCATCAGGATTTTGAGGAATGTTCATTTGATAATAATGTTTATTATCTCTCAGTCATCATTGTATTGCATTGCATCATATTTTGCACCCACAGTAAAAACAGACTTTTGATCATAAAACTAAGCATTTAAATATCATCTTACTAAGACATATTGTTGGGAATTGCATTATATGTAAGTACACTCTTAAAAATAAAGGTTCCAAAATTGTGTTTCCCCGTCAGTTCACTTCGAGCTGCGTCGAAACGCTTGGGGAACGCCCCCGGCGAGACACCGTACTGAAGTGTGTGTAGAACCAACGAATGAGAAAGTGCAACGTCATGAGCGGGTGACGTAATCGATCAGGAAGCATAAGACACGCCGGCAACACGCTCATTTTAGCTTTTGCTCTTCAGCGAGCGTGTCTGTTGTGTGTGTGTTACTAGCTAGAAAAAACTCTGTTAGTTAGCAACAACAAAAATGTCAAAGTGTAAAACCAAGAAAAATGTGGCGAGCGAACGGCGTTTCAGACGGTGTGTTCCTCCCTGCCCTCGTTTTATTGCAGGCGAGGACACACACGATCTGTGCATCGTTTGTTTGGGTTCGGAGCACGCACAGTTAGCCCTCGAGCGGGCTGACTGTCATGATTGTGAGCTTCTCCCGCTCCGCGTGCTCCGTTCCCGCCTGGCCATCTTTGATGAGGATGGTCAGGCACGAGCTCCCGCTGGCAGTGGTCCCGCTGTGGCTGAGGCTCAGCGTAGACTGCTGTCGTGGGGCTCGCAAGTGGATTTAGTGGAGGGATCTGAGACGGGCTCGTCCCTTTCTCAGTCCTCGACCGCTAGATCCACGGTCCCCTCCCAGGGTTCGGAAGCCCGCGCTGCGGTTTCTTCCCCCCTAGGAGAGGACCCAGCGCTTCATCTCTCTTCCTCTGAGGAGGTTGATGTGATGAGCGTCGATGAGACTGTGACCTCGCCACCACAGTCTCTGGCGTATGAGAAGCTCGTGGAGGTTGTAACTCGGGCGGTTTCAAAATTAAATCTTGACTGGCCGTCCGAGAAGCAGGACGTTCGTCCGAAAAGTAAATTGGACGAACGTTTCCTGCACATAAGAAAAAAAGGTCCAACGTGATACCTTTTGGCCTGCTGTACATGAGACCCCTGCAGTGGTGGCTCAGAACCAAGGGGTTCTCCCCGAGGGGGAATCCATTTCGCATGATCAAGGTCACGCGGCGATGCTTACGTGCCTTAGACATGTGGAAGAGACCTTGGTTCCTACTTCAAGGCCCAGTGTTGGGGGCTCCTTGTCGTCGCGTAACGCTAACGACGGACGCCTCCCTCACGGGCTGGGGGGCGGTCATGAGTGGCTGCTCAGCCCAAGGTCTGTGGGAAGACCGTCACCTCACGTGGCACATAAATTGCCTGGAGATGTTGGCGGTGTTTCGAGCTCTAAAGCAATTTCTTCCAGACCTCAGGGGATACCATGTGCTTGTCCGTACAGACAACACATCGGTTGTCTCCTACATCAACCGGCAGGGGGATCTGCGGTCACGCCCCCTTTACAGGCTGGCGCACCAGATCCTCCTCTGGGCCCAAGGGAAACTCCTCTCGCTGAGAGCGATTTATATTCCTGGGCATCTCAATCAGGGAGCAGACGTCCTGTCGAGACAGGGGCTGAGGCCCGGGGAATGGAGACTCCACCCACAATCGGTGGAGCTCCTATGGAGGGAGTTCGGCCAGGCGGAGGTGGATCTGTTCGCGTCTCAGGACACGACGCACTGTCCACTCTGGTTCTCCCTCCCTCTGGTTCTCCTATGGTACAACCATGGCCGAGGCTGTGGTTGTATGCTTTTCCCCCGATCGCTCTGCTCCCGGGAGTTATGGAGAGAGTACGTCAGGATGGGATCAGTCTACTTCTGGTAGCTCCATTCTGGCCGGCCCGAGTCTGGCTCTCGGACCTGGTGGCCCTCCTAGACGGCTCTCCTTTCGAGATTCCGCTCAGGAGGGACCTCCTCTCTCAGGCAGGGGGCACCATTGTGCACCCCCGCCCGGAGTTGTGGAAGCTGTGGGCGTGGCCACCTCATAGCTTCCGGTCTCTCAGCTGAGGTTGTTGAGACCATCCTCCAATCCAGAGCTCCCTCCACGAGGAAGCTGTATGCCTCGAAGTGGAAACTCTTCACTTCTTGGTGCGGACAACGGTTGCAGGACCCAGTCAACTGCCCGATTGGTACAGTTCTGGAGTTCCTGCAAGACCGTTTCTCCGCGGGGTTATGTCCTTCCACGCTGAAGGTGTACGTGGCGGCTCTGAGTGCTTTCCACGCCCTTCAGGATGGTCATTCCATTGGGAAAAACCCCCTTGTCATTCGCTTCCTTCGTGGTACCATGAGGCTGAGGCCAGCACAACGCACTAGGGTGCCTACTTGGGACCTGGCGGTGGTTCTGGAGGGCCTCTGCGGAGCTCCCTTCGAACCCCTCGAGGAGGTTCCAGTCAAGCTCCTCACGCTTAAGACTGTGTTCCTCCTCGCTGTCTCCTCCCTCAAGCGGGTTGGAGACTTGCAGGCACTTGCGGTATCATGCCTCGAGTTCGCTCCCGGCATGGTCAGGGCGTTTCTTTACCCCAGGCCTGGGTACGTCCCTAAAGTGCCTGCCTCCGTGCCAGGCCCCGTTGTGCTTCAGGCCTTCTGTCCTCCCCCCTTTCAGGAGGCGGGTCAGGAGCGTCTCAATCTGCTGTGTCCAGTTCGAGCACTGGACACATACGTCCACCGTTCTGCCCCGTGGCGTATAGCAGATCAGCTCCTTGTGTGCTTCGGTGGTCCGAAGAAGGGCGCTCCGGCCACCAAGCAGACCATAAGCAGGTGGGTGGTCGAGGCCATCTCACTTGCTTATGAGTTCTCGGGTCTCCCCTCTCCTCTGGGGGTCCGAGCGCACTCGACCCGGAGTATGGCGGCCTCTAAAGCCTTTCTTTTGGGCTTGGCCCTGAGCGACATCTGTGATGCGGCGGGCTGGTCCTCTCCGCACACGTTTGTTCGTTTCTATAACCTGGACCTCCCAGTGACTCCAGGTTCTCGGGTCCTCTCCGCTTGATGTGCACACACACACAGGCAGGCGCAGTGGGTATTCTCGTTCCCCAAGCGTTTCGACGCAGCTCGAAGTGAACTGACGGGGAACGTCTCAGGTTACGTATGTAACCATGGTTCCCCTAGGGAACGAGATGCTGCGTCTACATGCCATACTCCTAGGCACCCCTGCACGCGCTCGCTTCGCGTCAAGCTAAAATGAGCGTGTTGCCGGCGTGTCTTATGCTTCCTGATCGATTACGTCACCCGCTCATGACGTTGCACTTTCTCATTCGTTGGTTCTACACACACTTCAGTACGGTGTCTCGCCGGGGGCGTTCCCCAAGCGTTTCGACGCAGCGTCTCGTTCCCTAGGGGAACCATGGTTACATACGTAACCTGAGACGTTTTGCAGTGATGCCATAGAAGAATCATTTTTGGTTCCCCAAAGAACCTTTGATTGACCAGTTCTTAAAAGAACCATTTTGATTTTAACTTTTGTGTAATTAAATGAATTCCCTGCCTTAAGCACTCTCAACACAAGAATTATTGCAAAAAACAAAAATACTTACAGACATCTTTAAAGGGATAGTTCACTCAAAAATGAAAATTCTGTCATCATTTACACACCTCAAGTTGTTCCAAACCTGCATGAGTTTCTTTTTTTCCCTGCTGAACACACACACAAAAAATATATATATTTTGAAGAATGTTGGTAAACAAACAGTTGACAGTAGCCATTGACTTCCATAGTATGAAAAAATACTATGAAAGTTAATGGCTACCGTTTGTTCTTCCAACATTCTTCAAAATACTGTTTGTGTGTGTTTTACATCTGAAAGAACTTCATACAAGTTTGGAACAACATGAGAATGAGTAAATGATGAGTGAACTGCGTCTTTAAGCTCAACCTGCCAAAATAAGTGTCATTATTCTACGCCTCATAATAACACTAGCTTTCGTCCCAGAGTGTGGAGCACCGAGTATTGTCACGGGACCCTTCGGCAGATCTGGAGTATAAGCAGCCCGACTCAGGCCTCTCTTCTCCCAATGCCACCCTGCCCACCCCAGCCCCCACTACGGCCCATTTTGACATCTGCTCACCCTCCAGCTCACTGTCCAATTACGACTCAGCAAACTCCAGCCAATCTAGCACTGGAGAGAAAAGGAGCGGTACGCCTCCCTCAAGAGGAACGACAGGTCAGAGAAACACAGACAAATTAGCTGTCCTAATAACTGTTTTGTGCTGTTTTTGCTAATATATATGTATATACAGGAGCTAATTTCCACTGGGGACTTGTATTGTAGAATGCACGATCAGTACTGCCGAGAGTTTCCTGCAAATGTTAAAATGAAACCGAAAGTAAAACACAATTAATACCCTGCGTTTAGAGAGTGACTCCCCAATGTGTGCAAATTAGGCTACATAACATAGGCTGTTATTAGTATGTAGGCTATAATAGGTTATGTAGTTGTCTGTAGCTCTGTATCATGCTTGAAAAAGTCGTTTTTTATTTGCACTTTGAATATTAAGAAAGTAGCCTACTTTGATTATGGCTGCATTTATTGTTTGCACTTAATACGACTAAGAAAGAACTGGAACGTTCGGTTTAGTATAGGGACCAACTCTTACTAACTAGTTGCTTATTAGCATGCATATTATTAACATATTGGCTATTTATTAGCACTTATAAAGTACATATTCTGCATGAACATATTCTATATCCCTAATGCTACCCAATACCTAAACTTAACAACTACCTTACTAATTGTTAATAAGCAGCAAATTAGGAGTTTATGGAGGCAAAAGTCATAGTTTGTTAATAGCAATAATTGGACCTTAAAATAAAGTGTAACCGAACGGGGGTTCTATTCATTAAGAATCCATCCTGAAAAAAATGTATCATGGTTTCCACAAAAATATTCAGCAGCACAATTGTTTTGAACATTGATAATAATAAGAAATGTTTCTTAGGTTGCAAATCAATACAATTTATGAATGTGACACAGGAATAAATTATATTTTAAAAAATATTTAAACAGAAAACAGTTATTTTAAATTGTATTGATATTACTGTTTTTACTGTCAAATAAATTAATCATGTCTACTCAAATTCATTAATATTAAATCTCCAAATGAACTTGTTAACGAAATCTGCTTTTCCTGCATTCCAAATGGCCCATGTTCTCATCGCATACATTTGCTCAGTGCAGTGTTTTTGAAGCATTATATTAACAATGGTGGGAAAAGTTGAGCTCGCTGAAGCAGAACTCATTCAGAACAATGTTGCCATAGGGTTGTCCAGGCAACCTGCTGTGAGGCGTCCCAGTAATGTCCTCTAGTGGACACATTTAGAACACCCATATACAGAGCTATACTATCAGTCAAAAATATGAACTCACTTGACTGAATTATGTTATGATTTTAATCTTTCAATAATAGTAAACCTTTTATTAAACATTTTTCATTACTACACAATTTCCATACTTCCATTTGTGTTTATAGTTTTGAAGACTCTTGTTAATTGTTATTCTTAAATGTGCAACAATGGTAATAATGAAAGAGGTGTACCCAGACTTTTGATTATTATAGTGTATATGACCTCACAATTGGAGCAGCACAGTGAATACCGTTCATAAATATAGAATACATTTTGCTGGTCATTAAAATGTTTTAATTTGCAAGAGAATTTTTTTTTTACTTTACTTTTTCAAATAAGTAATGCCAGTTACTTTTATTTCCCATGTATTGCTTGAAAGCTCTCCTGTCCCCATGTTTAGAAATTGTGCGTAAGATGTTACTTTATTTCTAGAATAAATGTGAACATGCATACATGAATTCATCTCACTCACAAAAAACAGATTCAGTGTTACTCAACATAAATAAAAACAGTGAATTGCATTTCAGAATATGAAGCAAACCTGCAATAATTAAATAGGTTACATAGTACAGATATCCTTTATGTATTAAATCCCATTAACCAGTGCCTTTGCTGCTGACCTTTTATGATCCATTTCAACCATAGTAATAAAAAAAATGACTCAATGTAAACATTTGTTCTTCCTTTTTATTTTTTATTGCTGAAGAGTGTTGAACTTTCTTCTTCAGCGTTCTACTGTACATGTAATGTAATTAGTTACTTTTTAAGGGAGTAATGCAATATTGTAATGCATTACTTTTACAAGTAACTTTTCCCAGCACTGTAATTGAAATGTACACTTTTATTAACAAGAACTGAAAAATCAGCTAATGGAAAAGGGAAAAATAAAAAATAAAATAGAAAAAGGCAAATGAAAAAAGTTGAAAAAGGTAGAAAAAAAGATTATAAAAGACACATGTGGAATCTCATTTTTACATTTGAACATTTAAAAAAATCGAATTATGGTAATAATAATAATAATTATTAATACTTTCTTTCTTCCTGTATATTTGTTTGATTAGGTAATGTTTGTCAATAAATGATTAAAGAAACTTGTTTTATTGCAGGAGGTGAAGATTCGGCCATTACAGACATGCAGGCCTATATGGACATGCTGAACCCTGATGTAGCAGATGGTTCCCAGAATGCAAAAGAACATCCTGCACACCTGCCGCCCCCTCCAACATTTCCCCCTCCCCCACCTCCATCAAATTCCTCCCATATACCCCCTCCACCACCTGCTTACCCCCCACCCAAACCACCTGAGGAGGAAGTGTCTGCCGAATACCTGAAGGTAAAGAGAAACCTTCGCAGAGTGGACAATGACGTAGTCAAAAATGAGGTATGCTATATATTTCTTTTTTTTTTTTTTTACTTCAGTCATAAAGTTATAATATCCTAAAATCTGAAACGCGCGATTTTTTTTTACAAAGCTCATCGTTATGAAAAGCATGGTGTGCTCCAGTACGTTGTCATTGGCCAAATGTCTGCATTTGTGATTGTAAAAACGACAAACAACAAGTTCTAAACTCTTCAGATCTTGAGTTTGAATAGTCAGTAGCAAATTCATTAAATATGAAAGCATACTTAGAGGCTGTTAGTCAGAAGTGCCAGATGCTCCAGACTGTCTTTGCAAAGTTGGAATTGCCCCACTTTTTAGAAACAGCCTTTGTGCACTGCTGGCACTGTATTCTCGCAGGTTCAGGAAACATTCCACTGTAAAATGTGCTGCACACACTCGCATATTTGGGTTGTACTGCTGTGAAACATTGTTGTAAATACAACTTAACCACTGATTTCTAGTTATGTCCTCTTTTGAAAGGCCAAACAAAGTAGTTTTGCTTTCGTAACGAAACACACAGCGTCTTCACGACATGCTGGTGACGGCAACAATACTACAGCAGGAATAAAAGTTACGCCTTCTTTCTTTGTGTTATATATTTGAGCGATGTTATGCAAATCTTCCCACACAGTGACATAGATTTGTGGGTGTGTGTTTGAATGAGGCGTTTTAGGAAGTTGTGAATGAGTCTTAACTGTTAGAAAGAATATGGGTTTGAGACTTTAATCTTTGTGCCATTATGCATCTTATATATGGACAAGCAGCTTGTAACACTCCAAAGACAAAAGAAAACATGAAATTGCATCATACAGTGCTGCTTGAAAGTTTGTGAACCCTTTACAATTTTCTATATTTCTGCATAAATATGACCCAAAACATCATCAGATTTTCATTTAAGTCCTGAAAGTAGACAAAAAGAACCCAATCAAACAAGTGAGAGAAAAATATTTTATTTGTCATTTATTTATTGAGAAAAATTATCCAGTGTTACATATCTGTGTGTTGCAAAAGTATGTGAATCTCTTGGATTAGCAGTTAATTTAAAGGTGAAATTAGAGTCCATCTGTGCAGATGTGTTTTCAGTCAGTGCAGTGTATATCAAATGTCAGTACATGATCTGTTTTATTCAAAGAACAGGGATCTATCAAAGTCTGATCATGTTTGTGGAAGTGAATCATGTCACAAACAAAGGAGATTACTGAGGACCTCAGAAAAAGAGTTGATGTTGCTCATCAGGCTAGAAAAGGTTACAAAACTATCTCTAAAGAGATGGGACTCCACAAATCCACGGTCAGATAGATTGTGTACAAATGGAGGAGATTCAAGACCTCTGTTACCTTCCTGAGAAGTGCTCAACCAACAAAGAACCAACAAAGAAAGCAGGCTAATGTTAATGTTCATGAATCCACTATCATGAGAACACTGAGCAACCAATGTTCCACATGGCAGAGTTCCAAGAAGAAAGCCATTATTTTCCAAAAAGGAAACTACTTGCTAAGGACCATGTGGACAAGCCAGAGGACTATTGGAGAATGGATGGATGAAACCATTTAACTTATTATTAACTTATATTAAATTTAACTTATTGGTTTTAATGAGAAGCTATTATTTTCAGAGAAAAGAACACACTGCATTCAGTCAAAGTCCAGACCTTTTTAATCCAATGGAAAAACCTAAGCAAGTACTTCATAGGAGGAACCCACCAACATCACAGCATTTACAAGAAACTTTACCTTCAGTTACTGCAGCAAAAGGGGGTCACACCAGAAACTGAAAGCAAAGATTCACATACTTTTGCAATGCACAGATATGTAACACTGAATCATTTTTCTCAATAAATGAATGACAAAGCAAATATTTTCTCTCACTTGTTTAACTGGGTTCTCTTTGTCTACTTTTAGGACTTATATGAAAATCTGATGATTTTTTGGGTCATATTTATGCCGAAATATAGAAAATTTTGAAGGGTTCGTAAACTTTCAAGCGCCACTGTATGACCCCTTTAAGTATATAATGCACTTCTAGAATTTCCTCCCAAGTTCCCAATGATTTATTCCTGAAATCTGTGACTGTTGTTAGGAATAAATGAAACTCTGAGGGCATCCACATGTGTACTTTAATTTTTCTAATTGTGGTCTCCTTCCACAATAAAATATTCTGCATTGGCCAACTCTCATCCAATATTCAAGCACAGCGCTGAAAATGGGCTGGGCTTCATAAGCCTCATAACTGATATGGTTAAAATGAAATGGGAAATCAAAATGTGGCTCTGTATGTAGACAAACTATGCCTCAAAAAACGTCTCAGGTTACGTATGTAACCATGGTTCCCTGAGAAGGGAACGAGACACTGCGTCCTCTAGAGGTCGCTTTGTGAAACGACTCCTTCGTGACCCGTGTCTGGACCTTATATGCAAAAACTACAACAGTACCAGCCGGCGGCAGCCTATGACGTCAACGTTGGCGTGACTCGTCGCGGCCAGCACGTCATACTAGCACGACCTCACAGTATAAAAGGGCGCCGGTCAAACACATCATCCACTTCTTCTTCTGAAGCATATGTCCGAAGCATGGTGATAAGTCTAGAGGACGCAGTGTCTCATTCCCTTCTCAGGGAACTATGGTTACATACGTAACCTGAGACGTTCCCTTCCGAGGGAACTCGAACTGCGTCCTCTAGAAGTCGCTTTGGGGAACGGTTATACCCACGCTGCCATGATAAGGGGAGTGCAGCTCTACACTCAGTGAGGGAGCTGCCCTAATGACGTCTGCGGCTGTCAGTGACTTCATCCCTCCGGCCAAGGCCTGAGCTGCCTATTGCAAGAACTTACCTGTAAGGGCAGGGCTGACAGAAGCCTGACCCTGGGGCAGAGCTCAGATCTGGAATCAGAGAAGGGGATTCCTTCAGGGATATAACCATCTGTCTAGAACAGAGTCTAGACGTTGGTACGTCACCAAGGGGTTACCAAGTCCTGTGTGACCTTGCTCAAGAGCTGGCAAGGCAGGTATTGGCACCTCGATTAGAAGTATCGAATAAGATACAAAAGTTGAGTGTAGCCCAAGAAACCGGGGCTCAACGTCTCAAGAAGGGGTTCGGAGCTGAGCACGTAATCCCCACCATACAGGTTTTTTAGAAAGAACACAGAAAATAGTGTGCATTCTTACCACCTTGTGGATTTTAGAATGTGCCTGGAAGGCCAGGACACCAAATACCGTTCATGGAAGGAGGCTCTGGGAGCAGAGAACTCAAACCCAATCAGAGGGAGGTTCTATATCTCAGGGAGCAGAATCGTGCTCAAAATCACCATTTATTAAGGGGAGCACTGAAAAGCTCAAACTGGCAGTTCTTGGTGAAATACCCAGAGCAGAGGGGTTCCATCTCCAGATAGGAGGAAGTTGCTCGACAGGGGACAGCATGCTCACAGAAGACCCTCACCTCATGAGGGGAGCGAAATAGGCTGATTTAGCAATATTCCAACAGGGCTATGACCTGGAATATCCAGAGCCATACAGAGCAGAGGCTCTACTCTGAGACCTGGGAGTGGCAAGCTCACAGAAAACCCTCAGTGAGGGGAGCATCGCCAGGCTCATGGAATGTCAAAAAGAGACATTACAGGCAGAGGGTAGTCTGATGGCCTGGGCTGCCATTTTAGGGGCTGCAGGAGACCAAGTGTTCAATACCTGAAAGGTCAGCAGCCTCCGCACAAATCAGTGTAGCGGGAGACAAAACACACTGGGTGACAGCAAGCGGCCGATTTATCCAATAAGTTTGTGACAAAGCTCTGCTCAAAGAATGGCGAGCATTCAGCAGCCATGGGGTAGATACCTAACCATCAATGAAGAGGAGGATCTATCCACTCTGCCCAGGCAGGCAAATGACCCTGTCTCAGCAGGGGAGCACAATCAGAGGAGGTTGTTATCAACACTCAATATAATAGCCGGGGCAAGTATGCAGCAGCCACGGGGTAGGTGTCCGATCATTCAAGAGAGGATGATCTGCCCTTTTCACCCAGAAATAGCATGCTCAAGCAACCCTGTCTTAGCGAGGGGAGCACTGCCAAGCCTCTCCAAGACTGGAGAGACATAATAGAGGCAAGAAAAGAGGTCTAACGACCTAAGCTGCTGAATTCAATGGAGCCCAGGAGTGAAAGGCCTGAAAAACCCAGCAAAGGGGCAAAGCAACCTTTGCATCAGCTTGTGTGGTGGAGGGATAACCCATCAGGCAGCAGTAGCGGCCGGCTTCTTTGATGAAGATTCTCTTTTAGAGTAGATTCAAAACTCACACCACTTAGTAATTGGTTGCTGCAAGGTGAATGCCTAGCCATTATAGGTAGGAAGGATCCACCCATACCTCCCATAGGTGGCGTGCTTCAAGTGACCCTGCTTGAGCGAGCCATTTTCATTCAAAGCCGGGAAAGGTATCACAGGGAAGGCATAAAGGTCTAGGCCGCCATACCCAAGGGGCTTATAAGGCCCTTTAAAACCTCAACAGAGGGTAGTGTGACCTCCGTCTGAGGCTTTAGCATGGTGGGGAGAAAGCACATCGGGTGGCAGCAAGCGGCCAGCTTATCCAATGCGGTTGGTATGGGTATCCTGTGGCCATAGTGCTGGTACCAAACCTTCAATGGGGAGGAGGATCTACTCAGTGGTGTAACAGACGGCATGCTTCAGCTACCTCACCTTAGTGAGGGGAGCACTGCCTTGCTCACCCAGTGTCAGGGGAGATGTACAGAGAAGGCCTAGAAATGCCTGGGCAGCTGCACCCAAGGGGCCCACCAGGACCCTAGGTATACTGCCAACAAAGAGTAGGAACCTAACCTCCAACGGGAAGGAGAACCTCCACAGCCTTGTAAGAGACGGCGTGCTACAACTACCTTGCTTTCGTGAGGGGAGCACTGCCATGCTCGTCTGATGTAAGAGGAACATACAAGGGTAGGAAAACAAATCTGATAAACCAAGCTGCTAGTCTAAAGACTAATACCCACAATAGAGTAACCTCACCACCGTACCATACAAAGGGGTGGAGAGAGTAACTCATCAGACGACAGCAAGCGGTCAATATCCGATGAGGTTATGTGGAGTAACTAGGAGCCATAGGGCAGGTGCTCAACTCTCCGCAGAGAGGAGGACCAACCCTAATTGACCAGCGCTAGATGACACCAGCAGGGGACATCAGGGTGAGATCCAGCTTTGTTCTAACCATAACAAACCCAAATATCAGTGCTTTCTATCTTGATAGAAGCACGGGCCTCACTCTAACCAGATCCGCAGATCATGGAAGAGTATAAGGCTCAATCATGGCTGGAGAGCCATGGTCCTTCATGGAATGAAGCTTTTGAAGGCAGCAGGACGCGCCGTCATCTCCTTAAACTTCTCGATAACCTTCTCAACGGAAGTACCGAAAAGCTCAGAAGGTGAAATCGGTGCATCGAGGAGAAAGCCCTTCTCTTTCTTCCTGATATCCACCAGATTCACCCAGAGATGGCGCTCCGTTACCACAATGGCCGCCATAGATCTGCCCATAGCAGTGGCAGCCTGCTTGGTAGGACGGAGAGCCAAATGGATGTCCCTCTTACCTCAAAAAGATAGACAGACGAGAGCGGAAGAAGCTCGCAATGCACACAGACCGCCCCCTCGAGGACATCGCGTGCGTGCTCTTCACCCAAACAAATGACGCAAAGACCGTGTGTGTCACCAGGTGCCAGAAAACGAGGACACGGGTCCACACACTTCTTAAACGCCTTGCTAGTGCCAGCCATGATAAGACAAGAAATAAATTGCTTACCGTTTTGTAGATTGCACTTTAACTTCAAACAAAGCAGTCGCTGAAGAGGAAGAAGAGGAGGATGTGTTCGACCGGTGCCCTTTTATACTGTGAGGTCACGCTAGTATAACGGCAGTGACGTCATAGGCTGCCGCCGGCCGGTACTGTTGTAGTTTTTGCATATAAGCTTCAGATACGGGTCACGAAAGAGTCGTTCCCCAAAGCGACCTCTAGAGGACGCAGTTCGAGTTCTCTCGGAAGGGAACTGTGAATACCCTTCCAAAAAGTTTAGTCAATTAGAAATGCATGGCTGAAGTTGTACCTTATTTTTATTTATTTATTTAGCCTTTGTAATTTAACACAAATTTGGCAACGCACTATTTTCTCAATTATTCTTAACATGCTTCTGATTTATGATATAGTTTTTAATAGGTATATGATATTTCATAAGATATGTATATTATAATAATAATTAGTATTATAACAGACAATTGTGGTTGCGTTGGTTCATTTTCTCAAACATACACCTCTATTGCAACGCTGAGCCATTTCCAGCATCAAAACATGTAACACATGCAGTGGAGGAGAGCGTGGATACGGTGTAATGAACTTTATTCACAGCATTGGTGCTTACTTGTGTTTATGAACAGTTAACTTTTGAGTTAACACATCTTGAAACAAAGTGAAAATGAATATGGAAATTAAATGTTTTTATTTTTATAAGATAACCTCTAGAAACATATATTAAAACCGAACATGCATTTCATGCCCCCTTTAAAAAGGTCATAGTTTATCTTGTTTAGAGCTGAACTGAAATTTTGTCCATTCAGAGCACTTGGCCTCTAGTGAGCCATCATCTACTGTGTTGCTGTTGATCAAACAGATATGAAGCCATGACGACTAAAGACCTGAAACACAATGTTTATTCACTGAACATAAAGGAATCATTTGTATTAATGGACCTGTAAAAGCCTTTACAGGAAATGTTGTACAATAGTGAATCAAGCTATAATCCTGTATGCCTATATACAGGACTCATGCATCCTATTGTCTCTCATGCGTGTCAGGCTCATGATCAGAACAGAACTGCAAATGACTTCTACCACAACGCAAAGACAGTCCAACTGAAATGGAAACTGATTTAAAATGCTCTACATACACCAACTCTGCATAACACGCAAAATAGCGCTACTCGTATATATATATATGTGACCCTGGACCACAAAACCAGTCTTAAGTCGCTGGGAAATATTTCTAGCAATAGCCAAAAATACATGATATGGGTCAAAATTATACACATTTTTTTTTTGCCAAAAATCATTAGGATATTAAGTAAAGATCATGTTCCATTAAGATATTTTGTAAATTTCGTACTGTAAATGTATAAAAACGTAATTTTTGATACGTAATATGCATTGCTAAGAACTTCATTTGGACAACTTTAAAGGCAATTTTCTCAGTATTTTTATTTTTTTGCATCCTCAGATTGCAGATTTCAAATAGTTGTATCTCAGCCAAATATTGTCCGATCTCAACAAACCATACATCTATTGAAAGCTTATTTATTCAACTTTCATATATATATATATATATAAACCTCATTTTTGAAAAATTTACACTTAAGACTGGTTTCGTCGTCCGGGGTCACATATGTTATATCACCCTATGTACCTGCATGCCTAAGGTTAGGCTATGCTTACATAGGACGTGCTTGATTGATTTTATTATAGCACAATGTAAACTATATTATTGGCCAGCTCTAATCGAATCTAATTGTGCTTCCACTGTCCTCATTTGTAAGTCGCTTTGGATAAAAGCATCTGCAAAATAACTAAATGTAAATGTAATCTGCTAAATTAGACTACAAGCAAAAATATATTGTTATTTTTAAATGTTGGCATCATTTTCTATAAAGTTGCTTTGAAACTATTCTTATTAGTGCTTATTAGGATGCATATTACAAGCATACTGGCTGTTTATTAGTATTTATAAAGAACATATTAATGCATTATTCTGCATGACCATATTGTATGTATATCCCAATACCTACTACAACAACTACCTTTTAAACTATTAAAGTGCAACAAATTAAGAGTTTGTTGAGGCAAAAGTTGTAGTTAATATTTAGTTAATTGTGAGAATTGCTCCCAAACTAAACAGTGGCCTTGTTATTTGTTTATGTATTTATTCATTTATTAGCTTTTTTACAGTTCGTTTTGTAAAATATGTCACAATACAGAAGTAAAATGGTTTGTGAATAACATTTCACATTGTCTGTAAAATGGTGAAGACTAGGTATTCAGCTTTAGAACAGAACTAAAGATTTCTGAATATTTTATGATATTTTAACAACCATTGTGATGTTACTGACTGAACGTCTTAAAAAGGTAAAATAAGTGCATTCAAGCAATATGATATGATGATTATACAGCTCACTTAATTAGAAGGACCAGCTTGCATCCCATCTGAGTCCTGTGTAACTAAATATTCCATAGAGCTTTAGTCATTCTGTGTATAGCCCTATAATAGCAAAACGTTCCCTGTGGATTTAACACTGAAACATCTCATTAACACACACTTACCGTCAGCTTATCCTTTTTTAATTGGCATGGAATACATATGTAGGTGTAAGATAACACTTTAGTTAGCTTTGACAGTAAAGCAGCACAATATGGTCTGATTAATCATACATGAACTTAATCACAGCGGTTTGTCATAAATAGCACACAGTGGTGCGCAGCAGCCATTAGAATGCTGGATAATCAGACCAGCAATGTATCTTCTGTTGTCTCACCAACAAACCTCAATCTGTGCATAAAAAACAGCCCTGTTCACGCTAATCAACACAATGCGGCAAAGCCCAGAGCAGGTGCACACACACGATACGGACTCACACACTTGTATAGACAAAAACACAATGCTACTTTTGTGCTCCCGCTAATGAGGGCTTCCATTAGCCAAGATGACCTCCCAAAAGCTCTAATGATGTGCTGCATGATGGACTTAACATTAATTTAACTAATTAAACTGTCAGATATGCCAGCACATCCTAACACACAAATTCTCAGATCATTTCCGGGATTCAGCTGTGTTGCATACTATTGTTGGAGTATGAAGAGCAGATAATGTACTTGTTGTCTGCTATGTTTGCAAAGGATTTGAAGAAGTATAGCTCAGATCTTCCCAGTAAACCTTGTTTGGATGATTAATGGACTGATGAGAAACACCAGCCCGATCGGCAATTCGTATGGATTTTCGGAAGGTCGTTACGAATTCGTACAAATTAGCCACCTTGTAAAATATGTACGAATTCCTGTGAGATAGCGTTGAAAACAGCAGAATTTTACACTTCACTTGGTTTTACTTTATTTTGATAGTCCCTTTAACACATTCTGTTGACTATAAAGCCCCTTTCACACTGCACATTGATTCCGGGAAATTGCCGGAGCATTGCCGAAGTGCCTTCTGTGTGAGCGCAAACACGTCCCGGGATTGATTCCGTGAACGATTCTGGTTTGGGGACCTAGTAACATTGCCGGGATCAGTCCTGGAACAAGCGCTGTGTGAACAAAAGCCAGAACCAATGGCGTAATGCCTGTGTAGAAGTGACGACGCACGTTATTGTGCGACTCTTTTACCGTTCAAAGGCAGATCTTCTTACTATCCACGCTGTAACGGAGATAGTTTGCCAGTTTAGTGTAATGGTACGAATCGCATTAAAGCCTAATGCCCTAATGTCACGTGTCTTTACGGGATCTTGTGATCTACGGGATGTTGTGTGTGAACACATGCACAGATTGCGAATAAACCAAAATCAAACGATCCCAAGACAATTTCCAGAACACATCACCCATGTATTTTCTGGAATCTCTGTGTGAAAGAGGCTCAAGTAACGTTATACCTATATATGTATTAACTACAGTGTTAGGGTTAGAATAAGTTGACATGTATCTACAAAGTTACTTATAGGAGTTGGGAGGTCATCATAATAAAAAGCAGATGTTAAGCAAACAGTCTACTCATACTTTAATGAGAGTTAGTTGACAAATGCGTGCAACGTTACTTATTGAAAACAGAATGTTCAAAAGAGACCATCAAAATAAAGTGTTACCATCATTTTAATTCATTTTCGTTGGCTTGCTTAACCGCACATTTTAGTTTATTTTATGATGAACTGAACTCTCCAGTTTGAGGCAATTAAGCAGTGCAGTTATAGTTGTGTCATCAATTATTACTTAATTCAAGTCAAGTCAAGTCAAGTCAAGTTTATTTGTATAGCGCTTTTCACGAAACAAATCGTTTCAAAGCAGCTTAACAGCAAATTAAAGTTTGTACAATAATTAAAGTTTGTTAAATTAAAGTTTGTACAATAATTAAAGTTTGTACAATAACGTTTGTTAAATTGTACAACGTACAATTCAAGGCGTAATGAAATCTTCAGCTAGACCCCGTCCATGACCTCTGACCTCCCAGAGGCTCCCTCATCTCAGACTCTTCCACTGAGCCACGGAACAATTATGAGTCTCTAGAAAAATAAGTTTAGCATATCTTAAGAATGCATTCATAACTTTAGAAAATCATTATGATCATCATCATAAAAACACAAATGCAAAAAACATCTCCCTCAGATTTCAGTACCTGTAAAAATTATGGTTTGATGGTAATATGCTTAAAAATGCAA
The DNA here is from genome assembly GCA_033026305.1 of Cirrhinus molitorella. Classification (NCBI taxonomy): domain Eukaryota; kingdom Metazoa; phylum Chordata; class Actinopteri; order Cypriniformes; family Cyprinidae; genus Cirrhinus; species Cirrhinus molitorella. The sequence goes on along the minus strand of CM065125.1, from coordinate 30,833,698 downwards.
ACTGTATTCTACTAAAACCTATGAAATGCCTTAAACTTCCATTGTACTGCACTGTTGAAAATTTTAAAACTTTAAGGCAACATAATGCAGATTATTTCTAAAAGAAACTATTGTATTAATAATTAGTTACTGTAATAAAATTTGCAATTTGAATTTGTCCATTTACTAAATACAAAATACCTCATTCAGCCTATAAATAATCAAAACTGATATGTATACGTACTTGTATGTGTTACTCAAAAGATTCTGTAGACTAAAAAATATGCAGCTTTATATATACACTGTATATCTCTGCGTTATAGTGATATTTTAGGATTGACTCAATCCACTTCATAATGAACTTGTTAAAAAAGCTAAAATGTATTCTCCTGCTAATGTAAAAAAAGAGGTCAATAAAAAAAACTACTAAAATCTGTTGCCTTAAATCGTATGCAGTCTGCTTTTCCATTTATGGTCAAAGACTTTTGGCTACGGAGCAGCTATGATGCTGTTGGGTGGGGCTGAACATGAGGCGGGATTTAGAGCTGTCAATCAAACACATGCTTAACAGATTACATGTGTTGTCTTTTCAGGTGGTGAAGCACATCACAATTTAAATTTACTAAAAAAAAGACAAATAACAAATGAGATTTGTTTATTTCAGTTGTTTCTCCTAGACAATGAGATTAAATGAAGAGCAAAGAGACCCTTAGCATCTTTAGTTTCAGAAGACATCTCAACAATGTCACACAATTGATAGATTAGATTTTATAGATTGGTACCTATAGACTGATAAATACAAAGAGATGTAATGAAATTTAAAGATTTGTAATGCTTATGTTAAAGAGGTGTAACACTCATATATGCAGAGAGAAATAAACGTCTACTGTTGATTTCAGCTTATTCTCACACAAAATTTGACTGTATCATTGTCTGAAGGGCAGAACATAGGAATAAACACTGTGTGCTCTAGGAAAAACATCCTCTTCCTTGAGTACCAGTGTAACATAAGTATGCATATCAACCGCGTACTGGCACAGTTCTGGGTTGTGTTTAGTCTAGTTCGACTCACTTAAGGTTAGTTTGTTTATAGTGCTCTAATATATTTGAATACCACACCATTTACTAACTCAGGCCCATATTAGGATATGATTCTCTTCACTTACACTAGAATGTTATAAATTCACCTGAGTTTACTTTCAGGCTTAAATTTAATGCATTTAATTTGACATAACTCTAATACACTTTAACAACAGAGTCACACTGTGTTTTATTTTTAATTCACACAGTGTTATCACCGTCTGCCACTTGTGGTTTCCGTAAATCAGCTACCTTTGAGCGAGATCTTCATGTTTATTTGTAATTAGATTCTCTTTGGTGGCCGGTGTGCATAATGCAATCCTTCGACTGGTGAGAAAGCCGAGCCGGAGCAGCCATGCTTAGCCACTGTGTCACAATGCTTTGCATAAGAGACCACGAGCGCTGTGACCTGTGGTTGGATAACAGGTGAGCAGTGAAGTCATCGCTCTGGGACGTGATTGTTGGATAGGAGGCTGAGAGGGCGGGGAAAGGCAAAGCAAGCGTCAGGTACAATGACGCACAGTAGAATGGAGATCTTGTGACACCTGTGCACGTACCGGCTCTCGGTTTAAACCTTTGCGTAGGGTGACAGCACTGTAGAAGAAAATAAGGGCAGTCGGAAAGGGTAAGACTGCATTTTAGTGTTATTTTGTGATTAACTATTCATGGTGGCAAGAAAACACTGTTGGTTTTGGTTGACTTGTGAATACTTAAACTTTGTGTATAATTGTATAATTGTCTTTGCAGAGGTAATGACTTTTTGGATATTTTCTTAGTTGTGTTTTCCGTTATTATTTGTGTTTAGTTATGTAAGATCAGTAGCCTCGAGTTGCTTGCCTATGCCTAGATAACCTGTGATAACCTAGAAAACCTTTTAAATATATTGCATGCAGAATCAGATAAACATTCAAATGCATGAATAGCACTGCATTTATTTTCTTCACTCAACTGAGCTTCAGCTAACGTTACCACATACACTTTCTTTAGATGAGGTGCTGTGCGATGCAAAAGCATGGAGAATACGTATTGGTGACTGGTGATGAAAAATTTAGCAGGTTTGAAATAGGCTCAGGTCCATTCACATTGTATAGAGGTCAGCTAGCCTTTCAAGCAGCGATTTCCCCGAGGTATGATAATCAAACCATCTGCACTGGGCTGACTCGCGTTACACTGGGAGTAACTCTGCTGGGAGGACAGTGCTTTAGATAACAATGCAAATTGGATGTTGGAAGGACATGAATGGATAATACCATCCTCAGGGCCAGCGTGAGAAATAAAAAGCCACAGATGACAGAATTCAAATTCTCTGTCGTAGATGTTTTTTATTGGGTGTATTTGCCTTTAGATAGATATCAATATCAATATAGAGATGAATATTGCTTTTGTTTGACCGAAATTGATTGTTTTGTTGTTTATTATTATATGAAAGGTTCCCTTACATTTTTAAATGACAATATCACATTAAACTACTGATTGGCATCTCACATCTGTTGCTTTACTTCACTATCCTGCGACTTTATTTGTTTTAGAATTGTATTGCATAAGGTTGATTACTATGCAAATTCAAGGACTTTGCATTAGGAAAATCTTAAGAACAGGAAGACCAAGCATTACCTTTTTTGTGTTGGAAATTTCTTGAAACTCTCAAAGCCACATCTGTGATTGCTGTAATGCACTCTGTGTACTCCATAAAGACAGGTGGATAAAACTGGTTTTAGATCAGTGATAAAGATTCACTATAATATCCAAGTGAGAGACAGCTGCAGAAAGTGAAACCATTCAGGGCACTGATACTGAAACAGCATACAAGGGGCCAATCTCTCTTGTAGCTTACTGTGTTAATTGCCTCTGTTAAGCTTAGAAATCTATGTTAAAGTTCAAATTTTGTGCCATGAAAAGTCTTTTTGTTTTCAGGTAACTCAGCTGGAGTCACATGAGGCTTTGCCACATAAACACAATAGGATTATTAAGAGTTTATGTGGCTAAATGTGTCAGGATTTCCTTATGTGAAGCAACTTCAATATGGGGTGAAAATTCTGATTTCTTGTCCTAGAATTGTGTTAAAAAACAGCATTGGTTTGTTCCATTCCAAGTTATTTGGAAAAACTTCTGACATTTCTTATGTTTGTCTCATAAAATGTTAATATAACCTGTTTATGGCATGTATGTGTAGGCGAGAAGACAGTATTCAAATATGTGAAGGTGACATGCCATTTCAGTGACAATAGTTTCCACAGTGTGACATGCTATAATTAATCTAAACCTATTTTTAACAAGATCCTATCCAATTGAGAGACTACACAGTATATTTGCTTCAGTGAAAAAAGGCTATGATCAGTTTAGAGAATTTAAACCTAAAATCGTGATGTTCATAGACATTGTCACTTACCCATTTTTATCTATTTAATATATTCAATGAAATGTTTAATATATTTTATGTTGTTCTAAGCTAATAGAGTAATGAAAAATAAAACCATTGTTTGTTGTTTGCCTGTTTCACTGTGCCCACTTAAATAAATGAATAAATAATCTAGTTCCCATCATGCTTTGCTTTGGACTGTAATGAGTGTAAATATTAAAATTAAGTGTTTTAAAATGTTTTTACACAAGAATAACATTGGGATTTAAAGGTATTGAAAGTTAATTCTGCTATGTTGGAGTTTTTGAATTTACTATTGCAGCTTGTGGTTAGATCAAAGATAGACCGAAAACATGATTTTATTTATGCTGCATGCTGCTTTATTTAAAACACAATAACTGTACACATACCAATGCAGTGATAATTGTTTTACTAGTTATATCAACAACTCATGTGCACCACTGCAGCTAATATAATTAATGAGGGCTTTAGATGAGATGAAGTGATTGATCAATATAAGTTTTTTTTTTTAATGGCTGATTGTTAAACTTCTGCATTGTTAAGTTGTTTCTATTACTAAACGTGTGCTGCTCATTTCTCCAGCAGCTAAATCCTGGCGAGAGCCACGAAAGGCTTCGAAGAGTCGACTCTAATCGAAAGTCTCGTAGCTTCAGCAAGCAACCCAGCACTGGGGATTACTACAAAACCCTGGGTGGCGATACCGCAGACCAGCACCCCAACAGAGCCATGGCACCCAATGAGGAGGTAAACGGCAGATTCTGTTTCATGGTTATGTGTTCTCAATTCTAGTAAAAAGTATAAATCCATAATGGTTGTCTCTCAGTATGCTATTTTACTTAAAGTCTGGATTCTAAACTGGTATTTCAGTGATCTCAAGTAAACAGGTATACTTAAAGTGTTAGTTCAGACAAAAATGAGAATTTAATGTACTTAGCCTCTTGTATGAGTTTCTTTCTCATGTGGAACATAAAATATATTTTGAAGAATGTGGTAACCAAACAGTTAATGGTCCAAATTGACTTCCACAGTATATTTTTTTTCCATAGTATGCAAGTCAATAGGGACCATCAGCAATATGGTTGCCAAACAGAAGGCAGTTGTTTCTGGGACAGCCAGCTCTCTTTGGTCTAAATAAATCTAGCTTCACTCCATCACCTGTCAACATTACAACACAAATCCATGCAAGGTGTGGCAGCCCAGAGTTAGCAATGCAGTTCAACATTTATTGTACGCATATTGGGCTGCTGGGTAAACAGTGCTCTGTTTTTTTTTGTTGTGTTATGAAAGTCTGACGACTGGGACCTAGAAGTATTGTGCTTAACAGAACTCACTGTACATAGATTTCTCCTATTATAACTGCAGTTTGACCTATAGGTAAGATTATGTTGGGAAATATTATATTTTTTATTATAGCAGTTGTTTTTCCTAGACAAGAATGATTGGTTTGGTGATGGAATGGTTTAAGAGCAATTTGGTTTTTCGGTTTTATAAGAGTGGTTCACACAGAAATAAAAATTCAGTCATAATGTACTCATTGCATCTACGATGGCTTTTTAGTGCCATGTAAAACAAAAAATAAAACCTAAGATTACGAGATTAAAGTCGTAATATTTCAAGAATAAAATCGGAATTATGAAAATACATTCGAAATATTACGAGAATAAAGTTGAAATATTACGTGTATAAAGTCAAAATATTACGTAAATAAAGTTGAAATGCTGCAAGAATAAAGTCAAAATATTTTGAGAATAAAGTAGAAATATTACAAGAATAAAGTCAAAATACTATGAGAATAAAGTTAAAATACTATGAGAATAAAGTTTAAATGCTATGAGAATACAGTTCAAATATTTTGAGAATAAAGTCTAATTACTATGAGAATAAAGTCAAAATATTTTGAGAATAAAGTCGAAATACTACGAGAATAAAGTCAAAATATTAAGAGAATAAAGTCGAAATACTATGAGAATAATGTTAAAATACTATGAGAATAATGTTGAAATACTATGAGAATAAAGTCAAAATATTTTGAGAACAAAGTCAAAATATTACGAGAATAAAGTCTAAATACTGTGAGAATAAAGTTAATACTACGAGAATAAAGTCGTAATATTTTGAGAATAAATTCGAAATATTACGTGAATAAAGTAAAAATATTATGAGAATAAAGTTGAAATACTATGGGAATAAAGTTAAAATACTACGATAATAAAGTCGAAATATTATGAGAATTTAAATAGTAGAAATTGAAGTTAGAATATTTTGAGAGTGTAGCCTAAATTGCACATGCAAAAGACCCAGATTGAGAGCACCGAGAGAAGTTGCCAGTCCACCGAAATGTATTTGAATATTGTTGCGTCCCTGCAGCTGCATCATCTTACTGCGTTAAGGAAGAGTCCATTTTAAGGACTAGCGGAAACAGCTTAATATCAAGAATATGATAATTATCAACAGACTGAACAGGAACAACTTTTTGTTCAGCTCACACACCCAGTAGACATTCCTTTGGGGGGTGCCAGCTCTTTTATTTAACCCTTTTTAATACAAATATATGCGGGATTATTAGCAAAAATCATACCTTGTGTTTTATTCGCAGAAACAGTATACTTAAAAATAATATTTAGTCTTTTTGCATTCGTTATTTGTAATATAAAACAAAGTCTCAGCTTTCAAAATCAGTTTTATAGCGAAATATACATAATGTGCCTTACAATAATGTGTTTTTCAAGCTCTATAATGTGGCGTGTGGCGTCCAACCTTTCATTGTATTTCACATGTATTTAATAAAAAACAAAAATAAAATATTCTAAAGGTCGAAGTGTGCTCCTATAATGTAGGTTATATTGTCTTTTCTGAGGTGTATAAGTGACTATTTACAAGCTGCTTTATTCACAGTCTAATACAGTAAATGATAAGAAATAATATTTAACATCTTTCATTTATTATTTGCAGTGCACCATTTTTTCATGAAATACAAATTATACATGTGTTTTTCCTCTGTATTTCAAGTTCATAACAAGATATAAAAGTGAAGGAACATCAGAAGGCATGAAAAAAAGCAGTAGGCCTATGGCCTAATTTAATGAAATGAATGTCTCATTATTGTAATCAGAAAGATGATTGACTCATATACCGCTTAAACTGAAGCGAATACAGCGATCTGTCATGCCACATTAAAGAGCGTGAAAAACACATTATTGTGATATATTGTTTGTATTTCACTATAAAACTGACAGATTTTGAAAGCTGAGACTTTTGAATATCCCCTCAGTGCTCTCAATCTGGGCCATTTGCATGCACAATATAGGCTGTACTTTCAAAATACTGTAACTTTAATTTCTACGATTTAAATTCTCTAAACATTTCGACTTTATTTTCATAATATTTAGATTTTATTCTCATAATATTTTAACTTTATTCTCGTGGTATTTCAACATTATTCTCGTTATATTTCTTTTATATATTGGAAAAGAGCAGCTAGGACATTCTATTAATCCTCTGTGTTCAATGCAAGAAAAAAGTAATGCAGGGCTGTGTTTCCCAAAAGCATCATAAGCCTACTGTAAGTAAATCATAGAGACCACTGGTGCCAGTGGTTTCTACAATCTATTTAAATTGTTTTCTTGTATGTGTTACAAGAAAAGACTTTTAGTCTTTCTACTTAAAAAAATGTCACATTTAATTCACTGTTACTTGCCATTTCTTTGTTAATTATTGGTGAAATTAATTATAATGTAAATGTTGACAAAAAATATCTTGTTTCTGTCTATCTGAATTTATCCTAATGAATTTTAGAAGAAACATCTTAAATAACTAAGAAATCCAAGATTGTGCTAATTTGTATGTCAACAATTGTCTCATTTGCATCATTTTTTTCTGTAAATAATTTTTTTTAGCAACACATTTGAGACAAATTTCATATTTAAATAAAGAATAATTAATTCTAGAATAAATAATTCTCCAGAGCAATAACATTCACATATAGAGCAACATGCGCAATGTGATCAAGAGAGAGAATAGATATCAGCGTTTCATATGGCCTCTTTCTGCTATCAGATCTAATCTTCACTGAGCCAATTAGATGCCCAGTGGGGCGTCTGGCCACTTGATTGAACCAGATGGTACTCCACATGTCCCTCTGGGTAATGACCCATTAACACGGACATGCGTGTGACATGAACGCACCATATGCTAGAGATAGTGATGATAAGGAGAAGAGGAGGGGATGACAGGCTTGTGCGTGGCACACGTCTAGGAGGTGGGGGTGCATGGGGTGAAAGGTCAGGGCTTGTTTACTTGGTGTCAGTTGTAGGGGTGGGTGGGTGTTCTCTAGAGATGCTGAGTGTGAAGGATTGCAGCTCTTAGCTTAGCAGATGTCCTTTCATTCCAGCAAACCACTCAGATCTAATTATGTATTCATTACCAACTCCAATGCATATGGTGGGGCGCAGTGGGAGGTATGTTGGTCAGATTAAAGGAGAAGTTCACTTCAAGAACAAAAATATACAGATAGTTTAAAAAAATATGTTTTTGAGGAAAACATTGCAGGATATCTCTTCATATAGTGGTCTTCAATGGTGCTCACAAGTTTGATCTTCAAAATTCAGTTTAATGCAGCTTCAAAGGGCTCTAAACGATCCCAGACGAGAAAGAAGGGTCTTATCTAGCGAAACGACTGGTCATTTTCTAAAAAAATTACAATTTCTATACTTCTTAACCTCAAATGCTTGTCTTGTCTAGCTCTGTGTGAACTCTGTGTGCATTCCGGTTCAAGACAGTTAGGGTATGTTGAAAAACTCCCATTTTGTTTTCTTCTCCAACTTCAAAATCATCCCACATCACTGTTTTACCTTTTTTTTTGTAAAGGGGATTTGATTTTCTTTGGACATTCACTTTGTAAACACTGGGGTCAATATTCTACAGCGATGTAGGGTGATTTTAAAGTTACCTACCTTAGCTTTATTGAACATACGCAGAGTTTACATATAGCTAGACAAGTCGAGCATTTAAGGGGAAAAGGGACATGACGTGTGGCCAAGTATGGTGACCCTGCTCTGCACTTAACCCATCCAAGTTCACACACACAATAGTGAACACACACTCGGAGCAGTGGGCAGCCATATTGCTATCGCTGCAGCGCCCGGGGAGCAGTTGGGAGTTCGGTGCCTTGCTTGAGGGTCTCACCTCAGTCGTGGTATTGAGAGTGGAGAGAGCGCTGATCATTCACTCCCCCCCACTGACAATCCCTGCTGGACCTAGGACTCAAACTCCCTAACCATTAGGCCACGGCTGCCCCCAAAGAGCTAGGTCTCCCCATCAGAGAATCGAACCCCGGTCTTCCGTGTGACAGGCGGAGATGCTGTCCACTATGCTAATGAGGAGCTGAAAAGGTTAAAAAGCTAGAAAAGACCCTTATTCCTCGGCTGGGATCGTTTAAAGCCCTTTGAAGCTGCATTTAAACTGCTTTTTGGAAGTTCAAACTTGCGGGTACCATAGAAGTCCACTATGAGAGAGAAATCCTGAAATGTTTTTAAAAAAACTTTGAAAAAAACATGAACATCTTGGATGACAAGAGGGTGAGTAAATTATCTGTAATTCTTAGTTCTGGAAGTGAACTTCTCCTTTAAGTGTTTTAAGGAAGTATATTATTATTATTATTATTATTATTATTATTATTATTATTATTATAAAAAGAAATGTATTTATTTTTGAAATAAAGAGTTTATTGAGCTATCAGACAAAATAGTTTAAAAATAAAAAACTAATCAGAGGACTGAAATTGCAAGTTGGAGCAGTTGCTAATAGTGTTGGGTTCTTCTTGGATGAAAATGAGGCCTTCTTTCCATAACTCACAACCGTTTTATTTATATTTATAAAACCGTTATATTTTTTTAATGCATTTATAGTTAATAAAGTTTGTTATGTAAGGAATATCAATTTGGTGTTTGCAAACAATGATGAAGATTCTGTGGGCGGAGCTTATCTGACAATTTTCAAGTAGAAATCTATGAAAGCCATGGAATAAAATAGGGCTGCTCGATTACAGCAAAAATCATAATCAGGATTATTTTGGTCAATATTGTAATCAGGACTATTTAACACAATTATGAGTGGGTCCGGAACTTTATTTGATTGATTAGAGCCCTGCATTTCAGTCCCTTTTTTACGCCTCAAGGACCGGGCTTAGTCACGCAATCCGGTTAAGTCTGGCGTCACGCGTCACCGCTTCTGGGTCCAAACGCTCTATCAGATGCAACAGCAAAACAACAAACGGTGCTACTACTACACATTTACAATGTGATATAATACTGCTAAAAAAGTTATAATCCTCCCCTTTAACTCCATACCGAAATCCTAGATCGCCAGACAATGAAAATATACATTTAAATAAATAAATATAAAAATGATCTGTGTTTGATACGCTGTGAGCACGGAGACTGTAGTGTACACCGTAAGTTTGAAAACGTGTAGCTTAAATGTTTAATATGAATAAACAGTGCTCATAAACGGCCGCTGAGATAGTATTCTCAATGGAAATAAGTTGCGGCTTGGACCCGGAAACAGCGTTCGTTGGACGCGCATTACGTCATCACTTAACAACCGGATAGTTCAGATGCGGGCCGGGCATCGCTGTTTTAGGCTTCTCCTTATTTTTATATTTTCCATTAATTAGACATCCATCAATTATGGTGATTAAAAAAAAAAAAAAAAAAATTGGCACTTTAATATACTTTCGCTTTCTCTTTCGGGAACGGCTCGGAAGGCATTTTGTGCCTCAGTCAGCCGCAGTTCCTTCAGTGCATTCAATAGGCTGAAACTTGCCATAAAGCACCGACAAAAATAAATAACAATGTGTCGAAGGGAAATAGTAAGGAGATTTTTCTAATTATTTATGAATAAACTAGTGTATTCTGAATCAGTGTCGCAAAGATCCTGACTCAAAATCTCCTCTTTGACCGCCTTTAGAGAGAAATAAATCTTTCCGCATTAGCTACATTATTAAAACGTTTTTGTTTTTGATTTGGTTTATTTCGTTAAAGCTGCAGTCAGTAAGTTTTGCCTCTTTGTCGCCATCTCTGTCTCAAAACCTGCAATTGCAGTTAAGTGCGGAATTATCTTCCATGCGTGGGTTGTGCTCCGGCGGGGCTCCAGCGCGGATGAATCTAATGTTTCGGTAGCTGTCAGTCACCGCAACGTTGTGGATTTTCACTGTATTTAGGAATCACAGATTAACAGATTCAAATATATGGCCCAAATAAGAATCTTCATCGGATATTGTCATCTAAGAGTAAGTAACAAGTCTAAAACTTGTGTTATGACCAACTGAGGAAAAACGCTAGGTGTTTAAATCATGGTTCATATCACATCAAACTAGCAAGATATTATTATTGTTATACTTTGTTCTCAATCTGTTCATGTTAACAACATCAGCATTGCGTAACTACGTGTATGTAGTGTGTAGCGTTTCTGTTCATGTAGTCTAATCTCTGATTGACATAAAATTCTAATTTCATATGAAGAAATTCTTTTAGCCGAAAAAAGCAAATCATTCTTCCTTAGGACCGGTGTTCTTTAAAATACAAAACTTCTGTAATCCCACGTAGGCTATCTGCAAACAGATGCACATTTAAAACTGGAGTAATCTAATTTCAATCACTTGTGTTTCATAAACACATAAACTTTTTGGTTTACAATCCGCAACCAAAAAAATAAGTAATTATTTCAGCCGCTGTGAGAAAAGGCTATAACGATCCGACGTGAGGTAATGACCCAGTGGCATGCTTGAATTTTCCGCGAAAACCTACCAGTACCACTCAATTTAAAAACATTATTATAAGCTAACCGTTGTGAATCGGGCTAAAGTAAGGTGATAGTTTTGAACACTGGCTGGTTATGTACTTGCTCAGAAATTTATTTTGTATAATTTTGAACCAAAAAAGTTACAGACTGCAGCTTTAAGCAATAATTGAAAGCGTTCTATATATGTATTTATCATGTCTGTCATGGAAAATTTGTAATTGTTTCCACTGGAAAAAAATGCAAGCAATGGCGCTGGCGCCTCCACTATACCTGCAATATGGCTTTAGCTTCCACTCTCCGCATAAACAGATTTATATCTATATATTTTATTTTAGTCAAGTCGTGATGATTTGAGAAGGCAAATTGTTTAAACAGAATTTGAAGAATCTTCCGTTGACGGCTGTTTGTACTTAAAACAAACAAACAAACAAAAACTTATATTTAACAAACAAAAAAATCCTCACAACAACTTTCCAAATTAACTTGATAAAAAAAACGAAACAAAATGCCTAATCACGTTTTCCATTACACACAAAACTGAACTGTTTAAATAGCTGTCCGTGTTCTGTCCTGTCTCTGAATGCATACATAGAACAGCGCAAATTCTCTTTTCGTCCCATTTTATGCAAGTCACTTTACATGATTTTACTGATTTGCATGTGAAATTAGGATTTTATTGAGGAGCAAATGCTCACCAAAGGGGGCGGAATCGGGAGCAATAATGGTTTATCTCGATTATGGTATTTTCAGAATCGTTAGAATCTGAAATCGGAATTAAATTTCGATTAATTGCACAGCCCTAGAATAAAAGAATAAATAAAAAAAGTACATTTGAGTTTGTATTTCAATATTTTGAATTTATTTTCCCAGTTCCGAGATTATATCTCACAAGTTTGATAAGAAAAATCAACGTGCAATATTCTTTTTTTCTCCTAGGCTTAAATCATTAAAAAATCGAGTTTACACACTCAGAAATGGCAAACTTTATATTGTTCAGTTAAATTGAGATATAAAGTCCGAAATACGACGAAAACTTCAGAATTGTGAGAAACAATGGGTAGGCCTAAATGTAAAATGTTATAGGATATAATATTTCATGCTGCAGGGCTAATAAAATACGTTCCCTATGAACTGCATATGTGAAAATTATGTAGACCTATTGTTTAAATCAAATTTATGTTTTAAAAGCAATCAGCAAGTTCATCCATTAATCTGTCCGTTTAAGCGTCTGCGTTCAGCTTCAAACGGCGTCTTTGATGACAGTATTCTATAACATTTTTTTGCATTCCGATTCTGGCCGGCTTTTACGTACTGGCAAGACTTAAAAACAATAAAGAATACTGAATGTCACATTTGTAATAATGCATGAGTCAATTACATTTCCGTATACTGTCCCTGGACTCGGGTGGACTCTGCAATATTTTCCGAGTCCGAAAGGCTCGAGTCCGAGTCAAGTCCGAGTAAAACTGCGTCCGAGTCCGTGACCGAGTCCAGTAAAAATTGTACTCGAGACCAGACTCGAGTCCGAGTACAAGTCCGAGTACCCCAACTCTAGTTGCAGATATTGGTATAACCAAAATGTTAAAGGGTTACTGTACCCCAAAACGAAGATTTTGTCATTAATCACTTACCCCCATGTTGTTCCAAACCCGTAAAAGCTTAGTTTATCTTCAGAACACAAATTAAGATATTTTGTTGCATTTTGACAGCTCTCTGGCCCTCCCATAGACAGCAATTTTCCCTTTGGGGTGGAGTAACCCTTTAAGATTAAATTCTGGTGATTTATGAATCAATAAGCATTTTATAACAGACTACGTAAAATAAAATGCTTATAAATATCAGTTAGTCACTCTATATCTCTCAATAATAGTAAGATTTTAAATGCTTAGTTTTATAATCAAAGCTCTGTAGATTTTATTGCAATGCAATACAGTGATGATTGAGAGATGTACAAATAAACATTCCTCAAAAACCAGATGTATCATGTTTGATCACTCATGATTTTCTAAATAATGCTGTATGGATAATCAAGAAAAGGGGGATGTTTTGGAATGATATTAAAATATATTTTGCTTTGCTAAAATGTGAAGTATCAATCTGTGGTCAGAAGGCACGAAGAAGATTGCGTACACCGGGTTTTTTCAGCAAAGTCTTAATTTTTTTTATAATTTAGAGACCTTTGAATTTTAACTTTTAACTAGTTTTAATTCCAGTTGTGTCATAAAAATGCAAAAAAAAAAAAAATAAAATAATAATAATAATGCTTTTTTGTTTAACAAGTTTCTCAAACAGTTTTCCCAATCAGCCATTGATTGGACAAATCTTCCACAAACTGAAAATAGTGTATGAGCCAGTGTTTGCACTTTTTGGGGAAAACGGTTGTACAATTAGCTTACTAGCTTACAGTGATCTCTATAAAGGGAAAGTTCTCTCAAAAATTAATTATCATTTACTCACCCATATATAGCTGGGATGAACACAAATTCATATATATATATATATATATATATATTTTATTTTTTTTCTTAGAAAAATAATCTGTCTCTGTGCATCCATACAGGGGCAGACTTAAACAAAAAGCAAGGTAAACAGCCACTTAGGTGCCCCGGGGAATCAGGGGGCCCCATCTGATGTTGCTGAAACATATTTGCAGCGTTGAACAATGTAGCCAAACACAGACATATCTGTTAATTTATTGAACACAATGATCAGAGGTGTTTAAGTTAGAATCCACTCACCGCTCAAAATGCAGAGTTTGCGGAGTTCTACTAGCTCAGGAATTCTCTCTAACAAAGTGTTGATACGATGCAAATAAGAGATTTATTGTGCAGTGTAGAAATCTTATTTTGAGATCGTTGTGAGATCGAAAGTGAAAGTAAGAGACTACTTTTTGTGATTATATGAGGAACAGAACAGAGATATTCACCCCAGTAAAGAAAGTATTGTGTTTCAAGCCATAGTTTTATTTGTCTTGATGTTTTAAATTGACTCTCTTGTGTGCTTTTCATAAGAGTGCCAGCGCAAACTGCCGCACACTCGTAAAAAATACACATATAAAAACACTCGTATAAATGCACGAAATGACACAAGATTTTATAACAATAGACTACATTTTCAATTTGTTTCTTGGCAAACCCTACCGTATGCCTTCAGAACACTTGGAACATGGAATGAGTTGCATGGGATAATTTCATGTTTGTAAAAAGTTTACAATATATTAAATGGACAAGTGGAAGCATTTTTTTAATCTTCTTTTGTGATCTGAAAAAAAAGGTAGCCTAGCTTAGAACAGCAGCAAGTTGACAAATTAATTACTGGTTGTAAAGGGATAAATAAACTATGAACTATGAGAGCAAGCGAGCTTGTGTTGGAATTTGCTTAGGACCCCCAAATCACTAAGTCTGCCCCTGCATCTATATATAATACAGGTGAACGGGAGCCAGAATGTTGTCTATTCAAAAAGCACATACATATTCTAAGTTTATATAATTATATTTTTCTTCCCATTTCACTTTAGAAGACAATGATTCATCCATTGGGATCATGTTATTGTTATATTGCCATGGCTGTATGTGCTTTTTGGAGCTCTGACATTTTACCACTCAATTCACATTTTGAACGAAATTCATAAACACCCAGGATTGCATGAGGTTGAGTAAATGATGAGAGAATTTTCATTGTTGGGTAATCTATCACTTGTAGTTGGAATAATAGTAAATATTTAAAAATTATGTCTCAACAGGGTTCTGCACTGTTGGAGGAAGCAGCAGACACAGCGCCTGCTCCTGAGAATGGGACAGGAAACACAGAGGATCTACCCCTTCCTCCTCCACCACCTCCTCCACCTGCCAGCACCTTCATCCCGACTCCACCTCCTCCTCCACCTCTTCCATCCGAGCTGCCCTCTCCTCCTCCACCCACCACCAACACCACCACACCGGCCTCTGGCCAGCGCCGCATGTCTTCTTCCTCCAACAGTGAGTACTTACACATCTCATCTTCCTGCTTAAGCACCCTTCCTTGCCCTCTCTAGGAAATAAATGGTGGTATAAAGCATTTAAAGAGGTCATGCGTTAAAAATGGTAACAAAATACATTAAATGTGAAAGCACAGCACAACTGCACACGTTGTTGCAGTTACTTTGTTCATGGTGCCATTTATTTAAACAGAGCTTAAAATCAAATTGCTTTTTGTCACATTGCCTTTAAGATGGCATTTATACTAACAGCAATTTGCAGTGACAAAGTGATTGAAACCCTTTTAGCAAGAGAGTTAGCGATTTGAGGTGGCATGAGTGACAGAAACCATTTGAGATGCAACAAAGTTGACCATGGCTCAGTTTTATGCAAATCAAGTTGCATAATGAGCAGCAATGCAATGTGGTGACTACTAATGGGAGTGTGGACAGTGATCTGCCACCTGATACAGCTGGATACACTGATGGAGAAGGAACACCTGCTAGCCTAACAGCACTGAGATTTGGCATGACCTTTGTGAATGTAACAGTTAACAATGTGAAAACCACTTGTAAAGGCCTTGTAAAGTTGTAATCGTCTGACCTCTTCATCTATGTAACAATGCTTAGGGGTTATACGTTTCACCCTTTCACTCATTTGACCCTTTGTTCATAGTGTGACCGTTTTAATCTTCTCCTATCCCTGGAGGGCAGAGTACTGATGACAGATACATCTGTGTTATATCACAGCATAGACAAATTGCACACAATACATTATCAGTCTCTTATGCTCACCAAGATTGCATTTATAAACAGTAAAATAGCAATATATTTAAAATTACAGTTTTCTATTGTAACATTTTAAAATGTAATTTATTGCTGTGATCAAAGCTGAATTTTTAGCATCTTTACTCCGGTCTTCAGTGTCACGTGATACGTTATAAATCACTGTATTATGCTGATTTGCTGCTCATTTATTAACAATTACTATTGGCGCTCAGTTATTAAAAATATGTCTTATTATTATCCATTTTTAAAATAATATGTATATATTTTTACAATTCTTTAAAGTTATTTTTAAAGTAGTTAAAGTTACATTACTTAGTAGTTAGTAGTTAGTAGTTAAAGTTACTTAGTTATGTTTTAACTGCATTTCTAGCCATTTTTAAGAAAGCCAGTAGATGTTTCAAAACCTGCTATTTAAAAATCAGTTGACCACTTTACAATATTCATGCACACAAGCCTTCAAAAGCCCCTAAAAGTGCAGACAAACTTCATTAACACCTGACAATCTGTTAGGCCAAGATTTAAAACAGTACATAAAACTACCAATATGGCCTTGTTAAGTACATTTAAAACTTCCTGAAGGAATCTGTTCATAAAGAGCATGCAAAATCCAGGATGTACTTGTACTCTTAATTAAATATTTAGAGCTAAATGCAAAATGCAAGCAAAATTTTCAGGCTAAATACCATTGACAGCATCTGTGACATGCTGTTGCTTACCACAGAAAATATTTTAAGCAAAGACATAGTATCTAAAATCCATTGTGATATAGTTGGTGTTTTGAGAAATGTTCTGCGAAATATAAGAGTATCTAGTTAATAAAGCCTAATAGTCCAAACATTGGGAAACACTCAATTTGGTTCTGTGTATTTTACCCAAAAAAAAAAAAGTAATTAATCCAAAAACCTTTGGAGCATTGGGAAATCTAAGTGAAATGTTATAATATGACTGTGTGTCTCAGAAGTATAGGTTGTATTTAACAGAGAATATTACTGTATCTAAAGTATTTAAATATATAATATGAAAATATTTAACATGACTGGTGTGAGTCCACTGGCATGAAACTTCGGTTTACGTATCAGTAATTGCTTGGATCTTCAGTCATGGGTGAATGTGCAACCAATCTTACATACAATGTAAAATATTCATGCTGTTTAGTCTGCAATCCTAAACCGTTTATTTAAAGCAGATGTTGTGGATATCAGTAGACATGTCCATGTTCAGTCCAACTCTCAATATCACCAAGTGCTTTCCCGCGAGCACAAGATGGAAGACTTAGAAAGAGCCACAAGGTAAATCTTGCAAAGTTCCAGCCTGTTAAAGTGAGATCTGGCGGCCTGCTCATTCCTAAATCTGTTTACGAATTAATGCGCATGGGCTATTGTTACTTTGAATCAGGTTTAGTGTTCTACCATTTACTTAATTGTTCTTCCTCCAAGGGATACTTGACATGTCTTCAGGACAAGACAATATCCGTGATGTGTTGAGGGAAATGTAGCGCTTTATACCAATTCGCTGGCTGTGGAATTACACCATCCATTTGCATCTTTGTATGGCCTGTGAAAGAGAAAACAACAGCAGTGAATACACAGAAAGAAAGTCCTTAACTCTCTAGCTGGTCACCTGATTACCTTCTTCTATTACAAAAATTGGTGTTTTAAGGTACTTAATCATGAAATCTTTAATTTATTAAATCATCCATCATATTTAAGACAGATAAGATGATAAGGATAGATTCAGTAATTGCTGTTTGAGACAAGCATTAAGTACTATTTTTCTTTTTATTATTATTATTATTATTTTTTTTTACTTTCTTTTATGCTCATTAAAGGATCATGTGTCATGAATAAATTACATTTTAAAATATATTTAAAGAAAAACGACTTCGAGTTGCCTATAGATTATCCTCCACTAGTTAACCACTAGTTTAAAAACAAAAAAAGCACAACTACATGGTTGTATGTACTAAAGAGGCGAACAGGTTGCCAAAACAATATTGTGTTTCATTGTGTTTGTTTTTTTTTTGTTTGTTCATCTCCTCTCTTTCCTTCCTGTATTTGTCATCCTCTCATCCTCTGCGTCTGTCTTCACCACACCTGTCTCACTGAACACCTGTCTGCCTGGATCTTTCTCTCTCTGCTTTGCATGGACACTTTGCTGTGCCTTCTGGCTTTCCATCTTCTTCTCTTTTCATGACGCAATTGTTCTAAAGAAGGGGATCTCTCCTCTACGCATCTGTCTCCCTCTGTCAACCCTGCTCCAGAAACACTCCGGCAGAGGAAGAGTAAGTATTTTCTCCCAACCTCATTATGTGTGTACCATATGTGTGTGTGTTTGTGTTTATGTGTCTCATTCTGTACTTCTCTTTTCCCTTCATCGAGAAAAATGAGTGTGTTGTTTATTTGGCTACTGGACCACAAGCTGAAATAAATCTATAATTTTCAATATTACCAATAACTTTCTTCTCACTTCAGATAGCCAAAGAAACCACAGCACCCAGCATTTTTTTTTTTTTGTAATCCCAGTGTCAATTAGCCCACAGAATTCCCAGATGCTGCGGGGACTCTGGCACATCAGCTGTGATTGTGCATATATAGCATAGCTACATTGATTGAAGAAATTGTATGGCAAGTGAGGTCGTTTTGTGGCCTAGCCCGCTTTACCACAAATACAGTGAAGTCAACATGAAATGCCATTTACAACCCATTTTACTGTTGTATTTCTAACCAGTGTTGGAGAAAGTTACTTTTAAAAGTAATGCATTACAATATTGCGTTACTCCCTAAAAAGTAACTAATTACATTACTTTGTTACTTTTTATGGAAAGTAATGCGTTACATTACTTTTGCATTACTTTTAAATCTGGGCAGGGCTTGCTTGTTTGTTTTTAACATAAAAAGTTTGAATGAATAAGCCTAAGGCTGAAGGAAAAAAAAACAAGAAACAAGTAATCTGATTACGTAACTCACGTTACTTGTAATGCGTTACACAGTGTTGGGGAAAGTTACTTTTAAAAAAGTAATGCATTTTTGTCACCTGTGCTGGGCTTGTTTATTTATGATTAATAACAAGGTTGTATTTTTGGCAACTGTAAAGGCCCTTTCACACCAAAAGTGAATTAATAAGCCTTAGGATGAACCTCTCAACCTTACTCCTGAATTCCAATGTTTTATACTTTAATAGTTACTTGAAAAATGTAATTTGATTATGTAACTTGTAATGAGTTACACCCAACACTGATTTCTGAGGGAAACAGGGTAGTCAATTATAAAATACTGTGCAATTAAACTTTTCCATTTTATAAATGACTCTAAAAAGTGAACATGCCATACCAGAGTGAAGCCATGTGGTTGGTTGGCAACTAAGAGGTCTTGATGAGATCAGAAAATAAGGAAGGTTGTTTCAGACACAGAGAAGGTTATTATATTTTGATGAAAGTTTATGAAGATAATTTTATGAAATGCAGTGCACTGATAAATCACATGCAATAAGTAAGTAAATATGATGAATTTTAATTTCATGTTGACTCATCCTCATAAAAATCCATGTGAAACCATTTACAATTTTGATTAAACTGTTGAATTTACGAGCAATTCATGTATTAAACTGCCATGTCTTGTCATTAGTCTGTGTAGTGAGTCATGCTGTAATAAATGAGTATAAAGGTGTGTAAACAGTGGGCGGCCTTATTGACTTGCCCTGCCGTCAACACACCGCCTTCAACCTACGCCACATCATTCCTCACTATGCACAGCTATTGTGAACATCCTGATCCTCTTTTTTCTGCTTATACTCAGGCACACGTTCTTCTGATTGCCTTTGTTTAAGTTATATTACAGAGATATTCAGCTATAGGTCAGAAATGAAGATTTGCTAAGTAAAGGTTGAAGGTAATGTACAGTTTATTTGTATTAAGTAATATAATGATTTAATTTAACTAGTTATAGGTAAAGCTGGGCAAAATAGCAAAAAATATGATAAGTGATGTCTTGGGTATTTTCAGGTTTTTGATTATTTTCTTTCATTGTTTATTTACTCTGAAATGGCTAAATAAACACAAGGAGAAAGAATATACAATCATTTTTATCTATACGCATCAATATAACACTACATTTTTTAATTGATGTCAGAAATGTAGAATCAAATCTTTAGACTCTTCAGAGTTAAATCAGTTTACTGAAACAAAATCAGCCTACACAAGTGCAAAATTGTCATTGTTGCACGAAATTGTAATCTGCGCAATTACTTTCTAACTTTGGTAATAGTTTTTGAGGATTTGGGCATGTCACACAACCTGTCCATGTCAGCATCCATCTAATTTGACTAGTTTCTACAGTAACACTCTACTAACACCTTAGCATGCATATTACTAGCAAATTGGCTGTTTATTGGTACTTGTTTATGTCTTATTCTGCATTACCATATTTTACATCCCTTAATCTTGCCCATACCGTAACTTAACAACTACCTTACTTACTGTTAATAAGCAGCAGCAAATAAGGAGTTTATTGAGGCAAAAGGCAAAAGTTGTAATTAATAGTTAGTTAATAGTGATAATTTCAAAACTAAAGTGTGAACTGTATACCAAGTTACAGTTAATTTGTTCCAAAATACTGCCGTTTACGCACACATTTCTTTGAAATTTTTGTAGTTTTGCTATTGTGCAAATATATATGCAAGATTATATGGTTAGTTACATTTTATTATTTTCATTTAGTGTTGTTTCTTCTGGCTGGTTTTGTTCCCTAGTGAACAATAAATATACTAAAATGTATTTAAAATACATTTATTTCATGCTAAGTATACTACAAATACATTAACATATTATGTATTAATTAATTATTATGTATTAAAAACCTGCAGTTGTATTTTTAGTATACTAAACTGGTATATTTAAAGTCTGCTAAATTTTCTACTTAATGAACTTTAATTGTTCGTAAGTAGTGCTGAAGTTCAACTAAAGATATACTTAGGTACGTTTGATTGTGCTAAAGTAGAACTATTGCAAGTATACTTTAGGTACACTTTAAATATTTTGCATTTGAAGACTGATAATATTTAAAGATCATACAATCCTCATCAATAGTGACTTTAAAACATATTTTAGGCTTACTATTAAGAAATGTGCATCGTGCACAAGTAGTATTCCAAACAACGTTTAATAATTTTTTTTTATCAATTTTAAATCTATTTCTTTTTAAATAGGGTTTGCTGGTTTTGAAGGTGTTTTGGCAATATAAAGACACCAAATAGACCAGTTTTAACCAGAGGTCATCTTAGCATGGTTTATTTATTTATTATTCATGTGTTTGTATTGCCATTTCTAGATATGAATAGATTTATAAGCGTCTTATGAACAGAACATCTACAGAAAGTGTGAGTAAGGAGGAGGGTCAGCGAGAGTGAGGAGAGGACATAAGGTCAGTGAGTGGACTTCAAATCCAGCTCCAATTTGGCAGCCGTCTCTTGTCAGAGTTGATTACCGCTGATCCGTTCAGACTTCCCCCAACTGTGATGAGCCACCGGCAGTAAGGAACGCAGTGGTTTTTGTTCTTGCGACAGGAGAGGAGAGTTGGTAGATCTAAACTGCTTCTCTCAGTCTGAGAAGACTTTTTCATGATCACAGCTATGACCAAACAATAGCACATCTGTTACGAGATACTCTGGAGGTTTAAATCAAAAACAGCAGGTGATGTACTTTCGTTTTATTATTTCTTTAGGAATAATAAGTTTAAGAAGAAAAGAAATGTTAAGAGTTTGACTAATGCAGGTACTTCAGTGGTTTTCGGGTATACAATCAGATTTTTTTAAAATATATTTTATCTGTGTATTTATTTATTTATTTATTTTGTATGTGTATTTATTATTTATTCATTTATTTTAGGGGTTTTCTGCAGGGTAGATTTATACCTACAGCTATCAGCATTCATTTGTTTGTTTTTTTTTCAGAAATACTTTTGTCCTCTACTGGTGGATTCAACATTCTGTGTAATTTTTAGATATATTCCTATAAATATGAAAAAGGGATAAAATCATACTAACAGCAAAATGAATGTGTGGATTAGACTCTGGGTACAACAACCCTGTTGTTTCCTGGCACTGTAAAGTATTATAGGACTAAAACCTAAAGAGCAGAGGCCACTTTTGGTCAAGCAGATTATGTTATATAACAATCTTTGATTGAATGTTTCATATTTTCACATCATAAGTCTCATAAGATCCTGTTTGTCCTCATTTGCCAGCCAGTGTCGTTCTTTCGGTCAAATTCACCAAATTTGCTGTAAAGAATTATACATATTATTGCATTATATTATACATATATAGCAGTGGTAAGAGAAATCAAATATGTAATAGATTTTAAGTCATTTTGATGAGTGAAACTTCAACAAAGGCCTGATCTTTTTTTCTTTGTTCATTTTTCTTCAAATTGAGCTTTACCTTAGTCTTTTCTATGTTTTATACTTTATTCAGTGAGTGGATTCATTTCATTAGTAACTATTTATTACAAGCACATAAGTTACTGACTGCTTTAGACATTTGTTTAGCCGTCTGGGCTTTTGAATTAAATATTTAGAGGAGAAGCTTGTCCGGTGTGTCTCTGTCTTTCTCTTCATGCATCCATCCCTCCTGGCTCAGTTTCCTTCTGTCTTTATCTCAGGCAATAAATCCTTCAACATGATGTCCCCCACTGGAGATAATTCTGAGCTTCTGGCCGAAATTAAAGCTGGGAAGAGTCTGAAGCCAACACCTCAAAGTAAAGGCTACACGACCGTCTTCTCTAACAGCAGCACAGCAGGGAACAATGTAGGTCACACTCCCTTACTTTCACAAATTTAGTTCTTACCTATGATGTGAAAATTTTCTTGGAGAAACAATTTTGTAATGTTTTACTTGTGAGCTTGTTTTGAGCTTTATGTATATTCTTAATGGTAATTCTCAGAAAATGAAAGTCTTGAAATGTTTCATGAAATGCGTTGCCTACTTGTAACCTTTGATGTGGGTGTGACTGCCATTATTTGGCATGAGTAATGTAATGTAACAGTGTTTGCATTAGAAACACTAATGATTATCCATAGAATTATAAGCCAAATGGTCAAATTGTACATAAAATGATATTTCTTAAAGTACATGAGAAAAGAATTCTGTATTAAATAATAATTCTAATTATTACAAGTTATCATTATGGAGATGGATACATTAAAATGTGTATCAATATCCCAAAATATAACTAATTCAGAACAAAGTTAATTTCAGGGTATAAAGTTTCAGTTATAAGAGTTTAGCTCTGTGATCTGGCATCAAATCCATTGTCCAGGATAATTCAGGCAGTCCAGTGTGAGGCTTGTGTAATTCAGCTGTTGGTGCTGAAAAACAATAGCACAATTTATTAAAGTTACATAACTGAGGAAATGACAGAAGAGTGTTCAAATAATTGCATTTACCTTAATTTACCTTAATTTTTACTTTATTTTTATGGTGAGTAACCATTACAAGTACGATAAATACAATATAGAAAATCATTAATCCCTTTAAAAGTTACTTTATTTGTCATACAGCCTGAAATTAAAACCCAAACCTTTTCCAGCTTACATATTTGCCTCACAACATCAAACTAATGAAAGAAAAAGCAATAGTTCTGAAAATTAATTAAAAAAAATGAAAACTAGAATAAAAAGGTTGGTTCTGTCCGTACTAGCTTTACACATCTAGATTAGATTTTCTCATTCTTTCTTGCAGAATTACTCAAGTTGTGGAAATGGACTGCTCTCTTCAAGTCCATCCACAAGTCCATCTGTTGCTTTTTCTTTCATTAGTTTAACAAAATTTACAAGCAAACAGATAAATGCACTGGTGCCATTTTTATGATAGCAGTAAAGTGGGACGAATCGAAGCTTTCATACAATTCTGAATGGCAAACTTGTAATTAGGAGTTTGCCAAAGACATTTTTTTTTTTTACTATTGAGAATTTTGACATGGTAATTCCAGTACATTATGAATCATACTATAATGTAAAAGAGAACTTTATTTTAGAAAGAATGTTTTGTTCTTTAGTTCTTTAGAAAATCATTATATAACGAACCCTGAAACTAATACACTAATCTGAAGAACCTGTTAATACATTGTTTTAAAAGTATTTTTAATCTAAAAAAACAAAAAAACAAAATACATATAACCAACTTAAGAACCTTTTACAGTGAAAAATGATTCTTGATAAGCAGAGCAGAGGTTCCCAACTAGTTTTTCATTGGAGATCAGAATTAATTAATTAATGTTAATTAATTAATGCAGCCAATAATGTATCTCTTAATATTTGGAAATGTACAAGTGGATGAGAACTGAACTGAGCTTGATGATGAAATCACGGTTTTCTTCAGACCGCAATAGATAGATAGATAGATAGATATTTAAAAAAATTTAAAGAATGTTTTTATTCAATACAGCTTTGACTTTGTTTAGATTTTTGTCTATAATGTTCTTTTCTTATTGGTCATTTTGACATTCAGGGGGAACGTCCATCATCGCCGCCGGAGCCTCTGCCAAAACCACAGCCCAATGACACCCAATCTGCAAAGCCAGAATCTCCACCGCCTGCTTGTCCACCCACGCCACCTACTCCACTCGCTCCCACGACCAGCGCTGGGTCTCCCCAGAACCTGTCCACCTCACAGAGCAGTGAGAAGCTTGCAACTGCCGTCAATGGAAATACTCCTGTTGCCCAGAGCAAGTCCAGCGTGGTGGACGTAGAGAGTCTGGTGCCTACACATGATGAGCAGGGCCGAGCCATCCCAGAGTGGAAGAGACAGGTGATGGTGAGGAAACTACAAGTGAAGATGCAGGAGGAGGAAGAGAACAAGAAAAAGGTAAGTGATAAAACAGTTGGGTGCTTTAAATATAAGCTGAGGCAGTGCATCTCTTATCCAGATTTCAACATTTATACACATTCGAATCACAGCGAGTTTTGTGACTTTGAGGCCATGCGTTTAAGGTAATTTATATGCTAGTATATTCCTAAAAACAGACAAAATGCTCAAGCAAAAATAATCTTTATGATCTGGTAAAACAGATAAAAATTACTAATGACAAACTTAATATGCATAAAATGCTTTCTAGAGTGACAATGTCCACTCCCAAACAATAATACAATGATACGTGCTGACTAGAATTAGAAAGAAGCAAATCATAGTAACACCTTAGATTAGGGAACACATATTCATTATTAAGAGTTTTCCCTAAATAATCTCTTAATTTGCTGCTTATGTAATAGGGTTAAGTATGGAAGCCCGTTTCTGGTATAAGAATTATGAGATAAAAAGGTGCATTTATCTTTTTTATCTTTTTATTCAGTGGCAGAAACAAGCTTCCAAAGTTACAGGATCTAGAATACGACCATGCATTAATTTGTATAAGTTTTAATAAACAGCCTTTTTAATAAACTAAATTTATAGTGATTAGTTCCCTATTCCAGAGTGTTACAGTGAGTCTTTAGTTGCATAGTTTTTCCATGTGCTTTCCCAACCATTAAGTGGTTACGAAGGAAGTTGCTGGTATATTTATTAATTATTTTGTCAATGGTCCAAGCTGTGGATTTCTTTTTAAACAGGGGATAAGCTCCTCAATATTTCCCCACTTGATGTCAAGGCATTTCATGGGGCCCTTAAGCATGTTAAATAATCACTAGGTTTCGGAATAACATAATAACATACTACTGTTCAGACTACGTTTTCTGCAGTAGATGTATTCTGTGCACAGTATGCAAATTGTCGTTATATATACAATGCATCTCACTTGACCTTCCAATACAATTTTGATGAATTAAAGTAATATAAGTTGCTTTAAGATTTCTTGCCATATTTCACTGGTCTTCTAAACATTGTGTCTAAAAATAATATTTCTTTTAAAATACAAAATAACCATATTTAAGCTAGTATTCCCTTCTAAACATAGCCATAGCCAGTTCATACCAAATGTACACAATAGTGTTTATAATTAACAAATCAGCTTGTACAATTAATAAGAGGAAATGAGTGCATTTTCTCAGCTTATAAGATCAGCGCTATCCTCCTGTAGTTTTAGTAGTGTGAGCTTAAGTATTGTATTTAGATTTTAAAAATGCTTATGATTTCAAATACAAATTTTAGCTATGCATTTGAGGTTTGATCTAACTACACGGAGGATAGCGGAGCAGTGAGTGTTTGCATGATGATTTTTGAGTGTGCACCTTTCTTTGAAAAAAAACCTATATATACTAAAAATGATGTGTGTGATCTTTCACTTTTCCATGAATAATAATTGTATAATAATTAATGATATCTATGGGTAACCAAAGCAGTGTTGTGCAATTGTCAGAAGTTTTAGAATTTTAGATGTAGAATTTTGATCAAAAATTTTGTTGTTCATAGATTCAAGGACTAAGAATTAGTGTTGGGATGAGATTTTATTTGTTAATGACTCTGTAAAAATAGTGTGAGTAGTATATTTCTATACAGTATTCCAGGGAACAGTTTTTCATGACAGCATTCACCAGTAAAATAGGCCAGATTACTTATTCTTGCCTTACTGTAATTTAATCATTTTTACAATCATGAATCATGTTTATTTATTGTAAACACATTGATGTGTCCCTTTGCATGTACTTGACTTTAGAGTCAGTGTGAAATGGCTTGTCAAAGTGAAATGGCTTGTAAAACAAGCAAGGAAATTTACAGTTGGCTCTAATTTGTAAAACTAGACTTTTAAGAGTTTAATATTACTGCTCAGACAAGGTTTTCAGCTTATGGTGAAGACAGACTCAGTCTAAAAGCCGAAAATACAACTCAGTCTTCAGTTTTGTTCTAGGTTTGATAGTGTGGGGTTTCAAATGAGTGTTGTGCAGTGTGACATTTGGTTGAGTTTTCCTATACTCTGTGTTGAGTGATGCAGTGTTTAATTTGGGGCTGTTGTGACCATCTCAAGACAAGCCTAAGTGTGTTTGACATTTAGTAAGGAAGTATTAGTTTAATGTGGCTTACTGGCGATGATGCATGACAGCTCTAAGTTTTTACATGGGGATTCAGTGGTGTGATGCAAAGCCCCTTCACACTGCAACTGGAGCTTACAGCATGAAGTGCAGTTGGTGTCTTGCTCATTTTACTCATTAAGCGCTTTATTTTTATCTTATACGTTAAAACATCTTGTTAAAGGGATAGTTCACTTTGAAATGAAATTTTGATATGTTTTAGCTTACCCCAAGGGCATCCAAGATGTAGGTGTCTTTGTTTCCGCAGTAGTTTCAATTTTGATATTTTTAGGTCTAACCGTTCTTGTCTGTCAGTCATATAATGCATGCCTATGGTCACCTCACAAAAGAAAATGCACAGATTCAAATTAAACAGTCCAAATTAAACAATTCCCCATCGTAAGTACACATTGATGACCTAAGACACGAAACGAGCCGTTTGTGTGAGAAAATGAACAGTATTTATGTTGTTTTTTACCTTTTGTAAATAACTACGTCCAAGTTGAAGTGCGCGCGCTTCCTGGTGTGTGAGCGCGCCGGCGCTACTCCCGGAAAGCTCCGGAAGTGATCTTTAGCGCGTGAACGTCACTCATTGTTTACACAGAACAGAGATTGTAGGTAAGACGGCTAACAGAAATGGTACTCGTTTGCGCTTATCCGGGATGTTTACACAAGAAATGGTTACAAAAGGTATGTTTAGGGATGTTTAAAAAAGAAAATAATTACTTGTGCTTGCGCAATGGATCACGTCCAGCGCTTTCCGGGAGTAGCGCCGGCGCGTCAATAAGCCAGAATGCGCACCCCCTTCAACTTGGACATGATTGTTTACAAGAGGTAAAAACTATATAAATACTGTTCATTTTCTCACACAAACCACTCGTTTCGTGTCTTAAGTCATTAATGTGCACTTACGGTGGGGAATTGTTTAATTTGGACTGTTTAATTTGAATCTGTGCGTTTTCTTTTGTGAGGTGACCATAGGCATGCATTATATGACTGACAGACAAGAACGGTTGGACCTAAAAATATAAAAATTGAAACTAGTGCGGAAACAAAGACACCTACATCTTGGATGCCCTTGGGGTAAGCTAAAACATATCAAAATTTAATTTCAAAGTGAACTATCCCTTTAACGTCCAGAAAGCGTTTCAATATTTATTTTATTTTATTTTATTTTATTTTATTTTATTTTATTTTATTTTATTTTATTTTATTTTATTTTATTTTATTTATTTATTTATTTTTTTTATTTTAGATCATTTGCACATAGTCAAGTCCCTTGGAAACATGAGCTAAATATAATTGACATAGAACATACAAATTAATACATGAATTTCACACTTAAAGGAAAACGTCTGGGTAACCTTTAAATGAATGTCTTTATGTAAAACATATATGGCAGGCTGTAGAATTACAGGAATTAAATTTAGACTAAATTTTTCCTCAGTCTGAAAAACTTATTGGGAACAGTTTAGGAAACCTTACAGCTCAGATAGTAACTGATGAAATGTTCAAGTGCTTTTAGAAAAATATGAGCTTTTAAATCCACTGGCCCACTTGACTATACATCATATCATATAGTTCCTGTACCTTTTTATTAACTGAGGTAGCACTGAAATAGTTTGTAATGTTCAACAGCACGTCACTGATTGTGTCCATGGGCAATCATTTAAAAGTAACCCAGAATATTATCCTAACATAAACTCAGACAAGATAGGCTGTTTTTGACGAACTCAGCTTAAATTTTTTTCTTTTTATACCTGAAGTTCATTTTGCAAGTAAAGTCAACTTAGTGAAAACAAGGCAGTATCATCGCACCACTAAATTCATGTAAAGTTTGAAACGTTTGGGGTGAAGAGGCTTGAAAAGCGTGTATTTAACACATCGGAACCACAGGCTGAAAGGCACCCCCACCTCTGTTTTTGTTCCCTTCTATATCCTCCTCTGAACCTACTTAGTTTGCTGCCAGTGGATACTATCAAGCTCAAGACTGGCATTATTCACATGTGCACAATGCTATACTGGGTCCATTTGGAGAACTGATGACAGAGGACGACCTCATCCGCATTGAGAAGCAGATCGAAAACCTCCAGGTCATGCACAAAGTGACAGAGGTGGAGAAAGAGCTGGAACAGCTGGAGCAAGAGTTGAAGCAGCTCCTACCTGTGTCTGCAGCCTTGAACCAAGACCACTTCTCTGTGAACCCCAAACAGGTTCATGGGCAAGCAGAAGACTTGCCTGCCTGGTGCAGCAAGATCTCCACGCTACTCAAAAGCATGGCCATTCTGCTCGCCACTTTGGGAGGAAAGGAGATTGATATTCTGGAAATGATCAATGAAGGATATACATACGAAGGCCTGAAGAGTGGAAAGGGCCAGACAGGGATCTCAAATTCTGGGAACATTGGCCGATCACAATCATTCTCCACTCGAGAGGAGGTGGAGAAGGAGATCAAGCAGTGTGGCGTGTCTGTGAAGAACCTGAAAGCCAATTACGAAACTCATAACCAGTTAAAGTATGAGGACGACAAAACAAACCGCATATACAAGCGTACGAGGTCCTTGCCAGTGGTTAGTGAATGCAGCTACCCATCAGAGCCCATCCTGGAGGATGAGTTGCTGTTCTCTTTAAGTGAGAGTCTCTCGCAAGCCAGAGATAGGTCACCGATAGATCAAGATTTACATTTACCTTTGGTGAATGAGGAACCTATAACACCGTCCCATGTACCTTTGATGTACACTGGGCCTGGACCATCTAACTCAGAGCATCATGACCACTCTACGAATCCACTCACCTCAGAGCATCTCACCCGCAGTCTAGAGGTGCAGACAGACCTGAGCTATGTCCAGGAGTGCATCGAGATGCGAAAGGAAAGGATTGTGTTTTTGTTCCTGGAGCACTGGAGAAAGTACACAATGGCTGAATCCTACAAGTGCTCAGGAAGAGGGAAGACTCTAAGTGTTGAAGAGAACGACTGCCATTCGCTGTATTATCACAACCTGGCTAAGCTCGATGGCACCATGCAAACGGAGGATGAACTGCTGTATTTCATGAAACAGAGACAGGTGGTGGGAAACCTTCTTGGCCACTGGAGGACCATTATGAGCCAGGTGCCAACCCGACAGATCCGCAGACTCAGTCGAGCTCAGATGATCTACTGGCCTGAGCACTTCCTTCCCCACATCAATGGATCTCCAGTTCAATATGAGAGTCTAACCCTTGACCTTTTCATGCTAGGCTACTTTCAGCTTCTTGAGATGAACATGTCACGTACTGAACGGAAGTTCCGCCACTTGCTTTGCTATGAGATGTTTGACAGAGTAGGCAGTCACCCATGGGAAGTTATCCGCCAGTTCCACCGAGAGGTAATGGAGAGCATTGAGAGCGGGAAACGTGATTGGTCGGATGGCTTCGAAGATATCAAGGTGAAGTATTTTGGTGATTCTATGGAGGGTGGCGGGCTGCTGGAAGCAGCTGAGCTTATTCTGCCTCCAGAGGTTCTGCAGGCATCCGTGAACATATTGCAAGAGGCTCCAGCTGATGCAAGTCTCCCAAGTGTTTCACCACCAGAAGTCCCTAATGAACACCCAGCGCCAACAGATGACTCCCCAATGCCCACCCAACAGGGAACTTCTGAGAACTCATCTGAGACTATTATAAAGGATACAGCAATACAGGAGAGTAGTAATGAAGTCCAACTACCACATGATAACGTTGCAGCACAGGATGCACCACAGTCAAAAAACGCAGTACCGCAAGCAGCCGTAACAGCTGAAAGCCCTCAGACAAAAGCCCCATGCATTCAAACTGTGAACAAACAGGGCCCAGCAAATATTAAAGAGGAGCCCAATGAGGACTCCATCAAGGTTATCTATGAACTTAAAGAGTTTAGTAATGAGGAAATTATTAGATACATTGATCGAAGCTTCGCCTTCTGGAAAGAGAAGGAAGCTGAGATGTTTGACATCTGACTTATCCTGTCAGATTATTTGAAGGATGAAACAATTATCAGGAGACAAAATAAATGCTTGCGTTTAGCCGATCAGGGAGGCAGTTTATTTCCAGAAACTGTCAAAAGGAAGCAATCAGATGATGAAATTAAAGTTAATAGCATCATACTGAATGTATCTATTCTCATTTGTTTAATAGCCATGAGAAGCTTTAGAGATACAAATACATGGAGGCAAATGAAAGCTGTAACAGCTGTATAAACAGCTGTAAGTTGTGGTGTAAAATTGTTTTTGTTTTTTTTGTAAATTGCTATCATGCAGATAAAACCATAAATACAGTTTTTTTCTAGCAGAACATCAACATGAATAATCAAATAATACACACAGGCTTTAAGTGTGCTTATTCATTTCAACAGTCATATCAATCTGTTCAAAGCACTTTTAATTATTAATCAGTGAAGTACAGACTACATTTTCTTTAAGATTAAATGTAAAAACTATCATTTTGTTTATTGACTGAATCCTATCTGATTCTTTCATTAAAAGAAGCCATTTGAATTTTGTAACTTTTAACTATTGTTCTTTAGTATTTGTATGACCTACAATTGATATATATCATCTGATACATGTTATACATCATCTGTTTTCTGCATGTTCCGTAATTATTTGGAAAATATCAGCATAGTTGTTTAGGATAAGAAGGAATGTGTTCCCTCTTAGTGTTCTTGCTGTGTTTTGAGTTATTTAAGAACACACAACTCTTTTATTCGTTCAGGCAAGATGCATTTGTGTATGTGAATTCTTGGCCTTTTGTTTATCTTTCAGTTTGATTGTGTTTTATTAGCAGCTGTTTTTGGCAATGTTGTTTTTAAGAGGTTTTCAAAAGCAGATGGATTTCTACATAAGAAGTTAACTACAAAGGTTTTTATTGCCATTGGTATTCATAAGATTTTTTTACACCCAACATTGACATTTATATTGTTCAGCTGTTACAGTTCCATCTAGCCATGTTTGAAGTGTCAGTTTGATGGTTTGTTTGTTAAATTAAATAAATCAAAAGTTGATAACTGGACACTTCTGTCTAAATCATTCATTTGTGATTTCCTATTATATTACTAATAAAATGATTAAACACCTTTATAAGAACAAATGAAGTATGACATTTTCATGACATTTAGCAGAATATTTCTCTGTATGTATTGATTTATCTCTTTGCTGGAGTGTCTCTTGCAGTATCTTTCTTAATTGAAGTTTTTAGTAACTTTTACAAACCTTTCCTTCTATAGAACTTTATGTGAGCTGATACGGAATAGTCATTTACATTTTTCAGACTATTATGTTCCTTGCATACTGAGTCTGAAATTTTATCATGTGTTTTTCCATAATCGTCACACACACAATGTCGTGGTGGCTCAGAATTGCAAAAACACCTCTAAAACTGCTTCCTATGGATGTGAAAAACGCAAAAGTTTTTTTTTATGATACAGAAGTTTCAGAGGCAGTATGTACACGTGATTGACACAACGTGAGGTTGTACTTGTAAGCATGTAGCTTTGAAACCCTATTGTAATTGTTAGAATGGCCAAGGATGAATAATCTTTACAAAAAAATGTAAGTCATAGAGACTTGAAACTTGGAGTAGTACTTGGAGTACTACTCAAACTGCAGACAATGTCACCATCGATACAGCCATCAAAAGTACAAAATCAATCATAACTCCTAAACTGTTAGTCGCAAAACACAAACACATGTGATCCGGTCGTGAGCCTTTTTTCAGGTATTTTTGACTTTTTTGAAAAACGTTTGTGAGCTAGTCCTAGGTTTTATAGCTCGATCTGAACCAAACCAGTGCATAAAGATTTTCTGGAGACTGAATATCAATAATTGTCAAAAAAGTTGTGAAAAAAAAAAAGTTTTGACTTGTCGTTGCAAAAGGGCGCCAAAATGTTTGAAAGGGGCAGGGCCACTTTTGGTAAAATGCCTATAATATCGCATTTTTCAAGGGTGTAAAAAATTTTACATTGCAGTTTTTCACACATACACTCGATATTTGTATCATATAATAAAAGGTCATTTAGAAAACGGGCCTGTCCAGATTTACCTAAAATCCTATAAAGCACATGCAATAGCTGATTCTAAACAAGCATGTAAAGTTCG
Source organism: Cirrhinus molitorella (assembly GCA_033026305.1). NCBI lineage: Eukaryota > Metazoa > Chordata > Actinopteri > Cypriniformes > Cyprinidae > Cirrhinus > Cirrhinus molitorella. The sequence goes on along the minus strand of CM065125.1, from coordinate 30,800,614 downwards.
GACCACAGCTGGTGCTCTAACAGTCATAAACATCATCAAACACCATATTTCTATAATAAATTACCTGCACTTGCCAAAAATGCTTTTTTAAATCATTGATGTAGGTGGTTACACACTTGCTAAATAATGTCTTTTTTCATATGTGCTTAAATGCCTTAAAGCGCTTAAACCCCAGTATATTTGTTTTTATTTTCGGAAGAGAATTTCAGACTCAATGTGCAAGGACCTTCAGGCGAAATCTGAAAGCAACCCATCATTGCAAGATTACATTATTAATGGAAACATTGATAGAAGAACACCTAATTGCTTAATCTGATTGTTATGGCAAAAAATGACATCAGTTTGCTGTCATCATTATAGTTGCACCCTTTGAACTTTCTTTTTTTTTCTTGGCATATAATTCCCAGGGGAATAATGAAATATTAAGACACAGATTAGTTTACATAGATACTTGGGCTGTTACCGATGATGTGGCTTCACTGTAGCAGTTGAGGTAATCAATCCGCATGGAGGGGAAATGAGAAGCTGAAGATGGCTGCCTCCTCTGCCAGGCTATAGTTACCAACTGAATGGAGGAAGAAGATCACTTTTCACACTGTGTGCACACACTACCTGTCTGAGAGCAGAAACTGTGTACATTTTAGGAGTATGTTAAAGTGTTTTGATGCCACAGTAACCATGAAATTGTTCAAAAGTTTGGGTGTTAGTACGTTTCTGGAGTTTTGGTCATGCTAAAGCTTGAGTCCACCTGTAGTCTAGTTCTAAATGTAACCACCTGAAAATAAACATATGGGTAAAACTGCACTTAGCAATATAGTATGAGTGGCTTTGCGATTGTGGATATGTTCAATACACGTTTAGCACATAAGCACACCCTGCTGCATTCATGATCAAAACTGTTTTTCATTTGTAGCAAAGTGATTATGTCATGTTTATTAATACAGTGATTAGAATAGTTTCATGTAAGAAGTATAATCGTTTATTTTTATCGTTTTTCGAGCTTTTAGTGTTTCCTGTGTTCCACAATTACATACTGGTTTGCACTTCAGTGTTTTGTGGTTTGTATTTATAGACTCACATTCCAAGTGCTTTTTTTAGAGGTCACTGTGACACCAAAATGATCTACAGGTTGTCTTTTCTGATCTCAACACCAGCTATTTGTCTTTCTTCTGTGTGCAACAGGCTGAAGAAGAGGCGGCCCGTCTAGCTTCATTGCCTGCCTGGAGGAGAGATATCATGAAGAAAAAGATGGAAGAAGAGAAGTAAGTTAAAACCAGCTCTAGCTTTTGTCTTACTGTTTGCTTCTTACTGTCTCCTGTGTTTTTCTGTTTACTGTTTGTAAATCTCATTCAACCATCAACTTTAAGCTTTTATATAATCTATACACTCTTGTTTATACTAGTTCATTATATATTTTGTGTTTGTCTTAAAGAACCACAATCTTTATTGTCTATATATATATATATATATATATATATAGTTCATTTCTAATAACAGAAAAAGTCTTTAAAAGTAAGATTGTATGCCTGAAATTTCTTCCATGCAAATCTGAATTTTCTGTCTTTTACTCTCAATGTCTTATGTGGATTATAATACCAAAGTGATAAGATGTAAGTAAAACTGTAAAGTATTTTCCATTGTAGTGTTTTTAAAATTTTTTTTATTATTGTTGTAGTAATTTTTAGGCAAATATACGAACATTTAAACGTACATATGTCTATACAAGTAATCCTCTGTTTCTTTTATTCACTCCTGGATGGACAGGGAACAGAAAAGGTAGGACACTGACTAGTGATAGCATTACTAGTGATAGTTGTAGAAGTAGTTCCTATTTCTCACATTTCGATTGTATTAATATGCATGATGTCATTTTATTAAAAATAAACTTACCTACTTTTCTTTTTCTCCTCATAACTGCAGAAAAGAAGAGGAACGACAGCGAATAGAAAAGGAGAATGAGGAGAAGTCGGAACAGGAGAAACTACGAACGCTAGGCTATGACGAAACCAAGCTGGCACCATGGCAGCGGCAGATTATTTTAAAGAAAGGCGACATAGCGAAGCAGTAGTAAATTCCCAGACATCCCTATCTACTCTTGCACAACTCTCTGTAGGACACTGTTCAGAATCTGCCAGACCCTTTAGACACAAAGCACTCGTGGGTCACCATACAGCATTCTGCTTGATGACCACATCAGCATCACTTCTTCTGAGCCTCAGTGTATCCTAAATGTTATTACGAGCTCTGAAGATGCTTTGTACCATTAAAGAGTCACACACATCTCATGTCTATGATTATTTAACTGTCTTGAGAACTAAATTATTTTGCAGAAAATTCAGCATTTTTAGAATTCCCCACCTGATCCATTAGCTTGTTTTGTCACATTTGAAATCTCTAGTAATATTTTCAATTATAGGTAGAAAATATATGTCAAGGAAATCACATGTACTCTGCTTGAATGCTTTCTTAAATGTGCTTTATGTGGTCATAATCTGTGAAGTATGATAGTCCTGAGCAGGTGTTATGGCACAATGTATTCTCACTTTGTGTTATGGTGCATCTATATTTCTTACATAGAAAAATGCAGTTTGGAAATTATAAACTATCAACTGCAAATACTAACAAATGCAAAAAAAACAACAACAACAACAACAAAAAAACATTTTACCTGTAGTCTCTTTGCACTGTGCATATATAATGCAAAAATAATGTTTCACCAGAAGAGATCACAACTGACAATTGGCCAAATAAGTCTTCCCAGATAACAAAGCACAGAATGTTTTTCAGACAAATCCAACAACCACTGCTAAAAAAAAGAGTAAAACACATAATAGGACAAGAGAAGCCAGTGTCTTAAATGGTGGTCTAATTTAAACATCCCTGTCACCCTTTGTACTGAGATTTACATAGGACGTTTACAATGTAAGGGGAAATGATGTTGATTAATATGTCATGAAATCATGACAGTGTATTCAGCCATGCTGCGTTCCCCAAGAATGAAGTTATATTTTCTTTCTCTGCTTGGCAACTGTAAAGAACTTATTCTTTATTGTTAATGTGTTTAGAGTAACTAGACATCAGAAAAGTGCCGGATGTAAATCTGTATGTGTGTGTGCGCATGTGTGAGAAAGTATATGTGTGCATATTTACACATTCATATAAACGTAATGTGTCTATCCTGTGTCATTCACTGTGCAATGGGTAGAGTTGATGTATTTTGAGGTTTTTTTTTTTTTTTTTTTTCTGTACAACTGTAAAAAAATGAAATAAGTAACAAATATAAGTGATAAGTCCTCCTTGAGTTTGGGAACATTCTGCTTTTGTTTATCAGATGCCATAATGATGCTGAAAACAAAGATGTGAACGTCATTGCCATTAGAACATTTTCTATTCATAATTCCATTTAGAAATACTTTTAAACTCTCATGGCCTACAATATCATGGTCAGTTACATGTTTTTTTCTGTTTTCAGCCTGGCTTTTATAGGCAGACTATTGTAAACTTTCATTTTCCCAATGGCAATAAACATTTAAATAACAATTTGTGCCTGTGAAATACTTAATACACATTGCAAAAAAAAAAACACATCTAAGTATGTTATATAAAAATGACAGTTCAGTTGCACATGCTTAAAATTTATTATGTTTATTTAAAATGTTTATGTTTTAAAATAAAATAATAGAAGAGACCTTCAAAGAGCATTTAACATTTTATTTTTATTTTTGTTTTATTTTATTTTTGCTGAAGGTTCATGACAAAAGAACAAAATAAGTTACAGGGCTAAAGGTTGATATGTTGAAAACAGCTGAGTAGATTTTTTCAGGTTCCTTTGTGAATAGAAAGTCCAGAAGAACATTTATCTAAACTAGAAATCTTTTGTAACATTATAAATGTCTTTATCATCACTTCTGATCAATTAAAAGCATCCTTGCTAAATTAAAGTATTGATTTCTATAATTAATACTTTTAATTATACATTGCTTATATAATTATATATTGTTTTGATCACAAGAATAAATTACATTTTAAAAGATATTCAAATAGAAAGCAGTTATTTTAAATAGAAAAAATATTTCACAATATTACGGCTTTTGCTGTATTTTAGATCAAATAATTGCAGGCTTGGTGAGCAGAAGAGACTTCTTTAAAAAAAAACATTAAAAATCTTACTGTTCAAAAACGTACTGTTCATTGCTTATATATTTATATATTGCTTTGATCACAAGAATAAATTACATTTTAAAAGATATTCAAATAGAAAGCAGTTATTTTAAATAGAAAAAAATATTTCACAATATTACGGCTTTTGCTGTATTTTAGATCAAATAAATGCAGGCTTGGTGAGCAGAAGAGACTTCTTAAAAAAAAGAAACATTACAAATCTTACTGTTCAAAAATTTTTGACTGATAGTGTAATAGAAGTGAACTAAATGTAATTATAGGCTACTATTAAATATTTATATTAGCGACAGTAGCTTACCCTAACAGTACAGTTACCCTTACAGAAAATTAATTTTTGCATCATAGACCTACTATAAAATTATAAAAGTATAAAACCACACTAACTTCATCAGAAGAATCAGCTTCAATGATGTTCATGTAGTGGCACACTTTACCAGCAGATGGCGCAATTTGGATTTTACCGTTGCAGTACCGGAAAACCAGTAGAGTAAAAAGAAAGAAAAAATAATAATTAATTAATAAAACGCCTCCTCATCCTCTGTTTGGTCATTAGTTCACAAATTAATGTCACCTTATTTGTATGTAAAGAAATATAACCGTTTTCAAGAAATTTTGAGGAAGTATAAACGCGATCACCGGGGGGTGTGGCTCGATTCGACTCACCTGCAGTGACGTAGTCCGACGCAATACAGAGGCGGTGAAGGTGCAGGAATGCGGTGAAGCTTTGTTTAAAATATATAATATGTTCAGGATACTTGCAGGGAAATTCGCATTTTCAGAATCACAGTGTATGTGATATTAGCCGGGTAAGTAAATCTTATATTTATTCATGATCTTTAAACAGACTAAAAGTGCTTTTGTTTTGATAACTACTCAATCTGGGCGAGTTGTTTGTTTAGATGACTAGAATCAGTTATATGTTAAAAAATATACCCCGCAGTGTCTTTCAGTATCCTAAAGTTATGTCAAGAAAACTGTTCAAGAAAAGAAAACTTGTCTGAACAAAGAAGTTAAGACTAATGGATTGTCGTTTTAACCTTTATTGCATTTTTGTATCACGGCATGAATCTATATAAAACTATAAATATAGCCTCTGCCATTTGTTTTGGACACAGGTGTCGTCATCAGCGTAGGGTATTTCATAATCTATCTTATCCACATAATATCCATCTATTATGTTGTTTTGTCACACCTGCACTCTTAAAAATAGTTTCTTTTATTGACATGTGGTTCCATGAAGAACCTTGTAGAACATTTTAGATCATTTTATTATGTTTCATTAAAAAAATAATGACATATTATATTTATAGTATACGAAACTTAAAAACATAATTAGTGCACCTGTTTCCGTGATCAAGGGACATTCCAAACAGATGTGAGATAGGGTTCCCGGAAAAATAACAGACAGCATTATTAGCTCCAGTAGCAGTATCATTCATGCTTTGACAATGGTGAAAAAATGTGAATTTTTTTTTTTTTTTTTTTTTTTTTTTTGCACCACACTAGAGCAGGTGAGACTTAGATGAGACAATTTGTCTGTTATGCTGTTACCTAAAATATATTATCTACGTTGGTGTAGTATAACACTGAAACTGAAATGACACATTTCATAACAACTTTGATCAATCATTAAAATTGTTATATTTTCATGTATAATATGGATTATTATATATTATTTATATGTGTATTATTTTAACTAATTTTTATATATATATACATATATATATATATATATATATATATATATATATATATATATATATATATATAATATATGTGTGTGTGTGTGTGTGTGTGTGTATATATATTTATTCGTGTGATTTCAAAATCTTTCAAAATCTTTCTGATCAAAATCTATAGAGATAGTGAATATTAAATGCTCTGTTCAACTCTAGTGAGCCTAACCTGCCCTTGTTTTCTTTTAAGATCTTTTACAATGAAAAAGGCTTCCACCCTTACAATCAGAATTACAGTTGAATAGTCTGTCACTCCATCTCTATTGTAACAGGTTAGTGCTGTGGTCTGCTGGTGACCCCAAACTTATGTTCTACAAGTGATAAACGCTTTCCACCAGCTGATCAGGAATCCAGGTCAAGGTGCCATGTCCCACAGAAATTCCCATGGCTCCTCGGGTGACCAGTTTCTCCTTCTTCCAGAGAGCTGTTTCAACTCAGCCCTTCAGCTGGACCAGCCGTCCGGGCGTTCGTCCTCAAACATTGACCTGTCCAGAGTGGATTCACCAGAGGATGAGGGAAGAAATGTAGTGCTCAGCACCCAGAGCGAAGCAGCTCGTAAGCTGGGCACTAAACAGCTCATCCCCAAGAACCTGGCTGTGAGTAGCCGCCCCAAAAACCGGCACCACACTACTGTGGTGACCCTGCCTGTCAGCCTGCAGGCCACAGATATCTCCTGGGAGGACTATGACAGCGATTCGGGCGATGGGTTTTCACTAAGGAGAAATCGCAGGAATAAATCATATCGTGCTGCCGTCACTAGTCTGAATATTGACGCTTTGCCAAGTGAACTCCAGACAGAAGTGCTGACACCGGTCAGTGAAGAGAAAACAGTCAACCAAAAGCAAGCACAGAAATCAGGACGCAAGGCAAGTCTCTTGCTTTCAGATTATTTTCTTATTAAACCACAGGATGCCTATAAATTAATGTAGTTTGTTGAATCCACAATCAAGATTTTCACTCTTAAAAATGAAGCTGCTTTAAATAGTTCTTTACAGCGACGCCATCAAAGAACCATTTTTGGTCCCACAAAGAACCATTCATCAAAGGTTCTTTGAAGAACCATCTCTTTCTTACCTTTTTATAATCTGAAGAACCTTCGTTCACCACAAAGAACTTTTTGTATAACTAAAGGTATTGTTTGTAAAGATCAAACTTAGTTTTATACATCGTAATTGTTGTCATTTTAAAGCATGTTTTCATATATCAGGCTATTAATAATGTCTTCATAGACCAGACTAATTGACTAAATGTTTGACTAATTATTTTGCATTGTAGTATCTTTTGCATTTTAAGTGGGATTTTGATTTCTGACCATAACCAGAAATGTATGCTTTTGTCGTAAATTACACTGGTTTGATTCAGACCTGCTTTGTGTTCCGACCCTCTTTACAATATCTGTCCCTCTGTGTTCCTTTCAGCTCCATACTGTTCATTCAGTAAATTCAAAAATATTCAAATATTCAAACCATATTCAAACTATCAGAGGGTTTTTGTAACATCATGGATGTTTACACTCCTAAAAATAAAGGTTCTTAAACATCCATGGAAACTTATCAAATTCAGAAAAGGCTCTTTATACTCAAAAAAGGTTCTTTAGATTTTTTAAATGTTCTTTAAAATGGTTCTTTTAGGAACTGTTCACTGAATGGTTCTTCTATGGCATCACTGCCAAAACACCCTTTTTGAACCTTTATTTTAAAGGGTGAAGGTATCTGCTATTTAGATAAACTATTAATGCTGTTTTTCTCAAGTTGTAACCTATCAAAAAAAAAAAAAAAAAAAAAATCAGCCTACAGAAGATGAAGCCAATTTTAATACCACATTGTCATGTGTATTTATGCTGTTTTTTTCCTCACAGAGAACATTGGGGAGGATCAGGAACAGGAAGCAAGCTGGCTCATTTAAAGATGGTTTTTATTCAACATTGTGCCTCAATTTTTTGTTCAAATGCATAATATAATGTACATATAGTGTCATCCATTCATCCATCCAAACTGTGTTTCAGATAAACTTTCCTAGTTTGCCTTGATAAATTGTATGTAAATATTTTACAATAAGCCTCCTTAGCAAAGAATAAATAAATATTAAAATATTAAATAAACATAAAAAACATTACTTCGTTAATCATTTTTATGATTTTATGACTCGTTTCTATTATTATTTTTTTTAGCTTCAGACTATGAATCCATCAAGTTGGAGGATATCAAACATGTTTGATATTTTGAGCTAATTTTAGAACAGATATTTTAGTTTGTTACACTTCTCTTTTGAAGTCTGGTAGTGTAATTTTCAGTGGTTTAGTGTATGATAGTTTTTCCTGTGTGACTATTTGCAAAGTTAAGTGTATGATGCCCAGAGTTCAGATTTTAAACGTTATGGAATCTATTTGTAAAGTGTTACCAGTGCAGTTTGAATCCCTGTAATTAGATTTTTGGGTAAAGTGAGATTGGTATTCCTTCAAAGATCGCAGTAGAACCTCTAAGGCCTAAAACTGCTACCATATTAATACAGCCGGTTGAAAGTCGCTTATTATCATCTTATAGAGCCGCGGTTTTATCAGGAGATCAAGGAGCGAGGCCTGAACGCCAGCAGCCTAAGCACAGAGGAGGATGAGTTATCGCCAACCGAGCAACCAGAGGAGGATCAGGGGATTGTGGTGAAGAACTACAGGGCAGCGTACATGACATGGAGTCAACTACCACAGGTGATAAGGACCAAATTCCTGCTGAAGATCAGTCACTTGAGATCAAGCTACACTGCAAAAAAGGCTTGTCTTGTTTCTAGTCAAAATATCTAAAAATTCTTAAATCAAGATGCTTTTACTAGATATGCAAAATGACACAAGATATTTGGTGAAAAAATGAAAAAATCTAAATGAAGTGGTTTTTGCTAAAAATAAGTAAAATTATCTGCCGGTGGGGTAATAATAAAAACTTGTTTTAAGAGTACTTACTCCACTGGCAGATAACTTTACTTGTTTTAATCAAAATTCACTTAATTTATTTTTTTTCCCTTTTGAAGGAAGACTAAATATCTCATGTCATTTTGCTTATCTAGTAAATGCATTTTAAGAATTGATTTAAGAATTTTTTTTGTTTATTTATTTTTAGATATTTTGACTAGAAACAAGACAAAAATACTAAGATGAGCCTTTTTTCTTTTCCAGTGTGTGGTTGAAACCTCTAAGAGAGGAGAAATATCAGAGCTGTAAAATACTTCCGTTAACAAAAAATAATTAACCAATTTAATGAATTGTTTCAACTTAGGACATAGATGCAGTGCATTTACTACATTCAGTTATTAATTTAAATGTAAAAAAATACATTTATTAGATAAAAATAGACATTTATAAATAGTGCATTTATAAAAGAGTGTTGCTGATTCCTAATAAGCACATGAATTGTTTTATTTCAAACTTAGGTGAAAGAGAGGGGCATTTTGGATGTCATCTCCCCTGAAGAACGCAAAAGACAAGAAGTGAGTCCATTTCAGATTTTTCTAATGTTTTTGAACAAGTCTTTTTAATGCTCATCAAGGCTGAAAAAAGTAATATTGTGAAATATTATAATTTAAAATAATGTTTATATTTTAAGATTTTATATTATGTTTAATATTTCAAAAGTAGTATATTTATTAAGTAGCAAAACTCAAGCCATTCTAATTTGCTGCTCAGTTATTAATAATAGTAGTAGTTGTTGTTGTTGTTGTTGTTGTTGTTATTAGCAGCATATCAGAATGATTTCTCAAGGATATGACATTGCCGGCTACTGGCTACTGAAAAATCAGATTGCATCCTAAAAATAAAATATAGCTGCAAGCAGCGATGGCGGGGTTCAATCGATATGAGGAAAATAGAAAAATATGTTTTTTGAGGCCACCTATGGTCCGATCTTCATGAAACTTTACATGCTTGTTTAGAATCATCTGTTCTATGTGCTCACCTGATTTCATGACAATCTGACCTTTTGTTTTTAATCTATAGGCTTTTTTTGAAAAACTCGGCCCCAAACACATGTTTAAATGACCACATTATATCTATCCAAATTCAAAAGTTCAACGTGAAAATTCTAGGACTAGTTTGAAAAAAAAATTTCCACCATGGTGGTCCAGGAGCGCCACCTTTGGCTGAATCTGGCGGAAATGAAGGACGCTGAGAAAGTTCGCTTTCTTGACGCCCCCATTTCTCAGGCTGGTCTCTTTGGCGACACTGTCGAGGAATTTGCTCAGCAGTTCTCCGCAGTGAAGAAACAGACGGAGGCTATTAAACACATCTTGCCTCGTTTGTGGCGATAGACCTGAAAGACACGTACTTTCATGTCTCGATTCTTCCAAGACACAGGCCCTTCCTGCGGTTTGCCTTCGAAGGTCGAGCATTTCAGTACAAAGTCCTTCCCTTTGGGCTCTCCCTGTCTCCCCGCGTCTTTACGAAAGTCGCAGAAGCAGCCCTTGCCCCTCTCCGGGAGGTGGGCATCCGCATTCTCAATTACCTCGACGACTGGCTGGTCATAGCACACTCTCAGGAGTTGGTATGCAAACACAGGGATGTGGTTCTCAACCATCTGGCCCATCTGGGATTTCGGGTCAACTGGGAAAAGAGCAAGCTCGCTCCGGTACGGAGCATCTCTTTTCTCGTGTACAACTAGACTCGGTGGCCATGAATGCACGGCTCTCCCCGGAGCGTGCACAGTCAGTGCTGAGCTGCATCCAGAAGCTCTCACGCAGCCCGACTGTCCCCCTCAAACAATTTCAGAGGCTCCTGGGTCACATGGCATCCTCAGCCGCTGTCATGCCGCTGGGCCTGATGCACATGAGACCGTTACAGCACTGGCTGTGCACCCGAGTCCCGAGATGGGCATTGCGCCAGGGTTCATACCAGGTGCATGTCACACCCGTATGTCTAAAAACCCTCGATCCCTGGAAGGCCATTTTGTTTCTACGGGCCGGGGTGCCCCTAGAACAAGTGTCCAGACGCATTTTGGTTACGACAGATGCATCCAACACAGGCTGGGGCGCCGTATGCAGTGGGCAAGCAGCTGCAGGGCTCTGGTCGGGTCCTCGGCTGCATTGGCACATCAATTGACAGTGTTTTTGGCCCTGAAGAGGTTCCGACCTTTGGTTCAGGGCAAACATGTGCTGGTCCGAACAGACAGCACTGCGACTGTAGCCTACATCAATCACCAGGGCGGTGTACGCTCCTTTCGCATGTCACAGCTAGCCCGCCATCTCCTCCTTTGGTGTCGAAACAATGTCAAGTCTCTACGAGCCACTCACATACCAGGCGAACTCAATTGGGTAGCGGAAGCGCTCTCCCGACAGACTTCGCTTCGGGGCGAGTGGAGACTTCACCCTCAGACGGTTCAGCTGATCTGGAGTCTTTTCGGTCAGGCCCAGATCGACCTGTTTGCCTCGATAGAAAACACTCACTGCCAGTTGTGGTATGGTCTGTCCGAGGCGCCCCTCGGCACAGATGCACTGGCACACAGCTGGCCCCAGGGCCTTCTCAAGTATGCGTTTCCACCAGTGAGCCTAATTGCACAGACCCTGTGCAAAGTCAGGGAGGACAGAGAGCAGATCCTGTTGGTGGCCCCCTACTGGCCCAACAGGGTTTGGTTCTCGGAGCTGGTGCTCCTCTCCTCCGTTCCTCCCTGGCGCATTCCCCTGAGGAAGGACCTCCTTTCACAGGGGAAGGGCACGATCTGGCACCCGCGCCCAGATCTCTGGAACCTCCACGTATGGTCCCTGGACGCGACCAGGAGGATTTCAGAGCTCCCTCTACGAGGCGGCTGTACGACCTCAGATGGCGCAAATTCACAAACTGGTGTTCCTCCCAGGGGGAGAACCCATGGAGATGTGGCATCCGAATGGTGCTTTCCTTCCTCCAAGGAGGACTGGATAGACACCTTTCTGCTTCAACACTTAAGGTCCAGGTGGCCGCTATTGCCGCTAACCACGACCTGGTGGAAGGCAGATCGTTTGGGAAGCACGATTTGGTTATACGATTCCTTAAAGGTGCATGTAGGCTGAACCCCGTCAGACCGCGCCTTGTCCCCTATTGGGATCTGTCTGCGGTCCTCCGGGGCCTACAGTCAGATCCCTTTGAGCCCCTTCAGTCAGTTGAACAGTGCTCTCTCTCAAAAGACGGCTCTCCTGACTGCGCTCACATCTATCAAAAGAGTGGGAGACCTCCAAGCCCTCTCCGTCAGTGACTCGTGCCTTGAATTCGGGCCGGCTAACTCTCACGTCATCCTGAGATCCCGGCCCGGCTATGTGCCCAAAGTGCCCACCACTCCCTTCAGGGACCAGGTGGTCACTCTGCTAGCTATCCCTTCTCAGGAAGGCGACCCCAACCACTCCTTGTTATGCCCAGTCCGTGCCCTGAGCATTTACTTGGAACGTACTGAAAGCTTCAGACGGTCGAGTCAGCTTTTTGTCTGTTTTGGAGGACAGCAGAAGGGGAAGGCTGTCTCCAAACAAAGAATTTCCCACTGGATTGTGGATGCGATTCGTTTGGCCTACCAGGCCACAGGGGTGCCCTGCCCGCTGGGGGTGCAGGCCCACTCCACCAGGGGCGTCGCAGCGTCGGTTGCGCTGGTGGACGGGATCTCTTTAACAGACATTTGCAGAGCTGCAGGTTGGGCTACACCGAACACGTTTGCCAGGTTCTACCATCTGCTTGTAGAACCAGTCTCTTCGGGAGTCCTGAACGCAAGCCCAGTAACTCCTGAAGCTGACACTGTGTAGAAGCTTGCTGAAGCGTTGTTCCCCACGGGCGATGACGCTTGCCCAGGTTCAGTAAGTTCCCTGACGCGAACCCTGAACAACAATTTCCATCATGTTGCACCCGCAACGTAGCTATGTTCGGCGGAGGAACTAGCTATCAGAATCTAATATGAGGTTAGGTTGCCTCTTGTGAACTCTCGTATTAGGTTGGTGCTCCACATGCAGTGGCTCCTAATGCAGCCCCATGTGTGTATTTCCACCTATATTCCCAGAGATGCGGTGTTTCCCTCAAAGACAATTTTGTCTCCAATCCTGAGCTCAGCAGTCTCTCCTTATGCGGAGCCTGTCTCAGGATCTTCCCTTTGTAGCGCTCCCCTAGTGCAAGCCCTCAGGTGTATTTTCCACACAACGACCTCCCTCCGGGCAGGGTGTGGTCTCCGTAGTGCCCGTCCCCCCCCGAGCACTGGCACAATGTTCTCCAAGATGTTCAACCAAAGGTGAGGAAAGGCTGGCTGTAGCTCTTGGGCATTGGAAGGTCACGCAGAGGTGAGTTGCATTTATTTAACACGTAAAACCTGTTACTATTTGCACTCCATACACTCGTGATGCAGTCCACTGGTTGTGGCGTTTTCAACTGGGACCCCTAGTGTCGTCACTTCGACACCACGTTGAACGTGAACGACAGAGGGGGAACGTCTTGGTTACGTATGGTAACCCTCGTTCCCTGATGGAGGGAACGGAGACGTGGTGTCCCCCCTGCCACAACCTCGGACTGCCTCTGAGTGTAGCCGAGTTGCTATTCGGCTCCTCAGATCTGAACAATGAGCAGTGCTTAGCCACCTCCTCTTATGCCCGGATATCCGGGGCGGAGCTGGCTACCCAAATACTGAGCACCAATTTCATTGGCCTTTTCTCAAAGCTGTCAGAGGTGTTCGGTCTCCCTAGAGCGACCCCTAGTGTCGTCACTTCGACACCACGTCTCCGTTCCCTCCATCAGGGAACGAGGATTACCATACGTAACCAAGACGTTTTTTTGCGCTGTAGCGCCCCCATTGGGCCAATTGGGATGAGCTTTTGATAACCTCTCCCCAAATTGAGCTCTACCATCTGACCAAATTTCAAGTCTCTAGCACTTACGGTTTGGCCTGCAGATTCACTTTTACGGCAGAAAAATAATAATTAAAAATTTTTTTAAAATATCTACCAATTCCAATAGGGTTTCAGCACAACGTGCTTGAACCCCTAATTACATTTTTAAAATGTATTCAAATACTATATAGTAATAGTCAGTGTTGGGGAAAGTTACTTTTAAAAGTAATGCATTACAATATTATGTTACTCCCTAAAAAAGTAACTAATTAGGTTACATTTTATGGAAAGTAATGCATTACATTATTTTTGAGTTACTTTTTAAATCTGGACAGGGCTTGCTTGTTTGTTTTTAATATAAAAAGTTTTATTTTTGGCAAATGTAAAAGCCTTTTCACACCAACTGGCTTTGAAAAAGGCTGATCTAACGCAACAAGGAATTATAAATTTATCTAAATGTTTAAGAGCCAATGTGTCAGAGTGACACTAATAAATGAAGTCTTTTCATGTAGTCATTGTCAGATGGCTGTAGTGTTGATATGAGTGCACTCACACGGCTGTGTAAATACTAAAGTTCACTTTGTGCACACTCGCACACAGACACACCCAGACATCTGACTCTTACCTGATCATTTCTTCCACCTGCTGCTTTAAATGAGGCTGTATTGTGGATTTTCATAGAAAGGACATTCATTCCTAAAGCTTGTTTGTGCCAGGAATTTTAAGAACTTGTCTTGTAATTCATAATTTACTAAAAGGAAGTCTTTTCAGGAGAGAAAATACCTTTGATCTTTTTATAGATAAATTGTGTGTCATATTGTGGTCTCGTCATATGATTTTAGTTGTTCTATAGTGTATGAAGTCTGTGTGATTTCATCGTCCACTGGATGAAGATTACAAGTCTGACACTTGAAAAGTAATGGCACACTTCTCCTTAAGCCACATGACCTGAGGTGCATTCAAACACAAATGAGGTGGAACAGGTTGCGTGCTAAAGATTAATTGTTTAAATAACTAACTTTGTTTAAGAAACAGTAATGCTTGCCTAAGCAAGTACCTCTAACAGAACTTCACATTACCACATTCTTAACTTTTAGACAACCATTGACTAGTAAGGCAATGTTTTCTTCATCTTGGTCTTGTTTTCACATAGTTCTTGATGTCACATTAAAGTTTCTTCAGATTAGTATTAGATGTTACTGCATTATGTTCTTCAGATCAGTGTGTTTCTGGCATCTTTAAGGGTGTTTTAAGAGTGGGTCCACAGTAATAAGGTTTCTCTGTAACAAGTTCAGATAATTTCTACACATCACTGTGTATGAGGAAAAAAAAAAGCACTGTAGAAAAAATGCAATCCAAATAATTTTTTTTCTTGTCTGATACATCACAAGTCACATTTTATCTCTGATTTTTTTTTTTTTTTTTTTTTTTTTTTGCAGGCCATCTTTGAAATCATTACGTCAGAATATTCTTACCAGCACAGTTTAAGCATCCTGGTGTCTCATTTTAAGGACAGTGCAGATTTGAAAAAGACCATGACAACAACAGAACACCATCACCTGTTCTCCAACATATCTGTCATTCAGGACGTCAGCAAACGGTACAAACTCATTCACGTTGTAATTTTTAATACAGTTTAACATGGATCATGGTATGGCAACCCTTGAAAAAAATGAATATGTATTTTAAGGACTTTTCAGAAATAGAGAGGAAACACACACACACACACACACACACACACACACACACACAATATAAAGTTAATGAATTTATGTTGAAATTCTGTGATGTAAACATTGTAACATATGGCAAGCAGTGTACAACTCTTGCTGATACCTGAAACTAAATCAAATTTGCCTAAATATTTTTTATAAACAAACTTGAGGTTATGCATGAAAGGGTGTAACTTTGTGAATGATGTGTTATCCAGTTTTGCAGAAATCATTACAGAAATCATGTATCAAATCATGTTATTTTTCAAGCATGGTGTCTTAAGTGGCGGTCACACAAAACTACAAAAGTACACAAAATTTCTTTGGATACTGCAACAGTTCTTGATATGACATCACACTCTGCATCATCTTTTTTTGAAAACATGAACTCAACATATGACAAGTAATAAATGCAAAATGTAGAAAAATGTAGTCTACTCCACTTTCTGAAGTGATACAAATCTGCATCTTAAAAGTTAGTGTTCTTTTCAGCTAAGAGCTTTCATGATCTTCATGTGATTTGAATTCACCAAACTTAAACTGTGGAATTGCAACTTCACATGAGTTTGTTTCTGGTCTCCAGCGTTTACACTACCTGTCAAAAAGGTTTTGAACAGTAAGACTTTTAGTGTTTTTTAAAGATTGCTCACCAAGTCTGCATTTATTTGATCCAAAATACAGCAAAAGCAGTGACATTGTGAAAAATTTACTATTTAAAATAACTGCTTTCTATTTAAATATATATTTTTTAAAAATGTAATTTATTCCTGTGTTCAAAGCATCATTACTCTAGTCTTCAGTGTCACGTGATTCTAATATGCGGATTTGCTGTTTAAAAAAAAAAATATTTAAAACAGTTTAGTACACTTTTGTTCAGGGTTCAGTACTTTTTTTTTTTTTTTCTCAGGATTTCATGATTCAGGATTATAGAAATTAAGCTTTATAATGCTCAAAAGTGATGATAACATTTATCATGTTACAAAAGGTTTCCATTTTAGATAAATGCTGTTCTTCTGAACTTTTTGAGCAGCAAATCAGAATATTAGAATGATTTCTGAAGGACCGTGTTACTGGAGTAATGATGGTAAAAATTCAGCATTGAAATCACAGGAATAAATCACATTTTAAAATATTCAAATAGAAAACTGTTTTTTTTAAATAGTAAAAATATTTTAAAATGTTACTGTTTTGCTGTACTGTGGATCAAATAAATGCAGGCTTGGTGAGCAGAAGAGACTTAAAAAACAAAACAAAAAAAACATTAAATCTTCAAAGTTCAAAAGCTTTTGACTGGTAGTGTACATGTGTATGAATGGAAAAGGGTAGTTTGATGTAGTCTGACCCATATTAGTGTTTTTTAAGTTTTTTTAGATTATGCAAATCAAGCAATTTCTATTATAGTGTGATTTAATTTTTTAACAGTGACAGTCAGACTTGTTCTTGCAAGTTTAATCAAGTATCAGCAACAAAATTATCAGCCAACTGGCTAGGGTTGCCAGGTCTGCATAACAAAACCAGCCTATTAACAACACAAAACTAGCCCAATTGCTTTCTGGGGGAAATTTTCAATAAAATTTGCTCCAAAATTGCTCCTCAGTCTAAATTTTGTTCCAGGGTTCGCTTCAACCAATGGACTAAAAAAAACAACCCTATGGTACTACAGGACTACAGTATAGACTTGGCAACACTGCAACTGGCCAATAATTCCATTTAGTTTATTCAGTACTTGAAGACTACAGTGTTAGTGTATCATTAATAGTGGAATTACAGGTTTAGCCCTTTTCTGAGCCAGTTTTAATATGGCTAATTAAAAAGCTGGATGCGGGACCATGCAAGAGCTTCCAGCAGTCGTGACTGCACTATCTGCACTGCTGGACATGTTCAGACTCGCTGGTTAAACTGGTTAAGCAACTTGCCGCTGCCTGGATTCATGTTTCACAAAAAAAGGTCTTACACACATTTACAATGAAACTTTATACCTGTTTCTCAGAAACTGGGTAGGCTATGTGTGATTCTTCTGTGTATGTGAGATACTAAGTGGTGTGGCTCTAAAATAGATTGAGGTGAAGTGGTTTCAATATATGCTAAAGCTTTCAGAACATGTTGTGTCATGAGGTTTGGTCTTGTTTATGAAACAAGCATGCTAATTTAGCTGGATTGTGGGAGTGAGGCCTTCCAGTCTGGGAGTTGCCGTTAGGGCTCGGAAATAACAAACAGAAAATTTTCTGTTTGATAGCAGCTTATGAAGAAAGTCTCTTGCATATAGCTTGGGGTAAAATTAATCTTTTCATTTGTTACCTAAAAGAGTATTTGTCGTACTGAAAATACTTTTAAAGTAATTAGTGAAGCTGAGGTGTTAAAATTGACCAACGTTGGAGCTGCAGTGTTAAGACAGATCCATTCTTCTCAAACTAAGGTTGAACTGATTGCTAAAACAGAAACAAAGAGACATTTTCTAGTCCAGTGGTCAAAATATAACTGAAATCTCCAAATCAAAACAGTAACAGTTTGACCTAGTGACAGTACAGAAAATTATAAATATGATGCATGCCTTTCATTTAATGTATCTTTTTTATTTTAAAATGCTAGGGAGTTTCCCCAAACGGTAAGCAAAATGTAAGCAGCAGAGTATTAAATTATGCTTTTGCGCCCCCTGGTGGTGTGGTTCTAGTCAGATGTTGCTTTTGTCAATTGCCCAAAGTATATAAGCAAATGCATTTCCACTGCATTATTTAACCCGTTGTTTTTTTCTTAAATGTGGGATTATTTAGACAATGTTTGCAACACTTGGCATAGAATGACCACATCTCTCTACACCATATCTAATGTTTCTTAGGTTTTTTGAGGATCTGGATACACGTCACCAAAAATACCCTGTGATCCAAGACATCAGCGATATAGTGAAGAAATATGCAGCTCAACATTTCGAGCCATATATTGTGTACTGCTCCAATGAGACTTTCCAGCAGAGAACTCTCCAGAAACTACAGTAAGCACCAATACACAAAGTACCATATAAAATAATGAACGGATGCTAACAAAGCAGTTTTGATCATAAAACAATGGTTAATAGGTATTCAGTGTGACTTCATTTCTGTGTTTTAGGTCAAGTAACAATGTGTTTCGAGAAACTCTGAAGCGGATTGAAGGCAGTGAGGCCTGTGGAGGTTTGCCCATGATCTCTTTCCTCATCTTGCCCATGCAGAGAATTACTCGTCTGCCACTTCTTTTGGATGTAAGAGAGACAATCCTCCTGTTAATCACAGCTTTATATTGAGCACCTAAGTCACCTAAAGCTCTCTTGGGAGTTTGGAAATTGGAATAATTAAGATTTTTGTAAATTATTTTATTTATTTATTTTTTCTTTTTTTTTGATCAAAATATAGTAAAAACAAAAATACTGTTTAAAATATAGAAATATTAGAATTTAAAATCAGTTTTCTATTGTTTTAAACGTAATTTATTCCTGTGATCAGAACATATATATATATATATATATATATATATATATATATATATATATATATATATATATATATATATATATATATATATATATATATATATATATATTTTTTTTTTTTTTTTTTTGCATTATTGTTCCAGTCATCAGTGTCACATGATCCCAAGATATCTTTTTATATGTTGATTTGCTGTTCAATTATTGATGCCCAATAATTTTTTTTTTTTTGTCAATTTACATAAGCATGATTTTATGGATGGGTTATTCTGCTAAATGAGGTGTGTTTGCATTGTAATGTATTTTGTCATTAACATGTTGCTGCAGAGAATGATTTTGTCAAAGCCTGTAGTAAACTGAACTAAATATTTTTGCATTGCAGGAATTATTGCATAATGACTGTACAGTCAACATTGATAATTACAACTGTATTAACAAAAATATATGCAAAAGTACAAGGAGCATCAGTTAAAAGAAGTTCATACAGAATTTTAATATGCAATCCAATAAAAATAACAGGCAAATTAGAAATCTGATCCTTAACTGGTAATAACTGTTATATTTGTGTACACTTATATTGACAGCATAACACTTGCCTGTAATTTTCCAATGAATCTAAAGATCTTGACTAGCTGGTTCAGGTGTTTGATCGGTTCAAAACTGGTAGATCTTGAACTGAAACATTAGAACTTACTAAAATTGTTATTTTTTTGTCTTTCCATATCTATGCAGACAATCTGTCAGAAGACCCCTAAAGAGAAAGCTGAATACTTTGCTGCCTGTTGGGCTTTTAAAGCTATCAGTAAGGTACATTACTACTCACTATACATTAATTAGGGATGTGTAAAACTACACCTTTTAAAAACTAGTTGAGCTGGTTGTCTGGGTAGTTGATTTCTGCAAGATAAATAACAGAAGTGTTTTGTGGTGCACAACTATTAAAGTTCAACAAAACTATCCTTATCCTTTTGTCACAATTTACACAACATACATACATACATAATGTACAGTACGCAATGTGCTTACCACATACAATGAAGTTTTGAGTTGCCTAAAATATGACAGAGCTCTTGAATGTTTGTCAGAAATGTTTTAGTAGTTAAACTGCACTAAAGCAGTTTCACATCTGATCTAAATGGGTTTATCCCTTTACTCCTGTCAGCTGGTGAAGCGCTGTAATGATGGAGCGCGGACAATGGAGCGGACAGAGCAGATGTACACCATCCAGAAACAGATGGAGTTCGGCAAAATCAAGGTACATGTTTTATGCCAAAAATCATTATAATATTAAGTAAAGATCATGTTACATGAGGATATTTTGTAAATTTTCTACCGTAAATATATCAACTTCATTTCTGAGTAGTAATATGCATTGCTTAGAGCTTAATTTGGCAAACTTTAAAGGTGATTTTGTTTTTTGTACTATCAGATTCCAGATAGTTGTATCTCAGCAAAATATTGTCCTATTCTAACATCAGTGTAAAGCTTATTTCTGTTTTAAAGAAATTACCCCCTTTGACTGGTTTTGTGGTTCAGGGTCACAAATTACTTAAATTGGTTTACTCATCTGTAATGGATTGGATCATAAAAAGCATCTTTATTTCTATAGCACTTTAATAATACGGATTGTCAAAACAACAGGAGCATAACAGAATTCATAGGGCTGCACGATAAATCTATTTGAATCGTGATCACAATTTCTGCTTCTCTTGATTTATTAGCCATAATCATCTGTGATATTTAACTGCTGGTTATGCTCAAAACATTTCATTTTCATTTAGCATTTGCATTGAACTGGTAACAACACTCTCAGAATAAAAGGTACAAAAGCTTTTCAAAAGGTACCTAAATAATGCATATGTGTACCTTAAAAATATGAGCACCTAAAACGAAGAAAAGAAAACTGCCCCAGTGACAGCTTATGTACCTTTTTTCTGAAAGTGAAGGTTCCTCAAGCTTTCATGGTTGCGCTTGCCAGATGTCAAGAGTTTAGGTAAGAGTGGAGTTGAAAAATAAGAGTGAGATCAGCTGAGAAAGAAAAGTCATTGCAGAAGCATATTTTAATTAATAGACTTTGCAAAGTAAAACGCATAAGGCCAGGGATGTGTATCAAGTTTTTTTTTTTTTTTTTTTTTTTTTCATAAATGTATAAATACTTGTTTTTGTATGTTTTTAGCCTTTTCCATTAGTGTCGTCGTCTCGCTGGCTGAAGAAGAGCGGTGAGTTGGCTGTATACACTGATGATCTCAGCATTTTCCGGAAGGCTATCAGCACTAAGAGCTACTATTTGTTCCTCTTCAATGATGTGCTAATTGTCACCAAGAAAAAAAGGTCAGACCATAACAGCTTTATTTATAGTTTTATTACAACATGGCTTTAATTCCTGATTTGTTGACTGCATTACAGCTCCATATCACTTTATTATGCTCTATTAATGGACCTTTTTCTCGAATTGGGACAAGTTACACATTGTATACACATCTCACACCCCTTGCATGTTCTTATAATTAATTTTAGGCTAATTTGCTCTTTCAGCTACTGATAACAGTGTAATACTGTCAGCTCACATTTTGCTAAGAAAAAAGGAGAAAAACAATATGTGTAGAGTCCACATTATACTGCAGACAACTAATAAATGTAATTTGGTTATAATCTATATACTGGGATTTTATTCTATTAAATGAAGGTCTGTTTTTAATAAATGACAAAAAATAATAACTAAAGTTAACACATTATCTACCAGTAAACATTAATAGACAATATTTAACTCGTAACACAATACAAGATTTTATTTGTTAACATTAGTTAACATTAACTAACAATGAAAAAATACCCCCGGTTTCACAGACAAAGCATAAGACTAGTCCCAGACTAAAATGTAAGTCTGAGCTGTTTTAACTGAAAGGAACTTACACGGACTACTCTTAAAATATATCAGTGCCATTGTTTTGTCTCAAGATGCACAGCAGTAAGGCATGTTTATAAAAAATTACTTAAATGTCCTAATTGAACTATCGCCTAATCCTGGCTTAGTCTAAGCCATGTCTGCGAAACCAGGCCAAAAAGCATTTAGTAATCTTTGTTGTTAATTAATTAAATGTTAATTTCAGCATTTACTGATACATTAGTCTTATATATGCATCTGTAAATATTTAATGGATGGGACAATGTACAGTTGTAATTTTATTAACTAGATAAGAATAGTAAATACTATAACAAGCTTTAATATTAATGTATTAACTAATGGGACCTTACTGTAAAATGTTACCATTTAACATTTAATCACAGTACAAATTAATGGCTGATACTGAGTACAAATGTAGTAGGTCATTTTAGTATTCTGGGTATTCATGTGCATAGTATTCATACACTATACTTAAGACAAAAAAAAAAAATATATATATATATATAACTGACATCTTGACTGCCATATTCACTCGACGTGTAGCTTACATTAAACTTTATTGCCTTTGATTTTATTCATTAATATATTGCATAACTGATGTTCTAGTGAGGAGAGTTATGTCGTGCTGGACTACGCCACTGTGGATAAGGTGGAGGTGGAAGAGGAAATGACGGACTCCAAACTCAATCTTAAATTGCTGATGAATGCCAACAGCGACAGCCGCAGTGAACAGATGATACTCGTGGCGGAAAGCAAGTAAGATAAAATTACGAAATACCCGTTGGTCAGCAGGTGGAGCTGTTCTTTTAAACACAAGATGTAAAGGCATATTCCAGGTTCAGATCATAGCATAAATAATTCTGACCCAGTATTTTCTTCAGAAATGTCAGCATATAAAGCCATACATATAAAATTGTAGTCATAAGAATTTAATTGCTTAAAATATACACAAAATCTAAAAGAGTTTGCAGATTTTTTTTTTAAGTAAACCTAAATTTCTTCAGTTCAGTCATCTTGTAATATTACAATAATAAATAAAACATAAATTACTCTTACATTTACCTCAGTAATCAGTAAAGACCTGAAGGGGATGTTTTTAGATTTATACTGTTATAGTTAATTATACCAAAAAAGACTGGTTTCAAATAACAGTAGCTGCACTGAATTAAATTCTGCTCCATAATGTTTACTTCTAATTGATAGGTTTTCTTTGATTCTGATTATTGCTTGTTTTTAGATTGGACAGAGCACGATGGGTCACTGCACTCCGAGATGTCAAACAAAGGGAACGCATCACTAGTGATGGTGAGTCTGATCCATTCAATGTCATTAAAATAGCATTGCAATGTCATTTTTCTGAATGTTAATACCTGGAAGCCACTTTTTTTCTTAAGCTTCGCATGTTATAATGTCTTATCACTAACACTCATTTTGTTTCGGTGTCCAAGACTTGCCTCAATATGAAGCCACCAAAGCCTATATGCCAAAAGCACCAGATGAGCTGAGCCTACAGCAGGCAGAATTGGTCATCGTTTTACAGGAAGTGGAAGGTAAACATGGATGCTTTCTTGGCACATTTCTGAAATGATCTGAGATTGAAAGTACTAGTAGCAGTTGTCACTTCACTGTTATTCAAAAACCCTCTCGTGGGATAGTAAAGTGTCCATTAAATGCATACAGAATTTCTTGTAGTTGTTTTGGATAGGTTTAAATGAACTTATGTAAATATAGAAGAATTAGTTCAACATGTGAGTGCACATCTTGATGTAGGTTGGTGTCATGGTGAGCGGATGAGAGATGGCGAGAGGGGCTGGTTTCCTGCCAACTGTGCCACTCAGATCACGAACCGCACTGCCATGGAGAACAACATACAGCGTATGGAGCGACTTCGAAAGGAGACAGATGTCTGAGCAGACTCTCGAACAACCTTCAGTACTTTTGACACTGAAGGACACTCAGTTTACAGAGATACTAATGTTTTTTTTTAAAAAGTGCTAGTAATGTGAATTAAAACTTTCTACAGGACTCATGAACTGTTAGTTGACAGCAAACACCACTCATACAAGAGGAACTGTTTTTCATTTTATTTTCAGCTTGCCTTTGTTAAAATTCATGTTTGGATACATAAAAAGTTATTTAAAAATGTCAAACTGACCAGATATCAAATTACTTTTAAAAACCATTTGGTGTAAAAACTTAAGACCGATTTAGAAAAACATCTGCTGTTTCCCCAAAATTTTTAGCTGTCACATAAAAATAATGGTAAAAGAAAACAGGTCTGCATAGAGTCTGCAGGCAATCGGTGGTAATCTGGTCGAAATGCATTTTTGCAAGCTTAGACGATCGAAGTCATATCTGTTTCTTATTGCTCAATCTTGGATGTTTCTTCTTGACAAAACTGCAAATACAAACAAACAAACAGTTAGCATTATTAAAACGACTTTTTAAAATCTATCACCCAATAACACAAGCACAACAGTGTGTGGGGTGCCAGGCCAGAGCAGTTGGTCTGCTAAATCAAATCCACTGCATTATCATCTAGGCTTTCATGAATGAAAAGTGCAAACTGAAGCTGAAACATCCATTATCTATAGAGTCTATCCCCTCCCATTCGACTGCTACACAATTATGTGCTGATAAAACAATTCAAATATAAAAGCAAACTTCAGTAAAACATCCAAGTCATAGCTCACTCTAAAATAAATCAAAGACATCAAGGCTATTTTTTGCTACAAGTGTTAAATAGTTTTACACATTTCCATGACAATTATGCACCATTACAGTAAAATTAAAAATTGCAACTGTCAGAAAAAGCAGCATTGATGTGATATATAAATGCTTTATACATTTTTACACAAGTAATGAGACTTAAATTGCTGTTATGAAAATGATGGCACAGCAAAAATCTTAATGCTTCAACAAACAAGCTTTATTTTAAAGCAAAAAAATATATATGTATACTTAAACATTTTTCTCAAGTTTCATGAGTGAAATGTGACCTGGACGTGTTCTGCAAAGGCTACTTGAGATTTATACACAAAAAAAACAAAGTCTAAAGATTGTAAGAAAATACCTACAGGACTGACTCATGAATAGCTCATTAAGAAATGACGCTACTGTCACAACATACTTGCTTATCAAGTATGTTCATACACACGCAAGAACAGTGGCACCCACCCGGCCGGATGGTCTAGATGTTCAAGCCGGTGGCAGTTAATCTGCTCCGCCCTGTTCGGCTTCGGGAGCGGCTGATTTGTCGGCTGATGCATCGGCTGCCTTGCTGTCCTTGCCGTCCTGAGGCTTGGTTGTCTGGGGCCGTCTGCGGCGGTAGTTGAAGTTGCGACGGTAGCGGCGCTGACGGGGCTCCTGGTTCTGCCCACCCTCGCCCTGGTTCTCCTTATCCTCCTCACCTTCTCGCACCGGCCGGGGACGTGGGGGACCCCTACGAGATGAATACATAGCGATGTCGAAGGAAGACCGTGTAGAGGATCCAACAGGGTCAAATTCTCAGAGGAAAATCAAGTAAAAAAAATTGCCTTTAGAAGGTATAGTTCACCAAAAATGAAAATGACCATGATTTACTCGCCCTCCAGCCATCCTAGGTGTATATGACTTTCTTCTTTCAGACGAACACAGTCTGAGTCATTTTAAAATTCATCCTGGCTCTTCCAAGCTTTATAATGGTGGTGGATAGTGGCTGTTATTTTGAAGCTCCAAAAAAGTGCATATATTTGTCATAAAATAACCCATACGCCTCCGGGGGTTAACATGTCTTTTGAAGCGGATCCATGCGTTTTTGTAACAAATATTTCCATTTTTGAAATGATAAACTCAAATCACTGACTTCGGGCAACGGCATATATTCGTGAGAGTGTGTGTGTGCGCTTTTTAGAGCTTCAAAATAACAGCCACTATCCACCACCATTATAAAGCTTAGAAAGAGCCAGGATAAACTTTAAAACAACTCTGTGTCCATCTGGATGAAGAAAGTCATATACACCTAGGATGGCTTGAGGGCAAGTAAATCATGGGAAAATGTTCATTTTTGGGTGAAGCATTCCTTTAAGGCAGGGTTCTTCAAATCTTGCCCTGGAGGGCTAATGCTCTGCAGAGTTTAGCTCCAGTCCTGATCAAACTCACCTACCTGTGATTTTCTAATGATCCTGAAGACACTTATTAAAATGCTCAGGTGTGTTTAATTAGAGTTAGAGCTAAACTCTGCAACTAAGTGGATCTCATGGGCCAGATTTGAGGATCCCTGGGACAAGAACTCAAAACCATGCTTCCCTACATTTCACAGCCTTAAAACTCGCTAAAACCATGCTGCTTTGCATACATAAACACACACACACACACACACATATTTACACAAATGGTCCTGAGTTTACTTCAAACCCTGATCAAACTCACCAACCTGAAGTTTTCCCAGTAACTCTGAAGACCTTGTTACATGTAGCTTTCTCAGTTTGATTAGGATTGGAGCTAAACTTTGCAGAACTGTGGCCTTATTTGAGGAAAAGCCAAACTATGAAGTATTCACAATATTGCAAATTCAACAATTGCAAATATTGTGAATATCTGAAATATTGCTCGGCCCTGACTGCAGTCTTGCTCATCTTACTGCTGCAGCCTCGTGCCTGCAAATACGACATGCAAACCTTGGTCTGAACCTTGGTCGGAAGCCTCTGTAGTAGTTCTGCCTCATTGGTTTGTTGCCCTGGTCTGGACCACCTTGGTTCTCATCACCTTCCCCACCCTTGAAAACCAAAAAGACAAGTGTCTCAGGCAAAAAGCTTCTAACGACATGCACTGTTTCAAAATATATTCAATTCATAGATTTAACAAAATTTTTTCTTCATCACCCTACCTCTGTCATTTCTCCTCTCTGGGGTGTGTTGGTGTATGCGGGGCGTCTGCCGTAACGCCTTCGCACGAAGTATGGCGGGTAGCGTCGTCTGCCAGGGTAGGTGGGTCTACGCTGCTGTTGCTGCATCTCACCCTCAGGGGCATTTTCTTCCTCTTCTCTCTTCTCCCGTCCCTCTCCGTCACTCTGATAGTTCTCCTGGTAGTCGCGAGGGGGGCCCCTCCTGCGTGGGAATCGCCTGTATCGGTTCCTGTCAGCCGCATACTTGCTACCCTGCACAGGAACGCCACCCGGGCCAGTAACGTTGGCTGCCTCGGCACCCTGAAAGAATGAAGACAAAATGTATATCAAATATCTCCTAATCCAATAGGCACACATTTAGTTTGGATAATGGACACGGAATGGAGACATTTCCTGGAAGTCATTTTGAAAAGGCTGCTGTACAGTAGTCTGGGCAGAAATCTGATATTTAATCAATATCTCCTTAATACAGTTTATGTAGGCTATTTAATTTTTTATTTTGGCTTATTTTAGCACTTTTAAGGAACCCCAAACAAATGGTCCTAACTACACAGTATCAGTAAAAACTTGGATACATTATTCTGATTTATGTTTGGAGACCAAACAAAGAGTCACACTTATAAGACACACGCATAATTCACATGTATGAAGGACACCTAATGTTTAATAAACTGAAAAGCCTGAAGAAATTCACACAATTTTGTATACAAAACTTAATTTCAAGCCTTCGAGTCAAGACATTAGATCAGTGTTTTAAAATTCATTTAACAACAACAACAAAAAAAGAACTAATAATAAAAAATAAAACATTAAATTAAGAACTCAAGCTCACCTTCTCCCCTTCTACGACATCAAACTCCACAGTCTCTCCATCCCCAACGCTACGAAGATATTTCCTTGGGTTGTTCTTCTTAATGGCAGTCTGAATACAAAGCGCAAGCAATCAGAAAACACATTTCCCCCCAAAAACACTGGTATGCCAATATGGTGAAAATTCAAGCAAATAATTACCTGGTGCACAAAGACATCTTCCTTTGTGTCATTCCTGCAAAAGTTCAGAAAGTAAAATGTTAATAATTGAGAGCAGATGGAGAATAAACAAGCGTGCACTGTTGAAGAGCAAGTTAAATATTTGAATAAAAATTAGCCTGCTAGTGTCAGGTCTGGATTTGTAAGCACATAAAGGCTGTAATAGGATTGCGGATGTTCCCTGACCCACATATCATATTAGAGAGAGTCTTTAGAGAATGTTATTTACCTGTTGATGAAACCATAGCCATTCCTTACATTGAACCATTTTACTGTCCCCAGGACTTTTGTTGCTACAAAAGAAAAAAAGAGATGCATTTAAAACCACACAAAGATTGTTTTGATATCATACACTACTCTCTATTAGCACTGTTTTTAAGTAAAGCTACAACAACAGAGGAAAAGATGCATCATACTAGCAAAGCCATTTAAAAGCCATCCTTGGTGAGTTGAGTTCATTTTGTCTCTTCTATTTATAACCTCCAACTGTGGTGCTTTTAATAGACTGTGATGCAAAGGCAGCTGCTCTTATCAGAAGAGCCTCCATCACCATGAAAGGCCCTGACCCACAGAGTTTACATTATTAACCCCTTATTCATCTTATGAAGACCAAAATGTTGAATGCAGAATGGATTTTATTTTTTTTTTTTTAATAATCAAAGCAATCCAAAAATGAAAATTCTATTACATTTTACTCACCCTTGAGTTGTTCCAAACCTCTACAAGTTTTTCTTCTGTTAAACATAAAATATTTTGAAGACCGTGGCTAACAAAACAGTCGCCACTGACTTCCATAGTATGAGAAAAAAAAAAAAAAAAAAAAAAAAAAAAAATACAATGAAAGTCAGTAGGCACCAGAAACTGTTTGCTTACCAGCATTCTTCAAAATATTTTCGTTTGCATTTTGCAGAAGGAAGAAAATCATATAGGTTTGTATCAGCTTGAGGATGAGTACAGAATTTTCATTTTTGGGTGACCTCTTTTTAGAGGATAGAATAAATAATAATAGTAATAAATAAGTTAAGCTTATTAAAATAAGTATTCAAACAACAGTAAAAAGTAAAAAAAAAAAAAAAAAGTAACAGTATAGTACTACAGTAAGATGAAAAATGCTACATTTTAATGACAATTAACCATAACTTCCCCCAATTATTTATTAACATTAAAAAGATAACTGTATTACAGTAATACAAATCACCACTGAGAATAATAATAATAAAAACAAAAATAAATAATAATAATAATAATAATAATAATAAAAATACAGAAATATGCCACTGAAAATATAAAGTTAGATCTTGGGGTAAAATATAATATGTTACTGGTTAAAATATGATGTACTCTGTAGTGTATTCGTAAGCACGTTAATTTGCCCAATGTGGTGTTGAAGTAGGAAGTGATGCTGTTGAGATGCTACTTGCAGTTAGCACACTAGCCTCAGCCATGTGGCCGGATCGAAGCCAAACAATTTCGATTCTCCATCCCCACTTTAGGATACAACAGACACTACGATAACATATATTTTTGTTTAGATCTCGACTGACAGGTGATTGGCCTTTCTGGCTAAACGAAGCGAAATAAGGTTGTAGCAGCACGTAAGACAAAAGAAGCGTCCATCATCCAAACACCATGGCGGACATTTTATATGTGGGGTCGCCAGACAGAGGTAGACGAGCATTATCTATGCGATCGTTATACAAAATCTGTACTCTAAAACAACCGTTGGCTGATGGGATCTTCGGGAGACGGCGGTGATGGTGTTAATGGAGATAAGGACACGTATGCGCGACGCGTCAAACGCCCCAAGCGAACAAAGGGAGAGAGTTTAGGCTTATATTCGCTTTTCCCCAGAAACCAGCCTTCGAAATAATCGATTGAGCTGAGTCACTAAACATGACAGTTAGACTCGTATAATGGAGGTGTGTAATGTTATGCGTTTTACACGAACGGCTAATAATGATCTGGGTCATCATGTCACGATCAAGGCCAAGCTCAAGGATCGGTTTCATTGAGCGTAAACATCGACTGCCTGAACACTTAATAAAAATCATTGATATAGTAGCCGTATCGAGAATTTATGGAACAGTAAATAACACTAATGGCTCTACATAGTGAGAATCACGCTGTGACTCGTGTTCACCGAAGCAGGCCTCGGACTCGAGCACGCGTCATGGCGGTTTTCAGTTTAGGATGTGATGGAACGCGGCACGCGAGCGAACATTTAAACTGAGACCGTTTAACGTCTCAAGTTTAACGTAGACAAATCTTCAAATGTATGAAGTAAAGACAACTCCATAACAAAACACTGGTAAAATAGCCAAAGGAATATAGAAATACTATTAAATTGGTGGCTGAATAAGGACTCTAACGTACACAGCCGCCGCGAGGCCACGCGTTTTACAAATGTAAAAGCAGTTACTGTTAATCTGTTTTAGACCTAAAAGCGCCGACGTATTAAATAAAAATATTATTTTAAATAAATGAATCCGCAAACTTGAAGGGGCTGGGGTTTTGCTGACATGCTTACCGATGACCTTCTTATCCCCCGCGGTAGCTGCGGCTGCCGGGCTGGATGGGCTCTCCTCGTCGGCGGCAGGCTGCGGCGGCTGCTGTGTTTCGGCCTCGCTGCTCATGTTGTTTTCTTGTTGGTAAAGCCGGCGGTGGCTCTCTAGTGTGTTTTCCCGGTGCTAGATGGTAACCTGGGCCGGCGGTGGTGGGGGCTGCTGCCTTCGGGCTCTCCGCTTTCCTTTCTCCGCTCCCGTTGCCGATCGAACTGGACGGACTGAGTAAAGATGCCGGACGATATTCTGTCACATCTCTCCACCCATCCCTCAATCTAATTGGTCGGTTAACTTGCGATCGGTCAACGTCAATTATTTTACTGACGCTCATTGGTTGTATTTACTGTCAATCATGCGGAAATAACATTACGTCTGCTCATGATTGGTTACATAAAGAATTAGCAACACCCAGAATCCAAGACCCCATTTAACCTTCCCGACACACGGGCAGATTTATAACCCAAACATAAGGAAAATATATTCAAGTCATAAGGATAATTTTTTTAAAATTGAGATTTATACATCATCTGAAAACTAAATAAATAAGCTTTCCATTGATGTATAGTTTGTTAGGACAATATTTGGCCAAGATACCATTTGAAAATCTGGAATCTGAGTGTGCAAAAAAAATTTAATATTTAGTTACAATTAAAAAAAAATAAAAAATCAGTTTTGATATATTTACGGTAGGAAATTTACAAAGTATCTTTATGGAACATTTACTTAATATCCTAATGACTTTTTTTGCTACAAATATAACCATGCTGCTTGAGACTGTTTTTGCAGTCCAGGGTCAAATATATATGCATGTTAGCGTTACATTTTTAATATATATATATATATATATATATACACACACACACAAGTCATCACTATTGTAATTTTATATATAATTTAATTTCTAACATTTTATTAACCCGTTTGTATTACTGTTTTATTGTTATTCGTTGTTATGTTGTTGTTTTGAGAGTGAGAGATTATTAAAAGCATTATAAGGAAATGAAACAGGCATAAATAGCTTCATTTATCAGTGAGCAAATCATAATCTGAATGAATCCATGACTTCAATGCAAGGATGATGTGTTTTTGGGGTAAATCCCATCATTGACTTCTCCTACAGCATTGTAAAGGAAGCACTCAACGACCATAGATGAGACAGACCCTGGCTAGTTGTGAGACAGATTCACACAACCCCCTTTGCCTTTTGTCATGTAAATATGTTTTTGGCACTGTCGAGGAGACCTGGTTGAAGTGTGATTTTATTGTTAATGGTCTGGCCTTGTTGTCCCACACAAAGACGGGCTTTAACATTGACCCCAGAAGCCTCCCACCGAGTGCAAACTCTTCCTGCACTTCAGCAGAAAGAGCCCTTTTGTGTGCGTGGGACACGGTCCAAGAGATGGGGGAAGGGGTTTCTGGGTTAGGATGTGGGTTAGAGTAAGCAGCAATAAGAAGACAAAGGAGGTACAATCATAAGGAATTTGCATTAAGTGGCATGTCCTTGAAGGTGTTGGTTTAGTATCATAAACTCAAAGCTTGATGATTCAGGAAATGTCTCTTGATTTCAATTTGCACTGAATTTGAAGTGAAATAAAGAATGTTCCACAGTGACTTTAAAAAACAAAAAATAAGTCAACATTTATTTAAGGTTAAGAAAACCCTCAACAGTCTTATTAAGGCCATTTCTAAAGGAAAAAAAAAGCCTTGTCCTTTAGAATGTACAAAGAATGCATGTTTCCATTTTGAATTTCAAGTTTGGTCATATATGCAAATAATACAAAACAGTCAGATTGTGAAATCTGCTTTGAATCAGTGATGAGTTCATACATTTTTGCTGTAACTTACATTGAACAATATAAAACTACAAAAAAAAAAAACAAAAAAAAAAAATCCACAAATAATCAGGTAATTTCACACAATTACCCATCAAAAATGATGCGATTTGCATTGGAGATGATGATTAGTTAGTCATCCAAAATGGCTTGTCCGTTTTCTTTCAAGCAAAAGCCATATGTCTTTTCTGACGTGTAATAGTAAAGGAATACATCACATTTCTCCACACTGGGCTACGACAATGGGCAGCTTGGGCTTGTTGTTGGGTCCTGTTGGTACATTCTGTATGAGAGAAATAAGAATAACATCACAAAAAGTAGACAGGTCACAGGTCTACACAGAATCTAACTTTCTTATGTTGCAGTTACATTAGTTAATTTAGCAGAAAGCAAACATTTCATCTTATAGAGGCTATTACTTGAGAAGAGATTGCAATACAATGTTTCCAGCTTTGTTTTGAATAGTAATCTAGAAAAGAAAGGAATTAAGAAATAATGAAAACATATACGCAGTTTATTTTAAGAGTCAGTAGGATGCACTCAAGTGCTCATTGAAGAGTCTGGGTTGTTTCTTCAACATTTTCTTGATGTTTTCGTAGTTGAGCACTTAAAAAAAACAAGTAAATACTAAAAAAATGAAATCCATCTCATCATAAGGAATTCTCTCAGACTCTTAGGTACAGTTGAGGTCAAAAGTTTACATACACCTTGCAGAATCTGCAATAAGTTAATTGTTTTACCAAAATCAGAAGAATCATACAAAATTATTTTTATTTAGTACTGAACTGAATAAGATATTTCACATTAAAAACATTTACATATAGTACACAAGAGAAAATAAAAGTTTACATACACTTAGTTCATAATACTGTGTTGTTACCTGAATAATCCACAGATGTTTTTTGTTGTTGTTTAGGGATAGTTTTTCATACGTCCCTTGTTTTCCTGAACAGTTAAAATGTCTGCTGTTTTTCAGAAAAATCCTTCAGTTCCCACATTTATTTAATTAATTTATTTATTTTAGCATTTTTGTGCATTTGAACCCTTTCCAACAATGACTGTATGATATTGAGATCCATATTTTCACACTGAGGACAACTGAGGGATGCAACTATTACAGAAGGTACACCGCTCAATGCTTCAGAGGGAAACAATGAATTAAGAGGTGGGGGTGAAAACATTTTAAATTTGAAGATTAGGGTAAGTTTAACTTATTTTATCTTCTGGGAAACGTGAGTATCTTTTGTAACTTCTGAAGGGCAGTACTAAATGGAAAAAAATATACATGATAAGTAGGCAAAATAAACATGTACAAGCAAGTTTACACCCCTGGCTATTAATGCATTGTTTTCTCTTCGGAAGCATCAGTGAGCATTTCAACCTTCTGTAATAGTTGCATATGAGTCCCTCAGTTGTCCTCAGTGTAAAAAGATGGATCCTCAAATCATACAGTCATTGTTGGAAAGGGTTCAAATACACAAAAATGCTGAAAAACCAAATAATTTGTGGGACCTTAAGTATTTTTCTGAAGAACAGCAGGCCGTTTAAGTGTTCAGGTAAAACAAAGGACTCATGGACATAGCACTAAACTAAAAAATACAGCTGTGGGTCATTCAGGTAACAACACAATATTCAGAATCAAGCATATGTAAACTTTTGAACGGGGACATTTTTATAAATTCAACTATTATTTTTCTCCTTTGGACTATATGTAAACGTCTTATGTGAAATCTCTCATTCAGGTCAGTACTACATAAAAAACAACATGCATTTTGTATTATCATTCTTATTTTGGTAAAATAATTAACATTTTGCAGATTCTTCAAGGTATATGTAAACTTTTGACCACAACTGTAGGTGTTGAAAAACATAATTTTTCTTCATATGCTTTAACAATGACAGATCTCCAACTTGTCACACAAGATAACTGATCAGTTATTAAAAGGATCAAAAATAAATTCCTTTGAAAGAACTGATACTTGTGTGAACATTTTGAAAATGTACAAAACTTGCCAAATATGGTCTTACCTCAATTTTTCTCATAACAAGCAAACCATCCACCACTTTTCCTGTAAGAAAGACCCCAAGCAGTTAATGGCGTGAGCAGTAATTGAGTTCTCTCAGTACAGAATCAAAACAGGATTTATCTGACTTACCAAATACTACATGCTTTCCATCCAACCAGTCACACTTTGTGCAGGTAATAAAAAACTGACAGCCATTTGTTCCTGGTCCACTGTTGGCCTGCCAGGCAAAAAGAATATTTTACTTTTTTGAATGGAAACAACAGAAAAAAAAAACAATCTGACAGCTAGATGGAATGCATTTATCCTATATCAATGTATCACTTTGTCTTTGATAAGTCATGTGTTCAAAATGCCCACCACAGAAGAAAATGACTTTGGATAATTCTGGTCACATGGTTCGGATGATAAACCATTTTTTAGTTTTCAGGGGATAGTTTGGTTAGTAACAGAGTCAACAGCATTTTTGTGGACATGAGTAAAGTGAAATATGTCTTATCTGAAAAAAAAAAGGTTATTTTCTAAGCTAAGTTTTTCTATACTTATCTTGACTTATTTTTTTTAATTAATTATTTTGAAAAGCAGGCATTGCAACTGTAATTTAAGAATAATACTTGATATTTCTTAAGAAAACTGTTAGAAAAAATAGAATCATCTTCAATGGACATGAAATGTAGCCTAAATCATAAAATGATCCATTTAATTCTAATAGAATTTTAAAAGCTTCTCTGGATGAATCTCCCAAAGTCTATCAAGAACATGCCCAGGTCATGTTTCACCCAAAACAAACAAACATAAGCCTATTAATCAATCCATCAGTGAATCAATCAAGTTATTAATAAACGTAGACTTCTTCCTATTTTGAGAGAAGTGTGAATTGAAAATATTCTCCACTAGATGCATAAGTTTTATAAGTTTAGGACAGTTTTGGGCTAGTTACTCAAAGAATGTAATATATTACTCATTACTAGTTACTCCTTTCAAAAGTAATATTGTTACTTTACTTATTACTTTCTGGCAACAGTAATTACTAGTAACTACTAGTTACATTACTTTCTCTTCACGCCCCACAGAAATTGTAACTGTGTATTTCCCACATTCAATTTTTCTAGAATGTTACTAACAACATATTTCTGCCTCATCATTTGACCAAACATTGGATTGCAGTCAGAAGCTATTATTACAAAGAATCAATAGTGATTGATAGTGACATTCAAGTAGAATTATGCAAATTATAAAATATTTAATATGCAAATTGCATTATGTATTTTAGCAATTCACATAAGTTTGTAAGAAACTGTTTAATTTTCCAAAAAGATTTTTAATTATGCTAAAATAATGCACCACATGCTGATCAGAGGGATGTGGGATGTAATGCCAGAGTAAAGTAAAGCCACAATTTCCAATAGAGCCCGACCGATATATCGTTTTGCCGATTTTATCGGCTGATATGAGCCTGTCGCCGATATATCAGTATCTGCGAATCTGTCGCCGATCTGCTGCCGATATAAACTTTTTTTTGACAGAACATATAATGCAGATACAATGCTTGAAATGTAATTACTTGTAATTACTTAGTTTGCCCAGCAGAGCGCGCGCCATTGTTTACTTCTGGCAACCAGCCAACCTTTTCACTCAGTATGGAGGTCTCTTGTTCTGGCAACGGCATTCAAGCGGTGTTTCACAACTCAGTCCAGCGAAGTCTTACCGGTATGTTGCTAACTAGTTTGTTTCTGTATAGTTTATAAACAATGACCCCATAGGTTTCCCATACATTGATAATATCCACATTGACCACCACAAATATCCATAAAATAGCCTTCTGTCATTAACTCACGCATCACACACACACACGCAACGACACGAATTTAGCACTATATTTGCAACTTTCAGACCCTTTTAACTGCGTTTTTCCATCAAACGTACATACTGACAGTCCCAGCGACTTTTTTGATAAACCTAGCTGTCGTTCAGCATTAATATTTCGCCAGTACTGTACCGCGGGCGCGAGGTCCGACTTTGCCGGCACAGTGTCGCCTCTCTCGGCGTCTATTCTGTGCAGCGAGCGGGAGAGAAGCAGCGCATTTATTTGTCAATAAATGAATACACAACAGTGTTTCCAAGCACTCGTCGCTTACTGAGACTGTTTGTACTTATAAATATGAACATAGTTCGCCTGTTATGCGCATGATTTGTTATTCAGACGCAGGCAGTTCGATGTATGAGGCAAAAAAGTAAAAACGCCAAAACCACTGCATCAATTCGCTCTTTAGTGTAGATATATGTTGATTTTATCAGACGATGTCACAATTATAAATCAGGATTTAAGGAGTAAAGTGAGAGTGACTCCTGGTTAACGTATTGATAATGGTGATTGGCAGTAGCTTGCTTTCCAAACACAGCTACCTTATTTTCTTAATTCAAGTTATATATATATATATATATATATATATATATATATATATATCGCCACAATTGAGTGTCATTGCAAAAAATGTGTTTATATATCTATTATGTTTATTTATATACTGCATTCTATATACAGTACTACTTAAGTTTGGACACACAATTGGGAACGTTTCCTTTTAACTGGTACTGTACTACAATATACACAAAGAAAATCGGCCAA
This sequence comes from Cirrhinus molitorella, assembly GCA_033026305.1. NCBI lineage: Eukaryota > Metazoa > Chordata > Actinopteri > Cypriniformes > Cyprinidae > Cirrhinus > Cirrhinus molitorella. The sequence continues at coordinate 30,763,850 of CM065125.1, read as the reverse complement.
TATATCGATATCGGTAATTTTTTACTCGCTGATATCGGTATCGGCATCGGACCCCCAAAAAACCCATATCGGTCGGGCTCTAATTTCCAATCATCTTTTTTCCTGACAAAATCAATATAATGCAATATTTCTATCTGCTGAATGTAAGTTTTTCCATATTCCAAGCTTGCCTGCTGCACTGGGGACATCAAATTCATTTGCGAGTTGTGAAAATTCAGAAAATAAATCTAGGAATTATTTGATTGTTGGGTTTTAAATCAGCGGGGTTTGAGGCATCAAAAGTAACTAAGTAACTAAGCTGTTTTATGGATGGTAACTGTAATATTATTACCTAAATCTTATAAGTAATTAGTTACACTACTAGTTACCAGGTGCATAGCTACGGGTGGGCCTGGACCTGTCAGTCAGGCCCACCCAGTCGCTTAGCCTAATCAGAATCAGCCTATCAAAATTCTTGGCCGAGTCCGACCTGTGACCGTCTTTTTCCCCCTTCTCCCAAAACAGCTTATAGCTACTGTTTCAGCTATTAAAATAGTTACATTTTGTATGTAATGGCAAAGTGATTATATTTTGTTTTGTTTCGTTTTTTTATTAAGTTTATTTAGAAAGACGTTTAGAGCATTTTTTTGTTCGTTAAATATAAGTTTTCGTTTTTTAAAGGATCGAACAGCGGCCAGCGGAAGACTGTTTATAGTCTGTTTGATCAATTTACCTTCTCAAATCATCAGGACTTATCTAAAATAAAATCTATAGATATAAAACAGTTAAAGTAGCTATGAAACAATAAATGTGTGCTATTAGGCACCTATCCAATCGCTTTTGTGAAGAGAGGAACCTGAAGCCGCTTTGCAGGACATGGGGGTGCCAGCGCAATCATTTGCATATTTTCAGTGGAAACAATTTAAAATTATCCGTCATTTTTGCTCACAAGAGTATTAGATTATTCGGAAATATAATGGTCTACTTTTATTTGTGTGCACTCACAATATTAACAAAACGTTACAAACAGTGGTTTTATAAAATAAAGAAAACAAACATGATGAGCTTTCTGCCGTCTTGTACTTCAATAGGAGCGCAAAACAAAAATGAAACCAAAACTCAGCGCATACATGCCTCACAAACATGATAAATATATAAATAGAAAGCTTTACATTATTACATAACAAAATAAAACAAATAAAAATCTGTAAAGATTAAAGGTGCGTCCAAAGAGTAGATTGCAAATCAGGGTCTTTGCGACACTATCTCAGAATACACTAGTTTATTAATCATTCAAATATTTTCTTACCGTTTCCCCTGACACATTCATTGTATTCATTTTTGCTGGTGCTTTGTGGCAAAATGTTGTTGTGTTGCTTCTTTCAGAAGGCAGTATGGCATATGCTGTTCTTACCGTTATGCTCTGCTTATAATGACATACAGGCTTATGCTCTGATTATTCAAGCAGGTGTAGTTGCGTTGGTCAATTTCGATAACAGATGCATTTTTGACTAGGCCCACCCAATTTTCTCTGGGCCCACCCATATTGTGAATCCTGGCTACGCTACTGCTAGTTACTGCAAAAAGTAATATTATTACAGTAACTAAATTACTAGTAATTAGTTACTGCCCAACACTTGTTTAGGACCACTTTTGCATTGTAATGATAACAGTACTTTAAAGGATTTTAAAGGGAATTATAAACACTATTAATCGAACATTGCTGATATGCTGTCATAAAGCATACTGTGAATGTACAGCAAGAGTTTGGCAGTGCCATTGTGTGTATCGAAACTTTACCATTGACAAGAGTCCTGGGCCAGAGTGTTTCATTCTGAAGTTCTCATCTGCAAACGGTCCCCTGTAGATACTGCAGATACCAGTGCCATCACCCTGATGGGCAAGAATATAGTGTTAAAAACCACTCACGCAGAATCAGAAAATCTGAATCACTCAAACTGTAAGACATGTAGGCTAGCTCATGTGTGAAAACAAAACTACATATCAAGGCAAACTTGAACATGTATCTGGGAGGAGATGCTGAATGTGTATGCGCAGTAGGGTCCTATAACCACTAGAGGCACACACGAGAGAAAGACAGAAGACACTAGCCTGGCCGTAGCCATCCGTAAGCTTCCGCTCAATTGTCATTTCCCTGCAGGGTACGTCTGGGAACGATCTTGTTGGACCCGATTCCTCCGGTAGAATTCCTACCGGGCCAATCAGCGAACAGGAGGTGGGGTGTTAACGATGACGTCAAGCAAAATGCGCTGCATTAGCGCTGTAGTCTCTAAGTTAGCTGGTTGTAGTTTCGCAATGGCGGCGCAGACGCAACTAACGCCTGTTTCACACATACTCCGTTTGCAGTGCGTATTTTTTCCCGCACCCATGTTAACGGATTAGAGCATTCACACTGCATGCGGTTGCGGTCCGGCGGTGCGTTCGCAGCAGTGCATCGGTCGCTTCCGCATCGAGTCTATTTTTTGCTGTGCTGCATGCGCTGTGACAGCGCATTGTTCGTGTAAAAATGAGCATGGGTTGACACCGAAATGTAGTGATAACACCATAAATGCACATAAATATAGTCTACTGTGTTTCACATGGTTTTTGGCTAGGTTTAAAACAAGGAAAGGTGTACTTTTAAATAAGTCAACATAATAAATGTACTTGTGGATGTAGAAAAGAAAAGTTCTTTAAGACCCGCGGGATTGCTTTTAATAAAGATTTATTGCAAAAGAAAGACACAATAGCCGACTGTTTCTGTCTGTGTTAAGTTTTAATTTAAATTATTTGTGGTAGCCCATTTTCAATAAGAAAGGGAAGCTATATGCGGTGTTTAAAAGTGTTGCAACTTGCTTGATCAACTTAATATACAGATCTAGAAGTGAACGTGCATTAAATAATACGTCGTTTGTATTTATTGAATTTAAATGTGAATAAATCTATGAACGATTGTATTAGCGTGCTGTGATAAAAGAGGATCACAATGCTGAAATGCTGCACGTTTGTATTTGAAATCAAAATAACGGATAGATGTTGTGTTTGTGGTAAACAGCCACGGATCAGTTGCTGACTGCAAACGCGTCCTGTGTGAAAGCAAACTGAGTCCGTGCTGCTTCTGCACCACATACGGACTGCATACGCACTGCAGACGGAGTATGTGTGAAACAGGCGTAAAGGAAACCATTCAGTCCGTTTTGGCTAGGCACCCAAATATCCCGAAATTAAAGTCGGAGCAAGAGGAGTGTTTGGAACATTTTATTTCCGGAAAAGATGTCGTGCTTGCTTTCACTAACAATTCGGCGCATTTCATACGTCACGACCAAACGTTAGCGATTGGGTAAAATCAGATCCAATCGTTTCGAACTTCAGCAGAGTTCACGCCTCTCGCCTGGAATCGGTTCTCAATTAGCCTTTTTCACACTTCCGGGTTTTTGGCTTCCGGCGTGGGTGCATGCAGGGTAAAAGTATTTCCGGTAACAGTGATTGCCAAGTCTAAGGAGCACCCGCTCGGGCATCAATGTCTTTGCAAGAATTAAATCTCATGTAAATGTTTAAACTGTCTTGGTCATTTATTGGTGAGACTACAAAGTTTTATTTCAGAACTAAATTTCAGCACTAATTAGAAGTGACGACGTGTATATTCGGTTATATCATTGTCCGTGTCTATTTGGTGTAGCCATGCATTGTCGCACTCCATGTAAAAAACTGTTGGCGATGTGCTGGAGAAATCGACTGACAGCTCTGATCCTCCGATTTGCGAAAGAGGACCACTCGATCCCTGGATGCGTTTTTGCATTTCTTTCTGGATATATGGATCATAAACAGCACTTCTGTCATCTCGCAATGATGGTTCACTCACATTTTCAACGCTCGTTATCATCTTCCCTTACGAAAAATAACCATGGTTTTATTATAGTAAAAGCAGGTTTGTTTTATTACTATTTGCATAACCACACAAATCAGATTTTGTAACAAAACCATGGAATAACTGCAATAACTGCCGTTTTGGTTTGATTCGTAGTTAATTTTAGTAAGGGCTAAGCCAAGGTAAGTAATATGCACAGCATTAACAAACCTATTAGTACTTTGTTGTATATTTAGTTAATAAATATATTAACTCTAATTCAACTGATGTAGCTATACAATGAGGTCTTGGAAATAAATGTCTTATTTATTTTAGTCTCTCAGATATAGTTATAATGTGCGATTAATACATGGTCAACAGTTTCAGCGATTCATTAGGTTGAGATGATCTACATATTGTTGTGACTTTTTACTCATGCGTTTTTAAAATACAGGCAATAGCATGTATTCGCGCAACATTATATCCCACATTAAAGCATATTATAACTCATTCTGACACTGAATTTATATATTTGTTCCTATGTGTAACGGTGCATACATACTTAGAATTTAGTTTTCACATAAATTAGGCATATAAATAAATGCTTGTCATATATTAAAACGAGCAAGGGAATTGTTGAATGAGCCTATATATAGAACAGCTGGTGAAAAAACTACCCGCCGGTAAATTCTAGAATGATCTGAGCGGCCATATAAGCTACAAATAAATTTCTTTGTAGATTATATAACAACAACTTGGAAAACAGACAAACTAGAAAGGGTAAGAGACGAAATTTGAGACAAGAGCATACAACATAATGCCCGCAGACCGCTAGCGGAACTAAATTTACCCTGCGTCACGTGATTTCCGATTCTTGTGAAAAAGGCCTATTATGCATGTCCAGACCCTCTGTACGAAATAAGTATGAGGGTATGGTAAGACCAGGCTAAGAAGACACATCTGTAGGTTTTTTTTTTTTTTTTTTTATCATTTACACCACAGGTTTAGTGTACCATTTAATTAAACACTGTCACTGTCAATCAAAGTCGCTGTCATAAAGACTCTACACTTTATGTACTTTCAAATCAATCATTTACTATATTTGTGTAAGCATTCCATGTGTGGTCCAACAATATGGTTTTACTTTTTTCTAACACAGATACTTTATACAGCAGGGTGTTCAATGGCTGATATAAATAAAATCCCTACATATAAAGTAATATTAGAATTTACAGATGATCGATTACAGATTAATAATTCACTAACCTGTAAATAAAATGAAAAATGTTTTCCACAATATATTAACAATACACTAAAAATATTAGAAATCAGAACATTTGCATTACAATGCTGTTAGAAGAACAAAAACATACACAAGGGAAGGGAAGGCCAATGGCAGGATCAACAGCAGAAACTAAATCAAACGAAAAGGGCCAAAGTGATTATCTGGAGCACCAAGCATAATCATCAATGCACCCACAGTAAATACAGAACTTTTCAAAAACTCACGTGTTTGCCGTATATACCACTATTTTCATGATCTTAGTGAAGACATCCTAAACAGAAGACCCAACACTACTATCTAGGATTTAGACATTGCAATTTTGTTTATAAATCAAATTGTATTATGCCACCAGTTTTTATTTAAAGAGATCAACTCAGAGTTCAACACAAGTCAACAGTATTGTTGGCATAATGTTGATTACCACAAAATAATTTAGACTCGGCTATTGTTTCCAAAAGCAAGAAGAGAGTTACTGAAGCACTTACAATGGAAGTACGGCAATTTATGACCCTTTTTAACAGCTGCACAAGCAAAATGAACAGTATGAGTGGGGTTGGACAATGCACAGTAATGTAGCCATAAAATTACATGATTTACAGTTCACATACAGGTTTTCACAAAAACAAAAAAATTGTATACAACGGCATTTTAGCCTTTAGACCATTAAAAGGGATAAATCAAGTATATAATGTATTAAAACATAAATATTACTGTGTTAATTGTTTGGTCTTTTAGAAGGCACATTAACTTCTTCCACATTTACAACTCTTATGTATTTGCTGCTAAAAACATGGGTCGATATTTGCAATAATCTGACCATAAACTGGAGAAAAATGTATTGGAAATGCAAAATCATTCTCTGTCACGTGGTAGCGCTTTAAGAGCGCTGAAATATTGCGGTTTCCTCAGTAACAGCTGTACACAAAGCAGCACCGCGCTCATCAACGCAGTTTTATCATAGGTGAGAAAATGCCAACGACACGTTTCTGAGGACAGTCGGTTCGCTTCAGATAGCCTACATTCATATAGACATCAGTGCCGCCCTTTGACTTTGCAACGTGCAGCACGCATATTTATTCAGTGACATCATTGCCTGTTGAAGTTTAATCCAGCCCTATAGCGATTCATGTCTTTCTGTGCGCAACTGTAAGACCTCTTAAAATTATAATTAAGACGTTTCTTGTACTACTTAATGTATTTAAACGTATTTATGGCCTTACATTTGATACAACTAAATTGAGGAGTGTTTAAGGACCTGCAGGAGCCCTCTAGTTTAAGACAGCCCACCGGGCAGGGCGGTGAATCTTTTGGTAGCCCGATTGGAAAACACAATAGCCCCGGGACGTCGGGCTAGCGATTTTGTGAGCCCTGATTTTGGAGGATTTAAAAGCTGAAATGTGAAGCTTATAATTTTATATTAAAGGATTCGCTTCTAGAACAAAAATGTACAGATAATTTACTCACCACCTTGTCATCCAAGATGTTCATGTCTTTCTTTCTTCAGACGTAAAGAAATATATATATATTTTTTTTTGAGGAATACATTTCAGGAATTGTATCCATACAGTGGACTTCTATAGTGCCCGCAAGTTTGAACTTCCAAAATGCAGTTTAAATACAGCTTCAAAGGGCTCTAAACGATCCCACGAAGAAGATTGATCTAGCGAAACGATCTGTCATCTTAAATTAATATTTATACACTTTTTAACCACAAATGCTCGTCTTGTCTACCTCTGTGATGCACATACATACTCTGGTGCGCTTCGGTTAGGGTATGTCAAAAAACTCCCATCACTGCAAAAACACCCTTTTGGAATCTTTATTTTTAGGAGTGTAACTGTCTTTAACCTGAGTGCACAGTCCATATGCGCATCGTAGAGCTAGACAAGATTTGTGGTTAAAAAGTGTAAGTTCAAACTCGCTGGCATCGTTCAAGTCCTCTACATGGAGAACGTTCCTGAATTTTTTTCCTTAAACAATTTCTTTATGGCTGAAGAAAGAAAGACATGAACATCTTGGACAAAAAGGAAATGAGTAAATTATCTGTAAATTTTTTGTTCTGGAAGTGAATTACTCCTTTAAACTGTAGTTTTCTAGCTTATATTAATTTTACACTACCTCTTATAAAACTATTATAACTTTTAATGAATGTGGATGTAACCTCACCACCTGGATCTTGTGTACTGCAATGAGGGGCTACTGATAACTTCAGGGCCTCTGGGGGGAGCTCTCTGCACGTTTGGACTTGCTGTCGTGCATCTTGTGTTTTAGAGTATGTAAAAGCTCTGTGCTCCTGGTCGCATCTACTACTGTGAGTCCTGGAGTTCTGCCAGCACTGCACAGTTTGCATGTCTCCCTAATCAAACACACCTGATTCTACTTCATTAATAGAGACTCCAAGTGCACCAACCGGTGTGTCAAGTATCAAAGGTATCCGAAATGTGCAGCTTAGGGGGCTTCGGGAACAGGAATGGGAAATACTGGTCTACTGCACACCTGTCTGTGCTGAGTGAGTGTATAATAAAACATTTGTAAATATTGTAAATCTTTTTTGTAAACTATAGTATAGTGGATGTTTATAATGCCTCTTTCTTTTTGAGAAGCTCTTTTTTTTTGGAAGTTCTCTGTGTTTTTCTTAAGCTTTTCTGTTCTAGGTACACCATAAAAAAATATTTATTGGAGTATGTTTTACAAGAAAATACTAAAGTCTTTCTACTTCAAAATGTAGGCTAATGTTTAATTCAATGTGTTATTTGGCGTTTCTTTATCATTACTTGTAAAAATTTACTAACAAATTCTGAAAACGTGAATCCATTTTTTGTCAGTGTAATTTAGTTTTTTAATGGGAAGCTAGTTATTTCTGTACATTGTTTTGGCCTTGCTTAACCATGAAGTCTAAAAATGTGGTATTGGCTTTTTTATTTAGGAAATAAAGTAAAAATGTAACCACTATATAATTACCATTTCCCTTGCAAGGGACTTTGTCAAGGGTTTGTTCTGTGTTCTTTAGTTATTTCTGAGCAGGGCTTGTTTGAGTGTTTGCATGCATCCTTCTGGTTGTTTATTGGTGTCTGATAGCAAAAGAAGGGTCTGACACCCCAGAAACAAGCATCACACTGACTGTAGTAATTATTTTAACATTATTTTTAGCCCTCTATGAGATATTTCATTATTTTTTAAACAAGTGTTGTTTAACAGAGAGCATTTCAACACAGCATTTCTAAGCATAATAGTTTATTTAGGAAGCTAATAATAATATAATAGTAATACAAAAAGCAAACCAAAAAAAAAAAAAAAAAAGTCCATTCCTACTTAGCAACTCTCTCAAGCTCTTCCAGATTTGTTGGTCTCCTGGCATGGACTCTGGTCTTCAGTGTGCCCCACAAATTTTCCATTGGATTCAAGTCTGGGCTTTGTGCAGACCAGTCATGGATGTTCACTTTGCTCATTTGGAGGTTAGTCTTCACCAGAAATGAGGTATGCTTTGGGTCGTTTCATGCTGGAAGAGAAAACGTCAACCCAAACCCAAGATTTGCTGCAGACTGCCTGGGGTTGTCTTTCAAAATCTTCTTGTAGTCTTCTTTTTTCATGATTCCTTCAATCCTGATGAGATTCCCAGTTCCAAATGCACTGAAACATCCCCACAGCATTATACTCCCACCGCCATGTTTCACTCTGGGAACAGTGTTCTTTGGGTTTAATGCCTCTCCCTTCTTTCTCCAAACACAGGCAACATCTCTATGGCCAAAGAACTCTAGTTTTGTCTCATCTGACCAAAGGACGCATTTTCAGTATGCATAATTTTTCTTCATGTTGTCCTTCAAATGTCAGTCTAGCTTGAAGGTGTCTCTTTTTCAGAAGTAGTTTTTCTTGGTCAGCAACCTCTCAGTCCATTCCTGTGTGGGCCTCTAGTGACAGTCTTTGTTGACACATCAGTCCCAGACCTGGCCAAATCATTCACTAGAGTCTTAGCAGTTGTTCCTGGGTCTTTAGAAACCTCTCTCACTAGTTTTCCTTCCAAAGTTTTTGAAATCTTTCACGTCCTGCTTGTGTTCTCCACTGTGTGGATCTCTTCAAATTTCTTGCAATTTTTGACACTTGAACAATCTTAGATAAATGTGTATATACTTCTCTTTTGTGAGCATTAATTATTTTTTCAAGTCTAAACTAATATTTTTTGTCTTTGCCACGGTGACAGTACATATTTAATTAGCTGTTTAGCAAGATGCTAATCCTCAGGTTACAGTGCAATTTAAAAGCTTAGAGGATAACTTAGGTTTATTAGGCAAGTTAGGTTAGTTAGGAAAGTCATTGGACAATGGTGGTTTGTTCCGTAGCTAATCATTTCTTCAGGGGGCTAAATAATATTGAACTTTTCTTTTTTAAATAATTATTTTATTCCAGGCAAATTAAAATAAATAAGACTTTCTTCAGATGAAAAATATAATAAGAAATATGGTGTTAAAACTCCCTTGCTCTGTTAAACATCACTTGGGAGATATCTGAAAAATAATTGAAATTTCATAGGGGGGCTAATCATTTTGTCTTCAATTGTAAATATGACAAATGGCAAAAACAGTTTGATGCTTTAAGACTGAATGAAGCACTGCCCTAAACTAATTTCTGAAACTAATTAACACAGAGGAAAAGGTCCTCTGAAAGGGACAATTTAAACTGTAAATGAATCAAACTAATACAAAAGCACATGACTGCAAATATAATTGTACTTCCTTATTTGCTCATCTATAAACACACATCCTTGTTTGAAAATATGGCTATCATGCATGACAGTTAATATACACACAACCTTCAAACACTGTTTGCAAAATTAATTAAATGAAAGTTCTGAAACATGTCAAACCCCACACATGGATGAGCTATTCAACTTCATTAACTGAATCATAAAGCAAAACTTACATTGACAAAATCACCACCCTGAATCATGAAGTCCTTTATCACCCTGCCAAGGAGAAAAGATGGACATTATAATTTACAAGCAGGTTAAAATTAAAAGTCAAGCTTTTAGGTCTTTTTTTAACAGATATTTTGTGATCACGTTATGCACTTTTATATCTATATAACAATATAGGCATTTCTGTAAATATATTATGTAACTGTGATATTCCTTTTCATAATATTATCATGTTGTGATATACAACAATTTATATTAGGAGCTATAAATATACATAAACCCTTTGACCCAAATTCAGTGCGGTGAAACTTTATTTGTATAGACAATATCATAGTGCCATTTTGAATTGCAAATTTCAGGGTGGATTTGCATTGAACTTTTGATAAATGAAAAACTTTCAACACCTGTTGGAAGGACAGAAATGTAAAAGCCAAAATTTTTATATGTTAGAATGATACATTTGAACAAACGTTTACGTCTAATTAAGAGCAACAGTAATAGCTTGATTAAGCCATACAGCACTAATTTTTGTTATACAGTATAACAGTCAACAATACTGATTAAAGTGTCTCACCGATGAAATGTGCAGCCTTTATAACCTACAGGAACACCGTCCTTCCTACATTGAATGAAAGCAGCACATGAACAAGATATATGCAAATAAAAGCAAGACCAGGAAGAAAGAGCTGTGTACACAGCATGCTTCAAAGAAATAAAAGCTGTTTATTCTGTAACCTTATCCAGTACATGTTTCTTATAATGATTTCAATATCCTCCAAAACATCAGTCACAATAACTAATGAAACGCAATTTTCGAGCAGGTGGTTTTATAGGTTCAGCCATACATTTGTTAAAATGATAGTTCACCCTCAGGCCATCCAAGATGTAGATTTTTCCTCAGTAGAACTGTAAAGATGACTTTTAGCTGAACCTATGATAATAAGTCAGAAAAGCATATATACATGCAAGACAAAATTAATACCCATTGCTCCTAACGGTATATCGAAATAGACGTGAACTGACCGGTCTGTGCAAGAAAATTAACATTACAACAACATTATTACGTGTAATCCAGAGCCTCAGACAAACGGTCCAGAGTAAGTAGGTTCACGAACAAATCATTCTTTTGAACCAGTTCTTTTTAGTGAGCAGGATGAACTAGCTCTCAAATCTCACTTTTCGAATTTTATTGTTGGGTACATAAACTGGTTATTTTGGTTATTTGAACCAGTTCATTCTGACTTCACCGTTTGAATGAGGCCTTGGATTACGGATAATAATGTTATAAATAATGTTCAGTTTCCTGCACAGACCAATCATTTCACTTTATAAGATCTCAATATATTATCAGGAGCCACAGGTATCATTTTAGTTTCCTTTACACGCTTTTTTTAGTCTAGTTTTATGAATCACCAAGTACCACGGTTTTAGTTAAAATCTTCTTTACTGTTTTAATAATAATAATAATAATAAATCTATATCTTGGATAGGGTAAATTAACTGCAAATTTTTATTTTTGGGTGAACTTTTCCTTTAACTTATTGAAATCTGAGACGGACTTACTTGAATTCACCAGTACAGAACTGCCTAAAAAAAACAGAGGAAAAAAAAAAACAGATTTACATGTCTGTTATAATGCCTGCAGCAATTCCACCAAAATCTAAAACTTACATTTAGAAAAGACAATAAATTGCCATGTAAGCAGTGAACACATTTTGCATAACACACACACACACAGTTTTTTCAGAGCGTACCTTGGGTGGGTGTATGCATGACAAGATTGTGGAAGCTTCTTACCGAAAATTTTCTGCAGTCTTTGGAACAATGTCAGCAAAAAGCTCTATCTTCATTCTTCCCACTTCCTGAAAAAAAAAAAAAAAAACACAATTGAATAAAGCTGATTACAAACAAAAACACAAATAATCGAATTTACATTGACCATGAGTCACATTCAAATAAAAGGTGTTGCATTCTGTGCTGTGGTGACAAACAGAATGCGTTTTTTTGTCATCTGTAAAACAAGAAAAAAAAATGCAAACAAACAAGCATACAGGATGTGAGGCATTAACTATGGATGGATGATTTGTTGTTGTGTGCTTGTGGAATGAATGAACCTAGGTTGTTGTTGTTCTACATAAGCACACATGAGAAATGAAGCGTGTGAGTTGGAGCTGTCACAGCCCCATGTGGGTTATCCTGGCCGTCATGTCGTACAAGAGCTCCTTGTTTGGACTCAACTAATGGATGAATCCAGTGCAGCAGTTCTCTGAGGACGTTTGTCATAGTCATGGAGGTGTTGCTTCCAACAGCCTGAGAATTCTTTAGACATTATGGTGTTTTCTCCTATGCAGTTTTATCACAAGGAAGATGGGTCGGTAACAGGTATGACTATCAAAAACTAGGATTGCTCTTAATACTAAACTAACAAAAGGTCAATAATTGATTAGTTGGTAATTTGGAAAGGACCTAACTCACAAATGCAAAGAAATGATTCTGTATTGATTGCTAACCAATGCTTATAGTTACAGAAAAGTAAATACATCCTTAAAGAATCAGCACTTTATATAAAGAACACTACGGGGCTGAGAATCAAGAAAAAAATATAAAACTGTTTTAAAGGAAATGAGAGTGGTTCTTGCCCTTGCAAAATTAACGTTTACCGAGATGCTTTTGTTGTGGGTTGTTGCCAGGGTGCTACCATGTGATTGGTAGGGAGTTCGGGACAGGTCATGGATATGTAGCGGCTTTTGTCCCAAGAAAAAGAGCAACTCCCCTCCCCACATTTCTATATTTAAGTCTCTAAGAATTTTCTGGATCCTGTTTTCAATGCAAATTTAAAGGATTCTAACCTTTTCACACACTGATAAAAATGATTCTGTGAAACACAGATGTAATTTCTACATGAAAAAAATAGTTTAGGCAATAAAAAAAACAAGTAAATTCTATATTGGTTACTTAATTTAAGGCTGTAAAAGTTAAAAAAAGTGGAAAAAAAAAAAAAAAGTGTGAAAATAAACTTTTTAAAATTAAATAAAACCTACTCAACTTTTCTGATACTGGTGTTCCCGTCATGCACTGTGGCATAATTAATTAATAAGGTTGATTTTTTTTTTCTGTTTTCCAGCTGTATTTACACAGTTGTATAATTGTTTTTGTTGTTACACATAATGTTACTGCCATCGTGTTTTGTGTAGCAAGTAATAAAGCCTCTGTGTTCGGATGAGCGCCACTTTACTGCTTATATATGGTATCTATGATAATGTATAATTTACTTACGTTTCCAAATAACATAGCCTACACTAAGTATGGTTTAATTAGGTGTTATATTAAGTAAAACCAAAGTACTGCCAAGTACTTATTATTCAATATATACAATTATTACAAATTTTACTGGCCAAACTGAAGTTACTTATTTTCATTGTTAAGTTTACTTAACTTAGGTAAGCAGATTTTTACTTAATTCTATATGTGAAATTATATATATAATTATGTAACAGCTACTTAATTTCTTTATAATTGTTAAGTTCAATAGTAAGATGATTATACAGAGCAGTAGAAGTAACATTTATTTAAGATATGTTAGTGCAAATTGTTACAAAGATTTTTTAAAGTAAATCCTATACAGGTTATTTTTTCAGTGCACATTTCATTGTCTGTCAGGCAAATTTTGAACTCTTTACGTTTTAATACAGATTATTGCTGGTATTGCGCATGATTCATTTGTGCAAGTTCTTGCAATGAAAAAAAAAAGCTGACAGTTGCTCTAAAACTATACATTTATACTTTTACCAAGCAACATACCACAAATAGATCAACCTCTTTCTAGAGGTTTATATCTGACTCACTTGGTGGGCAATTTGGAGGAAAAAAACACATAAACCAGAAAATAGTGGCAAGTTGTAGTTTGGAGAAATGCTGTCAAAACTTAAATCTACTTTTTGTTTTAATGGCAAACTTTCCTCGGAAAGTTTTAAATATTGTTTCGAAAGGATGTGAAAACCTATATATTGAGAATGTTTTATTGATTTATTTTTTTTTACTTTTATTTTAAAGAAAATAACAATATTAAATAATAATAAAGATACATAATTAGGAATAAAGACAACACATTATGTAAAGTTATATAAAATATAAATGTCTATTTATAGTACAGACACACAATGTTACCAAAAAGAAAAGTTCATTTAAATTTAACACAAAAATGTAAAGAACATCAACTTTTACAGCAAATATGTGATTCACTGATCATAATATAAATATTTTAAATGCAAATATACAATTTACAATTAAATTTACAATATACAATTCCATCTCCACCCATAGCTGAAGGGATTTTGCAAAAAAACAAAAACAAAGACATCACGTTGCATTACGAGTTGTGTCACTAGTTGAATCACACGCCATTATAAAAAATATCTAAACACTGGGTGTTATTTCATGGTTTAGAGCATTAAGAAAAGCAGAAACCAACCAACAATCCCTTAATAATGTTAATCCTTATGTAAATAGCAAAGGCAGCTTGCAATAAATTTTGTCTGGTTTTAAAAAGAGAGTCACATGGGCCACAACAGTCAGGAGGACCGCCCATTATTGTCCAGGAAAGAATGTATTTACAGGTAAATAGGTGTGGTTTCAAGAATGTGCTCTGACACAAATGTGCTCATTTCCTCACCAGACACGACTCGGTTATAGATACTCTTGACACTGATGGAGCTCATGACTGTGTATCAGGATCACAATGTCTACAATTTCATAAGGTATTTTAATGGATTTTATTCTATCATCATACTGCTGTCATGCCAACAAATTTCTGACTGGGACTGACCTATTTGGAAAGCTTAAAGAATAATATTGCATTAAGCAAGGTCTTTGTGAGTTTCTTTGAAAGCAGTAACCCCTGTTCAACTACGTTTGTGACTAGCAATGAATGCTACTAAAGTGGCAGACTACAAAATCCTGCTCGTCAGGTTTGTACAAGAGAAAAGTTCATATCACTCTTATCAGCAGGGTGCTAACACTTTACTAGGAATACTTGTTGAGTTTTTCTTTCATTTATACTACATCACTCGATGTTATTTGAGCAATAGGGATGTTATAATGTCACAATGGAACAAAAAGCCATGGGAAAACAAAATTTTGTTTGGAATCTCAAGAAATCATTTGGAATGTTATTATTTGTTGTTAATATCAAAAGTTTAAATGATAAAGTGTAACAACACCATATATTATTTTACACAAAACAACAATAATAATAATAGCACTTATAACAACATGGCAAAACATGTGAAGACAAAACAAGCATTTTGTAGGGGTGGGGGGGAATGAGACAGGAAAACTAATAGAATTCAATATATAAAAATTCAATATAACAAATTTATATATATATATATATATATATATATATATAAAAATATTCAATATAACAATTTTGGCTTTACAGCGCCAGGTATATGAAAATGAGGAGAGGGAAAAAACATTTTCAATACTGCCTGCCTGCCAAAACAATAAATAAAATAAATAAATAAATAAATGCTTTGATTACATACTTTTAAAAACAGGTTTTTATCTTATATCCTGTGTTTCAGAAGTGCACAATTTTGAATCAAACTCATAAAAGCAATGACTGATCTATGAATGACCAGGCCTAATTTATCTTTTATGATCTGCCATCTTTTGCTTGCCAAACTCCCACAGCCGTTTCGACATGCTAATATGATCATAAAGAGCGTTTTGTTTTTTTACATTTTCCAGGCTTTAGTACTTAAAATGATGTTGAAGTGTTTGATCATTGTTTGTGTACACTGGATGATGATATCAGGGTCAGTGTAGCATGCCTACGTTGCTTCCCATTTAACTGAAAATGGCATTCCTTTGTTATCTTGTTTAATAAATGTTACAAATACTTACCCTGAAAGAAGCAAAGTATCTGCCGGGTGATATCATTTGTAATTGGTACACAGTGTCACTTATCACAGGATCAGAAATTAGCTTGGTATTCACAATAACTAAACAAGGATCTACTTCTAGATATCCCATGTGTGTCTAGGAATCATTTTTAATTGAGGTATGATCATTTTGAACAAACTGTGGTCTAAGAAATGAAATAGCTGACCTGAAATCTCCTGCTATCAAACAACATGCATCTTTGTTAGTCTAGGAAAAAAAAACACAGACTAGTGTCATAGTTTGATGCAAACATTAGCCAGGCCAACTAATATATTGTATAGTTTACCATTTTTGTAGTCCTGATTCACCCTGGCTCGATCGACAAAAACCCAAAAGGTTTTTAGCTTACTGCAGAAAGCTATATCTCATTAAACCTATGACCAGCAAAAGTTTACGATTCTTTATGAGGTTTGCTTCTCATGATAATCTTGATGAACAAATGAACATCACATGCATTTTGAAACACAAATACAACCTACAGAAGTAATAAAAAGCTAAACGTAGGCTATAAACTTACTTCACAATCATTCAAGTATGAATTGCCAATAAACCTCCATCAACTCTTTCAGTCTTTATTTAAACAAAAACTTTTCCCCTGAATAGTTTGCAAAAGTGGGAAAAAAAGATACTACTTGTACTTTTATGTTGTAGAACAGACTTGAATATATCTGAATATAAGCTAAATGGTGCACAACTATTCATCAATAATCAGTATGAAGGTGCTGTAGTTATTTGCAATTATACACTACCTTTCAAAAGTTTTTTGGACAGTAAGATTTTTAATGTTTTTTTTAAAGAAGCCTCTTCTACTCACCAAGCCTGCATTTATTTGATCCAAAGTACAGCAAAAACAGTACAATTTTAAAATATTTTTACTATTCAAAATAACTATAACATAATATTCTAGAATATTTTATCATTTATTCCTGTGATTTCAAAGCTGCATTTTTAGTATCATTACTTCAGTTACATGATCATTCAGAAATCACTTTAATATTTTGATTTGCTGTTTTTTTATTTTTATTGTTTTTTTTTTTTTTTACATTTATTATTATTATTATTATTGTGTTGAAAACAGCTGAGTAAATTTTGTCAGGTTTCTTTGATAATTAGACAGTTCAGAAGAACAGCATTTATCTTAAATAGAAATCTTTTGTAACATTATAAATGTCTTTATCATCACTTTTGATCAATTTAAAGCAACCTAAAAAATATATTCTCAGATTAATCACGATTCTCTCTTCAACGATTCTGATTATTTCAAAATTGCCTTTTTTCCCCGCAAATGGCATGTGTGTGCGCTATAATTTGCGCCGTGAGACACGTGCATTGCTTGACAGTGTTTTCCACTCGCCATGTTTTACTTTAAGCTGGCTGCACACCAGAAGATTTTCAAATCTTAACCGATTTTAAAACCATGGGAGACAGACATGAAGACAGTTTCCTCCGATTTTTAGCCTATAATCCTATGCGCACACTAGACGATTCAACCAGACCGCGAGACCACACGCTTGTTACAAGCAAAAGGAAGACAATCAGCATTGTTAGCTGGCTCTTCCAGCTTGCGTTCTGTTTCACAGTGAAAAACAAGGTATACAAAAAGAATATCGGGGATGTACTCTGCTTTCATGGCATTTTTTTGTGGCTGCCAAGTTTCAGCTATAGAAGCACCCAACATCCGGTAAGTGATGCTTGCTCGCTCTCATTGGCTATCGAAGGATTACGTCAGAAGCAGCCCTATCAAGAATCAAGTTTGAGATATTTCTTGATCAGGAGCAGTTAAATAATGGTAATAAAACCACACAACAGAGGATTTTTTGGACAAAAAATCGTTTGTGACAAGCCTCGAATCAGCCCACCCCCTGTAATCGTAATTTAATTGAATCGTGAAACCAGTGAAGATTCACACCCCTACTTTTACTGACATTCAGAGATTCCAACTACAAACAAAAAGCATAGAAACTGCAATTTTGGTTAAAATGTAAAGTTGTAAAGATTTATTTGCACAGCAGAAGAATTAATTGGGGAAGAAATGTAGATCAAGAAACATTCTGGAATCAGATTGTGACTCCCAGAATCTGAATCTGATCGGATCGTGAAATGACTGAAGATTCCCACCCCTAGTTTATACCTTAACTTTTGGTGCATATTATGCATTTTCAATTCAAAACATTTGCTTATAGTGACTGTTAGATAATGGGAGGTATATTTTATCAGCTCTGACCAATTTTTTTTTGTGTGTTTTCAAGGTTAACTGAGACTAAATGTTGAACCAGCACGCATCATCAGCAATCATGATGGCTGTCATCTGGTCACCGGGGATGAATGAGAACTTTCCCCATGATGAGACCCTGCAGTACCTGTTCATTCTTTGCTCCAAAGTAGCTCTGAACACATTCGTTCTGTCTTTCTGGAGGCACAGCATTCTTAAGTCACTCCTGGGGCTCTGCAGTGTTTCTATGTACGTGGCAGATGTGCTACTGGTCAGTGCGGTCACCAGCGCGTGGCTCTTCAAAGAACACCTACCCACATCCACCTCGATGTGCTTTATCCTGGCTCACGGATCAGCTATCTATGCCCTGCTTCCTCTGCCCATTCTCATTGCTGGGGCGTTTGACTACGCCAGCTACTCACACCTAGATACTAGCTCAAGCTCAAGCTCTCGGCGCAGGACTCCAAGTTACTGCATTGTGGTTGTGCTTCTGTGGGCAATAGCATGTTGCTACACCTACAACTACACGGACACACAACCTATGGAGACTTACAAAGACAACGTGAGAGTTCTGGTGTGTCATGTTCACGGATCTACTGTAGTGTTTCAATTTAGTATGCACTTATCTATTGCTGTGGGTGTCATACTCCTGGTTTATTCTAGGAAGACGATCAGTTGGATCAGAAGAGCCAATGAACTGGCAGAGCTGAGAAACACAGCACTTTCTTCAGAGAAAGATCAAAATGTCCTGTACAATCAGGTTGGGGAATGTGGAAGTTCTGAAATTCAAGACAGCTCGCCTCCTCTCTTTGTCAGTCTGACTCTAGGTTTTGCTTTGAACTGGATGCCCTACCTGTTGATGTGTTTGGCATGTGCCTTGGTGGGCTTTGTGGTGCCAGCTTATGCCAGTGTCAATCTTCTGTGGATGGCCTGCGCCAACAGTGTCTTGGTTGGCATTGCCTTTTGGTTTAGGAGTGACAGGACTGGACCTTTAGGAAAATTCCCAGATGACACTTGTTTGTGGAACATCTACTGGCACTTGAGCAAAGGAACTTCTCCCACAGTGGACGCAATGCTTACTACAAGATTATACATAAGGGTTCACAAGCCCACTGTGCCTTTTCAAGAGATCTAGCCTAAAATGTTTGAAGGCTGGTATGATACTCTGTCTTGCAAATTGCGATCATACATGTTATAAGCAAGTTTAAATCTATAGCTGTTGCAAACATTGAGAGCTGCTTAGAACAGAAGTCACAAAGAAACAGAAGTAGTGACAGATATTTTCTTCTGTGTGACGTACCAGAATTTTTTGGGAAAAAAAACATTTGGATGAAGACCTGCCTCTATCAAATGATTGGATTTTTTTTTTTTTTTTGTGGGTTTTCACTCAGAAATGATTCAAAGGTTGATTTAAGCAGACTAAATGACTGGAGCATACGTCACCAAATAGAAGTCATATTGATTAAACATTATGACTAGATCCGAAAACGTTTACAAAACAAAACACATACAACGACTAACAGCAAGATCTATGCAAATACTATCACAAGTATACTTCACAAAGGATGCAATCCCAAAATGCACTGCCACAAGCTAAATGAAAAAAATATATATCATGCCAAATAAGTCAACAGAAACACTTAAATTAATTTCACAAAAAAAAAAGCATCAATAAACATTTGACTATTTTTAATATCTATGTGTTATATATGTTATGACTTATTGGTGTGGTCTGACTATTACACAAAGCTTTCTAACATGTTGAAAAGACGCTATTGTCGCTTTTACAGTCATTGAAGGATTTTTGGTGTCATGCTGTAAAGCTGTAGAATTTAATGTAAAGTTGCACAATAAAATAACATTGTTTACATGCATATTGTTTACATCTTGAGCCTATACTACTGAAACTGTATTCTAAGTGATTGGCCCTATTTACTTCGATTGTGTGGCTTACTATGACACAGAATTATGTCTTGATTTTCTTTTTTTTTCTCTTTTAATTACAGCAAAAGACTGAAACTATTTTTGTGATAACATTATGCCATATATGATACTGACTGAGCTAAACTACTGAACCCAGAACATTCATTTAATGTAATAATAGGTTACCAGTAGTTACACATTGATCATTATTGATAAGAATTACAAAAACTCTTTCAAAAGCCAAGTCATCAATATTCCCAATGGATGATTTATAAATTACATACTGCTTTTAAGATTCTAGCTCAAACAGATACTCTTTTACAAAAAAAATAAATAAATAAATAAATAAATAAATAATAATAATAATAATAATATTGCAATAAATTCTGATTATAAGTTTGCATTTAAGCAAAAGGTAATGAAATCTCAGTGGGAACAAGTTAAAATAAGATTTAACAACTACATAAGATTTAACAACTACATATTGTGAATAAATCATCTGCATTTAAGCAACAAGATTTGTCCCCCCTAGAAAAATTTGCTTAATTCTGTATTCTTTTTTATTTTACTTTTTGAATAAAGTCTGTCCTCATATTTTCATGAGAATTATCTAAAGGCACCAAGACGAAGAACGTTGCTTTACAAAACACAAAGGAACATTAAACCACTGCCTATAGCAGGTAAGACATCAGACACCAGGATACAATACAATATAACCCTTATTGTTTTTGAATCTGTGTCTTGTGTCCCTTTAAGCGTTTTCATTTATACTGTATGCAAAGGCCACAAAACTAGACACAGCATCCCACAAAAAGTCATGTCAAGTCACAATATAATCATCATTACCACTGCTTTAATATTAACTGAACCAATGCCTATCCCTAAGTATTTAACTTCAGCGTGTAACTCTTCCCAGACCATTTGGTTTGTGTAGCAGACATAAATTACTCTTCATTAACATTAACACAAAATAAGCATTCAATAATTACCCTTAATCATAGATTATAAACAAGAATTTCCCAAACTTAAATATTTTAAAGTGCATGATTGTGTAGCAGAGAGATACAGCATCAATATATCTCTCTGCTGGGTCATTCTGTGTTAAATCAAGCAAATTTCAAAAACGGCCCAAATTTTTTGATTTTGCTAATACTTTTTCTGAGGAAAGATAGACATGTACAGTGATGAAAGCCCAAATATTATATGTCATGGATGAGTATTTACTGAGTAATCCACTATTCTGTAGAGGGAGGTCAAAATGGCAATTTTTCACCTTAGATTTACAGTCAAGTTACAGGGGGGTAAAATTATTTCAGAAAGATGGCAGCATCATTATCTTTTTTTCACAGAGATTGGTAGTTCTATTAGTAAAATCTGTTTACTTTAGCAATCTTTGTTGCATTATGTGCCAATGGTGACCATTCAAAAACGAGGAAACGGCACTTTTCAAGTTTTTCTCCAAAGTTTGCATGCCTGTAACTCAAGAAGTATTAAATATATTTTAATGACCTTTTAGATATTGGGTCTTAAACTTTTCTTTTGGCCTTTTTATTTTTAATGCCCTATGAGATTCGGTTTCAGAGATATTGGAATTTTAATATGGCTCTGGCAGTAAATTGTATTAAATTGTAAAGTATTAAAGATATCACAATATGATTTTAGATTCTAGTTCTTCATAAACTTTACTTTTAGAATCTTAATTTTCAAGACCCTACATCGTTCAGTCCCAGAGATATGGGGATCTCAGTGAGGCTCCATGTCCAGTTTGTTTAACGTTAACCATTTTCAGTGGTCGAAAACCAAATGTTGGTCACTTTGTGTACAGCTGATACTTATTTCTAAGAACAATGTCTGAAGAAGAAATAATGTTGAAATTAGAATTGTTTCCTTCTATAAATATATTTATTGCAAATATGCAAATAATAACAGTAAACCAGGGATTAGGATTGTACAGTGTGACACGTCAGATTATGAATGACCAGGATTATCCATTAACTCTGGGTAAAGTATGAACAGTGTGAAATGCAAAATAAGACATTTTCCTAGGGTTCAGAATAATACAGTGTTAATTATTTCAAGTGTGAGAGACTTTAAAGTTTTGAGGTACTATCAGTGATTCTGTCAAATATTCCCTTTAGCAGTAGATACTGCTTTATCTATGACTATGCTTCATATTTTATAACAATGAACGAGAAAAAGAAATTCTAATAATTAATCCAGATGAGGCAAATATTGGTTAATTGATGTGAATGCAATGTGTGGCGAAAGCAACCACACTTCCCTAATGAGGCATGGGATGTTTCAAACATGTTATACAATACTGCATGTTCAAACTCTTGATAGCTTCAGAGGTTGTTATAATGAACAAAATCCCTGTTTCCAAATATACTTGAAACTGATTCAAATATAGAATCTTATGAATAGACTACAGAAAGCAAGGTAATGTGCCTCAACTTGACCATTGCAGTGCGGTTTTAGCACTCAGACAGCTGTTCTATGCAATTGTTTTGATAGAGGGAAACAAGATACAATTCTAATTTCAACATTATTTCTTCTTCAGACATTGTTCTTTAAATAAAATAAGTATCAGCTGTATACAAAGTGACCAACATTTGGTTTTCGACCACTGAAAATGGGTAACATTCAACAATCTGGACATGAATGATGCAGAGGCTTGAAAAAGATTCCAAAAGGAAAGTTTATTAACAACTGGATTCTAAAATAATTTTGAAAAATCTTTCATACTTTCATAGTTATAGGCACGCAAACTTTGGAAAAAGAATATTTATCACACTCAGACTGGTATGTTCAATGCAGTGGTCTTGACAGAAAGAAACAAGATACAGCTCTAGTTTTAACATTATTTGTTTATCAGTCATTCCTATTTCCTACTAATATTTGGGCTTTCATCACTTCTTTAGAATAAATATTAGCCAAATCAAAAATTTGAGCCAGGGAACCTCTGGTTGAGTTGACATGGATTCCCTGCAAGTTTTGGTTACATCAGAGAAACACATTCAAATAATGTGAGGAAAACATAATAAGGTTACATACATTGTAAAAACAAAAATCTGTAAAATGTATGGTAAAAAAGTGGCAGCTATGGTTGCTGGAATTTTATCAAATTTTATCAAATTTTATCAATTTTATCGAAATGTTTACGGTTTTCACATACATTTACAGGTAAATCCCATAATCTCATTAACTGATGTAATGGTAATGTACCAACCTATTGAAGTACTGAAATCTGTTTTGTACCTTTGTAATACACTGATAACCACCAAAAGCAGGTGGTTATGAGAAAGTTATGAGAAATAATGCAATAAACATTCATTTAACAACATTAGAAGTAACATACAACCTTAATGAACAAAACTGCTAAGAAAAAAACATCTAAAAACAATGAATTAAAAAAAAAAAAAAAAAAAACATCAAATGTAAAAAAAAAAAAAAATAAATAATAAAAAAAATGCAACAAGGGAATTCTGTGAATGTCAATTTATGGTTATTCACTGTAAATTTTTAGTCTTTTTTATAGTTATTTTTACAGTGTAGGTTAGCACAAATGTCAGTGTGACTCCAAACAGAAATGATGCTAATCTTAGCAAAACATGCTTTGTGAGATGTGTGTGTAAATTCCTGTGATGATTTACATTACTTGAAGGCAACAAGCAGGTCTTACTTTCATTTTTAATTTCTCTCACGTCTCAACTGATTTTTAGTCTTTTTTTACCTCACCTAATGAGGTGGCACGCTAACGCTATTGTATGTCAATCATGAACATACTTAGCCTACTGTACAATACTGTTATACTCATATTTACAGACCGATCTCAAATCTCCCTTTTCTATCAAAAATACTAGAGAAGGTAGTATCCTCACAATTATGTTCCTTTTTAGAGAAAAATAATATCTGTGAGGATTTCCAGTCAGGATTTAGACCTTATCACAGTACTGAAACCGCTGTAATTAGAGTAACAAATGACCTGCTCTTATCATCCGACCGGGGTTGTATCTTTCTATTAGTGCTACTGGATCTTAGTGCTGCGTTCGATACTATTGACCACAACATTCTTTTGAACAGACTCGAAAATTATGTTGGCATTAGCGGTAGTGCATTAGAATGGTTTAAATCGTACTTATCTGACCGCTATCATTTTGTAGCAATAAATGAAGAGGTATCATATTGATCGCAAGTTCAGTATGGAGTACCTCAAGGCTCAGTACTAGGACCATTACTTTTTACGCTTTATATGTTACCCTTAGGAGATATCATCAGGAAACACGGTGTTAGCTTTCACTGTTACGCTGATGATACTCAGCTCTATATTTCTTTAAGGCCTGGCGAAACATACAAAGTTGAAAAACTAATGGAATGCATAGTTGATATTAAAAACTGGATGACAAGAAATTTCTTACTGCTAAATTCTGAAAAAACAGATGTTAATTATTGGGCCAAAAACCTCAGCAAGTAATAACTTAAAACACAGCCTAATACTTGATGGCTGCTCTGTAAATTCATCATCATCAGTTAGGAACCTAGGTGTGTTATTTGATAGCAATCTTTCCTTCAAAAAACACATTTCTAGCATTTGCAAAACAGCATTTTTCCATCTTAAAAACATAGCGAAATTACGACCTATGCTCGCAAAGTCAAATGCAGAAATATTAATTCATGCCTTCATGACCTCCAGGATAGATTATTGTAATGCTTTATTGGGTGGTTCTTCTTCACGCTTAATAAACAAACTCCAGCTGGTCCAAAATGCAGCAGTTCTTACTAGAACCAAAAAGTATGAGCATATTAGCCCGGTTCTGTCAACACTGCACTGGCTTCCTATTAAACATCGTATTGATTTTAAAATCTTGCTAGTTACTTATAAAGCCCTCACTGGTTTAGCTCCTCAGTACTTGAGGGAGCTCCTCCCACTGCATTCTCAAAACTCTGTCAATCTGATAATACCCAAAATATCAAAATCAACTGCCGGTGGCAGATCATTTTCTTACTTGGCACCGAAACTATGGAACAATCTACCTAATTCTGTTCGGGAGGCAGACACACTCAGTCAGTTTAAATCTAGATTAAAGACCCATCTCTTTAACCTGGCATACACTTAACACATTTAAATATTTCTAATATTCAAATCCGTTAAAGGATTGTTAGGCTGCATTAATTAGGTCAACCGGAACCGGGAACACTTCCCATAACACCTGATGCAAGAAAAATGGAATCTATGCTAATATTGTCTTCTGCTTATTCTGAGTTCAGATCCAGTTTGAATCCTGAAGAGTTGGCCACTGCAGTTTCCCTTGATCCAGTTTGTATCCAGATGGTGGGTCAGTACATATAGACCACCTCTACAGGTCTGCATGGGAGTACAAACTTTATTGGTCAGAAGAGAACTGACCCCCCGACTGAGCCTGGTTTCTCCCAAGGTTTTTTTTTCTCTATCAGTGTCACAGATGGAGTTTTGGTTCCTTGCCACTGTCGACTATGGCTTGCTCAGTTGGGGACAACAACTAAATTGGGGAAAACTAAATTGGGGACAAAAAATGTATTAATTTGGAACTATTGATTAATTTCCTCACACTAAAATTGTTTAAAGTTTCTTTTTGAATTATTGATATATTACTTTCCCATTTGATACTGTACAGTTGCTTTGACACAATTTGTATTGTAAAAAGCTTTATATATATATAGCAGCTCATACCATACTCAGCTGAAATACTGAGGTTTCCATTAACATCTACATCACCCAATTTTGGTGCTCTTAGTAAATAAAGAAATAAATCAATAAATAAATGTGTTCAAGCAACTAACTGAATTTCTGGACCACTTGAGATGGAATGGCCCTCGAAAATCAAGCAATGTTGTTAAACCCTTTTACATGGTTCAGACTTGCTGTCTCTTTAGGCATTTTTGGGAATCAAGCATCACCACCTTGACAACTGACACACCAAATATACACTGCAAAGGTTGCACAGAAGCACTTCTGAAGTTGCATTTAGGTGTCTACATACAGACTGTTTACTGCTGTTCAGAGGTTGCACAAATTCATTTAGACTGCAATTACAGCCGTATACTTTGATGCTAGAGGCTGATTTGGTTCAGAGCTGGCATAATTTAGTCTGGCTTTTTACGTCTTTTACACTGAATTTTGAGCAGGCACAGAGCAGCCTTAACTCGGCTGTGTAAAGACATCTTTTTATGTGCACTCTGATTCACTCAAATGCAATTTGTTCTATTGAAGTGGTCAGCAAGTTTTGGGGAAAGGGGCTCAGCGTAATTTAGTGTCAGTTAGCTGATCTGCTAATGAAAAAAGCAGTGGGATTTTAACTTACTTGTCCTCCAATGGTGACGTCGAAAAACACTATCGGGTTATTCGGGTTTGAAGGTTGAACGTTCATAGTTGTTTTTAGGCTTATATAACTCCAGACAGCAGAAATACGAGCTATTAATGTTTCTCAATTCTCACACCAAGAGTTTCATAGGAACGATTAAAAAATGTTCGCCTATGACGTCACTACGGTGACCAGGAGGACTTTGTACGGATGCAACCGAGGGACAACTGCGACTCCGAATCTTCCATTCATCCAGCTCTATTTAAACCTCAGGTAGAGACGTTTGTACACATAAAGTAAAACGGTTTTATCAGTTCCAAAACTAGAAGTATAATTATTCCAATGTTTTTTTATACTGAGTCCATGATTAACACTACATTCATCGCAAGCGAATGTGACTGGTCAATCCTGACTTTGCTGATAAAAGTAACAGGTGACACGTAACTAATCGCTTATGTATTTGCTGTCTAGTATTCCGCCATTTTCCGACCGCTTGTGTAGGTTCGGAGGAAATACAAATCAAGTCAGTTTTATTTGTATAGCACTTTTTACAGTACACGTTGTTTCAAATCAGCTTTACAGAAAATCATAATATTAATGTTTATAATATCTTAATGCCTTTATAGTAGCATTTAGAATATTAGAGCTAAACGAGACATCATAACAAATCAGAGAGAAGGGGCCTGTGCATTCATTTTAATAAAGGGACACATTTAGAATTTAGTAGCATAAACAGTGCCATAGTGCCTCAGATGAACAAAAAAAACCTTGCAGGTGAACTACAAGGTACAGTGTTACTGCCATCTCGTGGTCAAAAGATGTGTCCAAAGCAGTCGTTTTTTTTATTATTATTATCATTGATGCCAAAACACTTCACAAGAAGCTCAAACATACAACAGCCTCAAAAACAACAAAAGACAAAATACAAAAATAAATAAATAAATAAATAATACAAGATAGAAAGTAGAATAAACAAACAAACAAACAAATAATAAATAATGTCTAAAAAGTCTAAAAACATAATTAGAGCAGGATCTGAAACAAATTCACGATAATCAATCAAATCAAGAACTAACCTTATATTATTTGATATGTGGCGACCCTTAATAAACCCAGGTTGACACTCCAGGCCCTATTTAAGCCGTTCTGCCAAAATTTTATAGTCATTATTTCATAATGTGATTGGGCACCAATTATCAACC
Source organism: Cirrhinus molitorella (assembly GCA_033026305.1). Classification (NCBI taxonomy): domain Eukaryota; kingdom Metazoa; phylum Chordata; class Actinopteri; order Cypriniformes; family Cyprinidae; genus Cirrhinus; species Cirrhinus molitorella. Next base: position 30,736,203 of record CM065125.1, on the reverse strand, counting down.
AAAAGAGTATCTTTTTGAGATTTTGGTACTAAAGTAATAACACCCTGTCTCATTGAAGGTGGAAGAATAAATGATTCTTCATAAACTGCCAATAAAAATTTAGATAAGTGGTCACGAAAAGTTTTATATAGTTCTGATGTCAACCCATCACTCCCCGGTGATGTATTATTTTTTAAGTTATTAAAGGCCTTTTTAACTTCTTCCAATGATATTTTTTAGAACATATAAGCAGTTGGTTTTACATCTGCTTCTACAATTTCCAGTAGTTATTTATATGACATGTTTTTAGGACCATTGAATCATTTAAGCCTTCAGAAACGTAACCAGGTTAAAGATTTACTTTTCAGCTTATTACAAATTACTCAATATCTTTAAAAATGTGAAAAGGTAAAACTGTTTGTGTTTAGTCAGATTGTGTTTGGAAATAATTACACACTGTACATTTCATTTATTTTTAATGACACATGCTTGTTTCCTCCAGCAGTTTTTTTATGTTAGTTTCAAACATCTAGATCAAAACTGTAACTCATTTCAACTCTCAGCAATCTCATTATATTTTTGCTACAGAGTTAACATATGAACACAATAAAACCACAATGAAATACAAGGCATTGGGTTGGGACAAGTCACTTATATATAACATTTTATATAATTAAATGTATACAATTTAATTTAATTTCAGCTGGCCAAATCAGTGTTTTAAAAGTGTATTGCCTTACCTGTTCAAAGTTCATACAAAGTTCTGCTGTTTTATAATTATGGTTTACACATTGGTGAAGAAGAACCAGTAGGTATATCATATTTTAGATATAGATGTGCATCGGAAGAATAATTTATTAATATAACAAATTTTCAAATTATATTTTGTATTCCAAGAAAAAAATGTTAATGGGTTGTCACTTTTTTTACCTAATAAATAAAATTAAATGAAATAAAAGTTGTTATGGTCATCCATTACTCATGGGTTACTAATAACATGAGAAGAGGGAAATAAATGTATAAAATAAACAGAAAGAGTGCACTGAATATGTTTCTTGTATATACACATCTTTTATTTAGAGTAACACATATTTTACACTGTAAATCTAGTCAACGCTCAGCGGAAGCTCCTTCAGTGGGGACCCTGGAATAACAGGGTGTTTGGGTTTTCCAGAAGCCTCACTGTAAATGGATGAAAAAAATGCAGAGATTTATAACATGGTTATCATGAAAATGCATAATTAGGCAGCATTTAAACCCCATTCACCAGCAAATTAACATTGAAATGTAGAATTAAATTATTCAAATAAAAGTGTTATATTTTATCATGCTAAAACCCAATATGGGACGTGCATGCATTTTTTAAGCCAGACTGTTCCAACTGACCAATAACATATATAGAATTATCATGATAGCATAGAATATTTCAAGAAATTCTGTTCCAGAACATCCAGTTTAATTTTTGTATGCATACAGAGAGAAAAAAAAAAATAAATCTTGCCTGGGAAAAGCACAAACTTGTAAATAACACTGTAATTATTATATGTATTGGGCTATTAACAACAAGTAATCATCCACAAATCAAGTAATATATTCCACTTATCAAGGAACATAACAAATGCATATTTTTTATTGTTTTAATAGCAGATGCTATATTATCAAAGATAAATACACAAAGGACCAATAACACTACATTTTAGGGCTTCTAGCGATTGTGTCTTAGTAGCGTATCATGGTACTTTCTATTGAAGTGGCTTGTGTAAAAAAGTGTTTGCTAAAAACAATAACAAATAAACAAATAAACAACAAATAAATGCACAATACACACAATAATTTTTAAACCAACATTTTTAAATAATCTGTATTAAGCAATGCCAGCCCACCTTCCAGCTGTTATGGCTTTCTGTGAAGACATGACCACAGTTGGTGGAACGGACTCTCTGCGTCCATCTCTCTGACAGTAGTAGTTATTTGCAAATTTATGGCTTGGTCCAACGGGAAGTTTAGGTGGTGGCTGAGTCCTACCATCAATGAAATTAATAAATTAACATTATCCATGGATAAAGGATAGAATTTATTGTCATCATGACAGTGTTTTAAAAACAGGTATAAATAAACTGTCAACTACCCGTATATAAAACGTAACATATATTAATACAATAAAACACATACATATTAGGTTGCTTCTAGGCAAGTATATCTACCTCTTTGAAATTTCAGTGTACCGCAGTTGTAGTTTTGACTGGAGATCTTGCTGTTAAGAAAGAGAAAACAGAATTTAGTTATAATAAACAAAATATTATCTAGACATGAAAACAACCGTTGATTACTAATGCAAAAACAAGCAAGCAAATATATGCATGTACACAGATTTAAACGTTTATTCCAACTGTTGTCATATTATATCGATACGTTTGTACGTCTAACAGTGCACGACTGATAAACGATTAAAATAATCATAATCTCACCCCTGACAAATAATTCCTCAGTCTCTGGATAATTTTCGTAGCCGACGCCATACTTGTGTCAAGGTGAAATTGCTGTTTGCTGTGAATCTGTTGCTGAATCAGTTTTTACTAAACGATGGCTCATTATAATGAAGATAGTGTAAGCTAGTCAAGCTGATCCTGAGTCAGTTACAGTAGCAACGAAAGGACCAGTGGAACGGAAGTCATTTTCTTATTCTCCGGTTCAGTGACTGGTCACATCCGCAAGAGTTACAGAAATTCGCGCCACCTGTCGTATCAAACGCAAACTAAACTTTTTTTTTTTTTAGAACAACAACATACAAGGGCAATAATACATCAAAACAAATAGAATAATAAACAAAAGCAATTAAAACAAAAATAAAATAGGGAAAGCAATAAGAAATTCGCATGTCTATAGACAAGTACAAATAGTAACAAATTATTCAAATAATAGATTTAAGGATTTAAAGGATACAGTTTTTTTAACTAAAGTATTTTTTTTCACCACTCATTTACATTTGTGAATAAAGAATTTTCCATTTATAATGCATAAATTCACAATATATCAAATTTTGAAGTCAGTATACTAAATATATAAAAATAAAACATCCTTTTCTTTGTACAATTACTAAGTAGCCAAATCACACCAAAATAACTTTGTATAAATAAAATCATAAAATAAATTGACAATACTTTTATTTTTTCTCTTTGCAGAAAACACACTTCAAGTCAATGTCTTTACAAAACTTGCTACCTGTTTCAAACGAAACAATTGGACTGCCTAAATAATTTAGCTGGAAAATATACATTCCCCAATTTTAACCACTTACCGTTTAGAGAGAGACAAATAATCACCTAAATGTTACCCAATATATGAACTGTATAGGCTATATTTGATCTAATATGAATATGCCAGATAAAACCTATATGAATGTAATATGGCTGGATTTACCAGTCAAATGTTTGACTGCATTTATATTTGTAATTTTCTGTGTAGAAATGCTTGAAATAATATATGTAGCCTACAGAGCTGGGTAGAATACAAATTGTAGTCAGATTACATAAATTATTAATTTTAGGTTATCTTATGTAGGCCTATTCTGACTACTTTTTAGATTACTTTTAGATTACCTTTTTATCGAACTTTTCAAAGCCGGGGTCCATCAGTCTGCCCGTTTAGCTGATGGATATGTGAGAATTTGTATGAAGAAGAATTGGGTTTCTTGGGGACTTCCAGTCTGGGACACTGAATATTTGTGCCTGACTCAGATAGGTCTAAATGTAGAGCTCTTGAACTTGAAGATTACGACGCAGTTACATGGGTGGGAAGAAATCAGAACCACCCATTCAAAGCAATGCCAGCAGAAGACCTGCAGCAGCGCCGCCCATGAGCCTGAGCCTGAGCCATACAGTTCAACATATTATTTCAACTGGATCCCGCCACAGACCGTTAATAATTCACTAAATCGGAATGAACGGTAACCACTGGTCGTCTGACGGCTGAAAATAAATCAGTGCATATCCGGATTATTATAACGCAAAAAACAAAGTAGCAAACGTCACCATAAGGGTAAGACAAAGTTTCATGACTTCCGAAAAGTAGTTGGACTACCAGTATCAAGAGAGCGCTGTTTCTTCTCAGACTGATGATAGTTTAATATAAAGCTTTATAAAGTTGAAGATTAAGCTTTAATAATGATAAAGCTTAACTGCCACTGCTATAACGTTGTTCAAGTATGTTGTATCGCAATACATGCCACGGGAGTTTATGTCTGTCTTTTATGTTCTGGCACGTTACAGTAACAGTAATATATATATATATATATATATATATATATATTTATCTCTGCAGAATAACAAAGCCTAATTTGATACTTGGCTTTATATTGATAAATAAAGAAAAGATGTAAATTATGTGTATTCATTATGATATGTGGTGCAGCCATCATTGCTTCACTAATAAGGTAGCCTACAAATTAGTGTTTGTTTATGGAGCTCAAGTCCTAGGTCTTAGGGGAGCGATAACTATTACATATATTATAAAAACTAAAATTCATTCTGTTTTTGTATACAACCTACCTGAAGTGTTCACTGAGTACCTCAAGCTCAGCCATTTAACCCACTGAAGTTATTGTGCTGGTAGATTTATTGAATTTATGGGAAATATAGACCAATAACTACACAAAACACAAAACTAGCAGTGTTAAATGTAGTGTTAAAAGAGTAAAAAAAGTATTTTACTCTGATAGAATGTTAAACTTGGTTTCATTTTAGATTTATTGTAAAATAAAGAAATAAAGTAACAGAGATCAGGGTTTAAATGACATTAATTGTTCCCTTAGTTTTGGTAAGTGGATTGCAAAAAATATGTAAGTTAAAACTGATACAGTGTTGAAAAAGAACAAAAAATGTGACTTTTAAAATGTGACATTGGGTTATTTTACCTCCTGTTTTGTACCATGCATACTATGTCTAGTTGTTGTAATTAGAATGCAATAAACAAATAAATACACAAACAAATTAATGCAATATAAGCAAAGGAAGAAAAGCACAAAATATAACATTTCATGACCTTTCCACTAATCAAATCATTCTGATCTACTGATCTCTGCCGACAAAACTACTTTAATGATGGATTATATTGTTGTTGCCCCAAAACAGTTCTGTAGCTTGAAAATTGAACTTGCCTACGAAATGCTAAAAGAATCACATGCTTCAGGTCTCATGATTCTATTTACGGGCCATTCCCCTGTCTGGGTCGCCTCCACCATTTGCCCTTACCCATCTGCGTAGATATGAAGTGGAATACATTTGTGTGAAGAATTACCGAAATGTATATACAATTACTTCTGACTGACAAAGTTCAGTCTGAAATGATAGATTAGTGATGCAGTGATGAGGATTTAGTAGATGCCTGTGTAGCCTCTCTCCATGTCCATGTGATCATATTCATAAAGATATAAATAGTAAAAACTGAATATAATTCAGCCTTCTGTTATGGTTCCATCCCAGCCCATACTATAGCTGGCCTTGTACAGCTTCTACAGCTTTGCACTGTAACACCATTAAATATGATCTAATACATTTTCACCTTTAATCTAATATAGTTAAATAGTGGGACATGATTTGACTCACTCCCATGACAAAAGTTCTTTGTTCATCCGCCACTGTGGATAACGTATAAGTTGTTTACAGGAGAATAGAGCCTGCAGTGTTCACAGCAGCATATTCTAGAGACTTTCTCTTCCTCTAAATTACATTATTTGTTGGTATGTGGATAAAACTGAAAAGGCAGACAGAGCTCTGTCTGAAAATGTTAAACCAATTAGCACATCACAAGTTAGAGCCTTAATGTCTGTATGTTTAAATCAGCATAAAAAAATAAAAATGTTATGCAATTCATTTGTAAAATATGGCTTTGGTTTTGGTGGATCCAGATAGAATTTGTTTGTTTGTTGTTGATGTTTTAGTTTTTTCCCTGTTCTTGTGACAGAACATTTACCTTTATGCAGCTGATACTTTAATTCAAAATTGTGGCATTTCATAGGAAAGAGGAACAAAACCAATTTGTTAAAGAGCCAACAATGTTTGAAATATACAATGCCAGGTTTATTAGACAGCTAGGATCAAGCTTGAGAAGAAGAAGAATACATAGAAGACATAGAAGACATAGAAGACAGTCAAGGTCAGTGATACAGTGGAATTCAATGAAAGTCAGTGAAGGGTGATTAGTTTCCACAGGAAGTTATCTGAATGTTTAGCATAACCGAAGTTATTACATTAACCATTAAAAATTAAGGTCTTTAATGAAAATTGACTCCATAAAAGAACCATTTTGTAGCCAGTGTGAAGGAAATCTATTCCGTTGTATAGGAAACTTTGTCAGCCTTTCAAACGATTTCAAATTAGACAATTTTACATTTCGCATACTAGGTTGTGAACAAGGGAGTGTGTGTGTGTAAAGTTTACCAAAATGGCAGAAATGACTTACATTCAGCAAATGTAAAATTTTCCTTTATTGATTCCACACAATCATACAAATTAACACTTTAGTTTAGGAACCAATTCTCACTATTAAATAACTATGACTTTTGCCTCAAACTCCTAATTTGCTGTAGAGCTGCAACTAACGATTATTTTTGTTGTTGACTAATCTATTGATTATTGTTTTGATTAGTCGACTAATCTATTGATTATTTTTCAATTGATCTATTATTTTCTTATCAGTTGATAAATTCTTTAGTTAAACTATCAGTAAAAATAACAGTAACCCCTGCTATTAATCTTTTAATATTTTATTCAAACGTTTTCTCATAATTAATAATTTACAAAAAATAAATAACAGTAACAACAAAGAAAGAAAATAATAACAATAAATAAAGAAAAATAATACCAAGATAGAAAAAGAAAAATAATAACAATAAAAAAAAAAATTATAAAAAAAAAAAGAAGGAAAGAAAAAGAAAACAATGAAGCAAAAAAGAAATAATAATAAAAAGAAAGAAAGAAAGGGCAGTGATACAATACAATCAATAGAATTGCACATTATGGCTGCATTCACAGTTACTGTTTGGGACAGTTGCTTACAGGTGAGATGCTTAAAATGTTGTTTTTATTCAGCAGATTAAAACATATGCTTGAATTAATATCTGTAACGTTGGTGTGTAAATGCTACGCGATGGGTAGGATTAGGTAATTTTTGTTTTTATTTGGCGTACTATTATGCATTTTCATGAGACCCGGCTCGAATGAACAGCTGAAGTCACAACTGCATTCAGGAAATTAGAGAGACCGAATCAAAAAATTACGGAGCCCAGGAAGTCACCTGTAGGAGAAAAAAAAATCCGAGGCGACGGTTGTGCAATTCATCCCCTCAGTTTATAAACCGCACTAACGAATTCTTAAACTGTTCCCTCAGTTTAACAAATCGTGCCCACCGATTAATAAACCGTACCCACGAATTCACGTGCGCTCAGATTTAGAAACTGTACTTTCGGTTTTTGAATTCGTACCCACAAATTCATAATCCGTGCGCACGCTTTCACAATTCGTTCCCACGGGTTTGTAAACTGTACTCACGGATTCATTAGCCGATAGAAGAACAGCAAGATCCTGACGAATCATTTTGTATATTGTTTTATTGCATTTTATTATGTGGAATAGGCCTACATCAGATTGTCTTTAGTGATTCTCTATCAGTTGTAGCGGGTATGTGGTGGAATACAACGATTTAATAAGAAAGATGTGCGTCAAAAATTAGTTTATTTGTGATCATCTTAGCCCTTTTGTTATTATTGTATAATAAACCTGGCATTGTTTTATGACTGACTTTTGACTAATTTGTATGTCGTTTTGGATAAAATATTTTTAAATGTATATGTAACCTAAATGCAATAATAATAATAATAATAATAATTATTATTATTCATAGGCTAAATAAATGAGTGCACTTGTAAAATATTTATCATAAAATAATGAATGCTTATTTTAAATAAACTTTTACAGTTTGCGTAGGTCTACTATTCATTATACTAAGCTTTTCACCCCAGAGTTTCACTGTAAAAGTTATTATTAAATAACTATTATTAAGGCCTATTATAAAATTGCATTCAGTTAGAGAGCAAACAAATGACAACATAACCTAGGCTACATTATTTGTTTTGTAATGCTTTTTCTATTTTGAAAAATAAAGTTTACAATTGAAACACTTATTGAACTCTTAATATTTTATTTTGGTGCTTAAAAGTATGATGCCCTGCACTCACAAAATTCTTTTTAGCATTTATTTTACATTAGGCTAATCACCAATATGATAAACACCATTGATTAATGATTGATTGGTGGCTAAAATAAAATATTAAGAGTTAAGCGGTTCAGCTGTAAACTTTATTTTTCAAAATAGAAAAAGCAATAGGCCTACAAATAATGTACAGGTTTTGATGTCATTAATTCCTTTGCTCTCTAACTGAATGCAGTGTTATAATAGCCAAAGACTATAGAAATAAAATCCCTTGAAAGAATGAATACTAGGCCTACACAAACACATTTCTACAACTGTAAAAGATTATTTAAAAATAAGCATTCAATAGTTGTTTTATGATAAACATTTTACAAGCGCACTCATTTATTTAGCCTATAAAAATAATAATAAATAGGTCTATTATCATTACATTTAGGTTACATATACATTTAAGAATATTTTTATCCAAAACAACATACAAATTATTCAAAAGCCCATCATAAAACAATGCCAGGTTTAGTATACAATAATAATAAACTGCTAAGATGATCACAAACAAATTTTTGACGCACATCTCTTATTAAATCGTTGTATTCCACCACGTCCCCGCTACAACTGATAGAGAATCACTAAAGATAATTTGATGTAGGTCTATTCCACATAATAATATGCAATAAAACAAAATACAATATGATTCGCCAGGATCTTGCTGTTCTTCTATAGGCTAATGAATCCGTGAGTACAGTTTACAAACCCGTGGGAACGGATTGTGAAGCGTGCGCACGGATTATGAATTTTTGTGGGTACGAATTCAAAAACCGAAAGTACAGTTTGCTAAATCTGAGCGCACGAATTGGAAATTCGTGGGTACGGTTTATTAATCCGTGGGCACGATTTGTTAAACCGAGGGAACAGTTTAAGAATTCGTGAGTACGGTTTTATAAACTGAGGGGACGCATTGCAAAACCGTTGCCATGGATTTTTTTTTGTCCTACAGGTGACTTCAAGGGGTCCGTAAAAAATGGCGTCATAACACCAGGAACTTTTATCACAGTTGACAGCCCGTTTTTAAATAAATGAGTTAAACAACTAACAAGGACTTTAAATGCTTTATTACCGAGTGCAGACGAGCGCGTTCGGATTCGCTCGCGCAATCGCGCCTGCGGCACCGATGGCAGCTCCATTGGATCTTGAGATGAACGCGAATCATTTCTTCTTTTCCGTCTCTGTGGGTGAATTAAACCCGTCATGATTATATAGTCAACTTGATGTCCCGTGCTGTTCCGTTTATTCAGCGCAGCTTTGAATGCGGTTGCGAATCCTGACAATGGAAAGGCGTCAGTTAGGCTAGTATATGAACGCAACTCTATGAAGTGATGTTGCCAAATAGCATTCACCTTCTGCTCTAGAGCCTTGTTTTGTATTAAACATGGCAGAAAAACAGTCTTAAGTAGGGATAACTGCAGGCTCGCATAATGGGCGTGGCTAAAGGTGCTACGCGTTGACGCATTCCATGCTAATCGACGTATTTTCATAATCGACGTAATCGATGACGTCGACGAATCGTTGCAGCTCTAATTTGCTGCTTATTAGTTAGCATGGTAATGCAAAATATGGCATTAATATGTGCTTTATAAGTACTAATAAACAGGCAATATGCATGCTAATAAGCAACTAGTTAATAGTGAGAATTGTTTCCTAAACTAAAGTGTTACCCAAACTTTCTCTTGCGTCACTTGTCACTTCAGATGATCTACGAATAGGAAGAAACATACTGTCATGTACTGTTATTGCAGAGCTGCCCTGACTTTGACAGGATCAAGTTAATAATCGAAAATAGACTCTTATGAGACCAACCTTCTGCTTGACAAAGCCAGAGACCCCAGAATACATGCAGACACACAGCCGAACATGTGTTGGATAAAGAACGGAACAATCTGTTCATTGTTCACAGAAGGAAGTTTGTCATGTTGAACATGAACACATAAAAATTAATACAAAGTATCAAAGCAATTTATATGTGTATGCTTCTACTTTGTAAGCACATATGGTGAATAGTTTGTAGGCTAATACAGGTCAGCCTGCTTTGTGGGCTCTTAAGAGTGTAGACAAATAAGTAAGTCTGGCCTTTTATGAAAATAATAACACTTCTCAACAATCTGCGTCATTTGAGGTATTATTAATGTTTGTAGCACACACAGTGCGGGTGATTTACACACACACTTTCATACTCATAACTTAATGTTAGAGTATGAGCAGTACTAACAGTAATGCTTGCCCGAGAAAGCACCACTAAATAATGAGTCTGCCAGTATCTGCTACTGGCCTTGAGAATCTGTTTATACTCCCCTAAAATGTGATCAGCTGTTTTTCACAGGAAGAGTCCATTTTCTGAAGCAGCTTTTAGAAACAATGGGAGGATGTTGCTGTTGTTCACTTAACTGTGTCACAGCAGCTGGCCTCTATCTGGCTTTTTAACAGTGCACTAAGTAGTGTTTTCCTTGTAATAAAATTTTACACCGACAGAATTAAATACTGATTTTGACAAATCTAATTCAAATGACTTACACTCACATGAGATTACAAAAAGTTTATGATTTAAAAAAGTCATATGAATGGCTTAAAAAAGCAGTTTATTTTATATAAGGGTGGTCCACCTTCATGGTGGTGAACATGTTGAGATTATGTTTACTTTGTTTTGGCAACCCCCTTATTAATGGAAACCTAAAATTTAAATTAACACAAAATTAGATTATGTACTTGTTGATCAAGCTTCTTCTTGGAAAAGAACTTAAGCACGTTACATTTAGATCTGATTTCACAAATACTTATTTTTTATGTATTGTTTAGTCACCTGTGATCCTCTGAAGTCTTGTTAAAAGTGCTGAGTTCTGTTCTCTCGCAAAGTCTCTCATCATAAACAACAAAGTTCATTTAGGATGATAGAAAGACTTACATTGTCACTGATCGTTTTAGAGATGGGGATGTTTTTTTTTCTTTCGATTCTATTCCAATTTCTTTTCCTATTCTATTAATTAACATTAATAATTATTATTGGGACATTCTGTGTCATATTAACCAAATTACCAAAACTTGAACAGGTATGTTCAATGCAGTTCTCATTAAAAGAAAATAAGTATCAAATTTTTAGTGACCCACGTTTTTGACAACTGACAATATGTACAATTTAATGATTTACTCCTGCAGCCATACTGAAATTCCACTACCTCAGGGCCTTAAAAATGAAGATGCCAAAAGGACAGTTTGTTAAGACTCAAAGGGCATTAAGAAAATAAAAACTTACTTGTTCTTCTAAAGTGTGTATTGTAGCAATGACAATGATGTAAAAATGGCTTGTGAACATTTTTAGCTTGTCAAACTAGTGTGAACTGACCCCTAGAAACTAATCTAAAATAGCAATTTTCAACCATCTCCTGAAAGTTTTGTGTGGAGTTTGCGTCAGACCTTAAGTGAGCCGTCTGAGACTGAAGAACCCTTTTATCATTTAATCAATACTATTTGTGTTTTCATAGATGTGAGCTGATGTGAGAATTCTGTAGAAGGACATCTCATAAAAAGTCCCACAGAAATGGGATAACGATTCACAGGAATTTTCAGTCAAAATTCCTTTGTGGCAAGCTGGGATTCATCCATCTTCAAATAAAATTCATGTTGGGTGAAGTTTATTAGACTCACATATACAAGACAAATGCAACTGATGTTCACTGAATATCATGTTTTGTTCTTTAAAATGTGATCTATTTCCGGTAGCATCTAGAACTTTAAACATTGGTTTTTGTATCCTGAAAAACGATCTGATGTCATTTTCAGAGCATGTGCTTCATTTCCTTGTTTATTTTTCTTTGCTTGGTCTTTGAGGAAGCAGCTTTTGCTGCATTGATCAACTGTCTAGCACTCACTGTCCTGAAAAGACAATGGCTGCTGTTCCAGGAGACCCTTGGGCCTTATCAGACCCACTTCCCTTCAGGAAAGAGCAGCTGTGTTGCTGCGCTGACTGTGAGACGAGTAAAAACAAAGCAATGTACTGTAGCTTAAAAGAGCAGTTTGCCCAAAAATGACAAGAAACACAGAAACACTAATGAATACAATAAAAGTATTTCCAAAGATGAAAAGAAAAAAGTTATTTGTATGTAAGTGCTCACTCTCCTCTTTTCCATAAAACAAAGTAAATGGACACTGTCAAATCTCCAAAATGACACAAACATAGAATCACACATAGAATCATATAACGCATTTCCATATAACATATGCACAGTATTCTATGTATTCTATTCTTATGAAAGGCATATTTTATCCAAACATGAAAATTCTGGCATCAATTACTCACCCTAATTTCGTTTCAGCCCCACAAGTCTTTTGTTCATCTTCGAAGCACAAATTAAAAGACGTTTCTGTTCCTCCACTGAAAGTCCACAAACAAAATTTGATGACGCAAAAAGGTCATAAAGCCATTGCAATCTAATCTATATGAATCAAACAGCTTTAATTTCTCACAAACAATGATTGACACATACCTTAAAATATGGTAAACAGCTCAAACAAGCTCAAACACAGATTCACGGATGTGGTTTGTGATGATGGTTTGATCTTCCATGTCTACCTTATTTGATGTGCTGTATGTACATGTGTTGATCATAAAAAGTCAAATAAACCCCTAAATTAAATCTTTTCATCAAATGAATTGCATTTCAGCTATTGTATTTCGTCAGATAGAGTATGATATGAGTTTTGCTAGTTTTATGGCTTTATGCCCTTTTTGGATTGTAAACATTTTGGTTGCATGGGTCTTCAATGGAGAGACAGATACATGTGTATTCCTTTTTTAAAAAAAAAAATCTTAATTTGTGTTTCAAAGATGAACCAATGGTTTAATCCACATGATAGCTTTGTGTGAGTACAAGAACAGAAAATTCCACTGAAAATCTTCCCCTCCACAGTTCTCACAGCATATTTCAATTGGTCACAGTATGAGAGAACCAATGGCAGCTTTGAATATACAGCATCTCACAGAAGTGAGTACACCCCTCACATGTTTGTAAATATTTTATTATATCTTTTCAATGTGACAACACTGTAGCAAAGTGTCATTTCTTCAATGTAAAGTAGCGAGTGTACAGCTTGTATAACAGTGTAAATTTGCTGTCCCTTCAAAACTCAACACACAGCCATTAATGTCTAAACCGCTGGCCACAAAAGTGAGTAGTGAAAAAAATGCCCAAATTGGGCCCAATTAGCCATTTTCTCTCCTCAGTGACATGTGACTCATTAGTGTTACAAGGCCTCAAGTGTGAATGTGGAGCAGGTGTGTTAAATGTGGTGTTATTGCTCTCATATTGGTCACTGGAGGTTCAACATGGCACCTCATGGCAAAGAACTCTCTAAAGAACTGAAAAAAAAAATTGTTGCTTTACATAAAGATGGCTTAGGCTATAAGAAGATTGCCAAGACTCTGAAACTGAGAAACTCTACAAATTGCTACAAATTTCTTCTAAGTGCATAAACTCCAGCGCTACCGTCCTCCGTGCACGGAGGTGTGTTTTCCTGTTTTGTGCCATAATTGTATTGTTATGCAATCCGCCTCAGAGTGAGAAATGTCAGACAATATAGTTGCATCTGACACGGGAATACACCCTCGTGTAATTTCAGTGCGCTGATCAATGATTGTTAATTAAATCCCAAATCGAAATCAGTTCATAAAATACTGTTGTTCATAATAACTCTGGTTCGTTTAATTAGAAAATGTATTAACAGGAGATTTTTTGCACATTTTTGCATTGGAATAGAGAATACAAAACTTTTGTTCTTTTAAAAGTTTTTTTAATTGAGGTTTTTATGGATAGTTCCAAATAACATCTTTAGTTTAACATGTATTTAGTGCTGAAAAATTGTTTTTTTTTTCTTCTGGAAAATACAAAAGATTGTGCTGTTTTATTTATTTATTTATTTATTTTTGCACTTTATTGCCTTGAAATAGAGGCTTGTGACCTGCACAGTGTTTTTGTTCATGTAAAAATATACATCATTCTGGCTCATATACTTATCTTTTAATAAAAAGCAAAAATTAAGGCCTTAATGTTGCAGCAGTTTTTCCCTGTGGTATCGAAAATGGTATCGAATATCGATACTTTTCTAGGTATTGTATCGAAATTGGCAATTCTAGTATCGTGACAACACTAGTTCAGATGGTGTCAAGTGTGTGTGGCGGCAACCTAATGAGGAGTACAAAGACAAGTGTGTCTTGCCTACAGTCAAGCATGGTGGTGGGAGTGTCATGGTCTGGGGCTGCATGAGTGCGGCACTGGGGAGCTACAGTTCATTGAGGGAACCATGAATGCCAACATGTACTATGACACACTGAAGCAGAGCACGATCCCCTCCATTCAGAGACTGGGCCACAGGGCAGCATTCCAACATGATAACGACCCAAACACACCTTCAAGATGACTGCCTTGCTAGAGAAGCTGAAGGTAAAGGTGATCGACTGGCTAAGCATGTCTCCAGACCTTAACCCTATTGAGCATCTGTAGGGCATCCTCTATCCACCAGCTCCGTGATGTCATCATGGAGGAGTGGAAGAGGAATCCAGTGGCAAGCTGTGAAGCTCTGGTGAACTCCATGCCCAAGAGGATTAAGGCAGTGCTGGAAAATAATAGTAGCTACACAAAATGCTGACAATTTGGACATTTTCACTTAGGGGTGTACTCACTTTTGTGGCCAGCGGTTTAGACATTAATGGCTGTGTGTTGAGTTATTTTGAAGGGACAGCAAATTTACACTGTCATACAAGCTGTACACTCACTACTTTATATTGTAGCAAAGCGTCATTTCAGTGTTGTCACATGAAAAGATATAATAAAATTTTTACAAAAATGCGAGAAGTGTACTCACTTCTGTGAGATACTGTATCTGACCCTGGACCACTAAACCAGTCAATTTTTGATACTGAGATTTATACATCATCTGAAAGCTGAATTATTAAACTTTTCTTAGTATATTTGAAAAGCTGGAATCTAAGGATGCAAAAAAAAAAATAAAAATCACAATATTGAGAAAATCAATATATCTTCATAGAACATGATTTTTAATTCAATTCTAATGATTTTTGGTATAAAAGAAAAATAGATGACCTATAAACTGTATTGTTGGCTATTGCTACAAATATATCAGTGCGACTGAGTGGCTGAGCTTTCTGCTAAATATCTCATTTTAGTCACTCGGGTTTTCATAATTTTCTGTAAATGATGATATGTTATGTTAATTTTTTTGGAAAACAGTTCCTTGAAGTCATGTGATTGCACACAAATTTCTGACAGTGCTTTGAGGCAGGCGTCAGAAAGCTTTTTATTTATTTATTTATTTTTTTTACAGGAATGCCCCTGTTTTTAAGTAAGAAGTGTCCTTGCCCAGCCTGCAAAGTTTACATAACATATAATGCGAATAGAGACCTCCTGCTTCCTCTGCAGGAAAATGGGAGGGAGTGCTATGAGGTCATTTTCAAAACATGACTCCCATTCAGACAACGCCACAGTGGAAGATTTGTTTTGAGTTATTTGCCTGCTCTGAGAAGTCACTGTTCCCATGTTCAAAGTGGTGAATGTGATTCACAAAGCTTTTACTTTTGTGGACCAGAACTGAATGAAAGGTACAGGGTTTGAACACTGATTTCCTCTGATTTAACTTGACAAGCTCTGAAATGGATGATGTACAGTAACAGTCAAACATTTAGACTCACTTTATTGAATTTATGCTGTCTGTGTTCTTAAAAATCTAAAGGCTTCCAACTTAAATTAGTATAGTTGACATAAACTTTGCCTGTACATATGAATGCATTCACAAAACTTTACAAAAATAAAGGATGTTTATTGTTCAAAATGCATCCCCAAGATGCACCTCATGAAGTTCAGTGTCCAGAGCTGGAATCTTGTGTTATTTTGTAGTTTTGATGATGTTACTATTCAAAATGTGGAGAACCGTAATGATAAAGACTGAGCAGGTGTGCCCAAACTTTAATCTTGTTGTGTAAATGTTGTTTTTAGTCAAATGGTAGACATGCTTTTGTTTTTGTGAGCCTGGCATGTTTGTAGCATGCTGGTTAAGAGGCACAGGAGGTAGACAGGAATGTGTTTTTCCCCCTCTTGCCTTGTAATTAGGCTTTTACCAGCGGGCAAACACAGTGATACGTCTCATCTCACAGCTGGAAGGATGGGGAAGTCCTGCAAGCCGCAAATCAAGACAGCACGCTTTGAGTTGACAGGCTAGACCGTAGTCGCAGAGACTGGAAACATGCTCAGCTGCATGCATATGCTGCACTGCTCTAGACCCAGTCAGTCTCTCCAATGCTAAACATATTGAAGCATTTGGGTTCAGTCTCCACGTGGTACCATTACTTTGCTCAGTCAGTGGAAAAAACAGCTTTGGCCTGTTAAATGCGATCAAACGGTACGCAGTATGCTTTTAATTAGACACAGTCTTCGCCAACACTACTTAAACCAGTGTAGTGCTTCTGTTTTTTTTCCATGGCCCAACAGTCCTTCTCATTATATCCTACAATCGAGCCTTCGCCACTCTTGTAGAGTCTTTGTGTTGGAGTGACATGTCCGAGCCTGGTCACATTAGCACTGTGTGAAATAGGAAGTGTCTGGTGGAATGTGCCTGGGGCTCTGTGAAAACAGTTATGTGCAACATGCTTCCCCTCCTCCGTGAAGGTGTGTGTGGCTTTTTTAACTATATTTCCATGACCTGCTTTGTCCACTGGTATTGAAATTTAGCAGCATAAAGAATGTGCAGTATATAGTATTAATAAGATGTGTTTTAAATTGAAATCTGCCACTGAATGTACCATAACATCTCCATACAAAAATTACTGTAATGTGGCTTGACACAAATGTCTAAAAACACAGTGAAAACCTGTAAATAAGGTTTTACGATTTGAATGGTGACTGATACAATATTCAATTTGAGACACTGATCAAAGTGAACTCCTTTGTGCAAAGGTCATTTACAAAATATCTTCACTTCCAGAAGTTATTTCAATGCATGCCTGTTCATGTGAGGAGAGATGTTTTTTTGTGATATAGTGGGTCTGGATAGCACTGCAGTGTTTCAGAAGAAGAAGGACGCTGTGCATCAGAGAGATGTAGAATTAGGGGATAATTTAGTAATCGTTATAATAATTGTTATAATATATAACAATAATATAACAGATATTTGGACACTACTCAATAGTGTGGTATCATTACCATATTCATATACATTATTTACATGGTACTCCAAGGCTTTTAAAATAAACTATGGTATATTTCTGAGCAAACATGGGATTGTCCAAAACACAGTAGGTACCATATCAACAAATTTAATAATGCTGCTGCAATACCAAATTTTTAATTGTAAACCAGAATATTGCACAGTTGGAGCAGAAGTGAAGTTGAAGAACAGCAGAGAAAAAGAAAAAACAGGTGTGACGTAATGCATTTGTTGTTCATAAAAAATTTCTGTGAACATTGAAACAACACAGAGAACAGCACAAAGACCATCTAAGTCACTAACAGTCAACCCATTATGCTACAAATCAAAGAGATCATAGAGTACAATACGACATGCAACCTACTTATTATACAGGTATATTTATTTTTTGATAGCCAGAATTGTCAAAGCTGTTTTTGAATTACCTACTGTATTAAGTTTACTGGATAGCTAACCAAAATTGCCAGGTGATTATAAAAACCTCAGGCTGTGTGTGCAGTCTAAAAACAACTATTTCTATGACGTGAGACCAGAGCATGTTTCAACTAGAAACTGTGTCATCCTGGTTGCTATCATTGCAGTGACCTAATAAACATACAATGCAACATGCAGGAACACCATTACCTATTAGCCCATGTCAATCAACACAGTCTAGGAACTACAAGAGTGTCTTAACAACAGAACAATCCTTAAAACAACATATGGACCTGTTGTAGAAAGATCAAGAGATGCTTCTAGTTTCAGTTCATTTGTCTGATGTTTCTATGCCATTGAGATGTCTTTTGCTTGCAGGTGTGCTGATTTGTCTTCTGGAGGGGCAGTACAAGGCTCCATAAAATGACCCAATCTGTGCATATAACCTCCAAACTGCCAAGTAAGTTTTTCTGCTCTCTATATACAGTGCTTTGTATACAGAGTTTGTGAACCCTTTAGAGTTTTCTATATTTCTGCATAAATATGACTCATATTTCAAACAAGTGAAAGAAAAATATTTTCTTTGTCATTAATTGGGAAAAATTATCTATTGTTACATCTGTGCGTTGCAAAAATATGTGATTCTCTTGGATTAGCAGTTATTTTAAATAACTTAAAAGGTGAAATGTCGTATGTGACCTGTTTTATTCAAAGAACAGGGATCTATCAAAGTCTGATCATGTTGGTGGAAGTGAATCATGTCACGAACAAAGGAGATTACTGAAGACCTTGGAAAAAGAGTTGATGTTGCTCATCAGGCTAGAAGGTTACACAACCATCTCCGAGACCAAGAGTTTGGACTCCACAAATCCATGGTCAGACAGATTCAGAAAACAGAAAATTCAAGACCACCATTACCTTCCTGAGAAATGGTTGACCAACAAAGATCACTCCAAAGCAGAACGTGTAATAGTCTGCGAGGTTACAAAAGCTCCCAGGGTAACTAAAGGCCTTTCTCACTTTGGCTATAATGTTAATGTTCATAAGCCCTCCATCAGGGGAACACTGAGCAAACACACTGCTTCCCAGCTTAAGAATCTTAACCCATCTGTGAAATGTGGTGGTGGTATCATGGCTTGGGCTTGGCCTTGCCCTGTTTGCGGCATCTTGGCCAGGACAGCCTGCCATCATTGATGGAACAATGAATTCTGAATTATACCAGCAAATTCTAAACGAAAATGTCAGGACATCTGCTTAAGAAGAATATTTAAAGAATGTTTAAAGAATAAAAAAGTTAATGTTTTGGAATAGCTAAGTCAAAGTCCAGACCTTAATTCAATTAAAATGTTGTGCTAAGCAAAACCTAAGCAAACAGTTCATAAGAGGAAACCCACCAACATCACAGAGTTGAAGTGGTTCTGCACTAAGGAATAGGCTAAAACTCCTACATGTTATTGTGCAGGACTGATCAGCATTTACAAGAAACCTTACCTTCAGTTACTGTAGTAAAAGGAGGTCACACCAGATGCTGAAAGCAAAGATTCACATACTTTTGCAATGCACAAATATGTAAAACTGTATCATTTTTCTCAATAAATAAATGACAAAGAAAAAAATTATCTCACTTGTTTGATTCGGTCTACTTTCAGGACATGAAAATATGATGATGTTTTGGTTCATATTTATGTAGAAATATAGAAGATTCTAAAGGATTCACAAACTTTCAAGCATCACTGTAAGATAAACACACCTGCTGTGTTTGCATTGCAGATCTGAGTGCCCCTTTTCATTGCTCTACAGAGGAAGAAACAGATCAAGGTGGCTCCTATTCAGTACAGACGCCCTACGGATTCCAGCTGGACCTTGATTTTCTCAAGTATGTTGAAGAAATAGAGAGTGGACACAGCATTCGTAGGGCTAATGTGAACCCTCGGAGGGGATCTCGGGGTGACCGTGGGTATCAGAGGAATGTGGGTATTGGTGGTCGGACCAGTGGCTGGACCTCCACTGAGTCCCTTTCCTCAACAACCAGCGAGAATGGCCAAATGAACCCACCTTTACTCCAGAGCCCCATCACATCACCTAGTAAGTCACAACCACTTTCCCCACTACCAGTCATTAGTCCCAGTCTACCTACTTGCTCCAAAGTGCCACCACCACCTCCACCACGTAACCCTAGGGTAGAGAGAACACTTCTTGAAACTAGCCTTCGACTGCAACAGGAGCAAAACCGGTTTTCCAATGGATTAGGCTCTAATGTGTCAGACCTTTCCAAAGTGAGTTCCAAAGCCAGCGGATCTAGTAGGGACTTCTCTCTAGCTTCTTCCCAGCTTGCTTCAGATGCCCACTTGCTACAGATATCACCTGTTGTTCAGAACCCCATTTCTGGGGTCTGGACCAGAGCAAGTCCTCAGACGTCTGGAAGGAGCACTCCAGCCTCCAACTCAGGGACATTGCCTCCTGGGCAGCTTCAGACAGTGCGAGAACAGATGGCCACTGCCCTTAGGCAGCTAAGAGAGATGGAGGAGAGGGTGAAAGGACTACCAGTTCTAGAAAGAGAAGTTGCTATGCTCCGTGCCGAAAAAGAAAGATTGGCTCATGAACTTCATAAGAAAACGGAAGAACTTGATGCAACCCTCAAACTGCAAGTCTCCACTGAGGCAGCAGGAGCCTCCCAACCAAGATCTCTACCATCGCAGTCACTTTGGAATAAAAAGCCAGAATGCAAAAGTGATGAACAAGATGTCAAGGAAATCAAGAAACTAGTGATTACTCCTATAGAAAAAAGATCTATTGCAGTAGGCGGTAATAATCCCATTGAGACTGTGGTTGTCTACAATCGCCAAGCGGTCAAGGATGCTGCTGTCGAAGCTACTATTGATGTTTGTCACGCAGCTATTGAAACTGAAACTAGTGACATGCATGATGAGGGAATTCAGACTGCAGTGGCTACAGAAGATGTGGCAGTCTGGGTAATAGAATCATTTCTGGGGCTACAAAGTGAGGCAGAACGAGAAATTGATACCCTGCAACACACTATCAAATTTCAACAGGAGTCAATCCAGGTTCTCGAGACACGATTAACTCAAGTCAACCAAGATCTTGAAGTTTTAAGGGCTCAGGAAACTGAGAGGGCATCCAAGATTATGTTGGACAGAGAGACAATAGCAAAACCAGAGACAGCCAATGCCCAGATGGAAACATGCCCTGAAGTTTGTTCAGTTGGAGTGTTGTTTCCAGATGTGACTGACCCAGAGTATGTTTCAAAAAATGACCAAAGCATTCAAACAGACCCTGTGGAAACTTCAAAGGAAAAAACAGTGGAACTAGTAAGCATTGGCATCCAGTGGGAATCTCTTACTGATACACAAGACACTGAAGAACAAACAATGTCTGCAGAGGGTGAGCACTGTTGTTTTCATAAAGCATATGTTCCTGGTCATATTATGCATAATTATTAAATGAAAAAACACTTTATTAATCTTTAATGAACTTGCTTTCTCTTGGTTGTACTACTGTTGTAGGTAATACAGCCTCTCTAACTTTTTGCCGGTACACAGTAATAAATGCATATCTGTTGTTACAACTCTTGGAGGGTTTAGCATGGTAATATACATGCCAATGTTAATATGTTTGGTCTTGGCTGAAAAGATGTGCTACACTGCAGCAGCATAGCAAGTACCAAGTACTTACTTCTGCCAATACATCCACAGCAGGGTCAGAACTTTTCCATTAAGGGGCAATATTTGCTCCCTGGAATTGATTTCCTAGTGCATTTTTTACATTTGTGAGGGCAGTTTTTATAATCACCTTATTATTATAATAATCACTGTATTATGTTATCTTTAATGTCAAATGTTAAATTTACCCAATCACTTTTAATCAATATTTTAAAATGTTGTCAATAACAATAGACTGTTTAAAATTGTATTTAAATCAGGAGCTCATAGGGCTGCAATATTATGACAAAAAATCATTATTGTATATTATTGCTCTATATATTGTAATAATGATTATTAATATCGATATAGAAAACAATATAAAACATTTTAGTTTTGTTTTGGGCACGTCACATTCTGGCTTCAAAGACAAACATGTCCTTCCATTATGTTAATCTTCCACAAGTTATGCAAAAACTCTCATTATAATCACTGAAGCCACGAAATTAATCTTTTATTTACATTGTATCTGCACTGTGTTGTTTATGATGAGGGAATTTGTGAGCGTGCATACTTAACAACAGCTCCAGCGTTTTTTTAGCGCTGACCAATCTAAGCACTTCTGATTGGCCAATGCATTCCTAAGTTCAACAGAAACGTGTTTGATTGGTTATAAGGATAAATGATGCACAAAAAAGCATGTAACAGCAATCTGATACAGTGTGAGTGAATCTAAATGTAATTGACACTTTTCTTTGACAGCCGTCATACATTGTTTAATTGTGAAGGGGCATTTTCTGCCCCTTTGACTTGAGTTTATGGAGCATTTAGTTAATTTTCGTGCCATTTTTGCCATCGTTAATTTCCCATGCTGATCCACAGACAAGCTGTTGTGAGCATGAATGAAATAATGCTGCTGCACATATAACATATATGATGCGCTGCAACTGCTACAGCAACACTAGCCAAGTATTTGAATGGTGGGCAGCGAACTTATTGGCTGCTGATGTGAAAATAACCAATCAGCTACACCATGTGAATAATGATGTGATTATATCAGACCATGTTAGAACCGCCTGCCTGCGCCATCTAGAGTTTCATGACAGAAATGTGCAATAATTTAAAGCTGGTTAGCTTTCAGTCCAACTATACATTTGTTTCGTGTTGATTTTAAATCAGTCTGAATAAGAGAACCACATATTTTTAAGGTTATCCACAGGAAAATCCTTTAAGAGTTTTTTTTTTTTTTTTTTTTTTTTTCCTTGCAAAAAAAGCTGCAGGCCCTCTGAAATCTATCATGAAGAGGAAGGATGGGAGTGGTGCTGGTGCAGCTTCCAGCGGTGGCAAAAAGAGCCTGAAGTTTGTTGGAATTCTAAATGGAGGGTGAGTTGCCAGAGCAGATTTTTTTAAATAAGGCGCAATACAAAATGTCATTACCATAGTAACAGACTTTCATGAACTGCGTCCCATGACATATTTTTTTTTTTTAAATGGTGACAACAGCAATATGATAAAAGACTATTTAATATATGAATTAATAATGACAACAATACATAATTATTCTGCCAAGTAACAAATGTATGAAATATCACTGGCTTCCAGCATTGTTCTTCCAATATTATTTTAGAACCATAACCATTGTTAGTGTTTATTATTTCAACTTGAGGTTCGACCACAAATTATAATGAGTTTCTCCTCCTTAATTTTTTAAGGTATGAGTCGACCTCTAGTGAAGAGGAGGAAGAAGAGGATGAAGAGAGTTCTTCTGATGGAAGTGAGGCTGGTGCGTGTTCGGACAGCAGTGTGGAAGAAGGGGCAGCTCTAGAGGATACATCTGATGAAGAGATGAATATAAATGTGGATGAAACTGACAGTGATGAAAACATGCCAGCTGGGACTGAAGATTTAAAGGACCAGGAAGAGGAAGTAAAGGAAAAGTAAGCGGATGTATATTTTGGTGACGACTAAAATTTCACATATGAGAAAACAGTTTTGTGGCTTAGCTTTGAGGTCATCTATATGCTAGCGTACATCTAAAACTTTACTTTTAGCATATATACATGTTTAAATATGTTAACATGTTAAAATACCAAAAATGACTTCTTGTACAAGAGATGTTTCTTTTTTGGAAAATCATGATAGCTATGATGGAATTAAAGTGAACAGTAAATGGAGATTATCTTACAGGTTTGAACTAAGTGCTAAAATGCGTGAGGCTTGTCTAATTTTGAAGAACCACCTTAATGATGGAGCCAAACCAGTAAAGAGTAAAGAAGTGGTAAGAACAGATCACACAAATTAAATTTTATTCACATATTAGTTACTATTATTACATTCCAGCCAAACTTGACAACAAACCATTATGTTGTTCTGTTAACACAGTTGTCCAGCACTCATACTGTTCAACTGGAATGGTTCAGAGTGTCCAGTGCAAAGATGGCACAGACGTCACGTGTGTCAAATTACCTGATGGCTTTCTCAGAGGTCTCCCCCGTCCTGCTGGAGCACATAGTCAACATGACCGATGGCAACGGCAACACTGCTTTACACTACAGCGTCTCCCATTCCAACTTCACTGTGGTGGATCTACTGCTTGACACAGGTTAATAGAATTATAGCTATTTAGGAAACATCAGAATATCATGGGAAAATGCACTTGATATTAAGCATATAGTGCATACTATGGTTGTCACATGACTTAACTATCTTGCATGTTTACATGAGTGATGTCCCGTTATCACTTTGAGGTTTCTTGGAATTCACAACAGATATTACTTATTCACTTGTTGCTCTTGAAATGTAAGATCAAGATTTAAAAAGGTCTAGCATTATATGCTAATAAGCTGTTCAGAATTGTCCATCAGTTTGGTACACAAAAGCTCAGGAAACTCTGTAATGCATATTGAGTTGCAGATGCGTTTATGTGCAGGCATGTGCAATGTTGATCAGCAGAATAAAGCCGGATATACAGCTGTGATGCTGGCAGCGCTTTCAGCAGTGAAGGAAGAGGACGACATGGCAGTGGTTCAGAAACTCTTCCGTCTGGGCAACGTCAATGCCAAGGCGAGCCAAGTAAGCCACCCAGTTAATTAAATATTCATCTGTGATTATATCCTCTGCTTATTTGAATATGACATTTCAACTTAAACTCAGTTATTGACGTGTATTGTTCCATGAAAAACCTTTAAAGGAATCGTTCACTTCCAGAATGTTTTTTTTTTTTTTTTTTTTTTTTAAACACATAATGTAAATCGTTAGTGCTTTCTTTCTCCATATAGTGGACTTCTGTGGTGCCCATGAGTTTGAACTTCCAAAATGCAGTTTAAATGAAGTTTCAAAGGGCTCTAAACGATCCCAGCTGAGGAATAATCATCTAATCTAGTGAAACGATTGTTCACTTTCTTAAAAAAATAAAATAAAATACAAATTTATACACTTTTTATCCTCAAATGCTTGTCTTGTCTAGTTCTGCTATGCGCATGCGTACTCTGTGTAATCCGGGTCAATACAGTTAAGGTATGTGTCACAAAATTCCAATCTCATTTAAAAAAAATTTGAATTAGAAAATAACCGATCATTTCGCTAGATAAGACCCTTATTCCTCAGATCGTTTAGAGCCCTTCGAAGCTGCATTTAAACTACATTTTGGAAGTTCAAACTCAGAGGCACCATAGAAGTCCACTGAATGGAGAAATATCCGTAAATATTTTCCTCAAAAAAAACAAAAAAACAATTTCTTTACACCTGAAGAAAAAAGACATGAACATCTTCAATGACAAGTGGTGAGTATATTAACTGACAATTTTTGTTCAGGAAGTAAACTACTCTAACATCCATGGAATCCTTCAATTGCACAAAACATTCTTTACATTGGACAAATTGTTATTATTAAGATGGTTTCATAAGAAAAAGTGGTTCTTTAAAGAATTGCTCATTGAAAGGTTCCTCGGGGAACCCAAAATGGTTCTTCTATGGCATCACTGTTTAAACTCTCTTATTTTGGAAGCTTTGGGGAAATAAGTTTGAGGAAGTAAGATTTTATTTTTTCAGATACAGTTTTTTAAAGTATAAAACATTTATTTTACACAATATTACAGGTTATACTGGTTTGAACATCTTTCAAAAACATAAAAAAAAAAGGTTTGAATGGTAGTGTACTATTACCTTTGAGTTACCGTGTATTGTGCTGGAGTCTGATTCCTCCGCGTTTTTTTGTGCGCTAATCTCTAGGCCTCCTAATTTTGACAGTGCTTTTATACAAGAGTTTTGTGAATTAATAACTTGTATTATGCCATCATATGATCAACTGTTATTGCTGGGTGATTTTAATGTATATGTGTGCTGCTCAGGTCGGCCCTTGGTTGCTGAATTTTGTAACATTTTTAAATCTTTTGGTTTTATGCAACATATAAATGGAGCAACACATGTCCATGGTCACACTCTGGACACACTCTTATTTTGTCAAATGGTGCTGCTGTAGACAATATAAACAAAAGAGGTCTCCTTCTCTGATCACAATCCTATTGTTTTTAATCTTGTGAATTCTGCAGTTGTGAGAAAGCATGTGGGCTATTATTCTCGCCGTATGAATTTGTCCACTCCTCCTCAGTTTAGTGAAATCTATATTGCTAAAGCTGTTGAATTATCCATCTTGAATGCTGTTGAGTTTTCCATTGGCAGAAATCCTATTATTGGCTGGATGATAATGCTTGCTCTCTTAGGCAGGCTTGTCATAAAGCTGAGAGGAAATGGAAACATGATTCTTTAATTGTGTCTTATGAGATATTTAAAGAGTGTTTGATTAATTTTCAGAATGCTGCAAAATCAGCTAGGTCAAAATATTTCAAAATATAAAACTCTGTGTTTTAGTCAACAAGATGAAGACAACTGCCTGCTCACTACATATCGTTCCGTCAGAGATTATTAGGGCCTCTTTTTCGGAAATTGGTAATGCCATTCAGTCATTGATTAATTAATCCCTAGCTGCTGGGGTAGTCCCAAAATGTTTTAAAAATGCAGTTGTTCAACCTTTGCTTAAAAAACAGGGTTTAGATGAAGGTTACCTTGAAAATTATCGCCTCTAAGTCTGTCTCTAAGCTTTCATTTTTATCAAAACTTTTAGAAAAAGTTGTATATTCACAATTGATCGCATTTTTGAATGCAGCTAATATAACAGAACCTCTCTAATCTGTTTTTTCTGCCCATCATAGTACTGAATCTGCTTTGCTCAAAGTGTTTAATGACATTTTACTCGCTCGAAGTCGATGGTGGCAAAAATACAGTTGTGTTGCTTCTTGATCTTGATCATATCTTAGAGACAGGTCTTTTTGCTATTTTGCTCCTATTATCTATTATTTGCTTGACCAAGCAAATAAATACAGTTGTCAAGAACAGTTTTTATCAGTTAAGGATCATCTCGAGGTTGAAGTAATTTTTGTCTTTTCATGACCTGGAGAATGTCATTACCGCTTTTATTACTTCTCGTACTTGATCCATTATATTTGGGTCTTCCTCAGTTATCCATTACACGCTTACAGTTGGTATAAAATTCTGCAGCAAGGCTGTTGACCAGGGCAAAACTGATCATGTTACACCAATTTTAGCCTTTCTGCATTGGCTCCCGGTCAATTTTAGAATTCAATTTAAAATTTTGTTGTTTGTTTTTAAAGTTCTTAATGGTCAAGCCCCATCTTATCTTACAGACCTTCTCATTCCTTTTTCATCCTCTAGATCTTTAAGATCTTCTGACAGGGCTTTTTTAGTTGTCCCTCGTTCATGTTTAAAAACAAAGGGTGATAGGGCTTTTCTATTACAATTTTTAAAACAATGCTGAAAACATATCTTTACTCCCTGGCTTTCTGATTGGATTCTATCTATGTTTTATTGTTTTTACTGGTTTAATTAGTTGTGTTGCTTGTTTTATGCTTTAACCCTTTGATTTTGTTAAGCACTTTCATCAGCTTGCTGAGATAAATGTGCTATATAAATAAACTTTACTTACTATTAAAGGGTAAGGATTTCCTGATATTTGCCAAAAAGTCACACCTAAAAATGTATTGATGACATTTCATTAGTAGGCACTGATTTTAAAGCAAGTTAAGCAAGGCAACCATTGAGTAAAATGGTTTAGAAAAGTTGAACATACAAAATAGCAAAACAAGTATCTGTATCTAATGCAATGAAATTCAGATTCAGACTGCACCAATTAATTCTGTCAGGCTTAAGTATTTAATAACTTCACTGTGTATAGAGCTGACTGCTGTACAGCACAGATCCTCCAGCTGAGATTGTGTTGTGTTTTGGTTTGTTTCGTGGTTAGGCGGGACAGACGGCTTTGATGCTGGCCGTGAGTCACGGACGGCAGGAGATGGTGCGTGCACTGCTCGACTGTGGTGCTGACGTGAACATCCAGGATGACGAGGGCTCCACTGCTCTGATGTGTGCAAGTGAACATGGTCGAGCTGAGATTGTCTCCTTGCTGCTGGAGCAGCCGGGATGTGACATTTCAGTCGTGGACAATGTAAGTATATCACAACCACCTTCATACAACCATGATGAACATGTACATGACACTAAAATATGCACTGTTTCTACATAATACTACAGTCTAAAATAAAGCCACAATTAAAGTGGCAGTCACACTAACATTCAAACACACATGCACATAGTTATATTAGTTCTGCTAAGTGAATACATGCTCAGTGTTATTTTAGTGTCATTGAGATACTACTGTAGTTGTTTTGAAGTATTTTGAAGCTTTTTTAATATACATTTTCTGTTTTCATTTTTAAATTTGAATAGTTTTGTTTAGTGTTTTTGTCATGTAAAAGTTAAAAGCTTTTTATATTTTATTTTATTTCAGTTCGTGGTTATGTCAAGTAACTTCTTTATGGTTTTAATTTTTTGTTTCAGTTTGAGTTAACTATAATAACCCTGATACATGAATAATCACCTACATTTGACACTTTAGTCTACAATGCAATGAGCTCAGCTTTACATTCCATGTTTGCCAAAAGAACAGGAGGAAGTTTTAGCAATGATTTTTAACATCTCTTTACTGACTGTTTATCTTGACTTTATAAAGCGACCTTGATTAGTAAAACTTCTTAATGACTTCTTGTCTCATTTGAGTCAAACAATACAAATAACACACACATTTTTACATTTTTATTAAAAATACAAAAGATCCAATTTATTTACTTTTTTCAATATTATAACCTTAAAGTTACTTTTTTATGCAAAGTAATGCATTACAGTCCTTTTGCGTTACTTTTTAAATCTGGGTACGGCTGGCTTGCTTGATTGTTTGAAGTTTGACTTTTTAGCAAATGTAAAAGCCCTTTCACACCAAAAAGTTAAATAAATAAGCCTAAGGCTGAAGGAAAAGTAAAGTCTTGTTTGTACAGTAGAACTGTAGAAGAAGGAAGTTCAACACTCTTCAGCAATGAGAAAAATGAAGCACAAATGTTAATTAATCTGAAGTAAGTTTTGCTTATTAGTATGGTTGAATTGGATCAACAAAGGTCAGCAGAAAAGACAACTCAAAAAAGGAAGTAAGAAAAAGTAACTCAGATATTTTCTTGAAAAATGAAAAAAGTAATGCGTTACTTTACTAGTTACTTGAAAAAAATAAATCCGCTTATGTAACTCACGTTACTTGTAATGCGTTACCCCCAACACTGATTATAACTGAATGCTATAGAAGCTAGGTAATTTTAAAGGTGACATATCATAAAAATCTGACTTCTTCCGTTTTTAAGTGCTATAATCGTGTCCCCAGTGCATACCAACCCAGAAATCATAAAGAACAAGCCAATAATTTTTTTTGGTCAGCCTTTCTCTGCAAGCTTGTGAAAAACGAGCCACTCAGATTTCCCTTCCACCATCTTGTTTTCACAAGCATAAATGGTGTACCAGTTGTAACGCAATGACAAAAGTCGAACAAAGTGTGCTAACGGTATACGCTGCTGACACACAGATCAAATATAAACAGGTGATTTCTTTCTCAGCTGTTAACCTTTACAGACATAACGGACTGTTCTAAGTCATGTGTTTTTTTCATAAACTTTGACAGTGTATTTGACAGTTTAAGCGCAATAAGACATGAAAGAGTTTAGTACTCACATGCTGTGTGAAAGCTGCTTTCTGTGCATGTGCTACGGATTGTGCGCTCACAAAATTGATATCAGAAGTGTAAACTAATATGGTTTAAAATGCATGATTACAGCGTTATAGATATGATAATCGAAACCAATCTTTTTTAGCAGAGAATGTGAGTTATGAGCTGTAAAGTCACAGCCCTATTCTGGAAAAGGGGGTGGGGAGCAGCACCTCATTTGCATCTGAAGAGACATGCACGAAAACAGCGTGCTTCTGCTTCCACTCAATATAGGCTTTTTCAAAATTATATAATGATGTGTGGGGTATTTTGAGCTAAAACTTCACAGACACATTCTGGAGACACCTGAGACTTATATTATTTTAAAAGGGGGCATAATATCTCTCTTTTAACATTTTTAATATATTCTCTGAAGTCATTTTACTGTTGCTCATATAGGTGGGGTCCAAAATAATTGTGTATGCTTGAAATCTAGTGCAGTTGCTTGTTCCATTACAGTAGGAAATTCATTGTTGTTTTGTTTAACAGAAAATAATGACACAGAGAAACCGGTCACACCCTCAATGTTGCTGGACTTGGCATTCAGTGTTAAATCATCCAGTCCAAAAATGCATTATGGGTAAATTTAATTTCTCTTCTCTAGGATGGCAGTAATGCTCTCTCCATTGCTTTGGAGGCGTCCCACAATGATATTGCTGTTCTACTGTATGCCCACATGAACTACTCAAAAACGCAGGCGGATGTAAGTCCTCTCACTCTGACCACACATGCAGCCTGTTGCTAACTCATTCAAGTAGAACAAACACAAGGATTTTGGCAATTTAATTACACTTTACAAGACTTGTTAAAGTTCTGCAAGTAAAACTGGATATTTATTCAGAAAATCTAAGGCGAAACAGCAGTTTGGCATTGATTTGGGTCGTGAAAAGTGAGTGTTATATACCAGAATGGAGCCAGATGTAAGAGAGTTTGTGAAAACCATGCCTTAATAGCTGTTTGGCTACTGTTCTCCAATAGGCCGTACAGCCTAATCCACATTAGTATAAAAATAAGTAACTTCAAAGGCAGCGCATCTGATTATTGTGACGATTATTGTTTTTCAGTGCACTGATTAACTGATCACACTAAAAGAACCCATTTTGAGAATATAAAATGTTTAAATTTGATATACACTGCATGTACTGTTCAAATCTGCTGTACTTAAGTCTGCTGTACAAAATGACAGAAAGATTTGTATTAGTACATCCATTCTGGAGAGATATTAGTATTATATTATAAAGTGGTAACATAACTTTTGTGTTTGTACTTTGTTCAGGTGTCATCTAAAGCAAACTCCCGAAGCCCGTCCAGTCCTAGAAAAACATGGCCCTCAGAGTGACATATGGACACATTAAGAACAAAATGTATATATACAAACAAGACTAACTAGCTTTACTGGAAGATTAACAATGTCTGTGTAGCAAATTTATATATATTTATATTGTATTCACTGAATATTCATTTTTATGCACATATTTAATGCACTATAATGCAACATTACTATGTAAAATACTATGTAAACTCATTAATGTAGGTAAGACCAATAATTTTACTTACTTTTAATTTACTATAGTTTACTATAGTAAACTATTTTTACTACCATGACATCAGTGTTTGAAATAAGAAAATAATTTTTTGGGATAAGCGCAGCTTAGCTGTAACGTTATTGTGATTATATGGTTCACAAGCTGAACATTTGTTTTGATTAGTGGTCAGAAAAACAAGTGCATAAGAATGAGAATGAAATATTGCAGCAAATGAGGATGAATCATTCATATTCACTTGGGAAGCTCAAACCCTCAATAATTATTTGTGTATTAAAATACATTGTGGCTTCATAATTCAAGCAATCTGTGGCCGCTATAATTACATGCCATTTAAAAAGGTCAGCAACAAACACCTACATGAACTCCACCTTTGTTTTCTACCGCAGTGATTTATTTTTATCCTCTGATCTACTTGGATAAAACTCAGCCATTACATACAGAGTCTGTCATGCCTAAATCTAATGGTGGCCTTTTAGCGGAGCGTTTTTTTTTTTTTTTTCTCTCTTCTTCTTTTTGCTATTTATCGTTTGAACTGAAATTAAATTTGCCTTCTAGAGATCTTAAATCGATCACAGAAAGGTTACTAAATTGAACTTAAAAATTTAAACTGAATGAAATCAGTCAGGAATGGGCCCCAAAACATATCTGGATAAATCAAAACAACTGGTATTTGAGAGAAAATAGATAGCACTTTTCAGTTGTTAAGCTTAATTCTGAAACTTTGTGGCTGTGAAATGTTAAACATTTCTGTAGTTAATGTGATGAACTACACCTGTTGTTACCCTTGAGTAAAGACTGTTGTGTGAGATTTATTTTCCATTTACAATTATTTGCTGACCATCAGATTTTGCTTGGTTCATTAACTGCAAAACACTGATATAACTGAACTCGGCACTTTACACAAATTAAGAAACCAGGTGTTGAGTTAAATACCTGTAAAAGACTTAAACTAAACTACATTGTTTACTGTAGATTTCAAATACAGACAATCTTTAATTTTGTCCAAAGATGCAACTTAGTTGTCCTTATAGTTAGTTTCTCATTTAAATGTATTTTGACTATCCAATTGTATTATTGTATTATTACTTGGTATCTGTGCTTTGTTTAAATGATTGTATCATGCTGTGCAGCTTATGCTCTTTTATTTAGCTTTTTTTTAAATATACAATTAAAATAAAGTTGTATAATGTTACTCATTAAGAAAATGCACCAACCCTACATTTTGGTTTTTGGTTATATACATACATTTGGTTATATACATACATGTGACCAATATGACAAAGTCTGGAACATATTAAAATACAAGAAATCTGACAAATCTGAAAATAGTCTGCTTGTATTGAATGTGCACTTGGTGTACTTCAAAACGTAATGCATAAAATGATATATGGCCGAAACAAAAGGCCACTTAAGTGTGCTTGAGAGTATACTTCTATGACAATGCCACACTGAAGTACACTTTTAAAAAGTGCACTTTGTAATTATGTCAAATTACAGTTAACTTAAAGTACATGTTAAATAGCTGTTTTTTTTAATCATGCTTTAAATGCAGTACACTTATTTTGATGTGTAAAGTATTATAATTTTATTCAATATTACATTTAAATGTTATATATTTTAAATGTACTAAATTGCAAGTTCATCATTATGAATGTGCAACTACAAATTGATAATATACAAGTTTCCATAGAACTGACATTAAATTAGATTTCAGTTAACCATAAATGCTTATCAGTACATTTGGCACTTTAACCAGATTTTAAAATATACACTGCCGCTCAAAAGTTTGGGATCAGTACATGTTTTAATGGTTTTTAAAGATGTGTATTATGCTCATCAAGGCTGCATTTATTTGATCAAAAATACAGAAAACCTGTGATATTGTAAAATATTATTTTTATTTAAAATAATTGTTTTCTATGTGAATATATTTTAAAATGTAATTTATTCATGTGATACAAAGCTGAATTTTCAGCATAATTACTCCAGTCTTGAGTGTCACATGATCCTTCAGAAATCTATTATTCTAATATGCTGATTTAATGTCAATGCTGAAAACAGTTGTGCTGCTTAATATTTTGTTGCAACCTGTGATTTTTTTTCCAGGATTCTTTACCAAATAAAAGGTTGAAAAGAACACCGTTTATTTAAAATAGAAATATTTTGTAACAATATGAAGTAGATCTAAAAGTTTGGGTACATTTTTATTCTTTCTTTTTTGTAAGAAATTAATACTTTTATTCACCAAGGATGTGTTAAATTGATAAAACTGATAGCAAAAACTTATATTGTTAGAAAAGACTTGCATTTTAAATAAATGCAGTTCTTTTTAACCTTTTATTCATTAAGGTTCCAAAATAAACAGCACAACTGTTTCCAACATTGATAATAGCAGCATATTAGAATGATTTTTGACAAATCATGTGACAGTGAAGTAATGGCTGATAAAAATTCAGCTTCAAATTCATTTTAAAGTATATTAAGATAGGACACCATTATTTTAAACTGTAATAATATATATATTTTTTTCAGTATGTTTGATCAAGTAAATGCAGCCTTGATAAGCATATAAGAATTATTTAAAAATCTTACTGATCCCAAACATTTGACGGCAGTGTAAGTAATTATGAAATTACATATAAAGATGTACTTAAGTCACACTTAAGTGGTTAAAAAAAGCATTTACTAAATGTAAATAACATTTAAAGCAATCAAGTGTCTGAAAACATTACATTAAGTTTACATTCAAAGTATTTACTCTTTTATACTCTACTCTAAAAATATGTTAAAGTCATAATAAAACATGAGAAATCTGTGTGTCATTTTATATAAGCCCAGCTAGTCAACGTGCATGTATTCTGGTATAACTAAAGTAAAAATTTAGCAATATAGGTGGTAATAATTGGTTCTGTTGCTTTAAACACTAGAAGAATAGTTGTTCAGAACTAAAGAATGTGTTTCATGATAAATGCGGTCCTCTTGGCATAGCTGAAGTCTTGATGTTGCACCCAAACGTGGCCTTGGATCTGGTCTTAGCTCATGGTCCCAGGCTGGACCACAATCTATTTCTACTGTACTAAAGATAATCATTACCTTTACCACTAATCTGCATGCTATCGTCATCATTACAGAGAATTCACAATAACTGCATGGCTCTAAATGAGTGTTTAGCCACTGTACAGCGTGGCTCAGTCTTTAAAATGTGGTACAATGAATGCAATGAAGAATGAAGCTATATAAACCTTCGAGAAGCTGTAAAGATGTACAAATACACAACAGAAATCTTTTAGAAGACAATATTCATTTAACATGAATTTGAAATTTGTGCAAGCCAATGCTGATGGTGCAAGTTTCTTTCACACTTCAGTCTAAAGCTGCTGGTGAGACAAATTGGTCTGTAACCTTGTAGTTGATGTTCATTACCACTCAATATCACTGCAAAAATCTGTATAGCACTATTTCCAAAGTCATTTATTTTGTTGCCTTACGGAAACAAGCCCATTCAGGTTGATAAACTGCATTCAGTGAATAAATATAAAAGTCAGCACAGACATGTTTCATGAACAGAACATATCAATCTCTAAAGCCCTAAATATAAAATCATAACCACAAAAATTTGGCCCTTGTCAAAGTCGCTAAGATCTTTTAGCTTGTAATTTTATTCCTGCTTCCAACACATGAAATTGAAGACCTGACTGTTCACCTGCTGCCTAATATATCCCGTTCCCTGCCACTGTAACAACACATTACTCACTTTACCTGTCAGTGGTTTTAATGTTGTGGCTGATCAGTGTATTCTCTCTACACTCATGACTGTAAACCAACCCACCGCACCAATTCAGTCATTACGTTTGCGGATGACACCACTGTGGAGGGACTAAATCATAACACAGACAAGTCTGCCTGAAGGAAGGAGGTCTGCAAACTATCAGAATGTTGCTCAGTTAACAATCTGGCACTCAACACCTCCAAAACAAAGTATTTGATTATCAGCTTCTAGATGAACAAAAAGGAATCTGCTCATTTCTACATCAGGAAGACAAAGCAGACCTGGATTGTTAACACAAACTCAATAGTGAAAGCGGCACAGAAGCAGTTCTGCCAAGCCAGTCTGTCCTTTTATCACTGTTCCATAGAAAGCAGACTCACCTAAAACACTTCGATATGCCGGCAGCTCTGTGGCAAGAAAGCTTTGCACTAAAACAAAATATATGTAAACTTAATGTTTATGTTGGGCCACAAATTCAAACAAGGACTCATCACACCCAGGTCATCATATCCTCACTCTGTTGCCCTGTAGAATAAGAGTTTTAAACCTTTTTTGGAGCCCTGCCAATATTGCACATTTCTCCTTAATCAAACACTCCTGATTCAGATCATCAGCTCATTAGCAGTGCTGCCTCCAAGATCTTAAACAGGTGTGTGAGAGAAAGGAGACATAGGCTGCGTCCCAAATCGCATACTCTCCTGAGTAGGTTATTTTGGAATTGCTTCACAAACGCAAAAGGAGTACATTCCATCCCTCTTATTTTTCAACGCAGAAGTAAGCTGTTTTCTGGTAATGTGTAAAGTGCAGTAAATGGTAAAACTATTTGCACTACAAACCATTGTGTTCATAATTAAGATAATGCATTAAAATTATATGGTAAGACACCAGTTTGCAATATCAAGCAGAAAAATGACCTTTTTGTACAGCTAAATACAGCAGGAAGCGAATGACACCGGAAGCCAGACACAATTCCCCGGTTTCAAAGACAAGGCTTTAAGCCTAGTCCCTGACTAAAATGTAAGTCTGAGCTGTTTCAGCTGAAAGAAACCTGCAGTGATTGATCTTGAAATATGCCACGTTTTGTCTCAAGATGCACACCAGTATTTTTTTTTCTAAAACATGTTTACAAAGATCTAAGATGACTGAGAAGAAGGCTTAGTCTAAGCCCTAGCACCATCTTTGTCTACAAAATTGACTTAAGTACAATATTCACAGATATTTTATATATCTACTCGTATAATACTTGTACTATATGTTTTATTTATTATACATTATATATGTCTGATTTATCTAATTTTATTTTATTTTTTTGTGATATCATCTTCCCAGTCACTCCTACAGTAGGGAAGTGTGGGGTAAGATGAGCCATTTTATGTATGTGGTCCTCAAAATAAGGGAAAATGAGGCAGAAGTACAATGGAAAGTAATTTCCGGATGTTTCCCACCATTTTAAATGAACTGAATATATAGAGAACAAATGGTTCTTAAAATATGGCTTCTTATGAAAAAGTGTTCCTGTGGCTCAATTTTTCCCAGGTTAGGGGTAAGTTGACCAAAATCAGTGGGTAAGATCTGGGTTTAAACTGACTGAATCAAATTTAAACCATGTGAAATTTTAAAGAGGATTTACCTCTTAAAAACTAATTTTAATAATAAAATATGATTTTACAAACAATAGATCTTTTCTTAAAGCTAATATAAATAAAACCAAACAAATTTTCATTTTCAGTTTTTCATTTTTTGCATTTCTGATATATGTTGAACACTAAAGTTTTACTCTTCGCAAAAACAGACTAAACAGAGAGTTCGTTGAGTAAAATTAAATTAAAAAATGAATTATAGTAAAGAAATAAGTTACTGAAACCAACAAACATTTTATTCTAACATTAAGATTCTTGGCATGTTAGCTTTTATGCAATATCAAACAGGCCATTAGAGAATATAGGTGGAAAGATATACAGTAGTCAACATTTGAAGTGGATCAAAAAAGTTATCCTATGACAAGAATGGGTATTGTTTTGGTTTTAGGACAACTTTGATGAAAGGTTTTGATCCACTTCAAATGTTGACTACTATATATGATTATAATGTGGTGAAAAGCATCTTCTGGTACTCATGAGAAGGATTTGATGCACTTGTACACTGTCCCTATCAAATAAACTACAAATAATATGTATATATGAGATAAACTAAACCAGTTGCATAATATCACATTAAAAATACCAGCTTATACTTCAGAGATTTAACTCAACTTCAGTGCTTTATGGTGGGGTAAGTTAAAACGTTGGCTCAACTTACCCCACAGCACTTGGCTCACTTTGCCCCATAGCTGGTATTTTGGGGAAAAAAAACTAGCTTACCAGTTCAGGCTAATATTTATATTATTAATATTTGCATGGCTTTATATGTTGCTAAATCACCTATATGCATCAAATATAAAGTTCTGTAAAAACGAAACGGTTCATAATTGGATGAAATTCACTACAACATTAACAGTTATTTTCCTGTTAACTAATGTGAAGCAGTTTGAAAGTATATTGCATAAAGCACTATATAAATAAATATGACACAACACTTTTCATGACCTATTCAATTCCTGGTGTATGAAATCAAACACCACCCTACATCTTTTCCTCATTAAAGTAAAATTTTGAGTCAGTATTATATTACAGAAGTAAATCAGATTTCTGATTTTTCACTGTCTTAACTAAAGCTAGTTTGAATAAAACAGCACACATGAAAGACAAAACAACCACAACTTCATAAAAAATATGTTCCTTTAATAATACACACTTAAAATATGAACTGCAGGTAGTAGTGTGAGGTGTCCTTACGTGAGAGCCACAAGACTGCGGCTACAAGTAACGCTGGAATTCATGTTGGACCGAAACACGACTGCATTCATAGAACTGAAAAAGCTTAAGTTAAATGAGCAGAGGGGGGCGGTAAGAGCATTTCTGCATGTAGGTGTAGAAATCCAGTCTCTGTATTCTGATAAGCCACTAACTACAAATTTAAAAAATAAAGACACATTTGGCAACATAATCAGTGTTTCGAAGGGAGCGGGAAAAGAAAACATTACCTAGATGTGGCACATAATCCAAAATTCGTTTAATGAGGTTAATGAGCTACTGGGTTCTTCTTCTCCGTTCTCGGATGTGTCCTTTCTGTTAAAAGTGTGCCGACATGCGCAAAATTACATGAGATTTGGGAACAAGTCTGTTTCTGGCTGCTGCAAAGACACTCCTTCCAGAAAGAGTGTGAAAAAGCAAAGGTGTGGGAAACCGGTGAGGGCCGTAATCTGTCATTGCTGCTGAAGGAAGTAGAGGACACTGGGAATGGAGAAGGCCCTCATCAGAGGTGCTGCTGGAGGAAGTACAGTAGCATGATCTCGTAGTGCTCTCCAGACTCAGGACAGCGAATGCTGTGTCTTTCATTGGGGTAGATCTATAAAGAACGCAAAATATTCATGTAGTTGAGGGAGAAAAATAAAATACTAACATTATAAGCTTAGGTTTTTAAATACTCAGTTTCCAAACCTGTAGCTGATATGGCTTTCCTGCACGGATGAGTTGAGACACCAGGAAGTTGGTGTGGAAAAAGTGCACGTTTTCATCAAGGAACCCATGTAAAATAAGTAATCTGTTTGGCCTTGGAGAAGGGAAAAATGCAAAAAAAGGAGTTAACACTGAGAAAGTTTTACTAATAATGCATTCTAGAAAGAGTTATTTATATGGTTGGAATGGTGGGAACTTGAGAGGGTATCTAAACCTCTACTGTATCACATTTAATAATGAAATTTCAATTTGATTATTAATTGTCAACATCAAACTTTGGCTGAAAAACCTGTTGCACACAATCTACTACATGCCTTCTGTCATCTGATAGTTTATACTTTTGTGGTTCAGAAGTCTGTGCTGTGAAATCTGAGAAGATGTAAGAATAACTTCTATATTTTTTCGATGAACACTTAAGGACTGTTCACTTATCCATACATGCTTTAGAAAAGTCATGTTAAAATTAAAGTATCAAATATGATGTTCAGGCTTTTTTTTTTTAGGAACATATTTATTAATTTCTTCATCATTACTGTATTGCATAGCATTATATGTTTTGCAATATCATTAATATCATTTAATGTTTTAAATATCATTTTACTAAGAGATATTATTGGGAGACATTTTACATTTTATGTTAGTAGTCTGCTAGACTGTTATTAACATTTCACTGAAGAACAAATTCTATTGGAATTTTAAATTTTTGGGCATACATTTTTTTCTTCTTCTCAGTTTTGGCCTCTGAATACGTTTGAGGTATACTATATACCAAACAAATTTAGTTGCCATGTAGTTTGTAAAACAAGGAGATTCACTGAAATGAAGTTGTATGCCAAGAACACATAATGAGTGTGAACCAAGCATTGTATGTGCTTTGGCCTAAGCCAAGTAACTCACTCGTTGGGAAGTTTGTCAACGTGCAGAGCGACGGAGCCTGCTTCATACCCCTGCTGGTTATTTTCAGGCACGTCCATGTAGCGTTCGGTGTAGCCAGTATCGTATGCCATCCACACCGTCACAGGAGCTCCTGCTATGGCCACCTGGAGCATAGAATGGATTTGTTAACACATGATGAGAATAAATCTACAGCTACTTATTTTAGCAGTTTGCAATTGCTTGTTGCTTATATCCAAAATACAACCGTCTCTTCTATTTTGGTAATTGCTAAAGTATAAAAACAACCTTTGATTGACGGACATTAAAATTTTAGCAAAGCATCGAAGTTTATCAATTCAATCTCTGTTAAGGAGCATTTAAGATGCCACCTGCTGGTTAAAGTAGGTTTTATCAACATGCATGGGTGGGGTTGAGAGATATCTCACAAAAACTGAAAACTGACAAGAATATTTTATTTTTGGGTGAATTATTTCTTTAAGAAGATGACATGACTCTGGGGCAGCTGTATCTCTCACCTTGAAGATGTTTGGCCTGTGAATGAGGCCCATGAGAGACAGGAAACCACCATAAGACCAACCATGGATGGCCACTCGACTCATGTCAATAAACTTGTACTTCTCTGCTACATATTGAAGTCCCTCCACCTGATCTTCAATCTCCACCTGCCCCTGAGGTTGAGGAGGAAAGAATAGTAATATAAACAAAAGAATACCTTACACCACATTTATAGCATTACTTAAACCTGGTATGCGGCATTAAAAGATCTCTAATTTCAACTGCGTGAAATATTCCAGGCAGTCTGTATATTTAAGTAAGACCAATAAATGCTGCAAAATTATTATTCATAGTCCTATTGCAGTAACAATTGTTCACAGAATCTTAATGTGAAGTTTTACTAAATTGTAACACTGATTATCCTCCACTTATGCAAACAATGAAATTAAATTAATAATTAAAGCCGAAAATTCCTGATAAGAATGGCAGTAAATGTATTTATCAAAAAAAAAATTTCCCCATTTTATATTTCCCGGGGATTCTTTGTCAGCCAAAATTAGATCAGCTATTTATGTAAAAATCACATTTTTGTGTCTTTTTCCTTGTCTTGTTGCCACTGATTTGGTTTCAACGGTGTCTCTCTCTCACACACACCTGGCTAAAAGTAAATGGCAAATGATGACCACATTTTCATTTTAGGTTAAACTAATCAATATCAAAATCTAGTACATTTACTGCCAAAAGTTTGGGGTTGGAAATATTTTGTTTTTAAAAAGTTTCTTATGCTCACTAAATCGGCAGTAAATTGTAAAAAACAGTCATATTGTGAAATTATATACATTTTTAAATATATATTTAAAAAAGTAATTTACTCTTGATGGCAAAGTTGAATTTTCAGTGTCACATGATCCTTCAGAAATCATCTAATATGCTGACATTCATATATATATATATATATATATATATATATATATATATATATATATATATATATTTATTTTACATGTTGACATTTATATACTTTTTTGAAGTAAAAAAAAAAAAAAAGTTAAAAAAAGTATTTATTTAAAATATATTATTTGTAACCTTCTAAATGTCTTCATTGGCAATTTACTTGCTTGCTAAAGTATTAATTTATTAAAAATAAATAAATACAGCTCTCAACCTTTTGAAAAATGGCATATACAGTCACTGCCAACAAGCAACCACCTAGTACTCATCTAGAATAAACTAGTAGCCACTACCTTCATTTTTTCTGGACGAAAGCTAGGTGGTTGCTTACTGGTTTGAATCACAAAAATTTTAATATTAATTTATTTAATCAATTTGTAAAATGTGACTCTGGACCATCTGAAAAGCACCTGAAAGCTGAATAAATACGCTTCCCACTGATGTATGGTCCATTAGGATAGGACAATATTTGGCCGAGATACAACTATTTGCAAATCTGGAATCTGAGGGTGCAAAAAATCAGAGAGAAAATCATCCTTAAAGCTGTCCAAATTAAGTTTTTAGTAATGCATATTACCAATCAAAAATTATGTTTTGATAAATTTACAATTTTCTTAATATCCTAATGATTTTTGGCATAATATATATATATTTTTTTTTTTATAATTTTGACCTATACAATGTATTGTTGGCTTTTGCTACAAATATACCTGTGCTATGACTCTTAAGACTGGTTTTGTGGTCCAAGGACACAAACGTCATCAAATTAAGCAGCATATGCCAATGTTATTATACAAACTGACTTTATCACACCTAACTGACCTTCAATAAGCAGTGATACGAATATGAGTTCAACAGAACAGGAGGCGTCTAATTCAGTCTTACATGACTATGAGTTACATGAGGGATCATATGTCAGAGTCAGTGTGAGCTGTCACTCAGTAATCATTTTAACACCTTAACATTTCAGGACTGATCATTCTGACAACTTAAATTGCAGCATGATCACATTTGCATCTATATAAAGCATTTATGCAACCTGTTTTTAACACATGCTGGCTGACCTTTTAAAAGCAGGCGAAAATGTGTTAAATGTGAGGCCGTTTAGAATCTCAGGTTCAGTCAGTGCTCACATACCAACAGATCATGGGCCATGTGATGCACACTTCTCAGAAAAATGCCCAGAGCTGCCAAAATCACCAGTTCCAATCTGAGTGTCTGTCTCTCTCTTATTTCTACTGCTAAATGTACACTGCATAGGTGGTACAGAAAAATCTGCTGCAATGTTGACCTGACTTGTCAAATGTCTGATTACATGAGAATAGACTTTCAGTTCTAGTTACCATTTTGTTTTTAAGTGCCCCCTCAAACTTGAGGCCTCTTTGGCATGAGCCTCTTCCGTCAATGACCACCACTGCATAACCCAGAGACGCCAATGTGTTCAGACGCAGATACTTCACACCCTTGTAAGAATTATTCACTAATTGCACCTAAAAAAACACAAGAGTAAAGAAGAATGAAAACATGTTAAAACTACAGATAGTAGTAAAGAACCCATGAAACCAGTAAGATAAAAGCCAATGATGCAATGAAGTCAAATTCTTCATTAAAGCTGAAAATTCTAGACACAATAATAAATAATAATAATAAAAAAAAAAAAGTATAATGATCAATTTTCTACTTTATTTGTTATACTAATTTAGCTGTGTTTTTAATGCAGTTTAGTCGCTTCTGATTTGGTGTGAACAGTGTCTCTCGCACACACCTGACTAACAGAGCAACTGGGTGAATAAATGATGGCAGAATTTTAAGTGAAACTATACTTTTTTTTTTACATAGCATATAATGGGCACTTTTCAGAAATCTACAGTGATACTTTTCAACTAAACCCACCTGTGGGCCGCCATACACAAACAGGATTGTGGGGTATTTTTTGCCTGGTTTCAGGTTGTGAGGTTTATACAACATTCCATAGAGGTGGAAACCGGAACTGGCAGGAAAGCTAAATATCTCAGGAGGGACATAATCAGCCGGGCAACCTGCACAACACAAGCAAACATGTTTTTAAAGCATGTTATTTTTTCCCCATTACTGTGTGACATCACCCTGAGTTCACAGCCATTCTCTTACCTGTAGCTTCCATCATGCTCGCCCAGAACTCTGGCTCTTTGTGCAGTGGGTCACTGTCAGAACCCGTCAGTTTGTAGACATGAACACACGGAGGCGTGCTCACGTTACTGTAGTGGCTAATGAACATGTCAAAGTTCTGCAATGAAACAGGAGAAACAGATAGTCAGAGAATGCACACAAATCATATCAATGCAACAGAATGAGGAAGAGAGATGACTGCAAAGGTCTGCCATGAAACACTGCCTGATTTGCTTCAAGATGATGTAAAGTAAAGCTTATTCAGCCTTTGTGTTTGTTCATTAGACTGAAACATCCTGTATTTGTTTTTAGTATATACTACTTGTCAAAAAATTGGAAAAAATATTTTAAATTGAAAGTAGTTATGCTCACCAAGGCTGCATTTATTTGATGAAAAACAGGAGAAAACAGAATTACTGTAATACATTTAATTTAATTTTATTTAAATCTACTTTATTTAAATGTCTTCTTTATTTAAAATGACTGCAATGTAAAAGCTGAATCCTTCAAATATATAACTTTAATATTAGGATTTCGTGCTCAAAAGTAATTTCTCATCAACAATGTTGAAATGATTAGTCAAATGATTAGTTTGGGATATGTGAGATTAGAAAAAAAAAAAAAAAAAAAAAAAAAAAACAACAACAGCAAAACAGCAAGGATGCATTAAATTGACCGAAAGTGACAGTAATGCCACTTATGTAAAATGTAGCTTTATTACTGTACTTTATGCATCCTGCGTAAATTGAAAATACCTATATACATATATACACATTAGGCAAAAAATAAATAATTAATTATCAATTGTCTTTAAGTTATAATTTCAGAAGATTCTTTGCCAGACACAAATTAGCATTAACATTTTTTGGTAAAAAAAAAAAAAAAAGCAATTTTTGTTGAATTGGTGTGAACGGGCATTAACACACACACCTGGCTAACAGAGCAGCTGTGAGAGAAACCCGGCTTAGTAAGTCTGACAATTTCTCCAGGAGATTCGTAGCTCACAACATATAGATGGTGCTCCAGCGGAGTATCTTTTGTGCCTTGGAAATACACCAGTTTGGTTTCTTCATTGACCCAGATCTGAAAATGAAGGCAATGTGTTACCAATCATATAGGAATTTATGGAAGACATTTGTATTTTAACTTCATTTACTAAAGCAGCAAACCTTTGAGCCATGTCTGGCCAAGACTTCCCACTCTCCACTTGTTAAAGTCACCTCCTCTTCTGTTGGACATTTGAAATCATCTAAACAGAAAATAAAAAATAAAAGGTAGTCATTAATATTACAAGGCCCTATGTTTACATTTTGTTTAGAAGCACATGCCATAGTTAAAAAAAATGTGACTCTACACAACACTAAAAAGGCACTTTTTTAAATGTTAATGTGTCAGTACAACATAAGCATGATCATACACATTTACCACAACATTTAAAATCATATCGTATAGCATTTGGGGAAAAACAACATTAGGTACCTTAACTGATACAAATCTACACACTTTTTTTTTCAGCTGGAAGTTAAACTTCCTCCATCTAGTTATTTTTAACTCCTAAACATGTCTTGTACACACATTCTGACACAAAATTATAGTGTACTATAGTGCATAAATATTCATTAGGTCATGTAGACATTGCTTGGGTTCTGGCATACCCAGAAAAAAGGTTTAACAAAACAATTAATATTATATCCATACAGCAGTTAAATCCATGACTATTTGATGAACTATTTAAAATCATTGCAAATTAGATTTTTTAAATATATTTAAATGTTCATGAACTATTGATCAGTTAAGCATTGCATAATGTTATTCA
This sequence comes from Cirrhinus molitorella, assembly GCA_033026305.1. Taxonomy (NCBI): domain Eukaryota; kingdom Metazoa; phylum Chordata; class Actinopteri; order Cypriniformes; family Cyprinidae; genus Cirrhinus; species Cirrhinus molitorella. The sequence continues at coordinate 30,691,341 of CM065125.1, read as the reverse complement.
TAAAATTATGAAGTTTTGTCATATCACGTTTTTCATTCATTGTTATCAGTATATTTTTGTTCAATTTTTCCAAGCTCAAGCATCTGACCTTCTGAAGGACTGTATTCTCTGGTCCACTGCTGGCAGCCTGGCTGTAAAAGACTGGTTATTCTGTACAAATGGCAGAAGCCCGTTTTTGATTCGTTCACCCACAGGAAGGTGATCTTGTCATTAGTTGTTTGAATAAAGGGATAGAAGATATCATGGACCTATTGGGAATAAGACAAAAAATTAATACAAGAGTCAAAATAACAACAACAACAAAAAAAAAGTATTACCTTCTTTCAATTCTACTGACCTCAAACTTTAAAATGTATTGCAACAACTAAACAAATCATAAAACATTACATTTAATTTAAGACATTCTTTCAGGTCTCTATTAGTGGTATGGCATTAAATACCTCTCATACATGTGCGAGATCTGCTGACTGCTCTGCAGTTCTTCTGTTTGCTTTGGTCAGTGACTGATATTAACTTTGCTCTGCCATCTTTATACTCACATTGATCCAGATGTCAGTGACCTCCTCGTAGATGATGAAGGGCTGGACTCCCTCAGGCATGGCTTCTACATGCTCCTCCCACTGCGGATCATCCACACTCACGGGTATGAAGAGTGCAGGCGGTAACAGCACTAACTGCAGCTTCTGTTGACTGCGGTCTAGAAGCACTGCCCAAGCACTGAAAAGAGACATATATATAAAAAGATACTATTGAAACACTATTTTTAATTCATATTCTTAGTTTTGATTTTTAGATTTTCCATTTAGATTTTAGTTTTAGAAATTATAGTGTTGTATTTTATTTAATATATATATATATTTTAAATATGGCTATACCATTTTTAATTTTTATTAATGTTTATTTCAGTTTTAGGTTTAGTTATTTTAGTACATCAAGTAAAAAAAAAAACTGTTGCCTTTGCAACTAGCTGAAATAAAAAATATTTACTTTTTTTATATATACTTATTTAAATTATTTATTCCACTTTTTACATCTATTTGAAGTAACAAAACTGTATTTGATGGTTTTAGTTTTATAGTTTCTGTTACCTATGTTAAGCATGGTAGATAAAACAACAAACCAATTAAATTGTCAACATGCTCAACTGTGCAAACTAATTACTTGGCACATGTAAATGCATCGGTTACAAAAATCATGAAACCAAGTCTGAATTTTACAAATGAGGTTTGAATGCCACAGTTGAGAGGAATTTTTTCAGTAATTATAGTCTTAAATTTACAGCTATTGCTTAAACCTAGCTAAAGCTATGTTTTTGTGTGTGTGTGAGCTTGATGGCCCCTAATCACTAAGCACATGAAGATGAAAAGTAAAGTATGTACAGCAAGTATGTGTTACTTACAATTTACCATCTTTTGTCCATCCAGCTCTTGCGATGTACTCAACCCCAGAAAAGAGTGTGGTGAATGGGAGAACAAGCTCTTTGTTTTGTGAGCTAATAATCTACAAAAAGAATAAGTCATCATTATAAAGCCTTTCTACCAGGCAAAAAGAAAGAAAAACTGAGCCTGCGTACAGGCACCTACCTTGCCATGTTGGTCGGTCCGAATCTCAGATAATTTCAGACTAATTTGAGGGTTCTTACTTCCTACAAGCATCAAGGGGCATTCACAATTAGCACAACTTCATTGACAAAATAATGAAAAGAATGGACTGTATTCTTAAGAATACATTTGCGAGTTGCATTTCCACATGTATGTATGCCATAATTTTTGGCTTCAGTTACACTAGATTCTGTTAATGACCAATAGGGATGGGTACCGAACTCTGTACTTTTATTGGCACCGACCGAATTGCGTCGGTACTACAGAGTATCGATTTGCATAAAATCAATCGGTGCTCAATTTCGGTACCTGAGGGAACACGTCTGCGCGCCACGTGAGTCTGGTACGTAGCGAAAGCGTGCGCACATGAGAGAGACGGTGCTCAAACACACAAGGGCTAACAGAAAGCGCTCTAATGTGTGGGTTACATTTCACAAAGGTTCATGCGGACAACGCTGCCTGCAATATTTGTAATAGTAAGTGCAAGGCAGGCAATACATCCAACCTGAGGAAGCACTTAGTTAAACACAACGTGCATTTAAAAGCGCAGGAGTGCAATTTATTAGATTGGCGAACCCAGGGCTAGAAATGGTGTGGGACACAGGGGACGGAGTTTGGGGAGTGAATTTCAAGGGAGGATGGCATTTCATTCCAACTGGTTAGTTGTATTTGGAAATTAAAGTGATTTCTATTATTTCTATATTTTAGCAGAGTATGCGTCTATGGTTAGCTGCGAAACGGTTCTCTATCTGTGCACGTCCTGCCACTCATAGATATAAATACACACACAAAAGCACACAACAAATCTTTAATTTGGCCATAATTACAGGTGCCTGTCTTATAAAAGTAAGTTTAGAGAAAATATGAAATAATTGTAATGTTATTATTGACTAAAGGGTTTTAGAATTAAATACATCTGAAAGGACATCTAAAATTACCATTAACTTCCCTGCTTCTTATAAACGTATAGGTCCCATTGAAGGGTAATTTAAATGAGCAGAACAATAACACTGTTGATTTAAATATTGTTTTACTTTTCCATAATACATACTTAAAATGTATTATACCAGTGGTTTTCAGTCGCAATCCTCATCGCGGGACTTTAAAAATGGGTCGCCAGGATGATTTAAGGAAGATGTATATGTATGTATGTAACAAAGTTCAAGACTCAGGGAGAAGGATGCAGGAAGCTGCAAACGTAACTTTAATAACAAAAACATTAACAACAAAATGAAAGTAAGCGGCAGCCGCCTCACACCAAACTCCAGTGCATATCTGTGTTTGCGTTTATTAGATAGAATCCACTCACCGCTCATAACGCTGGACTTTTTGTTCAGTCCTGAGTTCTGCAAGCTAATTAATCCTCTCATTATAACAAAGCCTTTAGAATGCACGTTCAGTGCCGCCGAGAGTTTCACGCGATCATTAAAACAAAACCAAAAGTAAAACGCGCACGCGCATTCAAAAGCAATTTTAATACCCCGCGTTTAGATGTGCGCAAATTAGGCTATATAACATATCCACTGAAAGTCACTTACATCAGAGTGAAGTATCGAAAAAGGTACCGTTGGGTACCGGTATCAAATTTCAGGTACCGGTACTAGAACCGTACCGGTAAAAATGTGAACGGTACCCAACCCTAATGACCAAGTACTACTGAAGGAGTTGATTTGAGTTGGGCATGACATAATGACTTGCAGCCCAGTAGATTAGTTAGTTGTTAGATTTATTCAAGCCAATAACTTTTCAGTTATCTGATTTAAGATTTGTTTCGATTCATCAGTCATTCGTTTACAAAACAGACTAAAATGGTTCAGATAAAACAAATCTCATCACATCCAGTTCAGACTGCAAGCAGTGTGGTGATTCATTCACAGCTGCAGATACTGTACTATTTTTTTTAATTCCCAACCATACGTTTGTGTTGCTTTAACAGTGTGTGTTTGTGATTACCGGTGCGTGGATATCTGTACACATCTGCTTTTCGCTCCTCCAAAGCTGGTGAGGGCACATGAATAATCTCTACTTCTGACTCGTCAACTTCCTCATACAGCAGCTGGAGCGTTTTTCCTCCATCTGCATCTGCAAACAAACAACAATAGGATAGGGGTATGCAGCAGGGGCCCAGACAATCAAGCAGGTTTAGCTGGCTAGCCAAGGTAAGATTCAGTTTAGTTTGAGCCAACTGGTTTGGTTTTTAGCGATGTTCATCGCTATTGTAACATGCTCCACGGCTAACATGCTCAGAGCCGGGTTATGTTCTGTTTAGAGATCTCAACCTGAAATTCAGCTTCAATGATCAGCTTCAATGACACACACTTTGGCACAAAGACACTCCCCCAGTTTCTCTTGCTCCAAATTTAAATCCACTACACAGTAAAATATTTTTAAAGATAAAATTGTCTTTTAAACTTTGGCAGTGAATTGCACTGGCTCTCTTGCAAGAAAAGTTCCAAGGCATGTGATTGGCTGTTCATTACTGATGTCTCCATGAACTAAAGCTTTAACTCTGAGTTTGTTCAGTCATCATCATGGTACAAGCCCAAATACACTGTGTATAAAAGAGTAAATCACAGTACGAGGTCCAGAAACAACCATTAGTTTACGTGTCTAACAAACCTTCAGGAACAGCCGGAGACCACCAGTATCCTGTGAAGCGATCAAACTCTTCCTGAATCACAAAGGTTGCGACACCAGCAGACTTTGGGTCTTCCTTGACGTTATTTAATCCTGGACAAGGGTAGTAGAAACATCAGATTTCAGAGAACTGTCAAGTCAGTGTAACCTGATGTGTTTTTTAAATGCATTAATGATCAGAGAGTGGAAGTTAAAAAAAAAAAAAAAAAATGAAATACATTACATGAAACATTTTTTTTTTTCAATGTGCAAAACCCACCTCCATGAGACTAGTTACACATGAAAGTTCACAACTTTTTATTCTGTAGTAGTAATAGTGATAATGCTGCTTTGGTCAACAAAAGCACAGCCCATTTCCAAACCATTTAAAAAACTGCAAGTTATAGCCATTACATAAAGAAATGAAACATGTTCACAGACACAAAGCTTCCAGAAATATTTTCTATAAGTTATATTCAGCTTATTCTCTGTGTCACATCTGTTGCACACTGTCGATTTTCAGACATTAAAGGGATATTAGCCAAAAATGAATATTTGCTGTTAATTTACTCACTCTCAGGCCATTAAAAACGTGGCATTTTTCTTCAGGAGAACAGTAAAGAAAACTTTTTTCCAGCAACTTTTTTATTTTTGGGTGAACTATGCCTTTAAGTTGAAAATAACCCAAAAAATACTCTTAGTAGTCAACACTAAGCTTCTGTATACTAACAGATCAACAAACCTTTATGACAGAAAGTAAGTCTCCGCTCCTCTCCAGTTTCGATATTCGTCACCCAGAGGTCGTTATTATTTATGAAGGCAATGAAACTGGGATCACCAGGCGAGATCTTGGGGTCCATGCGAATCCCTGAGCACTGAGTCTTTATTTCCACAGGCTTCATTGGGGCAGCCTGCTAAACATCACATGTCTTTCAGGCATTGGGGCACAGAGCTTTGCACACGTTATAAAATTACTTAGAAATATTAAACTGAGCGCAGCAAAAAAAACAGCTAGACTCACAATGAAGCCATTATGGCCGCCATCACGGCAATAGAAAAGGCTGTTGCTTGCTTGGAAGAGGAAAAGGCCGCTTTGTGCGTGATAGTCGTAGGACGTGATGCCGAAGACCCCCAGACGCTTCCTCTCACGGAGAAGCTCCTCTTCACGGGAATATACACCATGATGCGGAGTCGCCTATATGAAGAACACAGATTAATATAATTGATCTTATAATGTAACTAATGTTAATGTCCCTCATATATGTGGTTTTGCTGCTGTGAAGAAAAGATACCTGAAAGTGATCTAACATCTGTTTCCATGATAATACCAAGAGGGCTTCTTTCCGTATTTTCTTTGGGATTTCAGAGTACAATAATGAGTTTTCTCTGCTCCCATATGGCATTCCTATTTGAGAGTGAGGGGAGGGAAGAAATTTTAGAAACTAAGAAAACAGAAACTTTGAACAGAAATGCAGAAAAACCTAATTCACACAAATCATCTAATTATAATAAAGAGGAAAAAAAAAAGTGTCATTAAAAGAAATTTTTGAATTCTTAAATTCAAAACGTTAGGTTATTCACCATTATCTTATTATTGTAAGATACACTACCATTTAAAAGTCTGTGATAAGTACTTTTTCAAATTCATGTTACAAAATGTGTATTTATATATATATTTTTTAACTTTATTCAAAGAATCTTGCAAAAATGCATGCAAAAATATCAAGCAGCACAATTGTTTTCTACATTTATATGAAATGTTACTAAATCAGCATATTAGAGAGATTTCTAAAGGATCATGACACACAAGCTCTGCAATCACAGAAATAAAATATAGCTGCAAGCAGCAATTACGGGCCAAGCACTAGACAAGAGAAGCATCAGACCAACTGCAACGAGTAATTAAAGTCATTTTAAGGTGATTTTAGTCAAAATTAGGGCTGTGCCGATATTCGGCCGCGAATTATAATGCGTATCTCGTCAGTAATGCCGGTTCTCTGATTAGCCGTAAATCTTACTCACCTGTTCATTCATGCAGCCGCGTTTACTACACAGAGCCGTAGTTCGCTTACAAGCTACGCAGTTTCACGTGCAGAATCGATATGTATCGCCTGCGATACTGAAGGCGATACTTGCGTAGCTTGTGAACTACGGCTCTGTGTAGTAAACGCGGCTGCATGAATGAACAGGTGAATGAGATTTACGACTAATCAGAGAACCGGCATTACTGATGAGATGCGCATGATATCACGTCTGAAAATCGGCACAGCCCTAGTCAAAATGGGTGAAAAATCATGAAAGCAACCACTAGTAATATGATTTAATCGGTTATCACTTTTGACCACAAAGTGGCACTGTCTCAAAACATTTTGAGTACTTTCAGGTCATGGTTTTGACGGTACATACAAAGTTTTGTAATGGTACACCAATACATTGATAAAAATGTAGCATTTTATATCATAATACTCTATTGTAGTCACTGTCAATTTTATTTTTTGTTCAATTATAGCACCACCAAGAGGCACAATCCCACTAAAATCTTTATGTGTCCTTAGAGTGTGCCCATACATATGTGCGTCAAATTTGGTGAAAACATCTCATTTTGTTTTGGAGTTATAGACATTTTTATATATGAGAAGAGAAAAAAAAAAAAAAAAAAAAAGTAAGATGACTACTATCAAAATTTTGGCAATTGGGCATTAGCATATAGCCGGCATGCCATGTTCCCAAATTTCCTACGGTGGTTTTGTGTCGATAGGAGTAACGGTTTCTAAGATATTTGCAAATGTTTTTTTAAGTGCTAAAAATGCAACACTGCACAAAAAGGTGACTGCATCTAAAAAGATGACTCCCGTGAACATAAGTTGACCACACCCAAAGTTATAAGCATGCTAATATCTGATTTTACCACTAGGTGGCGCTGGCTCAAAACTTCTCAGGCATCGTGCTGATGACCCGTACGAAGTTTTGTAATGATACATCAATGCGTTCGTAAAATATAACATTTTACTATAAAATTTCAAAATGGCCGACGCCCAAAATGGCTGACATGGGAAAATTGGGTATCATTTGACTCGGCATGATGCACCAAATCTAAAGAGAAACTATCAAACTATTCAGAAGTTATGAGCTAAAATAACAATTTTTCGTATCTCCTGATTATTGCAGGCTCAGGTCTTGCTTGTTATAACACACACCAAGTTTGCAGAGATATAGCCTCACATCCACTTTTGCGTGCCTTCCGTAGAATTAGTTAGCGTTTTTCGAGAATGGTTTGACTAATCAACTTGAATTCCACAACTTTTTGCCAGCATGGTCTGAAGATCTCAGCCAATTTTGGTGAAAATCAGACATAGCGTCTAGGAGGAGTTTGAAAAAGTAGTTTTTTTAATAGGGATGCATCGATACGATACTCAGCATCGGTATCAGCGCTGATACTCACATTTCTGCCGGATCGGGGATTGGTCATACAAGCCCGATCCAAATTCTCTATTGTGCGTATACTATTCTGTGTTATTGTTGAGACCCACAATGAAACTCTCTTCAAGAGCGCACAGTAACTGAGGTTTAAAACTTAAAACAAAAGGCTCAAACTAACGCACAGATTTAATAAACTATGCATCAATATCTCTCTCCTTTATGACTTTTCTATGCAGAGTCGGAGGGCTGCACAGCCTGTGCGCTGTGACTCCGTGTTGCTTCAAGCGCATCACTCTGCGCAGCCCTCCGACTCTGCATTTAAAATTTGTGCGTTAGTTTGAGCCTTTTCTTTTAAGTTTCAAACCTAAGTTACTGAGGGATGGGATGCACATAAGTGCTTTGTACTGCTCTGTATTGGAGCCTTTCGTATTATAATACTTTTCTGCACAAAGAAAGATTATTAGTCTTTCTTGTTCTGTACTGTCTATCACATGTTGCTGCCTTCATTACTGTGCTACACATTTAAAATAAATGTCTTTTAATTTTATAGTATATATTTATATATAAATGTATTTACTTGTTTTTTAATTAATGTATTTCACAACAATGCAAAGAGCAATGTGTACCATTTTACCAGATTTAGCCGTACACTTATTCACTTTTATTTGTAAATAAAAATATTTTACTAGATTTTTTAAAATGATTGTGCATGTGATGTTTCTAGAGTATCTTTTGCTGCTGAATGATCCACTAACCTAGTTTATAATAGTATTTTTGTTATATATTATAATTATATATTTTTAATTTGTTATTTTTTTATTAAAATTAAGCTGTCTATATGTAGACAAGAAAGTCATATGGTCCAACCAACATGCAGAAACGTGGGGGACAAAACAAATCAGGAAATTATAGAATAAAGATGCACACCTTTATGTCTAGAGTAGTGCATCAGGTTATTTGACTTTATATCAAGCCATGTTTTTTTTAGGTTTTAAAATGTCATGTGGGTGCAACATTCTAAAAAACACACTTGCCATGGATTTAAAGTAGTATTTTGCATCATGAACACTCTTATATCATTGAACCTTGTCATTGTTATTTAAAAATGTACAGGCTTATAAAACACAATTAATGTAAACAAATTTAGCATTTGAATGAATCTGTTAATTCAACAAGCTGCATACTCATGGTTGACTGTGTTTACACTGAAGGGAAAAGGGTACCAAGGTAGTAGAGCCGGTGTGAGTGAGGGCCGGACTCATCATGCTTCTGAACGAACTGGAAGTCATGGGGCGCCTTGTTAATGATCATTCCCGAGTACTTCCGGCTGCCGTGAATGATGTCACGCAAGCCATCCCATGAGTGCTTCTCCACGAAAAACTGGGAGGGTACATCATCCATTTCCACGACCTCTGTGCTGTCTGAGATGTCATCTACTGCGGTCATTCTGACAGCTGCAAAACTGAACACAGGAGCGATTAATCAGCGTAACATTAGAGAGCCGTTTTCATCATAACAAATGTCAGTATAACAAACGTTTCCATACCTTTTCCAACTACCTTCAGTTTCGTCTTCAAGTTTCACCCTTTTTCCTCTATACATTAACCAGCACACAACCCTTAACAAGATCTGGCAACCTGCAAGAAAAAAAAAAGAAAATTGTTAAAAAAAAAAAAAAAAAAGCCATGATTCACTACAATAATGTAAATCTTTAAATTATCTTCGTTGGGGGGCTTTTTCAGGAAAAAAAACTGCTAAGCTATTTTGGTTAATCTCATATCATAATTTGATTAAAACTCACAGCCTCAGCCACAGCAATTTTGGAGTTGATTTGCAATCAATCAATCAATGGGCCTAATATGATTTGTTACTGATTTCAAAACACACACATTTGTAATGTATATATTTAAAAAAACAGTTATGTATATATTCATTTATATTTGTGTATAATTGATATGATATATGATTATTTTATATATAAATCTAATTTTTTTTCTTAATATATACCCTGTACATGTATGAGTGTGTATTTATATAAATAATAAATATACACAGTACATACACATATAGTATGTAAACAAATAGTTTTTTTTTTGAATGCGATTAATCGTTTTTAGCCCTGATTAAAACAGTAACACTTTATTTTTACGGTTTCTTAATTAGTTGCTTATTAGCATGCATATTACAAGAATTTTAGCCATTTATTAGTACTAATTAAGCACATATTAATGCTTTATTCTACATCCCTAAACCCACCCAATACCTAAACTTAACAACTACCTAAGTATTAATAAGCAGCAAATTAAGAATTTATTGAGGGAAAAGTCATAGTTAATAATGAATAAGTGTTCCCTATTCTAAACTGTTACCATTAAAACAAATCATTTTAAAATAAAATCAAAACAGAACACTTTAACCTAAAAATAAAAGGATTAGACTATTATCTGACATTATAAAATTGTATACATGCAAATGCGTTATTAAATTATTGACTTATTAACTTAAAATATTGGAGTACTTCAAGTAAATAAATTAATTAAAAGATGTTCTGCTGACAAAAAAAGTTCTGATTTCCTGCATTGCATGTAAATATGAAATTACAATATGCAAAATTAAAAGTTTAAAAAACAAAACCCCGACTCACTGAGTAACAATTCAAATATTTAAAATATGTTTGAAAATGAGTGTTGATTTGATATGTAATGTGGCAATGTTGAGAAAATACTCTTTAAAAGTGAAACACTATCTGCAATGCCCTATCATGTAAATGAAAATGAAACAAACTGCTTTAAAAAAATAAAAACTTTCCAAACATAAAAACAGTAACCCCCTTTATAAATCTCTAAATGATAGAAAAGATTAAGAAAAATATTATTATATAAACAATTTACTGCTACAGAATAGCATGTAATCTTGTTAAAAAAATCTAATCTGACTGACCATTTTAAAAACATTATATAATCTAATTATACAAGTTCCTGATTTCCAGAATCTGATTACAAAATACAACTTGCATATATCAATTACTACCCAGCCCTGTATGCAATAAACTGCAAAAATGAGTGCAATTCGCACAGTATGCACTTTCCAGTAGGAGGGCCTCTGAGGTTTCAGAACTAACATGAAGCGTTAGCATGAGGAATTTTATTAATCTCAGCTCTGTGTGAGAATGTGTGAACTTGGTATGAATGATGTCACTAAGGAGGAAGTAGAACAGATGCTATTATTCCAGAACAGTGATGCTGATAGTATTATTCCAGCTGGTGTCTAAACGTGGCTCCTTTCTTTAACAACTGTTGATGTGGTATGCTGTACAAAAGAGGTTGTGAAAGATGTATCAGTAAAAACTATACTGGACACACAACCTGTAAGTGTGTTGCTCATTTCCCATGGTAATAGACTAGATAAAAGAGACTAGAAAAGAAACTCAACGAGTCTAATTTAAAGAGTTTCAAAGCAGTGAAACCTGCTTGTAAAGGACTAAATACACAATGTTTCCAACATGACTGTATATTTATTTTCTTAGTTAGAAATACAGTGTTGCTTATTGAAAACATAATAAATTGAGCTTTTATTGTTGAATTACTAAATTAACACTAAAGGCAAAAATGAGGATAAGATTTGTACATCTAGCAGCTCTTAATTTGCATTACAGACATCATTTAACAACAGCTGGTCTCAATATTATTAACTATAAACCCAATGAACCAGGGTTTGCTATGAGCATTTGTCAGGCTGGTGTTTTCCATTCTGACTAAATTCAATATTGCTGTTACAGTTGCATTCATAAGGTTGGATCTTCACATTCCCTACATGCAATTCGATTTGGGCGTCATTTGTTTTCTGAACTTCTATTCGATAGTAACTGGAGTTCAGAGCGTTTCTTTGATTGCCAAAATAATGCACGCCCTTATGACCACAGTCACTCACATATTCTTGCTTTAGCTTCATTTGCGCAGATAAACAGCCTCCACTATTGGCTAATACATATTTACTGAGGAACGACGTGTTTTAAACCGATCTGTATGGGATTTGTGTGAGTAATCATCTTATGTTTTAGATCCCTGGAGTCAGAATCAGCTGATGAATGAATGACATGTTTGACCGGTTATTTGTGTGTGTGTGTGTGTGTGTGTGTGTGTGTGTTTTGTCAGCGCTAACAGTTAGCCTAGCTGCTATTGAACCTGGATGACGGCAAGTAACGTTAACGTTAAAGTCAATGAAAACATTACACTCATTAGTCATAATTATATAATCTCTTATGAATCATGCTTTCTACATACAAGATCCCATGTAGATTTAGCAGTTAACAACACTAGTATTAGTAGTAGTAATAATAACATCAGGCGATATCATCATGTTAGCACATTATTTCTGCGTTTTCCAACTCAGCCAGCTGCACTTTATATTGTCAAACACTGAAACGCCTTTCTCAGCTCATCGTTTCATTATTACAGATGATGATCAGTATGTGCGAGTGATTGTCAGAGATCATCAGCTGATTTCTTGTCTGCTCGGCCTCTGTTGACGGGCCGCTTACAGCAAACCGCATTGTTATGAACATTATCATTTCAATTCATGATCGCGCAACATCGCACGCTGGTACTTACAGGTAGACCCTCAAAGAAAACTCTCATCTGTGACCTGTTGATTTCCTAAACGTATTTGCTGGTAAAAACACAGTCCATAAGCATAAGAACAGCACAAAGCGACAGTCATGAGTGCTGATGAAAACCAACCGAACATCATCAGCCACACCGGAAGCGCTGACGAACTCTTACTTCCGCTTTCCGTCTAGTCGCTTTCACTCCAAATATATATAAACAACTTATTAAATATAAACTCTTTTAATTGTTTTAAACATATAGATGCATAGTAAATTATATGTATTACATACTACACTTTTCTTTTGTTATATTAAATGTATATAACTCACATACAAATAATATTAATATACAATATATAACCGAACAAGATATTAAACGTAATATATTTAAAAGTCCTATGAATAACGTTTCTCGCCAAATGTCTCACAATTTTTTTTTGTTTGCTGTGTAAATAAATATTTAAATAAAGTTGATATATATATATATATATAAAAAATTAAAAAAGGGTAGGCCTAATGTTTTTGTCAGCTCAATTTCAACTTATTATTACAACCTGAATTTTACAGTAGTTAAATAATTAATCTAGTCCAGTTTTTAAAAATGTAAACAAAATTAGTTTAACTTTTAAATCTTTTTTTTTTTTTTTTTTTTTTTAATAAATAGACACTGTTAATAATTATACTAATTCTCAAAATATTTTAATGTGACTCTATGCTAGATCTTATCCAAAAGGGCAAAATATTTCATCTTTTACAGAAGCTGTTGTACAGTAAATGAAACATCTGTCAAGCACACAGCAGTTTTACAATTGGCCTCTAAGTAATAAAACAAACATACCAAAAACTGCCATGCAAATCATGCAAATAAGGACCAAAAAGCTTTCCAAGAGTCAGAGTTAATTTTGTACTGTAATTACTGTAATTACTTACAGTTAAGTAAAGTAAAGAATTACTCTTATTTTTTTTGTATTATAATTATGTTCTGTGTATACACTGTAGAACATTTGTACTATATACAATAATGAATTTAATATAAATATAATATAAAGTCTAACCTTAAAATGCATGCTTTTTATGTGCCCTTCTCACTATAAATACTTTGGTGAGTTATTAAGAATATCGGTAACACTTTAGTGTTCATTATTGTCATGAATATTACTGGAATATTGGATGTTTACTATCACTTAAAAGACACATATTAATGGCTTTTTTTGAATATTCAAAATTATTAATCCTACCTAATTCTTAAACTTAACAACTACTTTATTAAGTATTAATAAGCAGTAATTAGGAGTATATTAGTATATTTAGTCTAATCTAAAGTGTGACCAGAAAAAAATTATGTAGTCATCTGTTATATATATGAAAGAATTAAAAGAACCGTTTCATGTCTATCTTATTAACTTGTGGAGCCTGATATAGGATTTAGAAAGTAATTAGTAATAAGTAATGAAATACTTTTTGAAGAGAGTAATTTGTACAGTAATCTAATTACAGTTGAAGATGTGATTAGTAATTCATTTCTTTTTTAGAGTAACTTACCCAACACTGTACACCACAATATCTAAGTGCTGTAATGTCCTCATGTGGGCACTGTTGGCCTAAAAACACCGTCTCTCAGCTCTCTCTGCTTGAACAAATAGATTTGTGGGAGAAGCCACAGAGGGGCCAACGTTCACTTTGAAAGAGCTGTGGAATTCAATAGCTAAGGACAGAGAGAAGGTGCCACGCTCAACCAAATGAAGAGTTGTGAACAACACTACTATGAGAGGCTGGCACAAAGATGCCATTACTCAAAAAGAACCATGTGAATTTGCCAAGAAAACAGTGATTTAGTTCAGCGTGGGAAAAGATTTTGTGTTTTTACTTCAAAATCAAAGCTTTTTGTGTGCCGTAAATCTTGCAGCCCAGTGGCCACAGGTCAATAACGCTGTGCTGTACTATGGGCCTACATAACACCATGTTGTTCCTCTTAGGCACTGGACTTTCTTTATAAAACAGAATGAAGAATGGATGATGTAAATAGTGAAATACTGCAAGAGAGCCTGTTTTATTTGGCTACAGAACTGAAGCTTGCACAGAAGTTCCCAAACTTTGAATAAACACTGGAGTGGGACAAAAACAAAACAGATGAATATCAAGATGAATAGTAATGGTCAGGTCAAAATCTGATCTCGTAGAATCTGTGGCATGTTTTGAAGTGTCCTCTCACTAACTTGGAAAAAAACCTGGAGCAAATGAATGAAAAACAGATAGAGGTACATAGAATACTTAGTCCAAAAGACTGGAAAAAAGTATCAATAGTGCAGTTATTAATAATAATAAACAAATTATATTGAAAACAAGAATTACATATGCAAACAGCATATTCCAGCTTTTTATTTTTGTTTAGAAAATTCTCTACAATACAACAATGGTACATAAAATAAGGATCTGAATTTTTCTATGAGTACTATGCTTATATAGTTAGTCATGGCAGAAATTTTGCATGCATCATTTTATTTTAATAGAAAATGTTCAAACATCTGTATGCAATCTTCTCTTCCATTTTTAATGATATCACAGTGTTACTCATGACACACATTGTTCTGCTGTTAAAAAAGCACATCGTCTATAGATAAAATGCTGGACTATTACCTGGGTGAATCACATGAATCTTGGCAAAAACATGGGTCATATTTCACTCAAAAATGATTATTAAATTGTAAAAGTAAAATGATTAAAAATTATTTAAATTGTAATGTGTTCTCAAATTCAACAAAAATCATAATAGCCCTATATATCAATGTATATATATATATATATATATTTTTTTTTTTTTTTTTTTTTCTTCGATTTTAAAGTGTGCACAACAAATGAAATTTTTTAGGAGTTTCACCCATACAGTTTAGTTAGTAATGAATAATGTCCATAAACATTAAGTGATTAAATGCATATGTGTCAGTGCTTTGTTGGGGCTTTGAATTTTAGGCTTTGCTTTTCTCAGAAGACTCTGATGTCGTTGCCTCGCCACCTTTGAAGCGCTGACTGAGTTCAGCAGACATCACAGAGCAGCAGGACTTCTGTAAGAAAGGAGGTCATTTTCAGTTTCAAAGTCTGTGTGTGTACCATAACTTTAAGCTATACCATTGTCCACAAAAAAAAAAAAAAAAAAGAAAATAATTAAATAAGCATACAACAGTAAAAAATATAAAACAGTAACATTATGAAATGCTATTATAATTTAAGGATGTTTTGGTGAACAGAAAGTTAGAAAGAACAGGATTTATTTGAAATAGGATTGTTCTATATAATTAGAAATGGATTTAATCAATCAATTAAATGATTTCTTGCTGTCTTTACTGTAACCTTTTGATCAATTTAATCCATTTATGCTGAATAAAAGTATGTTTTTTTTAGCATCTTTTTTTTAGTATCTCTGAAACTTTTGAATGCTAGTGTATCACGGTTTCCACATTTCCAAATATTAAAGAGAATAAACTGTTTTCAACATTAAGAGTAATAATAAATGTTTCTTAAGCAGTAAATCAGTATATTAGAAAAAATTCTAAAGAATCAAATGACACTGAAGACTGCAGTGATTCTGAAAATTTAGCTTTGTCATTACAGGAATTTGAAAGTATTCAAACTTAATTATACCAAACTTTTGACCTGTCGTATATAATGAGCCCTACTTCAATATGTTGGACTCACCTGCTCAGTGTTAGCGATTTTGCGTGATTTGGCTGCCAGTTCCATTAGAGCCAAGAAAAGCCCCAGTCCCAGACCAAGTGCCAATAACAAGAAGATTCCCTTCAGACTGGCAGGCTTCAGTGGAGCACCCTTGCCATTTTTTGCCACACAACTGCTAGCCCACCACTTACTGCGAAAATAATCCAGCTCACCAGACTCGCTCAGACGCAGAATGGCAACACTTAGGTTTTTCACCAAAGAAGAGCCTGAGGACATTTAACAAACACATACATGGTGAGACTATGATTGTACCACCCATTGCAGAAAGTACTGTGCTGGTCCTCTGCTATTACTTGGCTGATGAATGATGAATGGTGGACAATATTATTATAATGGGACATAAAACCATAAATCACCTGGGTACTATGTCTACAAATTAGAATTTTGAGACTTACCTAGAGGAGCAGCGATGCTGTACCCTCTCATGCCAATGATCTCTGGGGCGCGAGTGAGGTTACAGTATCTCGCCACTGCTAGGTCGAGGGACACAGATTCACCGATGAAGGCATAGTTGCCTTTCTGAGCCTTGCGAAAACCTTCTTCGGCATTGAGTGAATAGCTCTGGGCTTTCTTGATGTGCTCATAGATTCTGTGGTATGTGGGGTTGTTTGAGTTCTGGTCAAGGGCAGACAACAATAAAATATAGTTGAGAGCTGCTGTCATATGGGTGCATAACCAACTGACATTAAATGATTAGATTCAGATCAGTTTACACAAAATGTAGACTTCTAGTTGCTTTCCCCATATACAGGTACAGCTCAAAAAATTAGAATATCGTGAAAAGGTTCCTTTTTTATTGTAACTTCTTTAAAAAACGGAAACTTTCATATATTCTAGATTCATTACATGTAAAGTAAAATATTTCAAAAGTTTGGTTTAATTTTGAAGATTAGAGCTTACAGCTCATGAAAGTAAAAAATCCAGTCTCTCAAAATATTAGAATATTTCCTAAGATCAATCGAAAAATGGATTTGCAAAACAGACAAGTTCAAGTTCTTTAAAGTATGTTGCTGATGCACTATTTGGCCTTCAGATCGTCTGTATATTATTGAATCAACTGTTTCTCATCTTTCTCTTGAAAATATCCCATAGATTCTCAATGCTGTTCAGGTCAGGCATGTTGGCTGGCCAATAAAGCATAGTAATATCATAGTCAGCAAACCACTTGCAAGTGGTTATTGCACTGTGGGCAGGTGCTAAAGGAAATCAGCATCTCCATAAAGCTTATCAGCAGATGGAAGCATAAAGTGCTCCAAAATCTCCTGGTAGATGGCTGCATTGACTTTGCACTTTGATAATACACAATGGACCAACACCAGCAAAGGTCATGGCACCTCAAATCATTACTGACTTCAGAAACTTCACAATGGACTTCAAGCAGTTTGGATTCTGTGCCTCTCCAATCTTCCTTCAGACTCTGGGACCATGATTTCAACATGAAATGCAAAATTTACTTTTATCTGAAAAGAGGACTTTGGACCACTGAGCAACAGTCCAGTTCTTTTTCTCCTTAGCCCAGGTAAGATGCTTCTGACGTTGTTTCTGTTTCAGAAGTGGCTTGGTAGTCCTTTTCCTGAAGACGTCTGAGTGTAGTGACTCTTAATGCGCTGATTTTGGCTTCATTCTTCTCCTTGTGGACCATTACCAAGTCAGCAGTCTTCCCCATTAGTGAGAACAAGAGATACCCGGCATTTACACTGTAGGGATGGTCATTTAATGAAACTCAAATGTAAATATTCTAATATTTTGAAATACTGGATTTTTGACTTTCTTGAGCTGTACGCTCTAATCATCCAAATGTAAAAATGATTTTTTTAAAAAATAAGTTACAGTAAAAAATGTAAAACCTGAAAATCGTGAAAAACTTTTTCACGATATTCTAATTTTTTGAGTTGCACCTGTAGATGTTAATAGATTGAATATGACTTTTTTTTGTCAATTATTGTCAGTCATTTATCAATACTGCTGAATCTAAATTTAGTTAAACACAGATTTTCTCATCATTTGTGTCCATCCATTCAAAAATGATACATAATGAACTCATTCAAGCTTCAAAAAATGCATAAAAGCTACTGTAAAAGTGCTTCATACCAAAGTCTTCTGATAAGACACATTCATTTTATATTATAAACAGATTCAAGTTCAAGTGCTGTTGACTAGATTTGATATGGTCTATGTATGTGCATTTATCAATGTTTATATGTGAAAAAAGCCTAATTTAAAATACGTCCATCATATAAAGAGATCATGTTTCTTTTGAAGACTTCATTTGCTCAGTTTATATAGATTACTTTTAAGTACTTTTTGAAGCTTACTGTTGATTACCAAGACCTTGGACAAAAATGTTATTTTCATGTGTGTTCAGCAGATAAATGGGTTTAAAACAATGTTGGAAAATTATTACAGAAAGTTCACTTTTTATTGAACAAACCCTTCAATTCTCAAATAACACAATAAGCCCCAAGAAGCCGTAATTACAGTGAATTTATAACAGCTAAGGGGCGTTGTTAGGCACGTTAGACGTTGTTAAATTCACTGTCTCACAGGGCTTATTGCTTTTATAAAATGGTTATTTCATATACATAGTGAAGTTTCACAAAACAAAACAGAGCAAATAAAGTATAATGTTATTAATGAAAACATTATTCTTCTGCTAAACAATATAGTTTCTCAGAATCAGTTGTGGTTGCAACAAGTGGCTGCCAAGCAACACACTGATGTAAACATGTTTGTATGTGTTGTATTGCTTCAAATGCAGCTCAACCAACCAGAATCAAGGACCGGAACTATCCGTTTTATAAGAAACCTATTTTGTCTTTCTATATTGATTCATTTTGAACAATATTATATATTTTAATTAAATTATTCTATCGATTGTATTAAACAAATGTTGTGTCTTACCTTGAAGAAGTTCAAAGAGGAAGAATCTTTAATGGTGCCATACTCAATCACGTTTTGATTAGCGAGGTCTTCAAAGCTCTTGATTGATAGTTGCTGGTTGTCTGAATGTAGCCATAAACTGAGATTCGCGAAGTAACATGCAAGCAGCACTAATGAAAATAGCCACCAGATAGAGGTAATGACCCGTCCTGAAAGAGCCTTGGGGTGAGGACCAGCACCTGCAGAAATTTATTTATAATGAACTTCTAATGTTCAATAAAAGTCAGATTTCTTTTTTTTTTTAGGTAATTTGCCAAATCAGATTCATTGGAAAAACATGCCCATGCCAACATTTATGCAAAATAATATTACATTGCTTCTTGCATGTTTTACGGCATTTCAATGGCCAAATAGTTTTGCTGAAGCAACCATGCCATTTAGCTTGTTTTTTAAATCGTGACTAATGTTTCATGTGACTTGTATTCAATCGCTCCTCATAACTAGTGCAGTGCTACCAGGTGAGCATTCGAGCAAGTTTACTACATCAGAAAAGTCACACACAGCTGATAATGTAAACATTAAAATGTATTTGTTCATCGTATTGTTCAAAGAAATTATCAAAAATAAGCCACTGTAATCATAAAAATCAAAAAAGAATAAAAGAGTTGGTGTTTTACTGCCACTAGTGTTTCACAGCATTTCAACTGGAAACTAAAGTAAACTGTATGTACAGTATAGGTACATTTTTGAAATTTTTGGAGGTATTTTCCCAATAAGCCAGTGTAGCTTGTATGGTTGTTATTCATAAACTATCTCTGAACCATTAAAAATTATATAAGTAAATCTAAATCCAAGTAAATCCTGCTGGGGGAAAATGCCTGAGCTTAGTTGTTTAGATGTATTGTTCCTTTCATTCTGATATGTGTGGGTGTAAATATTATTATCCTACGCTACCTTGAAGAGTCAGTGCTCCCACGGTATACCAAAAACTGTGTGAGAGTGTGAAGAAATTCTTTTCTTTCTCTGGTTGCTCCCATTCACAGGGGCTAATCCTAAAAAAATAAAAACAAAACAAAAAAAGTGCATTTCAGTTACATTTGGCCTTTTTTTTTAGATACCATGTTAATTCTTTGAAATATCCTGAAATAGCATATAAACCATGGTATAAGTGCCATGGTTTTACTATTCCACCCTTACCGCGACACTAAGAAAATGCAGACAGAGGTCAGCAGGTAGGCGACCAGTACACCCATCCACATCTCAGTGGAGAACAGGTTAAGAAGACTGAGGAACTGCGAGTCATCAGAGGCCAAGTCTTTCCTTAGGATGAAACTTAGACCCGTCTGCATGAATGGTTTGGTCATGTCCACAACTGTCTCACGTTTAGCTGTAAGAGTTAGAGGCGCCACAGCGATGTCTGCTTCCTGTAGAAATAAGCAACACACACATAAACACACATAGAGAGTTTCTTTGGACACTTCTTGCATAATACAAAAAAAAAATTTAGTAGAAACAGATGCATGAATGTGAAAGGGACACCATTGGATTTTCATATAAGATGAACACAGAAATAAATAACATTGAAATAATAAATAAACGAACATACAGTGGGTAAGTATTCAGACCCCCTTAAATTTTTCACCCTTGTTATATTGCAGCCATTTGCTAAAATCATTTACGTTTTTTTTTCCCCTCATTAATGTACACACAGCACCCCATATTGACAGAAAAACACAGAACTGTTGACATTCTTGCAGATTTATTAAAAAAGAAAAACTGAAATATCACATGGTTTTCAGACCCTTTGCTCAGTATTTAGTAGAAGCACCCTTTTGATCTAATACAGCCATGAGTCTTTTTGGGAAAGATGCAACAAGTTTTTCACACCTGGATTTGGGGATCCTCTGCCATTCCTCCTTGCAGATCCTCTCCAGTTCTGTCAGGTTGAATGGTAAACGTTGGTGGACAGCCATTTTCAGGTCTCTCCAGAGATACTCAATTGGGTTTAAGTCAGGGCTCTGGCTGGGCCATTCAAGAACAGTCACAGAGTTGTTGTGAAGCCACTCCTTCGTTATTTTAGCTGTGTGCTTAGGGTCATTGTCTTGTTGGAAGGTGAACGTTCGGCCCAGTCTGAGGTCCTGAGCACTCTGGAGAAGGTTTTCGTCCAGGATATCCCTGTACTTGGCCGCATTCATCTTTTCCTTGATTGCAACCAGTCGTCCTGTCCCTGCAGCTAAAAAACACCCCCACAGCATGATGCTGCCACCACCATGCTTCACTGTTGGGACTGTATTGGACAGGTGATGAGCAGTGCCTGGTTTTCTCCACACATACCGCTTAGAATTAAGGCCAAAAAGTTCTATATTGGTCTCATCAGACCAGAGAATCTTATTTCTTACCATCTTGGAGTCCTTCAGGTGTTTTTTAGCAAACTCCATGCGGGCTTTCATGTGTCTTGCACTGAGGAGAGGTTTCCGTCGGGCCACTCTGTCATAAAGCCCCGACTGGTGGAGGGCTGCAGTGATGGTTGACTTTCTACAACTTTCTCCCATCTCCCGACTGCATCTCTGGAGCTCAGCCACAGTGATCTTTGGGTTCTTCTTTACCTCTCTCACCAAGGCTCTTCTCCCCCGATAGCTCAGTTTGGCCGGACGGCCAGCTCTAGGAAGGGTTCTGGTCGTCCCAAACGTCTTCCATTTAAGATTATGGAGGCCACTGTGCTCTTAGGAACCTTAAGTGCAGCAGAAATTTTTTTGTAACCTTGGCCAGATCTGTGCCTTGCCGCAATTCCGTCTCTGAGCTCCTCAGGCGGTTATTTTGACCTCATGATTCTCATTTGCTCTGACATGCACTGTGAGCTGTAAGGTCGTATATAGACAGGTGTGTGGCTTTCCTAATCAAGTCCAATCAGTATAATCAAACACAGCTGGACTCAAATGAAGGTGTAGAACCATCTCAAGGATGATCAGAAGAAATGGACAGCACCTGAGTTAAATATATGAGTGTCACAGCAAAGGGTCTGAATACTTAGGACCATGTGATATTTCAGTTTTTCTTTTTAATGAATCTGCAAAAATGTCAACAATTTTGTGTTTTTCTGTCAATATGGGGTGCTGTGTGTACATTAATGAGGAAAAAAAAATGAACTTAAATGATTTTAGCAAATGGCTGCAATATAACAAGGAGTGAAAAATTTAAGGGGGTCTGAATACTTTCCATACCCACTGTATTTAAGTATAAATACAAAATAAATTAAGTAATTGTGATACATTTTACAATTCAAAATATAAGTTTTCTATTTGAATAAATTTTCAAATGTTACTTATTCCTGTGATCAAAGCTGAAATTCAGCATGATTACTCCAGTCTTTGTGTGTCACATGATCCTTCATTCTAATATGCTTATTTGCTACTCAAGAAACATTGGTATGCTTATTTTTTTATTTTTTTACATTATACATCTTTATTGTCACTGTTGTCACTTTTAATGTACTGAAGATGTATGAACCCTGCAGATTACAACACTGACTTGGATCTACTTTACTAAAAAAATATGATACTCACCCCTCTGATAATTTCTCCAATCATGCCATTCCAGCTGCCGTTCTCATCTGTTGTGCCATACCGGCTGTCCTTCACGAGCTGAATATCATACTTAAAATCTAATTTCTTGGAGACAGCTGACAGCAGGTCAATGCAGAAGCCCTCCAGTTCCGAGCCTTTGGACATTGTATACGGTTCCTCCTGCAAGGGATTGTGAGTAAATGTCAGACAAAAATTTTGTTATAGATGATTACAGACACAAATGAGTAACCCAGACAGAATGAATTTAACATACCTTGATGGTTGTAACTTTTAATACCTGTGGTCCTAAAATATAAAACAACATTTAAATCAACTAGTTAGAAATGCATAGTAATCCTCCACCAACTCTTCATTACCACAGAGATCAGAATAAATCCTTGGCTCAGTTTTTTAAAGAATGTGGGTGACCAAACAGTTGCTGGTCCCCACTGACTTCTGTAGTATGGAAAAAATACAATGGAAGTCAATGGGGACCAACAACTGTTTAATTATCAGCATTTTTTTTTTTAAACATCTTCTTTTGGATTCAGCAGAAGAAAGAAACTGAGGGTGAATAAATGATGACAGAAATTGTATTTTTTTGGGTAAACTATCTCTTTAATACTTAGGGTTAAGGATTAAATCAGTGACCCTAAGTATGAGCATATAGTAAAAGCGATGCTTGACCTAGTAAACCCCACTAATTATTCTAAATTTTTATGACACAATATGATTTTCTTTTTGTCTCTAATTGGCTGTAGGACGTCAGGGGTTTTGCGAGCTAATCCAATTTTCAAATCAGTGAGTAGAAACAGGACCAGAAAAAAAAAAAAAAAAAAAAAATGCTTGTCTTAATTTGAGGGCAGAGCACTTGGATGGCATTCCTGATTGCTAATGAAGCATTCTGTCATGCTGGGATGTACTTTGCACTCTTCTATAAACAACCACTAATATTCCCAAATTTAGCAGACGTAGACAATGTCCCACTTGTGCTACAGCATGATGGTGAAACGGTCGCCTCACAGCCACTAATCTTGCTTTGACCAAATGAGACTTAAAAGGAGATAGTTGGAAATGAACAAAAGCTTGCTTTTGAGTGTGCACAGCCTCCTGCAGCGGAACGGATGCGGTGAGGGTTTGAGAAAGTTCCAGCAACTCTCTAAAGAAAGCGCTTACAAAATGAT
Organism: Cirrhinus molitorella; assembly: GCA_033026305.1. Taxonomy (NCBI): domain Eukaryota; kingdom Metazoa; phylum Chordata; class Actinopteri; order Cypriniformes; family Cyprinidae; genus Cirrhinus; species Cirrhinus molitorella. Next base: position 30,667,739 of record CM065125.1, on the reverse strand, counting down.
GGGAAAGTGCCCCACTCGTCTGGCTGCAGCATCTGAGACCACTTGGAAGTTCCTCTGTTTATTGTTTTTATCCTGCTTTTTAATGCAGAACAGTTCACATTAACCAGCAGACATGCTGAAAGAAGCATGAATGTATATGTCAGTCTAGAATCATCAAAGTGTTTGATGTTTTTTTGGCTTTTATTTTTTATTTCTGACATTCCATTAATTTCTAAATTAAGATGTCTTTGATCATGTAAATGAATTGTTTTCATATATAGTGGCATGCAAAAGTTTGGGAACCCCTTGCAGAATCTATGAAAATGTTAATAATTTTAACAAGATAAAAGAGATCATACAAAATGCATGTTATTTTTTATTTAGTACTGTCCTGAGTAAGATATTTTACATACAAGGTGTTTACATATAGTCCACAAGACAAAAAATTGCTAAAATGATTAAATACCCTTGATTCTTAATACTGTGCGTGGTTACCTGGATGATTTTGTTTTGTGATGGTTGTTCATGAGCACTGTTCCTCTGGAAAATCCTCCAGGTCCTGCAGATTCTTCAGTTTTCTAGCATCTTTTGCATATTTGAACCCTTTCCAACAATGACTGTATAATTGTGAGATCCATCTTTTCAAAATATGAAAAATTTGGACATCTTCTTTCCTTTCAAAAGTTTACACCCCCCGGCTCTTTATGCACCGTGTTTCCTTCTGGAGCAGCAGTGAATCTTTGAATCTTTTTTAATAGTTGTGTTTGAGTCCCTCAATTGTCCTCACTGTGAAAAGATGGATCTCAAAATCATACAGTTACTGCTGGAAAGGGTTCAAATAACCTGGAGGATTTTTCTGAAGAACAGTGCTCAGTTTAACTGTTCAGAACAAGAAAAAGGGACTCATGAACAACCATCACAAAACCAGGTAACCACACACAGAATTAATAACCAAGGTTCCCAAACTACATCTTTTACGTACTAAATACAAAATACTAAATAAATACTAAATAAAAAATAATTTGCGTTTTGTATGATCTCTCTTATTTTGATAAAATTATTTACATTTTCACAGATTCTGCAAGGGGTTCCCAAACTTTCGCACAGCACTGTAGTCAAGTTTTATACAGCGCTTTCAACAATACAAGTTGTGTCAAAGCAACTTTACAGACAATAATGTGTCAATAATGCAAAAGTTCCATGTTGTAGCAAAGTCAGATTTCAGAGGACTCATCTGATTCCTGTGGTATACATACTTAATACTAATACTAGTGCCCATATGTAGTCTGTTTGAGAATATACTCAATTATGTTATTCACAACAGCTCATGGGAATAAGTGAACACCATGTCTTTTGGTTCCATTTTTATTACCATGGTGACATAGATTTTTTTGATGGTGGAAGAAAGCAAGTCATACAAATTCGGAAAGACATGATGGTAATATAAGAGAAAGTGATAACAGTAGTTTTAAAATAGACATTTTTGAGTGAACTTTTTGATTTTGAAATGATTGTCATTGTCAAAACTCCTGATGTTATGAAGAATTTTTTTATCTATTCTAGTTTTTTAAGTAAAGTTAGAGTTAAACTGCTTGATTTGAATAAGCCCGGACAGTTTCTGTTGAGAATACGTGTTGTTGTCTGAGTTTCATCCGTGCGACACTCAGCAGGCCTCCATCAGTGTCACAGCATATCACTGACACTCCTCATCCTCCCATTCAAACCATGAAAAACGTACATGCCATCAAAACTGAAGTCATGTCATGGGCTGCCCCGCATTAGTGACTGCATGGTTAGTGGTGGCTAATTGATTAATCACACTCATTGTAGTGAATAGCAGCAGTGTTCTCCGGTTTGAATGCCAACTGCTCCATGCCTGGCGGGACGTCATGAGATAGTGCCAGCGCAGTGCCATGCCTCAGACTGAAACATGCCCTGTCAGACTAATATTGGCTCTATCTACATCCTGCTTTGTCTCTGCCTCAGACGGCACGTCCGTGGACTGTCTGGTTATAGACGCTGTTAAACTCTGTTCATCTCAGACTACTAAAATCCTTGTTGTAATGACAACATCACATGAACACTCATGAAATGATTTCAGTTGTCATGATGATGAATAGCGCATGGTGTTTATGAACTCATCAAGGGGTAAAAACAGCCAATCCTTGAATTATCTTGGACACGCAACAGCATTTACATAAAAAGTACATAAAGCATGACAAAAGTCCACATCAACTCCCTTTCAGCAGAGGAACAAAACGTTAACAAAACCCAAAAATCGTCAAACTATACAACCATATTAAAATCATTTGAGCATTGGTGTATACTGCACATTGCAACTTTTCATGAAATAGTAAGAAATGTCAACGTTTTTTTTTTTGACAAGCTAGTATGTAACCATATGTAAGAGAAGGTATGTTCGAATTCAAAGTATTTGAAAAAGAGTAAGTGAGAAGCACACAGATGACAGCTTCTTCCAGCGGATTCTGAAATGCGCATTTGATGGACACTTTACCATCCCATGAGGCTACGTGGGAGGATTTATGAATAGCTGTGAAGCGACGCAACTGACTCAGACAGGTCATGTGACAGTAACAACATGGTGGATGTAGTACGTCTGAATTTCATTTATACTACCCATTTAATTTGTCATAACAGTTGTAAATAATTTACTTAATTTACTGTAAATAATTTAAAAACCTGTCTGATGAAGAGACTGCATGCTCTAAACATCACACGCTATGCAAATGTTTATTTTATTTTATTTTATTTTATTTTATTTTATTTTATTTTATTTTATTTTATTTTTTGATACTTTTGGAGCTTTGGTGTTGCTGACTTTACTTTTAAATTGTTTTACTTGTTTTTTAGCTGAGCACCCATTTGAGATTGATGTGTGTGCTTTTGTTTGCTTTTTTATAACGGTTGTGAAAAAAGCAAACAAAAGGTTGTGAAAATGGTTGTGAAATTCAAATTCTAATGTCCCTTACCAAAAATAAGTATTCTTCAAATTTATTTTATTAAATATACTTAAGTAAAGTTCAAGTATATTTTTAAATATACTTTATGTAGTGAGTATACAAATATCAGTGTACTAGTAGTATACTTTTAAGTGTACTATTTCAATACTCCTTGGGACTAAAGTAGCCCACTTTCTAGTATATAAAAGTATAAGTGTAACAGTAGTAAACTCTGAATACACAACTAGTTTACATCTATGTTTTCAGTTTGTATTGCAAGTAGGCTATACTAAAAGCAAACTTTATTCTAGCTTCATGCATCATTTTTTTTATAAACACTTAAATGTAAGTTTCATAAATAAAAAATAAATAAATAAATAAATAAACAACATTTTGAACAAAAAGCTAAAAAAAGATAATTTATGATAATCAAAAATTAGATGGAGTTGATCAACACCCCAAAGCTTGACAGTCATTATTCTTCATGGGTCGACATTTTATCCCATAACGTTACACAGTTTTACATATATATGATACTGTTTTATATCTGACTATTGTGTTAGATTGCATGTAGAAGCATCTGTTGTTTTAGTTTCTTCTTCACATGTTTTGGAAATTCTGTATAGAAGATGTGCAATAGCACCCCTAGCATATAACAATGAAAACACGGATTCTCAGAGCATAAGTATAGCTCAAATATATTTAGACTTTTTCTAAGTCAAGTATACTTAAATGTCATTTAAATTATATTTCTGAGAAGTATATAAAGCACATTTCTGAGAAGTACATAAATGTATACTGAAAGTTTACTTTCCTATTTTTAGATAAAAAAAAATAGACTATACTAATACTTTCCCATTCATCTCAGTGGCAGTTTCTCAGCTGGCACAGAAGCCCAAGAATTACACATTTTACAATCCTCCGTATTTACTAATTGGAACCACAGAACTTTCTGAGCTGATTACCTTAAACTAAATCTTGTGTGACTAATATCCAACTAAAATAAACTTTGGAGCTGCAGGGAAATAGCATCATGACAACAGTGATAATAAGAATGCATCATAAAAACACACACAGTACCAAACCATCCCAGCAACTATCCTGAGCTGTGACAGCAGACATTTTACATTTTAAGAACCCCAATAATAATAATAAAAAAAATAACTGCGATAAAACATCTACTATGATATAATTAAATGTTGTTCAGAAAAAAATTCAATTTTATCAGATTACACAGCTACTTTTGAATAGCCACCAACAGAGTGTTGCAGCGTTGACATCAAAACTATGAAGACTAAAACTATGATTTTTCTATAGGTTTTTATAATTAATTTATGTATTTTTTTTTAACTAAAATAAGGTCTGGTAAACCTAACTTGACTGATTCTTAAATGTTTGTTGTACAATATAAACTGCACACACTCACACCCCAAACATATTATTACAAACATTGACAAAAACATACAAAAAATTAATTCCTGAAATTCCTGCTTTTAGTATGGCTGTGTAATTTACGTATCGTAAGTATCGTTAAATTATATTTACAGCAGACCCTGTTTTATACGGAAATGGAAAAAAACATTTTGAAAACGCTTAGCAAAATTTTGAGGGAACTTCTGGGTTTTGACTTCACAGCTCCAGCACTCTATGAAGAAATATGTTTACCACCTGCCAGTGAGGCTACACTCTTAGAAATTAAGGTTAAAAAAATGGGGCTTTTGCAGTAATGTCACAGAAGAACCATTAATAGTTAGAAAGGTAGTTGTTAAGTCGGGATGTAAAATAGTTCAAATGTATAATATTTCATAATGACAAATGGTCCGTAAACTAAAGTGTTACCAAAACGATTAACCTCTCTGCTGCCCCCATCAGCTCATGTAGACATTTACTGGTAAACTCCTTGGTTTAACTTGGTTGTAAGACATAGATGGTCTTGTGATCTCAATATAGTGGGCAGAAAACTTTTTTAAGCTTACAAATACACTTAGTGAGCCCAAAACAGGACTTTATATAATCTTTTTACAAACAAAATAACATTGGACTACTTCTGTTTTTATGAAAACTCACATTTTTGTTTGCGGCAAAATGTCAGGAATGGATAAAATTGCATATAACTACTTATGAGCTTTGCAAGTTGTATTCATAAGGCATAAGGCACAAAAAGCTTTATATCAAAAACACCATTAACTACGCAGCCACCTAGTAGTAATCTGACTATGTTTAATGTTACAGTATGTAATGACATTACCTGCTGCACAGACCCCAGCCAGGAGTGCTGATGAGACCAAGATGAGTTCTAATAGAGCCATTTTACCCCCAGTAACCTGCACTGGAATGATAGACATAGTGTTATCAAACATGATTTATTCAAGAATCTGTTCCAGATATGCAAAAAAAAAAAAAGTAAATAAATAAATAAATAAATTATATATATATATATATATATATATGAAAGATCTCTTTAAAGATCTGTTATTGTGCACTTTTTTTAGCCCAATATTTAAAAGCACAGTACAGACAAAACCAAGATTAAAATCCTTAAAAAGTGTTTAACTTACTAAGCGGCTATAAGCAAAAACAAGACATTCTTACCCTAAACTGTAGTCACCCCCTTAGTATTACTCAATGCATGAGGCAACACACTATATAAAGCTTACACATACACCCAAGAGACTGAAAACAGCCAATAAGAGAACAGGGGACGTTCTTGAGTGGGGGAAAGGGGTGGTTGTGTCTGACCACAACAAATCCACAAGGATTTATGGGTAGGCAAGCCATGAGGGAGACCGAAATCTGGACAAAGAATAACAAGCATGTGATCCTGCAAACAAGGGATCTGAGAGCTGTGCATTAAACAGGGCATGCAGAAATGATTCTCTATAGATGCTCATAGAAAATTCAATGGATAGCTGGATTTTATTGTTAGGCTGCTTTTTAGCTCTCTAAAATGGCCTATTCCTAATTTATAACCCCATAGAATGGACCTGGCGTGAACGCAGGGGGTTTTCAACCTCTGCAGGATGGCTCCACTACAAACAAGCTAAAACGACAACTTAAAAACTTGAGTGAAACTAAACCACCGTGAAAAAGACACATCCAAAGAGAGCGGCTCTGTCTCCCGAATCCTAATGAAGTGAACTTTTGTTAGAAAGACAACAGCCTACAATCTCTGTCACTCAAAGAGTCATGTAAATCCCATGGCTTTTTTTCAGTTGCACAGAAGGATTCGACTATGGTCCGTCTCACCAGCCATCGTAGTCTTGGTAACCGTGGCCCTCGGCATGCCTGAGCTTTTATCTAGCACATCAGTCATAAGTGACGATGAATAGGTCATGGTGTTTACGAACTCATCAAGGGTTAAAAAAGGCAGCAAATGCTCAAAACATCTTGGGTTTTGACAATAACCATTTCCAGTCAGAACCGGAACTGTGAAAATAATAATAATAATAAAAATAAAATGGACAGAAGATCTTATAATTGTGTTTTGGTCTAAGAAGTAATTGGACATCCAGTGTGGGGCAAGCCTTTATTCTGTGACATTTTTTCTCAGCAGGAGTTCTCTGTGCAGGGCTAAAGAGGTTGGAAAGGGTGAAGACAAATAAAAGCAGGTCTTGTTAGAATGGGCCAGAATTACAGCACAGGGGGCAACATCTTTGGACAGAGCTCTTCTGCATTTTCTTTATCTAGATGTCAGCTTTAAAGACACAATTTGGAATTGCTCAGACAGTGCTGGTCATGCTCTAAGACTGAATCTAGTTAGTATTATTATGTTATTGATATTTACAGTGGCCATATCTGGACAATTACAAACACTTAAAATGTGTAAATAAGACTGCACTAGAAGAGTGCAAATGTGCTTTGGTTTCACAATCCAAAGACATGATGGATAAGTAAAATGGTGACCCCAAATTGCTCTTAATTCTGGATGTGTTCTTCCAGCATTCTCATGACTCTACTTGACTTTTGAATATACTGAGATACAGACCTTGTGACATTTTCCCTGCATGACAGGAAATTGCATGGATATGAGAGCCATGCAATTCATGGTATGCATTTCCTGCATATGCTTAAAGAAAAGTCAGTGGATTGCCTTAAAAAAGTGAAATAGGAATATAATGTTGTACTGACAAATGGTTAGTTAGTATAGATTACTTTCACAAGAGTTCTAGTAACTGTAGGGGGTACTTGATCCTTTACTTTAGGTTTACTCTTGACTTAGTATAGCTACTCACTGACTCCCAGAGTGCATTGCAGAATGAATACTTTATGCAATTGCTTTTACTGTTGTTGTTTTTATTAGCCAATTTTATTATTATATTACAAAAATAAATAAATAAATAAAATGCATTCTCATCTTATTTTTTTTATTGTCTGTGTTGTTGTTGCCTTCTTACACTGGAAGCTAATGTCACAAAAACAAATTCCTTGTATGCGCAAGCTTGGCAATAATGCTCTTTCTGATTCTGATTCTGATGCTTATTAGTACTTTCAAATATGTTCTTGCATTTCTTTAGATGCTAATATTTCTCAAGTTTCTTTTTATTATTACATTATTTAAGCCAGCCATAGATTTGGTTTACTTTGAGATGATTATTTAGAGAAACATAGTGTGTATGGCAGTTTTTAACAGCAACATTGGACTTAATACAAGTGTACAGTAACTTTCAAGAAATGCAATTTTGGCAGCTGAAAGTTATAATTAAAAAATAAAACACATAGAAAAACAGTCATTTCAAACCATAATATTAATAATACGGTTTGAGGTTTGTGTACAGATTCAGTCTGTGTATGCATTGATTCTAATGCTTTGATATGACAGCAAATAAAGGCATTTTAATCTGTTATTTTTGTATTCCAAAGAAGAAAGCCAAAAACACAGACTTTTGCTGTAACTTGAAATCATCAATCACGCTCATATACTGCCATTGTCAATTTTGACTGCGCTCAAAGACCATTAATATTGAGTAAAATGTGTTATTTTAGCTATACTTCACAATATCAAATGATGTGAAAGAATAATTGACCTGAACTGAATAAAAAAACAAACAAAAAAACAACAACTTTACCTTCAGTAGAGCTGTTTTATAATTGTAAAAATGACTGATTCCTGAAATTTGAATTGAATAAAGTGCTATACAAATACACAATAAACTTAGGGTGGTGTAAAAGTCATGATTACCTTTCATATATCCAACTATCCATAGGATTATGACCATATAAACTGCTGACTTTTCACTATACATTCTTAAAGTTAAAGCTGTTAACAGACTGATAATACACAAATAAGTCAACAAATAAAATAATACTAAGCGAAGGGATATGTCTTCACTGCTTGGAAAGTTGTGTTTGTTAACTTCAGACAAAAGAATACAGCTAGAAGAAGAATATAGTTGGTAAAAATTTATTTCCCTGTTACTAGTAGCATTCTTTAAAAAAAAAGTATTAAAAGGTATAAGTGTACTTAGGACAATAACACTGAATAACATCTACATCTGCGTACCTAGACTCTAATAGACTGTACACTTTTAAATCATAAAATCTGTATAACATAATACAGTAGACCATAGGAGAAATAATAAAAATCAAGTGACATACAATAAAATTTCAAAAGGTAAACTACTGTACATAAAGTGAAGATTTGCACTTTTTATATGAATTACTGTATTTTTAGAGCTACACTTCATTAGTAACTAACTCAGCTAAAGAACATACTATCAGTTTAATTTTACTAAATTAAAAACTAAAACAGAACATAGCAGTCATTAATATTACTACATCTAAAACTATTTTAAAAATAGTTTCAAGGGACAATAAATTATTCTGACCAATACATCCCATGCTTGGTTATAAAATTTGTTCTTATACCATTAACAACACAAACAAGTGTATTTGTATTTGGCTGCAGACTAATAAACATCTGAATCCAGGGAATCATCGTGGTGAATCAGCAGTGCTTACATTTTTATCTATTGCTGCACTAAGCTGTTCTTAAATCTTAAAAAAAAAAATAAAAAATACAGTACCACAAATGCCACAGGCATAATCTAATTTTAAAAGGTTTATAATAATTTTTATATGCAATCTTGTATATTTTTTATACACCATTTAGTTTTTTTTAAATCCTCTGGTTTTGCACCTTTGACTTTTTTTCAATACATGCATGCACATTTACAATTAATTTGTACAACCTAGCAAACCATTGCATACAATTTAAAGTTTAAAGCTTAGCATTTCATCCCATTTAACGGCTCATTATTCAGGGCTGGGAGTAGGTCAACAGTGGACATAAAAAAAAAAAATACAATTGTCAAACCAAAATGTAAGGTGTATTACAGTAGGTGCACTTTAGAAATGTCTGACTGCTCAAAATGTCCACTGGAGTATCTTAATGAATGATAGGTGGAGGTCAGCCACCTTGTGTCCGTTTGCTCCCCATATAAAAACTCAACACACTCTCATCCTTTTACAGCCTGAGCATAAAGAAAACATCATTGTCTGGGCTCAGAGGGCTTTGTTGGGGCGGTCCTGGTGGAAGCTGGCTCAAAAGATCCAAGCTAGCACAGGGACTGTGGGGTACACTACAAGCTCCTTCAGGATTGCCACGCTCTTCGATGGGGCTCCCAGACGTCCTAGTCAGGCTTTGTAGCCGCTGTCTCTCTTGGGCCTGCCTGGCACGGTTAGCGATGTATCTCACTCGGCTCTGGCTGCGTGAGGAACTCCTCCGCAAAGGGGGCATCTCTTCCTCTTCCTGTCCCGCTTCGGAATCATTTCTGCACTGAGCGAAGTCTTTGCTAGTGAGGGGTTCCACGTCAGTGAGCTTCTTGAGCTGCTCTGTTAGGTCATTTTGGGGTTTTCTAAAAGCTTTCCCTTGTTGGCGGCTTGGCCTCACAATGAAACTGCGACTAATGCTGCGATACTTACTCTCAAAATTACAAGCGATGTCGTCTGAAGTGAGATCTCCAAGACTCTTGGATTTCAAGCTGCTGTCCATGTCTTTTGCTGAGGGGATGGTTGGCCTTCTGGAGCCAGCAGAAGCAGCGAGTGTGGATGACTGCTTTAAGCCCTCCATGTACAACCTGCTCCACGTGTGGCGCCTCTGCATGGGCCGGATGGGGTCTTTTTCGGCCACCAGAGGCCTGGGTTGTAACTCGTCATCTGGCTCACACATCTCACCATCCCGCAGATTGGGATTGGACTTGCTCTTGTTGACAAGCGAGACGTTGCAAGCGGAAACGGTCGACCGAGGCTGGCTGGTCCGGTTGGCCAATGATACTTGGTTGTCTGAGTAATCCCGGGCAGCACTAAGACAGGTAAGGCTTTTTCTGGAAAGGTTGGGCAAGGACAAATCAATCACAGTGTCATTGGACGAAATGCTGGAAGACGATGACACACTATCCCGGTGACTCCCGGGGTCGAGTTTGCTCCAAAGCTTATCGTTTAAAGTGGCGTCAGTACAGACTTCGGGGACCACTGATGGGCCGTCTGCTTTTATCGCTGCCTTCATTTGTCCTTCACTTTTGGTCCTTCTGACAGGGGTCCTCAGTCCTGTTTGCATGCTTCGTCCAATGTCTCTGTCAAACACCACTTTTAACACCGGAATCCTTTGAGAGCTCTGAATGGCGGTTGTTTCCTTTACAGCATCTATCTCTAGAGTCTGTCCTGTGTTTATTTCAGCGATATTGGGAACAGTGACTGCTTTTTGCACAACCTCACCATCTTCCTGGTCTGGCAATGGGAGTGCATCACATCCAATGTCAAGGTAATTTGTGGAAAGAGAAGAGTTGATGTGGCTGTTCCCAGAATCCTTGCCACTGGTGCTATATGGGCCGATACACTGGGTTAGTCCACATGATTTCAGGATGTCCTCATTTTTCACAGGGCTGAGATTTTCCCCATTGGAAGATGTTGTTATTGCTGTGGATGGTGAAGACAATGTAGCGGAGGGACAATGTGGTGAGGTATCTAGAGGACTTTGTGTGGAGGTCAAAGAACTGTTCTCCTGAAATTCCTCAGTAATAGATCCCAGACATGAAGTGTTCAGAGATGGAGTTGGAATCTGCACTGCAGAATTTTCTGGAAGCACATGGCAAGCAGAAAAAATAGGTATAAATAGGGAGTAATACAATTAGTGTCAGTATAATGACAATTAAAATGCTGTTAGAGATTAAAAAACACACATGCACAATGAGACTACATAAAATGTATCATGAATGCCAATATACAATATACAGCAATATTTTTGCACATGAATGAAATAATGCATTTTTGCATAGCACATTTACAGAAATACAAAAATGAAAAATAAAAGTGAAGTGTGTATTTTATGTACCACTTGTGTCACTAATTATTGGTCAGAACATTATAAACCATCCCTCAGATTTACACCATTTGTTGAGTCTATTCTGTTGTGTCAAAATAATAATTTGGCATGGTATTTATACTTTTGGGGGAAATTAACCTACAAATATTGGATGAATATTTAATGATGAAAAATGCACACTTCAGCTTTAAGCACAATTCAACAAAACCAAATATTTAGTCAAACGTATTGCAAACATGTAACATGCTTTGTCTAAAATTGGTATTTAAATAATAACAAAATATAATACAATTATTTAAAACAAACAGACAAAACAATACATGAATAAATTAAAGATATTAATTATATTTGGTATACACAGTATGATCCATCAAACTGCATGATGCAAAAGTAAATGTAAAATTAAACAAAACATAATGTGAGCATAAAGGCTAGGGATCAGGAAATTTATACTTTTTTCAACATCACTGGTTTGCTTTTCTGTATGTTGCATTAGTATTGTGTAAACCGAAATGGTTTAAGGCTTTATATTAAGCCAAACAAATATCGCAAGTCCAATCTTTTTCAGAAAACAACACAACTTTTCTCAAGTTGATTTGATCATCATGTCCATAGCGTACACGGTCACACTTTAGTTTTTGGACTGATTCTTACGTTTAACTAACTATTAACTACAGCTTTTGTTTTTAAAACAACTAATCTGCTATGTATTAACAGTTAGTAAGGTAGTTGTTAAGTTTAGGTATAGGATCTAAAATATGGCTATGAAGAATAAGGCATTAATATGTGCTTTATAAGTAATAATAAACAGCCAATATGCTGTATGATGTTGAATATAACACATATGATGAATTTCAAAGAATAAGAAAAGAAAAAACTTGCTTGAAATCAAATGCTGAAAAATATTTTACCTGGTAACTGGTCAGCCCCTCAGTTTTGCACTAAGGATAGAAAGCATGCAAGAAGGAAGGAATTTAGGCATTTTAACAGGATAAGTGTAGAATGAAACAGAAGGACAGTGTAAAAAGGAAGGAGACTGGTACACCAGGAAATTGCACTGACAAAACATATATGCTTCGTTCCAATATGGATTTATAAATACACAATAAAAAATCTCAGCATGGAAGGTTAATGTTTAAAGGTCTAAATAGTTGTGAGTACTAAAAGGGTTTAGCACAATCATCACGAGGAGAACCTACGATGTGGATGATACCTTTAGGAATAGGAAAATGCAGCTGCATCCACCCATTCATAAGTCATACGATAATTCCCCAACTTCCAAAATCAACATGCAAGAGCATAGTTAGCCAATATTCCCCATGCAGAAAACCCGTGATTTCAAGACCTGCCCCAGTGGTAAAAACCAAGCATCTGGTTTATGTTTGCTCAAGTGTGTGGGGCAGGAACACGTCCTCACTCCTTACACAAGAGTCTTATGACTCTCATAGTCTTGTGACAGCACTAAAATCAGTTACATTGCTGCATTAAACAGAGATGAAAACATATACAAAATGTGCACAACTTTTGGTCAATGAATTTCAATGACTTTTTCTTTGATTAGTGATTACAGAATTTAGTTTTTACACAAAAAATACACCCATATCATATCATACCAACTTTTTTTGTGTGTATTTACAGTTGAACTCAAAAGTTTCTGAACACCTTGCATAATATGCAAAATGTTAAGTATTTTACCAAAATAAGAGGGATCATACAAAATGTATGGTATTTTATTTTTTAGTATAGACCTGAACAAAATACTGCACATAGAAGATATTTACATATAGTATACTAGAGAAAATAACAGTTGAATTTATAAAAATCACCCTGTTCGAAAGTTTACATACACTTTGTTTCTTAATTCTGTGTTGTTACCTGAATGATCCACAGCTGTGTTTCTCATCAGTTTTTCACCAGGGGAATGAAAACTTTTTGAATTTGAAGATCAGGGTAAAATTACATTATTTTGTCTTCTGGGAAACATATTAGCATATTCTGTAGCTTCTGTATGGCAGCACTAAATGAAAAAATATGATATTTAGGCAAAATAAGAAAAATTTATACATCTTCATTCTGTTCAAAAGTTTACACCTCTGGATCTTAATGCATCGTGTTTCCTTCTGGAGCATCGGTGAGCATTTGAATCTTCTGTAATAGTTGCATATGAGTCCCTCAGTTGTCCTCAGAGTAAAAAGATGGATCTCAAAAGCATAGTCATTGCTGGAAAGGGTTCAAATACACAAAAATGCAAAAATGCAAAAAAAAAAAAAAAAAAAAAGAATTTGTGGGATCTGAAAGATTTTTCTGAAGAAAAGTGGGCAGTTTAACTGTTCAGGACTCATGAACAACTATCATTAAACAACAACAACAACAAAAAAACAGCTGTGGATCATTCAGTTAACAACACACTATAAAGAATCATGTATGTAAACTTTTAAACTGGGTAATTTTTATAAATTCAAGTATTATTTTCTCTTGTAGACTATATGTAAATGTATTTTATGGGAAATATCTTGTTCTTGTTTATGTAAGCTTTTTATAACTGTATGTAAATTTGTATATTATGTATATTTTATTTTATTTTCCATGACTTCTTCATACCTTGGAAATACAATTTTACAATTCTGGTATCCCAGTGATAGTTTCTAAATTAATTTCATTCATTGCTCAAAGGTTGTGCTTTTATAGATATAGATGCACATTTAGTAGAATTGTCATTTATGTATCAAAGTATCTTTAAATCTCAAATGTTTCTCGTATTCTAAAACTTTCTGCAGACGTTTTTGCTGCAGGCTCTCCATTTAAGAGACATACATTTTTTTTTAATGGAAGGATGTTTTTCTTCAGCATTTTCAAAAGTTTTGGTAAGAAAATTACAGATCATTAATCATAGTAAATTATATAAGTGTTGGCAAAACCTCACTCTACAATCATTTCCCAAACCAATTACTTCAAAATCACAAAGAAACATTGATAGAATGCCCTCATTGTGTCAGATACTGATGCTCCCACTGTCACCATTTAGCTACATTTGCATTTAAATCCGGTTTCAGGATATTGATTTAAGGACAAAGTAACTCAAAGGAAATGGTGGACAAATGCACATTAAAACCAGTCAATATCCAACAATAATGCTTAACATTTAGTATTCTTGTTACTGTGACAGGATCCCACTGATAACATCCCTGTTGAAAAAAAAAAAAAAAAAACTGCATATGCTGGAATGATTTGAAGCACAGCAGCTGGTTTGAGCTTGTTTGAGATTAATTGGTCATGAGCTGGGTTAAGCTAGTCCTGAGCTGGTTATAAGCTGGTTATAAGCTGGTCATGTGCTAGTCCTAAGCTGGTTTTTAAATCTCCTGCTCAGGACCAGTTTAAACCAGCTCATGACCAACTATGGACCAGCTTAAACAAGCTCAAATCAGCTGCCATGCTTGAAAACACACCTAACTAGCATATTATTTTATTTTCAAAAGGGATTGCCCAGTTCTAGTGGGGATCAGCTTTCATTGAGATCCACAAGGTCTTTGGTGGGTATTTGTTGGGTTTCATCACAACCTACTGAAATCTATCCTACTGATGCTCTGGGAACCGAGATCCATCTAACTACAAACACCTTACCAGTGAAAAACAAGGGGGATTTACTGCGGATCTCCTCCATTTTCTGAGCAAACAGCGCATTCATCTCACGCTGCAGTGTCCCTGCGGCCCGCTTTCGGTTCTCCATTCCCCGCGACGGGAATATGGTGGGTAGATCAATACTGGCCAGACTGTCACAGCTGCTAGAGTCGCTGTCAGACATCCTTTTGATGTTATTTACAGATCTAGTGTCGCTGCAGTTGCTGCCATAGTTGGGTGGGGCAGGACATTGCCGACAAAGGCTAGTTTTGCTGTCTGGAGTTGGAGGAGGTGGGGTGGATGGGGACTGAAAGAGTTTGCGTGGTACGCTACATGAGCGATCATTTCTGACAGTGGGGTCCTCAGTGGGATTAACGGGTTGTGCAGCCAGTGTTTGTCGGACCTTTGCCCTTGATCTAGGTAAGGGTACAGGCTTGGGTAGAGCCTGAGGGTCTGGTTTGGGCTTTGAGTCACTTTGGGCCAAGCCTTGTGGTTTGAGAATGGGCTCTGGCTGAACTTGTCTGGAAAGCGCCGTAGACCGAGATACCCTTTCAGGTCTGAGGGGAGCAGGTGTGCGCTGAGTAAAGGTGCTTGTAACCTTCCTCTCCAAGAGACTCTCCTTGGAGCCAATTACACACTTTATGCAATTGGAAGTCATCCCAATCCGCCCAGAGCTGTTGATAGCAACACGGGCAAACACACCTGGCTTCTCATCCAGTGGATCCTGGAGTCGCAGCTTGTTGGCTCGCTTCAGCGGTTCGCTCATTGCGCCCCTGTTTCGGGAAGGTGTGGCACGGGGCTCGGGATAAAAGAAAGTACTCTTACCTTTACTGTCATCAGGGTGAAGTTGCCCGTTGGTGCCGTGACCCCATGATTTTGCAGACGCAGTATCTCCATTGTGGTGGACAGGTGGCCCCTCTTCCGATTCCCGCTCCTCACTGGCGCCCTCCGAGCTGCAATCTTTTGTGTCAATGGAGATCTCAGGGAAGCCCCTCTTGACTTTGGGTTGGCCCTTGGTGGGGGCACTGGCTGTGCGGCGCAGGAGGTGAGCACCGAAGGTGCTCTTACGGTTGAGCAGAGCAGCAGCATGGCTGTCGAGAGATGCCTGCTTTGGGTTTCTGTGAAAGAGTCCTTTTATACCACTGACTGCTCGAACCTGCAATGGAAAATCAGAAAAAGTGGTAGGCAATACTACAAAATTTAGTATAAAAGCTTAACTAATAACTAGGCTGTTGCTGACTTGTTTCCAATTTCAGACTTTAGGGGAGCTACTCTTTCCTTTCCTCTTTTCTTCATGATTAATGATGTTACATTCTTCTTCAAACTAATAACTAGGACTGCCCTCGACTAAGGATTTTTCTGGTCAACTAGTAGTCGTTCATTTTAAGCATTAGTCGACTGTTAAGCATTTGTCGAGCCTTTAATTGCCTACATAGCCCAAAACGCTCAAGTGCGTGCAAAAAACCTTGCCACAACGTACCAGCAGATATAATAATTATGAATGTGTCAAGGAAAAAACAGAAAGGAGGCTGCATTAATGTTTTAATAATTTATTGATAAACTAGTGCTTTCTTTGTTTTCAGCTTAATAGATGAAGTCAGTGACTCTAATAACCAAAAACTGCTGACCAAACCACTCTGATAACTTATGCCCAGCTGGAAATAATAACTCTTTAAAGTGTCTTTAAAACCATCAAACCAGACCAGCCTGACAAGTGGAAACAAGAACTCCAAAGGCATTGTAAGCCAATGATTTCTACAATCTACAGAGGCTTATGATGCTTTTGGAAAATACAGCCAAGCTTAGTGGCCAACTAATCACCCTGGGCTGGTTTAAGATTTCACCATAGTATAAAGACAATTTAACATTTGTTCTTTCATACCAGCAACAAGATCAACATGCTTTGAAGAGAACACTATTAAGATCATTTGTCAAGTAGTATTTATCCACAAATGTGTTATCATTCGAAAACAGTGGCATTTTAAATAACAAATGTTATCACAGATGTAGCAGAGTTAGGAATCAAAAGACAAAATGTGGGTGATCAACACAGACCTTTAAACATGAAGATGCAGACAATGTTGGGAATTTGTGGTGGTAGTGTTAAAAATGTGAAATGTGAATGAAAGTGAAAGGTGACAGGACATTCATGTCCAACCATCTCTGATTTAAAAAATGACACTGGGTTATCCATTTTAATTCATGCTAAAACAATACAGGGGATGCCTAGCTTTGAAATGGAGAAGAAAGGTATTAAAAGGTATCTTAACTATGCAATATAGTAATAAATACATTAAAGGCATATTTACTCAAATAAATTAATAAATACTCTAAAACTAGCATTTTTGTTCTGTTTCTCTGCACAACACCCAGTGTCATTTCATGAACCATGTTCAAGTAGATCCATGTGAGACTTCAAAGTGCTGTCAGCCATCTGATGTTCTCACTAATTATGCGTCAGATAAGTTCATGCATTTGTTTTTAATTCTAAAGCATTTATGTTAATCTCAATAACATAATACATTTGTTTTGGCTCAAAAGAGGATGTAAAAAGTACCTGCTAAACTCCAGCTCTCATAGTAGACCCTCATAATCATGGATAGGAATAGAGAGAATGTAACACACTTGACAAAATAAGATCAACGCTTCTCTCTCGCAGACTGTACAGCTTGAGTGCTGTGTTACTGTGAACAAGGCAGCCAAAACCCTATCATGGCCCTTAAATGCCCTGAGTTAAGTGAAATAGGAGTGAACGCTGTCGCCTGGTATAGGGACATTGACACTGGATCTGCTTTAGGGGTCAATGAGAATGCAGCCAAGGAAGGAAGTCACAATTATGTCACAACTCATTTTGTATGAGTTGGCATGGCGAAGACTAGCAAATGAATCAGGGCTAAGCCGCTCACTGTGGGGGGAGGGCGGGGTTTGCAGGAAGCATGCAGGGTGCTGATTGGGTCTCACTACACCTGAGTTTTGAACGAGGATCCTAACAATTTCCTGCCTCTATAGACAGCTTTTGGACTAAGATGGGTGCACTGAAATCACAAACATAAGAGAAAGAAAAGTAAGAAAAAAGAGAAAGAGGGAGAGGGGAAAAAACAGACAAACTACACAAACAACATTTGTTGTTGACGCTGAATGTTTAGGGCACAAATTATGGACAAAAGCATGACATAATTAAGCAGCGAGCATGTTTACAACATCATGTGGCACTTTGTACGAGCTTGGTACAAACTGTCCTATTACTTTTTTATAGCATTAGTGGCACAAATAATAATAAAAAAGGTTTTATGAGATATTTTAATTACAGCACTCACCGCGCTCCCCCAGCTTTTCCAAGTGCAAAGATCTATCTTTTACATTAAATGTAACACAAGGTCTGCACTCTAAAAGTCTTTTTATTTATTTCAGCAGGAGATAAAAAGGCAAACGTTTCGGCTTACTGCCTTCGTCAGTGTGACTAGATCTCAGTAACAAAATTATTATATTAAGACCAATAAAGACTGACAGGTGGTAATAATTAGCTTAACAATTT
This sequence comes from Cirrhinus molitorella, assembly GCA_033026305.1. NCBI lineage: Eukaryota > Metazoa > Chordata > Actinopteri > Cypriniformes > Cyprinidae > Cirrhinus > Cirrhinus molitorella. Next base: position 30,649,327 of record CM065125.1, on the reverse strand, counting down.
CAACCTTCAAAGTTTTACAGACTCCAGATCTGTTAGCTATTTTAGAAAAATAATATTGATAACATAAAACTAATGCAGCTTGAAAAACAAGTAGATGCAGGCCTTTATCACTCCCATTAAAATGTTTTCAAAATCATACATAATTGTGTTTGATTTAGATTTTTACTACACCTAAATTTACTACAAACTAAATGACTACACTTTTTGTAAAGGCCAAGAAAACATCCTTTTTATAAGAATTTATTAATACACAATTACAGAACAAATTTAGTCCCAAATTAGCCAGCTTCTATTGACAGATATAAACTTAGTTTGAATCTTATTTAACTTTTGAAATGTAACTTTTACATTTTATATTTTATATTTAAAACTTTTATGTTTATGCTGTTTATTTAATATTCAATGCTAAACAAAATAAAATCACATAAATTAAGATTTTATTCCTGTATTAAATTTGAGTTACAGAATTGCAAACTACTACTATCTTCTTGTACAATATCATTTAGTTAAAAATGTTATAAGATGTTAAAAGCCTACTGTGAGAGTCTCCAACAAATAATAATTTTACTGTAAGCAGTGTAATGCCTAATGGCTAGAATTAATATCATTAATTTCAAGACTTTTTTTCTACAGTCTTTTAACACTTTCTTTTTGACTTGCAGATAACCAGTGCTAGATACAGCTCTCAGCACACAATAGCACCAACACTTTTTTTGTCTGCAAACCACATGAAGTGCTTACCTTACTGGTGATGTCATTCACAGCAACATGAACAAAGATGGAAGCTTCTTCCATGCCTTCCAAGTACACATGCCGGTAACCTGATAATCAAATATAGACAGATATTGATTAAAGATGCACTTAACATCTGGCCAAAATTATTAGAACACTAGTATTTTCACCAGCTAAAAATGGTTTTAAGTTAGTTATTTCTATCTTTTGCTGTAGTGTGTGAGTAGGAAATATCAGTCTACAGTTCCAAACATTAATTTTGCCATTAATTATATTAATACAGTGGAATTAATGAATGGCAAAATTAATGTTTAGAAATGTAAACTGATATTTCCTACTGCAGCAAAAGATAGAAATAACGGAAATTTATTTTATTTTTTAAAACATTTGTTAACTGGTGAATATACTAGTGTTCTAATTTGTATATTCTAAATATATTTTATATATTCCATCTATATCACAAAATATTTTTTGTTATATAAAGAAGAGTGTAATATGTAAATGAAAGTTGGTACCGGGAATCATGCTGTTAAAGGCAATAGTCCTCTGGCCAATAAAATCTTGGCCAATCGGGTCATGATCCCAAACCAGGAAGCGTATAAGAGCAATCTCTGGCATGTGAAGAGTGAAGATGAGTGTCTCCTCCCACATAGGATTAAATCCTGAGAGAGAAAGAGGGAATACAAAATAGTGCAAATTTATGCAGAAATAATAGAAAGGAAGAAAGGATTAGAGGTGTCAAAATGTCCATATCCACCTGCCTTTTTCAAACCAACAAAATTGCCTGCTTGACCTTCACAAATGAGACAAAATAGGCCACTTAACAGAAATTGCTTGCCTCAGAGTAACTGAATTACTTCACCTGTCAGAGCACCTTTACACTCAAATGATATTCCCTTGGACTTGTCCATTGTATTTGACAGCAGATCTAGAGCCTTTCTTGGACAAAAGTTCTAACATGTAAAGGCCAATTCACACCGCACCGACAAACGCCAACAGACACGTCGGCTGTTGGATTTAGAATGTTATGAAAATCAACTGTCATGTTCACACTGCCCCAACAAACTCCGACAAACTTCGAGTCACAGAGAGTCAAATAACACACCATGTCTACACTGGACGCGACAGTTGCATCGCACCGCATCCAGTTTAGACAGCGTCACTGATTATATTCAATAGAACTCTATTGTATTTTGTCGCGTCGTGCCGAGCTGCTCGTTTCTGCTGCAGTGGCGGATGCATCTCCACAGATACGACTCGACATGGACGAACCTCTCTACAGCCAACAGACGTGCAAACTTCCGAAAATGAAACAAAGTTTGACGTCGCATACAGCCAGGCAGTGGTGCCTGGTAACTGGAGAATTGGGCTTAATTTCGTAAAAACCTGCATCTTTTATTTTCTTAAGGTATTGCACACAACAGGATGAAACACAATAGCAAAAACTTATATTTAACCAACAAAAAACGTTTTTCTAAATTAACTTTATAAAAAACGAAACGAAATATAATCACTTTGCCATTGCATAGCCTACAAAACGTAACTATTTTTTTATAGGGGCTCTAGTTGGAATCCGGACAGCGCTATCGGAGGGAAGAACATAACAGGCCTGGCGCAATGCAACAGAGAATTAAATAATTAGAACTATTATTATTATTATTATTATAGGCTAGTTTTAATTAAACACAACACAAACAGAAATCACATTTTGAAGTAATTAATTAACAAAATTAAAAGTTAATTTAATTGTATTAAAACAATGTAGGCCTATTTCTTTGATCTGACTGCATGGGCAAGCTGTCAATCCCACCTGTGTAGATGGTAAATCTGACTGGGAAAGAAACTGTTGTGTAACCACAATCACATTTTTACATTTATTAAAATTTTATTATTTTTGTATGTCATTTTTCACCTGAAAAGACGGCAAATAAAACGAATGGGGTCGTGGGTGAAGCATGCTTAAAGTGAAATATGCGCATCGTCATGGCAACGGTTCGTGACCACGTCAGAGTTTGTTGTAGTTTGTTGGAAAATTATTTCACACTGCTCAGACATTCCACGACCCGACAAACGCCGATTAAGCATGTTCTGTCGGGTGAAAACCAACTCCGACCAACGGCAACAGACGCCGACAGGGGTAATACACTGAACTGACAAACTCCAACAGGCTAGTCTGTTGGCGTCTGTCGGCGCTTGTCGGTGCGGTGTGAATTGGCCTTAAGTTGAGAAAGATTCTTTACCCTATAGCATTGAGGTCCCACAGGGCTCTATCCTTGGGCCAGTGCTGTTCTCTTTTCACCTGGTGTCATTGTGAAATCAACCCATACAAGAGTGAGCGGTTCCTCACAAATCCCCAAAACTATCGCCATTACAGCCACTTCATGTTTCTAAACATAAAGAAAATGAGCCCATTTCCAAACCTCTACTTTACCAAGCCACTTTCTCGGGTTATCAAGATTGCATCTACACATTCCTCAATAGTCTGCATTTGATAGTATCCAAAAATGACGGTACACTACATGTACCCTACTGACTAAACCTAGCCTGTACATTTCAAATAACATTTGATGACACTTAGTGCCACTTTCCCTTTTTTAATCTTTAGTATCTCAATGCCACACTACATGCACTTGTGAGTCGCTTTAGTAAGAAAATGTCTGCAAAGAAAATAAATGAAAATGTAAATGTAAATCGAGTTCATGAATTATTGAATTGCTTAGTGGTTTGGAGATGCAGCTTTAGATTAGATCTGGTGCAAGTATAATTCATAAATTTACTGCACCACTTCCAAACAAACACATATGACACTGAACACTCCAAATAATGGTCTCACAGTTTAATGATACTTTAATGACCAATCCCCCAACAATTACAGGTGAAATGGCAAGCGGTGTTGTTGTTTGTGTGCGTAATAAAAAATCAGTCATGGGATATTGCTCTCTTACCATTGTCATCAACCACCCTGGTTTGCTCTTTGCAGCAATCCACTGGTAGACCGATAATCTCCACTTCCACAAATGGGTCGATTATCTAAACAAAAAAAAAAAAAACATTTAAAAGAGCTTTAATTTTTTTTAAAGATCAATCTATGCAGCTGTGGCTACAAAACATGCTTGAACATTTCAAGATAATATTCTTGAAAGGAATATTATCTTGAGATCTTACAGGAATATTGCTGAAACTCCTTCAGAGGTAGTGATTTAAATACTGTTATTACTTTGGCTTTATTCTGATTTGCTATGGTCCAATGATTGTAGAATTTTTAGGAAATGATTTCATGCTTATTATAGGATTCTGAGAATGTCTGATTAAATGCAGGCTGCTTAAAAATGGACTGCATTTATTTTCCTAATAAATGTCACTAGTCTTACTGTGCAAGAATCATCTGTCCACATTATTCTAATGAGAAAAAGACAACCTCTAATCAAAACTTTTTATAGATATCATAGCTTACTTTTCACAATCCTAAATAAAATGAAAATACAATTGATAAGTGAAGTCCACCTCATTATTTCTCACTGAATATTCAGTTTCTCTCAGAAATACTTCACATAATGGAAGTTAAATGGATTGTAACTATATTTCAAATATTTTCATGGTCATGAATCAGTGGGCATGTTGCTCGCTTGCAATGCAGAGAGTTGAAATTGTGATGGAAATCAATCGAGATAACGGGTTGATTTGATCCACAGGCTCAAAGAAATCACATGAAGAAGGGTGAACCCTTAGTGAGTGACAGCTTTAGTGATTATAATGGGATTGGAAATGTTTTACTGTTATCATGCTGCACATTTTCTATGTACAGTTCGAAAACCAGTTTTGTTGTTGCCTTGATTTACCTCTCCTCGGTCACCTAGCATGGAGTCTTTAGGCTTGGGTAATTGCTGGCCGCTGATGACCTTAAGAACCAATTGTTTTTTCAACCTCCCTGGTAAAGGATCCTCAGCCACTGGATTAAAGGAACCTGCAAGAACAAAGAACTCTGTACTTACAAATCCATCACGCCAACATACCAAAATCCAACATCATAACATCAACAACTTTTTGTTTTAATACACACTACCAGTCTTTTTCAATGTTTTTTAAAGAAGTCTCCTCTGCTCACCAAGCCTGCATTTATTTGATCTAAAGTATAGCAAAAACAAATTTTTATTTGAATATATTTTAAAATGTAATTTATTCCTGTGATTTCAAAGCTGAATTTTTAGCATTGTTACTTCAGTCACATGATCCTTCCTAAATCATTCTATTATTCTGATTTGATATTATTGTTGTTGTTGTTATTATTATTATTATTATTATTATTATCACGTTAAAAAAGTATAACATTTTCAGGTTTCTTTGATGAAGAAAGTTCAGAAGAACAGCATTTATCTGAAACAGAAATCTTATGTAACATTATACAATGTACTCAATTGTTTTAAATATTGAAAATAATGATATTAATAATAATAATAAATGTTTATTGAACAGCAAATCAGCATATTAGAATGATTTTTGAAGGAAAATGTGACACTAATGACTGGAGTAATGATGCTGAAAATTCAGCTTTGAAATCAGAGGAATAAATTACATTTGAAAATATATTCAAATAGAAAACAGTTATTTTAAATTGTGAAAATCTTTCAAAATATAACTGATTTTGCTGTATTTGGATCAAATAAATCCAGGCTTGGCAAGCATTAAAAATCTTTCCACTGGTAGTGTATATTGTAAATTTATTTGATAAATGGAATTGTTTTGTACTGAAATGTATATCGTAATGCATGTGATATTAAGATTGAAAAAAAGCAAACTAGCAATGTAGATACTCACCTTCACACATACAGCCAGGTTTCAGGATGTAACCACAATTGCCGTTGCAATAAAACTTGGCTCTGTTGAGCTGCAGCACTCTGCCCTCTGTTTGGTAGTTCAAAGCCACTGCATAAAAAAGCCATCAAAATTCAATGACCATTATGATTATAGTTTACAACAATATCTCTGGTGTTAGGGGCCATTTCAGCAATTAAAAGCATAACAAAAATGTACCCTTTTTTATTATTAATAATTCCTGTAAATCCAGTAGTGTCTTCCAAGAATTGAACCATTTTCATATTAAATTAAAATACCGCAGCGTAGCAGCGAGTAGCAGGTTCCCATATGTATGTTTCAGACATACTGTTTATTCTTGGTTTCTCCATTAAACATAAATATTTGTTTGTGGGTGGACTGGCATACCCAGATGGCAGCCAGCATTCCAGAAGGGCTGTGGGTTGAAGTTGCTGGAGTCGACACGGTAAGGGGAGGGGTAGATACGCGAGAGCTGCCGCTGGTTGAATCGCATGAACTGCACCGGCTTCTGCTGCATTAACTGATGGGCCTTGGTCTCGCTCATCGATGACACCTGCGAACTGCTGCTGCCCACTGCAATGCAACCCAACACACATGCATAAGATAAGGTTTTGAAAACAAACATGGACTGTGACCATTTGAACTGATCAGAACGGATCAGTTGGAGCCATATGGAAGATGAGAGCCATTTAAAAAATAATGAAGGAATCATATATCAGTTCATTAACTGAATCTCTGAATACTGAAGTTCCCAGGAAATACTCTGCATGCTAGGAGATTTTCACATATATTTTCTGTTCTTCTCACCTTGTGCCTCAAAGTCTGGTATGCCCACAGATTTTGTGTACACCAGATCTGAAAGTGCTCTTGACAACTTCATTGTTTTTTTCTTCCTGTTAAAACAGATTGCAGTTACAGACATAAAATATTTATCCACATTAATGACTATATAAAAATCCACACACCACAAGCAATTCTAATAGTACCTGCTGTGATGCACTGGTGCTTTAGACGCCCCACTCGAACTCTCCTGATCGGTGTCTGTATCCTCAAAACTGGAGGATTTCCTTACTTTAGTTGTCTTTTTCTACAGTGAACAGATAGAATTGATGTGATGCAGTGTTAATGAAGTCAGCATGTAACATATAACATACAGACAGCCGGTCATTATCAGAAAATAATCCCTGAATTCATTACAGCTGAATGTAGAATTCCAGAGAGCTGTATATACCTTTTATTATTTCTATTAATCATTCATTCAGTATGAATAATTGATATATGCAGAAGACAGATGTATTTTTCATTGTGTGTATGCAGTATGTTGTTATGGGAGGAAACATTGTTTTGTTGAGTGGGTGCATATGCACTATAATCTATATGTAAAACTACCTTGCGTTTGGAGAAGCTCCCCATGAATGATCTACCCAGACGTTTGTTGCCACCAACATTGGCCTCGTCTCCAGTGTCAGTGCTGTCTTCTGCTTTTCCCTGAATTAAAAAAAAAAGCACTGCATGAAAATATGGACAGGAGTATGTAAATATAACAAATATAAAAAAAGACAGTTAACCATGGAAGTATGAAATAATATTCATACACAATTTTTTTTTTGAATGAAAACCTTTTTTTCCCAAAGTTCAAATGCTGAATGTCATACTTGTTCTGTCTGGCTTTTATGGCTCATATTAGGAGAATATGGAGCAAACTGAGAAAAAATACGCAATTTCACTGCCAAAAAAAAAAAAAAAAGGCTTATCCTACTTAGTGTTTTTGTCTTGTTTCTAGTCAAAATCTCAAAAAATTCTTAAATTAAGATGCATTTACTAAATAAGCAAAATGATGTAAGATATTTAGTCTTGTCTCCAGACTAAAAAAATTATTTAAGTGCATTTTGCTTACAACAAGTAAAATACTCCTGTTTTAAGAATATTTTACTTACCCCACTGGCAGATAATTTTACTTGTTTTTTTAAAAAATGCACTTTTTTCCCCATAGAAACAAGACTAAATATCTTACGTCATTTTGCTTATCTAGTAAATGCATCTTAATGTAAGATTTTTTTAATATTTTGACTAGAAACAAAACAAAAAGTACTAAGACAAGCCTTTTTTGCAGCGTTGGTGCGGATGATGATTTCATATAGCAGAAAAGTAAGATGCAATTCTGATAGCTTGTAATGTAAATCAATTGAAATATTTATAACAGTATAGCTAGTTTAGCTACTTACATAAAAGGCGCATAAATATCAGTTGTCACTGCTTCTCCAAATAATAGTAAGATGATATTTAAATGCTTAGTTTTGTGAGCAAAACTCTGTAGTTTTTTTAAATTGTGGTGTAATGCCATGCAATGCAATGGTAATAGAGAGATCTTAAAAAGCTTGGCGTATCATATTTTCACATTTATGTATGTATGCATGTATTTATTTATTTATTTAAATGACGCATGTGTAATCAAGTTAAAAAAAGAAAGAAAGTCAGTAAATGCTTAGTCCAGTAAATGTTTTTTTAAAATATAACTAACAATATGAAAGTTTATCTTACATTTACTTCAGTATAGAATCAGTATAGATTTTACATTAACCACTTGAAGGATGTCTTTGGAATGACACCAAAAGGTTTTACCTATCAACCTATAAAAGGTATAGCCTATCAATCAGATGACAGAACAACATTTTTTTTTTTTTAGCAAAGTTTTGATGATGTTGATAACAGAGGCCTTAGAAATTTGCTTATCAAACATGACACAGTAGACTTTACAGATACAACTGTGGCAGCAGATGGACAACAGACATATGTTTTGATATAATGATCACTAGGTGGCAGTAGCAGCCTATTCATACAAACTATACAGCAAATGGGGCGTATGAAGAATAGGATTTTTCTTTCTGGAATGAAGATTAGCTATAACATAGGCCATTTAGATTAAGAAGTTTTAAAGGTACATTAAAAAGACTGTTAAATTCAAGGTGTTAAGGAGAGGGTGGACTTCAGGGGGAAAATGCTATAAATGTATGGCAAATGGCCCCTTTAAGCATGTTCGCCTGTATCTCTGTGGGCTGTCAAGGACGTTGGTGTGGCACCTGCTGCGAAAATACCTCTGTGCGCAGTCCTGTGTCTTATTTGAATAAGCCTCGAGTCAGTCCTTAAAAAAGCACACTATACACATCTGTACAAGGGCAAAGCTAACCTAATTAGAGCACACAGAACAGTTAATGAGAGAAATGTAGACTGTTTTGTACTATGATTATCATGGTAAATTACTGTGAAGACTAGTGTTAAAAATCATCAGCTTGTTATAGGTCCATTTAGGTTATGATCACTGTCTGTTAAATAATGATTAATTCAACAGTAAACAAACTACATTTATTCAAATGCATTTAACATAAAATAGGAACTAGAACACAATACACGTATGTACTGCATGTGTGTAGATGTACTGTGTGTGAAGTACATCATATTAACCTTCAACGGTGATTTGTCATGTTTTCCCGTGGGTGGCAGGGCTGCGATGGTAAAACTGTCTGGATCTTCCCGGTCACGAATCTTTGACTCCTTCATAAGGTTATCTAATTTTTTCTTAGCAACATTTTCAGCCTGCTTCCTGTTCATAGATGTCTGTGAAGGGAGACAAAGAGAGAAGTGAATTCGAATGGACCTCATGGGTGGACTTATGGTCTTAAAATTAGCATTGTAATAGCATCTGCAGAGAACATGGAGGTCAAAACCATTCATCAAAATATCTAGGTTAGTTCAAATTAAGTCCTTGACCTAATTTTACACACAGAGAACAATTCATGACAAAATATTCACTTGCCAAAATGCCATCTTTTATTTTTACATTAAGGCACTTAAGAGAGAGGAGCTTTCATTCAAAATGCATGAGTCTTTGAGGTTTCACTAAGAGGCTTGTGCATACAGTACGACTGAGAAGTCCTGCTAAAAGAACATGACAGATGTAGAACGACTTGAAGAATTGAATATTAAGGATCTCATTAAACTTTCAATAACACGACCAGGTGATATTCAGCCGCAAATTTAATAATAATAATAATAATAATAATAATAATAATAATAATAAACAACAACAATTAAACAATATATTTTGCATTAAGAGTATGAAGACTAATTTTAAGACCAACTACTCTTTCAAACTACTTTTTCTTTCTAATATTAGTATTAATATTAGTATATTCTGTATGATCGATTATCTTGCCAAACTGTGAAGTATACAACAGAGTGGACTGCAATGCACTTGATTTTATCTTCTATTACCAGTTGTAAATAAACATTATCAACTCTTTTTCAATTGTTTATGAAAAAAATACTTACATCTCCATTCATCAGCTTACAGTCATCCTCCATCTCATCAGCACTGTCTTCATCAGACACGTCCCCCTCTTCTGCATTCTCATCTATATTTGGGGGCAGTTTTTTACCCTATGAACAAACATACAGACAAACAACAACAAACATGTCAGTGCAAGATTTGCGAAATAGGTTTTTAATTATATCAACACTAGTACATTTTAAACACTGTTTTGTAACAAGAAGTAATATTCATTGCTTTGCTTGTTTGATTATCTCAACCTGCCCCATTCAGCAACAAGGTTCAACCAGTTGCACGAGTTTGGGAAGGGACTGTTTTTCATACCAGTGGCAGATGGAGCAGTGTTCTTGAGAAAATCTGTTTGAAAAAAAGTCTAAAAGTATGTTCAACTTCAACTGAGGCAAGCTTTAAGCAAAATAATCTAGTTTTCTTACCTCATTGGCAAATTATTTTGCTTGTTTTAAACAAAAACTCACTTAATTTTGACTTCTTTTTTTCTGGAAACAAGACGATAATTTTTACGTGTCTAGAACATTTTTTGATATTTTGGCTGGAAAAATAGCATTTTTTTTGCAGTGCAGTAGTAATGCTTGCACTGTGTTTGCTTTCTTGATCGCAGTCGATTAAAGGCAATATTTGTCAAATAAGCCGATGTTTCAGATATTTTCACTTTATTTTAAGGTCCACTTCTCACTATTAACTATTAATTACGACTTTTACCTCAATAAACTCCTGATTAGTTGATTATTAATAGTTAAAAAGGTAGTTGTTAAGTTTAGGTACATGTGAATTAAGGGATCTAAAATATGGTCATGCTAAATAAAGGATTAATATGTGCTTTATAAACATATAATATGCTAGTAATATGCATGCTACTTAATTGTGAGAATTGGTTCTTAAAATTACTATTCAAATAAAAATAAAGTAAGATGGGTATATACCTTTTTTTTTTTTTACTGAGCAATCACTTTTTATTATATATGCATATTTTTAGCAGTCAATTCTCATCTCATTGTATTCTCAGATCTTCAACAAGGGGAGCAATAGCAGCCTTTAATTTAAATGGTCTTATTCTACAGTTAGTTTTCGTTTTTCAAAAAAAAAAAAAAAAAAACTTTTTGCTGAGCAAATTAGTTTTTATAAACATATTTATAGCAGCTACCTGAATAAAAACGTGTCTAGTCTACTGGCATGGACATCTGAAGGAAATTCTATCATCCCCTCAAATTTGCTTTCTGCAAAAGTACTTTAATGCATCAGTGTCTGCATTTGCATACTTGAATAGAAAAGGTTTCTAGCCCAAGGGTCTTCTAGCAGTAATAGCATCTTACAAGACAATTACAACCCACTGACACTTAAGATGCTTTATCAGTAAATGCTATGATTGACTGGCATAGAACAGCACTCACTGACAACAGAAATGCAGCGCTGACATTGACAGGGACATTAACAGAAAGAGGCCAGTGATAGATGACAGAAATAGGTTAATCAATAGTGGGTAATCAATCAAACAATGTCTAACCCTAAAGAGTAATTAGTTTTAGCACGTGCTGTTGTTTATTGCTAGTATTGGCTTTAATAATGCATTAGCATATACTGTAAAATTACAACTTTCCTAAAATTTTTATGAGTTTTTGAAAAAGTATGCAGAACCTCAACTTATCACTGCAGGTCATAACTTTTGTTTTACAAAATTCGCATTATGTAAAATTTGTGTGAATGAAATGAAACTTAAAGTTTTGAGACTTAAGAGTTGAATTGCTCTTGTTCAATGGTAACAAAGCAACGTTCCAGTCAAACAAGCGATTGAGCTGTGATGCAAGTGTTTTTTCAAACACACGGCCTGTTCGCTGGGCTCCCGGTAGCCACGTGGTCCATGATTCACAGCCTGTGCCGAGCAATTTGTCAATACCACCGGCTGGCCCAGTTTGCAGTTCAGGATTCACTCTCTGGTGGGAACGCCAGTCTGTCTTCCAATTATAGCGCCAACTCGCTTGCCGAGCTGCTCCATCTACGGCCCAATTTTCAACCCTCACACTTTATTAAAAGCACAGGAGAGGGCTGCACTTCAGCAAATAGATTTTATATCATTAAGACTGTACTGCTTTGTGGCTCTAAAAGGTTTTCTGACAGAAAAAGACCAGCAACTGTGCAAAAAAGACTAAAACTCAAAATATGATGTTCCTAAATTATGAACTAATTATGCACTCATTATGATATTTTTTATCAAATATTTTAACAAGGTTAATCTTACTACATGATATCCTAATTAATTTGCGATCTTCATGTGTTCAGCTGAATCCTCATTAGCACATTTCACTTACCTTTTGGTAAAAGTTAAAAATTACATCAATTTTTCAGAGAAAAATAAGTAAACAAGCACCAAAACAATAAAATAAATCTACAACAACCATGAAAGTAAAATACATAACAACTGAAATAACCTATATACAGTCATGGCCAAAACATCGGCATCCTTGCAATTCTGTCAGAAAATGCAACACTTCTCTCAGAAAAAAGTTTCAATTGCAAATATTTTGGCATTCACATGCTTATTTTTTTTTTGTTTGCACTGGAACAACACACACACACACACACACACACACACAAACAGAAGAAAAGTCAAACTGGATAAAATTTCACACAGAACTCAAAAATGGACTTGTCAAAATTGTAAGAAATAATTGCTTTTCAAGCACGTGATGATCCTGTAATTTGTATTTAGACACACCTGTGGCAAGTAACAGGTGTGTGCAATATAGTAATTACACTTGCAACCAGTTAAAGTGACTCAATCTTTGTGTTGCATGTCACAGTGAGCATGGGGAAAAGAAAGTTAAAGAGATGTCTGTGGATTTGAGAGAAAAAATTGTGGAAAAACATGGACAATCTCAAGGCTACTAGTCCATCTCCAGAGATCCTTTGTTCTGAATTCATCATCTGAAAATAACAACAGATTTGCTGGTGTTGATATAAGAATGTTCAGACACTTACCTTGATGAGTATTTTGCCTTTTAGGGCTTCAGGGGAAGGCAGAAGTCCATCCGGGTCGGTAGGAATGGAGGACACATCCAGTTTATCACCCAGGACTTCAGTCAGATATTGAGCCATCTTCTTCTGCTGAGGGACACTGCAGTGATTCTCAATGGACAGAATCAGTGGATACCTGAGGAAACATAGGCAAAAACATGCATTTACGATAATAGTGAGTCTGAAACAAGATTTAAAATGCCATTAAATTGTAGGACATATGGCTTAAAATTAAGCTTCAAATTAAGTGGCTTGTTCGGAAATTTTCAGAACATTCTGTCTAATATAAAATAAAACAACTCATTTTATATGTAGCAGCTCCCCGTCTGAGATGGACAAACACTATTTCTCAAGGTTAAGGAATAATTATATTCAGTGATTTCAGGTCTTATTTCCTACTCTATTTGTGGAAACCTTGATACATAATCCATCCGAGAAAACAAATAGCTTCGGATACTGACAGATACTGCTGTAAATGTGCACTTTTGCTGTCACTGCAGTTTATAAACCTAAACAAGCCTGAAGTGGCAAGCCAAACAGACACAAGATAGACACATATCACATCCTATGTGTAAGATTAATGTGAAAATTATACACTGAAAGCATGGTGCTCAAAATATAATCGTGTACAGTGCTGCTTGAATACTTGTGAACCCTATACAATTTTCTATATTTCTGCATATATATGACCCAAAACATAATCAGATTTTCATTTAAGTTCTGAAAGTACACAAAGAGAACCCAATCAAAGAAGTGAGAGGAAAAATATTTTCTTTGTCATTTATTTATTGAGAAAAATGATCCAGTGTTTCATATCTGTGCAGTGCAAAAGTATGTGAATCTCTTGGATTAGCAGTTAATTTAAAAGTGAAATTAGAGTCCATCTGTGCAGATGTGTTTTCAGTCAGTGCAATGACTATCAAATGTCAGTATGTGACCTGTTTTATTCAAAAGAACAGGGATCTATCAAAGTCTGATTATGGTTGTGAAAGTGAATCATGTCATGAACAAAGGAGATTACTGAGGACCTCGGAAAAAGACTCATCGGGCTAGAAAACGTTACAAAACTATATCTAAAGACTTTGGACGCCACGAATAATCACAGTGAGACAGACTGTGTACAAATGGAGAAAATTCAAGACCACTGTTACCTTCCTGAGAAGTGGTCAACCAACAAAAAACACTCCAAAGCAGAACGTGTAGTAGTCTACAAGGTTGCAAAAGTTCCCAGGGTAACTTCTAAGCAACTTCTAAGCAGCTTAAGATCTTTCTCACACTGGCAAATGTTAATGTTCTTGAGTACACCATCAGGAGAACACTGAGAAACCAATGGACGTGGCAGAGTTGCAAGAAGAAAGCCACTGTTCTCCAAAAAAAATTTGCTTGCTAAAGATCATGTGGACAAGACAGAGGACTACTAAAGAATGGTTTAATGGATGGATGAAACCAAAATTGAACTTATTAGTTTAAATGTGAAGCTATTATTTTCAGTGAAAAGAACATACCGCATTCTAGTTTAAGAATCCTATCCCATCTGTGAAACATGGTGGTGGTAGTATCATGGCTTGAGCCTGTTTTGCTGTATCTTGGCCAGGACAGCCTGCCATCATTGATGGAACAATGAATTCTGAATTATACCAGCAAATTCTAAAGGAAAATGTCAGGACACCTGTTTAAGAACAGTCTCAAGACAATGTGGGTCATGCAGAAAGACAACAACCCCAAGCACACAGGTCATTCTACCAAAGAATGTTTAAAGAATAACAAAGGTAATGTTCTGGAATGGTTGAGTCAATGTTCAGACCTTAATCCAATTAAAATGTTGTGGAAGAACCTAAGCAAGCAGTTCATAGGAGGAAAACCAGGATCATCACAGAGTTTAAGTGGTTCTGCACTAAGGAATGGGCTAAAACTCCTAAATGTTATTGTGCAGGGATGATTTTACAAGTATTTACAAGAAACTTTATTTTCGGTTACTGCAGCAAAAGGGGGTCACACCAGATACAAAGAGCAAAGATTCACATACTTTTGCACCGCACAGATATGTAACACTGGATTATTTTGCTCAATAAATAAATGACAAAGCAAATATTTTTCTCTCACTTGTTTAAATGGGTTCATTTTGTCTACTTTCAGGACTTGTTTTGGGTCATATTTATGCAAAAATATAGAAAATTGTAAAGGGTTCACAAACTTTCAAGCGGCACTGTATGTATATACTAAAACATAACTTTGTAAACTGATCCTGATCTATCACATAACAGATCCTATTTCACATAACAGATTTATAGTTTATATATACTCTACAAGACAAAATAATAACTGAATTTATATAACTGACCCAGTTCAAAAGTTTACCCTTGAATCTTAATACTGTGTGTTGTTTCCTGGATGATCCATGACTGTTTCCATGTTTTGAGAGTCCCTTGTTTAAAAATCTCCAACTCCTCCTCCCGCACATTATTTGGTTTTCTGGCTTCTGCATATTTGAACTCTTCCAAAAGTGACTATGATTTTGAGATCCAAGTGAGTAACTCACTTTACATAATTATTACAAAAGGTGAAAACATTTACTGATGCTTAAGAAAGCAACACAGATGCATTTAGAGCCAGGGAGTGTAAACTTTTTAACAGGATGATGATGTGTAAATTTTCTTATTTTGTTTACAAATTTTTTTTTTCCAATTAGTATTGCACTTCAGAAGCTACATAAATATTTACATAAATGTCTTCCAGAAGACAATATAGATACATTTTACCCTAATCAAGTACATTTTACCCTAATCATCCAATTCAAAAAGTTTACACTCCCCGGCTCTAAGAGCATCAGTGGATGTTTTCATCTTTTGTAAATGTTCTGTTCTCAGTTGTCCTCAGTGTGAAAAGATGAATCATACATTCACTTTTGGAAAGAGATCACATATGCAGATGCTGCTGGAAAACCAAAGAATGTGCAGGAGCTGCAATAATTGTGCACAGCCCTGTATTTGTAAATAATAATCTTTCTTCTCATCTGAGACTCTTCTTAGCTTAAAAAAAGTCTCAGCCGACTAATATCTACTGTCTAATAACCTTCTGAATCAGTTATATGACACAGCTGGATCTCTTACTGGTTTTTGATGAATGCATATTTGTTGATAGTCTCGATAACATCTTTAAAGAGGATTTTAGAAGTCAGGGTGTAGCCATGATGTACAATTGGTTCTCCATCCTGTCCATCCCAGCAATCCACTGAAGGATGATAATAAAGAAAGAAAGAGATTATTTTATTTTTCCTCATTGTATTTCTAAACAAAAATCATGCAAATAACTTTTCTCATTAATCATTTGGATTGTTAAATGTGGAAATCAGCACACACTGACTCACTTATAGGAAGAAATGCTAAAAGGCCAATCTCACCTTCCACACATCTGCAGCCGGCCTGCAGCACCCAGGCATACATGTCCACACGAGACTGGGACATGAGCTGGTCGCCCATCAGGTAGGTGTTGTGGGAAGAAGCAATGAAGTAGTTACTGAGGGGCTGCGTCATGTCCTGGTTCACCTCATAATGCTCAGAGTTGAAGATGTCCCCAGCAGGACTGCGCATGTAATTTGTAAAACCTGTGTGGTACAGTTAGAGGTTATTGTGAATTCATAGATTCCCAGTAGCTGATTATCAGTTCTCCGATATTATGTATATAATAGGAAGTGAACCCTGAAAGGGACCCATAAGAGGAATCCTTTGCTATCTATGCATGTTTTATAGCTCTATATTATAACTCTGTAACACTTTACAATAATGTTCCATTAGTTAATGACTGCGTTAACAAACACAACTTTTGATTTTAATAATGCATTATTAAATATTGAAATTAACATGAACTAAGATTAATAAATGCTGTAGAAGTATTGTTCATTCTTAGTTCATGTTAACTAAAGTAGTCAAGTAATGTTAACTAATGAACCTTATTGTAAAGTGTTAACTCTTTTGTAGAGTTTACTTACGTCTATGCTTGTTTCTCCCAAATATTTTTAGCAACATAAAACTTGAAACAAATTTAGCACCATTTTTATAATCTTTGGCAGGAATGAAAATGAGACTGTGAAGTACAGAGATGCAGTGCATTCAGTGAATTGTACTGTTGTTTAACAAGATACTGATTGTTCAGCTAAAAAAAAAAGTTAAGTAGACAAGAACTCCATAAAACAGTTCTGAAAGCTGAAACTTGAAGAAAGTTATGTGTTCTAGGACATTTATATAGTACATGACATTGTAAAGACTGTAATTCTATTCCTTACAGCCTCATTTTCATCTGTGTTAAATTCAATAAGTGATCTAACTTAGCTAAGGTCTATTCTCGATGGATTTTTTTCACATTTCCCAGAAGCGGAAGTCATAGTTGGATAAACTTCTATAGTGGTGAACGAAAACTTCAACAAATATTATTTTTGTGTTCCCATTTGCCCTAATAGCAAAATAAAAAAAAAATCCATAATAGTGACAAAATCCCTGATGTTGGTCAGAGGAGAGAAAAATATCAAATTTGCAGCCATTGTATTAGAAACACTCATGCAGCGGTAACCAGTTTTCTGTAATACCAAGGTAATAAAACACAACATATAGTGTTATAAATGTGCACTAATGTTTATAAAAATTAAGCTTTGCTATAATTACGATGTTAATAACTCTGGAAATGCACCATCACAGTCTGTAAAAGGGTCAATTGCATGCATTTCTATTGAAAGGACAGTACATGCGATCACACCTCCTGGACTTCTTTAAAAGTAACCTTTCCGCAATTATATTTTAGAAATAAAAAGTCTGTACCGTCAATACCAAGGACACCCAGTGTCTGGTTTTCTGGACAAGGCTCAAACTTGGACACAATTTCGAGGCAGTGCTCCTTTGAGACATTTGTCATCTGAAACACAATCAAACAGCAAAGAAAGATAAACAGGTAAACAATTAATCACTTACAATGCATTTAAAACAGTTACTATAAAGCCAGCGAATTAAATCCAAGTTAATTTTTTATTCATATTACATGTGAAATTTGTGATAAATCAGCCCACAGGGAGCCATGCTCGCACAACTAACCCATCTCCACTATGGAGTCCGATTGTGACGCCCGACAGCTGGCATTTAAATGGACTGATTAGTCAATGAGATTCCCATCCACGCCAATCAGTGTCAGATCTTTCCTCCAGCTAATGCAGCGGGGGATGACAGGATCCTGCCAGCTGCGGATATTGTACCGCAGTAAACTTCGCAGTGCATCAACAAGCTTGTTGATGATTAGCTGCTGGTGGAACTTAAATGGATTGGTCTACTTTGTTCTATTTTTCTCAGTCCATTAAGAAACTAACGATGGCGTTTGATGAGGGACACATTTTTCTGCTGGTAACTGCTCGAGACAAATGAGACTGAAGTGTTATCATGAAGAAAACGTCGCTCTGAGTGGTACCATTTGCATGAAACTGTAATTTTCTCATTCTATATAATTCATGGTGGGCTTTTTGTGTTTTTAATTGCAATTTGACTGCATCCTAGTGCTTTATAATACTGCGCATGAATGCATTTAAACTTTTAATGAGATTTTAATGATTGCCTGAAACATTATATCAGCGTTCTGTCAACCACTTACTTGAAACACCACTTGAATCAAATAACACATGGATTTTTGATTTGCCAGTCAAAAGTAATATGACAATTTACCACTAGAGGTGATTTTGCAAATTAGGTTACATAGGTTAATGAGCATCAGAATAACACCCATACTTGTTAACATATCATTTCACTTGAGACGACTGTAAGTTCATTGCGATTTCATTTTAAATCACAAATCAGATCAGTCCAGAGGCATCTTTAAAAATATGTGCATATAATTAGAATAAATGTCAACATACAATAATTTCCTGAATGTTTTTATAAATAATTCATAAAACTGAAAAATGTTAATGAGTAGTTGATGGATAACATTTCAATGAGCATTTTATCAGCTCTTCACCTTCACTGCTGTGGTGTGAATTTCTGATAGTACAAATTTTCTATGTAGTGTCTCAATGTCAACAAATATGGAGGAGCTGTGAATGGATATGAAGCATACAGTATGTGAAAAAAATTACTCACACATATTGTGTGGTTGGTGAGGTAAACTCGTTTCTCATTAACCAGTGTTTATATATATATATCTCAGAATTTCATAATCAAATGATTCCCCAATTGACAACAGGTAGATGCACACCATTTCCCGAAGGTCCAAATTTATTCCAAAAAGAGCTGTACATGCCTCATAAAAATAAGAAACTTGACTCATATCTAAATATTTATGTGTAAACAAGGTCACTGATTAATGAAATCCATAACAACTCCAGTGTAAATGACCTGTTAATGTAGTCTTAGTGTTCAGGCAACTAATAAAAATTCATTTAAAGCTTAAGCCGCTGCCTTTAGCAAAGCTTTATTGAATTCTGTTCTTCAAAACCATGAAAGAGGAGGTCTGAGAGTGTGTGAGGACAACCTTTCCGAAAATGTTGGGGTCACATTAGCATGGAAAGGACACATTGTATTTTCATCAAGTTTATCAAATTATGTGCCCGAGTTAAAAAGCAGGACACGAAAACAAGAGATGCTTCACAGTACCTGCTGCCTTTTTACCTTATCGTGGATTTTAGCCACCAACCATGCCTCACCTTTTGTTCAGTCTCGAGGAAGCGTTTGAGGTCATCTGTGTCCAGGTGGTCTTTATGGTTGCTGTAGGTGAGCATCAGCAGGTACAGATCACGTCGAGTTGACATCATCTTATAGAAAGAGCAGAACTCCTCAAATCCCAAAGTGCCCTGGTTGTCATCAGTGTCTGCCTCCTAATTAGTGATGGAGAAAGATTAATGTCAGTGAGATGGAAAAGAATGTTATTAAGTCCTTGAATTATCAATTAAGGTGAATAAAAATAAGGTGAAGTAAATAGTTTGTCTTTATATGAAAATTGGGATTGGGTGTGCTGGTCTAAAAATAAGGTGTGTTCAGGCGCATTGTTAGCGAGGCAACTGAAAACGATTGCGCCATTGACCAACTAAAACCTGGTCTTAAGTCGATGGTCGCAATACACACCTATAGGCTTTAAGGCCCATGCACTTAGATCGTTAAAATGGGGCCCTATGTCATTGAGGTAAACATGTAAGGGCTTTTCTGTCACGGAACACAAAACGAGAAGTTTAGCAGAATGTTTCTGCTGCTCTTTTTCATACATCAAAAGCATAAAGGACTCATGTGACTCATGTGCAATATTCCAAGTCAGGAGGAGTTTGAGGAATTCATGAGGAACAGATTCACTGCTTTTCTTTCTCATTCACTTTAACATACAGTTAAAGTCAAAAGTTTACATACACCTTGCAGAATCTGCAAAATGTTCATTATTTTACCAAAATAAGAGGGAGCATACAAAATGCATGCTATTTTTATTTAATACTGAGCTGAATAAGATACTTCACATAAAAACGTTTACATATAGTCCACAATATAAAATACACTTTTGTGTAAACAGGGTGTAAACTTTTAAACAATGAGGATTTGCATATTTTTCTTATTTTGCCTAAATATCATATTTTTTTTTTATTAAGTACTGCTCTTTAGAAACTAAAGAAGATACTTACATGTTCCCCAGAAGACAAAATAATTTACATTTATTCTAATCTTCAAATTCAAAAAGTTTTCACCCCCTGGTTCTTGCATCATGTTTCCTTCCTGTCCTTTTTGTAGTTTGACTGTGAGAATTCTAATTTACTTTCCTTGTATGGAAAAGAGCAATGTAAATAATAAAAGAAATTTAATGTTTGGATGAAAAACATTTATCATCCTTGTATCTGAAACAGAACATAGTCAGACTTTGACTCCTGTGTTTTTAGACCTCAACCAGGACAGTGTCTTGTTTTTGTAAAGATATTTCATGCAGATAATTTTTCTTTGTTAGTACATATTCAAATACATTTTCTGAATACTCAATGTTTTATCCTTTCTGTAGTCCGAAGGGTTTACGAACTTTAAACATTTTAGTTACATTTTAAATATTTAGGTGAACTTCTGTAAAACAGTAATGCACAGTTGTGGGTAGATTTGCTTGCTAATGCATGACTTCAGTCGCTGTTTATTGGTTATGATGGAAGATAAACCAGCAGCTCTTCAATCAACTGGAGAAACGACTCATTCAACAGCAGCAGCCCACTGTCACAATTAAACCCCCACCACGCCGAGAACTCAAACCCCTAGAAAACAACAGCGCCTCCACATCTCCTACAGCTCTCAGCCCAAAAGTGTTTTCTCAGCTCAGTGAATCCCAGGCTCAGATGCCAGCACTGATCCGGAGAGCTGCTGAGTCAAACACACACATAAAGGCCTGCGGTGAGCCGAGGCGTGGAGGATGTAATAAACCCTGAGCTAAGCGCCTGAGAATTGCTGCTTTATGGAGAGAAGCGTGAAAACAGGTCACAAACACAGAAGATGCTCAGAAGAGCCACATTCTCACTACTTGCCCCGAAGAGCTAACATCACTTTCTTTGAGTACAGTGGAGTGAGGTATCTAAATTATGCTCCTTTTCAATTTAATAAAATTTGATCAAATACATAACAAAATCCAAAATACAATTCCAAAAAGAGTGCTGTTGGTGGATGTCAGGGGTTTGCTAATGTATTCTGAGTGGTTGCTAGGCTATTTACAGACTCATGTTAAAAGTCATTTTAAAATTTTAAAATAAAAATCACACTGATGACATTACTTGATTTCCTATTTCCTGAAGATCTATGAAAAATAGCCCCATGATAAGTCCACTGGCATTTTTCAGTTATCAGAAATGTTCTCATTTATCTCATGATTTCATATGAAGCTTTAAGTTGAACTCACTGCTTTATTTTTAGGGAATAAAAAACTAGTAAAAAAATAGAATTCAAATGGATTAAACTACTTAATTTACTGAATATTCCATGATTGACAACATGTGGTGTCATACATTGCAGCAGCCATTTTGTAAAATGCATTTTTCATGCAAATCATCACTGGTGTCACCTCCCTTATGGGTAAATATTATTTTTAATAAAAAAATGAAGCTGTCATTTATGTGTATTCATGAAGTCATCTAAAGTAATCTAATAATGTGGTCTAAGTTTAAATGTTAGAAAAATAAATACATTTTAAAACATCTTTACCATACCAAAAATGGACATTTCTGAAGAATGACCCTTTTAGTGACAAAATTATGAACTATAGTGTATTTAAAAAAACAACTAATGATTAAAAAAAAACAACAACAAAACTGAAAACAATAAAATGATTTTTTTTTCTATAAAAAATGATTATATATAAATTGTTATTTAAAATGCGTTTGATTTTAATTAATTGAATAGGTATTAAGAAAAAAATAAAGGAAATTCCAGTGCACAGTGTGCTGACAATCAAACAGGTTGTTTGTGAGGTTAAGCCAAAGAAATCAAGGCCAAAGACTTCAGGTGAAAAACACACTCACATCACACTCAGTTGTTGAATAGCAGGGCCAGATTGCCCCCCTGTGGTTTACTGTGTCTTACACTAAAGGCCATCTGTGTCCATTTACAGCAGATGGGGTGGACGCTGATGAAGTGTGAAGCTTAGCGACCTGCAAACAGCTGATGTGAGGTCTCAACCACATACTCACACACACTAATCCAGACGGCCTAGAAAAATGGAGCACAGTGGAGCCATACACACTATCAGAAGGCCATGATGTGGCCCAGAAAAAAAAAAAAAACAACAACAAAAAAGATCAATGATGACCAGTCACCTGGTCAGACAGAAATATATTCATATTCAAAGTAGAATAATTGTAGATGATACAACTGTCTGATGCATGTTCATGCAAAGAATGGCAAGGGTGTTAGGATGCATAGGTTGTTAGCAGTTAAACACTACTGTCATTTGTTCCTACGCTGCTAGTGAAGGAATTAGGAATTAGGACTTAGACTTGCTGGTTCATGCCATCAAATCACTGTAGCTCTTTTTAATATTCAAGTTATCTATTGAGACACTTAATAAAAGCTATATTACTTATTGTACAATAATAATATTGGAATTATTATTCAAAAATAAATAGCTTTTTGTAATGATCTAAAATGTTTAGCATCTTCTAATGAGATCTGGTGAAGAGATTGGGTCCAGTATTCCTGGTGTTTTGGAAAAATCTAAACATTTTGGTGTAGTTGGGGTAAAATATTTCAGGATCAAACCTTCCTGCTGTATGACAGCTTCTAACAATGAAAAAATGTAAACTGGCTGGTCACTTTACGTGTCAGTCAGACTAACCTAAGTGGGCAGTTTTTGATTAGAATACATCACAGTATGACCAGTCTTTTGGAGTCAAAAGTCTAAGAAAAGCCACAAAATATACTAATGGTTCAAGCATGTATATGGTAAAAACGCTCTTTAAGCAGTCAGTCATTAAAGAGTAATTTTCCAAATGTTGTACTTTTTGAAGTTGATTTGGCAATATTTGGCAAGTGGCTATAGTCTTTATCAACCAATACTAATGTTCCTCAGACAGCAGCTTAATATAATGGCTCACCTTAAACATCTGTTTGACTTTTTGTCTGGGCAGGTTGACATTGAGCTTGTGCAGGAGCTGTAGGACTTCACTGATACTGAGGCAGCCATCTCCGTTCTTATCAGCCTCTGTGAAGGTCTGCTTCAGCCATGTGAAGGGAAGAGTTAAGGGTCTGAGAGCACACAATGGTAAAGCACCTACACTAACAACAAACATATCAGATGCCCATTCACCATGACAAGCATTTAAACTGCTAAAAGTGAAGTTCCAAGTTTGCTAAAAACTTTTTAAGTAACAATCTACTTTTTCTACCAAGTAGCGGTTTAGTTTAGCTTTATCACCATTCCCTTGATTCCAGTGAAAGAACATTCAATAAGTGGACATTAGTAAATTGAATGAAAGGATAGCTTGACTGAAGCCAGTTTAACTGTAACTGACTACTTCGTAACTACTAAAATATAAGTAGCTTGTAGTTTAGCAGTTTCAAAGTAGTTTCCCAAACAGGGAATTAGTGGTTTAATGATATTTATCATCTCTGATAATATCGTAGTTGCTGTTTTAAAGAAATGTGAGCTGAAATGATCTGACCTGCTTTGCAAAAATTAAACAAAAACATGTATGAGTGTCTAAAAGCATTCAATACTTGATGAAGCCTATTTGAATAGAATGCAGTTAGAATTACCCTATAATTCAAGCTATGAAAGCAAAAAATGTCCCTGTATGTTCATTTTCATTAGTTATTATAAAGTTTAGTAATATCGCACAAGCAGGAGTGCTGCTTGTTTTCCTGAATATTAGCATGTCACCGAATGTGATATTAGCTTTATACAACAGTTCAAAACACATACATTTTATATTGAGTGAGTTACATTTTAGATAATAATGTCGTTTTTTTCTGTTTAAGACAGAGCAGAAATTTTGCACGTCTCAGAGCAACAGTGTTTTTAAAAGACTGTTTTGAAGAAATCGTTTGAATGAATGATTCAGTGAGTCACTCATTAAGACAGGGACTCGCTGCCACCTACTGGCAGTTTTAGTGTCACATTTATTTATCCATGACAGGCCTAAACCACCCAAGGTACTGGCATAAAAACACACCAAGCTAAATATTGTTTAATTATTGATATGATCGAGATATAATTTTCTGTCAATATCGCACACCCCTGCAGGCAAACTAACTCTTTTGGCAATTCCAATGTGCTCATGTTTCCTAATCTACTAAAAATCTGAATAATAGTAAAACAGATAAGCAGTTTCTGGAATGGGACCTCCATCAGGAAGGATATTGGTCACGAGTGCGTTGTCGTTTGGCCAGACTGTCTTCATCACTGATGCCAGCCATAAGATACTTAAGGCCAGTAATCCAGGTGCGAGCTTCTTCTCCTGTACCTGACACCAGGTCAAGGGACTCCATGTGCTCGCCATAGTAGATGCTGAAGCAGCAGTTGGGATCAAAACTGCCGTCGGCATACCGCTGGAAGATCTCCGACTGCTTGCCCTCACACACCTCCCGAACGGAGTCGATTGAGACTGTGAGGAGAAAAAAGAAAACACTGCAATAGGGACTGAAAAGTAAAGAAAGCGTTGACATTTACGATGTAATCCTGAGGTGTTCATTAACATTCTACTTTCCTCCAAGCTGCAAACTTCTAAAAAAAACATCATCTCGCATCAACATCCTAATTCTACGAATGTGTGTAATGAAGTCTCTCAAGAACAGATTATGTAAATGAGAAGAGCAGATGGCTACCTCAAATTTAAATACTCTCCAGTGCCAATGTAGACCATCTAGAAACATTTAATTCATCAATTTGGGCTCATTTAAACCTGTCTGCCAAAAGTAGCCACATCTGAACAGCATGCCATACTAGCATATTCCTCAAACCAAAAACAACAAACAAATAACTACTGGAAGGACATCTGATTCAACACATGTCTGTCGTCTAACAACCATGGTTGAAATGTATCACCATATCAAGATTTCAGACAAATAAACACAACATATCTGTTTACTGTTACTCTCTAGAATACTTGACTCTGGTCAATCGTGGCTTACTGCATATTTAATTGAAATATTCTTGTAATGAAGCTAAACTGCACCAAACTATACTATACAAATTGTCAACAATGCAGTTAGAAAAGAAAGTTAAACAAGAAAGTGCATTTAAGAAAGATAAGCTAGAAGAAAGACCATATGAGTGATTTTACAAGCATAGTTTTCTTGTGCTGACATATTTCCTTTTGAAACCGGAAGTTGGAGTAGGACAAGCTGGACCTTTTTGAAAAGTAGCCAAAAGCTTTTAGTATACATGGCTACAAGGCAAAAACATACTTGACAGCTTGTGTGTAATCTATTGTTGATATTACACTTTTAACATTTTTCAGTAGTGTTTTTTTAACCAAAATATTACATGCTGCTGCTCATTTGCTAACATCTAAAGCAAAACTTTCTGCATACAGATAATTATCGTGCAACATGAATATATATAGCATAAAAAGTGACATCTGTGTGCGATTTCCAGTAGGAGACCTCTAGGCTGCTAAATAATGCAGATCGAGGTGGCAGCAAACACTCTTAAGATGATCTTATTGTTGCAGCTGTCAATATATTTAGTATCATTTGGAGTTTCTATGAATCCTTATAGACTGAAAGTTTTCTAATGAATCTCACATACAGAAGTTTTCTAATGAATCTCACATTCTAATGAATCTCACATGCACTCAATGAGGCGACTGCAATCTTTCCGGTTAAGACTGATGAATAATTGAGTCAACTTAAGAAGCTGATTAATTCCCCGGGCTGCGGTGGAATGTTGGGACTCTGAACTTTATCCCCCCTCGCGAGAGACAATGAGCGCTGTCATTTAGACATGAATCATCGGCTGTGCTACTGAAGTAACATTCCCCTGTGAGGCGTGATGTCAATAACTCATGCGAGTCGAGGACACCCTTAGGAAATAGAAAAGGCAAGTGAGGCAGGTCAAGATACAGACACTGTAATCTATTCTAGTCATGCATGACAGTTTGAGCCATCAAATTATATTTAAACAACAACAACACAAATATGAATGATGAGCAGTATTCCTAATTTGAATGCTACTCAAACTATGCTCAGGTTATAGCACCTCTGCACTCATTAGGAATCTCAAACGGTTCTGATCAAATTAAAGCTGACACTTAAATGAGATATGACTGATATTTGAATTATTTTAGCATTGATGAAGGCATTAGTGGTTCTAAGAACAGGTGTCTAATCCTGCTTCAGGAGTGCCACTTTCCAGCAGAGTTTAGTACCAGCCCCAAATTAAACACACCGATCAATGTTTTTTGAATCACTAGAAACTTCCAGGCAGGTGTGTTCGAGCTAAACTGGAAAAAAGACGTCCCTCTGGGAGTCTTACACTCTCAAAAAAAAATAAAAATGCATGTGGTTCCATGCATAAACTTTAACATCTATTGAAAGTTTTCATTGCATACAATGTTCTTTATATTGCTCTTTATGTTCTTTACATCAAGAAAAAATGTTCTGTCAAGCTGTGGTTCTCAAGCCTGTCCTAGGGACTCTCCACCACTGCACATTTTTATTGTCTCCCTCACCTAACACCACTGATACAAGGCTGCAAACCCAAAATGAAGGTGTACGATAACAGAGACAGCTAAAATGTGCAGTGATTGTGGAACCTAGGACAGATTTGAAGCATGGCAGCTTGTTTAAGCTGGTCCAAGCTGGTCCTTAGTTGGCCATTAGCTGGTTTAAGATGGTTCTGAGCTGGTTATAAGCTGGTTTTCAGCAGGGTAGCAGGGCTGGGCAACTTCGGTTTTGAAGGGCCACTGTCCTGCAAGAGATTCACTTCAACCCTAATCAAACACACCTGCCTGTAGCTTTCCAGTGATCTTGAAGACATGAATTAGCTTGTTCAAGTGTGTTAAATTTGGGTTGGAGCTAAACTCTTGGAAATTATTATTTTGTTTATTTATTTATTTACAGGTCACAGGACGTATGTAAAAAAATCAGATGACCATTCTTCAATGTACTATAAATTTAGCAAAACTTGTTATCGTCATTTACAAAATATCGCCAAAGTTTTGAGCAAATTTGTAATGGAAACACACCTAATAATCGATCATTTTCAGCAGCACTAATATACAAAATACGCAAGTTTAGTTCGGTTTAATGGCATTGTTTATGTTCCAATATGGTCGACTGATGATGTGTCATGAAAACACTCATAGCATCATTGCAAGAACATCATACTGAAACTTTTATTTTTAAAAGTGTAGAACAAAAGATGTGAGAGAATTAAAGGCTGGAGTACACAATACATAACTTTTAGAATCTGAAAACAGACTTTGCAACACTGGGCATCATACACTTTTTTAATAGTTACAGAGGAAAAACTGGCAATCTACTTCCCAATCTTGGTCCTGGAGAACCTCCAACGCTGCACATTTTAGATGTCTCCCTAATCAAACACACCTGATTCAACTCATCAACTCATTAGTAAAAACTCCAAGATGGGCATCCAAACCTGTTCCTGTTCCAGTTTGGCTCCAACCCTAATTAAACACGCCTGAATCGACTAATCAAAACTTCCAAGCAAGCGAACTGGAGCTGGTTGGAGCTAAACTCTGCTGGACACTGACCCTCCAGAAGTTGGACTGGACACCCCTGCTCCAAGACCTCAAATGTATGTGTCAGATAAAAGAGACATCAAAAACGTGAAGTTTTGAAGGTTCTCTAGGACCAGGATTGGAAACAACCACACTAATGGGCAGAATATCATTTACACCACAGGTGGGCCACAGCCCTGCTGAGTTTAGCTTCAACCCTAATTAAACACACTAGATCCAGCTAATCAAGTCCTTCAGACTTATTTGAAAACTAATGTGTTAGAGCAGTGTTGGAACTAAACTCTACAGGGCTGCAGCCATCCAGGAACTGAGTTTGACACTCCTGATTTACACACTACCTGTCTTTCAAGTTGTTCCAACCACAACAAACTTCTACAGAAATGTGTGCTAAAACGTGTGCTTCTAAAATAGTCACAAAGTATCAAACATGTTCAATATCTTCTAACGGGACGGAATCAAAGTCTGAAACTAAAAAAAATTGAGTCTCTGACCATGATACACTATGCAATTTTCTATGAAAACTGTCAACTCCAATCTGCAGACTGCCACTGACTTTCGGCAACTAGTGTCAGTTTGCACTGACAGTAAATCATGTAGTGTTAATCCAGCTTTAATCCTCCCAAGCTATAAAAGAGCAACATCTGAGTAATGAGGTTTTCATCAAGGTCAGAATA
This sequence comes from Cirrhinus molitorella, assembly GCA_033026305.1. Lineage (NCBI taxonomy): Eukaryota > Metazoa > Chordata > Actinopteri > Cypriniformes > Cyprinidae > Cirrhinus > Cirrhinus molitorella. Next base: position 30,620,550 of record CM065125.1, on the reverse strand, counting down.
AATCATGGTCAGCAGTGATAGAGAAGGCTAATAAAAACAGTACATTATGACACTTACTTTTGGCTTTCTCATTCTTCCTAGAGGGCCGCCAGCGGATGCAGGACTTGTGCTCGTCCAAGTAGAAAAAGCGCACCAGGCCTTTGGATCCTCCACGCAGTTTCACCATCTGAGTGCCCGTCTGCATGGAGCTCATGCATTTCTCCACTAACAGAACAGAGACACAAATCATTAGAAGGCTGAACATCGCACAAACTCTCCACACCAAATTATAAATAAAACATGATAATGCTCTATTATTTGTTGTGCATAAAAAAAGAAAGACAACACTTGCCCAGATCCAACTCTCACTGAGAGTGAAAATACATTATTTTTATTATTTCAGATAGCCAAGGTTAAGTTGTCTGCTCCATTATTGGTAAACCCCACTCAGGTATTTTTCAGCATTTTTCTGTGTTCATGTGTGTTACCCAGAGGACTAACCATCCATCAAAATATCTGACATGCTCCTGAATCAGCCCTGAGCTCAAAGCGGCCAGCGATCATTACTCTGACCTTTATGAACCTGATTGAAATCCAATATGTTTCATTTTTAAACGTCTCTCTCCCCTCACAACACAACTATTGTTTGGCAAGATTGAGTGTTTCTCTGTTTATACTGTATTTATGAAAGCAAATGCTTGTTGGAAACAATCATAGATTTTAAATAAATGGCAAATTCACTCTAAAATTAACATTTAGAGGAAAATGGAATTATCTGAAATTATCAAGCAATGTTCCTACATTAACAACATTTTTACTCTTTTAAAAAAGACTGTAGCAGGAGCATGGAATGTTATGCTTTGATATACGCATGGCATTACTGTGGTAAATGTCCAGAAACATGACGCTTTAAGTGTCATAACAAGAACAAAATCCCAGCAGATTTTACGCCGCCAAAGGAACAGAAATGACTGCAAGATTTTTGTTTTTCATTATTCATGCACTTATGAACACAAAGAGTGTGAAGTAACACTTAAGAAAACAGTAGATCTGGCTTTGGTAAAGAAGTTTCTTCAGAGAACAGACTGCTGTTACATAAACAGCAGATGAGCTGAGAGACGATTATATAATAATCAGTGATGAGATCACAATAGTGTGCCATTGCTCTGCATCCTCCATTTCCATCTCTTAGCATTAATGTGGTATTAATATTGGCAGAGCTCATCTGAGGTGGCTCTTTATTTGATAATTATGCAGGGAGCATCGACAGACAGGATGTAATATAAGAAGATTTTAGCAGATCACTAAATCCAGGTTTGAGTGATTGGTGTGTATGCTTATGTGTTATTCAAAATGGCGTTACACTGATTGCATGGCTAAAGTACCTTTTTCAAGGCCAAGCAGTGATGGAATAGATGGAATAGTGATCCCAGGGTCATCAGTACTTGTAACTTCTAAAAATACACCATTTATATTTCCAATTAGAACCGAAAAGGGTTTTACAGCCTGATCCCTAGGAGTTCTAGTCTTGTAGAAGACCATCGATATAAAGATCCTTGAAAGCGATTGTTAAACCCCCCAAAATCTTCTCCTGTGTCCCAAAGAAGATGAAAATGCATACAGGTTTGGAACAACATTGAGTTGAGACATGATAATAACAGAAAATTTGGGCTAGTTATGTATTTATATCTTTTTTTATTTTTCTGTCCAGGGTATTTTATCTAGTGCCTGAGACTTTGAAGTAAGCTCCACAGAAAACAGGCAGTTTGGAAAATGGATGGATAAAATGGCATTCTCAGCCCATTTTACTTTGTAATGACATGTTTCTGAGTAAAACAGGATATTTATGAAGCAAAAATAAAGAACGAGACTTTTTTTTTTTTTTCCATTCGGAAATACTGGATTATGAAAAATGTGCATTCCATACCTAAACTGCCCTGAATACATTTTATTTCAACAAAAATAAATAAATAAATTACTGTCACACAACTGAAAAAAGTAATGTAAAAAACAATCACAAATTACTTCATTATTTAATAAAAGTTAACTGAAATGCAATAACGTGTAAAAAAAAAAAAAAAAAAAAAATGCAAAAAGCCTATTTCTAATTTTCATTCAGCTTAAGATGAAGTAATAAAATAATTTAAACAAACTAAAACAGAAAAAAAAATACACTTAATAAAATCTAATTACTAAAACTTTAAATAAAATTAAAATATATAATGTAAATCTAACCCAGTTAACAAAAGCTATAATAGTACATTACACTACTATACAATAATATTACAATAATATTATTATATTCAACACTACTAAAATAATGGCTAGTTGTAATTTGCATTATTGTTAACCTGCTGTGAATTATTGGGTTAACTATAGGCAAATATTTCAAAGGTTTCCTTTCAGGTATTGAGCAAGTTATTACATTTTGATGAAAAATTACAAAGACAAACATTTCATTTTTTGGTAATAATGAGAACTGATTAATCATAACAATAAGACCAGAAATTTGCATTAAGGATGTGAATGTAGTCAGTGTGGATTTCATGTTGACATTAAAGCACTCAAAAAAATATAACAGAAAATAACAGAACATACTTCTTGATTTGATTGGGTTCCTTTGCTGAACATAAGATAATATGAAGAACTTCGTATGAAATAAGAATATGGAATGGAACCTGCAACCTCTGTGCTTGATTTGCCAGTCAAACCTTTAAACAGAACATAGCAGGGTTTAACAAAAGTTCTGCGAGACAGTGCCAGCTTAACGCGCCGTATATTCAGCCAGCATTTTTCCTTGATATGCTCGCAAGAGCAGTGGTCTTTTAAATTGATCTGATCCCTATTGCTGAATGCACAGCAGGACGTTCAGAATCAATAGGGGTTAAGCCAAACTGCTTTTTGATTGCTTGAACAGTAGATGCCAAAAAAAGAATGCTTTAGTGAATGTGTCCCATGTTGTGCAAAAGCAGTCTAACGCAAGCGTTTCCCATGTGGTACCTCATCAAAAACACTCGTCTAGTGGGTCTGCAATGGTTGCTATGGAAACCAGGTTCATCGTTGAAGCGTTCAAGAAACCTGAATGGAAATTTAAAAACAAGATGACTAGTCATGTTGCTCATTGACCAGCTTCAATACTCACAAAATCTAGTTGGTTCAAGAATGTTGTTGGCAACAAGATGCTACAACTGTTATCATTTAAGTCAACGTCACTGAAGAGTCATAACCAGCTGCAGCGATTGGTGGCGTTTAAGCCTGTTTAACAGAGGTGATCCTCTAACGCTGCCACATAGCAGGTCAAAGGGGCTCGTCTGCAGGATGTGTGCCAGACAGAAGTAAGGTAAACCTCTCACGCAGCATCCATCAGGGAATTAAAGCTTAAAGGGATTGCCCATATGTCAGCCCTTGTACAAACAGGTGCCTTTCAATCATGACAAACAAAAGAAATCAGCCTTCTTGACGTCTCAATGCATTGATGAAGTCAAATATCACACCGGTATGCTGTAAACAGACATTCAGCTGCTATTCTTTTATTGTCAAGCATCTGTCAATTTTACAAGCCTCACAGTTATAGATTTGAAGATTGTGTGATATTTATTCATGTGATATAAGTATCTAACACAAATTACACAAAGTGAAATATTTATGTAAAGAAATGCTGTTAATTATATAATTTTATTTTAGTTTAGTAACTCCAGTGGAAGTGCTGGTTTATTGAGTGCCTCAAGCAAGGTAACATGACCATACTTACAGCAGTAGTTCATTACCCTGCATATTAAAACTTGCAAGTCTGGCAGTAGAACTTTTGATTTAGTAAGGAAACACATGTACAAATTTTAACCTAATATATAGCATATTGTCATTTTTTATTAATAAACTAAGAGAAATTGCAAATAAACTTGTTTGCTGCAAGGTTTATCCATCATAGACTGATGCACATGCTTCTAAGTCTTGCCAATTTGAATATTCAAGCTATTTTAAACCATTCAAGTGCAACAAACGGCAAAAGAGAACTGAATTCGGTAATCATGCATTTAGAAAGCCACATTTCAGAAGGTGCATAAACTGACTTTTGAGTCTGAAAATTGAGTGTTTACTATTGTCATTTTGGATTATTGACACACTATTTTCCTATTTAATACTGGAAAGCTGCTTTGACACCATCTGTATTGTTAAAAGTGCTATATAAATAAAGGTGATTTGACAGAATTAAGTTCTCTATCGCATCTCCTTGCGCTCGAATACACACATTTTCTCAAAATGCCTGTCAAGTCAAGTCAAGTCAGCTTTATTTATATAGCGCATTTTACAATACAGATTGTGTCAAAGCAGCAGTATTAAATAGGAAAGTAGTGTGTCAATAATGAAAAAGGACAACAGCAAACAAATTTTTTAGTAAAAGGCAGTTCATCATTGAATTCAGCAATGTCATCACCCAGAAATAAGTGTCCCCAACTAAGCAAGCCAGAGGCGACAGTGGTAAGCAGAAATTAAGAAAAAACAGGCTCAGATGAAAGCAGCAGTTTATTCCAGGCTGCAGGAAAGTCAGACTGTGCAGAGAACTCATCAAGTATTCTCACTTACACAGTTGGTCATGCTCGAAGTCAAGTGCATGGAATCAGAAAGAAATTGCAGGTGTATTATCATATTGGATCTGTGCATTTGGGCCTAAAGTGACAGCAGCCTATAAATACCTGCTGCTGTTTGTGTCATTTAACAACTAAACACAGCTTTAACAAGCACTACTTTAGTACCTCATTTTATAAACTGTTCTATTGCATTTATTTATGTAATGTATGCGTTCTTATGTCAGTACTAACTGTTAATTTGTCATACCAGTAATAATGTTGAATTTCATTAGATAGGCTAGTAGTTTTTACTGTAGTATTAAAAAAGAAATACAGTACATGAAGTGTTTAAAGTTTTGCACTTTAGGTAAATTAATTATAATATATAATATATAATTTGGTGTTGCACATTTTATTGATGCAGAGGTGAGTGTGCATTTTGTATAATGTTTGCAATTGCTTTTTATCACTTACTTAAAAGCACCACAATTAAACTATGCTGTCTTTTCCATAGGGACATTTTAAAAGTTTTAGTGCAGAGTATTAAAAACCAAAATGTCTAAATAAAGCTCTCTAAAAACTTTACTTACAGCTTTACAACGCTATATTATACTGTGAGTTTGTTCCATCAAAAATTGACAGCCATATTATATATACACAAATAAAATGTTTCTGATTTACAGTTTAATAAGTGAAGCAAAATCTAAATCTTGCCAAATACTCTCTGGAATCTTTCAAAGACATGCCATTTCGTAAAATGTATTTAAAAGCAAAGATGGAAAGAATGAATTGATTTATCCAGGTTTTTTTAACTCTTACCAAATAAGCCTAGCTTCCATTTGGATCCGTACACAGAACTATCCCCCGTCCAGAAGAATCCCGCCAAGAGTCGTGACAGGGTCAGCTTGTGCAGAGCTTTAGAGTAGGCAGCTGCCACCACTGGGGTCAGTACTCGGGCTGGAGGTGTTGTCGCAAGCGCGGGCTTCATTTGAGGCACTAATGTTGGGGGCATCACGACAGAAGTCACCGAACTGGCAGGCAGGACAGCGGCACACATTGCTCTGTTGTTGCCTACTTACTAGTAGAGTCCTTGATTTCTTCCTTGCGCTTTGCTTCCTCTGATTCCTCTATTATATCCTTACAATCGCTCTGTCAAACAAAGCTCTAGGCAAACTTCCATCCAACAATGTTTCACGAGAAAATCTAACGGCAAGAACAACAATGCAATACGTACAAACCCACAGGATTTGAAGGATAGTCTTGCAGACATCAGAACAGTTTTAGCATCTTCAGTCCAGGCTGGAGCTGTCTTTGTGATGGCATGCTTTGAGACGCCGTACTAGTAAAGATGCTAACTTATTGACTGTGTAACACCTGTCAAGCCGACACTTAAATCTCCTCAGAACTGTAATCCAGGTCTGGGGGATTTAGGTAGCTTATTGCGTACAGAACCACAGCACAGATACAGAGGAAGAGAGAAAGACTTCATTCCATTTATCAGCTCTTCCTATAATCATAAAAGCATCAACATGATTGTTTTCTAACCGCTCAACTTCAAAGTAATGGTGTAATGCAATTGCATTTGCTCATACACAGGAAGATCATTCAGGTTTTTAGTGGCTCTCACTAAAGCAAGCATCACTATTACTATTTGTCACGTCCACACACAAAAGAGAGAAGGCGAATATTACTTTGTGATATTTATTGTGTAGTTCACACACTTCAAACAGGTGAATCAGGTGAGTTGGGTATTTAGCCCACAAATACACGGTCCAGCAGGTAAGTGCACATTCACAGTATAAGACAGCACTTGAAAGAGTCACTTCCCTTAAAGCTGAGTATTTATATTTCCATAGGTCCACAAAGGCAGTCCTTTCGGGAGCACAGGGGGATGAATGCGTCGAGGTGAAGAGCCACAGAACAGGATCCATGTAACTTCGATTCCAGATGGTGAGTGAATGACAAAGGTGAGTATTTAAAGGGAGTGGGTAATTACTGAACCAGGTGTGGATAATTAAAACTCCGGTGATGGATCACGTGGGTGATGCGTTGGGGATTGGTTGGATGGTGACTGAACACGGTGACTGGGGCTGAGAGAATGTGCTGACGGTGTGACATTACCCCCCCTCCACGGGTGACTCCGGGCACCCAAGAACGGCAACGTGGACGGCCGCGGCCTCTGGGAGCGGGACGTTCCGGATGAAGACGATGGAATTCTTCGAGGAGAGCAGGGTCCAAGATATCGTTGCGGGATACCCACGATCTCTCCTCGGGTCCGAAACCTTCCCAGTCTACGAGGTACTGGAGCTGGCCGTTCTGTCGCCGGGAGTCGAGGATCTCTTGGACCTGGTAGATGTTATCCCCAAGGATTTCAGGCTGGTTTGGAGGGGGAGGCGGTTCCGGTTCTGTGGAAGAAGGAAAGATTGGATCAGTGTGACGTTTGAACAGGGAGACGTGAAACGTGGGGGAGATCCGGTAGTGTGCAGGTAAGTTGAGACGGTAAGTAACAGGATTAATCTGTGAGTGGATGGTAAACGGCCCTATGTAGCGGGGACTCAGCTTTCTGCAGGGCAGACGGAGGGGGATGTCCCGGGTAGAAAGCCATACCTTGTCGCCAGGGAGGTAGGTAGGATTGGGTAACCTGCGACCATTGGCGGTGTCCGTGTGCCTCCGTACTGCCCGCTGAAGATGGATATGAGTCCCACACCCTCTCGGTCTCTCGGAACCAGTGATCTACCGCGGGCACCTCTGAGGTCTCACCATTCCAGGGGAACAGCGCCAGCTGGTATCCTAGAATACACTGAAATGGAGTTAGACCGGTAGATGTTTGACGGAGGGAATTTTGTGCATACTCAGCCCACGGTAGATACTGGCTCCAGGTGTCCTGGTGTTGTGAACAGTATGTCCACAGGTAACGTGAAATCTCCTGGATTTTGCACTCGGTCTGGCCATTAATTTGAGGGTGATATCCTGATGACAGGCTGACTGATGTTCCAAGAAGCTGGAAGAAGGATCTCCAGACCCTGGAGATGAATTGTGACCCTCTGTCGGATACGATGTCTTCCGGAATTCCATAGTTCCGGAACACGTGGGTAAACAGAGCCAGGGCTGTCTCGAGAGCTGTGGGAAGACCTTTCAGAGGGATTAACTTGCAGGGTTTTGAGAATTGATCTACTACCACGAGGATAGTCGTGTAGCCCCGAGAGGGTCAGCGGGGAATAGGTAACGGTTGAAGTTTACCTTCAGGCAGATGGCGAGGCGTGGTAGTCACGGACATACCAGGTGATGTCATGGATCATGCCAGGCCACCAGTATCTCTGTCACCAGGATGTCCTGAGCCAGTAGACGTGTGTGTACTGTCCAGCAGATGGAGTCGGTGGCTTTCTGGAACATAGGTGAGGCCCGGAGGTACTCCCTGGGGAGCGGGCTCCTCGAGGGTGGCGGCTCGGATCTCCTCATCGATCTGCCAAAGGATGGGCGCTAGAAAGACAGAAGGAGGTAAAACAGGATCAGGCACATCAGCGGTGGGTTCAGGCGAGTACATACGAGACAGAGCATCTGCCTTAACATTCTTGTGACCTGGTTGATAAGTGATTTGGAAGTTGAATCGGGCAAAGAATAGTGACCAGTGAGCCTGGCGGGCATTGAGTCTTTTTGCATTTCAGAGGTATTTAAGATTCTTGTGATCGGTAACAACTGTGAAGGGGAATTGAGCGCCCTCCAACCAGTGTCGCCACTCCTCGAGGGCGAGCTTGATGGCCAACAACTCGCAATCACCTATGCCATAATTCCGTTCTGCTGGGGTGAGCTTCCTCGAGAAGTACGCACACGGATGGAGCGAGCGGGGTTCACCAGACCATTGTGATAAGATCGCTCCAACTCCTACGTCGGCCGCGTCCACTTCCACTATGAATGGCAAGGAAGGATCAGGATGTTTGAGAATGGGCGCCGTGGTAAACAGGTGCTTTAGATGGTTGAAGGCGTGCTGAGCTTCGGCTGTCCAGTGTAAGACTCGCTGACCTCCCTTCAGCAGGGAAGTTAGGGGTGCAGAGTGAAGGCTGTAGTACTTTATGAAGCGGTGGCAGAAGTTTGCAAAGCCGAGGAAGTGTTGTAGTTCCTTCACGGTCTTAGGCTCTGTCCAGTTGGCCACAGCATCCACCTTACCAGGTTCCATCCGGACTCCCTCCGCAGAGATCACGTACCCGAGAGAGGAGACGGTGGATTGATGGAATTCGCACTTCTCGGCTTTTAGATATAGTTGGTGTTCCCGGAGTTGTTGAAGGACTTGACGGACATGGGTTTGGTGTTCTTCTATGTTACGAGAGAAAATCAAGATGTCATCAATGTAGATTATGGTAAACCGGTGGAGGTAGTCACGGAGGATTTTGTTCATAAAATTTTGGAATATGGATGGGCTGTTGGCAAGCCCATAGGGCATTACCTGATATTCATAGTGGCCAGATGAAGTGATGAAGGCGGTCTTCCACTCGTCTCCTTCTCGGATACGGATCAGATTGTAAGCGCTGCGGAGGTCGAGTTTGGTGAACACACAAGCTTCTCGGAGTTCCTCTAGAGCAGCCGGTACGAGTGGGAGTGGATAAGCAAATTTGACTGTGGCATCATTCAGCACCCGATAATCTAAACAGGGCCTGAGACTGCCTTCCTTCTTTGGCACGAAGAAGAAGCTAGATGCTGCGGGTGATGTAGAAGGTCTGATGAACCCCTGATGGAGAGCCTCCTGGATGTATTCTTCCATGCCCTCTGCTCAGGACAGGAAAGTGGATAGATTTTTCCGTGTGGTAATTTGGCATCAGGCAGCAGGTCGATACTACAATCCCAGGGCCGATGAGGTGGTAACTTAGTGGCTTGTTCCTTACTGAAGACATCAGAGTATGAATGATAGATGGCAGGGATATCAACGGAGGTATGAGTGACTGGGCTTTGGTGGTGGAGTGAACGGAAATGGAGCGGACCGGAGCCTTTGGACCTAGCGAGGGACCGCTGAAACAATGATTCCTGCATTCCTTACTCCATTCCAGGATCTCCCCTGTGCTCCAGTCGATGCGTAGATGGTGCTTTATGAGCCAAGGCCTGCCCAAGATGACATCAACGGTGGCCTGGGGAAGTACGAGGAGGGTGAGGTTTTCGCTGTGGTTCTGGTGAGAGATGAGGTTTATTTCTTTTGTCCTGCGGGAGATCCGGCCATCGCCCAATGGTGAGCCCTGGATGGTGGTAATCTGGTACCTGGTTTCATTGAGGACGGTGGGTATACGATGTTTAGTGACGTAGCAAGAAGAGATTAAATTGCCTGCCGCTCCAGAGTCCACCAGTGCATGTACGGGAAGAGTACGAGAGTTAACCACTAGACTGGTCTTGATATGTGGTATGTGGGATACGGTAGGAGTAAGTGATACTGTACTCACCATTGGACGAGGCAGGTACTGATGAGATGCGTGGCCTCACCACAGTACAGGCACAACCTGTCTCGGATCCGGCGCATCCTTTCTGAGGCCTTAAGACGGTAGGAATCGGTAATCATAGGCTCCTCGATGTCCCGCTGGGGCGAAGACGCTCTGGATGATGGGGATCTGGTGAGTGAAACAGCTGGAGTGCAGGCAGAGAGGTGTTGTGAGACGCTGATAGCTTTTTTGATGAAAGTCTCCAGGTGAGCCGCTAGAAGGGCTATTTGATTCCATCCACTGTTGGCGGCTAATGCTCGAAAACGTAAGGTGTATTCATGAATATCAGAGGAACCTTGACGTAAGTTGATGAGTTCATCGTGGACTGAGAGGGGAGTAAGAGCCACACCGAATACCTCTTTGAATTGACTAACAAAAGCGATGAGTGATGATAATGCGGGGCTTTTGGTGTTCCAGAGCGCCTCCGCCCATTGGAGCGTTCGCCCTGTGAGGAGGGATATTACAAAGGCGACCTTGGAGATTTCGTTGGGAAAGTTGTGTATATTCGCCTCAATATATAGGGAACATTGTAGGAGGAACCCTGCATAGATTGACGAAGGGCATTACCCATTTCCGCGAATGGGTCAGACGAGGCGCCGGCAGCTGCAGCTTGAGCCTCCATTGTTGAGCATAGCGCGTTTATTTTTTTATGGGCTGGAATCCTGTCACGTCCACACACAAAAGAGAGAAGGCGAATATTACTTTGTGATATTTATTGTGTAGTTCACACACTTCAAACAGGTGAATCAGGTGAGTTGGGTATTTAGCCCACAAATACATGGTCCAGCAGGTAAGTGCACATTCACAGTATAAGAAAGCACTTGAAAGAGTCACTTCCCTTAAAGCTGAGTATTTATATTTCCACAGGTCCACAAAGGCAGTCCTTTCGGGAGCACAGGGGGATGAATGTGTCGAGGTGAAGAGCCACAGAACAGGATCCATGTAACTTTGATTCCAGCCGGTGAGTGAATGACAAAGGTGAGTATTTAAAGGGAGTGGGTAATTACTGAACCAGGTGCAGATAATTAAAACTCCGGTGATGGATCACGTGGGTGATGCGTTGGGGATTGGTTGGATGGTGACTGAACACGCTGACTGGGTCTGAGAGAATGTGCTAACGGTGTGACACTATTACTCATACTATATAAATAAATTCTAAACTCTGACTATTAAGATTTGATGTGCACCTCTTCCAGCACTATTTGTGCTACAGGCTTGAATGATACCTCAAATAATACAGCCTGTTGAGGAGAGGTGTGCTATTACCTTTCAAAGAGACCTGACTTACAATATTATGCTTAAAAATAAAAATAAAGGTGCTGTCAAAGGTTCTTCACAGTGATGCTATAGAGGAACCATTTTTGGTTCCACAAAGAACCATTCAGTCAAAGGTTCTTTAAAGAACCATCTCTTTCTTACCTTTTTTATAATCTGAAGAACCTTCTTTCACCACAAAGAACATTTTGTGAAACGTAAATTCTGTGGCATCGTGAAACATCTTTATTTCTAAGAGTGTAGGTAAAGTAAATATAAAAATAACACTATTGAAACAATCAATACAATATTTGTTTTATGTTTACATTAAAGGTGCATTCAATGATATATATATATATATATATATATATATAAATTGAAACATAGTTTACAAATAAATCGTACATTTCAGTGGTTGCACTTTATTTTAAGGTCCAATTCTCACTATTAACTAACTATTAACTAAAACTTTTGCCTCAGTAAACTCATAATTTCCTGCTTAATAATCATTAGTAAGGTAGTTGTTCATTTTAGGTATGAAGTATGATTACATCTAAAATATGGTCAAAGTTAATTGTATTAAGCATCATGTATCAGAGAGGTATTGACATAAAAACCATGTGTTGATATCAGTAGATTTTTGAAATCATAAAAGCATCTATTACAAGTAAACCACCTCCTGAACCAATAGACAACAAAGACGAAATTCTGCCATAACCTTTTTTTTTTTTTGCCTACTGTAGCTGCATTACATCAAATGCTAAACTTGTTTAGGGTAAATGAGCTGTAGCATATTGTTGTTTCATGAACATTGTGCATATTATACATTCAGCCAGCTTTAAAAGAATAACTATAATATCTATTCAATGTCTTTTTGTGTTTTGTGATATATGTGATGCATAAATCTGTAATAAAGTGCTAAATAATAACAGAACCTACTGTATGTGCCGACATATCGTCCCATACTGATCCTAATGGAAAACACTCAAGCTGAGTGCTGTTGCTATGGTTACCTTCTCAGTCTAACACAACTTTACATCACAAGCATTGATTTAGAGCCAGGTAGTGTAGGTAGCTCAGGTAACGCATGTGAGATGGGTTTTTTTGGTTTTCCTGGCACCGTGTTTGGAACAACAGTACGGGATAAAAATGTGCTCCGTCACCTAATGGTTAATTAGATTTTATTTTATTTTTTAAGGATCTGAACTTTCTGACTACAAGCACAGGACGCATTTAAGGAAACAACCTACAGTAGGCTTCTCTGAATGCTAAAACGTCTTACTGTCCAAAAATGTCCTCAGGCAGAGGAAATTATACCATAGCACTGATTGTCTTCCACTTGCAAAAAAAAAAAAAAAAAAATAAAAAAAAAAGCTTGAAAGCAAAATTATTTGAATTCATTATGTGTGCCAGGGCAAATGCTAAAAGATAATTAGAAAATACATTTTAGGATGAAAATTGCTGGTTGAAAAGTCACTGCATAATGACTAAATGGTCCTGCATATACAAATTTTCTTTGACAGGTTGCTGGTCAAAGGAAAGGCAGAGGTCATGCTGAGAAAGCAAATGCCCAGTGTAAAGCACAGTGTCAGTGCTCTGTCTGCCTGAATTTCCTGCTGTGTATTAAAAGTGCGGCCCAAGACTGCACCTGAGAAACCTTTACACCCACGAGTACACGGCTGCCTACTGCGGTCAATATGAAGGGCAGGATGGGGTCAACAAAAGCACTGTTTCTGTCTTTAAAAGCAATATTCATTGTTTGTGCTTGAACACACTTCTACCAGACCACTTTCATATGCTTTATTGATTCAAAAATGTTTTCGTTAAACCAATAAAATGCATATGAATTAAATATTTACTAATACATGCTGAAACTTGCTAGGAGTGTTAGTTTTGTTGATGAATAATTTTAGCCATAGTTTTCGTCATCATTCTTTTTTCACCGGTGAAATACTAAACTAAATAAAATCAGTCATGAATGACATAAAGTATGGTGAAAAATCTATTGACCTTTTCATAAATTAATTAAAACAAGACTAAAATGTTAAGGAAGGATTATTTGGTTCCAATCAGAACAAATCTCCTGCATGGTAGAAAGCTTAGATATAAAAACTAGACCAGAAAAACAATTCAGATTCAGTTTTACAGCTGAAATTAAAGTTGTTTCATAATTTATTCATTTTGCAACATTAACACTATTTTCTAGTTCATTACTGTAAAGCTGCTTTGAAACTGTACTGTATAAAGCGTTACATTAATAAATATGACCCTGCCTGGACCACAAAACCAGTCTTAAGTAGCACATGTATATTTGTAGCAGTAGCCAAAAATACATTGTATGGTCAAAATCAAAGATTTTTCTTTTATGCCAAAAATCATTAGGATATTAAAGATCATGTTCCATGGGGATATTTAGTACATTTCCCACCGTAAATATTTAAAAACTTATTTTTTGATTAGTAATATGCATTGCTAAAAACTTCATTTGGACAACTTTAAAGGTGATTTTCTCAATATTTCGATTTTCAAATAGCTGTATCTCGGCCACATAGTGCCCTATCCTAACAAGCCATACATCAATGGAAAGCTTATTTATGCATTGCATAAATAAGCATGGTTGGGGGCAGCCGTGGCCTAATGGTTAGGGAGTCTGACTTGTAATCAAAAGGTTGCAGGTTCGAGTCCCAGGTCCGGCAGGGATTGTCGGTGGGGTGAGTGATTAATCAGCGCTCTCTCCACCCTCAATACCACGACTGAGGTGAGACCCTTGAGCAAGGCACCGAACCCCCAACTGCTCCCCGGGCGCCGCAGCAATGCAATGGCTGCCCACTGCTCCGGGTGTATGTTCACTGTGTGTGTTCACTACTGTGTGTGTGCACTTGGATGGGTTAAATGCAGAGCACAAATTCCTAGTATGGGTCACCATACTTGGCCTCACGTCTCGTCACTTTTTCACTTTCACTTTCATTTAGTCAGATGATGCATAAATCTCAGTTTAAAAAAAATTTACCCTTATGACTGGTTTTGTGGTCCAGGGTCCCAAATGTGACTTGACTGGACTTGACAACCTTTACCTGTGAATGTTTTTATAATGTTTAAACAACAGGGGTCTCAATCAGTGCCTTTTTGAATGCAGTTATGGAGTTTTGACATTTCGATCCTGCTTTTTACAGTAGGCTCAGCATACAGACATCTGATAAAGCTACAGTAGCTTAAGCAAAGTACTGAACTGCTGTTGGGTAGCTTTAGCTGACCAGTCTCCCATTTTTGGGCTTTTGTATCCTGCATAATCCCTAATGTGCAAAGTTGCTTTTAAATTTCATCAGAAGTTCCCAGAACTCATTCCTAGATCCAAGTTTCCACAATTTCTTTGCTAGATTTTCCTGTCCCTCATGAGAAGAGAGGTTTCTTGCTGACATGTACACAGGTACTTAATGTTGAACAGGATGTCATTCAACATGAAAGGGACATTCAACACAGAGGTGGTGTTGTGCAGTGGTAAAGCCCAGGGCTGGTAGCCTTGAGGTTCCTTATTGATTCCACAAGAAGGAGACTATGTGCCAGCTCCTCAACTCTAGGAAGCTTCAGGGGATTTTTCCCCTACTATAAGTCTGTCATTCTATGGTAACATCTTGTGAAAGCAAACTCTTCTAACAAAAAGTAAATGTTTTGGTACGTATCTGTGAGACTGACAGAGCTGAGAGGCTAGAGGAGTAGCTCAGATGCCTCTGCAGATTTTAACTGGCATGTTGCTGAACAACATCAGCAAGGTGAACAGATGTAAAATGGCCATGGTGACAACAAGGCCACCCTCATAGAAACATGCTGTGAATATGAGCTCAATGGAAAGTCCAGACTCAGGATACGTGGTTCTGCAGGATTATTAAAATAATTAGTTTTTTGGAAGCTCACTTTCAACAAATGGGCATATGGTTGTCTGGTTAAACAATCAGTGTTGCTTGCCAACATATGCCGTGGCTAGTGCCATACTGCCTTCGCCCATTACTCTATTCTGAGTGTAAGATCCAACAGCATACATTGTCTAAAACGAACAAGACTAAAGTGTGAAAAAGAGAAGAAAGGCCTCATCAGCGACCATCTGGCTTACACTCTTAAAAATAAAGGTTCTTTATTGGCATTGATGGTTCCATGAAGAACCTTGAACATCCATGGAACATTTCAAATGCAGAAAAGGTTCTTTATAGTTGAAAAAAGTTTCTTTAGATTTTTTAAATGTCCTTCAAAAAGGTTCTTTTAAGAACGGTTCACAAAAATGACTCTTCTATGGCATTACTGCAACCTTTATTGGAACCTTTATTTTTAAGAGTGTAGGTGGGTCTTGTGTTCTTCACCGGCAATTTCCACTCACCAGTAAGCTAATGAGACATTATGTCTGCTTTTGTCTTATCCCTTTGAGTCAAGTGAGATTTTTAAGTGATGTTTAAGTACAGTTTTATATTCACTTACAATGACAAGAAGCAACAAAATGAGAAGCGAAAGATACAAAGTCACACTTAATGTTAGGTGTCCCTAACTACTATGTATTAACATGAAATACTTACAAAACTATGGATTTACTGTGTAGCCACAGTTGTTCTAGGAAATTCTCCCATTCTCACATTTACTGTTTGATGAATTTGAATGAATTTGAGGTATGGTGAGGTCTAACCATAAGGGAAGGGTTGGATTAGGAATATAAGAGTTAGAGTTGGGTTTTGGGGTAAGGGTTGGGTAACAGGAATAAAGTGCTATGAATGTTAATTAAATGCAAGTATTTTATCATATGGTTGCATAGTAGTTAAGACCGCCCCTAATATAATGTGTGAACAGAATCACAGACACAATATGTATTTTATTATTGTTGTACAGACAGAAAATAAAGGAAAATTACTTTTAGTTCCTGGCAAGCAACAGTACAAAAAATCATCCAACTATTCCTACCACATACTGTATAAATATTCTGGCGTGAATCTCTAACCGGCACATTCCCAGTTTAAACAGTTGCCGCTTATGAACAATCCCACTGGTTATTATGACATTGTGGTTTATGTGGTATTCACGTGCATTCATCCTATAAACGTGACTGTTCTGACATGACTTGAAGCCAACATTATCTTTGCATGATGTTTTAGTGCAGTATTTCACAATCCTGCTCCAGGGTCCCCCCCAGCACAGCACATCCCTGTCTAACACACCTATTTCAACTCATGAGCTCATTAGTAGAGTTCTTAATGGTCTGAATGGGCCATATCAGATTAGTAAAACACCTCAAATAAGCAGCGCTGAGACACCCCCAGGAGCAAAATTGAGAAACACTGTTATATGGCTCAGATGAAGGACTTTTATTAGGCTACCCAGCTAAGCAACATCCTTTTCATTCTAATGTAAAATGTTGGATATTAACACAAGTTTCTGAATGTGTGGTTACATTCTTTGGTAAATGTATAACCCAGGTGTGTGCATTTCTGCTCCTGGAGGGCAAATGTCCTGCAGAGTTTCCAGCCAACTCCAACCAGCTCTAACACACTTGCCTGAAAGTTTAATTAACTGGTTCAGGCGTGGTTAATTAGGGTTAGAGGTAACCTCTGCATAGCAACGGCCCTCCAAGAGCAGAATTGGACACCCTGATAACCATTACCCATGGCAAACAAATACACAAATAAGACATGCCAAAGTTGCCCACTGCTCTAAAAACTCTGAAGCAACAAATTGCATATCGGAGTGACTTATTTACATACAAATAACTTTAGCATTATTGCACTAAAAAGAATCACTTGGGTCATTCTGTTCACTGTAAATTAAATATGGATAACAATGTGAATCCACTGAGAGTCTTTTAAATTGCTTCAGACTTGGAATATAGTGAGCTACTTTTATGATTATTTCATTGTACTTTTTGGTGATATGTTTGTCCTCTGACAGATGTAATCACAATTAAGTATTGTTGCATGGAAGAGCTGCATGAAGATTCTTCCAAAAAACAAATAATAATAACAGCATTTTCCATTATGGGGTGCATTAACCCTTTAAGTTTGTGTGCATCATTGTAATGCATTTTATTTAATAATAACTTACTGAGAACAGGGATTGCAGCAGTTGATCTGTACAAACTGTATAATAACGACACAACTAGCAACTGATTAAACCATTAGTGGTCAACTTAATAGCACACAGTAAAACTCATTCATTTTACTTGTGGCCTCAAGATAACTAATCAGCTTTCAGCTAGAACTACTTTTT
Organism: Cirrhinus molitorella; assembly: GCA_033026305.1. Taxonomy (NCBI): domain Eukaryota; kingdom Metazoa; phylum Chordata; class Actinopteri; order Cypriniformes; family Cyprinidae; genus Cirrhinus; species Cirrhinus molitorella. Next base: position 30,603,050 of record CM065125.1, on the reverse strand, counting down.
TAAACATAATGATTCAAAATCTCTTAATGATGAAATAATTAAATGGTAGTGTCAATCAATCCTCATGTGTTCAGCAATTACAACTGTGAGCAAATTTACCATGTCAGAAAAGCTATACATATGGATCTGGCTATGTGATGCAAACGTCACAATTTATTTACAAATTATGCACAATAATACCAGTGTTTTGAGTTCAAAACATGGTATAATACTTGTATAAATAATAATAATAATTTAATACAATTAAAAATTATAATTCTTAAAAAATAATAATTTGTGTGAAAAGGAATTTGTTGGTGTTTTACTGCCAATAGTGTTTGTTTCAGCTGGAAATTGCAGTAAATCATACATAGGTATAAATAAATACACTGTAAAAAATGCAACCTGTATATGAGTATTTATTTCTTGAAACTACATAAAAACACTTGTCAGACCAACAAAATTACCCCAAATGTTGTTCCAATTAGTCAAACACCATTGTCTGAACAAAGAATTTTGTTGAAATGTTAAGGCTTTGTGTTTAACCAGCATGCATTGCAGAATGAATAAATTATGCTTTTTCTGTTATAGGATTATTGCGTTGCTTCTACTAAGCAAAGGGTCTGAATACTTAGGACCATGTGATATTTCAGTTTTTCCTTTTTTTTTTTCCTTTTTTAATAAATGTCAACAATTCTGTGTTTTTCTGTCAATATGGGGTGCTGTGTGTACATTAATGAGGAAGAAAATTAACTTAAATGATTTTAACAAATGGCTGCAATATAACAAAGAGTGAAAAATTTAAGGGGGTCTGAATACTTTCCGTACCCACTATATATATATATATATATGTATGTATATATAGGTACGTTTTTGGAGTTTTGCAAAAATGTAGGTCGAGGCACATGTTTTCAATGACTCTATGTTGAATAGATTCTCTCTAGAGTAATGAAACTGTGTGATGCACAGGAAATGGATTTCTTAAGTACTTGTGATTTAGAAAGAAAACCCCTTGCTAAGGTAATGTATGTTTGAACAATGTATTTCACATAGTTTAAAAAATCATACTACTGAAAGACAAATTTTTCAATATCAGCTCAAAATACAGGGCCAAAATCTTTAGAACCAAAGTTGTGCTGTTGAACTTCTCTGTGTGACAATTAGTCCTAGTTTTCCTTATATATTTATATGCTTTGTTGAAAGATTAACTCTCCTTTAATTTGCATGTATTGAGCTTGTGTTCTGTCCTTTACAAAAGCAAGCAGGCCTGTTTTGATTATCACTAATTGTATCTCAGATGAAAGTGTAATCACATAGCTCTTCCCCTTACACACACTCACACACCCCTCACAGGAAACACTCCTGTTGGATCACAAGCGTCAAAAGCGGCACAGAGAGGCCAGCCTCCAGTGCTGAGAGAAAGGGAGTCTGAATGAACAGATGGTGACACAGGGGAAAGGATACGGTACCCTGCTGGTAAACTTTCCCCGGGCGAAGGCTTGGGTAGGGAGGGGGCTCAAATGTTCTGGTTTAGCTAATCCTGTTCTTATGGATGACACTGAATGCTCTTACTCAAATGAAGATCTAACCCTGTCATATGTATTCTGTGTTTACTGCTACCCCTGTTGCATTTATTCTACTTATGAAGAAAGCTCTCTATGTAAGACAGGTTTGTTGTTACAGGTAGCAAATATATATATTTATATATGTGCTAAGCACAGAATCAATCTTTAAACTATAACATATATGTTGCTTTGACACAGTGAAGGATGACCATGATTTTGCTAAGTGTCTGTATTCAAAAACTAACCTAGCTATTAAAACAAATTGGCCTGAAAGAATGTTATACTAATAGACATTAGTCAGAGTAGAGCCATATTTAATTTTTGACAGAAATTAACTGGAGAGGATTAGAACTGTTGATATGCTCTTTCACTGGAAAACTAAAATGTAAATAAATAAATGAATGCACAAACATTCCCCTAGAGATTCTGGTTAAGTCCCATGACTTAATATGCGCCATGACTCACTTAAGCAGCTCTGGGATGTTTGTTGATGTGTAATCTATGAATGATATCCTTGATAAATAAACATAAATGTATTATTTCCTAAAGAACTTGCACTTAGAAATTTGGCTAACTGTGATTGAAGTCCAAGTAGAACGTCCATCTCCTGTCTGGTAAACTTATGATGGCCTTTCTTTAGGGGTCTTTTCAGGGAAGAAAAAAAAGTTAAACTTTGCTCACTTTCACATAGACATTTGGACAATTAGTTCAGTCTTTGTGGCTTCTGATCTTACTGTAGGTGTGCAGGCCTGTGTTTGTAAGAGTGTGAGTTTGGGTTGTCACATTAAACCAAGATGCCATGCTTTAGATGTCTACCTGTGACTACAGCTCACAGTACTAACACAGTTAAAAACACGTACAAACACCAGCATGTTTCACTGTCTTCAACATAAAAGCACACCTCCCACATACAGCTAGCTTTGTCTCTGCAAGAGCAATCTTTTCTGCCATATTTTAGAAAAAGCACAAATCAAATCTCACCATATCAGCACAGCAGTATTCATTATGAGCCAAAATTTTATACTGCCATTTCAACATATAAGAATGGACTACATTACTCTTGAAATCTCCTGTACGATTCCACGTATCTTCGGTTTAAAGACAGACACCTAGTAGTACCCTCAATATTACTATAATATTTTAAATAAATTAATAGGAACTCTGCATTTTAAAATAATGATTATAATAATAAAATTAACAATAATAGCAGCCCAGGAACTTCAAATACAATAGAAGAAGATTAACTTTTTCATTGACTATAAAACATTCAAAAGAATTTGAAGGCCTCTGTTCTCCACTGTCAAATTTAATGACACCATTGCTCAGGTACAAAACAGCCCCTTCTTCCTCTTCACTACCAGAGAGAAACGTCATGTTAGGCAGGATACGCTGAATAGAGCTTGATCTCCTCAAAGCACAATGCATTTCAGCGTGAAGTAATCAAGGAAAAAGGCTCAAAGAACCACTGAAGAAAGTGTCAGTGTTCTCAAAAGTTAAGCAATCTTTTGGTTAAGTGATGCCTCTCACCTCTAACATCTTTTCAGCTAGGTATTTGCAGTCTATAGAATGCCTGAAGTGGGGTACAGATACCAGTGCTTGACATCCTCTCACTGAGGAATTTCTCTCAGAGACATTCTAATGAAATACTTACATGAGGTCTTCAAAAGCTATATCTCAGGATAGGCAAACAAACAAATGGAAGCAACATGCTATGTCAGAGTTGTTGTCTAGACTGAATGTGTGGAAGCTGCTCTGGATCTAATTTAAACCTTGGTGTCGTCATGTTTTTGACTTTGGATTTGACTTTAACCTTTTACCTCTTTGCTCAGATCCCATTTGTACTAACACAATTTTCACCAAGGAATACACAATGTACAATCTGTATAGCCAAATTCAGCCAAACTGATATTTGACTGCCGACAAAAACGCCAAATTTACTTTTAGTAGAAGAACCACATCTGTCTTCCATTGTAGAGATTAGGTCTATAATTTTGAGCATGGAGTATTTCTTCAAAGTGTCTTAACCTTGTACATGCTAAATCATTAATGTTACAGCTCTGTTAGACTTAGACAGACTCTGGGTAAAAACCTTGTCTACACAGCCAACTCTAGCTAAGACCTTTCCATTTTGACAGGAACATTTAAGGAAGGGTATAAATATGTGTGTCCAAAGATAGCTTGTCTACCTACTATTACAGTAAGTGTCCCAAACATAACTATTAGACATCTTTCAACACCATGAAATTATTATTGCAAGTATTGGAAAATCCAGTGACAAGTTCTTAATCTGTAGCAGCCTGAAAATTTGAAAAAACAACTTTGTTTCCTGGCAAGCTAATAAAAACATGCTAAGTTTGACCCTTAAACTGCAATAGACCACCCAATCAAGTTTTATCTTGCCACCTAGAGAAAGTATTTGCCATTTTTGAGTGCAGTATTTATCAGGCAGTCTGTAGATGGTCCGTAGGCAAATTGTAGGACTGGCATCTAAAGCTGTGACTAGCCCCCTGAGAGATGATCAGAAATGAAAGTTAAGCATTACAGTTTGTTATTAAACCTCAGAATTAAATACAGTGGCCAGTTGGGTTGTTAGTGACACAGTGCTGCCTCTTCAGTTTATGGAGTAAAGCTATCTCCATAGTATAACAAGTAACTTTTCAGTATAACAAGTAACAAGTTACTCTTTTCACAATGATGATACTCTCAACAAGTGGGATAATCCAGCAACAATTACACATCAGTATCATCTCACATTATGTTTAATGAGCGATAAGACTAGAAATAGGTGACCTTGGGATATTTTGAAAATGCTTTATCTTTAGGGGATACTGAGTATGTGTGTCCTCTATCTGTGTAGAGAAAAGGTAAACATTTTATTGAGATGTGGATGTTTTCAGATGTTCAGTTCCTTGGAATAAACTCAAGCTTAATTCCACACCAACATTTTTTTTTTAGTCGCAGTATGTTTCTGTCACCAACTTGAGTACAACTGTGCATATTTGAGGCAGCTGTTTATCACTCTAGACATGACTCAATGTTAATGTGATGTTTTTGCCCCTTTGTTATTACTACCAAACCTTAACACACTGACTTGCACATCTGTTTTCCATGAATAAATTGCAAGAGATTCAGGAATCAAGCTGCTCTTTAAAGGTAGTTTCTGCTTAGACAAGCGACATAGAGAAATGTATTATATAAAAACAGACAAACTGTATGCCATCAGTAGAAGTTCACTTCTGCTTGCTAGGCCATATTACTTTTGCACCAATAGTGAATTGAGAAAATGGTGTCCATGTGAAGGCACTCCAGAAACTCAGAAATGATTCAGTGGTGCTCACCTGTTTCAAAAACAGCTTTTACATCGACAAGCTTTTACACCAACCAAACAAACCAAGCTCTGACATTAAACTGACTCGGGTGCGCAACAAAAGCTCTAGTGTGGAAACACCATGACAGTCCTACAATCCCATGTAATCAATTATTTGAAAAAAGATGTCTACAGATTTCATAAATGCAAGAATACTGCATGTGCTTCCACAGTGAGATGCACTTTAAATGATCTCTACAGCAAGTTTTGCATATTAAAAGTTTTATGTTTTATAGACACAACTACGGTGGCCCAGTAGTGCCAAACACAACAACATTAAAAAAGCAAACATAAGCTCACAACACAACGACATTAAGCTCACAACACAACAACATTAAAAAAGCAAACATAAGCTCACAACACAACGACATGAAAAAAAGCAAACATTAGCTCACAACACAACGGAAATGGTCCCGACCACTAGGGGGCAGTTGGTCTGCAGAAACGGTCAACTGTGCGCATGTCACCAGTATTTGTGGCGCCGCCGGGCTACTTTGATAGTTTTTAAGCTGCTTGGCTCTGATAAAAAATAATAGTGGTATGAAAAAAAGGTTCTATATGTTAGATTTGTTAGAGGAAGCTGGTCAATTTATTCAACATAATTCATTCATGAATCATGCATTGAGAAATTTGAGATAAATTGTTCCTTTAGAGAATTTAATACAACTATTCCTCCTTATTTAAAACAATTAAATAAGCAAATATAAGCAAATGACTGTCCACCACATCAAGTCATATGTGAATAAATGCAAATATTCACTAAAAACACCCATTAAAGACAGTTATGCTGCGGTCAGGACCGTGCCGTCGGCTTGCTTTGAAATATGTTTGATGACTGCGCCAGCGCCCGCTCCGTCTGCCGCATCTGGGAGGCTGCCAATTCACACGCGAGAGCACGAGTGGAAAAAGGACGAATTATTATTGATTACTGATTTGAATCAGTTTATAATAACGAAAACAATACCTTACAAATAAAAAAGCAGGTTTTAAGATAAGAAATTTCTTAAACCGATAAAAACCCCTGTAAACTTTTCTGTCAAAGGATCCAGTAAACGAATGAGTTCAAATATTAAGTTCAAAACGGCACTAACACAGAGAAAACTTGAACGCACAGAAACTGCACAGAAACTCACGTCGGGGATACCCACTTCTCCAGGCAAAAAGTGTAAGAACAAAGTAGGGAATGTATTAAAAAGTAAGTTATTTTCAGACTTAATACACCTTAAAAAATAAAAAGGTTTTTAAAAATAGGCTACATTTTGTAATTATATTAAGTGGCCAATTCTACTTAAAATGAAGGATTGTTTAGAATAATTAACTATCCGGCTGCTGCAATTTTACAGAGAAGATTCCGTTTTGAGGTAGATCTTTTTTCTTGTCTAGTCACATTTTGGAAGGATATTTTGGCAGATATTACAGATATTCCGTCATTTAATTTCAGGTGATGGTAGATGGTTTTTCGATAAAGATGTCATTGATGGTAGCTAAACATCATTTGGAGTAAGCGGAATAACTGTAAACCTGCTATAAAAATGCATGTAAAAAATACATAGAATCTTTAAAACACTTATTCCAAGATGATGAACCCCCTGGTATTTGTATGAAACTATGAGTCTCTTTCCTTTTAAGAATGGTAATATTTTATAGCCTATATGTTTTATTTATTTGTTTATTTTCCTTGCAACCTCCCAAAATGTTATACAAATATTTTGTTTTGTTTGTTGTTATGTGTAGATTTATATACATGGATATTTATGTGTACTTGGAAATAAAATTATTAGGAAGTGTATGTTTTTCATATGCATATTTGTATTCCCCACTTGAGTGTGTAAATTGTTAATGTTCAATAATAAACAAATAATACAAATAAAAAATACGGAATTAAAACTAACATAGCAGTTCAGACCATAGGTTCAGACCGCACGGCAGCGACCGCAAATACTATTGACATACGCACAATTTCTGCAGACCAACTGCCCCCTAGTGGTCGGGAGCATTTCCGTTGTGTTGTGAGCTAATGTTTGCTTTTGTTAATGTCGTTGTGTTGTGAGTTTATGTTTGCTTTTTTAATGTCGTTGTGTTGTGAGTTTATGTTTGCTTGCTTTAATGTCGTTGTGTTGTGAGTTTATGTTTGCTTTTTTTTAATGTTGTTGTGTTGTGAGCTTATGTTTGCTTTTTTAATGTCGTTGTGTTTGGCACTACTGGGCCACCGTACACAACAGTGTTTGAAAAGCTGTCAGTGATGAAAGCATAATCGGAGAAACCCGGAGACCATTAGCAGCTTCTGTTTTTCGGACTGGAGTCACGCCATGACCACAGTGTGCAGATGCAGCTGACAGGAAGCTGGCAAGGGCCGCAGGTACATGCTAAGGAATCTCGAGAAAGCGTGACAGTAGGATATGAAGCAGTGGGTATGCGCTGACAAGATGAAGGGTGCTCAAAACTTCAGGATGTCAGAGCAATTCTATTTTGGATTGGTTTTGTGTAAAGCGATGATGCTTGCAGTATTCTTTAAGCTAGTGTGCATAGTGTTCACCATTAGAGCATCACAGGTAGGCATCTGTGAAACACTGCAGTCGCAAGTGCAGTAAAAACAAGAAAATCCAATAGTATCAAGATTTTATTCGATTTGGCTAGTTCTTTCTGCAGTTTTCTCACATTGGTCCAAAGTAGTTTGTTCTTAAGATAACTTAAACCAGAAGAGGCCTAATTATTTCAGTTTTAATTACAATTATGGTTGCACTACATTGATAAATTCAAATAATTTTGTATAGTTCAAATTTTGATTGCAATTGCTATTATGTTAGCAATTCCAATCGCAATCACACTGATACCTGATTACTTTAATAAATATTGTGTTTTTTACTATGATGTTAACAATTAAGCATACCATTTCTATTACTATTACAATTATGGTAATAATTCCACTTAGATTTACTTATGGTTATCTTTATAATTTAAATTTTGAATATTCTTATGATTATATTTGCAATTATACTTTTGATTAGTATTATGTTAATAATTTCGCTTATGCTTATAATTGCTATTGTTTATGACGACACGTGCAACTGCTATTAAATAACACTCTAATTATGTTTCCAATTAACAATCAAGACCTCATAGAGCCTGCTGAGGTGTCATTAGGTGACCATTGTTGCAAACAGATGTCTGTGACATAACTGCAAACCGCATGCTTTGTTAAACTTATCTCTGAAAAGCCCTGAATAAATCAGTTCTTTTATTTCTCCCAAACTGATTTTCCCTTGCTTTGCAGATGCTTTTGTATTTCATATTCCTACAGTGATGTAATTAAACCAATATTGCAGCGCTCTTTGCACTCACATCTTTTGGCAAAGCAACATATCTCATCTCATGCTTTAACCAGTACAGTCATCAGACCCAATATAAAACCACTTTCATTCAGTAAGTAACTTTGGGATTTGGGAGAAAATTACATAATCTCAGACACTGGTGCTGTAAATAAGGTTTTGTTGACAGAAATGTGCTTTATGTGGTAAAATCTAACTGGTTTGTTTCAAGTCAGAAATATTGAATATGCCTGAATCAAGTTTCAATAATAAAAGCATTTAAAGGGTCACATGTTCACTTTTTACAATGCACCCATAGAAGATTCACTTTTTTTGGCAATTAAATAGTGCAAATAAAATCATACACACAATGTTATATCATATTTATAGACTTTATGGTGTGAACCACAGGGGTATCATGAGATAAAAAGAGAAATTACATTGAAGACAAAAATCCTCCCATGAGAAAGAGAAAGGTATACACAATAACTCCTACTTAAAAACATCCACCATTTTTTTTTATTTCTCATTTGCCTCATTTAATTGAAATTGGTCTTTGTGTTCTCAGAAGAAATGACAGAGTGTGAAAGCTTACCTTTCTCTGGACTAAGACTCCTAATATTGCTAGAATCCTCCATAATTCAAACTGAGAAGCCTCCATGTGCTAACAATAGGTGGCGAGATGTGTGCCGCTCTTCAGGAGAACAATCCCATGAGCTGCTTTTCCAGATGAGAATGGCTGAATACTCAGATTCTTGTGTCTCATCCTAAAGATGGGGAACCAAAGCACCTGCTCCTGTCTCTCTGCTTTGATTCTTTTCTTTGCTTCTCCCTCCCTTCCTTTATCTCTCTCTGCCTCCTCCTCCCTCTCATCCAGCGCTCTTTCCCTCCACTCGCGGCTGAGAGTACAAGAAGAGCCCGCTCAGAGAGCAGAGCCACGTGTGCGGCCACTTCTGTGGTGCCTTATCACCTTAAAAAAGGATGCTGGGAAACAAGTGAGTAATTTAAGATAGAAGACCAAGGAAGGGCCGATAAACTTAAAATGGTAAAATGGTAAGAGAAGGAAAGACAAAGAGAGACGGAGTAGCATGAGGTGACCATAATTTGCAGAAGCGGAGCGTCTCTGTCTTCATCTCATGTTTTATTCAGCAGTACTCTGCTCAGGGAGAGTGAATGGGTGCGTCTGCAAAGGAAAGAAAGCTTCGGAACACTGAGGTAAAGGGAAACCAGGGACACGGAAGAATGTAAAGAGTGAGGGAAGAAGAGAAGATTGAAGGAACAGGAAGGGAATTTTAGGATAACTAATTTACTTATCCTTATGTTCTAACTAAACCAGTAAACTGTTGTTTTTTTTTCTGTTGAACACAAAACTATTATAGTTTACTAAAACTAAAAAAGTAACAAAAATTAAAGCCAATAAAAACATTTTAAAATAACAACAATTACTCAAAATTCAACTACAATTAAAATGAAAACTGAAAATAAGAATAATAATAATAATATATATATATATATATATATATATATATATACTAAATTGTAGTAGTAACTGGCTTTTAAACTAAATGTGGGTGCACCAGTTTGAAGTTTATGAAGAGAGGGAACGATTATCAGTGAATAAACAATGAAATTACTTTAAAATATTTTTTTATTATAAAACGCAACTGCTTACACGCTAAAAGTGTATAAAGAATGAGTTCCTTAGAGCACATCAAGGAAGTTTTCCCTGAATAGCATGACAATGAGACTCATTGTCACTTAAGAACTTTAGGAGTTGATAATGCTTTTTGTCTGCTAAACATGGGCTGGAAGCAACATATAAAAGATTTCCAGACAATGGAAAAAAAACTCACTTTCAGCATTTGAAACATCAGTGCACTCACGATGCAAGGATGCATGATATGCAAGGCACCAAGAAACAAATCACTTGTACAGTTTTGCATAATCCATCACATTTGATTGAACAACACAATAAAAGCTGCCAGTTGTTTGTCTCTGCCTTACAGAAGACAAACAGATTTTTAATGCAATTGTCATTATTAAATTGGTTTAAAATATGAATCCTTTTTGGGAGGTGACATTTATTGCGTCATATGTCATAAGTATTTTTTAAAATGTTAGAAACAAAAAAAACGTAAAATTGGATATGTATTCTGTATTTAAACTCAACTGTTAGTGGAACCATATTTCCTGCATCTTAAAAGTTAAGAATAAATTTGAGCAGATATATGTAATGTATTACATGATAATCCACATTATGCATTATAATGCATTCATAATTCTTTATAATACCCATTATTAGGCTGTGTTTTAGTAAAAATTTATATAATAACAATTACCTATTAATGTTATGCATTAAAGATTATAAAACACATAATCAACACCAAATTAAAAATTGGAATAAATATAAATCCATTATAGGATATATGATGTGTGTGAATTTAATGGTGTAACTATGACTAGTTAAGCAGTAGAATACACTATAATCATGAATATAATTATTTCTAAAGATATTTAATGAATTACAAAGTGCAGTCTAGAATGCACTATATATGCTGACTTTAATTAAAGTGTTGACAGATGTAGCTTTTGTTCTTTCCAAATATTGAGTACAATTGTGTTTTTTTTTAAACATGCAATTATCTACATGCCATAGAAATGTGGCACGACAGCAAAGAAATAGCACTGACAACCTTTTGTCCCATCATGACAACCATATAGTGAAAAAGACCTCCTAACAAACAGCACTTAGGTCTTGTCAAAGGCAATCATTTTGCCTCCATTGGAGATGTTATCACCAAAGCTTTATCCACCATGAACCAGAAACAGAAGACTGATCCCATATGTTACACATATGGCTGGTAAACTAGAACAGGGCAGGAAACAAAAAGGACTCAAAGTGTGACATTAGATGGTGTCAGGTAAAAACATTGACTCAGAAGTCCCCAAGTTGCAATTAATCACAAGAACAGAAAGAATGTACTTTTGACTGCTGCTACTTTTAAATGAACCCAGAATGCTTGGATGCATTTACTCTAAAGATGGAAAGCAAAGCCCAGGAGAAGTGCAGTAAGAGTGTGCGGCTGCGTTCAGGAGCTGTCCATGGTTCTGACAGCTCCAGCAGTCCGCCTATGGGAATCACCCTTAGCTCAAAGAAAGTAGGTCAGAAGAGACCAACAGAAAGAAACAGGCACACTGTACTGAACTGGACCATCTGTGCTTTGAAAACACCACATTGCATTGCTTTTAGTTAACTCAACTTATGACAAACAGTTTCACACCAGATAAAATTCTTGTATTACACTTCATTTTTAATTACACATAATCTGAAAAGGCATTTGAACTACCCAGGCTCATTGAAAATACATGGCTCTACCTTCGGCAAAACTAAAAAAAAAATAAAAATAAAAATAAAACACTTACCTATACATACAAATCACTGTAGTTTATAGCTTAGCTTAACACTAGGCAGTAAAAACTCCTTTTTGCAAAAAGTATGATTTACAGGGCCAGTTTCAATTAGGAAAGCCTAATTTCACACAGTTTCCTCCACAATACTTTATTATGGCTTCAGAGCTATTTTAAAATGCTGTGAGATTTGAAAAATTACACTTTTGAACGTTAGCATCACATATACAGCATATGCATGGGTTTTTACATGATATGGCACTTCCGATGTGAAACGCTTCAATATGAATCCTTTAATACTATGGTTTAACGAAACAACTCAAACCCATGCATGTTAAAATAGCATGGTTGCATCAGCAAATGTGTTTTCATATCACTTTTGGGTAGGTTTAATGTTGGGGAGTGTAACTGAAGCAACGCAATAAAAACGCAGCAATACACAGTGTTGGGGACAGTTACTTGTAAAAGTAATGCATTACAATATTGCGTTACTCCCTAAAAAAGTAACTAATTACTTAGTTACTTTTAATGGAAAGTAATGCGTTACATTACATTACATTACATGGGCAGGGCTTGCTTGTTTGATTTTAATATATAATTAGCAAATGTAAAAGCCCTTTCACACCAAAAAGTGACATGAATAAGCCTAGGCTGAAGGAAAAGTAACTCAGATATTTTCTTGTAAATTAAAAAGTACTGCGTTTCTTTACTAGTTACTTGATAAAAGTAATCTGATTACGTAACTCACGTTACTTGTAATGCATTACCCCCAACATTGGCAATACATGTCTATACAAATGTAATAAAAACGTGCCACAGTCACATATTGAACACGTGTTTTAGCGCCACTCACTGGCCAAAAACATGCAAAAAGTACATAACGTCAATGTTGCATAAATGGTGCCATAAGCACACATATCCTGGTTGCACTTGAAACAACATTCACTAGAGTTGCATTTGCTTTACAATATATGGATTTTAAAGGGAAATATAAGTGGTGTTTCCTAGGGCAAGAATCACTATTTTTAATTGCTCTAACTTAGAATTAGCCGTAAAAATTAGCATGCAACAGTTACGAATGAGACCTAAAGTTGTGTGGTGTGTTGAGAAGAAGAGTGATATTAATTTTCATGTGATTGGACTTATTAAAAATATCTCATAGACTTAGGGACAGATTTACTAACTGTCAATGCAAACCCTTTACTGCCACAGTGTCACACAGTGAAAAATTTGCGATGAAAAGACGTGAACACTGTTATTATTGCATATGCATTCAGAGGAGTTTCCTTTCCAGACACAAAATTAATGGGAGGAGAGTATTTAAATGAATTAGACAACATGATTTACTAAAGGTTGTGAATTTACTGGTATTTGCACCATTCTTAACACCCCAAAAAGCATGTTTTAACCCGTTTGGTGCTTGTGTTGTTAGTAGATCACAAACACGTTTGTACACTAATTTGCACTGCTCTTGGTGAATTGCGTTGGTCATTATGGAAATGAGCTAACTGCGCCTGTGTTCTTTAATTTACGCATTGTCAGTAGATCAACCGCAGAACATTCCATTCCCACCGGTGTTTTTATGGGATTGCGCTCTCATGCTAATTTGCTTTGTTTGGAAATCAAAACATTACAGAGACTTGAGCTTTTGACTTTTCAAATTTCAAAAAATCTGTTCACTTTTAAAAAAAAACTGTTCAAATGTTGTTAAGTTCCCAAAATCCTCATCTCATTTCAGAGGCCATTTCTAAAACCTTTGAATCTGAATTGGGTATTACCTCCTCCATGCGGTCTGAATCAATCTATAATGGACCTGAATGCGTGCTAAAGTCGTCACTGTTGGATCCTATGGGTCCACAGCCTCTGGTACAGGAAGATAAGGAATGGAGAAAAGTGAAAAGAACAGATGGAAAGAGAACAATGGAGTCTTTCACCAGGTTGATTTTATCTTAAGCTTAGATTCAGTTTCTGTAGGAAGGGGGTCAACCCACTTCTCTTTCAGAGCCACCAAAATGAGACATATTTGCTGACAGCCTGACCTGTATTTCCCCCAATGCAGAAAAGCTGGGTGTTGTTTTTTCAAAGGTGCATTATCGTATAATGAGCAGTTAAAGTGCCTCTGGCTGGCTATGTTGTAATATTTATAGGAGTTCCACGGAAGCTGATACAGCTGATAAACTACAGACGAAGACAAAATACGCACACTGTTCGGGATAAATAAAAATGATCCAATGTAACCCAGTGCTTATCCCTAGGCACTGGGGTTAAATTAAACTGGTTCTTTAGATTCATATTCATCTCAATTTCTTTTATAAGCTTGCCATGCATATAGACTGCACAACAAAGGAAACAAGATATGAATAATGGATAGATATGAACCTGTTCAACAATTATTGATTTACTTCTCACTTCATTTGGATGTAGTCTTGGAGTCTTAGCAGTTGGAAAAATGCCTTTCGATTCATGCTTCGTTCTTTCTTTTGGACTGCAAGTCACAAAAAACAACTTTATTGTACTTAATTTACACATGAATACACATTAACCCTATATAGAAAGATGGATGGATGCATGGATGGATGGATGATCAGAGAGGGCAGTCACACACTATAGGGCAAGGGTCTGGTCTTGTGACTGCATTACATGTCAGAGTATGAGGCTCTGCACTTCCTTTGATGGACAAGAGCTCAGAGAGGAATGTCCTCTGGGGCTTGAAGAGTTACGGCCACAGAGCTGAGATCAGCTAGCAGACCTGTGAAGATCTGAACTGACAGAATAAGGTAATATTCCTGTGAGCAAAGGCCGAAAACAAGAAAGACGTGAAGGATCAAAAGGTGAAGATGGAAATATGGACAGAGAATGAGGAGAGAGTTGAAACGACAGAGATTTACTGGCATGACACCGGATACATCAAATTTGAGCTACAGTCATCAATTAACTAGTTTCCCAGTTGCAAAAAATTACTGATTTAATGGTGATTGCAAAGTCAAGCATCACTTAAGTTATTATCGCCCATTTAGGAACACTCTAGGCCTACAGCAATGTCCTGGAAACCATTCACAATACCATTGTGGCAGTGGGCAGGGGCAAACATTATGAATGTTTTCTTCATAAGATGTAATCTAGTTAAAATCTTATTTTTTTCAGTGCTGTTTGGAACCACTTTTTCAAGGCAGCTTAACTAGTTTTTCATGCCAGCTTCACTGTCACCTTCACACTGCAGATGTGCAACTTTCTATTGAGAGTTGAGTATTCACAGCATTACAACATTTACACATCACACAAAACATGAATAAATCAATGGCAAAAAATGTATGCATCTACTTGAACATGTAGACAGACTACATGGATGTCAAGGATATTGTTATCTCCAACATGATGTTAATATGTAATACCAAGCTGTTATCGGTTGTGCTGATAATACTAGTCATATTTGCTTGCATACAGCAGCCAGTCTCGCCACCATCATCAGTTTTGTCAAACCCTTGGGTCATACCTGTTTCACCGATATAAATGCTAATTGGAACTCAGGGGAAGACCTGGGCAATTACAAAACACACACAAACACACGTGACCCTGCCAGTGCAACAACACTTTTCAGGAGAGAAAGAATGAGACAAGATATATGAGCACCACTGATTTACGCCCACATTTCTGTAACCTCTACCTCAGAAAGTGGTATCACGGTAGTTCAGAAATGAAATATCCAGTGTGTGGCACTGAAAGGTTAATGCTCGCATTTAAAATGAATGTATCACCAACACTAAACCCTAGCCTAAACCTAACTGATAATGTTAAGAAAATCAGTTGTGAGATTAAAATGCATTTGCTTAAGCAACCAAGTCATATTAGCTTTATTATAAGGCTTTGAGCTCTTTTGTGGAGTGTCACTAGGCATTTTGTCCTCAGGTACTCCAGATTGTAGATGCTAAAAAGCAAACTATGTCAGAAAAGAAACTGCAGTGAAATGTATGTACAGTCGTGGCCAAAAGTTTTGAGAATGACACAAATATTAGTTTTCACAAAGTTTGCTGCTAAACTGCTTTTAGATCTTTGTTTCAGTTGTTTCTGTGATGTACTGAAATATAATTACAAGCACTTCATATGTTTCAAAGGCTTTTATCGACAATTACATGACATTTATGCAAAGAGTCAGTATTTGCAGTGTTGGCCCTTCTTTTTCAGGACCTCTGCAATTCGACTGGGCATGCTCTCAATCAACTTCTGGGCCAAATCCTGACTGATAGCAACCCATTCTTTCATAATCACTTCTTGGAGATTGTCAGAATTAGTGGGTTTTTGTTTGTCCACCCGCCTCTTGAGGATTGACCACAAGTTCTCAATGGGATTAAGATCTGGGGAGTTTCCAGGCCATGGACCCAAAATTTCAACGTTTTGGTCCCCGAGCCACTTAGTTATCACTTTTGCCTTATGGCACGGTGCTCCATCGTGCTGGAAAATGCATTGTTCTTCACCAAACTGTTGTTGGATTGTTGGAAGAAGTTGCTGTTGGAGGGTGTTTTGGTACCATACTTTATTCATGGCTGTGTTTTTGGGCAAAATTGTGAGTGAGCCCACTCCCTTGGATGAGAAGCAACCCCACACATGAATGGTCTCAGGATGCTTTACTGTTGGCATGACACAGGACTGATGGTAGCGCTCACCTTTTCTTCTCCGGAAAAGCCTTTTTCCAGATGCCCCAAACAATCGGAAAGAGGCTTCATCGGAGAATATGACTTTGCCCCAGTCCTCAGCAGTCCATTCGCCATACTTTTTGCAGAAGATCAATCTGTCCCTGATGTTTTTTTTGGAGAGAAGTGGCTTCTTTGCTGCCCTTCTTGACACCAGGCCATCTTCCAAAAGTCTTCACCTCACTGTGCGTGCAGATGCGCTCACACCTGCCTGCTGCCATTCCTGAGCAAGCTCTGCACCGGTGGCACTCCGATCCCGCAGCTGAATCCTCTTTAGGAGACGATCCTGGCGCTTGCTGGACTTTCTCGGACGCCCTGAAGCCTTCTTAACAAGAATTGAACCTCTTTCCTTGAAGTTCTTGATGATCCTATAAATTGTTGATTTAGGTGCAATCTTAGTAGCCACAATATCCTTGCCTGTGAAGCCATTTTTATGCAACGCAATGATGGCTGCACGCGTTTCTTTGCAGGTCACCATGGTTAACAATGGAAGAACAATGATTTCAAGCATCACCCTCCTTTTAACATGTCAAGTTTGCCATTCTAACCCAATCAGCCTGACATAATGATCTCCAGCCTTGTGCTCGTCAACATTCTCACCTGAGTTAACAAGATGATTACTGAAATGATCTCAGCAGGTCCTTTAATGACAGCAATGAAATGCAGTGGAAAGTTTTTTTCGGGATTAAGTTAATTTTCATGGCAAAGAAGGACTATGCAATTCATCTGATCACTCTTCATAACATAATCTGGAGTATATGCAAATTGCTATTATAAAAACTTAAGCAGCAACTTTTCCAATTTCCAATATTTATGTAATTCTCAAAACTTTTGGCCACGACTGTACACTACCAGTCAAAAGATTTGTAATTTATTTTAAAGAAGTCTCTTCTGCTCACCAACCCTGCATTTATTTGAACCAAAGTGTGGCAAAAGGAGTAACATTTTGAAACAATTTTACAATTTAAAATAAAATAACTGTGTGTAAAAGTGATAACACAATTACAATAACATTATAAATGTCTTTATCATCACTTTTGATAAATTTAAAGCATCCTTGCTTGAAAAAAGTGTTAATTTCTATAACAATATAAATAATAATCCTAAAAAAATTTACTCAACTGTTGTAAATATTGATGATAACAATAATAATAATAATGAATGTTTCTTGAACAGCAAATCAGTATATTAGAATGTTTTCTGGAGGATCATGTGACACTGTAGACTGTAGTATAAAAAGACTTTTTATTTCAGATAAATGCTGATTTTTGGATCTTTCTATTCATCAAAGAATCCTGAAAAAAACAAAATACTCAACTGTAAATTTAATATAAAAATTATATATATATATATTGTCTATATATATATATATATATATATATATATATATATATATATATATATTCAAATTATGTATTACTGTGTCCAATCAAAAATGACAGAGCATTTTAAGTTCTTCTCTTTGTCTTTGGAAAAAATGCATATGCTCCCGCTGGAGCCTTTGCCAACCCCAGGAGGTTAAATATTGATAATAATAATAATAATAAAAAAATGAAGAAAATGTTTATTGAACAGCAAATTAGCATATTAGAATGATTAAAAAAAAAAAAAAAAAAAAAAAGGTGACACTCAAGACTGGAGTAATGATGTTAAAAATTTTGCTTTGATCACAGGAATAAATTACATTTTTAAATATATTCAAATAGAAAGCAGTTATTTTAAATGGTAAAAATATTTGTAAAAAAAAAATGTATTTGGATCAAATAAATGCAGGTTTGTTGAGCAGAAGAGACTTCTTTAAAAAAACATAACAAATCTTACTGTTCAAAAACTTTTGACTGGTAGTGTATATGTACATTTTTGCAGCTTTTATAGGCAGACTACCCTGTAGGCAGAGTAATGTATTTCCAATGAGCTTGGGTTGTGTTTGGATCAACATGGCAGTTTGTACATGATGATTCCTTTAAAAGTCAAATACGTCACTAAGACTTCTTCACAACCTGACTTTCTCAGCTACACACTCATTAAAAGAAGCAGTGTGACCTAGAAGCAGTCTCAATTCTCCATTTCAAGAGATTGTGATCTTAACCCTGAATTTGAACATGAGACAATGGTCTCATTTTTCACAGAAACAACATGTGCACTCATTCTATTCCTCATGGTACACAAATGCGAGAAATGGAACATGTTCTTCCTGCTTTAATTTAATCTGCAGCCTTTTTTCTCAGTGGAAACAAGGAAGGAGGCAATAAAATAAGAGGAAGCATTTGTCTAAGTGCCCCAAGAATCTCTGTCTTTAACTATTAAAGGCAAAATGAAATTTGAATCCTAATATGCTTTTTCGATCGATTAATGATTCATTGATGCACGTTTTTCCAAGAAACAGTTTATGTCTTTATAGCCTTTAACCAAAATTTAACTTGACTTCCTCAACTGCTTTTCAGTTGACGTCTTATTTTTTTAATTAATCCTTTCCGTACACATAAGGTGTCTCTGTCCTTGTATCCTGTTAATGTAAAATAGATTGGGGGCTTTGTAGACTTTAGAGCAAGTGAGCCCATGGCTTTGGTCTTAATCGCTTTTAATATTTCCAGACGTTTATCAGTAATGCTATTTACAGTGATGACAAGTGCAAATGCAAAGACTGGCTAGGTGAAGAGTACAATCGTGCTTCAGGTTTGAATTAGGTCCCTTTGGCCTTCCTCTAGCGCAAGTCCTTTGGGTGTTTACTGTAATTGCTCGCTCTCAGAGAGAACAGGCTAATTTAGGATGGTGCCACACACAGCGAGTCTGTCAGGTTAATAGGTTTTGCACACATCCCCAGCGTGTGGATCAGCCCGCGGCTCCAGCGAGACTCAAAGTGATGTGATGCTCTTATGTTCAGCAGATAAGGCAGAGCTCAATGCTCAATGCTACGGCTCATCAGATTGATTGTGTTCTGCCGAGTCGCAGTTTCATGCTCATTAGTTCTCTAATTCATATAATCAATATTATGGATTACAAAGACATTTAAGTGTTTGCTTGCCTGGTCGAAATTATTTGGTGAGGTATGGCAATAACTTGACAGCGGCTCTATCACAGTCACTTAAGGAAGTCAGTTACTCGACCAGAGCTTTAGCTTAAATTCACAGATCCCAGAAAATTGCAATCCCAACCCTGCCGTAAATAAATAAACAATTGAAGAGTTCAGATGCAAAAGCCTCTAAGTGTCATTGAAATTTTCTTCTAAAATGAGCATTTTTATCAGGCTCTTAAGTGTAGGCTCAGTAATTTCACTTTAATGGCAATTAATAGGTTCTTTTCATTGCCATTAAAGTGAAATAACTGAAAATAGTAAACTCATTCTGAACTCATTTATTATTATTTAGATTAATTATTTATTTATTTAGAAGGCTCAGTTTTAATTCTAAGGGTCTAAATCAACTATACAACCATAAATCATATTATTTGTTGTGTTTGTTTAAAGGATGATTTTTTTTTTTACTATAGGTAATGTACTACATTGGCTGTAGCTGCACTGGTAGAGCTTGGCTAGCCATGCCAAGGTCATTGATTTGATTTTCCTGGAACTCACATGATAAAATATACCTTGGTTGTAATTGCTTTGAAAGTGTCTGCAAAATCAATAAATGTAATTATCGTCTTTAAAAACAGCACCTTCAGAGACATTACAGAATTATACACTTCCACATCTATTCATTTATTGACCAAAGCCATATTTATCACAGACCTTGAATCAAAAGCAGGGTATTTGTGATTTAATTTTTTTTTCGGAATGGTAACGGAGATGTGGAGAATTTGAAAAATCTCTTGAAACAGTCGGATCCAGACTGTTTGTATATTGAAAGGCCAGCAGTGACTATTCAAAGGCACATACATTTTCAAGGCTATGAGTTTTCAGTTCATGTTGAATTCAGTATGAAAAAAGGTTGCAGTCGCATGGATGAGAAAATTATGTAGCTTGATTTACACATTTCCTTGAATATCTTCAAAATCACAATCTCATTATGACTTCAATTTATCCTTCAATCATAACTTTTCCCTCTGTGTGACCTTGATTGAGAATTTACTGGAGTATATCAATTTATTTTGAATATGAGGTGTAAATATTTGTTCAGACAAAGATGTCACGCAATTGTGATTGTGAACTCAATTATTTTTTTCGTTCTTTTTGAGTTTGAACTATGCAAATTATGCACAAAATGCACGATCAATTATTTAATTTTGAAAAAGAAGTGAGCATGTAATACAATAATATTATTATAGCAACACCGTGTGATATGTTGGAACAGATAAGAAGGCTGCAGGATCCAGCTAATATAAAACCCTCAAGGGCAAATCACAAATCCTATAAACATCTACAAAATAAATAAAATAATTTGATATGAATAGGTCAATTCTTTCATGTACCATTTGGACTAAAAAAATATATATATATATATATATATAATGAATAAAATAAAATAAAATAAAATAAAATATGAATTCAATACAATAAAACTAGTATAATTACCACCTTTGGAAAAATTGTGAATTTTTTTTTTATCCAATACACATATATACAAGCATAATACACTGAATATCTTAAAAGAAACTAGCCCTCATATTCATATTCTTCTGATAAAATGCAGTTCTTAGCACACAGGATATTTAGGGAACCCAGCTGTGTTCAGTTCAGCCATTATTCAGAATCACACTGTGTGTATGAGCATTTACATACAGCTGGAATAATAAAACAGCACAGAAAAGTGTCCAGCAATCATACATACAGGTCCTTCTCAAAAAATTAGCATATTGTGATAAAGTTCATTATTTTATGTAATGTACTGATAAACATTAGACTTTCATATATTTTAGATTCATTACACACAACTGAAGTAGTTCAAGCCTTTTTTTTGTTTTAATATTGATGATTTTGGCATACAGCTCATGAAAACCCAAAATTCCTATCTCAAAAAATTAGCATATTTCATCCGACCAATAAAAGAAAAGTGTTTTTAATACAAAAAAAAGTCAACCTTCAAATAATTATGTTCAGTTATGCACTCAATACTTGGTCGGGAATCCTTTTGCAGAAATGACTGCTTCAATGCGGCGTGGCATGGAGGCAATCAGCCTGTGGCACTGCTGAGGTGTTATGGAGGCCCAGGATGCTTCGATAGCGGCCTTAAGCTCATCCAGAGTGTTGGGTCTTGCGTCTCTCAACTTTCTCTTCACAATATCCCACAGATTCTCTATGGGGTTCAGGTCAGGAGAGTTGGCAGGCCAATTGAGCACAGTAATACCATGGTCAGTAAACCATTGACCAGTGGTTTTGGCACTGTGAGCAGGTGCCAGGTCGTGCTGAAAAATGAAATCTTCATCTCCATAAAGCTTTTCAGCAGATGGAAGCATGAAGTGCTCCAAAATCTCCTGATAGCTAGCTGCATTGACCCTGCCCTTGATAAAACACAGTGGACCAACACCAGCAGCTGACATGGCACCCCAGACCATCACTGACTGTGGGTACTTGACACTGGACTTCAGGCATTTTGGCATTTCCCTCTCCCCAGTCTTCCTCCAGACTCTGGCACCTTGATTTCCGAATGACATGCAAAATTTGCTTTCATCCAAAAAAAGTACTTTGGACCACTGAGCAACAGTCCAGTGCTGCTTCTCTGTAGCCCAGGTCAGGCGCTTCTGCCGCTGTTTCTGGTTCAAAAGTGGCTTGACCTGGGGAATGCGGCACCTGTAGCCCATTTCCTGCACACGCCTGTACACGGTGGCTCTGGATGTTTCTACTCCAGACTCAGTCCACTGCTTCCGCAGATCCCCCTCTCGTTGTGCAGCGTTTTCTGCCACACTTTTTCCTTCCCACAGACTTCCCACTGAGGTGCCTTGATACAGCACTCTGGGAACAGCCTATTCGTTCAGAAATTTCTTTCTGTGTCTTACCCTCTTGCTTGAGGGTGTCAATGATGGCCTTCTGGACAGCAGTCAGGTCGGCAGTCTTACCCATGATTGCGGTTTTGAGTAATGAACCAGGCTGGGAGTTTTTAAAAGCCTCAGGAATCTTTTGCAGGTGTTTAGAGTTAATTAGTTGATTCAGATGATTAGGTTAATAGCTCGTTTAGAGAACCTTTTCATGATATGCTAATTTTTTGAGATAGGAATTTTGGGTTTTCATGAGCTGTATGCCAAAATCATCAATATTAAAAGAAAATACAGAAAATAATGAACTTTATCACAATATGCTAATTTTTTGAGAAGGACCTGTATATCCTTAGCCTTATTATATTAAACAAACACTGAAAGTAAGCAATAAAAGAATGCCATTTGTATGTTATTTCACCCTGCTTCTAATGCTCTTATTTTTAACAGTGACATTTCTGTAAGTCATTTCATTTACAATATTTGTATCATGTATTTATTATATATTGTGAAGCATTTTATGCATTCAATATTATGTACAAGAGAAAAATGTATCCAGGTGACTTGCGCATTTATATTTTCTTTTATATTTTATCTCCTCCATGTGTTATTGTAAATATGTTGGCATATGTGCGCAAAAACCTAACATTACGTAAGAGTGAAAAAGAGTCTCATGGGTGTTCAAGATGTACATTTGCATTAGTTAAGTTGGCAGCCTGAAAATTTCTACTCAATATACTGTAAACATTGCAGGAAAGCATCTGGACAATCAGAAAATGTGAATAATACAAAACTAAATACTGTAACTAAACTTACATGCAAATTATATGACTGATAGAGTGAATAATGCTTCTGTTGTTTTTGGGAATGTGTGTGTTTTCACCATCACTGACATTTCAAGTTAGTACAATTGTATTATCTAAGTTCCGTCCAGTATACTATTATGCAATTAGTTTCTTCGGCACATTATTTTCCTGTTTTATACTGTAAATCTGCTTTGACACAATCTGTATTGTAAAAAGTGCTACATAAATTAAAAAAAAAAAAAAAAAGAAAAAAAGAAAGAAAGAAAAATAATACGTCATTCACCATAGTGACATTTTTACGGTAAAAGTTTCATAATGGTTTCTCATTATCATACGGGCAACTGAATGAATGAATAATTGTATTAATAATGCAATAAATAAATAAATAAATTGAATTACCAAATTCCATTCGCAAGCTGTACTACGGTGTCAAAAGGGCTAATTTTATTGGTGTTAAAGGTGTCTGCTGTGTGGAATACATCAACACCTCATTATCAGTCCTTTTTTTAACACATTGTCTTTCCTCAGCATGACAAGCAGGTTGTATCTCGAACAAATCCTCATGCTAAAGTCTATTTTAAAGCAGCAGTTCTCCAGGGAAAAGGATCCTTGTTTGCCCGCAGCCCATTAAGATGGCAGTGGATGATCTGAAGTACTGTGTGTTTCGTTTTACATCAGAAAACATGCAGCATGGATTGTATGTGCACATATTTCAAATGGCAAGAGTTTGCATGTCAGTGACCAGACCATGAGACCAAGAAACCTTTAGTCCATCTTGACTATGACTGGAAAAATTTTGGAAAAAAAAAATTGGGAAAAATTACAATAAAATTACAGGAATAGTAAAATGGATTAGTGTTTATAAAGCAATAAGCTAAAGTGCGAATAAAGGGTAAGCTGATTGCTTGAATCCCCCTTTAATATAAAATCACTATACAGCCAGGAATAAAATGGCAGTAATAGCCTTCTATTCTTAATGTATCATAGTACAAATCATAATGCCAAATAATACAACATAATCAGTAGTGTGTTCTTGTAAATAATTGTAGGCCACATGCAGTGTTCACACAATGTATTGATTTGAACCTTCGAGAGTTTATCTACCTCACCAGCCTCCAAACACATGCTGTTATAGACGTGTCTCTAGATAAATAAATGCTGTAGGTAATAGGATTGAGGCTCGCTAGCTGCTTCTTAATTACATCCCTTCAGTTCTGTGCTCTATCTGTAATATGTTCAATAAATATGATTCTGAACCTGATCAAAGTAACACTGGAAGAATTCCTGCAAGACAACAATCGCACAGTGATTTATGAATTTGATTTCTTTTTCAATAGTGTTCCGGGAACATTGGCTTATTTTGAACTGGGAATATTGATATTATGCAGAAAAATTGCCATAAGGCTTTTAAGTGTTCATTTTTCACATTTATTATCAGAGTAAAAAGACAAATATGCACTCTCAGCTTCTTCCATTTGCTTTAGTTCAGTTATAACTGTAAGTTTAAAAGCATATTAAGTTGAGAAAAATCATTCAAGTTGCTAATTCTGAAAAGATTATCAGTGAAGCACAGGATGCGATGGGACAGATCCACGACTGGTACAAAATCAATGAATAATGAATGGTGACTGATTGTTCATTTAGTTTTACAACAATACATACACACATTTATGTAGCTAAATGGAGACATATATTGTTTTCAAACAGTTTATAATAGAACATAATCCAAACCCTAACCATCAGAAAAGACATCTGGATCTCAACAAAGCTCCAGACATTGATATTATGTAACATGACGTCTAACTGCATCTAAGTGCTTTTGAAGTCACATGATCACAACAGACTCTTTAACATACACTAGCTTGAATAGTAACTTATTCAGTGCTATATATGTAGGTATATAAGTAGGGTATTAATGGATAGTTATTGTGCATCTAGACTAGTGCATTGACTGCCTCTTATTGTGGCTATGAAGCGCCCGCAACCACAAAAAGCCTGACTGACTGACACATTCCAACAACCAATTTATTAAACATCCAGTTTATTTCATTTTTAATGTTTAATTTAAGGCCAAGTTATTATAGCATTATAGAACAATAATATACTGGCATGGATAGTTTGATCAGGAGCACACCAAATGGTTACAATGAAAACATTGCAGCAATAGCCGAAAATGTATCTACTACAACACTAAATATATACTCACCGGTACACTTTGCTAGTACTGGTTTAGATCACCATTTTGCCTTCAGAACTTCTTTAATTCTTGGTGGTACAGATTCAACAAGGTGCTGGAAACATTCCTCTGAGATTTTGGTTCATATTGACATGAAAGCATCAATGTTCAATTGGTGTGCCAAGAAAATATTCTCCACACCATTATACCATAAGCATCTAAACCTACCCAATAGTATGAACAAAAGTGAATGTGACGTAAAAATGCATTCGCAAATATGCCATTTTAGCTTGTTTTTCAATCTCTCATCTTTCAGTTCTTTCATCATGAGTCAATTTTTTCATGGAATTCATACCCAAGGATTCCGCATCCTCAGTCCAATCCATGCCGGCTGAGATACAGAGCAAGCTTGTCACATCCGGAAAGCGAAAGCTGTAATCATACCTGTACAAAGATGATTACAAGTGCTTGCTGTTTTATCACCTCTAGTGGACATTTCTGTTTGAAACTACAGCTATATGTACTTATTGGTACATATTTCATGTCTTGCGAAAACGTTTCCACAGGTATGTTTTTGTCATGAGATCGGTTAGGTCTTGCCATACTATAAAGAGCATGGTTAAAGTGTCATTATATTGTGTTGGAGTCCCCTACAACAGGTTTAAATGCATCTAAGGTCAGAAAACATTGTAATTTTCTCAGAACATACATTTAATACTAGAATCATTTTTCAATGATTTCGAAACAATTTGTTTGTGAGCTTAAAGTCTGTAAACCCCTCCCTTCCATAAGCCTACTCTGACGAGTTGTATTGCTGTAGTATCGTGGAAAAAATAATAATTTTAACCACTGATTCTGCACATGATCATCTTTAAATAATGAAAACAAAACAAACTTTCGCGAATTTTCACAACGCGGAGCTCAGTGTCTTCTCAACATGATGTAAACACACTAATTAGCAGTATTTGTGGGCAGGTCAGACTGTTCGAATTTTGTGTATTTTCATGTGTTACCTAGTGACATATATCGGTAACAGCCAGAAGATTCGGAAATATGACGACTTGTAAAGGCGGTTCAGAGTCGACTCTTTCGAGAGATAATATCTTTTTTGATCATGCACTTTTTATAACTAATTTGCAGACTGAAGGGTAGCTATGTAACTGCAAAAAATATATTTTTTCGAAAACCCATAAGACCTGCTCTTTCATGTATTATTTTAATTATGAACACACTGGTTTGTAGTGCAAACTGTTATACTGTTTACTGCACGTTGTTATTCTTCTTGTTATTTCCCTTCATCGGCTAATGAACTGGAAGCCTTGCCCATACTTCCACGCTGAAGAATAATAATTAATAATTCTGCTGAATAGCATCTCCAACCAAATTCCGATGCAACATTATATAGTTTTTGTATAGCTTCAGAACATTGTACATTGTCATTTTTGGTCACTATATGGTTTCACAGTATATATACATATAAAAGATCAGCCTGAACATTTTCAAAACATCTCCTTTTGAAGAATAAGAAGTCATACAGGTTTGGAATGACATGAAAGTGAGAAAATAATGAACGAATTATGACTTCTGGGTGAACTATTCCTTTCAAGTCTGATTCACAGAGCTGAATGAGGTTGTTTACTCAGAAGATTCTGGTGGTAACATGACCCATGTGATGTCTAAACAGCAGCTCTATTACTAGTAGCGCTGCAATATGAATGCAACCATTTAAAGCTCATTAGTTAGAGCTCAATTACATTTTAAACACTTTAGGCATATATGACAATGCAATAAAGCTGACTTACTGTAAATGAGATTTCTGGGAAGGCTTTGGGGCTCCACATTCACTTTTATTATCTGCATTCATCTTAAATGAACATTAATGAGGATTCCAGTTTATAGGCAGCAGGTTAAAAACTAACAAACAGAAACATCCAACATCCACTTTGATCCAAAAGTGAGATGCCTAAGACAGTGTTTTGTACTTCAGAGAAAAATCTGTTTGCTAATTTCGATTTAAGGTTCATACAGCACTTGTTTTAGTTTGAGAGCATTTTGGTTTTGTTCACAGAGTTTTCATTATCCTCTGACTAGGCTGAAGTAGGTGTTGGGAGTGACACAGGACAGAGTTAAAGTTTTGGTTAATTGACCAAGCGGGCATGGTTATTGAACCATGCAATAATCTCAAAATGGCCAATTTAAGAAGATACACCGATCTATCACTATTACACAGCAAGACAGCTCAGAAGGTTTTGGAACAGATCTTGTGTCAACAGTCAACTCATTACAAGAGAACTGATGGTGATTTGAGAAAGAGAGAAGCAGACATGAAAACTTAGAAGAGACAGACTTTATCTGCTTCCTTTGCTTTTGTTGTTTCCTTTCTGTCTTCTCGCCTTGGGCCACTTCTATTCTCCGGAGAGAGGGGCCAATACAGAAAATTACATGGTCAGTGCAATTCCGAGCCTTATTTAGGGGAATGATTGTTTATCCTGGAGACATATAAAGAAAGTTAAAAATGAAGGTGGGCAGAGTGAGAAAAAAAAAGAGAGAGAAGCAAGAATGCCATTAAAACTGGACTTGTGTGGAGGTTTGTGAACACCAGCATCCTCTGGAGCCGAGCACATACAGAGTGAATGAGAACAGAGATGCTTCTCATTAGCTGACATCTCAGAGATGGTCATCCCAATAGCCGCTTTAATATGAGGTGATGAGCTGTCAGATCGGACATACTCCATAGTCCAGTACCACTAATGGACTGTGAAACATCCCTACAGACCTCCGCCTACTGAGAGAGAATCATACATCTGATATCTAATAACCCTGCGCAAATTGCCAGAGCATGAGAAGGTTCCTTCAAATAACTGTCAGTTCTCCTTTTTCATGTCGTATTTATGAAAAAAAGGTTTCAAGGAGGGCAAAAGCCTTGTATGATGAAACCAAGTGCATACAGTATGTGAAAATGTGTTATAAACGTTTTCACTGATGCATTTTTCACACAAAAATGGGATAAAACCATAAGCTCACGATGCACAGTTTTTTAACCCAGCCAGCATTTGAAGGCTGGTCTAATATGGGTACAGTATGGCTCTAACATGGGTTTGTCCACAGTTTCCAAATTCTAAATTAGGCCACAATGCATGGAATGAAAATGATGAAAATGATACTTGCTGTATAATATAATATGTCTGAAATTGTGTTCTACAATCTAGAAACCTAGTGTCACAACTGCGGTCTCTGTGGCTCCCTCTAACCGTCGCCAGCGGGAACCCTCTCCGGACTTCTAATATTCGGACTCCATTACCCACAATCCCGTACCTGGGACTCACTTCCGGTTCCGGGTCGCTCCGGTCGCTTCCTCTCTGGCGGCCATTTATAGAGCGTTTGTTTGGCCTTTCCCTCGCGAAGTTTTGCTAGTCATACTACCAATCCTGAGCGTTTTTCCTTTGTTTGTCTTACTGTTGCCAACCGGACTGTTTAACTGTGTGTGAACGATTTCTGCCCGCCTTTTCGACCCCTTGCTTGCCTCTGGATTATCCCCTTTGATCGCCGCCCTCCCTTGACTATTTGCCTGGACTCTCGTTTGTGTTTTTGGATTATCTTCACCACTACAGTCTGCCGTTGTCGACCCCTGCCTGTCTACTCTGAGTTTTTCATTAAAATGTCGCATTTGGATCCAACGTCTCCTGAGCATTCATTGACAGCGTCACAGAAAACTTCGCCGCCTTCGGATCCAGCGACTGTACAGCAGATCACGTCGGAGTTAACTGCTCAGGCCTCTGTGCTGTCGATCCACCAGCAACAACTGGATCGCCTCACTGCTCTCACTGAACAGTTGGTGAGAACTCTACAGGGGCTTCAAGTTGTTCCTCCACCTGCCGTTTCTCCAGCGACTATGCCTCCTCCTCCAGCTCAACCCGCCGCTGCCAGCCCGCGGCTCGCCTTCCCGGAGAAGTTTGATGGAACACCAACTAAATGTAAGGGCTTTCTTCTCCAATGCTCGCTGTTTGTCAACCAACAGCCTCATTTATATCCCAACGATGATAGCAAGATAGCATTCGTGTGCTCTTTACTTTCCGGAAGGGCGTTAGACTGGGCCACCGCCGTGTGGAATCTAGACAGACCAACATTCCCTTCATTCTCTGCTTTCCTTCAGCGCTTTAAAGAGGTTTTTCAGCCTAGCACTGTGAGCGGAGAGGCCAGGGAACAACTCATGGCTTTGCGGCAGGGTAGGAGGACGGCCGCTGATTATGCCCTTTCCTTCCGCGCGCTAGCGGCCCAAAGCGGATGGAACGACGAGCCTCTCAAGCTCCACTATCGCAAGGGACTGCATCCTGACCTTCAAGTGGAGCTGGCGTGCCGGGATGAGGGCGTCACACTCGACCAATACATCAGCCTGTCCATTCGTGTTGATAACGTGATGCGGGCACGCAAACCGACCAGGCCTACCATGTTCACTCAACTACCTACCTCCGCAGCTGAATCGACTCCCGAACCCATGCAGCTGGGGGCCACCAAGCTCACTCTGGAGGAGAGGGAGAGACGGCTCAAGGGCAACTTGTGTCTCTACTGTGGACTGTCAGGACATATTCGGGCTAACTGTCCCACTCGACCACCTCGCCCACCTACATCGGTGAGTCAAAGAGAATCTAGTCTCAATCGTTGTGAAATATCTGTATCTCTGCTGGTTAATGATGTTGCCATAGATACCACAGCTCTAATTGACTCCGGCGCTGCCGGGAATTTTATCGATGCTGATTTTGTTTCAACTCACCACTTACCCATCCTCTTCTGTACTCCGCATGTGGCAGTGGCAGCACTCGACGGGCGACCGTTAGGATCTGGAAGGATCTACCACACCACCAATGATATCACCCTCTGCATCGAGCCTTCACACCAGGAAACCATTCGATTCTTCATCATTTCAACCCCACAGACCCTGATCATTCTGGGCTATCCCTGGCTCAACCAACATGGACCGGCCATCTCCTGGGCTCAACGTACCATCTCGCACTGGTCTTCCTACTGCAAACAGCACTGCTCACAGCCCATAAAGGTTTCGTCTGCCATCTGTTCATCCATCCCTACGGAAAGAGCCATCCCAGACGAATATCAAGATCAACTCGAGGCCTTCAGTCGCCAAAAAGCCACACAACTCCCTCCGCATCGCCCAGGGGACTGCGCCATCGACCTCATTCCTGGCTCCAGTCCACCTAGGGGGCGTGTCTTCCCCCTCTCACAACCAGAATCTGAAGCCATGAACACCTACATCCACGAGGAACTGGCTAAGGGCTTCATTAGACCATCAACATCACCTGCCTCGGCGGGATTCTTCTTCGTGAAGAAAAAAGATGGCGGACTGCGACCGTGTATCGATTATCGAGGTCTCAACGAGGTGACTATTAAATACCGTTACCCATTACCACTCGTCCCTTCAGCCTTGGAACAACTACGCTCCGCCCGAATCTTCACCAAGCTGGACTTACGCAGTGCCTACAACCTGGTTAGAATCCGCGAAGGAGATGAGTGGAAGACGGCCTTTTCCACCACCACTGGCCACTACGAATATCGGGTCATGCCCTTTGGCCTAGCCAACAGCCCATCTTCCAAGCATTCATCAACGAGGTATTCAGAGACATGCTGAACCGTTGGGTTATTGTCTACATTGATGACATCCTCATTTTCTCCAATTCCTACGAGGAACATGTCAAGCATGTCAGGGCCGTTCTCAGGCGTCTCATTCAACATAAGCTCTATGCTAAGGAGGAGAAATGTGAATTTCACCGAAGCAAGATCGCTTTCCTGGGTTATATTATCAGTCCTGAAGGAGTTGCCATGGATGAGAAGAAAGTCAATGCCGTCCTCAATTGGCCACGTCCCTCAACACTCAAAGAACTTCAGCGCTTCCTCGGGTTCTCCAACTTCTATCGATGTTTTATCCGGCATTTCAGCACCTTCGCGGCGCCACTCACTGCCATGGTCAAGAAAAATAACTACCGACTCACCTGGACTCCGCCGGCCATCCACGCCTTCAACGATCTCCGACGTCGATTCACCACAGCTCCCATCCTCCATCATTCAGACCCCGACAAGCCTTTCATCGTGGAAGTCGACGCTTCAAGCACTGGCATAGGAGCAGTTTTGTCACAGCGGCACAGAGAACCACCGAAGATGTTCCCCTGCGCTTACTACGCATTACTAAAGCGGACGCTCTTTCACGCATTCACGAAACCGACACATCAACCCTCTCTTCAGAGACCATTCTGCCCTCCTCCATTATCATCGCTCTGGTCACCTGGGACCTAATGACTGAGATCTCTGAAGCTCAGCTCCAAGACCCCGCTCCAGCCAATTGCCCAGTCAACCAAACTTATGTCCCTTTCACGCTACGTCAAAGAGTTCTGACTGAGGTCCATACCACTCCTAGCTCAGGACATCCAGGAATCACGGCCACCATTCACTTACTCTCCAATCGTTTCTGGTGGCCTACCCTCCGCTCTGACACTGTTCGCTTCATTAAAACCTGCTCCATCTGCAACACTGCCAAGGTACCTCGCCGTCTGCCTGCCGGTCTGCTTCAACCACTTCCAGTGCCCCAACGACCTTGGTCCCATCTGTCAGTCGATCTCATCACCGACCTTCCCCTCTCCAACGGTCACACTACAATTCTCTCCGTAATCGACCGATTCTCCAAGGGCTGCCGTCTCATTCCTCTCCCTAAACTCCCCACTGCTATGGAAACCGCCGAAGCTCTGTGTAACTCTGTCTTCAGATTCTACGGCCTACCTGAGGACATCGTTTCCGACCGGGGGCCTCAGTTCACCTCTCAACTTTGGTCAAGCTTTTGCCGCCTGCTGGGAATCAACGTGAGCCTTACTTCCGGCTATCATTCTCAAGCCAACGGACAGGCGGAGAGGTTGAACCAGGAGTTGACCCGCTTCCTACGCTCTTACTGTCAGAACCATCAGGAGGACTGGAGTCGCTTTTTACTCTGGGTAGAATATGCTCAGAATTCGTTACTAAAACCATCCACTAACCTCACCCCCTTTCAGTGTACCCTAGGTTATCAACCACCACTCTTTCCCTGGTCTGGGGAACCTTCCGATCTGCCAGCGGTCAACTCCTGGTTCCAACGCAGCGAGGAGACGTGGAACCGGGCCCACGTCCTCCTTCAGCGGGCCGTCCACCGAACGCAAACCCAGGCTAACCGCCGACGCAGACCCCAACCTCCTTACGCTCCAGGACAATGGGTCTGGCTCTCGACCCGGGACCTACGTCTCCGTCTACCATGCAGAAAACTCAGTCCCAGGTACGTGGGTCCCTTCAAAATCATTAAGCAAATAACTCCTGTTTCATTCAGACTTGATCTGCCTGCTCACTATCGTATCTCACCCACATTCCATGTCTCTCTGTTTAAGCCTGCTGGTGATCCGGGAAGAGCGGAGGTCCTAGACGAGGCCGCACCCCAGGGACCTCCCCCCTTAAATATCGACGGCGAGGAGGCCTACCGAGTCAACAGCATTCTAGACTCCCGACGCTGAAGGGGTCGCCTACAGTATTTGGTCGACTGGGAGGGGGCTTCAGCCCTGAGGAGAGATCCTGGGTCAATTCTGATGACATCCTCGACCCCTCTCTCACCTCCGATTTCCACTCATCTCACCCAGATCGACCAGCCCCCCGTGGAAGAGGCAGACCTCGGCGTCGGGCTCCTCCTCGCGGCAGGAGTCACTCGCAGGGGGGGGCTCTGTCACAAATGCGGTCTCTGTGGCTCCCTCTAACCGTCGCCAGCGGGAACCCTCTCCGGACTTCTAATATTCGGACTCCATTACCCACAATCCCGTACCTGGGACTCCCTTCCGGTTCCGGGTCGCTCCGGTCGCTTCCTCTCTGGCGGCCATTTATAGAGCGTTTGTTTGGCCTTTCCCTCGCGAAGTTTTGCTAGTCATACTACCAATCCTGAGCGTTTTTCCTTTTAAAAAAACTGACTGTTTAACTGTGTGTGAACGATTTCTGCCCGCCTTTTCGACCCCTCGCTTGCCTCTGGATTATCCCCTTTGATCGCCGCCCGCCCTTGACTATTTGCCTGGACTCTCGTTTGTGTTTTTG
The DNA here is from genome assembly GCA_033026305.1 of Cirrhinus molitorella. Taxonomy (NCBI): domain Eukaryota; kingdom Metazoa; phylum Chordata; class Actinopteri; order Cypriniformes; family Cyprinidae; genus Cirrhinus; species Cirrhinus molitorella. Next base: position 30,569,740 of record CM065125.1, on the reverse strand, counting down.
GATTATCTTCACCACTACAGTCTGCCGTTGTCAACCCCTGCCTGTCTACTCTGAGTTTTTCATTAAAATGTCGCATTTGGATCCAACGTCTCCTGAGCATTCATTGACAGCGTCACACCTAGGACCTCCCATCATCAGCCACCAAGTTGAAGAAACATTGTTATTCTCCAGATTAAGGGTCTCACCATGGACAACAGGATTCATGGATAACAGGACACATTCAGCTTTATAAATCCTCCTCAAGCGTCCCTACTTTAGAAATAAGTGTCTGAAGTTTTTTTTTTTCTGAAGATCCCTGATGATTTCAATCTCATCTTCACAATTTAGTGACAACTGGTGGATCTGACATCTGTCATGCTTTGCAAAGATGCTGTAGACCAGAGATAACCGACCCTGCTCCTCAAGAACTACCTTCCTGCTGACTTTAGCTCTGAACCTGCTTTGACATACCTGCCTGTTGTTTTATGATTAGTTGTTTCAGGTGTGTTTGAATGGGGTTAAAGCTAAACTCTGCAGGATGGTGGCTCTCCAGGAGCAGTGTCGGCTACCCCTAATGTAGACAACTACTGGACCCAACTGCAAACCCACAAGCTGTGAGTAAGTGTTAGTATTCATTTTACATGCAAAGTAATTAGCCAATCATAACACCGCAACATGAATAAAATGCACCTTTTCTATTTGACTTTTTATTAACCAGCTGTGGCACGTTTAGTTTCTGAGATGTTGTGGATGACAGCTCAGGTAATTGTGCTTTGTATAATATCAAATTGGTTTTACTTGAGTTTGAGTTGCATTTTATGTGACTTTAACAGCCATATATGAGACTATGAATAATTTACCTCATATCTTCAAAGTAAACAAGAATGTTTAAACTGTATACTTATCCATTTAGTTGTGGAGTGTCAAATTTTGTTGTGTTTTGTAGCCATGTTGCATCTTGTGTGGGCAGAAGCTTGTTGCTGGAACTTACATTGTGTCTGGTTAGAGAAAGATTGTAAAATGGTCCTGAATAACTAAATTAGCACTTTTTAGTGCAAGACACCTTGACTAAAGTGGACTTAAAGTGGGAATAGAGTTAATTCAAGGATATTGAGTACACAATGTAAAGGCAAACATTCTACAGCCCCTAAACATTTGCAAGTGCAAAGGCTTGACATGCAGCAACACATTACCGCTGCATTATGCCAAAAACCACTACGCCGATGACCAGTGGAAATGAGAGGATGTCTCATTAGTGCTGTGGTGGGAGAACAGGGTTTCTAGAGAGAAGATATTTCTGTCAGGGTTGTACAATTCATCTGCAGTGCTGCTATGCGCCGTTATACTGAATGAGAGCAATTAGCTGAAACTATAGAGTCTGTTACTCGTCACCCATATAACTAAAGACCTGACCAAAGACAGATGAGAGAATGTGGAATGAATCGTATTCACTCTTTCTCTCTCTCTCTCTCTCTCTCTCTCTTCTCTGTGTGTGTGTGTGTGTGTCTGTGAGCATGTCATTATATTGCAGAACTGTACTGAATTTCCTTTTGCTTCTTTTTCTTGTTTAAAACTTCCTGCAATTAATTCAGCTCAATCCACTTAACACACAGGCTTTTTTATGTGTAGATCATTACAGCCAATTTATTTTAGTTTGTATAAACTTACCTTTAAAGCTGCAATGTGTAATTTCTTCACCACTAATTTCAAATGCTCTTTTTGGTATACATACATCATTTACTTACTATTGTTAAAAGTGTTCAACAAGGGTAAAAACATTGGTTGGTCATAGCACTGATGTGACTTTTGGGATATGTAAATATAGTACTGAATAGGTCTGGGACAATATTGCTTTGAAATATGTATTGTGCTATACAAATTAACTGCGCATGATCAAGATTCACTTGAAGAACATTGTTCAGATCTTGGACAGTACTATTATTGTGGTATTATGGTATTTATATATCGAAATGCATTCACGTTATTACATAGTATATTACTATGAATAAAAATGAAAAACAGTGCATGTAGCTTTTTGTCTGTTTGTTTTTGATGAGAATGTACAAATAATACAAAGTTGCCATTGTTTATCATGTAGTTACAACAATAGATTTTAACAATAGCTGCTTACCATAAACAGTTTACCACAGATGAATAGAAAGACAGATAGATAGCACACCAAAGCAACATTTAAATAATAAAACATATATCCATGATCACTGTTTTGCATTGTTAATATGCATTAATAATGTAATCATGAATATTAATATTTAAACACTCGTATGCTAATGGACCTCTTGTAATCACAAAACGCATGTAGGAGTCAGTAGTAGGATTTGGACAGGATCCCTGTGTTAACACAACAATGGAGGGATTGACGTGTTCAAATCCCTGTATTGGCTAACCTTTCCATGCAGCTTTATTATTAATATCGTGCAACTTCTAATATTGTGCCACCAGAGGCCTTCCCCAGTTTGGCCCCTTATGAATATTGGGTGAGGGTGACTTTCAGGCCACGGCTCTGACAAATTAAAAAGCATTTAATCTACAAATCAATACTTCCTATTACTTAAACTAAGAAGCAAAGCAAAAGAATAAGAATAGCCATGGCTCAGCGCTTAGAGGAAAAGTACTAATCAAAGCTGGCAGCTCTAGAAAATACACAGACTGAAGCTGGGTGTGTGTGTGTGTGTTTGACTTTAGTTGAACATGTGTATGTACAATGTCAACATCTGCACCACAGAGCCTTCAGTCTTTTAGCATTTAATGCCGAATGTGAATCATTTATGGAGCCCTGAAGTTCCGCTGGAGCTGTAATTTATTAATTGGCGATCCCCAAAATACACACTTCTTTTTGAATTTTCAAAGCGCTCTCTTGAGAGAGGACAGGCAAATGAAAAGAGGGACAGAGAGGGAGGTTTGGAGAGAACACTGCTTGTTGATACAGCACATCCTACATACACATACACGCTAAAGACGGCACATATTTCAAGATAAAGCACCAAACGTATCAGTGTACATCACCATTGTGCAGGAATGAGATGCAACAGCCAACAGCCTAAAACGAACACATACAAACATAAAGTTAATTTTCCCACATTCCCCCCTCTAGTGATCAAGCGTAGGTGCATAAAATATACAAAATTAGGTTTTTATGCTAATTTAACTGCAAAGTGATGAAAACTAGATTTTGCACTAATGAAGAAAATGTGAGCGGTGCAAAACTCACATCCAGCAGTTGCCTGGGCACTGCTCTACTCCAGAGTTGCTAAGGCTGATTCTAGTCCCACCCATTTTATCATCTAACAGGTGAAAATTTCAGTCAAAACACTTCCAGAGAAAATAATCATTGGCAATTTCTTGCAACATGAGTGTCAGCGACCGTTGCTGATGTGGGGGTATTCAGAAGTATGCCATATTTAATGCAAATGAATGGTGCATTATGCACTGTTGTCATTTATATTAAACACCCCCAGTGTGTTATAGCGGCAAGAACTCTGATTCCAATTATTTTTAATTAGTATTTGAAATCAGATTACTTGTACCGTCAGTACATCTCATTAGTTATCATATTTTCAAAAGCTAATGCCAATTACATAGCCCACCGATAAGATTAGCGCATTAAGCAATAGAAATGCCCACTATAACCAACAATACAGCCACACTACAGGATTTATGTGTGAATGCTCCATAAGCGTGTGCAATAGTTTTAGTGATGCTTGCCTGAGCAAACACTGTTAAATATCGTAAGACCAGACAGAAGACCTCAATTTCAGTTAATATGGAATATCCATTGCAAATGAGCTATGCATCAGTAAGCGGAATACATGGCACTGACTTTAGGTGACACAAATAAGCAAGCCATATTTCAGCTAAATTTCTATCATAATGGGGAATGTATTATACTTCTTATTCAAGGACTTATTAGTCCTTGTTGCCACCGGGAGTCAATTTCAAATCCATTTCAGCGCAGGATTTGAGGCAGCTATGGCGTCTTTAAAGGTGCCTTCCTCACCTCTCTACAAACCAGGCAGAGGCTTAATATATTACACAGCATGAGCTTTCACTTTAACCGGCAGAAATATCAACCTCAAATATAGCAACGCTGCAGAGATCATGTGTTTGAACAGACAAAATTTGCAGAGAAACCTCCAACAAACATTAGCCTATTCTATTCATCTTCTAATCCACAGAGAGCACCTAATGCAATTCTCTTGAAGAGAATCTAGGACTACGATTCAAAGATATCTTTCAGCACCAGAATATTTCACAGATGTATTATTTGTGACAGGAAGTGCATTAAATTTAATCTTTTCCGGCCTTCCCTGCTGACTATTTGCAGTCTCGTGGACATCAAAACACGGAGGTGTTCCTGAAATTTGTGCACAGCTAAGGTCATTTCCTCCAGTTCAGCTTTTTCAATAGGTCACCCCTTCAGACTCTGAGATTATGAAAATATCATAACATATTAGGGCAGGATCTAGACATACAGACCATTTTGATTCACAGCACAATTTTTTTTGAGATTGAGAATTAATGATAAGTTGCTGTCTATTTTCAGAACTTCTGCCTTATTCCATAATGACAGACCACAGGTTAATTTCATAAAAGCATCGTTAGCCAACTATGGCTGCAAAATCCCAGAATTTTACAGTGTGTTGATCTGCAATTACAATTTTTTTAAAATAAAGGTTCTTTATTGGCATCCATTGTTCCATGAAGAACTTTTAACATCAGCTGAACCTTTCCATTGCACAAAATACTCTCTATAGCGGGGAAAAAATAAAGCTCTTCAAATCCAAAAAATCATTCTTCTCTGGCATTACTGCGAAAATTCCTTTTTGGAACCTTTATTTTTAAGAGTGTAGAGAAAAACCCTTGTGGCTGCTGCAGATTGAAGCAATCACACAAATCCTAGCAATTGTGGAGTGTTTAGAGGCTCATATTTGAAGGTTTTTTTTTGGTGTTGCATGCATAAACATAACTCTGAAAAGACTTCAGGCTGAACTGAAGCAATCTGTGAGAAATTTTTGGAAATATTATGGTTGGCTGAAGAACTTTGATAATATGAAATGATATCAACTCTGAAGGCAATTTCAGGTATGGACATACTACCGCTGGAAGCACAGTGGAAGAGCAAACATCACAGCTATAATCTCTCTGGTTGATGTGTAGTGCCAATACATAAAAAAAATCTAACTTTCAAATGATGGAGAAAAAGATTTTTTATCTAGGTATACATGTATAAAACACTTTTTTATTACCTGTGCTTGAATAGCTTCCAAGAAAACTTAAAAAACAAGGACTTAGACATCCTAGGATGTCTATGAAAGCCTGAAGGACTCTCTTCCATTCTATGACACATAAAATGAATGCTTATAATATTCAGGACTATTTCTGAAAGAGCCATTCTGTACTAAAACATCAATATGTCATGCAAAGAAAAGGGATTCATTGAAACTACTGTCTCACATAAGCAGATAGGGTAAGTGTACCTAGTAAGCCCACCAAACCCAAAGTTTATGTGTTTTTAATAGTTGTAAAGTTAGTAAATAATATAAGGTAAAAGGTTATATATTTTGTTTTTGTTAAAGGTTATATACGTTTGAAGACAAAATTATTAGCCCCCCTGTGAAATTGTAATTTTTTTTTTTAATATTTCCCAAGTGATGTTTAACAGAGCAAGAGAATGTTTTCACATTATTTCCTATTATTTTTTTTTCTTCTAGAGAAAGTCTGATTTCTTATAGTTTATAGCTTGAATAAAAGAATTAAAAAATAAATAAATAAAAAACTGCTAAGGTCAATATTATTAGCCCCGTTAAGAAATTATTAGTTTGATTAGCTATAGAACAGGGGTGTCAAACTCAGTTCCTGGAGGGCTGCAGCCCTGCAGAGTTTTGTTCCAACCCTGCTCCAACACGCATACTATGCAGTTTTCAATTAAGTCTGAAGGAACCTGATTAGTTGGATCAGGTGTGTTTAATTATGGTTACATCGAAACTCTGCAGGGCTCCGGCCCTCCAGGAATTGAGTTTGACACCCCTGCTCTAGAACAAACCACTGTTGTCCAATGACTTGCCAAAATAACCTAATTTGCCTGATTAACCTAATTAACCTAGTTAAGCCTTTAAATTGCTCTTTAAGCTGAGGATTAGTGTATTGCGAAACAACTAGTAAAATAATATGCACTGTCATCATGGCAAAGACAAAAGAAATTAGTTTGGGCTTGAGAACAAGTTTTTTCAAAGCATTTTCAAGTGTCAAGAACTGCAGTGAGATGCATTATCAAGAAGTTGAAAGAGACCAACACAGTGGAGAACAAGACGGGCAGAGGCAGGAAGCGAAAGATTTCAAAAACTTTGGAAAGACAACTAGTGAGAGAGGTTTCTAAAGACCCAAGAACAACTGCCAAAACACTAGTGAATGCCGACCAAGAATGAATGAAGTTTGCTAAGGACTAGGCCTGTCACGATTATTAAAAACCGTCTTTTAACCAATTATTTAATCTAACCGCGGTCAATTCAAACAACCGCGATTATTGCGCTCCTTTAGCAAAAAAAGCCAGCGTACGTATACACACTGTAAGTTTCAGGAGTGACAACCGCATTTAAATGCGGGATTGAAATCCCCTAAATTTTCTTTACATCAATTTACATGTACGGAATAAGTGTTGCTCTGGTACCGCTTTCCCTGTGATTCACCCATGGATTCACGACTTAGGCTACTACAGAAAAATAGACACATCTATGCATGTAAAAATCTCATTGACAACTAGTTGTTCAGTTAGTCCGGGTTTCGCACACACTGCATTAGAGCCCGACCCGAGCCAGTCTTTTCCCCCCTTCTCCCAAAACAGCTTATACTACGTTCAGCTATTAAAGTAGTTTCGTTTTGTATTTAATTGCAAAATGATTATATTTCGTTTCGTTTTTTTATTACGTTAATTTAGAAAAAGGTTCGGAGCATTTTTTTGTTCGTTAAATATAAGTTTTTGTTTTTTAAAATAGCGAACAGTACACAGCAAAATCACCAGAGTTAAAATTCTGGTGTTAAGGTGTTTCAGAGTAAAGTGTGTTTACAGTGTTACGGTGTTGAATTAACACGGATTGTAAAATGGATGCTCTGACTGGTGAAACTACTGAGAGTCTGACCTCATTAACACTGGTAGTGTGATTGTACATCCGGGACATTTACGTGGTGCGGGCTTCAACCAGACCACATTTCTTGTTGGCGCCATTTTATTTGAGTCGCTACTCCGGAGCGGCGAAACGTGTTTTTAAACGGAAACCTACAGAACGATTATTATACATTTTTAATCGCAGAAGTGCAGAAAATAAGTGATGTATTTTCATAAAAATATGAAAGTCATTGTTTTCGTTTGGGTTTCGCGGTACTTGTTATAAACGCCTGTTTAAATTTATTTGATATGGACTTAATACTTGACCTGGTTGATTGAAACAACTAATAAGGCAATTTTATAGGTCAGTGTATTTTATATGTGTGTTTAATAATATTGTCTTTTCACCTGTTGTTACTTATGGCATGACTGTTTTTTTTAAACACTTGATTAGCGAGCACCATCAACTTTTCAAATTGGTGTACCCGCAGAAAAGGTTATTACCGAAGTATCATTTTTTGCTACATTATCCTTTGTGCATAAGGAAAATAGGACCTCTTTTGCATTTTTGGAGCATGCGATTTGAGGTCAAAAACAAACTTTTCAAAAACATGCTAAAAAGTTTTAAGAACATCACAAAGTCACTTGCGAAAAAACATCAAATGGCAATAGGAAGTCACTGGGAAACGCTCAGTTTACAGTGGAAAGAATTTGGACCAATTAACTATTTCTCTCTAAGTGACTATGAAAATGGTGAAGACTTGGCAAATGCTTTGCAAATCAAAGTACAGACAGACATTTACTCTACGAGTTGGACTAAACTTGATGGCACTGAATATAGGCCTGGTCTTGCTATATGCACAGAGATAAAAGATGAGCTGCCAGTATTCTGTAAAATCACCAACATTCTTGTTTTGGGTGAAAATGTTTATTTTATTGTTGAAAAACTTGTCACAGAGCTCTTTGTTGAGCATTGTTATGCATTCAGAGTTGTTGATGGAAAGGAGTTTGCTGTTGTGAAAGCTGATGATCTTGAGCATTATAAACCCTATAACATTCAAAATGTTTATGGACCAAATGAGGATACATATGTTGTGCCTTTCCATTGTTTTGTTTAGGCAGTGTTTTAATTACTCATTATTTTATTATTCATATTTTTTTTATTAAAATTTTGTACACAAGTTGGAAGTGTTTCATTAAAAATGAAATGTGAAAGTATGTTGTGGTTTTGTATTGGTTTATTTATGCAACTAATTAGCTCTGGACCTAAAATATTAAGTGTTTAATTGTTTTAAAATGTATAAATAGAACAGTGCTTATTATATAAAGTATGTGAATAATAAATAATCAGTAAATATCAATAAATGTTTAACTCTTGGGTCAGTGTTACTTCATTAACACTATTGAAAGTGTTAATTTAACTCGAGCCAGTGTGGATTATATATACACCAGTAAAGTGTTAAAATTAACTCTCATAGAGTTGAATTAACTCTGGCAATTTTGCTGTGTAGCCAGCGGAAGACTTCTATTTGATCAATTTGCCTCCTCAAATCAGACTTGCCTAAAATTAAATCTATAGGCCTAGATATAAAACAGTTAAAATATAAAACAATATTAGTTTAAACGTTAAACTTGGACAGATGAGCGCTATTAGGTGCATATCCAATTGTTTGTGCAGAAAGTGGAAGCTGAAGCGCACTTTACAGGACATGCATGGAGGCGCCAGCGCGAACACTTACTTTTTTTTTTTAGTGGAAACTATTTCAAATTATCTGTAATTTTTGCTTACAAAGAGTAATACATAATTTATGTGCACTCACAATATCACCAAAACATTACAAACACAAAAAGTATTGCTTAACGAAATAAAACAAATTGAAAACAAAAATTCTTCAATTATGTAATCCACAAAAATTCACCTAAAGGCGCGTCCAAAGAAAGAGGAGATTGCGAGTCAGGATCTTTGCAACACTGACTCAGAATACATTAGTATTAATTAATAATTTAAACTTCTCCTTATTTCGCCGACACATTTATTGTAATTACTTTTGCTGATGCATTGTGTCAAGTTTCAGCCTATTGAGTGCACTTGAACGCGGATCTATTCCAGCTGCGCTGAAGGGACGAAAGTGAAAGCAAACGCAAAAGTGAGGTATGGTGTTTCCGCCAACGTGGCAATTTTTTTTTTTCTCTCCATAACTGAACTGATGGATGATAACTTATGTATGTATAAAATTTAAAACAAGAAGAAGCCTAAAACAGGCCCGGTGAAAAAGTTAAAATGCAGTGCTTTTCACAGTAAAGCATTTCTGTAAAAGCGGTTGTTACTAGCATTATACTATGCTATACTTACTAGGTTACAACTACTTTCAAGTCAAATAAAACAATTTACTTACAGCTTTGAGTGACAGCTACTTAAAATATTCAAGTAGCCACAAAGGAACTAATGACATTAATAAACCAGTGAGTGGCAGCAGTGCACTGTGTTGCTAATGTGCAACTAAACAAGAAAAGAAAAAGAGTTTTTGAGGTGGGGCAATTCTTAATAGACCTTTGGTTGGGCACTTGGAACTTTTGTGTTTGTTTTATGTTACTATGTTTTTTCTTCCTATTGATGCAGTAATGCAACATGAAATCAGAGTTATTTGATTTTAAGGGAAGAAAAACATTAAATAAATTGCTTTTAAAAGGTGACCTGTTTTTAGCTAGTGTGTTTTTTAATGTTGATGAATGGTCTTTTACAATGTTGTTGTTTTCCATAAACACCTTAAAAAGCTTTTAATTGGGTTGATATAGTCCAATAATATTTGGGATAATGTGCAGATTTCAACATTTAGCACGTGAACCACAACTCAATTGTATTTATTTTTAATAACTGTAACAACAATTTTATACACTTATTTTGTTGTTGTGCTACTACTGACAAAAGACAAACAAAATATCATAAAAATAAAAACAAACAAAATTGACAATTAAAAACAACAGCAAAACAAAGCAATTGCATCATTTATTCATGCCGCAGTGCACCCTGGGAGTTAGTGAGTAAAGTAAAGGATCAAGTACCCCCTATAGTTAGTTGTTAGTTACCAGAACTCTTGTGTAAGTAAACTTTATTAACTAAGCATTTGTCAGTACAACATACTATTCCTGTTTCACTTAGTTTTTTTAAGGCAATTGGTTTGGATGCTTTTTTTAAGTAGGCCCAACTAATTAGATTTTACAGTGTAAGCGAAGAATGAAAAATAACTTCAATGTGAGTATATTAGGGTACTGAATAATCTTGTGTAGGTTATGTGTTTACGAGTGCATTCACGAGCAATGCATTGTGGTTGCAGTTCACTTAACGTCCACCGGTGTCGCTAAAAACAAAGGATTCTACATACGATCCCTTCAACACTAGACATGTAATCAACTCGCAATTTCTGGACTACACAACGGCGAGTAAAGGATGACAGCATTTTTTTTTTGGGTGAACTATTTCATTAATGATTCTTTCAGTACTTCCGAGGAAGTTTTCAACCCAACTTTGGATCTGTAATCTACAGTATCATATTTCTGTTTGCATGTCCTCGCATACAAAATCCTTGTTGAGGTCTAACTCAAAGCGTTAACCTTCAAAGAGCTCACTGACCTTTATTTAGCAGTACAGGCCTTGACCTTTCTGTACAGTGAGTGTAGGTTAACATCAGCACAAAGAGATGCAAACCAGCTCCGACAGAAAGGCCAAAGGCCATGAAGATGCTCTCTAAAACCTTATTAACCTAAACTACTTAAATACTTTATGGATAATAAATGCACTGACTCATCTGAGTTGGCTTTAATTGAATACAGTGTCGTCTGTATAGCCGAATAACCTCATCTCACGTTAGTTCAGCCAAGCGCAGAGTGAAAACTGCTGAGTAGGTTTGTGGTTTTATGTTCTAAACAAAAGCATGGGGCAAACAGATTTCATTAACTATTAATGTAATGTAAGCTGACATTACCTGCTTTTTACATGACAGCTCACTAAAAAAAATAAATAAATGAACATAATATATTAATTTGAGTAGAATTTTTGTATTATGTGTAAAGACAGTGCAGCCTGACAGACATACACCAACACAATGAAATATTTCAGAGAGCTGTAGTAAACAGATTATGTATATCAATACATATATTGATTTTAGAGACATATCCGTTTAACCAGCCTCCTGTATTACCAACTAACATACTTATACTGCCAAATATAGACAAAGCCAGACCATATGCCGAGTGGGAATACAGGTCCTTCTCAAAAAATTAGCATATTGTGATAAAGTTCATTATTTTCTGTAATGTACTGATAAACATTAGACTTTCATATATTTTAGATTCATTACACACAACTCGAAGTAGTTCAAGCCTTTTATTGTTTTAATATTGATGATTTTGGCATACAGCTCATGAAAACCCAAAATTCCTATCTCAAAAAATTAGCATATTTCATCCGACCAATAAAAGAAAAGTGTTTTTAATACAAAAAAAGTCAACCTTCAAATAATTATGTTCAGTTATGCACTCATTACTTGGTCGAGAATCCTTTTGCAGAAATGACTGCTTCAATGCAGCGTGGCATGGAGGCAATCAGCCTGTGGCACTGCTGAGGTGTTATGGAGGCCCAGGATGCTTCGATAGCGGCCTTAAGCTCATCCAGAGTGTTGGGTCTTGCGTCTCTCAACTTTCTCTTCACAATATCCCACAGATTCTCTATGGGGTTCAGGTCAGGAGAGTTGGCAGGCCAATTGAGCACAGTAATACCATGGTCAGTAAACCATTTACCAGTGGTTTTGGCACTGTGAGCAGGTGCCAGGTCGTGCTGAAAAATGAAATCTTCATTTCCATAAAGCTTTTCAGCAGATGGAAGCATGAAGTGCTCCAAAATCTCCTGATAGCTAGCTGCATTGACCCTGCCCTTGATAAAACACAGTGGACCAACACCAGCAGCTGACATGGCACCCCAGACCATCACTGACTGTGGGTACTTGACACTGGACTTCAGGCATTTTGGCATTTCCCTCTCCCCAGTCTTCCTCCAGACTCTGGCACCTTGATTTCCGAATGACATGCAAAATTTGCTTTCATCCGAAAAAAGTACTTTGGACCACTGAGCAACAGTCCAGTGCTGCTTCTCTGTAGCCCAGGTCAGGCGCTTCTGCCGCTGTTTCTGGTTCAAAAGTGGCTTGACCTGGGGAATGCGGCACCTGTAGCCCATTTCCTGCACACGCCTGTACACGGTGGCTCTGGATGTTTCTACTCCAGACTCAGTCCACTGCTTCCGCAGGTCCCCCAAGGTCTGGAATCGGTCCTTCTCCACAATCTTCCTCAGGGTCCGGTCACCTCTTCTCGTTGTGCAGCGTTTTCTGCCACACGTTTTCCTTCCCACAGACCTCTTGCTTGAGGGTGTCAATGATGGCCTTCTGGACAGCAGTCAGGTCGGCAGTCTTACCCATGATTGCGGTTTTGAGTAATGAACCAGGCTGGGAGTTTTTAAAAGCCTCAGGAATCTTTTGCAGGTGTTTAGAGTTAATTAGTTGATTCAGATGATTAGGTTAATAGCTTGTTTAGAGAACCTTTTCATGATATGCTAATTTTTTGAGATAGGAATTTTGGGTTTTCATGAGCTGTATGCCAAAATCATCAATATTAAAACAATAAAAGGCTTGAACTACTTCGAGTTGTGTGTAATGAATCTAAAATATATGAAAGTCTAATGTTTATCAGTACATTACAGAAAATAATGAACTTTATCACAATATGCTAATTTTTTGAGAAGGACCTGTATATAAACATCAATATGATTTGATCAGAGCTGGCTATATTTGAGTTTCTTAGAATTCATGATATGTTATTGAGTATCTCCATTTATGTTTTGTCCTGTTGAAATGAAATCTAAGAAGGTCACTATATAGTAAGGTATACATTTCATATGCCATGAAGCTCCATTAGAATGCTAAACAGAAATCATTACATCAGAATCTTAAACCATGGCTACACTATACAAAATACTATATTATAAAGCAAGTATAATTGTAATTAATTATCAATCAGTGATGTCTCTGTTTTTTACTACAGTAATTATATTCTGTCATTTTAGCAAAAGGAGACTGTGAGAAAGTATGAATACTAAACAAATGAGTAATGAATGGGAAAAATTTGCACAACGTTGCAATCCAAGTGGGAATGCTGTAACTAAGATGAATGGAGCAAAAGCATTATAGTCAGCACTGTTATTTATAGACTGATTACAGCTGCTGAATACATGAAAGACAAAACACAAAAATGCTGTTGTATAGCAGAAGGTATTCAAAATAAAAATGAGATATTGGTTTCTGATGCAGAGCCGTGAGAATATCGTCCTTACTATTATTAGTAGAAGTAGTAGTTGTAGAAATAGTGTTCTTATTTGTAAATAAATAAGCACATTTGTATCCCACTTTCTCATTACTGATAAAACAATCTTAGTGAAAAAACAATTGTATGGGGAAAAAAAATAATTGTGGTATTATAGTAAGTACAATACGCTCTCTTCACATTACACTAGCATGAATTGTAAGTGGAAATGTGCTTAATTGTCAATTGTTAAATTGAACTAATTATTATTATTTTTTTATTTGGTGTGAAATATAAAATAAAATGTACATTTTACATAAATTTGCTTATGGAAACTAGTAAGATCACTTACAGTTATAATACAGATAAAGGAAGATATGTTTCTTCAGCAACAAGGGGAAACAGTCCCTGATTGATTTCTAAAGTTTGCTTGAGGTTTCTAAAAACTTCTCATGTCTTACTATTTCTTATCCCTTCTCGTTTGAGGTCAAAACCTGCTACAATCAATTTCATCAAAAGAATGAAACATCTTATCAATCCAGCACAGAAAACACCCCGAGGTACAAAAACATCTCCGTTTAATCAGCTGGCACCTGCCTTAAGAAAGACGAGTCATGTTGTATCCTGTTTATGACAGCTCTGAGAGAGAGATAAATAATTATTTCCACCTTCTTTTTTGCAAACACAGATACACATATATTAGATTATACTACTGCCAGAAACTGCTAAAACACACCATTTTATTACTATTAAAGTTGGCTTCGGGTAAAATTCCAGTGTCTTCATGGCTGTGTGAGCTCAGAAAACATCCTCTCTAAAAGGCTGTTTCAAGTGCAAAGGGAGTCTGACAGCACGCTTAATTTACTTCTCAATACTTAGTGGAAGCAATCCAGTTTTAAAGAGCTCTAAATTGAAACGATGACAGTCGAGCCACTCTTGTGGAATCTCGCACATAGCTTTATCGTTTTTAATTGCTTCTGCTTTTTAGGAGAATGTGATGATACTTTTAAACTTTTTTAATAACCACTGCATCAGTAGAGATGGTTACACTCCACAACAGCAACTGTAAGCCATTTTTCTAATTAAATAAGTGGTGATTAATGCATAAACAGAGAAAAGTCGCACACTATGTTGCAAGCTAGAGGTGTGCTATTAAATGATAATATATATCTTTGAATAATAATGCGGTGCATGTGCTCTCATGCAAGACAGTAATTAAACACAGCTGCATACTAAACATTCGACATGCTCACTTGAACATTAAGAGCACATTATGTATACCTGAGATACACCACGAGGAGCCAACTAAATTGATAATGGTTTTTATATTTGAAAAAGTGGACAGGAGGCAGATCCAATGCTACAGATCTAATGCTAAGGACACATTATGTGAATTTTTAGTGCCATTGTGTCAAGATATAAATGTCATAGATTTACATCTGATTTACATATCTCATATTTCTTCATGTATTTACTGATTGATTGATAACTTGACAACTGGAGCAGAGTAACAGCAGAGCGGACACTGCCAGTACATACACAGACACGCTGCTATGAGCTGCATGCGCAAACACCATATGGTACATTAAGTTATCTATAGCATATCTAGACAGGTGGAGCTGGGGGAGGTGGAGGATTTCAGAGGACATCTGATAGAGAAGGAATCTGATTACGACAAACACTGAACTAGAGCTACACGATTCTGGATAAATTCAGAGTTAAGGTTTTTTTTTGCCTTAAGTAGAGACAGCAATTCTCCCACAATTCTGAACTAAACAAAATACTGTGTGACAAAATATTAATTGTTAATTGTCTATTTAAAAATGTTAATTAATCAATTCATTTGATTGAATTATTACTACATATATATATATATATACACACACACACACACACACACACACATATATATATATATATATATATATATATATATATATAACATTTATTTATATTTATTACTTCACTTGTTTAATTACTGATTGAATCAGCGTATTTAAACAAATTTCCTAAATTAATGATTCAAAGACAAATTGCCACCTAGTGATGAAACAATTTCATCAACACAAAAAAGTGCAAAATAGAGTACTTGCTCTATTTTGATCACTACCATAGACATCAATGTTTATATCCAAACTACGCTCTTAAAAAAAGGCGCTTTACAATGCCCTAGAAGAACCTTTTTTTGTCTAAATGGTTTCATATATTTTTTCAGTATTGCTTTTGATTTCTCTCAGATAAATAAGATATATAAATATCCAAACAAAACCTACATTTTTTGTCCAAAGTGAGATTTATTTGTTCTGCTAATGGATGGACAGAATAGCCGATAATTCACATTCAGAGTGTTTGCGATCGGGTTTTGTGTAATGCTAACTATATTTCTTTCAGTATTCAGATATCCTTACTGATATTTGGTGTTGACTTGTGCCTGCCATCTGGATTCTGCATTTGCCCCTGCCCTCTGGATTTGTTGACTTTTCTTGGACTGTTTTCTACCTACCGCCTTGCCTTTGACTATGCTCACCTGTCTGCCATATTCTCCCGTCCAAAGTCCGCATCATCAGCCGGTGACAGCTGTTTTGTTGCTTTTCTTTTGTTTAATAAAGGTTCTCAGATCCCTTTGCTTTTTTATTTGTAATGTAATATACTTAAACTACAGTTTATAAATTAGTTTATAGTCATTTATAAATGACTTAATATATTTACATATTTAATGTACTCTATATTGCGTTCTTTCCCCCAAATGTATACCTTCTGGTAACGTACTTAAAAATTCTTTGTATGTATGAAATGTTCGGTATGAAATAAAGCTTGATTACATTAATTTGTATGGCATTTTTACTTTTCAAAGTTACACAAGAAGATGTTAAGTTAAAAAGAACAATATTAATGAATGATTTTTATTATTAAACAGTATTTAAAAGTATTACATACTTATCCCATGTCTGATATAACACACAGAAAAGGCAATATTTATAATCTGGCATAAAAAAAAATACATGTAGTAAAAACTTTGCCTCACGGTTGAGGAATGTCACACAACAACGTTGCTACAGCCCTTTCGCATCTTACAATTCAAGGTTACAATGTCGTGAGCATGTAGACAGCAACATTGCCACAGTAAAAATGGAATGTGGCAGCAACGTTGGCACAACGTAATGTGTTTGTTAGGTGGTTCAAACCTTTGACTGAATGGTACTTTGTTGAACCAAAAATGGTTCTTCTATGGCATTGCTGTGATAACATGAATGACTGTAAGACAGAAATAATACTGTGAAGTTGAAAAGTTTCTTACCTAATACAATGATGTTTTACAGTGCACAGTATTAGTGTTTTGTGGATGGACTATATAGTTGCTAAAGTGTTTTATGTGGTTTGCAGTGTGGTTTGCTAGGGAGTTTTGTTGTGAGATAGTTGCTTACTGGTCCAAATCAAAAGAGCAAGTCTCTATAATATTCGAGTCTCTAGACATGGTTTGGTTCCTTTCACTTTAAGCCTATGAGATGTTTTCTTGCCATTGTCAAAGTTTGATCTCTAAGAAAAGCAATAGCAGAACTCTCCTCAACAAGCTGTACAATACAAAGTATAATTTATATCCGTTGCACAAATGAGCTACATGGTGTAATTTAATTTAACTTTGAATCCGTGCACTATGCATCATGGCAAAAGAGGTTTAAGGACATGGTTTAAGCAATGATCCACAAAGATCATGTAAAGTTCTAAAAAGTGCTCAGATGAAGACACATCCTGTGAGCGGTTTACCGTTAGGAGCTGTCCACACATCAGGTGCTGAAACAGCCCCTGAAACAACAGAACACACAGTACTCATCTTGCAAGAAGCACATTATATCCACAATGCTGCTAGAAGAATGTCTATAAATGACATGTGTTAACTGTGTTGTTCTACGCATAATCAGGCTACTTCATATTTACTTCAGTGCATATTTTAGGACCTACAGCTTAACATAAACACATAATACATTCTATATTCTATTTGTATGAGACTTGAAGCAATTATGTTAACAGTGGACTGCAGAAAGCCGTGTGCAGCTGTGAATTATTAATAATGCAAATGTTTGGCAGTGCAATAACAATAAAGCACTACAGCATCAAAAGCTTACTGTCAACACCCAAGAAATTTGTATTAAGATAAATGTATGTAGGATTATTTGGCTACACTAGAAAAGTTTTAATCGGAAATTAGCATATTCTCTAGCTCATGGCCTCTGCAGCTGCAGAAACAAAATTACACCACTTTACAAAAAGTGAAATTTGTGCAGTAAAGTCTACAGTAGACATTTATAACATTTATTCATCCTCATGTCACTGCAAATCTGAATGGCTTTCTTTCTTCCATGGAACACAAAAGGAGATGGAAGGAAGGAATATTTTGCTGCAGAAAAATACACTAAAGAAGTCGTCATGTTGCAATATTTTAAACAAATTACATAATTTATTAACCACATTTTAAAAAAAGCATCTTGATGTGCTAAGTTTCTATGAATTATAATAATAACAAAATGAGTGAATGAATAAAATTTAAAAAATAAAATAAAAAAAAACTATAACTGCATCTGCATCTGTTCCATGGAACACAAAAGGAGATGGAAGGAAGGAATATTTTGCTGCAGAAAAATACACTAAAGAAGTCGTCATGTTGCAATATTTTAAACAAATTACATAATTTATTAACCACATTTTAAAAAAAGCATCTTGATGTGCTAAGTTTCTATGAATTATAATAATAACAAAATGAGTGAATGAATAAAATTTAAAAAATAAAATAAAAAAAAAACTATAACTGCATCTGCTTTACAACAGCTATAGCGACTCTGCAGACTGCGTCAAGTTTAGACAGCTTCAGTGATTATAATGAAAGGATTTCTGTTGAACTGATGTGTGGTCACAGGTGTTTGAACATGCTCATCCAAGCACATTTATAATGAATTACAGTCTTAAATGTTTTGTTTTTAATGTATAACACTATAACAGCTGTTTTTGAACTGATGCCAGACTAATGCATATGTTATGCATCTTATATTTTGATTTAATTCCATCAGGTTCATTTTCATTTGCCCTTTTCATTACAAGTGCCACAATTAAATAAGATCAAGTACCTTTCAGCTGTAAAATAAGTATAATTCACTTGATTAGTGAACTTGATTAGTTATATTCACTTAATTAGTGATCAAATGAATACTATATAGAATGTATTCATACTGCCCACACCTAACGAACAACATGAGGGTGAGTATTTTCATTTTTGGCTGAATTATTCCATTATCAGTGGATGGGTTCATTTGCACACACAGTCATCAGGCTGAGCTCATTTATGTAACACATTCCTCTTGCTCTATTTGAGTCAATTCTAGCAAAAAATTAGCACAATGTGATTATAACTGACACAGGTAAACAGAAAAAAAAAAATCACATAAGGATGAAACACTAAAATGAAGCGTAGCTCCATAGGACAGATGCGCAGATATTGTTTCTCTTTCTCCCTGTTCCTCATAAAGACAAACAAATCTGTGGCCACTGGGGCTTGTTAGTACGTATTAAAACCACCATCATTGCACTGTAATTACATCTGAAACACTTTTGTGTTTTGTGCCGTTGTGTAAACTAGAGAACATAAATCTAAATTCTCTGTAATCTCTGTGTCTCAAAGATCTGACAGCATTTTGATCCAAAAGCGTTTTTTTGATATCGAGCTCAAAGATAAGTGTTCCATGGTAAATCTTTGATTCTCTTAATACCTCAGCAGCAATCATTCTTAATGTCAAGCCTGACTTCATTCATCTTAGATTCCCTGCCTTATCTGTTTCAGCTATTAGGAATAATAGGAAAATATTCTTCAATACTGCACACTGCAAATAAATTGTTCTGTCAGGTAATCTAAGATATGTGCTTCATGTACTAGTATCTAAATTTACCCGGTTAAAGTCAGGAATTGAATCTAAATCAATGAGATTATGATAGATTACACTAGTAAAAGTCATTTAAGGATCAGATCAGGTAGAAATCAATCCTTAAGATAACTGCATATGCAACAGTCTTTATTCCTCAGAAATTGATAATAGTAATGCATGATTATTAACAATCTGATGCACGCATCTTAATGTTTAATAGTATTAAATATTCCAAGGGTAAAACACCCTTTTTCACTAATCGAGATATCCCTTGACATGCATTATGATGAGATCATGCACTGAGAGAGCTCATTTATAGCACCCAGAGTCTAAAACTTTACCGCAGGTCATATGTCTCATATAGTCATTTACAGACTTGTGATTTTTCTCACAATGACGTCAAGCATGCAGAGAAATGCCAGAAGCAACAGTTTCACAAGGGATTCAAAGGCAAAACCAGGAATGCACTAATTAAAAAGTACAGAGACAACAGAATACTATCCAACATACACTGAAAGAGCAATTAGAAGATGAGATAAAACGAGACATTGTTCATTGTACATACTGTGTTTCTGAGGCAGCGCTCCAATGTTCTCCATGCTCTTCTGTGAGTTGAGTGCACATGTGTTTGAGTGAATGAATGAGAGAGTGAGAGAGAGAGAGAGAGAGAGAGAGAGAAGGAGAGAGAGAGACCTTCCCCTTTCTGTGTGCTGTAATGTTCACACTAATAGTGACGGTGTGGCAACAAGGGGAAGGGGGTTATGATGTTACAAGATAGAGCGAGGGAAAGAGAGAGAGAGCGGGAGAGATAAGCAGAGAAAGGGTGGGAGAGGGGAAAAATATTACGGCATTAAACAATAAAGCAAGAGCAGATACACAGAAAAATCAATGCTGGGGTGCTGAAATCAAGAGGAGCGGTTGACATCCAGAGAGAGGGTGAAATTGCAAGGAATATTGTGTAATCAGAACTTTAAAAGAAAAATATGAAAATATTGCAAATAAATGTAAGTCCTAGGAAATCCATCTTTCATATTTAATGGGAATATGCAAGACCACATTTTCTTCCTACACTTTATTGCCTTCATTATTAAATGCATGATTCAAATCATTTAAGCGCAAACCTTGCCTTGCAACTGATTCTAAAGATTTCATCGGTTGTGTCAATCCCAGGACTTACACAACACTAAAAGAAATAGTAAAGCCTTATTAACCATATAGCTTTGGTAGCACTAAACCTGATAGATTGCATTGCTGCATTACTGTCATGATCAGATCATGCATAATATTACTTATTAACTGAATCCGGGAAGTCTGAACTTGAGCCTGACCTGAAGCAAAAATAGGCTGTGGATGAGGTTTGCACTTAACTGGTTTGGGAAACAAATATCATGCTTATTAAACATAGGTTCTTCAATGCAAGCATTTACTCAACCTCATGTAATTACATTTTTTTTCTGTTGCATTTTACATGTCCAATTCGTTGTCAGGAATGTTTTGGTAACTAGGCACACAAAAATCTGTGAAGTCTGGCAGACGTTTGACCAATGATATCCAAAACCTCTACCACAGCTGCATGTTTTGGTGCATTGTTGACGTGTTGCTATTTTACATAAACTGAAAACAATTGTGCCATTGACCAACTAAAAAGTGGTTTTAAGTCAATGGTGCAGTATTTTTGGTTTATTTAAAGGGCATGTTAGTAATATTTGATTCCTTCAAAGTCAATTTACAGCTTGTTTATTTTTTTAATAAACACTGTTTATGTTATCATTGGAGCAATATACTCCCCAAACAAAAAAAAAAGCCTCTCCTTTTCTTTTTTTCAAACCCCTCTCTCTAAACACCTGTCACAAACAGACCATGCCACAATCCAATTAATTCTCAATGGATAAAATTAAGTCTCACTCGCATTCACATTCATTTGAAACACTTCAAGTTCAAAGAAGTCTCTCTTATCAAGAACCATTTTTGCCTAATTGTTGTTCTTTGATTATGGTTCTTTAGATGGTCATCGGCAGAAATCCTAAGCAAAGACCACGAGAACCAGACAACTTCCCTACACAGACCCTTTAGCTAGCTTCGACTCCTTCACCATGTGATGTACTCCAATTAGATAAATGTTCTTAGTGATTCCACTCACAATCTGATTTGCAGCCTGGAATTAAACCACACCATGTTGTTTCATCTGGCCAGAGAAAAACTGGCCTTCAGACTTAGCCTGGTTTTTCCCAAGGGTTTTTCCCTCCATTTCTTTCACCGACGGAGTTTTAGTTTCTTGCCACTGTTGCTTTTGGCTTAGTTAGGGAGTCAGAACAATTTTTAATATAACTCTAATTGCATTCATCTGAAAGAAGGAAGTCATACACACCTAGGATGCCTTGAGGTTGAGTAAATAATGGGCTAATTTTCATTTTTGGGTGAACTAACGCTATATTAGCACCTTTCACACAGCAATCCTGGTAAATTGTTGTAAAATTACCAGTATGACTTTACTGGTAAATACACAAATATGCTGTTCACACAAGCCATTCACACATCAGCATCAAAATGGCGGTAAATTCAGTGATGTCAGTCATGATCATGAAATGATCTTTAAAAGTTGCGCCATTTCCTTAATTTGCCCGCATGAGTAGAAGAGATTTTGTTTCACAGGCATAAGGGGATGATCAAAGAGAATGCGTTTTGCTCTTACAAACGCGCATAAAAGTATCCAACTGCAGAGCCGCAGCACTGATGAATGGAGGCTGGGTTTCGAGCACGACAGGTTAAAAAAGCTGTGAGATGAGGCACAACTGTCAAAGATGTCAATCTAGCGAATATATACTAGGACTGCCCCCGACTAGGGATTTTTCTGGTCGAATAGTAGTCATTAATTTAAAAAAATTTGTTGACTAATCACGTTTAATAAGCACACACATAAAGCTTGCGCTTAAGCACACACATAAAGTTTGACAGAAGTAATGATTATGAATGCGTCAGGGAAAAACAGTAAGGAGGCTGCATTAACATTTTAATAATTTATTGATATACTTTGCATTCTTTGTTTTTATCTTAAGAGATTAAGTTGGCGAGATTGACTTGTCATCTCCGCAGTAGTAATGTGCCTGCATGCATGTTTCATATGGATAACATAATCTGAAAATATGTTTTCCATTTATTTGGTTCATGCAAAAGTAGACAATTCACTCTATATAGATATATTTTTCATGTCTGTAAGGCAAGTATACAGAGAATTTTGGTTTGTCATTCAATAATTTACAAAAGCGTAAATTTTTTGTGTTTCAGTTTTGTGTAAATTCTGTAGTTTTTGTGAGTCTTTAGAGATTTGAAATATGTATCACTACTTATCTGTATGACCAAAAATGACAAAGAATTTTAAGAGCAAGTGACTGCACAGTGGCCTCCATGTGTCATGCAGTAAGCGCACTACTTTTCAGTTTCCACACTCCACACAGAAAAACAAATTAGATTGAGCAAACATGTAAAGTTGCTACTCAAATATTTCTGATGATAAGTTGTATTTAAGGCTGATGAATGATAGGTGAGCATTTGGATGTCCTGCCTGATGTACTATATTTCCACATAGATCAACCGTTAACGATCTGTCCGTCACAAATGGCATGACGCCACTTGCTGTTGATTTTTAACTTTTTTTTCTGTGACTAAGCAGAAATATTCTCTTATATAAGATAATTACAAATATAATATACTCTTCTTGTCGACTAACGGTTAGTCGGCTGTTAGGGGGCAGCCCTAATATTTACATAGAAAAACTAATTTCAAAAAAGCAGCAAAGCTTTGTAAACAGGTCAGAGTAATCATGACATCTCCATAAGAACACTATGACTGGTCAAGCTGGATCAAAGCAGACTTAATTCGTCAATGTGTTCTGCATCATTCTGCGTTCAAAACACATTAATTTACTAGTCATTTATCAGTAAAGACTGTATGTGTGACAGGGGCTATTTACTCTTTAAGACTGTAAAGCTGCTTTGACACAAATCTGTATAAAGTGCTATATAAATATTCTTGAAGTTTATTTAAATCAATGCTATTGCCAGTGATGGTTTTCTAAAGAATTAAAATATAAACTGCTCTTTGTGGAGCTCAGAAAGCTTTTTTCTAGCTTTACCTTTTCTTTTTCTTTTTTTTTCAGGAGCTTTTTTTTTTTTTTTTTTGCTTATGTATAAAATTGCAGGTGTTCATATTCCTTCACAGACAGGAACGATCTGCTTTCCTTCAAAATCATGATCCAAGCACTGTCCATCAGGCATCTTGAGTCATGCGGTCTCTATCTTGGCTTCTGTTTATATTTTTTGTGACATTTCCTTATCATGTGGCAAAGCAACGTTGACAGCTAAATAAACATTCAGCATCTCATCCCAGTGCTCCCGAAAGATTTCCTGCCAGACCAAGTGGCTCAGGAAAGAGTAAAACTGCAGAAGTCTCATTTCCATAGCGACAGCAGAATAAAGAGACCTTGGGGCGCTACTGTGCAAGCTATTGTACCGCTGACCCTAGAAAGCGGGACACGAATTTGAAATATATTCAGTAGCTCTGTTCCAAAACGTAGCGAGCTGCCTTGATATTTAATGCCTAAGGCGGCATCCTAACTGAACCTCATAATTGACTTACTGTTTCATCGGATCTCATAATAAACCAGCCAACCGTTCGACCACCGAATCAACGAGTCCAGCGCAAATGTATTTCGAGTTACATGTATGAATTAAATTATGAAGATTGAGGGACTTGAGATGCTTTCTGTGTGTTGTACATGGGTTGTGCAAGCATTTTTTTCAAATGCTTGTAAAAAGCAGCCTGGACAAAATCTATCAATTTGTCAAATGTAATGGGAAACAGTTGCATTTCTAGCCTTTCTACAGTACTGGGGCACAGGCACCCCAGCAAAAAAGTGTGCCCATATGACATTTGACATTTGACATTGACATTTCTTTTTTAATACTGTTTTGAATATAAATGATATAAATCATCTTTTCCTGTAGTACAAAGTCATTAACAAGGAGTACACTCAATAAAACGCTGCTTCGTCGTTGACAAAAAAAAATAAATATTTGCAACTTTAGATTTCTACATAGGATTGTAGGTAAATATCCACTTAATCCAGCACTCCTTTTTTTGTCTTACATATCCCATTGCTATTTTGGTGTGACAAACTGCAGCAAAGTGAACTGACCTAATGAATCAAACTGAATCATGAACAGTTTCAGACATTTTTGCAATCCTGTTTGACCGATCAGATCAAAATAGTGATTATTTTAAACAGCTGATTCTGATTCTAAACAACTGACAGAAACACATGTGGGTGACACTTTACAATAAGGTTCATTAGTTAGCATTAGTTAACATGAACTAAGAATGAGCAATACTTCTACAGCATTTATTAATCTTAGTTAATGTTAATTTCAGCATTTACTAATGCATTAAAAGCAAATGTGTTTGTTAATATTAGGTAATACACTGTGAACTAACATGAACAAACAATGAAAGGCCGAATTTATAATAACTAACATTAACAAAGATTAATAAAAAGTGTAATAAATGTATTGTTTATTGTTCGTTTGTTAGTTGATAGCTTAGAATGAATAATGTTCAATGCTAAATTAGATTAATAAAAAGTGTAATAAATGTATTGTTTATTGTTAGTTTCTTAGTTAATAGCTTAGAATTTATAATGTTCAATGCTACAATAACTGTACATTAATGTTAACAAATGATACCTTATTGTAAAGTGCTACCCACATATGACTTGTTTGCTAAAATATTATCAGAGAAAATGATTCTCAGGTCATAAGGTAATCTTCATTCACATATAAAGATTTCTCTATAATATTTTACTGGGGTCTAGCAACACCCCTGATGGCGATACATTCCAGCTGTTCAACAAGCAAATGACGCCTATGTTAACTGTAAAAAAAAAACTTTCTCATTTTATTTGGCATTGAACCTTATTCATTCTAAGCTATTTCTAGTGAAGTTGTATTGTTTTATTCACTGTTACATTATTCACAACAATGTCAATGTCTTCTCAACTAACAAATAAGTTTGGCGTTAATATGTCGCTATATGAATGAGCAAACAAATAAAGGATAAAATAAATAAGAACAACACAAAATTATTGGTTAAAATAATTTGTTTTTTGTTCAATACAATTATTTTATATCAGAAAAGGTATATATAAAATAAATATATTGGAAAGAAAAACACACTGGGAAAAAACATAAATAAATAAATAATAATAATAAATGTTGTAGGCTTTGTAACAATTTTCTCTTTGGAAACTGCTAGTAAATTTAACAAAAATAAAAAAAAGAGAGAAAGAAAAAGAAAGAACGTAAGAAAGAAACATTAAAGTTTAAAGTATTGTCAGGCTTGGAGAGATGAGGACACAGGTAAGTATATTTCTCACAGTCTTTTATTATAACAGAAATGGAACTTCCAAACGAGGCAGAAGAAACGAGGAGAGTACAAAGGTGAAAGTTCAACATCAATATGTTGAAATAATGTTCATCTAAGTACTTTCCTTCTGTTGCAGGTTGATCAGGTATAAGAGGTTGACTGGCATACGGACAGGAGAATAACCGGAGGAATCTTCGTTGAGGTAAGTGACCTTGAGATCCGGCAGAGAGTGACTGGCGTGCTGGGTTTTTATGTGTGCAAGTAAATGGAGTCAGGTGAGTGTGATCAGTAGTCCGGTGATTGTGAGCGTGTGCAGGTAGGCGTGG
The DNA here is from genome assembly GCA_033026305.1 of Cirrhinus molitorella. NCBI lineage: Eukaryota > Metazoa > Chordata > Actinopteri > Cypriniformes > Cyprinidae > Cirrhinus > Cirrhinus molitorella. The sequence goes on along the minus strand of CM065125.1, from coordinate 30,543,638 downwards.
CTGGTGATGGTGTGACAAGTATAAAGACTGAAATTTCTTGTAAAACATACTATAATAATATCTGTTTTATTTATTTACTTAACAAAAATTACTATGTAACGCAGCTGCAACACATGTCGAGCATGTCGAAGATGCCTTAAAATGCAGTCGAGTGAGACAGCTCACTAGGTTCCTGAATAAAGTCAATGATTTACTTTCTAATAATAATTTTCAGCAGAATAAAATATACAAAGGCCTATATGTACAGTCAAAATGTATGAATTCTTTCACTGAGCTTGTCACAGTACATTCAGGGATTGACTTATCTGTGAAAAACACATGCAATCCTGACTTTGACTGTGACCAAAACTCTTTCAGGAGCTTGACTATGATGCCTATCAGCATGAAGAATGCTGTCTGGATAGACAGCTTACTAGGTTTTAGAAAAGAGCCTCTGTGTCCTCAAAAGGCTGTGGGGCGAGGAAAACAATCCATCTGGGAAAATATCACATTGACACAGTGGGCAGTTTAAAGACCAGGACAAGGAAGTCCGAACAGCAGGAAGATTATACCATAGAGAATGGAAATGAGAAAGCTAAATTCTATTCTTTCTGTTCTATTGGTTTTGTAGTCCCCAGATAGCGATATTCTGCAAAAAAGCAGAAAGCATGCCTCTCCTTGACCGCTGGGCTACAGAGATGTGCCCATCCCTCAGGACCGATTTAGAATTGCAGAATATGAGGGTTGCTGCCACTGAACTTCCCCGCGCCTTGAGTTTTTTCACTGATTCTCTGGGGAACGGCATGAAGTCTGCTCTCAATACATGTCATTACTTTCTGGCCCCGTTGTGTTTCTACAAACACCCAGCAGTCGCTATCTGTGCATTTTATCTCTACACTCTTTAGAATTCAGCGGAAAGCAAGGTCAGATCCTGTAGCATGCTGGTAATTACATACTGAAAACACATAGAACAGCACACACATGCAGCAGCCATGTATCCTTCTGAATTGTGAATGAAGTGGCCATGGGCTGTTTTCCCAATTTCCTCATTGCCACCATTCATTCAGTATTCATATATTCCCTCAGATTCGCCTTGATCTCACTCGTGTTGACAGACAGCACAAATCAAGTATTCATTTTTCATTTTAAATGAGCAGTTTGAATTTGGATGGATGAGATTTTGGGTCAAAGCTGTGGTGGTGTTGTTGATCTAAGAGGTGAGATGAGATTTTGCAATTAAAAAATAGAAGGGAATAAAAGAAGCGAAATCCAATGATAAACGGCCCAGTCAAGTGATGAAAGTATTCTACTGCGCTCATGCTATCAGATCATTGAAGTCAATATGGGAGCATGACTGCATAACACCTAAAAGTGCAACTGTTCAAATGCATGAAATTGATTTGTGCGTGTATCATGAAACTAGATTTTTACGTTTTCTAAAGGAAATCAAGTGGTGATTTTATCTGTGCAAAAGATGCCTTCACAATGATAGGATGGAAATTGTCTATTTTTAATTAGACTGACTTATTGAAACTTCTGGAATTAAATACATTTATAATCAACATGTTTCTTGCTTTATTCACCTTATGGTGAATAGTTTTTTTTTTTTTTTTTTTTGCATTTACCTTTTTTTTCAAATTATGATTTGCAGTATAACCTCATTGCATTTTATTAACGTACATATCATTCAAGTGTAGTTTTAGTTTTGTATTTTAATCTGTTTGGTTCTTTGCCACTGTCTGGTTTGTCTTGCAATTAATATTTAGTTATATTTTAATTTATTTATTTAACGGCCCTGATGCTATCGGAAGAGAACAAAATTCAAACTGAACTGAGTAGGATAATAACACTAACCTTGCAAGTTTCACAGTGTTACTGAAATGAACTGAATCAACTTTGAACTGACTAGAGCAGAATAATGACACTACTAATGATATATTTTACAACAGTAACACCGTTAGTTTCCTGTTTATTCATTCAATGTAGTAAAAATCCATCACAGACCATCTCCAAATGCATTTTCAATTACCCGATTACAAAGCAACTGGAGTGTGTCTAATAGTGTGGGTGTTCTGAGTGATTACTTTCTGACCCAAGTCAAAAAAGCTAAATCCCATGCCTCTACAATATTTAATTGTAATATAGTTTTTTTAAAAAAAATGACTGTAATTTTAAGAGTAGAAGACTGTAGAAGAAGTAGAAGAAAGTGAAATAGAGGTCTAACCTGACCTTTTATTTCATTTTACAGCAAAGTACTTTTTTCAGATTTATTTATTTATTTAAATGTAGATGTTCAAAAGTTCAAACTTCAAACCATGAAACTCTTTAAACAGTAAGGTTCTAGCAACCACAGCTGATATTTCAGCTTACATTTATATTACTGCTTGCAAAACATTTTGTCTGTGCTTCTCTCTTCCATTCAACAAAATGCAGGACTGGTTTTGTCCAGTTATAGAAAAGGACAAAAAGCACAGCAAAAAGGCGAGGTGTGCATATGTGTGTGTGTGTGTGTGTGTGTGTGTGTGTGTGTGTGTGTGTGTGTGGTAACAGGCTAAATTTGAACTCATTAGTCACTGAAAATCTTGTCTTGAAAATCTTGCTTGGCAGCGACAGCTACAATTCACTTTCATTGTATTAGAAAAAGCAGCCTGGACATTCTGCTATAAATAACTTCTTTTTTATTAGACAGAAGCATGAAAGTTGGTATTGCAACACATGGGGGCATGTAAATGAAGACAGAATACAAATTTTTGGTTGAACATTTAACTTAAGAATTAATTTATCAACCTCTGCGACATACTTTAGCCGTACACATGCATTACCCAGAATGACCGGTGTAGCTGGACGTCAGCCGCTCACTCCAGTGTAGCTAATTGCATCTGCACACAATGGCTTTCCCTCTTATTCCATTCCCTCAGACCTTGCAAAACCACAAAAGGCAGCAGCCACCATTGTGGTGGCACAATGCGTGTATGCTTGGCTGGAAAAAAAGCCAGCCTTCAATTGATCTCATTGGGCAATACGGTACACCCTGATGTGTGAGCTATTCAACTGGGCTGGACCAGCCCTGTTTGCAGCTCAAGGATCATGTTTGCTCAGGCTCATTAAGTGTTCAGGCAATTAGAATGGACAGGACTTCTGGCAAACCTCAACAGATTAATAATAATTTCTGAGGCCCCCAGTGAGGATGGTACATATTACTGGTGAGAAAATGACTCTGCAGGCAGCCAGAATCGAATGCGTTTAAATGCCACTTCATGTATGATGAGGTCCAGAGCTCGTATTCAAAAGCTCCCCAACAAATCCATGAATCAAAGTTCGGTCTGAGAAAGCATGTGTATTAGTGTATATGGGTCATGTGTGGCATGAATTACCTGATCCGTGGCTAAACTGCATTTCCTGGTTGGCCTATCTTTCATTATGCGATCTAATGTGACTGTTGTTTTATCAGGATGGCGGACAGTTTCTCATCTGTTATATCCATTGCGTGCAAATCTCAGTGACAGGAGGATCATGATATGGTTTTTAACTATTCATAAAGTCAACAACTTTAGAGACATAGCATCTGCTGGAATAACATCACTCTCACATTCTCACTGGAACAAGATGCTTTCTTCATGATTTAGCACACTGTTAAAGCATACTTTAGTATACTTTTAAAAAGACTACTTATAATGGACTTATTGAACATTACGGAATATAATTTTTTAACACTGCTCAGCATCAAAAAAAAACACCTAAACTCTACATCTAAAGCATATAAAGTGAATAAACTAGTCTTTATCAGCTCTCCTCTTTGCATTAACAATGAGAAACCATAAAAACTCGGATGAGGAGTTCACGTACATTCGTATCAGTGGCTCATCGGTCTTCAGTCGAAACTGTTTTCCTCAATTCAGTGACTGTTTGGAGGGAATTGGAGCACTGAATAAGTTCATTGTATGTTGGCTCATTTCCAGTCGGAGTGACTGTCAGATGTCCGAAAGTGAGTTTTGATTTAATAACTTCTGTTCCACATTCTCATTGGAAGATGCTTTCTTCATGATTTAGCAGACTGTTAAAGCATACTTTAGCATACTTTTAAAAAGACTACTTATTATGGAATTATTGAACATTATGAACAATATTATCAATTTGAATCCACTGTAAAATAGCTAACATTTGCACATCTGTGACTGCGTATTATGTTCAATTTTAACACTGCACAGCAAAAAAAAAAAAAAAAAAAAAACTAAACTCTGCTTCAAGTTACAACTATTAATAAGTGGATCTAAACAACATCCAATCATTTATTCATTTAAGAAAAAAAAGCTGACCTATTTTATATTTACCCGTAATATTTTTTGTTGATTGGAACTTCTTACTTATTGCCTTGATATTGGAAATATGTAAATATGAACGGTAATATACTTGAATATACAAATGCATAATCAATGCAGATTTATTTTCACAGCCTTCTTTGATCATATTTAGCAAGGGCACCAAAAATTCTATAATTAAATTGTTCATGACTGTATGTGTTTTTGTGTATATATGATATAATGATTATATTATATATACTGATTTATAATGATTTTTAGAGCTGATGATATACAGTATAGCTGTAAATCTCAGCACTAGAGGGCAACCTCACCTGATTCTATGTATTTGACTTGATACCCTATGTCACCACCTGCCTTGCCCTTGCATTTACAAATAATAAGTCAGTCATTAAGAACTTTCTTTTGTTTGTTATGGACCTCCTCCTGTTACAGTAACCCCATTCTGGATTTTGATTGTGTTGCAATAGCTGTATTTAATGTTCATGCCATGTGGTGCTAGTGTGGCTGATGGACCTTTGGACTGACTAGAAGTGTTTGCAAAGGCAAGTGTAAACATTACTACTATTACTAGAGATTAGTAATTTAAACAAATCCTTAACCATAAGTATTAAAGTCTGGCATGTATCATGCCATTTATCGTTTGAAATAAAGGCATTAAAGTTGGCATGAAATGAAAAATCACTCTATTCATTTATTTTGTGAATGCATGTTGTTGCACCTACTGTAAATTATTAAACTGTTTATTAAATATGTTTCTTTTTTTTTATTGAAATGTATCAAAATTTTATTACTCAATATTTTGGTGAAATTACAGACTTCTCTATTCACAATTATATTTTTAAAGCACCCAATAATGATGTGAAACATGGATGTTTTACACAACTAAAGCATATAAAGTGAATAAAAAAGTCTTTATCAGCTCTCCTTTTTACATGAACAATGAGAAACCATAAACTCTCATTTTGCCCTTTCATTTAAATGAGAGTTCACGTATGTTCATATAAGTGGCTCATCTGTCTTTGGTCGAAACTTCTGAAAGGAACTGGAGCGCTCAATGAGTTCATTGCATTTTGGCAATTTCCAGTCGACTGTGACTGTCAGATGTCCGAATGTGAGTTTTGAATAACTTGAAGTTCAGTTACTTGCACAGTCTGATTATTTCACTTCATAAGACCCCAATATATCAACATGAACCAAAGTTATTCATTTTGTGCTCCTTGATATGCTATTCTTTTCCCCCCTTAAAAACAGGCAGCTGCTGACTTGCATTATATGAATCAGCAAAGACCACAGTTTCAGTTAAAAATCATCTTTAATGTTCTACTGAAGAAAAAGTCACCTCCATCTTGGATGGCCTGAGGGTGAGTAAAATAACAGCACATTTTCATTTTTAGGTGAACTATCTGAATTTGAAGCTCACATTCATTCAACAACTCATGGATAGAACCAAGTTCCTACACCATATTTTTCTTCATCTGAAATTCATTTATTTAGGATGTATGGTTCAGTACAGAAGAAAATGATCTTTCACTATTAAATTTGTGTCGTTTGTAGAGGAGAGGTGTGCTATTATTTTTCTGTGCAAGCAGATGTATGATTCTCACTTGGTGGATGACAAGAGGGAAAAGAGGGAGAAAGAAAATCCAGTACATTTGAGTGGACTCTTTAGACTTAGTTAACAAGGATCTAACAAACAACTACCCAGAATACCACCCTAAAGAGCTTGTTTGTACTATGATTTTACAGCACATCTTCCTGTATCTCTTTACATTCGCTGACTACTGTTTCACTGCAAATGAACACAAATCAATTCAAAAGGTCCAATTACAGGGTACAACGGCAATGTCAGTGATGTATGAGATATGGCATGCCGTTGGAGGGGCTAGTCTAGGTCCTGAGATCTGTCCTGTAAAAGTTGTAAATTAAATCCCCAATCTTCTGCATGCTAAGATTGCTCCAGCGGTATCGTTTCAGCAATTAGCATAATGCTATTAGGCATAGATCAAAAGGTTCTTCAATATGACAGTCACTAATGGTGTCTAATACATGACTCTTAGCCTAGCGACAGCCATTAACATTTATATTATATGTTTTCACATCATCAAGGCTAATGAATGCCTAATGAGTGTGCTTTGCAGACGAATAGTTTGTCTCTTAGGTTAACCATTTGGTTTCTGTATTAAGCTTTTAAATTGGGAAACTAAATGCTTTATAGGCTGTGTCCTGAAATCTAGTGAGATGCCTACATAAGCAGCATTTTAAGGCATCACAGGGAAAGTGAAGCAAAAACTGCTGCAAAAGAGAAGCAGTACTATCATCCTGTATTGCACTTTCAGTTAAAAAATCCATTCAATATGGCAGACAACGTTTAGAAATAATTTAATACCAAAAAATATTTATCCACCTATTTCTTGAACACGGAAGTAAGCTTATGGGTGAGACTTCCAGTTCATTATTTCTATAGGGAAATAACGAGAAGAATAACAACGCGCAGTAAACAGTAAAACTGTTTGCACTACAAACCAGTGTGTTCATACTTAAGATAATACATTAAAATAATATGGTAAGACACTAATTTGCAATAGCAAACAGCAAAACAAGGTGTTTTGCACAGCTAAAAATAGCTGGACACAGATGAGACAGATGCCATATTGAATGGAATTTTTAACTGAAAGTGCAATACAGGATGATAGTACTGCTTCTCTTTTGCAGCAATGCTGCCTATGTAGGTACTGAATGTACCTAGTACTGAATGCCTAGTACTGAATTGCTTTTGCCCCTTGCTTGCGAGTCTTTTAAGTGTGAGGTAAAAGGCCTGCTGATTTTCTCTGCTTTTTGTTCAAAATGTTTGTTTTTTTTTACGTGAAACTTTCCCACTGATTAAAAAAAAATCCCTGAAGCAAGAATAAAACTCTTTTCTTTCTTTTGACTTATTGCATGTTGAAATATTCATACAACAAAATATTCTAGAGGCCATGAAAGTTTTTCGAAAATGATCAAAAATGCTGGTGGTGATAAAAAAAAAAATGATTCCTTTCTCACAAAATGTATTTCTCCATCAATGCTCAATGCAAAAAATACATCTTTTTTTTTCATTTTTTTCTGCAATAGAACTACGGGAGAAATAAAAAACACATTACAAATCACTATACTTATGACCAGATAGAGTATGCAACCTTTTTCTATGCTGAGCTGAGAGTATTGGTAGCCAAAAGCATTATTATATTAGCTAAAATATTTACAAAGTGAACACACCAGGGGCAGGGGATTTGTGGAACTTTGTGAATGATAAATTGTGGTTCTGCGGGAGCAGATTCCATGTGGGCCTTGTTATTTTTTCAGCATGCTGCCTTAAGGGTTGTTCACTTAAATTTAGGTAATTAAAATAAGGTTCCAAAGTCTCTGAGCGGTCGGTCACTGATATGTGTTTCTATTTTACCGCTGTATCCGGCTGTATCAGGCAGATCCCTGTCTGCTGGTCATTGGAGCAACGCATTGCTGCTCATTCGCAAAATTGCCTGTGACTATGGTCACTGTCACCGACATTCCCTCGAACAGACAACTTAGTCGTTGTACATGACAAAGCTCCATCAAAAGGCCTATGTAGGCAACAGACCTTAGGTTAGATAAGGTGCTTAAATATGGCACTACACTTCAATCCTGAAGAGCTGGTGTCCTGCATGCTGGCACCCTCTCATATTACAATAACGCACTCTTGATTTGTCAATAAAATAACACCAAAACATGCCTTAAATAATCTATAAAAACGAGAATAAAGTTGTACAAGCAGCAATCCACTTCTTATTAAAAACAAATATAAAATATATTGTGTTTTTCCGTGTTTTTTTTTCATGGGATCGTGCCTATAAATACAGCTCACTTGATGAGTGAATGAAAATGAGTGAGTGAATTCGGACACTGATTCCACCGGGAACACTGTCGCTTTTGCATAGTTTGAAAGATTGAAGGATTTAACTTGTCAAAGAAATGATGTATAAACCCTAATCAAACAATTTCTAATCAATTTACAATGAATTTATACCTGTGTTGTATTATGTCGTGAACAAGTGCTTTGTAAAATGAATTAATTGATAAATGATTCAGCTGTGGGTGCCATCTTCAGGCAAGCTGCTGCAACTCATTTGGTGGGCGACTCTCACAGTGCATTATGGTTATTCTCTGCTCGTTAAGCGTGGATTGGTTGTACACTGGTTTTTGTGGTGCATTGTGGGATTGAATGAGTGCACTTCAGAATGTCCACTATGGTTTCGAACACCACTACAAATGGCTGTCCCCTCAAATAGTACACTATTTAGGGGTATAGGGGTGATTGCATATAGGCCTACAGCCTAGGGCTAAAGGCAAGTGAGTTTTTTTTCAGGGTTGGAGCTAAACTCTGCAGGACATCGGCATTCCAGGACCGACATTGCCTATCTCTGCACTATACTGACTAAGGTTTTTTTTTTTTTTTTACAGAAAGTAATGCAATACGTTTCTTTTGCTTTACTTTTTGACACCTGAGCTGGGGTTGCTGATTTATTTTTAACAGAAAACCCCAATTTTTTTTATTTTTGGCAACTGTAAAAGCCCTTTCACAATGAAAGTAAAATGAATAAGCCTCAGCTTGAAGGAAGAACCTCTGTACCTCTTTCCCAATTTCTGTCAGTCAGTAAATGGGAAAACAAAGTAACTTGCGTTACATATTTGAAAACATAACTGTGTAAATTTAAAAGTAATGTGTTACTTTAGTAGTTACTTGAAAAAAGTAATCTGATTACGTAACGCAAGGTACTTGTAATGTGGTACACCCAACACTGCTAAGGACTACAGACAGCAAAGCAGCTCACTTAGTATTGGAAATGTGCAAGACTCATCCTTCACTTCTTGTGTGTTCTGTCTTTTTATCCTCTAGTTTCCTCAGCATTCTCTGCACTTGCTTATGACATCTTTGCTAAGAAAACATATGGCTCAGGTATTGTCATGAAAGATGTTGTTCGCATTAAAACGTTTACCTGCTCCTACAGCAATCAAACCACACACACAAAAAGACCTGCAGTGAGATTTCATCCCCCGGCAGGGGGTTTCGATTCAACCACACATTATTCCCCATCCTCTGAGTATCATGCTCTTCAAAACAATTGGGGATAAAAGAGCAAAAATTGAGCTAAATCACTTTCCCCAGGGAAGAAAGAGATAAGTCATATTCTCAGCGACGTTATCCATCATCTGCAGCTCATAACGTCTCCTGTGCTAAATCATGGCTGAGATGACTCTGGGCACACAAAACGAAGAGCTTTTCTCAAACTACAAACACCCATTAACTATCTCATTTAAAAAGCAACAGGATTTACAAGCAGTGAATGGAAAGAAACTTCAATTTGGCGTGAATAAAAATGCATTGTATTTTAAATAGGCTCTTGAAGAGAACTGTGATTTATGTAATGACAACAGTCTTATCCTCAAACGGAAAGCTTGCACGTCGTCCTCAGAGCACCTGAAGGGCCGTTCACGCTGACAGCAACTAAATGGCTGCAGGTCACCCAGCTGCTGTACTGCTGGTGCTATTGAGTGCTGATGTATGCATCTGTATCAGGTACGAATCACATGAGCTTCACCGTCTTCACTTCTGCAAGTAACAGCCTCATCATTTTGTTGCATATTTACACAAGGATGAATTCTAACTGTCTCTGTCACTCCTGTTGCATAAAATTGCCAGCTCTAGTTGAAAATTAATGACTTTTGGTTACTTTTCACTGCAAATTGTGTTAGTATGAATGTTCTTTGATGCATTTTGCACACAAAAATGGTAAAAGCTAAAAAAAAAAAAAAACTAATTTTGGCTAATTTTCTGCCAGAGTTTTGCATAATTAAAAAATAATAATTTAAAAGTTTACAACATTTCACAAGATTTAGAAAAGATTTAAACAATTTCCAACAGTAGCTTAAATGTAATGATTTACCATCAAACAATGCCACATGGAAATAATTTAAATTAAGACAGAAATACGCATATTAATTCTGCAACAAAGTGAAATATTACAAATAATAATACTACAAATGTAAAAAATCTTGCTTTTGTTTTCTAGTACACTCTAAAAAATGCATTTTTTTTAACCCAAATGCTGAGTTCTGCTTGTTAGATCATTTTATTGGCTTATCTTTTAATATTTTTACTAATTTTTTTTTATTTATTATTATTCATTTATTTATTTATTTGTATTTATTTTTCTGTAACTAAGCTGCTGGGTCATTTTCTCTACCCAACCTTGGACTTGAGCCTGTCTTCAGCTAAATAAAGGTTTGTATACATTTTGTTTCATTTATAATGTCTTGTAAATAATGTTGTAAATTATATATTTTTTTTACGCAACACAACATACAAGAATGAGATGTCAGTCAGCTGTAGTCGTTTTGCATGATGGGAACATATTTTATCTTTCATAACAAATTGATTGTATTCTTTTTAATACTAAATTTCATTTAATTTGATGTTAAAATATGTTCTCTTATCTCAGCACTGGCATCTATAAGCTACAAGTGAACCGCGAGACGGCAGTCTGAGGTTCATAGTTTTTGGGCGAACAGCAGCCCATCAAGTTTAATCAAAATTAAACCAAGCAAAAATATTTGCCGGGGGAGGGGGGTAAGAAAAATAAGCTTAAAGGAACACTACACTTTTTTTTTTTTTTAAATAGGCTCATTTTCCAACTCCCCTAGAGTTAAACAGATGTGTTTTACCGCTTTTGAATCCATTCAGCCAAACTCCGGGTCTGTCGGTGGCACTTTTAGCATAGCTTAGCATAAATCATTGAATCTGATTAAACCATTAGCATCTTGTTCAAAAATGACTATTTAAAACTTGACTATTTAAAAATCGCAACTTTTTATTTTCTGTCAGTCTTTGTACATAATGTAACTACAGAAGAGTCAAAGAGTTTTAAGGAAAAATATAGAAAATCTTTGGTCATTTTTGAACGGGATAATAATGGTTTAATCAGAACAAGATAATTTTTCTTGTCCCATTATCAGATATTTTCCTTTTAATATATTATTAGTAGATATTTTATCTTAAAAAAAAGACAAAAATAGTTATCAAGAAAAGCTTATTTTGGAGTGTTCTGCATGATGTCAAGTACCTATTTCTAGGTAAAGTTTTTTTTTTTTAACATTACCATTGGAAATCTGACTGACATTCTTTCCAAATTGCCAAAATTCAAATAAATCAACAAAACCATTAAAAAAGTCAATCAATCAATCAATCAGTTAATCAGTTAATCAACTAAACAATCAGTAAATATCAATAAATCAATCAATAGACACATGATTAGACACCCAACATGATGGTCAGTTTGACTACTTATCTCTATGTGGTTCTTGACCAGAATTAGCAAAACCTAATTGTCTGAGAAAGATTAACGACAGTAATTTATTGTGAAATTGACACTGAAATACTTTCAGACAGATGCTCCCAGACACAGCAGAACAGTTCTCACATCAATAATGTATTGTCAAGATCTATGAAAAATGCTACAATGGACAATTAATGTGCAAATCATTTTTCTCTGTCAGTGGTTTTTATTACATGCTTTCCTCAGAGCCCAGTTCTTCCAAAAAGGAAAGCTTTTTGCAAAGCAGCATTTCACAATGGTCAGACACTGAGTAGAAAATCAAAGGCTGAACATTAGAGAACTCTCCCTGAAGTGCTTGCTTAAAACATCATGATAGAAGTAAGCCATTAAGCCAACATATCCCTATCTTATAGGAGTACATTTCTGCCTTAATGTGCGCTTTAGTGCAGCACATAAACACATAAAGCACAGCTATTTCTGGGGGAAAATGGCTGTGGATTTACACTGATGGCCTTTCGTATCATCCTGATTAGCCCTGATAGCTTCCTTAAGAGAACTATTGAAGCCTGTTGATTCTCTTGCCCAGCACAACTATAAGTGCATGGATGGTGATAACTTACACCGCATGTGCGCTCGCTGATAAGCGGCAGCACAATTATTTCATTCCTAAGAGTAGCATCAACACAACGACTGTGTATACACAACCGCATTAGCACACACACTAAAAGCACAACTTAAATGCATGGTTGCAAGTAAAAGAAAATCTAATTTATTGATTTAATTAAACTTTTTAAGATGAAAATATTATTTTTTTTATGAGTTGTTATGACATAAAAATTTTGATTTCTTAACATTGTGTTTAATTTAAATGGACATTAATCCATTATTTGATTTTTGTTTTGATTATTTGATTATGTTGCAGTAACAAATTATCTTAATAAGTTTGCTTTGCAAAGGAATGGATTTAATTAATATATTAAATGTGTTTAATTCTGTAATGTTCAATGTTTATAGAATTTCTGCTGTATTTTTTTTTTTTAAACATTGTGCTAGGGAGTAGTGTGTTTATAGTTAGGTTGTAGGTTGCTTGTACATTAACTATATGAGGTATAATTTGAGGTATAAGCGAGTGACAATTAATATCTTACTTATTCATTAGATTTACATGTTAAATAAGTCAATTTAGTTAGCTGTCAATTTGAACTGAAATAAGCTATGCCCCAGTGCCACCAATCAATTATTTTGACATTAGTTCAGTATTTTGATTTACTGATTTATTTATTTATTTATTTTTGCACCAAAACATTTTTAGAGTGCAGGGCTTTTCGTTGTGAGAAATGATTGCAAATCACATTGACTGTCTACATTTCTGCATTACCTGAAACCTGCTTTGTCAGATGTTGTGTCCAAGCTCCCATTCAAAGAAAACTTACAATATCACTTTAAAAACTTTGATTTCCCTAACCATCGATTTCTCTAACACTGGTAAAAAAATCAGCCACATGCAAATAAGCCCAATTACTTTTACAATTACAATTAACTATCTGATGCTTTACTGTTTTCTTTCGTAGTATCAAGAGGAGTGCAGTTCTAAATCTTCTAGCAGAGTCCAGCTCAACATCTGCATGCTCTAAAGACGTGAAACAAACAAAAACAATTTAATGACGAGCATGGTGGGTTTAGAGAAAAGAGTCAGTGAAGCGGATCCAAACAACAAATAAATAAGAAGATCTTTGCTACAGATGTGCAAAACTATAAACTGTGAAGTTGGTGTTGTTCAGAAAATTCAATTTGTGTTTTCTGCACTTTGTCCTGAAATAGCTTCCCTAAAGGATGACCGAGTTGAACAGAGTCGGATGAGCTGTCATTAATGTAGTGAGCAGTGAACAGTAAAAAGCTTTCATGGCCATTATATTAATGTTGATGCTGAGGCTAGATGCATACACTAGTACATTAAATAATTGTATAAAACAACTTAAAATTACTTAATTTCAGTTATGTACCAAAGCAGCATCTCTCATTTTCAGTTTAACTTGATGTACTAAAAATAACTAAAACTGAAATTAAAATAAATGAATTAGAAAAAAAAGAGACAAAAACATAAAAAGACAATATTTGGAACTACTATCATGGTAGAGAAACAGTTTGATTAGAATCTTGTTGATCAACTTATTTATGTAACACCCCTGTGAACTGTCTGTTTGTACGATCCTTGACCATTTAAAGTTAGCTAAACTGTCGATATTAGAAAGAATAATTGAATGTTTTCTAAAGGACAATGTGACACTGAAGACTGGAGTAATGATTCTGTAAAAATTCAGATTTGATCATAGAAATAAATTACACTTTACAATATATTCAAATAGAAACCAGTTATTCTAAATTACAATAATATTTCACTATTTCATTATTTTTACTGTATTTTGCTGGTCAAATAATTGCAGCCTTGGTTTTTACTTCTGTAAAAAAAAATAAAATAAATAAATATCAACTTTTCCAACCTCAAACTTTTGAACAGGAGCATACACAAGGAAAATTCAAGTACGAGTTGTCTTTGTACGGTGATATTAATACTTGTTGTTCTGGATAGTAGTGCTTTATTTGTATAATACTGCGAGGGGAGGGAGGTGTTCTCGTCTTGTTGAATGGAGCGAGGGCACGTTAGTTGGGAAAATCAGTGGCCTACTTTAGCTTTGTGATTATTCAGGCTGTACATAAATAACCATCAAAGCCTTTTTCTGATTTTTTGATTATGGAAGCCAGCAAAATTGTTTCCTGTGTAATCAAGCCCATCAATATGAAGATGGTCCTCAGTAAAAAAACAAACCCAGGCAGAACCACAGACAGGGAAAGAAAATAACAAGGTGCACCTGATTATACCCGTCCATGAGGGACGTGTGTAAACCATTCCACATCTGCTTCTTCTTGGAGAAGGATGACAAATGAGGGATAGCATCAAATCATTTAACAAGTACAACCTGCCTTTTTTTTTCCAGAAACACAAACAAAACCTTCCTTTAACAAAAAACACCACAAGCAGTTCATTCCACCTGCTAGAATGTATTCAGCTGTGAATATTTCTAAATCAGAATCACAAATGGCTTGGATACTGAAGTATTTTGGCATGTATGTTTTGGGAATATTCAAAGATATTCAAAAAAAATGCTGCTAAGTAATTGTTTATTAATGACTTTCCGAGTGGATTGCAATTGAACACCCAGGGATATGCCATTCCATCTCTACACAGTGCCACTAAAATAAAAATGATTTAAGCTGGGACTCATGTATGTGAATGTAGCTTCAAGGCACAGAACAGCTGTACGTGTCAATCAATTTGAAAAATTGTGTAACAAGTGATTTTGTTGCTGATGGCTACAGACACTATACTATTAGTTTTAGAGTTTTTTATAGGAATTTAAAGAGCAGGTCATATGGGTTTTCGAAAAAAAAAAAACAAATTTTTTGCAGTTTGTAACATAGCTATCCTTTAAATCAAAAAGTGCATAATAAATAAAGATACTGTCTCTCAAAAAAAGAGTCGCCTTAACGTGTCGTCATATTTTCGAGAATCGACTCAGTCTTAACGTGTCGTCGTATTTTCTAATATTCTGCCTACCGACTTACGTCATTGGGTAACACATTAGCATAATCCCCGCCTGGCCGCAAAATACGAAAACTCTGACCTGCCCACAAACACTTCCGCTAGTTAGTGTGTTTACATCATGTCGAGAAGATGTGTTCTGCGCTGTGAAAGCAAGTTTCTTTTGTCTTTTCATTGCAAAAGATGATCAGAATCAGTGGTTAAAATTCATTTTTTCCACAATACTACAATAATTTTGTTGTGTACTTGTCATTTTACAGAGAAACGCTTCTCTAATCTTGGCTTTTATCTTCTTCGGCTTCTAGTCTTCTTTATTTGGACCAACAAGCGTCTCCGGACCACAACCTGTAAGTATGATTGATACATTATGTGTAAATTTTCAAGTGAGTGCTTACAATTTAAATTTGTTTGTGCTAATATATGCGTCACGGATCATGTGAAGGAAGGAGCGCAACATGAGGATGAATGGTCAAAGACAATATTTTTTTTTTCATATAAATCCACAGGTAAATCCACAAGGAGGATAGGAACACACGTACACATAGTCGGGACCGGACACCAAAGCACTGTACTGAAACAACTAATAAAGGGTGGCTAATGACAAAGTCCCTTTAAGGCAAATCATTCCACTCTGCGGGCATCTTTGAAAGGTCTCTCGGGGATGCAAGTGCAGCTCCTATCTCTTTGAATGGGGAAACACGAAATTCTCCAATGCAATCTGAAAGAAACTGCCTCATAAATATGGTTCCTTGTGCTCCAATAGTGTTAAAAACACTTATTTTTCAAGCTAGATCAGCCAGTGCGCATGCACAGTACTGAGCGCATGTCTTCGAACGCTGATTGTTTCTATAGCAACCAGGACTTCTAACGGCAGCTGCAGTGACATACTGACTTTACAAATCAATGATTGGTTCTTTCATAAAGAAGGTGGGGCTTCGCAGACATAATAAGTGTTGCATTTTTTCCCATTCAAAACTATATGAGTGACATGTTTTGGGTATTCTATAGTCTTTGCTAATGATGCACACACAGATGAGGATGCTTAACTAATAAAGACTTAATGAGGGCAGGAACAGGAAAAACCATATATGGGCACATAAAAGGAAAAAGGCAACCAAAAAGTTCAGAGGGGTGTGACAATATGAGGTATACCTAGTGCAGCTTCAGGTTTCCAGGTAAACCACAATATTACTGTAGTTCTGATAATTTGCTGTGAACCTACTATTTTCTAAGAATGTGTGATTAATGCAGACTGTCGTTGTTCTAATTACTTCATTAATAATAATAAATGTAACTTATATAAACAATATTTTGGTTTACAAACTTTTTTTTTTTTTGTTTTATCAGTTAGTCACGTTAGCACTCGGCTAACGTTTCCACCATTACTGTTTTGTTATGTGTTTACAGTTTAGCAGCTAAACTTTAGCTGTGGGCACGATTCACTCGCATAAATGTTAAACAAAATGTTTTTTATGTCATTATTTTAAGAACGGATCGGAGCACTGAGTTATTGTTTTATGTAAAGGTGCTCAATATTGCCAGGTTTTCACAACAAAACCCGTCCAATTGCTACTCAAAACTATCCCAATCGCATTTCGAGGGGGGTAAAATACATGCTTTTTGTTGGGTTCCCATGGTAAATTCGCATTCCAGGGGCTAAATATGATATTATTGGGGTCGCTTCAACTCACTACATCAAAAACAACCGCAGACTAGGCAACACAGATGGTAGCACTCGCTAACTTCTCTGTGTCAATCACAACAGGCTTGGCCATCTGACCAATCAGATCAGAACAGACTTATGGAAGGGAAGGGTTTACAAACATTATGCTCAAAACTGATTCGAACAAACTGTTTCAAAACGTTTGACAAATGACTCTATGTATAAATGTATATTCTGAGAAAATTTCTATATTTTCTGACCTTAGATGCATTTAAACCTGTTGTAGGGGACTCCAACACAATATTAGGACACTTTAAAAATGCATATGACGGCATCCGATGAGTAAATAAATATGACTAGTAATAAATAGTATACTGTCATGGGAAGATTCTCAGCAATCCAAGACTTATTTTAAAATTATTTTTCAAAGTTGTAAATGAAATAAAGATTATTGTAGTACAAATGCAATTTTAGTCTTTCTACTTCAAAATGTGATGTTTTATTCAATGTGTTATTTGCCATTTCTTTGTGATTCTTTGTTATTATTTATTACCAGCTCCCATTGGTGATAAATGGATAGTAAAGTGAAAAGAGAAGACTGTTTCATGTGAGTGCGAATCAAGATTTTGTATTTGTGATTATTTGTGTAATTTACTTGCAATTTCTGAGTGGAGGGTAAATTGAAAACATTGCATTGTGGGAAAACAGTATCCCAAGCAGTGCTCTGTTAAATGCTGCACATTTGTCAAAAGTATGTACTGAATACTTCAGAAATAGCAAGAGTAGTATGATAGTGGGCCATTCTAAACTCAATCATTAACATTAGATCCACTGTAAGGCCACAAAAAGACAAATTCTGCCCTCTATTGGATAATCAGAGTAGGCATCTGAATGATCCAATCAAAAATGTATATATGAATAAAAACATCTCACAAAGACCAGTGAAAAAAAACAAAAACAAAAACAAACAAACAAAAAAAAACTTGTTTCTTCCAACTTGTAAAATCTGTGAAAGGAGCTCGTATTAACATTATGCTGTGTGTGAAGGTGTGTGACGTACAATATGCATCAAAATCTGGAAGTATGACAAAAATATGTCCTAACAGGAAGTGTCATGGAATCTGGTGAGTAATCAATGCCTGAGTGCCCGACGGGCCGCAGGGAGTCTCTAACAGCGAGATATTCTGTCAGCAGATGATGATGATGAATGGGGCCTACGGTTTTGTTTGCTTTTGTGCTTGTCGTTTCAACGGGCCTCTGACAATTGCCTGTTGGGACAAGTTACTGGTGGATTCCGAAGTGGAAAGTTTGACAAAAAGTTTGGAAGTGATTCGATGGACCCGCCCATACAAAAAAAAACAAAAAAAACCTCACAATTAAATTAAAATAAAAGAATTTAAGGCACCTTTGTACAAAGATAAAAGAAACCTCAATGCTGGGAAACTTTTGCTACTTATCCTTCACACAGAACATGTTGTGGCAAGTTACCATTTGTAAGTGTAACAAATTAAGAACTTTGAGAATTGTATCTAGAGTACTATGAAAGCATGGTCAAGTTACACATGATATTATGACTATATACACATAGACCAGTTGTTACTGCTGTTAAAATTACAAAATGAAAATGTTCTATCTTTAATGAGTGTTATTATTATTAAATGTAATTGGTGACGGCAGAATTTATGGTCACACTTTAGTTTGGGTAACTATTAACTATGACTTTTGCCTCCAATAGTCAATAAGGTAGTTGTTAAGTTTAGGATTAAGGGATCTAAAATATGGTCAGGCTTTATAAGTACTAATAAACAACCATATGCTAGTAATATGCATGCCAATAAATGCATGCTAATAAACAACCATATGCTAGTAATATGCATGCCAATAAATAACTAGTTAACAGTGAGAATTGGTGCCTAAAATAAAGTGTCATTATACAATCTACAGAAATGTATTATTAAAAACTTTAAATATATTGTACGTAACACATTTAAGTAGTTGTTTAGTTGTTGAGACAACTTTTTTCTTGTTGGAATACTGCAGTTTTTTGGAAAATAAGCTGTTCTTGTAGCTTGCTGTTCAAAATTAAAACATTTGGACGATAACTGGTGATTTTATGTTAATGACATTGATTAGAAGTCATTTACAAGCCAGAGAGCTGAAACCATTTAGTTGTGCACAAGTTCAAGATCATTTGTGACCCTGGACCACAAAACTAGTCATAAGTAGCATGGGTATATTTGTAGCAATAGCCAACAAGACATTGTATGGGTCAAAATAAAATTACTAATTTTTGATTAGTAATATGCATTGCTAAGAACTTAGTTTGGGCAATTTTAAAGGTGATTTTCTCAATATTTGGATTTTTTTGCACACTCAGATTCCAGATTTTCAAATAGTTGTATCTCGGCCAAATATTGTCCTGTCCTAACAATTGCGATTCATAGATTTCGCATCTGAAAGAGAGGCATACATGCGTTTTCTGTGCATGCATTCATTCTATGAAACACACATACGCATATTTGAGAGATGACTGTAAGATCAAATTTAGGATGTTTTCTGTGCAACATTTTATATCTCTCTCTCTGTATATAACCTTAAGTTCAAATTCATATTACACAAACCTAAATAACTCAGACAATGATACACTGACAATTAATTCCTAGTTCAGTTCTAAATGTGGTACAACCTTGATGAACACAACTCTGAATTCCTTCAAGTAAATGAGCGATGTAGAGTAACTGTAAGATCTCTAGGGTCGCTAGGGACTCGTTAAAACAATCTGCCCACTTGGAACAAATGAGGTTAAATTAATTTAAAGTAAATTATAAAGCATGTTGTCAAAATAAATCAAGTGTGTCTGATCTCATATGTCAGTTTGAAACTGACCTAAACATGAAACACTGTGTCGCTGTGTAAGTGTTATGGAATCCTGATGATGTTGCAAACTGTTTTCAGTTGTGAGTCTCCTTCAACAAGTAATTACCCGTAATTGAGAGAGCAAACACATGTTAAGATTAAATAAATCCAAGATAACTGTTCACGGTAATTAACTTCCTAGCATTTACTGTACATGTCTGAGATGCTGTAATTCACATCACATGAGATTTGTCATGGCAATTTAGAACTTATGAAGAATTTAAACACTTGAACAGAATTAACTCAAATACTGACCACAGAAATTTGATACTGGCAATACAATTAAGAGAATCTAAAGGAATTTTCTGTTAAATTAATTCTGTTCATTTAGTTTGTAAAAATAAAGAAATATGACTTTTACATTAATTCAACTGATGGAAGATTATGGGACAAGGCTTTAAAAGCAAACTGTCATTGATGCAATGTTTACAAATTATATTACATAAGTGATTTGTGTCACAATCACGAATTGTGGTTTTATAACTATACTTCCCCTTCAGTCGTTCCACTACGACGTTACTATGGGAGCACTGCGACCAATCACCTCTGAGCTACAGAGAAAAAGCCAATGAATATTGGCGAGTGGTTTGCGTCAGCCGCCACTCCCCCGTACATACGGGTATATAAGTTGGCGGCGCGCATACACTCATTCAGACTTATGCTTCAGAGCCTCGCTGCTGAGCTGCAAACTGAAAGCTGGTTTGGAAGAAGAGATTGCTGTGGGGAATCGCCTGATTGCCGTGCCGCCGTTGAAGACGATCTTCCGCCGCTGGCCGCCGCTCCCGTGTAACCGGAAGTACCGGTGTGCGCATCCAGCGAGCCGCGAGTGCCCCTTTCTTTCCCAAAAGAGCAATTTCTAGCAGTTGAAAAGGATGTCCTCAGGGGCTTCTTTTCGACTGTGCGTTTCTGGATGTGGTAGTTTCCTGGCATCTGTTGACGGTCATGATCGCTGTCTCACGTGTTTGGGCCGAGATTACGCTGAGGCAGCTTTCGTGGATGGTACATGCCCACACTGTGAGTGTATGTCCATGGCCACGCTGCGGGTCCGCCGCTCGCTTATGAGACGGCAGCCTTTGTTCTCTACCCTAGCCAGCCTGAGGGACTGTAAAGGCTTCTTTGGCTGACTTCGCTAGAGACTTGGGTGACCCATGGATGTCGAGTCGGAATGTGCCGCCGGGTGAGCCCCTACAGTCTTCCGTTCCACCCTGTGGTTCCATGGAGCTGCCTCGGGACGATGTTCGCCCATTTCACGGTGGGCTGGACGTCTCCTCTGGTGGTTCTAACGATGTTCAGATGTCTATCACAACATCAGAGGGGAAGCTTTTGTCGGCTCTGCTTATCTGGGCTGCCGCGGGGCACGGGCTGCGGGTGTCACTGACGCCCCCTCCCGATGTCCCGCGGCAGAGCAGTTGGGTACTGGTGTTGGGTGCCACGGCACGCCCCCCCCCCCCCCCCCCGGTTCCTTTCTTTCCGGAGTTGCATGAGGAGCTTGTTGGGACGTGGCAGAATCCTTTTACTGCTCGCTTTCTTCCGAGCTTCTCACCCCTCACTACCCTCGATGGTGGGGCGGCCAGGGGGTACATGGATCCCGTTCAGAGCAGGTAGGCTCCTGTCAGCTCTTGCTGCCACGGCCTATACTGCTGTGGGCACGGCCGCCACTGCCTTGCATGCCATGGCTATCCTGCAAGTCTTTCAAGCCAGGGCACTGAAAGAACTGCACGAGGGTAGTTCTGACCAAGGTGTGTTGCAGGAGCTGCATGCTGCGAACTACGCTGCTCTCCGGACAGTGATGCTCGCGATGTGGTCCCTTGGTCAGATGATGGCCACCGCAGTGGTCCAGGAACGCTATCTTTGAGTTTTGACAGACCGGGCTTTTTGGCGACATTGCCGGGAACTTTGCCCAACAGTTCTCGGCGGTGCACACACAGACGGAGACTGTTTGCCCCCAGCGTCAGGCTCACGGGCCCCTGGGTGCTCAGTCCCTGTCTGTTTGCCGAAGGCGCCCCCCTGCGGGTTCACCACCAGCTCCGTCGCCCGCTGCCTCTACTGAGGCGGCCCCTTCACCACGATGTCGAGCTGGCCGCCCGCTGCTCAGGTGTTTCGTGGTCGAGCTCATTTGTCCTGACATGGGCGTCAGCATTTGTTCTCCTACGAACGGCGATGTTCTGTCGCAGAGCTGCAAAGCTCCCTGACGTGGGCAGACCGGGATTGGCGGAGATCGCTCTCTGGGGTTGCCAACATCGCCCCACCCCCGGGGGAGGGCCGGGTGTTTGTGTGTCCTAAAGCTTTGCCACTAAGGTTGGTGGTTCCCACCTACACACATAGAGAGCGGTTTTTCCCTGTCCCGGTCTCCTCGCCCGAGTTCCGCTCCTGAGCGACGCATTGCCTCCTCGGACTCGGAGCGGGGATTCGCCAACGCGGGAACCAGGTAGAAGGTAAGTGCTGCCCCGAATAATAATAATAATAATAATAATAATAATAATAATATTATATATAATATATATAATGGATAAATATAAATAAATATTTACTGAACTAATCCCTGTATTTGTCTCTTCAGCCCTTCCCGCAGGCTGCCCCACCGTGGCACGTCGGTCAATGTCCCGTCGATCCCACGTGGGCTCCAGCCCCTCTCGTGGTTGATTCGGGCGGTACGGCTCGGCTTGCGGTTCACTCCACTCGGCCCCCCCCCCCCAGGTTTTGTTGCTCCACCATTAGGTTGGTGCATCTCTTCTGGGTGTGGAAATTGTGTCCTCCTGGCGAAGGACACAATTAGGCCGTCCCTCCAGCCGAGGTGAGGTCTGTCTGACTTCATCTTGTCCCTAAGACGGTGGGTCTCGGCTAGGTTCAGCCTCTCCTCAAAAGAGGTTTAGGACCAGCTGGCAGTCTCTGACCCGATAGCTACGTACTCTCATGTCCTGGTTTTTCTACTTGGGATTCAGGCATGTCAGTACGAGCTCTCCCTGGCTGTCCCTGCTCCCTACGTGGTTTCTCAAACGCGTGGGATGCCCTGACCTGCTCTTGGTGTTAGGGCCTCTGCACTTCACAAGCGACTAGCTTATAATAGTTCACTCGCAAGTCTTGTGCCTATCCAG
The DNA here is from genome assembly GCA_033026305.1 of Cirrhinus molitorella. Taxonomy (NCBI): domain Eukaryota; kingdom Metazoa; phylum Chordata; class Actinopteri; order Cypriniformes; family Cyprinidae; genus Cirrhinus; species Cirrhinus molitorella. Next base: position 30,520,713 of record CM065125.1, on the reverse strand, counting down.
GGACCCGGTGCTTCTGCAAAAATTACGGCAGCGCAGTTCTAAAAAGGGGCGCACAGCCCGTGCTGAGTGCCTGATATTATTCAGCCACAAGCATGCAGTCCCTCTTAAATTTAGAGGCTCCTGGGGCATGTGTCGGCCGCTTTTTCGGCTGCTTCACATGAGATCGCTTCAGCACTGGCTACCTGACCGAGTCCCGAGATGGCACCTTAGCTCATTCTGGACTGGCGTTTCCCAGAGTGTCGCTACCAGCATCAACCCTTAGTTGACCCTGGCTTCGTCTTAAAGTCGGTGGCCCAAACATGTGAGGTCATCACAGATGCCTCCGTGTCAGGTTGGGTGCCATCCGCGAGTTGTAGCACTGCTTTCCGCCCCGCTCGCCTGAGGCAGGTATAGTTTTTGTCACATGCGGTTGACGCCGCGGTCCAGCCTCCGGAGCCCCCTCTCCTGAGGGTGTGGCCTGTGGCAGGCAATGGACCCGCCGTCAGAGACACGCAGTCTGACGGAAGCTGTCCTCTCCTCTGCAGTGTGTGGCAATCAAGCATGTGCTGGTCTGTTCAGACTACTTTACGACCGTCTCGTACATCATCTGTCAGGGTGATCTACGCCTCCGTCGTATGTCGCAACTCGCCACCATCTCCTCCTTGGAGTTAAGCGTAGCGTGAAGGCTGCGCGCTGTTCTTACTTGGGAAAGCTCACTCGTGTAGCATAAGCCACGACAGTCCACTTTCTCTGAGAGCGGTTTCTCCCCCCCCAGGTGGTAGCTGAGTTGGAGTTGTCTCGAGAAATTCAGGTAAATTTGCCTCTCCAGAATCCTCCATTTGCCGGCTTCCCCCCCTTTGGATGGGACGCGCTAACGCTCTGCTGCCCCGGGGTTCCCTCAAGTACGCCTTCCCCAGTGAGCCTCCTTGCACAGGCTTGTGCAAGTTCAGGGAGTCGAGGAGTAGGTTCTGTTATTTGCGCATATTAGCTGCCGAACCAGGTTTGCCGGCCTTTTACTCCTCGCGGCAGCCTCCCTGAAAACCCCTGGAGTGTTAATTCCTTCAGGTGGTGCGCACTCTCTGCACCCGTGTCCTGGTTTTCTGCATGTTAGACAGTGAGACCAGACACGGTAGACCTTGACTGGCTGTGACAGCCTGTCACTCAGTTTTAAGACCCTACGCGGATAGTCTTTTTGCTGAGATGAGGTCTATTCGTTGACTACGGTTTTCTTCAATAGAGGACCTTCAGGAATCTTGATTAGTGTGACACTTCCTTCCCCCAGAGAAGTTGAAGTGCAGGCTGTCCCTTCAACTTTGGAAAAGTAGGTTGCGCAGTTGCACTTGCTGTTATGCGGGTTTTTCAAAATGGAGAGTTTCACCTTATGTAGGGGTGTGAGGACCAAGTGTAACCTTCGGTCCACACCTCTCCCCTCCTGGGGCTTTCCGCAGTCTTCTAAAAAAAAAAAAAAAAAAAAGGCTACGATGTGACCCCTTATTCGAGCTTCGTGTTAGTAGAGCTGAGTCATCCTCGCTCCTGCCCGCGCTCGCACTCTGAGGACGGGTAAAACCTACAAACATTCCCTGAAGGAGGGAACGGAGACGTTACTCCCCTTGCCGCAGTCCCAGGCTGCCCCCTGGGGGGCTGAGCCAAGCTCGACTCTTCAGCAGAAACCTGAATGAGTGTATGCACGCCGCCATCTTATATACCCGTACCGTATGTACGGGGGAGTGGCGGCTGACGCAAACCACTCGCCAATATTCATTGGCTTTTTCTCTGTAGCTCAAAGGTGTTTGGTCGCAGTGCTCCCATAGTAACGTCTCCGTTCCCTCCTTCAGGGAACGTGGGTTACCTACGTAACCTAGACGTTTCAAAACATTGTGAATATTAACATTTATCCTGGTGCAGTATCTTTCTCTATAGACTTCCATTGCAAATGCTGAAAGTCACTTACTGTGTTACTTACTCTGAACCCAGAACATTTTGTATCATAAACTGTGTATATTATCTGTAACTCAGCTTCTTAAGCCCCAAATATAGCATATATATATATATATATATATGTGTGTGTATATGTATGTATACAAACACTAATTTTCTATGCATAACACTGCATGGTAATTCTGTCCTAAACAGCCCTTCTGTTGTTAGAGATTGTTTCCTCAAAGTTCAATATATGCAATCATCACTTTTTAATGCCATAGGGGCTTTGCAAACCACAAAACACAAATCCTTCATTCGTGAAGCAAACTGAAAGTCGGAGGATTGTCAACAGCAGCTGTTTATCTGATTGAGACTCTGTACTATGCGATTAGCTGATCTGAGAGATAACCTCACATGAGTCAGACGCACCTAATAAACTGGTCGCTGCACTGCAGACAGCCATCATAAACATACACTTCAACAGCTCTATGAACAATGAGTGATTCATTAGGGAGATCACACGTGGTGATTTGGGAGATGTTCGACATCTTTTACCAGCAGAAAAAAAAAATGAGAGTACAAGATGTTTGAAAAGAATCTGGGTGGCAGAGCTCTGTGATTGATTGTTCAGTCTCTAGAAATATTTGTTGACTTTAGGTACAAATATTATGGAGCACAAATCTCTAACAAATCAAACCCAAATTGAAACATTGACTACAAACATTCCAAAACATGCTTGGAGTTGAAAGTATTCCTTTATGCAAATATTCATCCCGACAACCCATATGGCAAAATATAGTTAATATATATGCTGCAAACAGTTCAAAGAAATATATTTATTAATATTTTTAGTTTCAACCTTCATATACCAAAATACATTTCTAAATGAATTTCAGGGGCAAGATAATACATTTCCAGTTTACAATAGCTTACATGTATGCTAAATGCAAATGTGGATGGCCTACTAGAGATCAAAATGATTTAATAATGTTTAATATATTTTGCACTATTGCATTTTTGTGGCATTTTAAATTATGTTTCTTGCTGAAGTTTATTCAAATGTGTTATACAATATGTTTATTGTTTATATGAAATATATAGAGGACAAAGTATATTTTAAGTGTGTTTAAAAATATACTTAAAATATATATGTAAAAATATACCAACATTTTTAATTTTTATGTGTATTTTAAAATAGATTAGATATTAGATAAATAGATATACATATAATAAAAAACAAAAACCATTTTTTTTAAATATAATTTATTCTTGTGATGCAAAGCTGAATTTTCATCAGCTGTTATTCCAGTCTTAAGTGTCACATGATCATTCACAAATCATTTTAATATACTGATTTATAATTAGAATTATCAATGTTGGAAGCAATTGTGCTGCTTAATATTTTTTTTTTAAAATTTGCTTCTTTTTTCAGGATTCTTGATGAGTGAAAGGTTTAAAAGAACAGCATTTATTCAAAATATAAATCTTTCTAACAATGTAAATCTATGATATCACTTTTTGTTAATTTAACACTTGGTGAATAAAGGTATTAATTTCTTTCAAAAAAGAAAGAACAAAAATGTACTGACCCCAAACATTTGAACAGTATGCTGTATATTGTATAAAAAAAACATTCTATTTTAAATAAATGTTCTTTTTAACCTTTTATTGATCAAAGAATCCTGAAAAAAAGTATCACAGGTTCCAAAAAAATATTAAGCAGCACAGCTGTTTTCAACACTGATAATAAATTAGTATGATCTGTAGGATCACGTGACACTGATGACTGGAGAAATGATGCTGAAAATGTTGCTTTGTATCACAGGAATAAATTACATTTTAAAATATATTCACATAGAAAAGTTATTTTAAATTGAAAAAATATATTTTACAATATGATTTTTTTTTCTGTATTTTAGATCAAATAAATGCAGCCTTGATGAGCACAAGAAACGATGGTAAAAACCATTAAAAGTCTTACTGATCCCAAACTGTTAACCGGGAGTATATATATAATTTTTTTTTTTACTGTGTAAGAGTGAAGAAAATATCAAGGAATAGGAACTGTGAATTGTAAAGAATCAAAAATTCTACTTTAGTTCTTTTCAAAATGGTTGACTTTTGCCTCAATAAACTCCTAATTTGCTGTTATTATTAGCTATTACAGTTAAGCTTAGTTGTTAAGTTTAGTAATTGGCTAGGATTAGGGATGTCGAATATGGTCATGCAAAATAAGGCATTTATATGTGTTTTATAAGTACTAATAATACTAATTTGCCTTAATAAAAAATAAGATTTACTTACCCACACTGATGTAGTTGGCGGCCAGGAAGAAGTTCCAGTGTAAGAGTGTACTGCTGCGGGACGAATCTGTGTCATTGGTGAAGCCTATGGATCTCATGGACAAATTGGGAGAATCCGTACTGATGCTCTGACTGCCAGTGAACAGGGAGGTGTTCAGAGATACTGAATCCATATTGCTTAGTTTAGAAATTCACATGCAAATGCATTTAGCAGCCCTGGGAACAGTCATGTGTGATTCCGGTTCTACAGATTCCTGACAAAATTATCTGTTGTTTCCAAATGGTACTCTTGATAAAAAAGAAAAATCTTCTGGTTTCCAGTGTAGGGCAGGACGTTCTGCAGATGTTCAGCGTCTGGGTTTGGGAATGATTGTGGTTGGAGGTGTGGTACAAATGTCTGACAGAGCTCCACAGCCAGTAATTGACCTGTAGACACGAGGTCAGTGTGCTGACAGCCTGCAGCAAAACCACACCTGCAGAGGGAAGCACACCTGTTAACACTGAGCACATGCAAGACTTTCATACTAACTTTTTATAAACACTAGACTTTTACAGTTTTTCTCGATTGCTAACACACAATTCATAAAACAATTCACCATTTTCTCACAACTATAAACACAATCTTAAAACTACACACCAACTTGTGCAAACTTCAAACTTTTTAGTCAAAAACACATTCTCTTCTGTCAGACTCAACATTTGACAAACCTGACAAATACACATACTATTTTCCTGCCTAGAGATCAATTCAAAACACTGTTACAAATCCTCCTTGTGTGAATCAGGAATAATTTTGCTAGTCAATGTCTCTTTCAGTATACAGCATAAATAGAGGGGTGCAGATACATCAAATAATTCAGCAATAAACTTTAGGAAAAGTTTACTTTCATTACATTACTGTAAAGTGCTCTTACAGTAGATAAAAGGCACTAGAGGAGAAATGTTCAAATAATATACAAAAAAATAACCAAATAAATTCAACATCATCTGCCAAGTTGCATTACAGTATTGAATACAGTATTGTGACCTCACCCCCTTCATTTTTCTTTTCTCCTATTATTCCTTTTTGTCTCCCACTACCAGGATTCATTTTCCAAAGTACATAATCACATGTGTTCTTGTTCATATCATCCTGAAATTCTGACTGGTGTGTAATCAGTTTTGCTACATAATGTTCACACATGGTAAAATGTGTTCATTCTGTGATTCTTGAGGTATTGTGTGTTTGTGTTTTCTAAACGAGAACATGCTTAAACCTGTGCAAAATTATGTCATTCAGGTATTGAGTTTAGGCAGAAAACACTGATCAAATTGAAATGTGTGAATGCAGGTAAAATGTGTTAAAAGTTTTGAGAATCGTGTCTTAGTTTTTAAGAACTGTATAAATTGTTTGGAAAATTGGGTCAAATAAATCAGTTATAGTGTTAGCAATCAAGAAAAAAATTTAATAGATCCAAAAGAAATTATATTACCATAGTGTCTTATCCCAAAAATACAAAACCAAAACTAAATCTTTTGCCATGGTGCATGTTCCAAAAACATGGTATTAATCTTGGAACCATGTCCAATATAATATAATAATACCATGGTAGCATGTCACAGAAACACAGTGAAGTGTATCACATAAACATAGGAATGAATGGAAACGTTCATATTACCGTAGAGAATCAAAACAAATGATGTAATGCCTCAAGTCTTATCTGTTATTTTTGAATGGCTGCCTGTGAGTGAGCTCTACAGTAGAACAATCAGTGTTGATCTCTTACAGCACGTCTTTCTGGATTCCACTCTGCATTCTGTCAAGAGTGGGACTTCATGAGCTGTGCTAGAGACATGTCAACTGCCTGCTCACGCCAACAATGGCTGTAATGTTCACTTTAAGTGCTTGTTGTGTTTGACGTGACATGTTGATACCTGAGGATGCAGGACTGGACGTGTCAGCCATGTAACACCTGGCCTCAGGTAACAGACCAGGCGATGAGACAATCCCCTCCCTTTAAAACACGACCCTCAGTCTCAGCTAAAACAAATCTGTCTGGCTTAGAATACACTACATTCCTCAGTAGACAAAACAATGGGAGTCTATTTGGATACACTTCACTTGATGCCTGTATATATAACGCATTGTAAAGGTATACTTAAAGCAATGAGAACTTTTTGTTTATAAGGAACTTTTTTAAGGAGATTATTCCCTTGTGAAAAGAAGCACACATTGGCATACTTATAATAATACACTTTACAATGATACTTAAGTGCAAAACTAATGTAATGTTTCCAAACCCTTAATTGTATGTTATTTACAATTAAATAAAAATATATTACAGTTATTTTAAATGCAATTAGATGAACCTAGACATGTTTTTGACTCACTTTAGTAGGACTTAAGTACATCTTTATCTGTAATTTTATAAATTATTTATGTTTTATACTGATAGGCATTCATGGTAACTAAAATATTCTTTAATGTCATTTGAAAGTTGTATGTCATGCATTTAAATTTATTTGGAACTTAATGATTACGTTGCAATTTAGTACATTTAAAATATATTAGCTGTAAATATAATATCAATACATATAACAACTACAGTTAAAATTATAATCAAGTACTTTATGTGCTTTAGCATTTTAGTCAATGCATCAACAAGAGTACTTCTGCATGACAAAAGATGATTAAAACAATGATAAATGTACATTAATGTGAAACTTTAATTTGACATCATTACAAAATGCACTTTTTAAAAGTGTTTAAAAGTGATAAGAAGTTATGAAATTGCACTCTCTTTAAACATACTTAAGTGGTCTTTTATTTTATTAATACTGTATCTTAAAAATATTAAGATTTATTTATTTATTTTTTTTAAGAGAAAATCTTTTTTTTTATTTTAGATATTAAGATATTTAAGATCTGAAGCACACTACAAGTGCACTTTCAATACAATTAAGCACACGTATTTTCAAAAAGCTTGTCTGTGATCAACAACATTAGAAGAATTATAGTGTTTACATGAGCTGCTTCATAATAAACATTGAATTGCATGAAAAAAATGCTAAATAATAGTATACAGTGCTTACTTATCCACGGCTTAACCTTAAAACAATAAGATTATAATGTATTATTAACTCATCAACAGTTATAACAATAATTGTTATATTATGTTAAAGTACATTTTACGTTTTTAGGGCGTAACCTTGGTATCTTCATGTTTTCTATTCATGCAATAACTGTGACTTCAATTATTCACAAAAACATTATAATATTATATATTATATGTCATTATGAATGTATTATGAATACCTTTAAATGCATTATATAAACAGGCTTTGTAACGTGAATCATGAAAACCATCCCAAGCCATATGTCACTACAGGGAAAAAAGCTGTCTCACCAAATTATATATTATTGACTATGTTAATTTAAAACAAGTCAAAAATGAAATGTTTATACTTGTGGTCCTTTTTGTGTGTCACCATTTAAATTTGATTAATTTCTTCAATAAAACTTTTTTGATACAATATATGTATATATATATATATATATAAAATTGTAAAGGGTTCACAAACTCGGCACTGTATGTATATATATTCATACATACAGTGCTGCTTGAAAGTTTGTGAACCCTTTATATATATATATATATATATATATATACACGTATACATATATAATTGTAAAGGGTTCACAAACTTTCAAGCGGCACTGTATGTGTATATATTCATACATACAGTGCCGCTTGAAAGTTTGTGAACCCTTTACAATTTTATATATTTCTGAATAAATATGACCCAAAACAATCATTAGATTTTCATATCCCAATTAAACAAATAAAAGAAAAATATTTGCTTTGTCATGTATTTATTAAGAAAAATGATCCTGTGTTACATACATATTCAGTATCGAGTGTGACCCCTTTTGCTACAGTAACTGAAGGTAAAGTTTCTTGCAAATGCTGATCAGTCCTGCACAATAACATGTAGGAGTTTTAGCCCATTCCTTAGTGCAGAACCACATAAACTCTGATGTTGGTAGGTTTCCTCCTATGAACTGCTTGCTTAGGTTCTTCCACAACATTTTTTAATTGGATTAAGGTCTGGACATTGACTCTGGCTTTGTTCTTCTTTAAACATTCTTTGTTGGAATGACTTGTTTGCTTGGGGTTGTTGTCTTGCTGCATGACCCACGTTCTCTTGAGACTCTGTTCTTAAACAGCTGTCCTGACCTTTTCCTTTAGAATTTGCTTGTATAATTTAGAATTGATTGTTCCATCAATGATGGCTTTTCTCTGAAAATAATAGCTTCTCATTTAAACCAATAAGTTCAATTTTAGTTTCATCCATCCATTAAACTTTTCTCCAATAGTCCTCTGGTTTGTCCACATGATCTTTAGCAAGCAATTTTCTTTTTGGAAAACAGTGGCTTTCTTCTTGCAACTCTGCCATGCGCATCATTGGTTGCTCATGTGCTCTCCTGATGGTGGACTCATGAGCATTAGCCAAAGTGAGAAAGAAGTTTAGTTGCTTAGAAGTTACTTAGAAGTTACCCTTGGAACTTTTGCAGCCTCGCAGACTATTACACGTTCTGCTTTGGAGGGATCTTTGTTGGTCGACCACTTCTCAGGAAGGTAACAGTGGTCATCAATTTCCTCCATTTGTACACAATCAGTCTGACCATGGATTGGTGGAGTCCAAACTCTTTAGAGATGGTTTAGTAACCTTTTCTAGCCTGATGAGCAACACCAACTTTTTTTCCAAGGTCCTCAGTAATCACCTTTGTTTGTGACATGACTCACTTCCACAAACATGATCAGACTTTGATAGATCCCTGTTCTTTGAATAAAGCAGGTCACGTACTGACATTTGATAGTCATTGCACTGACTGAAAACACATCTGCACATATGGACTCTAATTTCACCTTTAAATTAACTGCTAATCCAAGAGATTCACATACTTTTAACACTTTTAACACTTTTAAGACATGTAACACTGGATAATTTTTCTCAATAAATAAACGACAAAGAAAATATTTTTCTCTCACTTGTTTGATTGGGTTCTCTTTGTCTACTTTCAAGACTTAAATGAAAATCTGATGATGTTTTGGGTCATATTTATGGAGAATATATATATATATATATATATATGAAGAGTTCTGATGCAAAACAACCATAAAGCCCTCTCGGTCAAAAATGAGATAATGATACTGAGTGAATGCTCCCAACACTTATTATACGTCCATCAAATACTTTTACTTCAAATGCGCTAAAATCCCAGCCTCAGCCCAATCAGAATACTTATAATACTTATATAGAAGCCTATACATCGGAGCAAAAAACTCTCTACCACAAAATCAGTCTTAAGTAGCACGGGTATATTTGTAGCAATAGCCTAAAATACATTGTATGGGTCACAATTAGGATATTAAGTAAAGAGCATGTTCTATTAATATATTTTACAGATTTCCTACCATAAATATATCAAAACTTAATTTTTGATTAGTAATATGCATTGTAAGAACTTCATTTGGACAACTTTAAAGGCGATTTTCTTAATATTTAGATTTTTTTGCACCCTCATATTCCAGATGTTCAAATAATTGTAACAAACCATACATCACTGGAAAGCTTATATATTCAGCTTAATTTCAAAATATTACCATTTTGACTAGTTTTGTGGTCCAGGGTCACATATTACAAAAAATATAGCATTACATTATAGGAATCTATCTGAATCACCTTATGGATGTATTACAGTAAACTTTTTTGAATAATTTTCATGAAATCAATGTCACAATGAATATACTTGTATTTAGGGATGAAATGTGCAATTAAATATTTTCTCTTTGTGGTGAAATTCACTTGTATATTGAATATTAATGTGACATCAAAGGTATCTGAAGCTCAATGACTGAAATAGGTCAGAGATTTCCGAATGAATCCAAAGTGCTGTTGTTTACAGATTCTCTCATTCATTCAGGTTCAAAGCAGAGGCACAGACAATTGAACCTCAGTTTTATAGGAAGTAAGGAAGATGTATTGCCTCACAAAACGTCTGTTTGGACCCCCGGCACCTCTTTAAATCTGCTGCTGAAAGACACACAAAAGCCATTGTGTGCAGTGCACTGACAGGAAACACAGTCTGAGATGCAAATGTTTGTCCTTAATTTCCTTCCTTTCAACTAATAAAAGACAAAAAGAGTGTCACTGTCGATAAAAGGTGCAGATTATTTGCTTTCAGATATACGTTAGGTCATTTGGTATGAAGCAATAACAAAGACACATGGTTGATGTGAACATCCCCTGAGAACAAGCCTGCACACAACACAATGATCTCAACACACAACGTAACATGAGATCTGGCCGATCTGGCTAAACCAAACACACACACACACACACACACACACACACACACCATCAGAGCACAAACAACATTCCAGTATCAGAAAGCCAAATATCTGTATAGCTTCTACTGGCTTATAGCTGCTTCTAGTTCTTTTGCTGTTGTCTGCATGAAAAACAGATCAGAGATGATGCAAGGCAAACAGCAGATGTGTGTTGACAAGCTAATGGCATACCAGCTGGCAGGCCGGTGACCGGCGATCGCTCAGAGTTGCTCAGCACTACACAGAGAGCATGACACAATAGACCTTTTATTTCAGTTTCAACAAACCGGTTCGCATTGCAACTCGCAAGACGTCCTACATCGCACAGTGTTTGGGCTGAGATTTCCAAAGGAAACAGGAGCACGACTGTGTCGCCCACGTTGGCAAACAAAAGCTACTTTAAATGGAACCAAAGTGACTCTGATGAATTATAACCATTGCACATAAACATCTGAAATGACATAGATAGAAGGGTGTTCCCTGCCTAAATACACCGGTAAAGTTTTAATTTACGGTTGTCTGATTCATGTTTAGCCTGCAGGCACAGGTCAAGTTTAACAGACACAGATTAAATCAGGTTTCTCCTGTGAGTAAGTAGAGAACACTTGAATGTTTATATAGGGGAATCTCAAGGAAACCTGTGATTATTTTGCCTTAAAAAAGGCAGTTCCGCACACAAAAAATGTATAGTGCTAAAAAATATTATTCTTATTACAGTAATGTGAAAAATAATGTAATAAATATACAGTAAAAAATACAAAAATGTAATGTAAAAAATACAAATGTAATGTTTTCAGACATTTTGCAGGTAATTGCAATCAAATGAAAACTATTGTTTAAATTTATATTAAATGCAATTTGCTGAAATGTAGAGTTAACCTTTTGACCAGGTCTTAAATACATCTTTATAATTCATTTCATACGTATTTTGCATGCATTTTTAGTTTATTAGTCAACATATCTAAACATGTCATGAAAAATTTGAAAGTGTGAATAAAAATTAATGCAATAAATATATAATTAAATCCTTTAATGAGAATCTAATGACAATTATTTATATAATAATAATAATAATAATAATAATAATAGTTTTTTACTCAAAAGTAAAACTTACAAATGCATAATTTTAATGACAATTTGTGAGGGGAAATTAGAAAGATTACATGTGAAATTGGTTTATTTTATAAGAATCAACCCCACCTTGTGATAAGAGGTAACTTTAAAAACAATATATATTATGAAAATAATATACTAGATATAAAAGAATATAACTGTCAGAGATTTTGTTGCACGTTAATTGCAATTAAATGAAAATGCATTATAGTTTAAATCTATATTAAATGCAACCAGCTGGCTTTTAAAGTGCTTTTTGACACATTTGCATAGGAATTAAATACATATTTGTAATAAATTTCATTATTACTTCAGATGTCTCTGAAATATATTTAAAATTTTACATGCATGTTTAGTCAACATGTCATGAAAATGTCGGAAAACAAAATCCTTAAAAAGCTTAAATTATTAACTAAAAAATAGCACAATTTCATATTTCTTTTCTTATTATTTTTGGGGTGAAATGTGACCTGAACATGTTTTGATGAGATTAACCCACACCATGTCACAACCAATCACAGAAAGACAACAAGAGTTCACAACGACCTCTAAAGTTCATCATGTCTTTCTTCTTCTCATTCTTTCTACCTGAGCACCCAAGTAAGAAGTGTTGGGTTTCAGAATACAAAACTCTCAGAGAAAAAAAACAAAAAAAACAAGCGAAACTCAGAAACTAACTCCCAATCTTTTATACATTTTCTATGCAAGCATGTTAAATGTGCCAGACAAAGTTTCCTGTATAAACTCGTCCGTGTAAAATCTCCTTCACGTCCTCATTACTAAATGTTGAAAAGAAAAAGCACTGTGAAAGTATTGCAAAGTCTCACATTACCTTTGTGAACAGGGGTCTTGAGGGAACAGAAGCAGGTAGCTCAGAGAGGGAGCTGGAGATGATGTGATAGTGAGTAAAACACTTCTCCAGGCACCGATTTTACACCTCCGATCGGCTTTCGTACAAAGAATATGTCTTTTTTCATTGCAGGCAAAAGCTTGAGGCACACAGCTCCACAGTGCAGGTAAAGGAAGTTGTCATTTGAAAGCTCTTTGTACACAGTGGGTGTTCCCTTATGGAGCAACAGTTTTCCTTGCGTCGAAATTGGACAAGTAAGGGCAGAGGAGTCTTTGCACAGGTGGGCGGGATATGGGGTGGAGTGCAGACGGATAGAGCGTATGTGAAATGGCCCGTATTTGTCTGCAAGTATTAGAATTGTTAAACGACGTATTTTATACACAGTGGCATTAGCAAACAGCAGAACAGTTATGCAACATTTAAAATCCCGTCATTTTGTGTGTAGAGACGTGTTTCAGAAACACCAGGTAAATGGGTTAAAGGTAAATCAGTTACCTTCTGAACACATCAAATGCTATTATGCAACCATGATAATATAAATGTAATGGCTAATCTTGCTCTTTGGGATTCTTTAATAGAAGCAACCAAACGTGCAGCGCTCAACAGAGCAATTGGTGTTTTGTGTCTTGATGTTTCACTGTCACACTTTCAGCAGGCGCTGTCTGTCAGCTGTGCATTCATAAATCAACACAAAAAGGTTCAAAGTCCTTTGAAGTGACTTCCCATAACATCATTTGATATTTTATTGCCCCAATTGAAAGAACTTGAGTATATGTGTAAGAAGCATGTCTACTTATTATGCCACTTTATTATCATAGTACCTGAATCATATGCTTCACTTCTCTGGAAATTATGAAATGAATCAAAACATATCCTGCTCTAAGTTGCTCAAAGTCATTTATCCATATATAAGTGTTTGTCTGTGTATTTGTATGATACTTTCCACAAATGTCATTAACAATAAGTCATACATAGTTCAAAGTTATAGTTATGGATTCCTTGTGTCACTGTATTATAAAAAGTGTACTTATAATATACTTTAAAAGAATGTACAGTATGAAAAGAATGTAATGGTACTCAAACGGCATGTTATTTGCAATTCAATGAAAATTTATTATAGTTTAAATTTACATTAAATGCAAAAAGCTTAACTTTAGAATGCTTTTTGACCCACTTAAGTAAGACTTAAGTGCATATTTATATGTAATTACTCATAATTTCTATTAAAACACGTATGTTATGTATTTTTTACACATTTGTAATGATGTAGTAAATTAGTAAAAATAAAATATATTACCAGTGCTAAATTGAATAACTCACTATAGTTAAAATAATAATGAATATAAAAATAAGCTTGCCAAAACATTATTAAAACATGATTTAAAACGTAATTCAAAGGAATTTAATATTATTAATTATTACAAAGTGCACTTTTGTAAAAGTGTACTAAAGCATGTTATGAAAGTCCACTTAAGCATCATTTTATTGTATATTATATTATCTACAACAGTTTTTTAAATATATATGAAGTACACATGAAGTGCAGATTCAATACAATTAATTGCTTGTCATTTTCAAAAAGTGTACTATATAAAGTTAATTAACATAAAATATTTTTATGAAGTTCCAGTTGCAAATCCTCGCTGAAAACTAAAGTGAGTTCTCTGCTACCACAACTAAAAAAAAAAATTATGCACAAGTATTGTGCATTTGTATTTTACCCAGACTCTTAATTAAATAATTAATTTCGTCCTACCTCAGATGGCTCTATTGCTGCTTCATCCGCGCTCAGGTCTCCTCAGCTGCCCTCTGCACAACCTCGCCTCTGCCTGCAAGAAGTCACATGTGAGTCTGAATGAGAAAGAAAGCCATCCCTATGCTCAAGTGTAAACATAGGGGTGCTTTCTTGACTGCCACTGTGAGTAAACAACCTTCAACAAGCATTTACAAAAACTGCAGTCTGACCTTAATATGGCTTTCGTGATCAGCCTTAGAAAAGGGCTGAATAAAGTTGTTTAGTGTGTGTGTGTGTGTGTGTGTTGAATTTTAATGGTTTGGATTGATCTCAGCGCATTAGAGTAACAATAAAAACGGGTTTTACAACCTTGTAAAAGGAGGGGACTTGTGAACAGCTAAATAAAGAAAAACATTTGAAAGTGGATAAAGGAGGATAAAGCAAATAATACAGGGATTCATAAATGGCTTGCGTTTTGTAATTGATAATTGACAATAGCCATATTTAGGAATAGCTAATATCATATTACTTATATAATTGTATTAAAGGCTTTAGGGGGACAACAGCTTGTCACTGGGACAGTGGCTACCCTCAAAGGGACACATTTGTACTTTTTTTTCTGATAGTGTACTGTTTGAAGCTGCAATACAATGTGCAAAGTGCAATACAACTCATTATTTTATCACGCTGCTAAAATTGTAACACAAAATGAAGTATGAAATATAGTTTTAATTCTGATAAATAATGTATGTGCTTTGTGTGAGTTTACCGTGCTATGACAATCTGCTGAAAATTTAATCCAAGATAAATTTGTTTCTTCATCAAATTTGAGGAAATGTAGCATTGTATCATTTGCTTAGCACAATGGATCCTTTGCAGTGAATGGGTGCCATCAGACTGTGAGTCGAAACAGCTGATAAAACACCACAATAATTCACAAGTAATCCACTTTACTCCAGTCCTTGAGAAGCCTTCCTGTTTGTAAGATACAAATTCATCATTAAGACATTATGTAACTTTAAACTTGCTTCTGACGAAAATACCATTCCATAATCCGTAATAACGCTTCCTCCAGTAAAAAAAAAAAAAAAAAAAAAGTATATCCTCTGTTGCCCTCTCACATTAAAATTCACCAACAATTTTTGTTTAAAACTGTATTGGAATGTTTTCACTTGTAAACGGTGCTCAATCTGCGCATAATTCGCTCCTGATTCGGACAAAACAACTTTTCACTGGAAAAGTTTTTTTTTCCCGGATTTGTTTGTTACAAGCACAGCGTGTAATGTTTTCGTAGTATACAGTATGCAGTAAGTATAGCTTATAATTACTAACATTCCTATCGTATTCGCTCGTGACAAATGTGAATGTGTATATGTCTTTAACTTCGACAAAGTTTCAGATAAGTGTATTTTCATTTAGGATTATTTACATTGGGTTTGACCAGCAGATGTCCTCATTATTGTTCAAACGTCATAGTAAATCGTTTTCCAAAGCGATCGGTTCAATTTATTCGTTTGCGCCGTCCGTCACTATCTGACGAGCAAGCATCGTGATACTGAACTCAGCTCAGTAGTATGGCGAGTTGTGCGCGATTGACCAATTTCACACTTCCGGGTTTTTGGCTTCCGGCGTGGCTGCATGCAGGGTAAAAGTATTTCCGGTAACAGTGATTGCCAAGTCTAAGGAGCATCCGCTCGGGCATCAGTGTCTTTGCAAAAATTAAATCTCATGTAAATATTTAAACCGTCTTGGTCATTTATTGGTGAGACTACAAAGTTTTATTTCAGAACTAAATTTCAGCACTAATTAGAAGTGACGACGCGTATATTCGGTTATATTGTCCGTGTCTATTTGGTGCAGCCGTGCGCATTGTCACACTCCATGTAAAAAACTGTTTTTGGCGATGTGCTGGAGAAATCGACCGACAGCTCTGATCCTCCGATTTGCGAAAGAGGACCACTCGATCCCTGGATGCGTTTTTGCATTTCTTTCTGGATATATGGATCATAAACAGCACTTCTGTCATCTCGCAATGATGGTTCACTCACATTTTCTCCGCTCGTTATCATCTTCCCTTACCAAAATTAACCATGGTTTTATTATAGTAAAAGCAGGTTTGTTTTATTACTATTTGCATAACCACACAAATCAGATAAACAAAACAACAAAACCATGGAATAACTGCAATAACTGCCGTTTTGGTTTGATTCGTAGTTAATTTTAGTAAGGGCTAGGTCTGTAATATGCACAGCATTAACAAACCTATTAGTACTTTGTTGTATATTTAGTTAATAAATATATTAACTCTAATTCAACTGATGTAGCTATACAATGAGGTATTGGAAATAAATGTCTTATTTATTTTAGTCTCTCAGATATAGTTATAATGTGCGATTAATACATGGTCAACAGTTTCAGCGTTTCATTAGGTTGAGATAATCTACATATTGTTGTGACTTTTTTAAAGTTACTCATGCGTTTTTAAAATACAGGCAATAGCATTTATTCGCGCAACATTATAGTCCACATTAAAGCATATTATACAGGTCCTTCTCAAAAAATTAGCATATTGTGATAAAGTTCATTATTTTCTGTAATGTACTGATAAACATTAGACTTTCATATATTTTAGATTCATTACACACAACTCGAAGTAGTTCAAGCCTTTTATTGTTTTAATATTGATGATTTTGGCATACAGCTCATGAAAACCCAAAATTCCTATCTCAAAAAATTAGCATATTTCATCCTACCAATAAAAGAAAAGTGTTTTTAATACCAAAAAAGTCAACCTTCAAATAATTATGTTCAGTTATGCACTCAATACTTGGTCGGGAATCCTTTTGCAGAAATGACTGCTTCAGTGCGGCGTGGCATGGAGGCAATCAGCCTGTGGCACTGCTGAGGTGTTATGGAGGCCCAGGATGCTTCGATAGCGGCCTTAAGCTCATCCAGAGTGTTGGGTCTTGCGTCTCTCAACTTTCTCTTCACAATATCCCACAGATTCTCTATGGGGTTCAGGTCAGGAGAGTTGGCAGGCCAACTGAGCACAGTAATACCATGGTCAGTAAACCATTTACCAGTGGTTTTGGCACTGTGAGCAGGTGCCAGGTCGTGCTGAAAAATGAAATCTTCATCTCCATAAAGCTTTTCAGCAGATGGAAGCATGAAGTGCTCCAAAATCTCCTGATAGCTAGCTGCATTGACCCTGCCCTTGATAAAACACAGTGGACCAACACCAGCAGCTGACATGGCACCCCAGACCATCACTGACTGTGGGTACTTGACACTGGACTTCAGGCATTTTGGCATTTCCCTCTCCCCAGTCTTCCTCCAGACTCTGGCACCTTGATTTCCGAATGACATGCAAAATTTGCTTTCATCCGAAAAAAGTACTTTGGACCACTGAGCAACAGTCCAGTGCTGCTTCTCTGTAGCCCAGGTCAGGCGCTTCTGCCGCTGTTTCTGGTTCAAAAGTGGCTTGACCTGGGGAATGCGGCACCTGTAGCCCATTTCCTGCACACGCCTGTACACGGTGGCTCTGGATGTTTCTACTCCAGACTCAGTCCACTGCTTCCGCAGGTCCCCCAAGGTCTGGAATCGGTCCTTCTCCACAATCTTCCTCAGGGTCCGGTCACCTCTTCTCGTTTTCTGCCACACTTTTTCCTTCCCACAGACCTCTTGCTTGAGGGTGTCAATGATGGCCTTCTGGACAGCAGTCAGGTCGGCAGTCTTACCCATGATTGCGGTTTTGAGTAATGAACCAGGCTGGGAGTAAAAGCCTCAGGAATCTTTTGCAGGTGTTTAGAGTTAATTAGTTGATTCAGATGATTAGGTTAATAGCTCGTTTAGAGAACCTTTTCATGATATGCTAATTTTTTGAGATAGGAATTTTGGGTTTTCATGAGCTGTATGCCAAAATCATCAATATTAAAACAATAAAAGGCTTGAACTACTTCGAGTTGTGTGTAATGAATCTAAAATATATGAAAGTCTAATGTTTATCAGTACATTACAGAAAATAATGAACTTTATCACAATATGCTAATTTTTTGAGAAGGACCTGTAACTCATTCTGACACTGAATTTATATATTTGTTCCTATGTGTAACGGTGCATACGTACTTAGAATTTCGTTTTTACATAAATTAGGCATGTAAATAAATGCTTGTCATATATTAAAACGAGCAAGGGAATTGTTGAATGAGCCTATATATAGGACAGCTGGTGAAATAAAACTACCCACCAGTAAATTCTAGAAAGATCTGAGCGGCCATATAAGCTACAAATAAATTTATTTGTAGATTATATAACAACAACTTGGAAAACAGACAAAATAGAAAGGGTAAGAGACGAAATTTGAGACAAGAGCATACAACTTAATGTCCGCAGACCGCTAGCGGAACTATATTTACCCTGCGTCACGTGATTTCCGATTCTTGTGAAAAAGGCCAACTGCAACGTTAAAACTGATCTCCAATCAGCAAAGCATCTGTCACCAACCGGCAAATGGAGGACTCGTTTGAGCGTCACATGATTAAAACACGGAAGTGTTAGAAGCATGCTGTTAGCAGAGTGACAAAGACCAGTAGATAGATTTATAAACGTAATAGAACCACGTTTTTGTAAAATGAAGTAGATAAATTACTAGTAAATACGCGTCTTAAAGGTTTCCGAACTAAGCAATGCCTCTAATTCCCGCGAACCAGCCGCAGCTGATCCGCTCGAGTCAGAAGGATGAGTACTACCAAAACAGCCTGACAAACAACGCCAATGAGCTCTTCCACACATTTGCTGGTAAATCACTCATAAATACACTTAAACGCAGGAGTTATTTAAATTGCCATTTGCAAACAGAAAGAGTAACCTACTTTTGGGAGATTATACAAAAATTATATAGGTGTGACATCATAACCTTGACACCAAATGACCTAAACTTGAAAAATGTAAATGAACATTAGAAATGTTTCCTTGGCAGCTAACTGAAATAAGTTTTGAGTTCTAAAATGACTAAAAATTAAAGTGAAATAAATTAAAGCTAAACAGAAATATATACACAGTTGAAGTCAAAAGTTTACATACACCTTGCAGAATCTACAAAATGTTAATTATTTTATCAGAAGAAGAGGGATCATAAAAAAATGCATGTTATTTTTTTATTTAGTACTGGCCTGAATAAGATCACATTCAGATTCACATAAAATACATTTACATATGGTCCACAAGAGAACATAATAATTGAATTTATAAAATGACCCCGTTCAAAGGTGTACATACTGTACACTTAATTCTTAATACTGTGTTGTTACCTAAATGATCCACAGGTTTTTTTTTTTTTTTTTTTTTTTTAGTGATAGTTGTTCACGAGTCCCTTGTTTGTCCTGAACAGTTAAACTGCCCACTGTTCTTTAGGTCCCACAAATTCTTTGTTTTTTTGTCATTTTTTGTGTATTTGAATCCTTTCTAACAATATATATGATTTTTTTTTTTTTCGTTTTTTTCATTTCATTCATTTTTTCACACTGAGGAGAACTGAGGGACTCATATGCAACTATTACAGAAGGTTCATATGCTCCATGATGATGCTTCAGAAGGAAACATGATGCACTGAGAGCTGGGGGGTGAAAACCTTTGAACAGAATGAAAATGTGTTGTTTTTTTTTTTCCCTAAATATCGTATTTTTTCCTTTAGTACTACCCTTCAGAAGCTACCGAAGATACTTAAATGTTTCCCAGAAGGACAACATAAGTTACCTGATCTTCATATTTAAAAAAGTTTTCACTCCCTGGCTCTTTTTTTTTTTTTTTTTTTTTTTAAGAATCAAGTGTATATAAAACTTTAGGGTCATTTTTATAAATTCAACTGTGTTTCTATATGTTTCAAACAAAAACTAATAAAAACAACAAAAAGCACATAACAAAAATACGAACATTTAAACAAACAAACAAACAAAAAAAACTAAAATATTAAATTAAGAGCTAATTCAAAATATGAAAAATAAGTTTTCCATTACACATGCCATTTAATAGAGCTGTTTGTTCACAGATTTGTGTTGTTGTTTTTTCACGTTAAGGTTCCAGACGCTGGCTTCAGTGGAGAAAGGAAATTGAACTACTGTCTGATCTGACGTACTATGTCTTAACAACTATATCTGGTAACTATATCTTCTCTTCTATTGCAGCAGTACTGATGTGTTCCTCATATGAGCATTTGTTGTCTATTTCATTTAGGATATCAGACGTTGGGTGAGGAGTATGTCAGCATCATCCAGGTGGACCCTAGCAAAAGAAGAATCCCCTCGCGGATGCGCAGGACCGCGCTCATCTTCTTCCACACGTTTGTGCCTTATCTTTTGGACAAGGTTTTGATCTGCATTGAGAATGAGCTGGAAGCAGAAGCATCTCAGAACTCACAGCAGCAGACGAACAGAACGTGGAGGCCATTATCACATGTGCGGCTGTGGATTCAAAGAGCTGTAGGGATGCTGACGGAGTCTCAGAGGAAGTCTTTGATTCCACTTGTCTTTGCCCTGCAGCAGGGAATCACTCTGCTGTACCGGCTACATGTGGCCGCCTTTTACATCACCGGAGCCTTTTACCACATTGGAAAAAGAGCTTCAGGTGTTAGTTATGTAAGTATTTGTTCTATTACACAGGCAGTAATGTGGGAATTAATAAAGCACAGTAATACAGAAGAAAAAATATGTTACATTTCTAACAAAAATGTACAGAGTATGCACTAAGGCACTAAATAATAACAATATTCATATCTCATATGCCTCCGAGGTGCTTCACAGAATACTGTGGTATTACCATGGTACCGTGTCCAAAAACATGCTAATATCTTGGTACCTTCTCTTTAAGTGAGTGATTGCTTTAAAAACACCCACTTTTTTACTGCATCAAAGTAGCATTTGGTCCTGAGCCTTTTCTTCATGTTTTAACTAATTAAAATCAAGGCTCACTCTTTTTTTCCTTATTGAATATCCTGTTTTACTTAGAAATGCACTGCCATTGAAAAGTTGGTTAGAAATCATTCTAATATGCTGATTTGCTGCTCAAGAAACATTTACAGTTTTTCTCGATTGCCTAAACACATTTCTTGAAACTATGCCTCGTATTCTCAAAACAGTAAGCACAAATCCATAACGTCTCACCCAATTCCCCAAACATCCTATTTTCAGGTCAAAATTGAGCTCTACACTCATAACCATTCACTCTTGCTGAAAAGCCAAACTTTGCCCTCAGACATCACACACAAGCCCTCAAAGACACATACACTATAACATAGTCTTACACACTGGTGCAATAAATTCAAAACAATACTACAAAAACTTGGTAATAATTGTTGCTTGTGCCAAAAAAATAAAAATAAAAATAACATGATGAACACAAAAAATGTATGCATTTGCAATTGTTTTTTCCATTAATTTAATGTACTTTAATGTACTGTAAAGTGCACTGCAAAACAGCAAACAACAACGAAAATAATTACCCTGCCCCAGCATGTCCTCCTCCTTCTTCTTAACTTTTTATGATGTGCACAAGTGACTTGATGTGGAGGCTGAACAAGTAGTTTTGAGAATAGGGCTGTCAAATGATTAATCGCGATTAATCGCATCCAAAATAAAAGTTTGTTTACATACTATATATTTGTGTACTGTGTATATTTATTATGTATATATAAATACACATCCATGCATGTATATATTAGGGAAAAAAACACCTAATATCTAATTTATATTTATTTGTAATCTAAATTGTATACAGGTATAATATATATATATATATATATATATATATATATATATATATATATATATATATATGTGTGTGTGTATGTATGTGTATATATATATATATATATATATTATATACATATTAATATTATATATACATGTATGTGTGTGTAAATTTTAGTTCAAAAGCCTGGTTATAGTATGTAAGCAATCAAAAAAAACTGTAATATCAGTATTACAGTACCTTGTGAAAGTAATCATACCCCTTAATTTTTTTTTTTTTTTTCCACATTTTATGTTGCTACCTTACGACGGCGTTTTAGTGCCATGTAAAAAAAAAAAAAAAAAAAGTCGAAACTCCGAGATTAAAGTCGAAATGTTCCGAGATTAAAGTCTAAATGTTTCGAGATTAAAGTCGAAATGTTCCGAGAATAAAGTCGAAATGTTCCGAGATTAAAGTCGAAATGTTCCGAGAATAAAGTCGAAATGTTCCGAGAATAAAGTCGAAATGTTCCGAGAATAAAGTCGAAATGTTCGGAAACAAAGGCCGCTGTGACGGTGACCTGCTTGATTTATTAGCCTAATGTTTATTTGATGTCTGTTTTAGTTTTAGAGACAGAACATAACAAAACATAACGTTTAGATATTGTTTCAGCTATTAAAACTGTTCCGTTGTGTATGTATGGCAAAGTCATTTCGTTTCTGTTTTTATTAAGTTAAGTTGGAATGTTGTTGGGAGGATTTTTTGTCAAATATAAATGTTTTTTTTTTTTTAAGTAACGAACAGCTGCCAGCAGAAGACTGTTTGTTTGATCATTTTGCCTTCTCAAATCATCACGAACTAATGACTGACTAAAATAAAGTCTATAGATATAAAACAGTTAAAGTATAAAACAATGTTGGTTTAAACGTTAAATATCTAGGCGATTATCCATTCGTTTGTGCGGAGAGTGGAAGCTAAAGGCATGCAGGCGCCAGCGCCATCACTTGCACTTTTTTCCAGTGGAAACAATTTAAAATTATCCATCAAAACAATACATGCCTTACAGGCATGATAAAAACATATGGAGAGCTTTAAATTATTACTTAACGAATTAAAACAAATCAAAACCAAAAACTCTTTCATAATGTAGCTAATCTGTAAAGATGCATTTCAAAGTGGAGATTTCTAGTCAGGATATTTGCGACACTGATTCAGAATACACTAGTTCATTCATAAATAATTCAAATATCCCCTTACCCTCCGACACATTTGTTATTTACAAGGAATACACCTTGATGTAGACTAATATAATATAAAATAACGTATATCGTTTTAACAAATACAAATCAGCAAACACTGTGGAATCAAATAAATATGAAAATTCCGCTATCTTAAACATTTAACTGTGAGTTAAGTTTTTACAGATCAGAATAGTGATGTTAGTGACACAGGAAAGGGTTTACTGACAAAAATATACTTTAAAACCTTTATCAGAAAATAGAACCCAAGGACTTATGGAAAGCCTATAACAATCAAACTGGAAGTTCACAATCAAAATACAAATCGCGATAGTCACAATAGTCTATCAGTCTATCAGAGCTGGATATGATACATCAATGGCTTGGAAACCGTTATTCACTGGAATGGCAAACATTATGATACAAGAAAATGGGAGCAGTGCAAAGACAAGCGATAAAAACTTTTCACAATTCAGGTTTGACCTAAAAACAATGTTTTTGTATTCGAGAAGCCTGCGTGTTTATTGATATACAGGTCCTTGTCAAAAAATTAGCATATTGTGATAAAGTTCATTATTTTCTGTAATGTACTGATAAACATTAGACTTTCATATATTTTAGATTCATTACACACAACTCGAAGTAGTTCAAGCCTTTTATTGTTTTAATATTGATGATTTTGGCATATAGCTCATGAAAACCCAAAATTCCTATCTCCAAAAATTAGCATATCATGAAAAGGTTCTCTAAACGAGCTATTAACCTAATCATCTGAATCAACTAATTAACTCTAAACACCTGCAAAAGATTCCTGAAGCTTTTAAAAACTCCCAGCCTGGTTCATTACTCAAAACCGCAATCATGGGTAAGACTGCCGACCTGACTGCTGTCCAGAAGGCCATCATTGACACCCTCAAGCAAGAGGTCTGTGGGAAGGAAAAAGTGTGGCAGAAAACGCTGCACAACGAGAAGAGGTGACCGGACCCTGAGGAAGATTGTGGAGAAGGACCGATTCCAGACCTTGGGGGACCTGCGGAAGCAGTGGACTGAGTCTGGAGTAGAAACATCCAGAGCCACCGTGTACAGGCGTGTGCAGGAAATGGGCTACAGGTGCCGCATTCCCCAGGTCAAGCCACTTTTGAACCAGAAACAGCGGCAGAAGCGCCTGACCTGGGCTACAGAGAAGCAGCACTGGACTGTTGCTCAGTGGTCCAAAGTACTTTTTTCGGATGAAAGCAAATTTTGCATGTCAATTTTGCATGGAAATCAAGGTGCCAGAGTCTGGAGGAAGACTGGGGAGAGGGAAATGCCAAAATGCCTGAAGTCCAGTGTCAAGTACCCACAGTCAGTGATGGTCTGGGGTGCCATGTCAGCTGCTGGTGTTGGTCCACTGTGTTTTATCAAGGGCAGGGTCAATGCAGCTAGCTATCAGGAGATTTTGGAGCACTTTCATGCTTCCATCTGCTGAAAAGCTTTATGGAGATGAAGATTTCATTTTTCAGCACGACCTGGCACCTGCTCACAGTGCCAAAACCACTGGTCAATGGTTTACTGACCATGGTATTACTGTGCTCAATTGGCCTGCCAACTCTCCTGACCTGAACCCCATAGAGAATCTGTGGGATATTGTGAAGAGAAAGTTGAGAGATGCAAGACTCAACACTCTGGATGAGCTTAAGGCCGCTATCGAAGCATCCTGGGCCTCCATAACACCTCAGCAGTGCCACAGGCTGATTGCCTCCATGCCACGCCGCATTGAAGCAGTCATTTCTGCAAAAGGATTCCCGACCAAGTATTGAGTGCATAACTGAACATAATTATTTGAAGGTTGACTTTTTTTGTATTAAAAACACTTTTCTTTTATTGGTCGGATGAAATATGCTAATTTTTTGAGATAGGAATTTTGGGTTTTCATGAGCTGTATGCCAAAATCATCAATATTAAAACAATAAAAGGCTTGAACTACTTCGAGTTGTGTGTAATGAATCTAAAATATATGAAAGTCTAATGTTTATCAGTACATTACAGAAAATAATGAACTTTATCACAATATGCAAATTTTTTGAGAAGGACCTGTAGAACACCTATCTTTCACATTCCTTCCTGGCGGACCTACAAGGGGTTTACGGACAAGAGCTTTGCTGCAAAAAAAAATCACAAATCAAGCTGATGAAAATGACAGTTTCAATCTTCTAAGTGTCCAACTTTCTGAGCGATAGGCATTATACAATTAAAAGTATCAATGATTAAAACATTATTTCGGCCAGGAGGACGCCGTCACCTGAATTCATAAATCATGGAGAATGGCATTCAGTTTTATTTTCATGTCTATGACAGCGCACGGTGTAATTATAGACAAACGAAATCTGAATATCCTATCAAACCGCAAACTATCTTTACTGCGGTAACTTAAAACAGAAACGAAATGCCATACATACAAAACAGAACTGTTTTAATAGCTGAAACAATATCTAAACGTTATGTTTTATGTTCCGTTTCTAAATGCATAAACAGAACAGCACAAATTTTTCCGTGCTTTTAAAAACAGACATCAAATAAACATTAGGCTAATAAATCAAGCAGGTCACCATCACAACGGCCTTTGTTTCCGCACGGAAGTATTTCGGAACATTTCGAGTTTATTCTCGGAACATTTCGACTTTATTCTCGAAGTATTTCGACTTTATTCTCGGAACATTTCGACTTTATTCTCGAAGTATTTCGACTTTATTCTCGGAATATTTCGACTTTATTCTCGAAGTATTTCGACTTTATTCTCGAAGTATTTCGACTTTATTCTCGAAACGTTTCGACTTTAATCTCGGAGTTTCGACTTTAATCTCGGAATCTTAGAATTTTTTTTTTTTTTTTTTACATGGCACTAAAACGCCGTCGTACTACCTTATGTTAAACTGCTTTAAATTACTTTTTTCTACATCAATCTGCATTCCATACACCATAATAGAAAAGCAAAAAACAGGTTTTTAACAAAAACTTTGCAAATGTATTAAAAATAAAAACTTGAAAATAAAATAAAAATGATTCCACTGCATAAGTATTCATACCCTTATCTGGGACAGTTGAAATTTAGCTCAGGAGCATTCATATTGCATGTAGAGGTATATACTTCGAGTGCTTCGACTACTGACCCCAAACTTTTAAACTGTAGTGTATGTCACATTACTGAAATGTGAAAGTTTTATCTGTGTGAATGTGTTTTCTTTAGCTGAGAGTGGGAAATGTGGCTGGCGATGACCCGCTGATCAGTAACAGTTACCGTCTGCTGGGGGCTCTTTCCCTTCTGCAGCTGGGCATCACTCTCACACTGCAATTTAACAACCTCAGGCAGAGACAGAGAGCTCGACAGGAGTGGAAACAGCACAGAAACCTGCTCCCCAGGTAGCGCTCTATACAATCATGGCCCACATTTGACAAATGCTTCTCACCTTTTTCATAAACACACTCTTTAAATACAAAGAGATACATGTAGCGCCCTAAGGCTTGTTCCTTCCGCTACTGTTTCTCTCAGTTCTTTTGTGGGTCAGTGTAATATAAATGTAACTTTATATTTAAAAAGGTATATTTAGAAATATAGGATGTATGTATGTATTTAGGGTCAAAAAAAAAAAAGATATTGATAAGATATTGCAATTTTTTCTGTAACCCCCCAAAAGAGGAAACTTATGTTTGTAGGTTTTTACTTTTACTTGATGGTTGCATCATTTTTTCACATTATTTGAGTTATTAAAGCAAAAACTGTACAATTTTTTATATATATATATATATATATATATATATATATATGTGTGTGTGTATATATATGTGTGTATATGTGTGTGTGTGTGTGTGTGTGTGTATATGTTTTTTAATATGTTAAGAAAAAAAACAGAATGGATTCACATATTACATTCGGATGACGGCACAGAATATCAATTAATATTTTTTTCTTTTCTTTGCTTTTCATTTAATCCTTTTTTTGCATTAGTTTTTTGGTAACACTTGTGACATTGTGAGGGGAGGTTTCATAATACTCTAGATTTATCTTCTATTATTCAGTACTGTCTGTTTGTCCTTTCAGTCATCAGGTCAGCCAGTCATCGTCTCGTTCTGCACGTTGTATCTTGTGTTTGGAGGAGCGCAGGAACACCAGCAGTACTCCCTGTGGTCATCTCTTCTGCTGGGAGTGCATTACTGAGTGGTGCAATACTAAGGCAAGACTTTTATATAACGTAATACAGCGGTGTAAAGTTCAACATTACTCATATCTGATCAGTGATTTTCTTTGTTGCTCTTATTGTAGACCGAATGCCCACTGTGTCGAGAGAAATTCCAGCCTCACAGATTGGTTTATCTGAGAAACTACAAGTAAACTGTGGGTTGATCAAGACTAAGAGAATTTAACTCTTTGCATTAGTGTTTAACAGTCACATGGCATGGAAATGGCATTGTGTATTTTGTACAAAATTTGTTGTGTAATTTAATTAGTTGATTATGCAGATTATTGTATGGTAATTATAACATTCCTCAAATAAACTAAGATTGTAATATTTTTACAGAAAATGGTATTTGTATTACTTCAGTTTTACGTCTGTTTCATTATGCAATAAATGCATCATAAAGATGAGAGTCTACTAGATAACAAATTGCATGACATTTTTGTCAAAAACTTTAATCTGTGTAGTAAGAAATATAACAGGATGAAGTTTTGTGTAAATTATTGCAGTTTGTTGATGAGTGGTGTGTTCTTAATCTAAGTGATCAGAAATAAGATTTTCACCTACAAATATGCTAAAACAATCCACCTTATTTTTCTCTTGAGAGCGAGTGCGGCCATTTGTGAATTTTATGGGTCTCACCCGTGTCCAGCTATTTTTAGCTGTACCATATAGATTGTTTTGCTGCTTGATATTGCAAATTGGTGTGTCTTACCATGTTATTTCAATGTAACAGTTTTACCGTTTACTACACGTTGTTATTCTTCTCGTTATTTCCCTGTAGCAGCTATTGAACCAGAAGTCTCACCGATAGGCTTACTTCACCTCGGGCCATAAAAATTCTATCAATAAAATTGCTTCTCAGTAAGATATCTCATCATTTGAACTGCTTTAAAAAGTGTGTATATTTTAAATTGTCATTAGACTAAGCTGAAATCTAATGCCTATATTTAAAGAACTTTACTTCCAGAATGAACATTTTCTAATAATTTATTCACCCCAATATCATTCAAGATGTTCACATCTTTATTTCTTAATTCACAAAGAATTTAAGTTTTTTAAGGAAAACATTCCAGGATTTTTCTCCATATAGTGGACTTCAATGGAGATCAATGGGTTGAAGGTCCAAACTGCAGTTTCAGTGCAGCTTCAAAGGGCACAGCACAGGTCTCAAACTCAATTCTTGGAGTTTAGCTCCAACCATCTCAAACTCATGTTAGAAGTTTCTAGTAATCCTGAAGGCCTTGATTAGCTGAATCAGGTGTGTTTGATTAGGGTTGGAGCTAAACTCTTTATTTTATTTATTTTTTTAATCACAAATGCGACACGCAAAAATTGTCTAACATTGCTGTTTCACCCTTTTTTTTTCTAAAGGGTGTTTGAATTTCTTTGCACGTTCGCTTTGTAAACACTGGGTCAGACTCAGTAGGCTACTTCTGTCTACATCAGATTACGTAATGCATGAGGTTGAGCTAGTGCAAGATGTGAATTTGGTAAAAAGTATAGAAATTTGTATTTTTCTTTGAAAATGGCAGATCGTTTTGCTAGATAAAATCCATATTCCTCGGCTGGGATCATGTAGAGTCCTTTGAAGCTGCATTGATACTGCAATTTGGACCTTCAACCCGCTGGCCATCATTAAAGTCCAATATATGGTGAAAAATCCTGGAATGTTTTCCTCGAAAACCTTCATTTCTTTTCGACTGAAGAAAGAAAGACATAAACATCTTGGATGACATGGGAGTGAGTATCTTATCAGGAAATTTTCATTCTGGAAGTGAACTTCTCGTTTAAAAGTGTAATCTAGCATTTTTTTTTAAGTTCTTGTCATCAGCAGTGGGGAAAATTACTTTTAAAAGTAATGCATTACGATATTGCGTTACTCCCTAAAAAAGTAACTAATTGCATTACTTAGTTATTTTTTATGGAAAGTAATGCATTACTTTTTAAATCTGGGCAGGGCTTGCTTGTTTGTTTTTAATATAAAAAGTTCAATTTTTAGCAAATGTAAAAGCCCTTTCACGCCAAAAAATGAAATAAGCCTAAGGCTGAAGGAAAAGTAAATTCACATCTGTAGGAGAAGTAAGTTCAACACTCTTAAGCAATGAAAAAAAAAAAGCACTAATGTTGGTGCTAAAAGGTCAGCAGCAAAGACATTGGTTAATAAAATGGGATTAAATGCATAAACAAAACTTTTTTAAAATATATATATTTTTTAGATAATATTTTCTTTTAAATGAAAAAGTAATGCATTTTACTTTACTAGTTACTTGAAAAAAAGTAATCTGATTAATAATCTTGCGTTACTTGTAATACGTTACCCCCAACACTGGTTGTCAGCAACATGCAATGAATCTTGGGATAGTCTTGGCTGTGAAGGATCAATTAGTTTAATTAGTTAGTATCCTTTGTGGCCTCTGGAACAAAGAATGCATTTTGAGGCGGCATTTGAAGGATCATTTGAAATGGGACAGCCTTTGTCGCATTGCTGTGACACATTCTTTGTTGAAATGCAGTCTTCGAAAAAACAAGGACTCCATAAAGCACTTTTGAAAGTAGTGAGTTGTGAAAATGACACGATTTAAGATCTTCATATAGTGTCTGCCATTGACTGTAAGCCTTGTTTTAGTCTGCATTAAATTAATTAGGGTGTCTAACATGATTAAGCTCTATGTCGTCTTTGAATTGTGGTGGAGTATTTTGCATGGGAAAACACTATTTGTGTTTTCTTCCAAATATTTTTTAGGTTTTAAAAGGTCATCTGACAGCTTAGACTGAAAACAAGACTGAGTTATTTTACCAGCTCCTCCCAGCAGGTTGGTTGTACAGTAATCTGGTTGTAATCTTCTTAGCTCACACAATGTGAGCTCTGCAGTTTGAAGGTTTCTTCCACATTTGGTTCAGATCATTAAATGAAGATGACAAGATAGAGGCATTAGCAAATATAACATGCTGTCCCTGAGGGTGAGTGATATACTGTACAGCTGAAGCCTAATGATCATCATAACTGCCAATGCATTATCCAAATGTAGGAATCTAAATGTTTTACCACTTGACATTTAAATGTTTGATCTTTAATTGAATTGTTTGCAGTGGGTAATTGGGTGTTTTTGCATTCATGGTTATGGAATGAGACACTTTTTTTTATTTTTAATTGATACCTGAGCTGGTTTGTATTGAGATGGCAAAATATGACTCACAAGCAACATGCTGTTGCCTGAGGAAAAAACAGATGAGCCTCCATATGCTCCCAAAGACGGTACGACCTCATGCAAGAGCACCCCGCTGAGCAGACTTCCCTGCTTGCTAGCATTTGTTTCTGAGCCCTTCATTCAGCAAACACTCTTCAAGAGAGAAACAGACTGTACTTTTGATCTTCCGCACAACAACATGTGGAACAAGAACATTTATTCGGTTTCAGACACTGCAAGTGGCTCAAAAAATGCCAAGAGAGATACAAGACCAAGTGATGCTACAGACCTCAGATGTTGTAATACGTGTGTGCAATGGAAAACCCCAGAGAGGGATTTTACAGAGGATTCCTCATTATCCGCAATTTCAAAGAGAGAAAGCCAGCCGACCTGCTTTAATTCTGCAGACATAGCTTATAAACCCCATAAGGAAGCACTCGTTTTTCAAAGGCAAGATGAAAGGCTTTCGTCCTCTACCTTTCATGATCTTCTCCAGTCCTCGTGGATGTCTGCAAACTTGCATTGCTCGATGCTACACTTCAACACAAATGAACATGCAGCCTCTTTTGTAGAACGTCAGATGCCCAACTTATCTGTATCCGCCTTTGGCTCTAGTTACGTCCCTGGCATTTCTAAACACAGGAAAACATCAAATGAATCTGGGGAAAATGAAGATTTTGTCAGAGACACAAGGCCTGATAGCAACAAATTGGCTTTTGATAGGCCTACAGAGATTTACACTCATAAAAGTCTAGAAATGCAGCCTCTGGTGATTCAGAGAGAGGATATAAAGAAACATTTGCAAACAACACAAAGATTTTCTCTTCGAGGAGAATGCAAACCTCATCCAGGACAGGCGGGAAGTAGAAATAAAGTCTGTATTGATGGACATCAACACTCACCTTTTGTGAAATGTAAAGCCATGGCTGCAACAGAAGCTCAGGTATGTTGACATCCAAAATCCCATAGTGAATAAATCCAACATGAAGCTTATTGGAATCTCTATCATTACTGAGACCAGTCCAAATGGGAATTTCTCTAAGAATTTGAATAGAAGAAAACCTCTTGCATACGTATGGTAACCCTCGTTCCCTGATGGAGGAAACGGAGACATTGTATAGAATGAAGGACACTAGGGGTTGCTCTAGGGAACCCAAACACCTCTGACAGCTTTGAGAAAAGGCCAATGAAATTGGGTGTGCAGAATTTGCATAGCTGTGGTGCGCGAGGAACGAGCAATATGCAGGGTTTCACCCGGCGGAAATATCTTGTTTTCTTTGCTCTCTATCGATGCACATCGCTGCGGCCCTTATACCCAGTTGTAGAAGGACTGGAACGGGAAACAGTCAAGGTGAGCTGCGGCTTCTTCGAAAAGAATGTGACTTGCAAGCATAACATAAACTATGAATAAACGCTGTTTCAGCATGAGACTAGCTCAACACTGAACACAATGATCGCGCCGATCGTTTCTTAGGTAGGAACTGCAACGAGGAGGACACGGAAGGAAAGGCATTTTGTAAACACACAATCCATCCGTGTCAGCTCTTAGGAGGAAATTGCTCTTCAAAGATCACCGTCGAAACACCCAGGGGTACTCTCACTACACTCAGCAGAGCTTGAGAAGGGAGAGACCACTGCTTTGTGCCATAGATCCAACGACAAAGAGGTGAGTGGTGCTGCTTCTCACAGAGAGGTGCTCCGAAGAAATAGAACGTATGAGCAGATGCTAGCTGCCCCTATTTATACCCGGATTTCCAGGGCGGGGCCAGCTATGCAAATTCTGCACACCCAATTTCATTGGCCTTTTCTCAAAGCTGTCAGAGGTGTTAGGGCTCCCTTTAGCGACCCCTAGTGTCCGACACACAGTTAAAGTGAACAACAACAAGGGACTCTAAATAAACACTACAACATTTCAAGATTAATGATCATGGGAAAAAGAAAAAGATTTAATCCTCATATAACCCACTGTGTGATTTCCTTTAGTTCTCCACTAAGACATTAATTCAGTAACTAGTAACCAGAATTCTAAGAAAGATGGCAAATTATCCAGTTGGGGACTGGAAAAATCACATTAGATTCCACAATAGAGCTAAAGTATAAAGTATACAGCACAGTCACATTAGCAAAACTCTGATAATTTTGTTTAGCCAAAGCAGGTTTGGTGTACGGCAGTTCTAATAGAGACAAAAAGTAAGGTTTACTCTACCCCCATTTTTGTACATCCAAAAAACCAAAACTCAAAAAGAGGCAGTTGTTGAAAATGACAAAGGGCCAGATTTATTAAACAGGGCAAATTTGTGTTAGTGCAATAAGAGGGGAAATTCTGCATGTGATTTACTGATAATGCACATATTAAAGAACACAGATGCAGCCAGATCATTTCCATAATGACATACTTTACTTTGATGACAGACTTTACTTTGCTCAGGCATTTAAGAATGACCAAAACAACATTTCGGATGCTGTGCAACGAGATGGGTCTACTGATTAGTCAAGTTATCCCGTCCCATCGTGCAAAGTCACATGATTTTTTAATGTGCATTCAGGAATTTATTCAGTAAATGTGTTTCCATCATAGTTTATATGTAGTTTTTCTAATTGGATAAAAATGTTATCCTACTCAATTATGCGTTGTTGTTGTTGTTGTTGTTTTTTGTAGAATTTATGGACATCTTGGCATTTTCATTCAACTTTTTTTAATGCGATATTCCAAAATGTGCATAAAAATAGGTGGATGGAAACATAGTTTATGTCAGTTAGATTTAAGGTAAGGTTAAGCTTAAGTGGTATACTTATGTTGTTATGTATGTTATTTTCAAAATGTCACTCACTGGACAATTCCTTTCTAAACTACAGTGATACATACAACAACTAAAATAATTCCTGTTAAAATTAGTGCATTGTGCAAAGGGTATGAAAACACCTTTAGAAGATTCTTATTTTTTTCCATTAGGATCAGTTTCCATAAGGAATCCTGTTCACACTTCAGATTATTTTGACTAGGGTGTTTTGAAGCGACAATATATTTACTTTTAATTTTAGCAAGCTTTATTGAACACATTTTTACCATATTTCTCTTTGTTTGAAAAGCTTGATCTGGCACCAGAGGCTCACAATGATGAGTGTGATGAAAAGAAAATAGAAGCAAGGTAAAGAAAATATATGATCTGTGTCAACTGCCAGTGCTTGTAAAAGCATAATAACCCTTCTGACAAATCTGGTGTTACGATAATTACCTAACTTGGTGTGACATGTACCTGTAATCATGGGCTTAGCTGAACAGGTAGAATTAAATGCTTTTCATAAACCATGTATTGTGCTTGGATTGAGATTGAGAAAGTCATTTAGAGACTGTACCCTGAAATATGTGCTGCTGACAGCACTGTTTTGGTTTGTTTAATTGTCACTGTGTGTTCTATGAAGGTGTGAGGATCTGTACAGGTTTCGTCTGCAGTTGCGCTGTCTGAGGATGTGGAACAATAGACTCAGGTTCCTTTCTCAGGCTTGCTGTCATGACAGGAGACGGGCTCTAAGCAAAGCTCTGTATGCTCTGAGATGGGCCATCAACATGTATTGTGCTCAAACCGATGCAGTGGAGAGGAGGAGAAGCGCTTTTCAGCTCTGTCAGAGTTTTTACCAGGTGGGAAGTGTGTAGCCCACTTACTGCTTACTACTGATTTATTTAATTTCTATTGAGTTTTAAGCTCTGTTATTGGAATTGTAATATCATTATTCATAATATGGCAGCATTTTCTAAGAATATGCTATATAATCGGTATTCACACCAAAATTGACTATGATAACATGAACAACATAGACACAACCTGAAATGTTCTATGTTAGTCAGTAGTTTAAACAAACCATTTCAGCTTCATATCTTAAAGGTAATACCATCATCCTGTTACAGTGGAAGAATCGCTATGAGAGCAGGCACCTGAAGAACTCACTCCACAATGAGAGCAACACAGATGCTTTGAGAAAACGACTGATTCAGCCCGGCAGAACTTTAGTTATGAGGACCACATGCTCCACCTGGAGGAACCTGGATGTGCTCAGAACAGCTGTGATTCATCATCAGTAAGAATCACCCTGCAATCTCGGTCAGACTTAGAGTTATCTCATTATGAATAAGAGTTCCTAGAAATGCCTGAACCACAGTTTTGGACATGAATCAGGATTTTCTTTTACTAGATATTATGAGTGCATAATTGGGTCCTGGTTGCTACAGTACCTCATTTAGAAGTTTCTTAAGCTTATCAAGGATGCATTTATTTGATCAAAAACAAAGAAAAATCTGTATTATTGTGAAATATTTTCACAATATTACAATTTAATATAATGGTGTTTTAAATAACGTTAAAATAACGTTATTTATTTTTGTAATGCAAAGCTGAATTTTCAGCTCAACATTACTCCAGTCTTCAGCGTCACATGATCCTTCAGGTATTTTTTTGATGAATAATAATAACACAATTTAGAACAGAAGAACTGAATTTATTCAAAATAGAAATCTTTTGTAACAATATACACTTGAGCCGTTCAATATACACTTGAACCATTCAAAAGTATGGGGTCTTTTTTTGAAAGAAATTAATGCGTTTATTTAGAGCCCTTTGAAGCTACATTTAAACTGCATTTTGGAAGTTCACCATAGTGTGATAGTAAAGGCTTGTGTTGTAAAAAGGCTTCTATTTTGAATAATGATATTCTTTTGAACTTTTTATTTATCAAAGAATCCTGAAAAAAAAAAGCACAGCACAGCTGTTTCCAACATTCCAAGAGCATTGCACCACAGAAATAAATTATATTTTAAAGTATATTAAAATAAAAAAACTATTTTAAATTCTAATAATATTTCATGGTATCACTGTTTTTCCTGTATTTTTGATCAAATAAATGCAGGCTTGATGAACATGAGAGACTTCTTTAAAAAACATAAAAAAAACTTTTGAATGGCAGCGTATTTGTGTATGTACTGTAACTTTGTTTGTATGTTTTATCTCCTGACAGTTTATCTATACTGTATAAGCATTGGCTGTTCTGGAGGCAGGTGTGTTTAAAGCGGATCTCGGGAAGACAGCAGGAGTTCTGGGCATGTGTTTGGTGGGACAGACGACTCCAGAGCAGAGCCTGGAACCTGTGGACATTAATCTGGCAAAGAAAACAGCTGGCCACACATCAGTACAGGTACAGACAAACATCCTATAAGTGTTGCATCTGTCTGTGTCAATGTTTTCCAAAATGTTGATTGCATTTTTAGAATTAGCTATTTCTTATATAAATATCCTGATTGTTTCCTCTAGACATTAGTAAAATGTGTGCTTTTCTTTTTTTTTTTAATTGTCTTTTTAGGATGCATTTGTTATCATCAGCATGGACAGAATGGAAGATCAGGAACAGTCAGAAGAAGCTGGAGAATTTGATTCAGTCTGTTCAGAGGAGCAACCTTCTTAATTTTTTTTATCTCTGGCAGAAAAAAGCAGAAACACGTAAAAAAAGACAGAGAAAAACAGTTAGTGTTGAGCCGGTAAGAGCCAATTTCAATATATTAAAGGATTTTGATAATGGTTGGTTTTGTTTTAAAGGAGAGGGTACAGTACTCAAGAAACATAAATGTGCGATCGGTTGTCTTAATTCCCCAGTGAGCAAACCAGAGATGGCAGTGGCAAGGAACAAAAACTCCATTTTACAGGAGAAAAAATAAATTGGAAGAACCCAGGCTACATCAGGGAGCCAATGAACAATGTCGACTTAAACATCTACAAGTGTATTAATTAGGACTGCATGTTATCAAAATAAAACTAAAGTTGTGGTTTAGTGCTATCATTCAGTCGCAAATGCTACGATTCATTTAAGTATGCTGCAAGTTTCCTAGTGAAGTGCGGCACTGTGTTCACAGCAAATGCTGATCCACACAAACTCTGTCTATGTATCTGCTCTGAGTTTGGCTCAGTTTAACATTTGGGGAGCACAACATGCAGCAACCATCTTCCCATACTGGTAATGCAAAGTGTCTATCAACAAAAGAGCAGCTTTAAGGGCTCCCGGTGGTTTTGCATCTGAAATTAATATAGCCATAAATGTGTAATGTGAGTATTGCAAAAATTCCAATTAGATTTTCCTCAAATTGTTTAGCCTTACTAATAATATGTACCCTTAAGATACTATGAACCTTTTAGGGGTAAACAAGGTAGAGTACAATGAAGTTCCTTTAAGGGTACTGCACCAGTGACAAGCTGTTGCACCCATAAATGTACAAATTATTAGGGGTTCAAGCACGTAGCACTGAAACCCTATTGTAGTTGTTAGAATGGTCATGGATCAGTGATCTCCACATAAAACTGATGCAGACCAAACCGTAAGTTGACTTATACCGTTGACAGTACTCGTAGTATAGTACTCATACCGCTGACAACATCATCAAGGCTCACCCCAATTGGGCTGACGGGGGCGCTACAGTGATCAAAAGTATGAAATGTCTTATGTTGTTGAAATCCTTGGCTCACGGCGGACAAAACTTTGAATCTGCATTTCTCAGATTCGAACATGAGCCATGAAATTTTCAGATATTTTGTATTTTTTGCAAAACCTACTTTTGCAAATTAGTCCTAGGTTTTTCGTTCGATTGGAAACCAAACTAGCGCAAAAAGATTCTCTGGAAAGCGAATATCAATATATTACCAAAAGAAGTCTAATTTTCGACTAACTGTCGCAAAGGGACACCAAAACGTTCAAAAGGGGCAGGGCCACTTCTGGCAAAATGCCTATAACTTCTAAAAGGAATGAGATATCTTTGCCAAACTCAGAACGCTTATGTAAGAGTTCAATCTGAGGTTACAAGACAAAAATCGCAAAGCTTTGCCACTTAGTTGTGCTATAAGAGGGAAAAAAACATAGGTGGCTATACGTACCCAACCATTTTGGAGCTGATTTTTGTAGAGAAAAGTGGTTCAAAAATCTAGTTTCAGGTGAAGATGTCAATGCAAATTGGAGTTTACTAGTAGAATGCAGTGTGTACTAACCACCACATTATTTGTTTCCTGTACACTTCTGTATACAGGCGCACACTGCACT
Source organism: Cirrhinus molitorella (assembly GCA_033026305.1). Classification (NCBI taxonomy): domain Eukaryota; kingdom Metazoa; phylum Chordata; class Actinopteri; order Cypriniformes; family Cyprinidae; genus Cirrhinus; species Cirrhinus molitorella. The sequence continues at coordinate 30,483,000 of CM065125.1, read as the reverse complement.
CCTGGCATTGCTACGTTCAAAAGAAAAAGCTAACACGTTTGAGCACCAGAGCACCATGGATGCTTTCCAGATGGATGTTAGCAGGTGGGTGGAGGTCTCCTCTGGACAGGAATGACTGACAGCGTTCAGTAACTGCCCCTGACACTGACAGCACTGTGCCCGAGGCCTTTTTACAGCGAATGTGAGGGGAGTCTGCTGAGGTGAGAGACTGGAAGTGATGGCTGCTGTTTAAATCTGTGCAGTAACCTTCAGGAAGTGGAGAGATGTCACTGAGACGATGCAGGACACAAGGAGATGTCTGGAGAGAGTGCGCCTCCTGCTGGATAAAGGTAGAATGCAGACTGCGTTTACCATTTGGCGTAAAAGCACTCGGTTGAGGAAGGAGTTAAGGAGAATATGGGAGAATTCACAAAGAGCTCAACTCTCACTGTAAGTCAGCTTGTTTTCTTGTGCTTCATTTGCACTGTGACTGTTACACTCAAATGACATGTTGAAAAACTGGCATTTTATACAAATAAAGTACAAAAATAAATAAATAAATAAATCAATAAATAAATATTCTAAAATTGATGGTTGACAGATTTAGTTTTAATTAAACTATCACTTGGGCTAGTTTTTGTTTATGTTTTTATTTTTATTTGTTTTGCTGTCTTAGACTTTCAAAATAACTGTGAAAGCTTGAGTGATTGAGCTTTTTTTTTTACAGTCTTGTGTTTTATGATAACATTTTACTTATCCAAACACCAAAGCATTTGCTTTTCTTGGCCTAAATTGCACAGAAAGATCTAAGAAACCTAACAAAAGAAAGAGTTTGTTATGGCTTGTCCACTGAGTTTACAGTTCTTGTACTGATCTAAACCAAACATCTCCCCTTTATTTTCCTACAGCATTTATTTATTATTAATGTTAATTAAAAATTCACTACATGATTAGATACAGTCTAATGCAAAAGTTTAACCCGTTGATAAATAACAGATTTTGGTGATTTTTTAATTGAAAAGATGTTAACACAGTCTCTCTTGGAAATGGAAAAAATTCACAATATTTTCAGCAAACATTGGTACATAGTTACTTTTTATGTCATAAATTGAACAAAAATAAAAAAATAAAAACATTATTGTGGCACTGTGCAAAAGTTTGGGCACCCTACATAATCAGTACTTAGTAACACCTCGTCTGGCAGATATCACAGCTTGCAAATGCTTTTTATAGCCAGCTAAAAAGTTAGAAAGCCAGCTTGTACTTGGGATTTTCTCCCATTCTTCCTTGCAAAAGGCTTCCAGTTCTGTAATATTCTTTGGTCGTCTTGCATGCACAGCTCTTTTAAGATCTACCCACAAATTTTCAATGATGTTTAAATCAGGGGACTGTGATGGCCATTTCAAAATCTTCAGCTTGCTTCTCTTGAGGTATTCCATAGTGGATTTCGAGGTATGTTTAGGATTATTGTCCTGTTGTAGAAGCCATCCTCTTTTCAGCTTCAGCTTTTTTACAGATGGTGTGATGTTTGCTTCCAGAATTTGCTGGTATTTAGTGGAATCCATTCTTCCCTCCACCCGTGCAATGTTTCCTGTGCCACTGGCTGCAACACAACCCCAAAGCATGATAGATTCACCCCCATGCTTAATAGTTGGCAAGGTGTTCTTTTCATGAAATGCTGCTCCTTTTTTTCTCCAAACATGCCTTTGCTGATTGTGGCCAAAGAGTTCTATTTTAACTTCATCAGTCCACAGCACTTGTTTCCAAAACGCATCAGACTTCTGTAGAAGTTCTGTTGCATACTTCTGACGTTGAATTTTATGATGGGGACGCAGGTAAGGTTTTCTTCAGCTGACTCTTCTATGAAGGTCTTGTCTGTGCAAGCATCGCTGCACAGTGGAACGGTGCACCACCACTCCTGAGTCTGCTAAATCTTCCTGCAGGTTTTTTGCAGTCAAATGGGGGTTTTGTCTTTCTGACCAGCATACGAGCAATTCTCTCCGAGAGTTTTCTTGGTCTTCCAGATCTCATCGTGACCTCCACAGTTCCCCTGAACTGCCATCTCTTAATTACATTTCTCACTGTGGAAACTGCAAGCTGACAACGCTTTGCTATCTTCTTGTAGCCTTCTCCTGCATAGTGGGCATCAATAACTTTCATTTTCAGAGTCTTACACAGCTGCTTAGAGGAACCCATGGTTGTTGAGTGTCCGCAAGTGTGTGCACAAGGTTTGAAGAGTCAAAGTATTTGTAAAGCTTTAAAATTGGCATTTACTAATGACAGCTGTTGCCATGCATCAATCTATCGAGCTGATTAAGGTCTGAAACCTTGTAAAAAGAATCTGAGACTCTGGAAATCTTAGAGTGCCCAAACTTTTGCACATAATAATGTTTTTTTTGTTTTGTTTTGTTTTGTTTTGTTCAATTTATGGCATAAGAAGTAACTATGCATCAATGTTTGCTGAAAATATTGTGCATTTTTTTTCCATTTCCAAGTGAGACTGTGTTAACATCTTTTTAATTAAAAAAGGGGTGCCTAAACTTTTGCATAAGACTGTATAAGTTCTAAGACTGAAGAATGGAGTTGTATATTATTACAAGTTTTCCTTTATTAAATTAGCAATGCTTTTATACAATCTTGCCTTGCTTTTACATGCCTCTAAAGTGTTACATAAATAACAGCTGATATAATTGCATCCTTATTGCATCAGAGCACTTGATATGAAGCTCTTTGATTTAAGCAACAATTTGAAGTTGGACTGTTGGGATGTTATGCATGTACAGGTGCATCTCAATAAATTAGAATTTCATGGAAAAGTTCATGTATTTCAGTAATTCAACTCAAATTGTGAAACTTGTGTATTAAATAAATTTAATGCACACAGACTGAAGTAGTTTAAGTCTTTGGTTATTTTAATTGTGATGATTTTGGCTCACATTTAACAAAAACCCACCAATCTCAACAAATTAGAATATGGTGACATGCCAATCAGCTAATCAACTCAAAACACCAGCAAAGGTTTCGTGAGCCTTCAAAATGGTCTCTCAGTATGGTTCACTATGCTGCACAATAATGGGGAAGACTGCTGATCTGACAGTTGTCCAGAAGACCATCACTGACCCCCTTCACAAGGAGGGTAAGCCACAAACATTCATTGCCAAAGAAGCTGGCTGTTCACAGAGTGCTGTATCCAAGCTATCCATGTTAACAAAAAGTTGAGTGGAAGGAAAAAGTGTGGAAGAAAAAGATGCACAACCAACCGAGAGAACCGCAGCCTTGAGAGGCTTGTCAAGCAAAATTCAAGAATTTGGGTGAACTTCACAATGAATAAACTGAGGCTGGGGTCAAGGCACCAAGAGCCACCACACACAGACATATCAAGGAATTTGGCTACAGTTGTCATATTCTTCTTGTTAAGCACAGACAATGTCAGAGGCATCTTACCTGGGCTAAGGAGAAGAAGAACTGGACTGTTGCAAGTTTTGTATTTCATTTGGAAACCAAGGTCCTAGAGTCTGGAGAAGCTCATAGCCTAAGTTGCTTGTAGTCCAGTGTTAAGTTTCCACAGTCTGTGATGATTTGGGGTGCAATGTCATCTGCTGGTGTTGGTCCACTGTGTTTTTTTGAAAACCAAAGTCACGACACGGGTTTACCAAGGAATTTTAGAGCACTTCATGCTTCCTTCTGCTGACCAGCTTTTTAAAAATGCTGATTTCATTTTCCAGCAGGATTTGGCATCTGCCCACACTGCCAAAAGCACCAAAAGTTGTTAAATGACCATGGTGTTGGTGTGCTTGACTGGCCAGCAAACTCACCAGACCTGAACCCCATAGAGAATCTATGGGGTATTGTCAAGAGGAAAATGAGAAACAAGAGACCAAAAAATGCAGATGAGCTGAAGGCCACTGTCAAGGAAACCTGGGCTTCCATACCACCTCAGCAGTGCCACAGACTGATCACCTCCATGTCACGCCAAATTGAGGCAGTAATTAAAGCAAAAGGAGCCCCTTCCAAGTATTGACTACATATACAGTAAATTAACATACCTTCCAGAAGGCAGACAATTCACTAAAAATGTTTTTTTTTTTTTTGGTCTTAAGTATTCTAATTTGTTGAGATAGTGAATTGGTGGGTTTTTGTTAAATGTGAGCCACAATCAGAACCAAAGACTACTTCAGTCTGTGTGCACTGAATTTATTTAATACACAAGTTTCATAATTTGTGTTGAATTACTGAAATAAATAAACTTTTCCACGACATTCTAATTTATTGAGATGCACCTGTATGTTTAGTCTCTATAAATATATTTCTATATAGAATTATTTTAAACTGTAATTTATTTCCTGTGATCAAAGCTGAATTCCAGCATCATTACTCCAGTCTTCAGTGCCTAATATACTGATTTGCTGCTCAAGAAACATACTGCAAAAATACTGGCAGCTGTGGTTGCCAGCATTGTTAATTTACTGTTCATTTACAGCTCTTTTTTTTTTTTTTTTTCCTCACTGTTACCATTTTTAATACTATGTAAGGTAACTCATTTCATTTGGGAAACCACTTGTTTCAGGTAACTCATTTCATTTGGGAAACCAATTGCTTCAAACCATTTGAGTTCAAAAACTACTTATACAATACTTGTTTTAATACTCTGAACTTATTCCTGTTAAATAGACTCAAATTAAATATTTTTAATGCAAAACCGCCAACACTTAATTTGCAATATTAAAAACAGTCAAAACATGACTTTTACCCAAATCTTTGCAGTTTGTCACCAGCACAAATGCATGTGATAAAGTACTTAGTAAAACAGATTATCACCGTATCAGCAAATATACACAGAGACTACCTTTAAATAAAGCAATAGAACTTATAGAAGATAAGTATTTCAGGGTTAATCACTGACTGAAGCACAGACTCAGTTCAGTTTAAAATGTATTCACCTTATCAGTTAATGACTTTGCATAACTGTTTTTTTATTTTATTATTATTATTTTTTTTTTTTTACTAATCTTTCACTAATATATCAGTCAAAATAACTGTTTTTTTCTACAGTTTGAATTAAATTACTCATTAAACAACTCCATTAAACAACAGTGTTATCAGCTTCACATTACTAACCAGACTGACTTTATTTCTGTCACACGTCTGCAGAAGTGCTTATTGAGAATTAATAGATGTTTAGATGTTGTTCTTTTTTTTTTTCGACACTACCATGATGGTGATCATTGTTTTTTTTTTTTTTTTGAGTTTCTTTTTTTTTTTTTAAACGCATTTGTTTATGGCCAAAAAAAAAAAAAAAAAAAGAGCCCAGGAAAGTTTTAAGTAATATCAGTTATGTTTTACTAATGTTATAATCATCATTAAACACCAGGTTCACTGACTTTATCCATTGTCTCATCTCTTGCCAAAACAATATAATAATACTCTTTAATTTTATACTGCAATCCTTGTGAAATTAGAGCAAAAGAACAAACAGGTTATTATGAAAGATTGTTAGAACTTCACTCAACAAAACAGCTTAGAAACGTAATTTAGACACACATAAAAAATCTGCATATGAATTTCAACAATGGTGACAATTAAAAAATATGCTACTAAAATCAAAAGTAAAAATAAAAGCACACATAGTAAGAATAAAAAAAAAATAACTGGACAATTTAGCGGCATAATTTATTCATGCCGCAATGCATGCTGCAAGTAGATGAGTTTTGTACCATGCTCGTACCCAACACCTTTTAATTCTCACCATTGTTGAAAATCATGTGCTGATTCTTGATGTCTCTCTTGGTGTCTGAGGGGTGTTTTTATTAAATAATTAATTAATATTCATATTTTTATTTTTGGGGGGAATAAAATGTTTATATAAAATGTTTGTATAAAATCAAGCTAATCCCTCTGTAAAAACCTCCAGGATATTGACTGGAATACAAATGTAAAGTTTGGTGTGTAAATGCTACTAAAGTGGAGATTTATGGCTCAGTGTAGAAGAAAAAACTAATTTAAGAAAACAGCCTTTAAAAATATGTATTGTAATTGAACTCTTCAACTTTTAGTGTATTTTGGATGTTTTCTTTTAACTGATCTGAAAAATCTATTTATGAAGTACCAAATGCAATTGAAATGCATCCTTGCTGAATAAAAATATCAATTTATATATATATATATATATATATATATATATATATATAATACAATTATTGACCCCAAACTTTTGAGCTCTTGAAGGGTGTTGCTGTGTGGTTGCTTACGTGTTTGATGCTGTAACACTGATTCTCTGTGTGTTTTGTCAGGTGTTTATTGGCATGGAGAACACTGGTTCAGCGCAGTGCATTGCTGCTGCGTTACTATCATCAGAGAAATGCACTGACACTCAAGGCATGCTTACACCACTGGAGCAGATCTCTACAGCTACTTGCTCTTCACAAGCATTTCCTCATCCAGCAGTTTCATACAAGACAGAGACACACAGGTTAGAGCACTTCATGAGTGTCATTACTATATATACAAATCTAACCATTCAACAGTTCGGTATCAGATTTAAAAGAATATTTAAAGTAATGTCTTCTGCTTTCCAAGGCTGTATTTAAATGATCAAAAAAGGGTAAAATGTTAATATCGTGAATTATTAATACAATTAAAAAAATAATATTTTTTTTTTTTTTTTTTTCTATTTGAACACATTTTTAAATGTAATAATGCAAAGCTTCAGAATCATTACTCTAGTCTCCAGTGTCATATGATTCTTCAGAAATCATTCTCATATGTTGATTTGATGCTCAAGAAACATTTCTGATTATTGTCAGTCTATCCATCTGTGTTTTTTAGAGACAGGAAAGATTGTGGCCTGTATGATGGAGTTGTTGAAATGGAAAACAGGTATTTCACCAGAAGTACTATCAGCCAGACTTCTTCTCCACAACACTCTTCATAACTGGATGGAGATATTAGAGAAGCACCAGCTGGCAAAGTATGATAACATCCTCTTTCTCTATTTGTCTCTTACAGTATTTCTCTCTGCCTTGTCTTTGCTCAGTTCTTACATTTCTTTTTGAGATTTCACAGATCAGATCATGATAGAGCTCTTCAGAGGGCTGTTCTTCTGGAGTGGTATAGATTCACTCAGGCTGGTTTCTCTGATGAAGTTCTGCTCTTCACAGACAGACTGGCTCTTCTTCAACCATCCTCAGCTGCCTTGCGTCACTCTGATCCTCTAATGTCCACCGCTGTGCCTCAGGTACAAGACTCAGTTCTAGCTATCTGCTGCCTGCATTTTGACCACTTAAGAACTAGACAGGGGCTTTTAGGTTTTAAATCAGAATGAAGGTTTTGAAAGCTCCATAATACTGCTAATATTTTAATATTGTTGACACAATAAATGATTGATTAGATTGTCAAATTATCTGCACTTTAGCATAATTCCTAAGGAACAAGGTGTAAGTAATCAAGGGGAAAATAATAGTTTGGTGGAAGTGCGTTGACACACACAAAGAAGCACTGCACTGCCCTCTACAGGCTGCAGAATCGCAACACAGCCACATGCCATGAACTTAGATCTCTGCTGTAATTTAGCAGGTTGGCTGCTTAAAACAAAAAAATAATTTTAATTGTACGTTAATTTTAAAACAGCTGTAAAATTAAAGACCATCCTACTTTGTCTTCCAGACTTTGCACTAATCTATCTGTCAGTGTTTTGCTTTTTATCCCCAGTTAAGCTAACATCCTTTAAAACCTATATTTTTTATTAACTAATGTTAACAAAGATGTATAAATACTATAATGTTAGTTATTGCATATAACAAATGGAACCTTATTGTAAAGTGGTACCTTTTTTGTGCATGACTCTTGTTATCTGTCATGTTCTTTGTTATATCTTGAGTATCAATAATTTCCGCTAAATTGTTAATATAGGATGCCGTAATAAGTCTTGTGGTAAATCAATTAGAACCTTATAGTGTAACTGTACTGATCCAGGGTCAGCTTTGCCTCTTCTTTCATGTTATTAATAAGACAAGACCAAATTATTTCAATTCAGTTTTCACTTGTTTTCATATAAATCTGACACATATTCATTCTTCCTCAGGGTGGGGCTCTACGAGTCCTTGGCAGGATGATGCACCCTGATCTGAGTCTGGCTTTGTCCCAGTGGAGGAGTCTAGTGCACACTAACAGAGAGATGAGACTGCAGGCAGATCTCTGTAGAAACATCAGGAGACTTAAAGAGCTGACTGTACTTTTCAGGGTATGGAAAGCTCAAACACAGATGCACCGCCAGTCTCTCAGACACTGGGTAAATCACAGCATGCTTTATCAACAAAATCACTTAACAGTCCCCTAACAGAAATGCTAAAAAAAATGGCTTCAATATTGGTGTTTATTTTTTCACACATTGCATATTTTATATGACATAGATAGTATATCTATAAACGTTTACACAAAAAAGGTGCATTTAATAATTCTGGTGGCATTTTTGCCTCAAAGCCCCTAATAATTTACGACGCTGCTACAGAAACATCAATAATCCATAAAACAATGTGGTATAATTGAATTGACAATTCTGTATATTGCTTTCTGTCATTACAAAGATGGATATATCTGACATTAAAGCACTATGATTTGATAGAAAAAGAGGCAAATGTCAGCAAATATAAAGTCTGACATCACATTAACTACAAAACATAGGATTAATTAATAATAACAGGTAATAACAGTCCTACAGTTAGACAGCCCTAAACTACAAACATAATTTTGCCTAAAGAAGCATGTTGTTTTGCACATTATATTAACTATAACAAACAGGTTATAGCGTCATACCTTTCCTTTTTGAATTTGCAAATGTGACGTTCAAGGTTGTGGTGATCTTGTCAGATTTGCTGGCTTTGCAAATTTCTTTTCATGGTGAAATTTCGAAGTGTTTCTATCCAAAAGAAACAAAAATATTCTCTTCTTTTAAAAAATGATACAAAGTCATTTTTGAGTCATGCGATTCACATCAAGTCAAGTCTTAAGTCACTGGCCTACTTTTATCAAAAAAAAGCTTAACAGTTTAAAGTCATTTTCATTGTATCTGTATCATACAACATAAAACGTTGGGCAGAAGAGAGATAGTCATATGGGACAAATAATTTTGTAGTTTGAGGGACTCAGGGACTTTAATTTATTTGTAAATTTTATTTATTTAAAAAAAAATTTAATACAGGAGAGGAGGGTACTCTTTCAATTTGTCATTCAGTTGAAACAAATGGTTTGGCAAAGACGCAATAAATGCATGTTGGAGCAGCAAGCGGCAGTTACTCATGAAACCAGTCTACTCGGACACTGCTTCACTACATGGACCAGACTGGAACATATGCCTAAGTTACACTAAACATGTCAACATGTTTAGGGAAGCTTCATTAGCATTAGGAGGTTTGATATTTTACTTCCTTGCATTTTTCACTTTTTTTTTTTAAAGCAGTGGTTCTCAACCTTCCTGACTCCAATACCCCCACTATCCACAACAATATATAAAAGGCCTGTAATTGTTTTCAAAACTTATTTTAATCTATGGGCACTCCTAGATTCTGTAACTTAAAGTCAGTTCACTTTACTTCATGGCCTTCATGATAACAGGCCCAGGCAGTTGTTTTCTGTGTAGGTGTTGGTATTTGGTAAGCTTTGACATGTAGCTGGTATATGTGATCCCCTGCTGTCTGGATATATGTGTTTTAGGCCGTAGGGCCGCACTGCGAGCAGCAGAAGTGTGCTGTTGAATGGATCACGAGCAGAACAGAGAGACATAGATTGAACTTGAGCTTTTCCACGTGGGTTACGCGTGTACACCAGCAGCAGACTGCCAGAGCCATTTATAATCGCACACTACTGAACAGGTACACGTCATATCACTGACAGCAGAGCACTGGCTTGTATTTTTGGCTGTTTTACGGTAGATATCAGTTTTCATGTTTTAAAGCTGTCATGGTTAATTTAGGCACCACTGTCTGCACCAAACAGAGCTATAAGTCATTTAAAACAAGTAATTATTTTTGCATTTCTGGTTGTTGCTACTAGATATTGCACATATTGGTAATATGCATACCCATATGCAGTATCTTACAAAAGTGAGTAAACCCCTCACATTTCAGCAATCATTTTAGTATATCTTCTCAGGGGACAATACTATAGAAATAAAACTTGTATTTATTTTAGATTAGTCAGTGTGCAACTTGTATAGCAGTATATATTTACTGTCCTCTGAAAATAACTTAACATACAGCCATTATTGCCAAAATAGCTGGCAACAAAAAGTGAGTACACCCTAAGTGAACTTGTCAAAACTGTGTCCAAAGTGTCAGTATTTTGTGTTAGCACCATTGTTATCTAGCACTGCCTTAATCATCCTGGGCATGCAATGATGGACACCATCTGAGCCAAACAAGTTTATCTTAGTCGCATCAGAACATAGCACATTATTGTAGTATTTCATGCTGTTGGACAAGTTGTCTTCAGCAAATTGTTTGCGGGCTTTCTTGTGAGCCAGCTTCAGAAGAGGTTTCCTTCTGGGATGGTGCCCATGCAAACTGACTTGTTGCAGTGTGCGTCGTATGGTCTGAGCACTGACAAGCTGACCTTCTACTTCTGCAACCTCTAAAACAATTCTGGCAGCACTCATGCATCTGTTTTTGAAGCCAGGTTCTGCACCTGATGCACAGAATGAGTACTCAACTTCATTGATCGACCCTTGCGAAGACTATTCTGAATGGAAGCCATCTTGGAAAACCTCTGTATATGACCCTGGCCACTGTAGTGTAACTCTGTTTCAGGGTGTGACTGAACCTCTTATAGCCTAGGCCATCTTTGTGGAGAGCAACAGTTCTAATTCTCAAATCCTCTGAGTTCATTGCCATGAGGTGCCATGTTTAACATCCAGTGGTCAGTGTGAGAGAATTGTACTTAAAGCACCAAATTTTAACTGCTCTAATACAATATACACAACTTTGTGTGGGCCTGTCAAGCAGATAAAAACATGAACATGATGAATGTCATGGACAAGTTGCTTTGCATGGTTAAACAACATACTGATGTTATCACTTAGGGTGTACTCGCTTTTGTTGCCAGCTATTTTGATAATAATGGCTGTATATTGAGTTGTTTTCAGAGTACAGTAAATCTGTAGTGCTATACAAGCTGCACATTGACTACTCTAAAATATATCCAAGTTTTATTTCTATAGTATTGTCCCCTGAGAAGATATACTAAAATGACTATTCTCCATCTAACTATTAATATATTAATATATTACTATTACACTGGGAAACCTACTATCAACATTTGTCACCAAATTGGTCAACTACTTGTTTTAATCATAGATTATACATTTAGCTTTGTTTTATTCAACTGCAACATGAAATGTGATGTAAAACAATGTTATGTGTGTGTTAATTATAGTGTGTTTGATGAAGTGTGTTTTTAGGTTGGCTGAGGTGTATTCAGGTCTGTAAGCAGAGGCTGGCACTGGCTCTTTACTATGCACACTACAGACACTTGCGTGTGTGTTTCTGTCAGTGGAGAATCATCTGCGCTCAGCAGTGGCTCGCCAACATCAAAGCACAACACACACTCCACCAGAGAGCCAAAGCCATCTTACAGCAGTGGAGGAAACATACACACTGTGAGTAAAATAATTTCTGCATTTGTATCATTGCATATTATCTTTGCTTTTCTTTTGTTCTTCAATTTAGAAAAGTTTCCCTTAAAAGGCCTATATGGGCCATTCTACAGAATTGGTGCAAACTGCTGTGCCACAACCAAAAAACAGATTAAGTGTTCAAAGAACATTTTTTAATAAAATAGAAAAAAATATATATTTACAATGAAGATGTATGCAAAATCTTAAGTCAATATAACCCTTCTTATTAAGTTATATATTACAGTGTTTCGGTAGTGACAAATTTGGGGAGAAGACAAATATTCCAAAACTTTCTAATAATACAGTATGAGAATTAACTACACAATTACTAGAAATGTGTAACTTGGATATTATACAATTTGCACACGTACAAAACTTGTGGAAAAATAAAAACATTTTCAATACGTTTCCAACTCTGACTTTGAACCAATAGGGGTTATGCACAACAGACTTCCGTTTTCTGCTAAACAGGTCTCGTTGCTTTCGGTTCACGCGTTTTGCATGTGCCTCGTTAAATATGAATCTGATTCATTCAAGATGCCTTAGACACTATGTCCATCACATATCTGGATTGATATCTAAAAGTTTTTTTTTTTATTTTTAGTCTTTTCACTAACATGTATATATAAATATTGAAACGTAAAATAAAAAATAAATGTAAAAATAAAACGTCCACAATAAAAACAGCTTGCTCTGTAACTGATTACTTTAGAAGTCCATCGATATTGCCATTATTTATTACGACTATTAACACATTCTTCGACAAGCGGAAGTGATGAGACCTGTTTTCCGGGCTTGGTCAGGTGACGTTCGACATAGACCCTATTCCGTAGAATGGCCCATATATAATTAATATTCACATACACTGCAAAAATGTTTTTCTTACTTTCCAGCCCAAAAATATCTAAATAAATAAATAAATAAATAAATAAATAAATCAAGAAGGATTTTCTAGATAAGTATTGTGTGGTTTCAGAAAAAATAAGTCAAAATTAAGTTTGTTTTTGCTTGAAACAAGCAAAATAATCTGCCACTGGGGTAAGCAGGATATTCTAGTTTTCTGCTTGAAAAAAGATTATTTCTTGTAGATTATTTTTCTTGTATTAAGCAAAACTCACTTAATTTTGGCTTCTTTTTTTTCTGAAAATGTTTTACTTGTTTAGAAAATCCTTTTTGATTTAAGATTTTGTAAATATTTTTTGGCTGGGAACAAAACAAAAAAATCTAAGAAAAGCATTTTTTGCAGTATATAATCCACAGAAAAATTCATATTGCCTTATAACACACATACTTATATTACATATCAAATATCTATTAAAAGAAATGTATTATAAGTAATAATGTAAGCCAACAAATATTCTTAATTTATTATAATATATTAGAAAAAATGCATTTTATATAATGGTTTAAGTAAACTGTTACAAATGTATGTATAGTTTCTATATTTTCGAATGCATGCCAAATCATTCATGGTTTATGCCTCATGCTGTGTTTTATACATATTCTGAACCTCACCAATAAAAGCACGTATGTGTTCTTGTGTTTTAGTCAGGGTCTGTCGACATGCTCTCCTGTGTGAGTATGATGAGAGGAGGAAGACTGTCATGAAGAGAAGATCATTTCTCATGTGGAGTCAAGCAGTGGAATCTTTCAGAAGAGCTCAGCATTATCACCAAAGAGCCTTAAAGCACAGGTGTGTGTAAAAAAAAGTCAAAAAACACTTTTTTGTCACTTTTCAGCAATTTAATGCATCATTGCTGAATAAAAGTATAACAACCGGTTTCACAAACTAGGCTTAAGCCTAGTCCTAGACTAAAATGTAAGTCTGAGCTTCCTGTTTCTTTCAGTTCTTTCACTGACTGATCTTAAAATCTTTGTTTTGTTATTAGATGCACATGTTTAAATGTCCTAATTGAACAATGACCTAATCTGGTTTAGTCTAAGACCTGTCTGTAAATCTGGGCCTAAAAATAAAATTATAATAATTATAATAATAATAAACTGACCCCAAACTTTTGAATGATAGTGTAAATGTAAACATTTTAAAATGCTGCTTAAAATAACAGATAATGTCCTGGCAGGAAAATTATCATTACATATTTTGTTAACTTTACTGACATTTCTTTAAAACCTGAAACACAATGCGATGTAATGTCTAATTCAAAATACAGGTAAAACATCTGTTAAATATCAATATAAAAATTCCTTAATTTTAGAAACTATACATTGGGCTGCATCTCTTAAAGTGTTCATCAGTAAAAACTATACAGTTTTAACTCAGTAAAAAACATTCTTTGGTGAATTCACATGAACTGAAACAAAAGATAAATGAAGATACATTCTGTTGTACCCACAGGTGTTTCCATCAGTGGCTCCATGAGTTTAGTCATCAGTCAGAGCTGCTGTGTGTGAGCAGAGGACTGGAGGAGGTGTGGACACAGAGACTGCAGCAAAGAGCTTTCAGCCTCTGGCAACTTAAACTCAGCAATGCACACTCTCACCTGCATCAAATCTGCTGCTGGAGAGATATGCAGCATCTCCGTCTTTATCTGAGTGTTTGGAGAGAGAGACTTGTTGAGAGAAAGAGGGCACGGCTGGCGGTGCTTCGGTGGAGATGGCACATCTCAAGGGTCAAAAAGCAAAGAAACATCATGTGGAGGATGAGAAACACATTCCTGTGCTGGAAAGCAGCATTCAGACAGAGAGTCAGGAGCAGAGATCACTGGACACAGACACAGCAGAGGAGGTGAGATTACAGGCCTCAAGACACACAAGTAAAGAAAGTAACAAAAAAAGAATTTCCCCTGCTGATTACGTACATTAAAAGATTAGTTCACTTTCAGAACAAAAATTTACTCACCCCCTTGTCATCCAAGATGTTAATTTCTTTCTTTCTTCGGTCATAAAGAAATAGTTTTTTGAGGAAAACATTTTAGGATTTCTCTCCATATAGTGGACTTCTATGGAGCCTGTGAGTTTGAACTTCTAAAATGCAGTTTAAATGCAGCTTTAAAGGGCTCTAAATGATCCCAGTCGAGGAATAAGTGTTTTATCTAGCGAAACGATCTGTTATTTTCTAAAAAAACAATTACAATTTATACACTTTATACACTTCCATCTAATTTCCCCCATCTTCAAAATTGTCCTACATTGCTGTATTACCTTCTTTTGTACAGGGTGCTTGACCTTCTTTGCATGTTCACTTTGTAATAGCTGGGTCGGTACTTCTGACAAGCATTTGATGTTAAATATATATATATATATATATATATATTGTAATTTGTTTTAGAAAACAACCGATTGTTTAGCTAGATAAGACCCTTCTTGCTTGGTTGGGATCTTTTAGAGCCCATTGAAGCTGCATTTAAACTGCATTTTGGAAGTTCAATAGGCACCATAGAAGTCCAGTATATGGAGAGAAATCCTGAAATGTTTTCCTCAAAAAACAATTTCTTTATGACTGAATAAAGAAATACATGAACATCTTATAACATAAGTGGTGAGTAAATTATCTGCAAATTTGTATTTATTTATTTATTTTTTTTACTTTGCTTACTTGCTAGCTAACAATGCATGTTTTAACAACACTGGCCTCAATAAACTGGCAAAAGCTGCAAATAATAATAAAAACAGTGAATAGCATTTCTGTGCTGCCATTAAAGCATTTGGCTTCATCAGGTCTTGTTCTGCACTCAGGGTTCTGCTGGCGTGGCACGGACAAACAGTATCAGTGCAGAGACTGAGGTACAGAGAGGCCTGGTTCCAGTACAGCAGTGAGATGAGACTGCAGGCTAATGTATTCATGCAGTGGAGTAGAGCACAGATCGAGGGTCAGCAGAAGCAGTGTGCTCTCGAGAGACTGCTTATCATTTGTCAAAGCAGAGTAAGTGATCGAGCTTTTCATCGCTGGAGAACTGCGGCCACAGAATGGAAAACAATTACAACATTCAACAACAAATTACTTAACAAGGTTTGATTCAATTCAGTTCAATTATTTCTCAAGATTTTGATTGATGATTGATTTATTAATTAAAAAAAAAAAATAGGTCTATGTGTAGATTGTAATGTTTTTACTTGTTAGGGTTGAAGTATAATCTGTATATTTCCTGCCATAAATATATCAAAACTTAATTTTTAATTAGTAATATGCATTGCTAGTAACTTATTTGAAAAACTTTAAAGGCAAATTTCTCAATATTTTGATTTTTTTGCACCCTCAGATTCCAGATTTTCAAATAGTTGTACCTCAGCCAAATATTGTTCTATTCTAACAAACCGTACGTCAATGGAAAGCTTATGTATTTAGCTGATGTATAAATCTTAATATATATATATATATATATATTTTTTTTTTTTTTACCTTAATGACTGTTTTTTTTGGTCCAGGGTCACATAAAGAAACACTCCACTTTTTTGAAAATAGGCTAATTTTCCAACTCCCCTAGAGTAAAACAGATGAGTATTACCGTTTTTTTAATCCATTCAGCCGATCTCTGGGTCTGCTGTTAGCACTTTTAGCATAGCTTAGCATAAATCACTGAATCAGATTAGACCATTAGCATGTTGTTCAAAAATGACCAAAAATTTTTTATAATTTTCTTATTTAAAACTTATTTAAAACATTGTGTACAAAGACTGACCGCAAAATTAAAAGTTGCGATTTTCTAAGATGATGCACATGAAGTGTTCCATTTGGGACAGGGCCTTAGTGGCTTAGTGCTGGTCACGTTGGAAGTTACCTAGCTGGGGACTATTTTCAGGCACTGCGTAATATCATTGCGCCTGCTGCACCCATGGTACGGCAGCAAAGTTCCCTAATTATTATGCCAGAATAAGAGTATAGTTCCTATCCATATCAGCCTGGAAAATTGCAACTTTTAATTTTCTGTCTGTCTTAGTACACAATGTAACTACAGAAACAGTCAAGTTTTAAATAAGAAAAATATCGAAAATATTTGGTCATTTTTGAACAAGATGCTAATGGTCTAATCAGATTCAATGATTTATGCTAAGCTATGCTAAAAGTGGTACCGGCAGACCTGGAGATCGGCTGAATGGATTCAAAAAAGGTAAAACTCTAGGGGAGTTGGAAAATGAGCGTATTTCCAAAAAAAAGTGGAGTGTTCCTATAATAGTTAATATCAATAAATTCAAAATAAATAAACAATAATTTCTTTATTATTTTTTTAAATATTTGTTAAATAATCAAATTTACCAATACATTGAAATAAACTGTATTTACTTTTCTTTACAGTGGTTCAAGTGTTGGAAACACAGCAGGGATTTGTTGAAAGTAGCAGACATGTTTTATGTGAAGAAGAAAAGAAATAAAGCCCAGTTTGTATTAAGAACGTGGTCCATGTGGGCCAAAGGTAAGCTGGTATTTTTACACTTTGCCTTGTGAGTACTATCAGATAACAGAAATTATCTATGAGGTAATGCAGGCAATTAAATAAGCTATTTGGGTCAGTCACCTCATGCAAATATAATGTGAACTACACTGCATTGCATTAGATCACACAATATCAAACCAATTGACATTTGCTGGAGAAAGATAGCACAAATGCACTTTACAAACTTTTTACAAAATGACATTTGCTATGTTTGAAATAATGAAGGTTGGAGTGACGTCAGGTAGACCAAATGATGACAGAATTTTTGGCTAGACTGTCAAAAAACGTGTTTCCCCACCAGAACGTAAAGCACAGAGGCAGATGGAGGAGGCTGTGGGTCTCTGGCTGGAGGGCAGAGAAGTATCTAGAACTTTCCATCACTGGGTCAAAGTGTATCAACAACAGCAGAAAGCCTCCGGCCACAGACATACACAGCTTTCTCACAGGTAAACACTGCAATGGTTTTCCACATGTAAAAGATAAATATAGTAGACACATACTGACACACAATAACATGTTCATGTACACAAATCCTTATAACTCAAGAATATTGCCCTAGTAATGAGAGCTGATCTCAAAATGGTACAACCATTGTTGATAGGTTTGGTTGTTTGAGAAATAAGAATGGTTATGAATATCTTGCTAATATGACCAATAATTGGTGCTATTTTGATGATCAGTATCACAGCAGTGGAGAGAAGAGGAGCGCATGGACTGACCCGTCTGTACTGGACCTGCTGGAAAAACCAAACTGAAGCATCACTGCTGTGTACACAACAAGTAAATAATATGAATCAACATTTATTATTATGACAATCAACAGCCGGTTGAGTTCAATCACCACAAATTCCTCAGAAGTCAAAATATCTAATTTATTATTATTATGTTTTTTTTTAGGTATTTAAGTTTGGTTTTTTTTGTTTTTTTCAACAAGTTTTCTCAAAAATATTATTGGTGCCAAATTAAACTGTCTAAAGTCTGCAAAAATATAGGGAATTAATCTGTCTGTTAATCAGACTGATCTATCTACTAAATATCTATGGTTGGCTGCATAAATGTATGGTTAGGTATATGTATATAATAGTAATTACTTATCCTTATTTATTAGTTTATTTATATATCCTTCCATCCATTCTCCAAACTTAGGCTTATGGAGACATGAGAGCCTATTTATTATATATTATAAATAATAAATAAATAAGTCTTTTATACTTGACTTTCACACATTTTTTATTTATTTTCATATTTGCACATATCTCTTGCTCACTTTATATATATATATATATATATATATATATATAATTTTTTTACTTGCATTCATTTTTCAAATTTAACCATCAAATCTATTCATGTTTATAACCTCATATTAATTTCTACATGATTTATTTGTACCTTAAATAATAATTATTTCTCACATCACTCTTTAGGTGAGCTGATAACAGTGAAAAAATGATTAAAAATAATGGAGCACTTTAGTAGTGTGCAAGTCATAGCACTTACATATACACTGTTCTATAGAGATAATAATTAATGTTGGAAAAATTTTGTTATTTGTTAACAACATATGTACAGTGTGCTTATTTTTAATGATTTCTTTTCAGAGAAATTTTAATGTTTGTATTGGTTATGGTGGGGCCCATTTTCCTAAAAGTACAAAAGCTGTCACTGGGGCAGTACATGTTCAAAAGGTACACCTTTGTACCTAACACTCAAAATAAAGGTTCTTTATTGGCATCATTGGTTCTATAAAAGACCTTGAACATCCATGGAACCTTTCAAATACAGAAAAGGTTCTTTATAGTCGAAAGTATAGTTCTTCATAGTTCACATTTTTAAAATGTTCTTCAAAATGGATCTTTTAGGAACTGTTCACTAAAAGGTTCTTTGGGGAGCCAAAAATAGCTCTTTTATAGCATCAAAAACACCATTTTGGGCCTTTATTTTTAAGAGTGTATTTACCCTGAAATGATGCATATTAGTAACTTAAAGGTACAAACTGGTATCTATTAAGTATATTTTAAAAGGGTGCCGCTCCAGTGACAGCTTTTGAACCTTTTTTCTAAGACTAGGGTCCACAAAACCCTGCAAGAAACCAACCAGAAGATGCTAGCAACCACCCAACAAGGTGCTGACGTATAATTTGACATTACCATGACTTTATTTTTGACTTTACTTTATGTTTCTGGTGCAGTATGAGCACCACGTGCTGCAAAGAGCCTGGCTTACCTGGAGAAAGAGACACATCAGTGTCTGCTGATTACTCAGCCATCTTTACCAACACACTATTGGCCCAGGTAAATCAGATGCAGTCCACCGCTCTTTCAAATCTCGCCATGTTAGCATAAGATAAACAGGGTCATTGTGCACTTATACTATCTCCAATAGCAGTTAGGTCACTGTAACCTGCTCTGTACTTTATCAGACCATTGTGCTTATGAATAAACACATTAACACTGACTTTGATCCTTATTTTTCACACTGCCTTATCAGTGTTAAGCAATGTGCATATATTCTAGATTACTGGAAGATTTACTTGAATTTTTAAATAGATGATAGAGAAATAAGTCCCATAATGCAAGAGACTGTCATCAAAGGCTCTCTTTTGAAAAAAAAGCATATTTAAGTATAGTAAAGTAAAGTGTATTTAAGTATAGTTAGAGTGCTTTTCAACCCTCACAATAGTCAAAAATTGTGGTTTTAATTTTCCATTCACTTTATGTCATGCCATAGATAGCGGACACTCAAGTACTATACAAACATATTAGCCCACACATTATGGGCCATTATCTGACGCATAAACCATAAGATATGTCCACCCAGTCATGGACATATATTACTGTTAAGTATATTTACATTGCAATATGATGATGCAAATTATATTTTCTGAAAGGTATTATGTCCCTTTCTTAAGCATTATAAATACATAAAAGATTTTATATAAACCATGTGTTTTTAAAGAAACTCATACAATTTGCACATGCATTTTTTCTTATTTGGAGAAAACAGTGATTTGGATGCATTTTTTTTGTTTGCATGTTATTGCCCCCACACCTAGTTATTGGACACACTGGATTATATAGATATGATTCAATTATTATTTAAAAAAAATATTTTAAAATATCAAGACGACAGGGTGGACCAGCACATAACGGAGTAGACACATAAAGCAGACAACAGAAAGCATGACAAAATATGATAAAGAAACATTTATTCAACTTCGAAAAAAATATATAATTACATTTTCAATCACATTGATACAGTATACTATACATTTTTTAGTTTTTAGCAATATTAACTACAATTGAATGCTATGTCCACCCTGTCATGTGTACATTTTTGGAAAAACAACAGGATGGACATTTTGACCAATTAGCATATTAGCTTACAACAAACTGCGACTAGCTAAATAGTTAGTCTGGTTGTTGAAGAGAATTTGGTATATTTAAACTTAAATATGTTGAATATACTATATTCTAATAATTTCTGGCATATTTTATGCCGACAGGGTGGACGTGTTAAGCTTAGGAAAAGACAGTAAGCAAACTCATACGAAATTTTTCACTTAAAAGTCACCAACTTACTCACCTCAGGCACTGAAATTCCTGATATCTATAATTCCTGATAGTCCTGATATCACTAAAGGGGATGGCCTTTTTTTAAAAGGGAGGATTCGCCAATACGACAGGGTGGACAACCATTCAAGGGACATGGACAAACTCTTTTTTTATTAAATAAAAATATTGTTTTTATTACCCAATGGTCAAAATCACTCAAATTAAGTAATCTCTTATTTAACAAAATATTTATAGGAGAACGAAGTGTCAATATTTTATGATTTGATGACTATATTCTGCTCTTATTCAAATTTAATGGGCAGTGCACGGGACATAGCAAAATAACACACATCCTCCATCCTCCTTTAAAAAAATCTAGAAACTGTACCTAAAAAGCCAAGTAATGCTTTTGTTATAAATATATAAAAACTTAGCCTAATATAACACACCCTTTCATAGTCATTTATGATGTTATTATGGCAAATGAGTTATGTACAGGACACCAAAAGGCACCCTACAGTGATACTGACCCACTTGCAGATAATATATTACTGAAATTATAGGCCATTTAGGTGTACTCCTTAGGGTTGCCGTATTTGTGTAACACCAGCCAAATTGCTACTTAAAACTAGCCCAATTACAGCCAAAACTAGTCCAATCATGTTTTGGAAGAAATTGGTTATGAAAATACCTCCAAAATTTTGGGAGTTCCCCTCGGTCGAAATCAAACCCATGGCAACAGTATAAAAATTGCCCAAACCAGCAGGAAAAATGCAGACTTGGCAACACTGCTGTTTCTAAACACATTTAAGTACCTTTAAAAAAAAAAAAAAAAGTATATTTTAGTTTAAATACTTCATAGTACATTCGTAATACACTTTAACCATAAACATAAATATTTTAAATATATCATGGGGTCACAAAGCACAGATTGTTCCCTAAGATTAACCCACAAAAGCAACTGAGTACAGATTGCTACTAATATATATATATATTTTTTCCCCTCTGCTGTGTTTTATTGACAGGTGTTGGGAGTGTGGTGGCAGTGAGCCCGTGGGACAGACTTTGAGCCCTAACCAGTTTTGTCTGTTTACAAGCAGTTTTAACAGATGGAAACCAGCCAATGGAGATCATACCATACTGCAGAAACTCCAAACATCAATTCTAAAACAGTTATCATTTATCTGAGTATTCAGCAACAGTTCACATGCACACGTTCCTCAACATTTTCCTGCATATTTATTAACTTCTGTTTTTCTTTTGGAGAACAATAAAACAAGGAAAAAATCCCACTGAAGGAAGGAGCCCATCAAAACAACTTGTTAGTGGGTCTTTTTGACAAACTTGTTTTAACGTTGCAGTATTTGAACAGTGTTTAGGGTCAAATATGAACATTTGGAGGCCAGTCTGAGCTAAATTAACTTATAGCGTTTGCATTGTGATTGCAAAATGTTTCAGGTAAAAAAAAAATTTACTTTGAGCTAATGTTAAATAGCGTGTAGCAGTATTAGTATGAGGTGTGGTGGGTTTCTTCTCCCACCTGTTTTGTTGTCAACCAAGCCCACAGGAGCACACCTTTTCTTTAAGGACTAGCTACCCTCAAGTTGTTCCAAACTTAGTTTCTTTCTTCTGCTTAACATCAAAGAAGATATTGTGAATAATGTGTGTAACCAAACAGCTGACTGTTTTTTTTTTTTTTTTTCATACTGATTCTTAGAAATATCTTCTTTTTGTGTGCAGCAGCAGAAATAAACTCATACAAGTTTGGATAAAGTTTGTGAGTAAATGATGACAGAATTTTCATTTTTGGGTGAAATATCCCTTTAAAGGGGACATAATCTGACTTTTTTCACATTTAAGTGCTATAAATGTGTCGGTGCATCTACAACCCAGAAAACATGAAAAAGGACAACTCGGTACCCGTTTTGCAAAGCCACTCAGATTTCGCTCCCCTCATGACGTAGTAAGGGGGTCTTATTAGAATATGTTTCACTCACGGTGCCACCATTCTGTTTTCGCAAGCGACAACGATGTACCAGTTCTAACGCCATGGCAAAAGTTCAAGCAGTCTCAGCCTCGGAGGTAACAAAGAGACCAGTAGATTTATTTACTGTATATTATGCTGCTGCAGATCCTAATATAAACATATGATTTATTTCCCAGCTCTTTAACTTCACAGCCATAACCGACTGTTTTTGTAACTCCTGTGTGTTTTTAACAAACATTTGTGTATTTGACAGTTTAAGCACAATAAGACATGAAAGAGAACTTAGCTTAATACTCACATGCCTTTTCACAGCTGCTTTCCGTGCATGTGCTTCAGATGTGTGCGCTAAGAAGACCCTATTAGATTATAAACTAATATGGTTTAAAATGCTTGATTTCAGCGTGATAGACATGAAAATCAATACCAAACAGATGTTTTTGGCAGAATATCTGAGTCACGAGCTGTAAAGGCAGAGCCATATTCTGGAAAAGGGGGCGGGGAGCAGCAGCTGTGTTTCTGCTTCCACTCAAAATAGGCATTTTCAAAATAATATAATAAATGATCTGCAGGGTATTTTGAGCTGAAACTTCAGACACATTCTAGGAACACCCAAGACTTATATTACATATTTTAAAAAGGGGCATAATTTAACAGGCTGTATGATTTGAAATAGTGTTCATTGCATAATAATGTTCAAACTAGTTTTTAAGTGAGTGCAAGAAACTGTTCTAAAACATTCTAATTTGTCTCTTAACTATAACCCATTCAGTGCCGTACATGAGCAGCAGGTACTGGTTAATGTTAACTACTTATGAAACTTGTTTTACACTAGATAAAAGGGTTTCAAGTACTTTAACATTCTGACTGGTCGGTCTGCCTGATAATAGTGCACAAGTGCTGATTGATAGTTCCAGAAGAAACAGAACTTCCATGAGAAATGCCAGCGGTTCAGAGGGTTCACTTATGTAACGGCCCTATAGTGAGTTTAGAATGATTGTGTTAGGTTACTGACTCCTCCTCCTCCTCACATGTGGACTGAGAACTCCATGGAAGAACCAAGAGTGTTTTCAGTGTTCTTTTTTTCCCCTTTTTGTACTTTTTTTAAATGGCACTTAGCTTACCAACGTACTAAGCAATTTTGATATACTATATGTATTTTAAGTATTAGTGTAGAATATTTTCCATGCCTTCTTTGTCCAATAAAACGTTGTAAACTTTTAAAACTTTTTTTAATGGAAGCAATAGAAGTTATTTGCCATACTTTCTGATTCATGAAAATCAACTTTTTCAGTTTGCTATTAAAGCTATTTTTAGAAAATTCTATCCAGATATTTCAATCCTTTGAAATATTTTAGAGCTAAGCATAATTGAGCACAAATGCTATTTGGCAAACACTTTTTTTTATTGTCCTTGATATAAGTTACATGTTCTCACTATAGTAATGACAGTAAAATTATGTATAATTACAAACAATTAACCCTAAACGAATCCTAACCCCACAGTTGTTTGTTTAAAAATCAACCCAAATAGTTTCAGGCAAGTTAACAATATGATAACCAAATAACTGATTGTGATTGTAATTACTGATGGATTATTCATACTTGTTCATTAATTGCAAAGTGCTTTGAAATTTTAAGAAAGTGCTTCGAATTTTTTTATTGAATATATTTATTGCAGAATGTAAGTGCAACAGCTAAATAAATGGTTTAAAACTTAAAACTGTTTAAATGAGAGCTTAAAAACACCCAGAGATGTAATGGATTCTTACACACATATAGAGAAAACAACTACACCAATAAGTAATGCTAAAGAGGAAAAACAAAAAAATAACATATAATGAATGTGTAATAACCACATTCAAGCGATGACGTTTGAACATGCCTGTTCAAGCAAAAACGCGGTCAAGTTCATACTGTTGGCTTTCTTCCAACAAGTGTAATGTTTCATGTGACGGGGAGATAAGACGACGCACGTGTTTTCGAATGTGTGCAGCTGTGCAGTAACTTCACCCTTTCAGGTTCAACGTAACATCTGCTGATGGCAGCGCACCAATCCTTCACCATTATCAACTGCAGTGTTTCCAACAGAGGCATGGACTTTGAGATTTAGATGAACTCCAAATATAAATGTTATGTGAATCCAAAGCAAACAAATAATTTAGCGATACTGCTGAACATGGAAGTGTTTGCACAGGGGGAAGAGCCTATGTTTATTGAGCTCTCTATTGCCAGCAGAACAAAAATGATCAGACCACTCAAAAAAAAAAAGAAAAGAAAAGGGAAAGGCCAAATAGGAAAATAATAAAAAGTCAAATGTTTAGATCCACAATGGCCCACATTGCCATTGATTACAATAGTAATCACAAATCACCACTGTCACAAATCAATTACTCATCTAGTATCAATTCACAAATGAGTGCAGAAAACTGTAAGATTGAATCTTACAAAACCTGTCTGGGTTTAAGATGACTTTCATTATTTTCATGTGAACACTTTCACTCCCAATTCTCCTTACTGTAACAGAAAAATTCTATCAAATTTAAAAGGTAAATAATTTATATATCATGATAGTAATTTTTTTTCTTAATACAAAATTGATCACCAAAAGGAAAACATCCAGATGCATTAAGGTAATGAGAATTGGGAGTAAAAATGGTCAGGAAAATTGGAAATATTTCAAGGCATAGTTCACCCAAAAATAAATCATCAGCATTCACCCACCTCATGTTGTTCTGAATAAAACGTGCATTTTTGCCCATCTGTTGAAAGTCGATGCATGCAAAACCTTCAAATTTCAAAAAGTACGTAAAGACAATGTAAAAATAATCTAACGAATCAAGTATTTTCTTGCATGCATCTTATGGGTCTTATTAAGAAACTTCATTTAGGCTTTTATTCATATATGAACACTGATCAACACATATACATAGAGCACAACCATACTTGTTATGTAATCTCATTGGTTCTTGAGGAAGCACAAAACATGCTTGTGTGACAAATGAGAGCAAACCTTGCTGTTTTTACACAAAATGCATGTTTAAGCTTCTTTTTACCATATTTGATGTGCTCTACTTATGTGCATTGATCAATGTAAATTACATGTAAAAATAAAAATAATCAATTATATAAAGCATTCATATCTCAGACTGCTTGTTACAATATCTTTATGTACTATTGGAAACTTAAAATGTTGGTTGAATGGACTTTCAATGGATCGACTGAATGAAAACATTAAAAATGTTTTCTGAAGATAAACGCAAGTCATTCGAGTTGGAAAAACACAGGGTGAGCAAATGAGAGAATTTTAATTTCTGGGTGAACTATCCTTTTCAACAAAAGTATTTTTTTTCTTGATCTTGCATAGAAATATGACCTGTTTGACACAGATTGTGACATGTATTTAAAAGATTCACCAATAAAGTCCTATGAGTAAAATACAGTAGCCATATACTGTATTTTGTGTCCACATGTTTGACCTGCTTGCAGGAGTTTCTCATATTGACAATCACATATTGAACATACAGTATGCTATAAATAGTTAAAAACATAGGATAAAAATATAAGAAAATGGCACCCAAAACTGCAAACATAAGTCCCTTTAAAGATTAAGGCAAATCATCTTCTGTAGTGCTACATTTGTCATAATTTTCCCTATACTTTGACACTGATGATGTATTTAAGAATGAATTCACCCAAAAATGAAAATTAGCCCATTATTTACCCACCATTAAGCCATTCTAGGTGTACAGGACTTCCTTCTTTCAGACAAATCCAATCGGAGTTATATTTAAAAATGTCCTGTCTCTTTCAAGCACATGGCAATAAGCAGATGTTTCTCTTCAACAAGTCAAAAGAAGTTTAATTAAAGCACATCAATTCATAATAAAAAGTGCCTCACATGGCTCCAGGGGGGTGAATAAAGGCCTCCTGTAGTGAATCGATCATTTTTGTAAGATAAATATCCATATTTAAAATGTAATAATCACTTTAATCTAGCTTGCGCTCACTGCTGTATACAGAAGCAATGACGGATGACGCAGGACGTCGGCATTGCGCATGTGCTGCTCAGAAGTGACAAGCGTGGACGTGCAAGTAGAGAAATCAAAACAAAACAATGGTCACAAATTAGAATTACAAAACAAAGATTTGTAAAGAAGAATGTTGGAGGATTTCGATATAAGCCAAGAGGAGAATGGTTTTCCTTTGCTTGTTTTGACCTGATGAAGAGAAACACCCGCCTACTGCCATGATAAAGCTTGAAAGAGCCAGGACATTTTTTAATGCAACTCCCGATTGAATTTGTCTGAAAGAAGGAAGTCATATACGCATAGGATGGCTTGAGAGTGAGTAAATAATGGGCTAATTTTCATTTTAGGGTGAACTAACCCTTTAAGCGCTGAAAATGACTAAAAATACTGTATTGTTACAGTAAAGTACTCAGTATATGCGTGTGCGTTGAGGCGTCTCAATAGCAGCGCAGGTAGAGTTTGCGAGTTCTGTGATGCTACAATTCACTTCCCTCATCCTGAGATACTTGAGGGGAGTCCAGGAGTGTGAACATGTCTTCAATCACCTGCCACAGGCAGCTGTCGAGTGGGAAGTCATTGTCCACCAGGTTGACAAGGAAGTAGTTGTCGTGGATGTACTGAATGATCATGCGTGAAGGCGATTCCTCCTCGTAGAGCTTTGCCCATTGTTCGATCCACAGTGCAAAAGCCTCGTCCTGTGGAAACAGACAGACCTGAGATGGGTTTCGAGTTTAGATTATCTTTTACTACAGCAGAGAGTCTCTCTTATCAGTGAGACAATAACAGTGATTTAATGTCTGTAAGAGTGCCAGGGTTGTCTTAACTGGGACAGAGTAAAAATGTGAGGTCAATGAGGACTTTGGAAGTGTCACACGTGGATGCGCAAGCAAAGTGGAAAAAGCATCACCTTCCAGTACATGAAGCTGACTGGATCCACCACGGTGGGCTGGATGATCTCTCTGCCTGGGAATATGCCCCATGTCACAGCGTTGGGCTGCATGTCATGGGCATTTGTAATATTCCTGCCCTATAAAAATATAATTTATTATGTCAGTATTAAAAACTGGAGATTACATGATGTAATCTTGGTCTTGTATTGGTTTTACCTGAACATTGACTATATGGTAGTTCACACGAGGTTCATATTTCTTCAGCACTTGCAGAAGTGCAGTAACATTTTCACTGGAAGTGAAAAACTCCAGGTAAGCCTGTTGATTTCAAGAGGTAAAAATAATGATGCTGAAGGAATCATTCCAAAAAGTAAGCCAATTCCAAATAAACCTAAAAGATAATAAATACCAAAATAAACCCACAAATCACCAAGTGCACCGTTCCCATGGTATATAACAAGCATTAATATAACAGTATACAGTATATAACAACAATTTACTCACAGCATAATAGTAGCAGGTTTTTTTTGGTATCATTAATATACTATTATAGTTGGTTTTGTATACTTTCTGATTTTATTTAAAATTTAGTTTTTATTATGTTTTAGTTTTAGTTAATATATTGTTTCAGTTAAAGTTTATTTTATTTTCCGTCAAAATAAAAGCAGACAGTTAACGGTTTAAAACGTTGCTGCAGTCCGAAGTCAAAATATCTCTTTTAAGTGTAGAAAGAGCAAGATAATGTTTTCACATTATTTCCTATTATTTTTTTCTTCTAGAGAAAGTCTGATTTCTTATAGTTATAGTTATATAAAAGAATTAAAAAATAAATTAATTAAAAACTGCTAAGGTCAATATTATTAGCCCCCTTAAGAAATTAGAACAAACCACTGTGGTCCAATGACTTGCCAAATTAACCTAATTTGCCTGATTAACCTAATTAACCTAGTTAAGCATTTAAATTGCTCTTTAAGCTGAGGATTGGTATCTTGCAAAACAAGTAGTAAAATAATATGCACTGTCATCATGACAAAGACAAAAGAAATTAGTTTGGACTTGAGAGAAAGAATTATTAATGCTCATAAAGATGAAGAAGGATACACACGTTTATCAAAGCGTTTTCAAGTGTCAAGAACTGCAGTGACATGCATTATCAAGAAGTTTAAAGAGACCAACACAGTGGAGAACAAGACGGGCAGAGGCAGGAAGCGAACGATTTCAAAAACTTTGGAAATAAAACTAGTTAGAGAGGTTTCTAAAGAACAACTGCCACGACACTAGTGAATGACCTAGCCAAGTCTGGAATTGATGTCTCAACGTAGCACAGGAATGAACTGCGAGGTTGCCGACCAAGAAAGACTCCACTTCTGAAGAAGAGACACTTCCAAGCTAGAATGAAGTTTGCTAAGGACAACCTGGGGGAATGTGATGCATACTGGAAACGTGTCCTTTGGTCAGATGAGACAAAACTAGAGCTTTTTGGCCACAGAGATGTTGCCTATGTTTCGAGAAAGAAGGGAGAGGCATTCAACCCCAAAAACACCGTTCCCACAGTGAAACATGGTGGTGGGAGTATAATGCTGTGGGGATGTTTCAGTGCGTTTGGAACTGGGAATCTCATCAGGATTGAAGGAAACATCAAAAAGGAAGACTATAGGAAGATTTTGAAAGACAACCTCAGACAGTCTGCAAGAAAACTTGGTTTGGGTCGACATTTTGTCTTCCAGCATGATAACGACCCAAAGCATACCTACTTCTGGTGAAGAAATACCTCCAAATGAGCAAAGTAAGTGTACCTGACTGGCCTGCACAAAGCCCAGATTTGAATCCAATAAAAAATCTGTGGTGCACACTAAAGTCCAGAGTTTGTGCCAGAAGACCAACAAATCTGGAGGAGCTTGAGAGATTTGCTAAGGAAGAATGGACTGTCATTCCTCAGGAGACATACTTGAAACTTGTTGAGAACTACAGCAAATGACTAAAGACTGTTATCAAGCAAAAGGGATACACTATTGACTATTAACATCAGAGGGCTAATAATTTTGACCAGTAGACTTTTTAAAATTATTGGTTATACATTTATTTCTATTTGTATTATAAACCCTAAAAGCTTCCTGAATACAGTATTAAGTTTAAAAATGCTGTGTTGATAAAATCGTCTTTCTGTTAAACAACACTTGGGAGTTATTTGAAAAATAATGACATATTTTATAAGGGGCTAATAATTTTGTCTTCAACTGTATATATATATATATATATATATATATATATATTTTTTTTTTTTTAAATTTATTTATTTATTTATTTTTGCAATATGATTTTTACAATATATGGCTATTACTGTCATTGTTGTTGTTATTATCAGTATATTCTAGGTTTGGGGTCCTAAAACACCAGTGTAAATGTAAATTAGACTGAGAGAGTACATCACAAATAAAAAGAGGGCTGAGTCCCTTTTAAAGCTCAACTCACTGACTTAAGTT
The DNA here is from genome assembly GCA_033026305.1 of Cirrhinus molitorella. Classification (NCBI taxonomy): domain Eukaryota; kingdom Metazoa; phylum Chordata; class Actinopteri; order Cypriniformes; family Cyprinidae; genus Cirrhinus; species Cirrhinus molitorella. The sequence goes on along the minus strand of CM065125.1, from coordinate 30,453,022 downwards.
CCGTTTCTGACTTTAGTTTTCCTAGTTAGGAATATGGGTTGGAGCTCTGATTTTGAACTCTCAAAGTGCATTAGATAGAATCATTTAACTTTAAACTGTAGAAAATTGTAAATTTCATTTGTCTTTTTTTTTCTCAATATTAAATATTGTATCGTGAACTTCATAACGCAATATTATCAAATCGTGAGATTCATCCCCACAGCTGATGCAATACTTTGGGACTTAAAGACTTATTAAGGAAACTGTAGTATGAAGCAGAGTGAGGCTGAAAGTCGTGGAAGTGAAACGAGGAACGCTGGAGCGATTGCTAAAGAAGGTCAAGCGCAATTTAAGGCTCGAAAGCAGCTGAGCTTTTATTATGCCACAACTGACTGCTTCCGCTCCTTCCGGTCATGTGTATGTAGGAAAAGCAGCGCTGTTTTATCACACTAGACATTTGAATGTGTTGAAAGTTCTCTTATAATGCTACTCTGTGGATTTGTCACCTGTCTAATAAAATGCATTACAAAGCGTCTTTGGGGTTTCCATGTTTTCTACTAAATTAAACCAGAAAATCAAGAGTGTATGATATCATTGGCAGGCGACACAAGGACACAGTCCATTTCGCTAGTTAAAATAGCTTATTTCTCTGGATTTAAACATTCTTGGAAACATTTGGGATAATGTAAGTACACAAGTCAGCAAAATATGAGACACTGTGATTTTTTTATATTTTGATTAAAATATATAAATAAATAAATAAAATCACATATTGTGACATTAAAGCTTTACATTTTAGAGAGGAATGGAAGATTTTTAGCATTTTCCCCTCACACAAATCTATCATAAGAAATACAACACACAACTCATAGGCTGATGAAACACAGGCAACTATTTGAGCAATGTTGTTTGGCAATGTTGCTGTCAATGGGAAACCAGGTGAGACACAGGGCCAACGACCGATCTAAAGTATCCAGAAATTTGTTGCCATTCTGAATGGAAAAATGCCCAAGCAACATCAAACAGTGCCAAAAAAGGTCGCCCAGCAACATTGCTCAAAACGTTGCCCCGTATATCTTCATCCTTATAGACTACCCTTATGGTAATTTTCTGGCCTTAACAAATCCAGTCCCTGTTACCTTTTCATTGCATGGAAAAGGGCAGTTTACTCTATCTTGAAAACATTTAATTTTACATAATGCAGCTGAGTGTTTTCTTGCCGACCTTTTGAAAGACGTATCCCCCTGCAGGGCCCCAGCCCACAATAGGGTCGGATGAGGGTTTGCCGTTAATGTTGGGTTGAGAGTTAATGGTCAGAATACCCCTGCGGTTCACCTTCTCCAACTCATCCTTCAGAAGGTTGGTCTCTGGAGCCAGAGGATCGTCGTTCCATGGCAGACACATTACCTACAAAAAGCAATTGAACACAAACCATTCTCAAAAACATATTATGTAACAAAAGAACAACAAAAGACTGTAAAACCAACATTATAATACCAGATAGTGCTGTTTGGAAATTAAGAACAAATGAGTCACGTTTGCTGATAAACAGACCTCTGCACATCAGTTTAATTCAACATTAACGTACAAGATGTGCCTAGTTGTGACATTTTTTGGCAACCGCAAGTAATTAACTTCCTTTGTGTTGTTCCCAACAAAACCTCTTCATAACAAGTTTTTCCTCGCCTTAACTTGTTTGGTTCATGTTGTGCTTGTATTTGTATTTTACTCCATGTTCCTTTATAAATCAATTGTGCCCACACAAATACACCCTACCACAGTGTAGCAGAACTGTGCAGAACGGTGCATTTTCCATTATATGGTCCAGCCATACACGGCTGTATACTGACACTGGCTCTGTCACTCTACCTTGTGTCCATTGTGATTGGTGTGGCCAGTGATGTAGTTGGTAAAGACTTCATAAACACTCTCCTCGTTCATTAGTTCCTCACCCCACATCTGCAGGAGGGCCTCTTTCGGAGACTTACTCTTTAGGTAGAACAGGTAGTAGTCTGTCAGCTCGCCAAAGGCTGGTGAGGAGGAGTTACCCCTGACAAGATGGCACACACAGTAATTATTTTTTGGCCTCCAAATCTTCACCTACCCAAACAAAAAAACTCAGAACAGGTGGAGGAAACATTTCAACGTATGTACCATCTTCCGTTGGGGAAATCATCCCAGTCCTGAGTTCTGTAAATGTAGCTTTTGGGTCGGGAAGCCCAGAATATTGGCCTGACGTCTTCTACCTTGCGTTTAGGATGAGCACTGACAGCCCAGGGCAGAGGTCGTCTAAAGGTAACAAGATTCATGCAAAAATGTGAATCTCATGAAACGTGTCAAAAACACATCCAGGCCACATTGTACCCCAAAAATCTGAAGAAAAAATTAATTTAGCTTAAAGACTTCTAACTATAACCTTCTTAACCTTTAATTTACCACTTTTATAATACTGATGTTTTTAGAATAATAAAGCACATTTACCCCATGTTCCTATTAATGTAATGTGAAAATTTTAAATATTTAGTATTAAAATATCAAATGAAAAATAAACAAATAAATAAATATATAATGAGTCATATTATTATTTTTTTTGTAGAATACAGATAAAGGAGTATAAACCCTATAACACAAAATGTCACAATGTCACAATAAGGATTATAATTCCACTTTTTTTTTTTTATTGAATATTAGTGTCTTATAATGTATTGCTGGTGCTGTTACATTAGGGCCCTATGAAATGTTATATTTTTCCCAAAATCCTTGTTTTTTCCCCCAAATTCTTTCCATTTTATTTTTACATTTTTTATGTATTGTGCTTTTTTTCCATTCATAATTTTTCTGAATTCTGTTTAAATTGTTAAATGCGATTTTAGTCATCAAAAAGTATATTTGATTAAATTAAATTATGAAATGTATGGAAATGTAAAGTTTCGATAAAAGTAAAAAAAAAATTGATTAAAAAAAAAAAAAAAATTATATATATATATATATACACACACACGCACACAAAACTGCATAAACTCATTCACACATTAATAACATGCAGACGTCATTTTGCCTTTTTTCTATTTGATAAATGTTAAAAATGTTGAAAAATGTTTTTTATTTGTTCATCCAAAAATTAATACTTGTAAATTCCATTTTTATGTCTGGATTTAATGCCATCCACCACAGAAATCATAGGGTCTTACATAAAAGCAATACAAAACTTGAGGCCCTGGTTAAAGTGATTAAACATGAGCCTTCATGCCACCCTTATAACCATGGTAAAATCACTGTAATGCATAGCCTCTTACTTCTTTATACTATTAATGTTACAATCCATGTTGCATGTTGGCTTGTACTATTCTGTCGCCAATATGCAGCAGGATGTATGCAGGATTTCCTGTTAGAAAGAACAGGAGCAGTTTATCACATTATCAATTTTAAGGCACTCACCGTGGATCCTCTGTCCATAAGCCCAGCTGTCTGAGCACTTCTATAGTGGCCACCTCTCTGTTGAGCGTGTAAAAGTGCAGACCTGGGACCTCTCCACTGGCTAGAAGAACCTTACACATCTCCACCGCCTGCTGGATGCCGTAGTTGCGAATGGCGGCGTCGTTATCCTTGATGGGCTCAATCACCTGCTTGATCTCCTCTGGCACTTCCAGTTTGGAGAGTTTGACAAGCTGACGGAGTGAGTGATACCCCTGCGCAACAAATGCATAATTAAACTTTGAAGAATAATAAAAAAAAAAGAATCAATATGGAGTTTTCTGAACAATATACTGAAATCTAAGAGGAATACACTGAAATACAAAAATGTTATTTACTCTATAATGTTTTATAGAATTTTTTTGTACATCTGCAAATTAAAACACTTCACTTAAGAAATTTAGGAAATTAAATCAGATGTAACGCAACAAGTCTGAATGATCATATGCACAAATTAAAATCAACAGAATTATGCATTTCTGTGGCAACCAAAGATGGACACTTGAGGCGTAAACCGTAACAGCAGCACCTTTTTAAGTGAGCCACGCGTCAAAACAGCGGAGCTGATCACATAAGCGCTCAGTGTAGTTTAGGGCAAATATCTTTCAGTGCTATATACTCTAGCCAAACGTGCTTTATTCGAGTCCTTTCAGTGCAGTACACTTTTCTCTCTCACTCCGGACACGCGGCAAGTTTAAGAGCTGCAGATGACGCAGTTATTTTAACAACAACAGAAACACGGTGAGCAGCAAAATTATAAATTACTTTCACTAAAACTAGGCTAGGACAGAACTTAAACTTTGAAACTGCTGGTTACCTTTCTTTTTTTTCAAGATGAGAATGTTTTGCTTATTGTAGACATTTTTAGTAGGCCTAGATAATGCTTTTAAGTTAAAAAGTATAGATTTTAGGAGGAAAACAGAAACAGTGCAGTATTTTTTTGTCACATGCCCTCACATGTCTAAATTACAATACATGTAAAAGCATCTGCTTGGAAGAAAATATAGATGTCGTGCCTCTTGGAACTTTAATTAAATACTCCTGACTTCTGTCAAAAAATAATAATAATAAAAAAAAAAAAAACTTTATTTGTATGGTTTTGTAATATCTGTCTCACATATTTTCTTATGTGTCATGGTAGAAAGGACTCTTATTATAGAATTGGATTACAGAAAAACTGTTTAAAACATTGTTATGGATTAAAAAATACATGTAACCGGCTGGATGTACATTAACCTTACATCTGAACACCTCTTTTATATATATAAAAAAAGCAGATCATAGATCATATATTTTGTCTATAGTCTAAAAAACAGCTTCGTAAATAGAAAGATTTTAACACATGAGGATGCTGAATGGGATTTTTTTAGCAAGCCATTAAATGACTTGAGACTCGACTTGGACTCGTGACCAGAGACTCGAGACTTGATTAATCTTCAGAAATGAAGATATTTTTGATGAAAACCAAGAGCTTTCTGACCCTTGAAAGTGGTAGGACCCTTGCTGTCTATGGAGTGTCAGAGAGCTCTCGGATGTCATCAGATGTTTTTTTTGTTTTGTTTTGTTTTTTCTTGAAGACGAAAAAAAGTCTTATGGGTTTGTGACAACATAAGGGTGAGTAATTAACAGGGTTCCCACTCCAAGCCAAAAGTCAAATTCCCTGACTTTTCCCTGACTTTCACTGACTAATAAGCTGAATTTCCATGACCTATAATGAATGAATCCATCCGTTTGCAAGCTTTATTTACTTAATCACAGATGTTTTTTAGTACAAAACACACTTATACACTACTTCTTTTGTTTGTTTTTTTACGCATTAAATGAACTGTATTTTTCTGTACTATTTCTACAAAAATTAACTTATTTTAAATGTATTTTTATGCTTTCATAACCATAACAACAGGCAAAATGCATGAAATAACACAATAAAACAAAATACGGTATACAAAAATTTACATTTTGATAAATGTAAACAAAAGTTGAAAGCAATAAAACAAAAATCCCTGATATTCAATGACTTGGACAAAATAAATATAAAATTCCCTGACTTTCAATGTCTGGAATAGACTTTTTAAAATTCCATGATATTCCAGAAATTCCATGACCCGTGGGAACCCTGTAATTAATGACAGGATTTTCATTTTTGGGTGAACTATCCATTTAACTATTCATCTGCTTAATTTGAATAATCAATAGCAATCTTCTTTATTAGTAAGTTTATAGTTTATTTAGCAGAGCATTAGATAGTTATTAAATTATTGGCTAACTACATTAAACTGTTTAGTGTATCTTTAGTTTATGTTCAGATCATTCTTGCATTATAAAGATATTAACCATAGTCAATATACTAAACAGAAATATTACCAAATAACTGCTTGTGGAATGGTACAGAGACATGGAATGGTGTGAGATCTTAGGAAATTCAGACTTTACAACTTGCAATTAAGAGATGTTTGAGAATATGAACTCTTTTTCCATTTAGTAATTTCAACATGATGTGAACGCACCTCAATATACAAATGAATAAATGACAGAATTTTTATTTGTGTATGAACCACAGGATCCTTTTAGGGGTGAAAAGAGCTAGACAAAGTACTTTAACCCTTGTGCGGTGTTGCAAATTCCCCTAAAAAGAAATATAAATCTTTTCCTAAATGAAAGGGGGAAAGAGTTGATAAAAAGCTTGTACCCAATATTTGGCTATGTATGACTGCTTAACAAGAGATGTATAAACAATTTTTTTGTGTAGGCCAGTCATTTTTAACCAGGAACACCACAAGCATGACAAGCACAATATTTATATATATATATATTTTTTTTTTCTGAGCAGCAAGTTTTAGTCCAATGCAATAACATTAACTAGCATTTTCAGGAAAAATAAAATCCTCTCTGGGTCAAAATGACAGAAACACAACATATGGGTTAAAACTATTGTGCTGGCTGGCTTATATATATATATATATATATATATATAATCAGTAGTTTATATTGGATAACCAATAGTCTTATATAATAACACTACTCTGTATGACCTATTTTTTTTTAAATTGGACTAAAATCATCACACCATTGCAAAAATTCCAAGATAGTCTATTATTATGTTTGATAAGGTGCATTAAGAGTGGCCTTTAATTGGTCTTTTGCAATGACATGACATGAGCAGTGTTTGGTTGATAAGATAATTGGATGACTTCCACAGTCTGTTGATGTGTTCAAGTACCTGGATGGGGAAGATTCCTGGGAGAATGGGGCAGGTGATGCCAATGGCCCGGCAGTCTTTGACAAATTTAAGGAAGGTTTCTGCTCTGAAAAATAGCTGGGTGACGATGAAGTCTGCACCAGCATCAACCTTCTCCTTCAGGTGCCTGAGATCAGTTTCATAGCTCTCCGCCTCTGGGTGGCCCGTGGGGTAACCTAGCATTACATTTGTGATGGCTTTGAGCTGGGCAATTTTAGAGTTGCATGCCAAAATTGCCATGAACAAATAGATCATACTTCAGTGTAAGTCTATGAGATTTTGGTCAACTTTATCATCCACCATATAATAGCAATGGTAATAGTGATATTTTGCTTAGTAAATCTCAGTAACTGCTTGTGTTTCTAATGCTCACCTGCAACACAGATATCAAAGTAGTCATCGAATTCACAGCGAATGTGCTTGACCAGATCTGTAGCATAGTTAAATCCACCATCTTCCTCCACCCAATCTTCCCCAATAGGATCTGCGAAAAAAAGACAATTCAGGTCAAACCAGATGAGGTCATGATGCACGACTGTTACAAATGTACAAATGATGGCATATGAACTTGAGAAACGCTGATTATAATCTATACTTAAATTCTTTTAGTATTAAAAAAGTATCAACAGTTTAAGTTCAATCGATTCAAAAATATCTTTACCAGATGACTACTTTACCAGATATTTTACATGTATTACAGTAAAACTGTTGCTGCATTTCACAAGTGTTTCAAATCGGTCACTTATCAAGATCCGTGACTATTAGGATGCCGCCTTACAAGGGTTTGAAATCAAGCTTATTTGTTTTTAGAAAATGTCACACATTGGAAAATGTGTGGTTTGGACCCAAGTAACAGATTTCAGATCGGTCACTGTTCGTACCTCCTCTCAGGGCCATGATATTCTTTAGGCCTAGATGCTTGGCTTTATTTAAATGGGCTGTTATTTTCTCTTTCGTCTGATTGCAGCATGTCAAATGCAGAACGCTCTCCAGGCCACAGTAATTGACTGCCGTGCTTGCTATCATCATGGAGGACGTTTCTTTATCTGAGCCTGGATCTCCAGCCGGATGCCAAGTGATGTCAATGAAGAGAGGACCTCCAGACCCCATTCGGTCAAATCTAACAGGCAAAGAACAAAAAGACCATTCAATAAAAATAAATAAATACATAAATAAATAAATACATGCAAACACATACGTTGACATGCAAATAGGACATCTGTCCATGTTTATGATCATGACACCATCTCTTTTGTATTTTAGGATTTATGTCTTTCGAATGTTATCAATACAGCTCTTTCATGGATGTTGGCTTTGTGAAATGGCTTTGTGGTGTCATCAGGGTTAATGCTTGCTGTCACTTTTCACGCTGCAGTACTTGTGTTTTGTTTGGACACAATCGTTCCTAGTGTTCGATAGTCCCTATCTTTCACTTTTGATTTTCACCCATGATAAACAATCCAAAACATGGATACCAAACTTAGCTCCTGGAGGGCCACAGTCCTGCAGAGTTTAGTTGCAACTTGCTCCAAAACCATAGCTGAAGCTTTTAAATAAGCCTGAAAGACTTGATTAGTTGGATCTGGTGCATTTAATAAAGGTTGAAGCTAAACTTGCCAGGCCTGTGGTCCTATAGAAACGGCATTTCATACCCTGACCAAGACAGTATAGGTATGTGTGTATATGTATACACTGGTGCTTAAAAGTTTTCTACTACATTTTAAAATAATTATGACCTAAAACATAATGATATTTTCACACAAGTCCTGAAAGTTGACAAAGAGAACCTAGTCAAATAATTGAGACAAACATATATTCCGTAACTTTTTTCCTGGAAAATTATCCAATATTACATATCTGTATGTGAATCTCTAGGATTAGCAGTTCATTGAAGGCAAAATTAGAGTCCATCTGTTTAGAGGTGTTTTCAGTCACTGGGATGACTATCAGGTTTTATTTAAAAAACAGGGATTTATCAAAGTCTGGTTATGTTTGTGGAAGTGAATCATGTCACGAACAAAGATGATATCATCTCTAAAGAGTTTGGACTCAAATCCACAGTCAGATAGACTGTGGTCAAATGAAGGTAAATTCATTCATGTTACCCTTCCCAGGAGTGGTCGATCAACAAAAATAACTCCAAATCAAGATGTTTATGAGTCAACCATCAGGAGAACACTGCTGCCTGTCTGCAGTTTGGTAAAGATCATATGGACAACCAGGCAAATGGAGAAATGTTTAATGGATGGATGAGATCAAAATAGAACTTTTTAATAAGAAGTGTTAGGTTTGGACGTAAGAACCTTATCCCATTTGTGAAACATGGTGGTGGTGGTGGTATCATGGTTTGGGACTGTTTTGCTACATCTGGGCCAAGACAGCTTGCCATCACTGAACAATTAATTCTGAATTATACAAGCAAATTCTAAAGGAAAATATCAGGACATCCGTCCGAGAACTGAATCTTGAGAGAAATGGTTCATGCACCAAGACAATGACCCCAAGTACACAAGTCATTATACTAAAGAATGGTTGAAGAAGAAGAAAGCTAATGCTTTGAAATGGTCAAGTCATAGTCTAGACCCTAATCCAACTGAAATGTTATAGGAGGAAACCCACCAACATCAGTTGAAGCAGTTCTGTAATTAAAAACTTTGCAGGACTGATCAACCGTTACAAGAAATGCTTATCTGTAGTTATTGGTGCAAAAAGGGGTCACATTAGATACTGAATACAACAATTCGCATATTTTTGCCACTGACAGATATATAACACCATTTTTTGTCAATAAATAAATTACAAAGTATATATTTTTGTCTCATTCGCTTGATTGGATTCTCAACTTTCAGAACTGAATATGACCCAAATTTTTGTTTTATATTTTATTTATTTATTTTTATTTATTTATGACCCAGACATTTTTTATGTGAGATTACCAAAAAAAAAAAAAATGCAATTTTTTCTTTCCTACCTAGAGATAAGATTGACAGCTCCAGGCGCTGTGCGAGGAGGGAAGAACTCCAGGGAGAACCAACGGTCCCCAGACTCAATCCTCCGCTTCATCTTGTCCCGCAGCCGGTCACTGCGATCGGCGTCCAGTACCGGGGTTGAGCACCTGGAGCTCTCTTTGGAGCTCTCTCCACTGTTACTGACCCCGCTGGAGTCGCTCTTAGAGGACTGCCAACCTATGTCAGCTCTTTGGTTCACCATGTTTCCTGTGTCCAGGGTTGAAAATCACCCCACAAACATTAGGTGTCATTAAAAACAACTTTGTTGACCTCATACTGTTCAGCTGTCTTATCATCTACTAGGTGTTACAAAAGTGTAGATGTAATGACTTAGACCATTTGTCACAGAAGAAATGTCAGTCCCACTGAATTGTGGGATACATTATCCAGAACAGCATGTTCTCATACTGTGCACATTATATTTGAATATATAAGCTGTAAATTTACGTAACATGATGATTGAAGACATTAGATAATTAATATATTTTAGTAAATAGCATTTAACACTTTGTCATTACAATGTTCCATTTATATTTCTGATTTAAAGTTTAAATATTTATTACTGACAGCTAAATGATAATGACACGTTATGACATACACGTGTTATTCCAAAACATAGCAGCTAGCTATTTAGTAATTGCTCCTGAGTACTTTAAAAGCGCTGTAAGAATACAATATATCAATCTTAATATCATGACGATCCTGTCTGCTGAATGTATTAAGTTTTGTGAGTCTATAACGTGTCTCTTCTGACAAAGGGAAGACACGTTAATTTAAAAATATGTTGTTTTTGAAGTCACTATTTTTAAAAAGACAACCAGTGATTTTTCATGAAAACTCGCTTTAGAACTGATTTGTGCATCTTTTTATATTTCGTCCATAGCTTGAATAGGTCTAGACCTGGACATGCGGTTCCGCGTGATTGCACCGGTCCCTTTAATTAGCTTAACCGAAACCGAAACAATCATGCCGACCATGTAATAATATAATTTATTATTATTACTTTCCTCAGTTACCTTCAGCCTATTCCCAATCCTCCGGCAGTTATAAGGGAGAGTGCAGTCCCAGGGCGGCGCTGTACCCGAACTCTTGCTAAACAGCGTGTGCGGGTAGCATGGACGACAAAGAGGCTGGTGTACGGTAGGCCACGCCCCTTCGTGTGAGGCACGCCCACTATCGACCAAAGGACCTTCTCATTGGATGCAGGGTCTGTCATCGCGTGTGATGTAAACACACCACATGTACTCATTAATAATTAAATAAGCTACAAGCGCAGATGCGCGCACGTCCACACAGAAGAAAAGAAAAGAAAAGAAAATTTATTTATCCGAAAATCTAGGTATCAGTCATCTGAAGCCTTTAGTTTAATAAAACACATATGAGACTCATATGAGCACCCACAACACATAACACACTCCCCCATTGTAAATACACAATTATTAATAAAACAAAAATGATATATCTAAATTATGACACAAAACGTCGAAATTATCTTTTTTTTTCTCTCACTTTTTATGCCATATTTTTGGCATTTTGTGTTTTGACTTTATCGTATACACTTCCAGTCAAAGTTTTTAAACATTTTTTATGTTTTTAAAGAAGTCTCTTCTGCTCACCAAGACTGTAGTTATTTGATCCAAAGTACAGCAAAACAGTAAAATGCTGAAATATTTTTACTATTTAAAACAACTGTTTTCTATTTGAATATATTTTAAAATGTAATTTATTCCTGTGATTTCAAAGCTTTAGCATCATTACTCCAGTCACATGATCCTGAGAAATCATTCTAATATTCTGATTTGCTGCTCAAAAACATTTATTGTTATTATTATGTTTGATTTTTTTTTTTCAGGTTTCTTTGTTGAATAGAAAGTTCAGAAAAAACAGCATTTATCTGAAATAGAAATGTCGTTGCCATCACTTTCGATCAATTTAAAGCATCCATGCTAAATAAAGGTATTCATTTCTATATTAAAAAAAATAATAATAATTAATTAAGAAAACAAAATATTGATTCCAAGCTGTTGAATGGTATATTGTATAATGTTACAAAAGCTTTTTATTTCAGATAAATGCTAATCTTTGGATATTTCTATTCGTCAAAGAGTAATGAAAAAAATGTACTCAACTGTTTTAAATATTGTTTATAACTATAATAAATGTTTCTTGAGCAGCAAATCAGAATATTAGAATGATTTCTGAAAGATCATGTGATACTGAAGACTGGAGTAATAATGCTGAAAATGCAGCTTTGATCACATGAATAAATTAAATTGTAAAATATATTAACATAGAAAGCAGTCCTTTTAAAAAGTAAATATATATATAATTTCACTATATTACTGATTTTGCTGAATTTGGACCAAATAAATGCAGGCGTTTTGAGCAGAAGAGACTTTTTATATATTAAAAAAATAAAAATAAAAAAAATACTGTTAAAAACGTTTGACTGATAGTGTAATTATTACTGTAGTATCTCATAATTTAGTCATTTTTATGTTTTGACGATTTACTAAAGATGTATTATAGGTGAGTGGATTGCGTACATACTGGTCCATACAGATTATGCGTTAAAACTGCGTAGATGGGGCGCGTTTGAATCCACTCTGTTTGCGTTAAAGCTACGCAGCTGGTGCCACTTGAGTACCTCAGCTGCTTGTGTGATGGTCATGTGATCCGGTGCGCTGTAGCGGTGTGTTTCTGAAGATGGCGTGTTGTGGAGGCTGTTTGTGTTGTCAATGTTGCTGCAATGAAGGCGAAACAAGAACACCAGAGGAGCTGGTATAAAATATTTTATTTGTGTTATCGCTTTCCTAACGCAAAACGCCTTGTTGAATGATATATGAGTTCATTCTGATGTTGTAAAGTGTGCTGCTTCTGTTGTTCTCCACCCAAATTCAATGTAAACACCCAGATGTACATCAACAGTGTACATTAACAATGAATCTACCAATCAAACAAGTCTGCTGAGAGCAGTAACGTTACAAAGCTGCGAGCTACTGAATAAGCATAGGTATTATATTTGAAAATGAAAGTGTAACTGTTTCTGAATCTACTGTGTTTATTGTCTAGACGACATTGTTGGTCATGTTTGGCCATTGCAGCAGTTTTGGACAATATGTTATTAGGGCGTCATGTAATTTAGACATTTGGCTCCAAATTTATATGACCAAATCATTGTTTAGAGCTCATCAGGTGATAAGACACACCCTATATTTCTTGATGATACTGTGGTGATCAACCTGATTTTGTATTGTTAAAGTGTTCTTTATCGTTGTAAAGTACAGCTAATATATTATATACAAAGTTCTTTTTTTTTTTTTTTTTTTTTTTTTACAATTAGTCATTATTCTAGGTATAATAGAGTAAAATGTCAGAAATGTGGTCAGAAACAGTGACTCCATTGTTTGAGTCATCACACAGGCCATCTGTTAAATTTGAGGACGGAAACCTCAGAACCACCAAAAGACCACCATCAGACTGGGGTTTTACTTTCTAAAAGTCTCATTTTCTGAACATCATAACCTGATTTTATTTCTACCTTTTGCTTGTTAGACAATACTGGGTGAAACCAGAGAAGATGAGGATGAAATATTACCGAGAAAAGACTATGAGGTTAGTGAATAATGGATACAAAAGATTATATTTACAAAAAAAGCTATACTAAGAATTTGTCTCTAACGGATATGTTTAAAAAATATTAATGCTGCCTGTCTTTAATCATGTTTTGCATTTCAGAGTTTGGATTATGACCGCTGTATTAATGAGCCATTCTTGGAGGTTTTGGAGGGATTGGATAATAAGGTAAAATGTGTGATGTGATGTCTTCATCTATTGTATTCATGTGATCTCAAGTCCTTGTTTACAAAGTTATCTTAATTTTCTTGCAGAAAGCCAGGAAGTACGAAGCGATAAAGTGGATTTTGGTTTTTGCAATAGGAGTATCAACAGGACTGGTAAGCTTTGGGGTGGTTTATGCATCTAAAATCATTTTAATAAGGGTTTATTGCACCAATACAATTGTGCATGATGTTTTTATACCCTACTGGAGAATGAGGTTTATAGCAAATTATAGATCTCACTATTTGATTTGCCTAAAATCAAGTGGCATTGGGATATAATAATAATAATAATAAAAAAAAAAACAATATGAGAAAACAACAACAAATGCCTTTGTTTTCAAATGCGAGATTACAAGTTTATAATAAATTGATCATTTTAATTTATACTCTCTAAAGTCACTTATATCAAGTGTCAATGCCTGGCATTTCTGATGGAAAAAATGTTGTGTCCACAATATTAACATCGGTGTTATGTTATGTTTACTTTTATTGCATACAAATGCCTACGAATGTATTTAAACTTTATTTTTAAGTACTGCCACAAAAAGTAATTAACTAAATAAGTACATTAAATTACACATTTATCATTCTAAAAAATTGTATTATTAATATAATTTGTTTGTGAGTTGTCAATATAATGGTCATTTCTGATTTTTCTTTTCAGACTGGTCTGTTTGTTGATTTCTTCGTGCGGCTTTTCACTCAGCTAAAGTTCAGCTTGGTTGGACAATGTATCTTTTCTGCTCGGTGCTTTGTTGTGTTTTGGTTTGTGTAATTTTGCACTATTTGCTGAGTGTAGTTCTTGACGTATGCTTCAGCTGTGGAAGAATGTAGTGAGAATGGCTGTCTTGCTCTCTCATTACTGGAACTGCTGGCTCTCAATATGACGTTTGTATTTATCTCCAGCGTCCTGGTTCTCATTGAGGTAAGAACATCGCCATCTAATATGTAAAGAGTAAAGTCATTACACACAACACCAAAGGGTAGCACTGTACATTCAATTCATCAAAAAAAAAAAAAAAAAAATTATTGAATCTCTTGAAGACAAAACATAATTTTGAATAAGGATTGGCTGACCATATATATATATATATATATATATATATATATATATATATATATATATATATATATATATATATATTTTATTTATTTATTTAAGAAATTTGTTATGCTCACCAATGCATATATTGAATAATAATAGAGTAATAATAATGATAATAAATGTTTCTTGAACAGCAAATTAGCATATAATATATTTCTGAAGGATCATGTGACACTGAAGATTGGAGTAATGATACTGAAAATGCAGCTTTGATCACAGGAATAAATTACATTTTAAAATATATTAATATAGAAATATCTAACTGTTTTTACTACAGTTTTGATCAAGTAAAGGCAGCAATGGAGAAAATTAGAGACGACTTTCAAAAATATTAAAATATGTTATACTTAAACAAGTTAATTTAATTTTGCAGTGTTTCAGTGTGTATGTGCTATATAATCATTCTGTTTCTCCTGTGTAATAGCCTGTTGCAGCTGGGTCTGGTATCCCAGAAATTAAAAGTTACCTGAACGGAGTAAAGATTCCAGGCATTGTGCGGCTGCGAACCTACATATGTAAGGTCACAGGAGTCCTGTTTGCTGTTGCTGGAGGTACTGATGAGGAAAACAGTGTATATCAATACAGGCAAAGATTAGAATACAATCTGGCTCTGTGCTGTTATAGACAGTTAATGATGATTGTCACTTTTTGATTCAGATTTTTAAGAAATGTGGGTAAGTTAGCTAGATTCTGAGACCATGTCAATAAATTGTGGTGTGGATCAGAGCCATTCAACCAGATGATAGTGATATGTCTTTTTGAACTTGTTATATGCTGATTCAGTGTTGTTTTTGTTTCAGGATTGTTTGTAGGTAAAGAGGGACCAATGATTCACAGTGGAGCTATAGTAGGAGCAGGACTTCCTCAGGTACTCCTCCTGTATCCATCCAACATGAATCAGCTGATTTGACTAATCTTGAACTTTTCTCCATTTTTAAAAGGAGATTGTTGAGGTTGACAGTAGTTTAGATGGTTAATGATTTTGTTTTCTGAATGCCACTGGGTGATTCATTAATGCATCATCTTTCTTGTAACAGTCATACACTAATGAAAGCATGATTGTCTCTTTGGTTAGTTTCAGAGCATCACCTTCAAGAAGATCAGCTTTCACTTTCCCTATTTTCGCAGTGACAGGTGAGCACTACATCACAACAACCACTAAATCATACAATAGATTGCACAAAATGAATCAATGTAAAACATGAAGTGGCATTAAACACATTTGACTTCTGTATTGTGATCTCTTTCCTTGGGGCAGGACAGCATAGTGATTGGGTCAGAAATGGAACATGCATTCTAATGTTTAAAAAATGAATTATGCATGATCCTATAGCAAATTTAACTTGGGTGATGTCAGATCAAGATTACATTGACCTACATTTTAATGAAATATACTATATAAATTGATTACATTTTAATTAAATATGAAGACAAACATTTTTTTCTTTAGAGAATTGTTGTATATTATTCAATTTATTAAAATTATTAAATTATATGTGTACATGTGTATTAATTAAGTAAATGCAGTCAGTTTTGATTTGTCAGTGGTATTTCTGTTTAGGGACAAGAGGGACTTCGTGTCGGCAGGTGCGGCGGCTGGAGTTGCGGCTGCATTCGGGGCACCCATAGGGGGCACACTCTTCAGTCTGGAGGAGGGCTCGTCCTTCTGGAACCAGGCCCTCACTTGGAAAGTGGTATGTGGATATATTGTAGGGTTTAGGTCATGTATTTTTGGTGTGTGTGTTGTGAAAGTTCCGTTTATAATTCTCTCTCTGTCTCTCTTCTGTCTTAAAGTTGTTCTGCTCGATGTCTGCCACTTTTACACTCAATTTCTTTCGTTCTGGGATCAACTTCAATAAATGGGGATCATTTCAGCTGCCTGGCCTGCTTAACTTTGGGGAGTTCAAGGTAAAAAAACAAACAAACAAACAAAAAAAACTAAAAGAAATCATTAAAGCCCTTTTATTATATTCATTCATATTGGAAGTAATGTGAGCAGTCCAAATCCTGTCACGTCTTCTTCTAAATAAAAAAACTTAAATGCCATATTTACTACTTTTTATTGGAATGATTCAATTCATGTCAATAAATAAATAAATTAAATTGGTCCTCAATTTATGAAATTCTTGTTGAAGTAAAGTATTTTTTTTATTTTCATCTGATGTCAGCTAGGCCACTTGGGCAGGAAAAAAAAGTTGTGCCAGTATGCTATTTAAAGGAGTAGTTCACTTTCAGAACAAAAAATTACAGATAATGTACTCACTCCCTTGTCATCCAAGATGTTCATTTCTTTCTTTCTTCAGTCGTAAAGAAATTGTTTTTTGAGGAAAACATTTCAGGATTTCTCTCCATATAATGGATATCTATGGTGCCCCCCAGTTTGAACTTCCAAAATGCAAATTCCCACTTCAAAATTATCCTACATTGCTGCAGAAGTACCGACCCGGTGTTTACAAAGTGAGCATGCAAAGAAGATTAAACGGCCTTTACAAAAAAAGGTAAAACGGCAATGTAGGATGATTTTGAAGTTGGAGGAGAAAATGAGATGGGAGTTTTTCGACACACCCTAATACACACAGTTCAAACTGGGGAACACCATAGATATCCATTATATGGAGAGAAATCCTGAAATGTTTTCCTCAGAAAACATAATTTCTTTACAACTGAAGAAAGAAAGAAATGAACATCTTGGATGACAAGGGGGTGAGTACATTATCTGTAAATATTTGGAAGTTAACTATTATTTTTAACCTGTTTTTGTAGGCAATGTAACCTTTTTAAAATACGTTTACATTTTATTTTAATTTAATTTTTAAGTTAATTTATGCAATACATGTTACAGCAATAATAACAATTGATGAAAGCTATTGAGATAAATGTGATCTTGAGGATGCACTTGACCACATTCGATCACTTCCAAACAGATTTTGTGTTGACTTACAAGTGCTCATTTGAAGTATTGGAAAAACAAATCAATTAGGTGTGTGGTGTTAACTTCTGTTTTTCTTTGCTGTGTCTGTAGTGTGTAGATGGAGATAAGACATGTCATTTGTGGACAGCAGTAGATTTGGCGTTTTTTGTGTTAATGGGGGTGGCAGGAGGTTTACTCGGCGCTCTGTTCAACTGCATCAACAAACGCCTCGCAAAATACCGCATGAGAAACGTTCACCCCAAAGCAAGATTCGTCAGGTATCCAAGAGAGGTCTCAATTATATAGCTTTAATATTGATTAAAACCACTCAAAACAGCTGGAGAATGAAAGTGCTTAGATAAGAGGAGAGTAGCTGTCTGACGTATTCATGACACTATATTTGTTTGATTACCAGGGTGTTGGAGAGTCTGCTGGTGTGTATGTTAACCACATTAGTGATCTTTGTGGCTTCAGTGACTCTGGGAGAGTGTCGAGATTTAGTCTCCACCAATAATAATACATCAACACAGGTCAGTACAGTTTGTTTCTGTAATGTGTCATTAAGTACAGATTAGGACATCATTGTTAGTTATTATACTTTCCTAAGATGAGATAACAGTATCAAGATATTTAACTGCTGGTATATGGCATATACGTGTGCGTGTGTGTGTATATATATATATATATATATATATATATATATATATATATAGGTTGGTATATAAGATATTCAGCCTGGTTCACATTGCACTTTGTTCTCATAAAATTAGAACTTGCCATTTTGAGAAAGGTATGCTTTTTGTGTGCAGTATGCCTTAGTTTGTAAGTATAGTAATGGTTTGTTTTGTAGGGGTCTGTAAATGAGGAGGTGAACTCAACCATACGACGCTTCTTCTGCTATAACAACACTTATAATGACATGGCAACCCTGTTCTTCAACCCACAAGAGGTGGCAATCCACCAGCTCTTTCATCAGAATGGTAAGAAAGTTGCATGCAGCATATGCTATCTTTATTATCAATGTTTGTTAATTCACACATCAAAACATATTTTGCTTTTGTTGATTATACTGCCCCTTTTTCTCCAGCAACCTAGTATCTTCATAGGCTTTTCAGAATGCTTAGCTTTAAGCTTTAGACTTCACTCAAAAATGAAAATTGTCATTTACTTTACCTTAACCTGCATTAGAGACTATTAATTGTTTCAAAAATCAGTATCATGTTATTTATTTATTTATGTATTACTTATTAATTGTGGTCAATATTGATCACAGCTACTCAATGACTTTGGAAACATCATGCAGTTATTTTATCGTTTAACAGTGGATTTTCATGAAACTTTAAATAAAACTGAAAAAAACAAATTTTATAAAATAAAATAAAATTCTGTTTAAAAAATGTTGCAATCTAATTTATTCAAACCCCTTGGACTGCAAGACTTTCTACAGTTGTGAACAAAATGTTATAAAAACAGTCAACTTGGCTCCAAACATTCATATACAAAATTATTTACACCCAAAGATAAATTTTGTAGAGACTCCTAGGTCTTTATGACCTTTAAAAGACCTTGCCTCTTTGTGCTTAAAAGCTTCTGGGATCTCTCTACTGGAATCTTGGCACATACCTAATGTGCAAAACATCCAGATCACTCATAATCTTTGGGTTTCATGTTGCCACTGCTTGTTTAAAAAAAAGTGTACCCTACCATACAAAAAAAAAAATGTTTAATAATTATGACATAGCTTTATTACAGAACAAACATACATCAAAAATATCACATTATATATTTACATTGTCACTTTTAATTTGCCACTAAACTGATATAGATCTAGTTTTTGCACTCTTGAATCTGTACAAGTTTACATTTATTACAGTCTCTGCTTGAATAATTTTGATTGCCAGTGTAACTATATATACATTTATATAAATTAGATAACTTAAGGTAACTAGCGCACATCCACAGCTTACTGAAAACTATTAAAAATTTATGGAGGGCAGAAATTACACTGCTTTTACAGGAAAAGGGTGCGCTGGATTTTATAACACAAGACAAACCAAGAGCTTCAGTGCAAAATGGAATAATTGCTTTTTCTTCTTTTAATAATCATGGGAACCTAAAATCGTAATTTAAAAAAAAATAAAGAAAAGTTTGATTAAAATGCATGCCTGAACTTCTGATTATGAGAATTTCTCACCCTTTTCTGTCACTTTTCCCTCCTTTGTTTGGTTTTGTTGACAGCTACCTTCAGTCCCGTCACCCTCTCGCTGTTCTTTGTGCTGTATTTTATTCTGAGCTGTTGGACGTACGGTGTGTCCGTCCCCAGTGGTCTGTTTGTCCCGTCTCTTCTCTGTGGAGCTTCACTTGGGCGCTTAGTGGCCAATGTCCTCAAAATGTAAGATTTATTCCTGTTTACAAACTCCTAAGAACAACTACCATGGGCAGCTGTTAGAATACATGCAATACACATACATTGATTTTGACTTCTGCATCGTACTTTCTGGGCCCACACTTATAATGTTGTTTTTAATGTGTGTAATTGCAGTAACTTCCACATGCAAATATATTCGGGGACATTTGCCTTGATTGGGGCAGCTGCCTTTCTAGGAGGTGTGGTCAGAATGACCATCAGTCTCACAGTCATCTTAATTGAATCGACCAATGAAATCACATACGGACTTCCCATTATGATAACACTGATGGTAGGAATGCAAAAATCTTTATATGGCATTATATCTGGAATCTGATTTTGTTGTAGAGGAAATCATCATCTGATGTTTATGGGGATAATGAATAAAATAATTTAAATTATATCAGACTACATCCTTTATGAATGTCTCTCTAATATAGCATAAAGGTAAAAAAAAAAAAAAGCAATTTCAATTAAATACACTGCTAACTGGCATTGTGTGTTTCATCAGGTGGCCAAATGGACAGGAGATTTCTTTAATAAGGGTATATATGATATTCATATTCATCTGAAAGGAGTCCCGCTGCTGGAGTGGGAAACAGAAGTCGAGATGGACAAGTGAGACTATTGCTATTACTATTGAGACTATTGTTTAAATATCAGGCTACACTTAATTTCATGTCTCTGTTTCATAGCATTATTTATCATCTAATGCAAGTTCTAAGAAAAGTATGGTTTATTTATTTATTTAATTTTTTTATGTATGATGCAATAATATATATATATATTTTTTTTTTCTTGTCCTGGTGGTCTTATACACAGTTTTTGTCTACTGTTTTTTTTTTTTTATTCTTATTTATTTTAATTTAATATAATTTCTCTGCTTCTCTCTGTTAGATTAACAGCCAGTGACATCATGGAGCCCAACCTGACATATGTGTATCCTCACACCCGCATCCAGTCTCTGGTCAGCATCCTGAGGACCACAGTCTATCATGCTTTCCCCGTCGTCACCGAGAACAGAGATAATGAGAAGGAGTTTATGAAGGGCAATATCCTCATAAGCAACAATATCAAATTTAAGGTACAACATGACATCTCACCAATTGCAGCAGTATTGAACTACAGAGCTTTGACCACAAGATGGTGCAAATGGTCTACTGTTTTTATGTCTCACTTCAGTAGCACAGAAATTATTTGAGAAGCTTTATTTGATACTTCATTGTTAAGGAAAGATGTATCATCACTTATGAGTGGTTAAAGTAAAGAACTAAAGTACACTGAAGTAAGGAACTGAGCAATACTCAGAGATCAGATTATGGTGGTTCTTTTGACTTGAACTAATGCAGTTTTTCTCATTCGCTTTAGTTTTGTTCTTGAAACTATTGATAAAAACAGTACAACACAAAAAAGCCTACAACCTGCAAAAAGCCTATAACTTGCTCAAATTTCTTAGTTCATCTTTCAAAACTATATATGTCAGTGAATGTTTTTTTTGTATCTATGTATGTCAAGTATTTATTAGTAGTAGTGGTGTCAATTGATTTAAAAAAAAAAAAATGAATTCATCGTAAATTTAATTAATAATTAATTAATTATAGGATTAATTAATCCTACCTGACGTTAAAGTTTTTAATTATACATTTATATTGCAATAATTTCACATTCATGCTTTAAATTATTGTAGAAACAATGTAAAGAATGTATATATTTTTTTTAATATTTGTTTAATGCCATCACTGATTCCAACTGATGCTTTTTTTTCTTAAAATTTCACCATTGAATATTGAAACCATTCAACATTGCAGTATAATTGAGAGCTATTACTTTAACATTTATTGGACTTTAAAAATAACTTCTAACTTGAAACAATCTTCATGGTCATTGTTCGCAAATAAGATCAAAATGCCATGTTTTTGATGCCAATGATTGAAAATGCACAAAATCACAATTTGAGCATTGCTAGAATAAGGTTTGTTTTCTTAATTGTTCATTAATATGTAATAAATGTATCGTTAAAATAGTTTAATCTACTTTTAAAATCAGAGTGGAAATATTTCACATTACTGCATAGAAATGCATTGTGAATGCTGTTACATGTTGTCTTTAAAATAACTAGAAACTGAAACAGCTTTATTACTTACTCAAAAAAAGACAATGTTGCCACTATGGTTTTAATTTATTAATATTACAGAATGTTTAATGTATGTTTGTTTATAATACATGAATAATGTCCATTTAATTTCTAAATGTAAAATTTAATGTTCTGTAAAATTTGGCAAATGTTAATCTATTTATCTTTAATCAGAATCAGAATCAGAAAGAGCTTTATTGCCAAGTATGCTTGCGCATACAAGGAATTTGTTTTTGTGACAGTAGCTTCCAGTAGACAACAACAACATGGACAATAAGAAAAATACAATGAGGTGAGAATAAAAAATATACATATTTAAATATAAATAGACAAAAATATATAGAAAACTAAATTAAGAAATAAGTGGTATGTACAGTTGTGCTGTTGATGATAAAGGGAAAAAAAAAAAAAAAAAAAAATTGAGATGGAGGTGGTAACAAATAAATATAAGGTTATTGCACATGTTTTTATTGTACGATGGTGTGAACATTTAGCTGTTCATAAGGTGGATTGCCTGTGGGAAAAAACTGTTCTTATGCCTGGTTGTCCTGGCAATTGGGGCTCTGTAGCGCCGGCCAGATGGCAAAAGTTCAAAGAGGGAATGGCTTGGATGTGAGGGATCCAGGGTGATTTTCTGAGCTCTTTTCCTCACCCTGGATGTATAAAGTTCTTGAAGGGTGGGCAGGGGAGCACCAATAATCCTCTCTGCAGTCCGAACTGTTCTCTGTAATCTTCTGATGTCTGATTTTGTAGCTGAGACAAACCAGACAGTTATTGATGTGCACAGAACAGACTCGATGACAGCTGTGTAGAACTGTTTCAGCAACTCCTGTGGTAGGTTGAACTTCTTCAACTGGCGAAGGAAGTGCAACCTTTGTTGGGCCTTTTTTACAATGGAGTTGATGTGAGTGTCCCACTTCAGGTCCTGGGAGATGAAAGATCCCAGGAACTTGAATGACTCCACTGTAGCCACAGTGCTGTCCATGATGGTGAGTGGGGAAAGTGCAGGGGGATTCCTCCTGAAGTCCACTATCACCTCTACAGTTTTGAGCGTGTTGAGCTCCAGGTTGTTATGACTGCACCAGACAGCCAGCTCTTTAACTCCTGTCTGTAGGCAGACTCATCACCGTCCTGAATGAGGCCGATAAGTGTGGTGTCATCTGCAAACTTCAGGAGCTTGACAGAGGAGTCTTTAGAGGTGCAGTCATTGGTGTAGAGGGAGAAGAGCAGAGGGGAGAGAACACAACCCTGAGGGGCGCCGGTGTTGGTGGTGCGGCTGCTGGACATGAATTTCCCCATTCTCACCTGCTGTTGCCTATCTGTCAGAAAGCTGCTGATCCATTGACAGATAGGGCTGGGAACAGAGAGCTGGTTCAGTTTGGTTTGGAGGAGTGGAGGAATGATGGTGTTGAAGGCCGAACTGAAGTCCACAAACAGGATCCTCACGTAAGACCGTGGCCTGTCCAGATGTTGCAGAATGAAGTGCAATGCCATGTTTATAGCATCATCCACGGATCTGTTTGCTCGGTAAGCAAACTGCAGGGGGTCCAGTAAGGGTCCGGTGATGTGCTTCAGATAAGCTAAAACCAGTTTTTCAAATGATTTCATGACGACAGACGTTAGTGCCACAGGTCTGTAGTCGTTAAGTCCTGTTATCTTGGGTTTCTTTGGAATGGGGATGATGGTGGAGCGTTTGAAGCAGGCAGGTACTTCACACATCTCCAGAGACCTGTTGAAGATATATGAGAAGATGGGGGCCAGCTCGTCAGCGCAGGTTTTCAGACAGACTGGACTCACACCGTCTGGACCTGGTGCCTTTTTTCTTTTGTTCTTCCTGAAGACCTGGCACACATCATTCTCGCTGATTTGTAAGGTGGGAGGGGGGGAGAGGGGGGTTGCTGGAGGTGTTAATAGTTCTGAAAAGAGATCGTCTGGACAGGTGTGGGGGCATTCAAATCTACAATAAAACTCATTCAGGTCTTAGCAAGTCGTTGATTTGCCTCAGTGCTTGGGGATGGTGTCTTGTAGTTTGTGATGGCTTTCAGACCTGTCCACACTGAAGATGGGTCGTTAGATATGAACTGATCTTCTAACCTTTTTGCATAGGTCCTTTTAGCCACTCTAATCTCCTTATTCAGTGTGTTCCTGGTCTGATTGTACAAGAC
Organism: Cirrhinus molitorella; assembly: GCA_033026305.1. Classification (NCBI taxonomy): domain Eukaryota; kingdom Metazoa; phylum Chordata; class Actinopteri; order Cypriniformes; family Cyprinidae; genus Cirrhinus; species Cirrhinus molitorella. The sequence continues at coordinate 30,428,759 of CM065125.1, read as the reverse complement.
CCTATCCCCTTGTCTGTAGGCATCCTCTTTTGCCTGACGAAGATGTCTGAGTCTTGCTGTAAACCATGGCTTATCATTGTTGAATGTCAAATAAGTTCTGGTAGGGATGCATATATCCTCACAGAAACTGATATATGATGTCTCTGTGAGCTCGTCCAGATCAGTTGCAGCAGCTTCAAAAACACTCCAATCAGTCAATCCGAAACAGGCTTGCAAAGCCTGCTCTGTTTCGGTGGTCCATCTTTTTACAGTCTTTACTGCAGGTTTAGCAGATTTAAGTTTTTGCCTGTATGTTGGTATAAGATGAACCAGGCAGTGATCAGAGAGCCCCAAAGCTGCCCGCGGGACAGAGTGATATGCATCTTTAATTGTTGTGTAACAGTGATCCAATATATTACTGTCTCTGGTGGGACATGTAATATTCTGTCTGTATTTTGGCAGTTCACGGGAGAGATTTGCTTTATTAAAATCCCCAAGAATGATTAAAACGGAGTCCGGGTGTTTTTGCTCCGTGTCCGTGATCTGGTCGGCAAGTTTCTGTAGCGGCACGCTCACATTTGCTTGCGGTGGAATATAAACACTCACCAGAATAAACGAGCAAAACTCTCGCGGCGAATAAAACGGCTTACAGTTAATGAAGAGCGCTTCTAGATCGGAACAGCACATCTTCTTTAACACTGTTACATCTGTACACCACCTCTCATTGATGTAAAAGCACGTCCCGCCGCCACGCGATTTCCCCGTTGATTCCACGTCGCGGTCCGCTCTGAACAGCCGATGGCCCGGCAAATGAAGCGCGCTGTCTGGGATCGCGTCATTCAGCCAAGTTTCCGTGAAACACAGAGCAGCAGAGTTTGAAAAATCCTTGTTTGTGCGGGAGAGCAGAAGGAGTTCGTCTGTTTTGTTGGGTAGAGAGCGGAGATTCGCCAAGTGTATACTAGGCAGCGAAGTACGGAATCCACGCTGACGAAGCTTCACAAGCGCGCCGCCTCGTTTTCCCCGTCTGCGCGTTCTCAAGCGCCTGATCAGCGCTGCCGCTCCGCCAACTACAATGTTCAGCAAAACGTCCGAATAATCAAAAACCGGTAGGAAATTCTGTGGTGTGTTCTGCCGAATGCTCAGCAGTTCATCCCTGGTGAAGCTGATTGAGTTTGTAAAACAAAAAACAGGAAAAACTAACAAAAACACAAAAACAACTGGAGAGCTAAGCACAGAGGCTGCCATCTGCGGCGCCATCTTGTCTCATCAATCAAATGTTCAAATGTTCAAAGTACATTAACCAGGATTAATAAATACTGCAAAATAATTGTTCATTGTTACTTCACGATACCTAATGCATTAATCTCAACAGATTGAACCTCATGGTATTTCTTTTTTTTTTTTTTTCCATGTCTAAAATAAAAGTTTTTTTCTGTTTCCTCTCCTTCAGAAAACCAGTGTGTTGACGCGTGCAGGGGAGCAGAGACGGAGGTGTCAGTCCATGAAATCATACCCGTCAAGTGAGCTGCGCAACGTGTGTGACGAGCAGGTTGTTGTGGAGCCGGCTGAGGAAGGGCAGGACATCCTTCAGCAGATGCTGGAGAGAAGGTTAGTCGGATGAACTTTAACCTCCAGAACTGTAATCACCCTGTTCCTGTTGAAAAGCATCAATCATAAGAGAACACAGAGTCTAATCTCACACAAGATTGATTTGACAGTATTTTGACAAATATTTACTCCATATGTTGTACTTGCGTAGTATTTATAGCTCCTAGGAGTCCTCTTATAATTAGTTCAAGATTTCTTACACCAAAAACAGCATTTAGTGACACTTTGAATATAAGACTCATATAATCCATGGCAGACCAGTTAGCTGAATATTGAATACTGTAAATAATATGAGAGATATGTTAACACTGACACTGTAATTGTAATACATTTTGTTAGTGGACTGGAAAGGAGCTTTGAGTTGTGACAGTATTGTGAGCAAAACAAATACATTTTCCCACATGAACTCTTTAAATGAGTCTGCTGTCTGCTGTTGTTGTTGTTAACAGACATGTGCCATACCCAAACCTTTACCCGGACCAATCTCCCAGTGAGGAGTGGACCATGGAGGAGAGGTTTCGGCCGCTCACCTTTCACGGGCTTATTCTGCGCTCACAGCTCGTCAACCTTCTGATCCGCGGCGTCTGCTATGCTGAAAACCAGTCGGTCAGTGCCATTCAGACCCTCCTCCTGTTCCCCTCGTCCTTGATTCTTCTCTCTTCCTCCCTTTTGTTTGTTCTCTTCCTGTCTCATCACCTTTTCTCTTGCCTTTATTTCCACCTCAATTTTCCTTACTCTTTTAATCTTACTCTGTCAGATCATCCCTGTATTCATCCCTTATGGTTATGCTCTATGCTTAATGTTACTGAAAGGGAATATGACATTATACTGATTCAATTTAATTTATTAATAACTGGTACTGGTTTTGTTTTTTATTTTATTTTATTAAAATGTAATCTCTGATCTCTAAAATGTAACCATTTTGCAAATTTAATCAAGACCGCATGGGCAGGAAAGAATATTATTGCAATATGTTCTAACATATTATGTACAATCAAATCCCACCAAGTAAAACCAAGTTCTTTGCATTACAGTTTTTCTTGCTAGATATTCACATTGCTGTGAAATTTATACAAAAAAGTATTTGATTCCATAAAGAAAAGTTTCTTTTATTTTTTCACCAAGCCCTCCTGTTTTCTTAAGTAAGTTTCACAACCCAATGAGTTCTACTGAATGTGCATGTATAGTGTTCTTTAAATATTAAAAGTACGTTTAAAAACTATACTTACAGATAATATTATATTAATAAAATTAAAATGCACTTATGTGTACTTAAAAAGAGACACTTTCATGACTACGTTTCTTAACACACTTAAGAACATTTTTGAAAAATGTAAAATATTATTATATATAAATATTATTATTATTATTATTATTATTATTATTATATGTATTATAGTATTAAAAGTATTATTCTTTTTTTTGTGCTTTAAAGAAGTACACTTGATGTGTTGACTAAATGCTAATGTACATGCAAAGACTATAATTTAAAATATTTTGTTATTCCATACGTGACCCTAGACCACAAAACAAAAGGGTATTTTTTTTTTTTTTTTTTATTGAAATTTATACATCATTATACATCATAAATAAGCTTTCCATTTATATATGGTTTGTTAGGATTGGACAATATTTGGCTGAAATACAACTATTTGACAATTTGGATTCTGAGGGTGCAAAAAAATCGAAATATTGAGAAAATCACCTTTAAAGTTGTCCAAATGAAGTTCTTGGCAATGCATATTACTATGAATGAATGAATGATGCATATTACTAATTAAAAATTTAAGTTTTTATATATTTACAGTAGAAAGTTTACACTATCTTTATGGATCATGATCTTTACTTAATATCCTAATGATTTTTGGCATAAATATTTTTGGCTATTGCTACAAATATACCCTTGCTACTTACGACTAGTTCTGAGGTCCAGGGTCACATATTACATTCAGTGTATATTTTAATTATATTTATTCTAAATCATGACTTAATCATTTAAAAAAAAAAACAAAAAAAAAAAACATGTGACAGGAAAATTTCAGTAGAAATGAAATTTATAGAATATTGTATTTATCATAAATGCTTGTTAGTATATTCTCCTGTCAAAATATTTTAAGTCCTACTTAAAAGTGGGCCAGAAAAAAAAAAAAAACTCATCTAATCTAATTGCATGTGATATAAATTTTAACCAATAAGATATATTCATTTAATTCTGAATAAATTGCTATTAAGACTGCATGTTAGAATATTCTTTTATAATTTCTATAAGTACTCTTTTTAAAACAATACCTAAAGTGTAGTACGTTTTCCACAAGTGTCTCTTTAGCTACATTAGCAATAATCAAGGCAAGGAACTTTGTTACTTAAGTTTGACCTGTTTGAACTGTTCACCGTATGATTAAATGCTCTCTCTTTCCTCTCCCTTGTGTAGAGCGCTTCACAGCCACGACTCTCTCATTCAGAGATGACTGAGGATTACCCACGATTCCCTGACATCCACGATCTCGACCTGGCCCTTCTCAATCCACGCATGATTGTGGTAAAGTCCTCTGACCTATCAGACTCTTCAGGGGAATGTTGTGACGCGCAAAGCTGTTCATAAACTAGTGCTCTGTATGCCATTTATATTGGTATGTGTGTGTAATGGCTGTTAATTGGTGTTAATTGGAAGTGTTGAAGTGCTCTTGTTGTAAAGTGAGCCATGCAGTGATGACAGTTTGTTCAGCGGTCTATCAGACATAATTAGGTCATTTAAATTTTTAAATTTTTATTTTATTTATTTTATTTTATTTTTTACAGGATGTGACACCTTACATGAATCCCTGTCCATATACAGTCTCTCCAAATACACACGTTTCCCAAGTATTCAATCTGTTTAGGACCATGGGCCTTCGGCACTTACCTGTAGTCAATGCGGTAGGAGAGGTATGTCTAAAACCTGTCAAACATCTAAAAACTTGAACTTTCTGTGTCTTCAAATTTGTCTTCATTTATACTTTTAAAGGAATAGTTCAAAAATTGATCTCTAATTACTTAGGATTGTGAATTGATTCAATTTACGATTCATAGTGTATGTGTATGTGTGTATATGTGTGTGTGTGTGTGTGTGTGTGTGTGTGTGTGTGTAGCCATGGATGTATGTGTATATGTGTGTGTGTGTGTGTGTGTGTGTGTGTGTGTGTGTGTATGTATAAAGCCAAAAAAAAGCTAAAACTTAATAGAAAATCTAAAAAGAAAAGCAGATTCAAAATATCCATAAAAACTAGTGCTGGGCAACAATTAATCGCATCTAAAATAAGTTTTTGTTTATATATAGTGTGAGTACTGTGTATATTTTGTTTTATAAATGTATGTACATGTATATATTTATATTCATATAATTTATTATATGTAAATATATTTAATATATAAACATAACATATGCTTCTTAAATATGTGCGTGTGTGTGTGTGTTTATATGTGTATGAGGGGCCGTACAGGCCGTAATTCATTCTGGCACTTTCACATACATACATTTTTGCTTTCACACACATACATTCTTCTTAAACATACCTATATTTTGCTTTCACACACTTACATTCTCCTTACGCACACATACATTTATGCTTTCACACACTTACATTCCCTTTTCGCATACATATACTTTCTGCTTTTACACACTTACATTCTTCATTCACATGCATACATTTCTGCTCTCACACACACATACATTCTCCTTTTACATACAAATATTTCTGCTTTCACACACATACAATCTCCTTTTACATACATATATTTTTGCTTTCACACACATACATTCTCCTTTCACATACATATATTATTCCTTTCACACACTTACATTCTTCTTTCACATACATACATATTTTACTTTCACACACATACTTTCACATATATGTATATAATATGTATGTCTGTAGAATATGTATGTATGTATGTATGTAAAAGAAGAATGTATGTATGTGAGAGTGACAGTATAGTGGAAAAGGAAGGAGTATAGTGGTAACGGAAGGCAGGTTAGATCGAGGGCACATGCGCAGCTTCAAACGTGTTGCCAAATACATTTATAATAAGCGTCAAGGGATTAGTTTTTTACACTTATGCGACAAATTAGGAAGTGAAAAAAGTAGGAGGTGGCTGTTTAGGAATAGCGATATATTATTTCTATAATTCAAGATTTGGACTTAATATAGTTTATTTCTTTTTAGATAGTCCTGTTTGTTTTTGGTAGCAATATCTGTCAACACTGCATCTCAGGCATTTAAATTGATGAGTTCACCCACTGTAATCAGTGATGCTGCTGTCTAAACTGAATGCGACACATAACTTACTGACACGAAGTTCAAATGTTTTGTAGCAGTCGCTTTGCCGCGTCCAGTGTAGACTAGACTGTTGCGGTGCAGCGCCAAACAGAATCGCCCATGGACAGCGCGGAACAGCACCGCTGAGAGGTATGCGCGATAGTTAAAGCGAACCGAAAATAAAACGCGCCTACGCATTCAAAAGCGATTTTAATAGTTTAATTTTGAGAGCGACTCCCTGATGCTCGCAAATTAGGCTAGATTTGTGAAAAGGAGGTAAGTTAGGAGGTTGGAGCTGAACTCTGCAGGAAGGTAGATCTCCAGGAACAGGATTGGACACCCCTGTTCTAGAAGGTCTAATGTATACAGTTCTAAGTTCTCAAAAGACTCACAAAACAACAACAACAACAACAACAACAGGGGTGTCCAATCCTGTTCCTGGAGATCTACTTTCCTGCAGAGTTCAGCTCCAACCTCCTAACTTACCTCCTTTTCACAAATTGAACATAAAGAAGTAGAAATAACCAAAACATAAAATAAACAAAACAATTATTTCTTAGTCTTAATAAGTGCAAACAATAGGTGCAACCATAATGAAAGCAGGATACAGTCTCTCAATGAAAGTGCAAATAGAGACCTTTTTTTAGCATGGTACAGAGCATTAGAAAACTACACAATGTAATATATCATACATACTAATAACAGCCTAGATATTTTATCTAGCCTAATTTGCGAGCATCAGGGAGTCGCTCTCAAAATTAAACTATTAAAATCGCTTTTGAATGCGTAAGCGGCCCGTGTACCTTCGTATAATTCGTTTTCTCGTTTTTGTCTTCAAAATACGGAATAACGGAAAAATCAGTAGTTTGTCACATATTTAAACCTTGTCCTGGGCATAATAAATGAAGTTTATACTTGTTTTTGTCACACTCCATTTAAATGCACCAAATGAAAATACAATAAAACCAAAACGAAAATGTAAGCTTTGAAATTCACAAAGCACGTTTTAGTATACCGTAGCTTTTCTCAGCTGGGGCATTCAGAGAGCATCGGATGGCGCTGGAAGCAATATTTTTGATAGGGGCACTGAGCTGACAAGATTTACAAGATTTAGTGGAGGGTATACACAGGTATACGGCGTATGCAAACGTCTTTATCAGGCGGCTGTACCCACTTCTAATCCCCTCTGATGCGCGTTATTCAATAGCGTCCTGCATTAGCCAAAATCATGACTGTCCAAAACACCCAGTAATATGTGAATAAATGCACATACTCGCTAAAAACACCCAGTAAAGACATCTATGTTTCCATAAGATGTTAATTACCTTGGAAAAGATGGCGCAAAAATGGAATGCTTAAAACATTTGTGAAAAGCCCGTTTCCATCCAAGGAGTCAAAGAGAACCAATCACTTCTTGATAAAATGGCACTAAATATCACTAAGAAGAAGAAGACAATAATAAAATAATTTTAATATACTTGCGCCTCAGAGCCAGCAGATTAAACACAATTAAGCGCAGTGACTGCTTTTGGAGGCGAAGCCTGCTCTTTGGAAACCCAGTCGTGTAAGACAATTATACTGGAATACTCTGACGACAGACTTTGCTCAGGCATAGAATGACGTTTACAAAAAGGTGCACATATATAGCTACTACAAACCCAGATCGGGCTCAGGTGCAGGACAAAAAAAAAGTCAAACTATAGCAAAGAACACAATCGTAATGTCCGCACATGATACTGCTCTATACTGGAATGACAATAAAACAACAACATTTTTGATGATGTACAACGGGATTGGCCCGCTGGTGAGTCAAGTTAAATGCGCGTGAAGGAATTTGGTACATGTGTTTTGGAATTGGTACATGTACACAATGCGGTAAATGTGTTTCCATAGTAGTTTATTTGCAATTATTCTTATGGCATACTTAATTGAGCGAATAAAGTTGTTTATGCGCATTTTTAGAAATTTTATATGCATGGCTGTCAGGACAGTGTTTGATGGTTGCGCCAGCGCCCGCTTCGTTTCCCGCACCCCGGATGCTGCCTGGAAAACATTTTTAACACTTATTAATTTAATACTTATAATAGCCTGTATTCAGGCTTTTTTTCTCCTTGGGAAACTGATGATAATTAAAACAGTAAAAATTAAATAGGCATGAATATACGTGGCATTCAAGTGTTTGTCTTAAATGCCACTTGGCTGAAAATCGAATCCGAACCTGCTTTGTAATAATTATTTACCATTTTATTGAATAATTTAAAGTAATTTTGTAAGACTTTTTAATTTTAACTCAATCATTTAAATGGTACTACATTTAAAAGACACAAAATAACCACACCTTTACTGAAAATAACACAATCAAATTGTACACAAAATATAATAATATTAAACATCAATATATTCTTTTTATTTCTATAACAGAATCAGATATAACTTTTATCTAGTTATACAAATAATGTATAGTCCTACATTCTTAACAGAGCGTGTGAGCAGAGCACAGTGGGAACAGATCAGTGGATGAGAGGGGCTGAAGCGGCTCATATTTCCGGCCGTTTTTCTCCTTTGGACAAATAATAATTCGGCGGCCAAAAATTCGGTGCATCCTTAACTGCTACTATTGGATTGTTTTAATGTATTTTTCCTGTCATGCTCAGGTTGCATATGACAGTGTTAATCGCTTAACAGTGTGCGCAGTTAGGTGCATAACCGTGTCTTTGTGCGGAATATACGCTATTTAATGCAGGACATAGACTAGACGCTGGCGCGATCGCTGGCATTTTTCCCATACAGTGAAAACAACTGAAAATACGTTTAAATAATATTTTTCTTTAGCAAGATTAAGCTCATATATCTTTGGTGTAAATTTGTCCAAATGCCCCCCACCCCCCAAAAACACCTCAGTTCAGTGCCACCCTTTCGAAAATATTGCTTCCAGCGCCATCAGATGCTCTTTGAACACCCCCGTGGAGAAAAAGCTAAAACGCGCTGTGAATCATAAATGCTTAATTTTTCATTTTGGTTTTGTTGTACTTTCATTTGATGCATTTGAACAGAGTGTGATGAAAACAAATTAAAAATATGAGGAAAAACATCTGAAATTCATTTATTATGCGCAGAACAAAGTTTAAATATGAGATTTTAATCCGTATATATCATTCGTTCAATCGTTTTTTCAAATTGAAACCAAAAATGAAAATAGAAACAAACGAATAACGGGATTTGACTAATTTTAATTTTGATTTTTAATTTACCCAAATTGGCATGACCCGAAAGTTTATGGATGTAACTGCACGTTTGAACACCACGTTGACAGCCATGGAAAGTTTTGTGCTGTTCAGAGGAAACAGGAGCATAACTCTTAGGGAAGATGACATGACTATTGATAAAGGATCTTTCAGGTAATTTACCGTATTGTAGATTGAAAGACTAATCTACACCCTCCACACCATAGCGTAGCCAGAAAAGAGACTCTGGGTGTGCATCAGAAAAACTGGGTGTGCCACATTTATTGTCAGATTAATACGCAAAAAAAATAAAAAATAAGTAAATAACATAAAAAATCAGAGTAGTATTACTAACATTACAGATAATTAGATATTAAAATTTAAATGATCAGAGATGCAGTTGTAGACTAATTTTCTTGAGTGACGCGCGTCCCTGCAACTCCTCCCTCACTGACAGAATTTCAGGTGAACTGCCTCTTTTTCACCAGCCTTGAGTTTGAGTTTTATAAGCTTTCTTGCTCATCAATACAGCCACCTACAATAAAAAAAAAAAAAATGTAATGCCGCAGTAGACACATGACTTTTCATTTAATTTTCACTTTATCCACAAAAAAGTCGTAAGTTTAAATACAATCTGTGAGATATTATTAATAGCCCACAAAAAGGTCACGGCAACGAACATATCAGGGGCGTAGCGGCAGCTGGCACGCCTAAAAATAGATGCAGAAATATTTTTTATAATCGTAAAAAAAAAAACAGCGCTAAAGAGGGGCTAGCAGCTGCTTCAGCACCCTAAGAAAGACCAAAGCACCCCATAGCACCCACACACATAAGAAATAAATCAAAACCATTTGACTCATTATGCATGCATATATGCAACTCCTGCATTGTAATACAGCGTGACACGATCACTTTTCGAAATGTCACAGCTTATTTTAATAACGAAAAGTGCCAGGCATGCCTACCCCGCACATAAACGTGTCTTTTATAGTGAAATGTACCTTTTCATTCCGACTATGCATTTTTTTATATGTTCGTTGCTGTGACGCGCTCCACAGAGACTGTATGAGGCGGCAGAATGCGCATCTCGTTTATTTCGCTATTTTTCAAAAGCACATTTTTTTGGATGTTATCGCGAGTGTTCTTTCTGCAGAAAAAAAAAACAAAAACAAAAAAAAACAAGGGATTGTCAGTTTTTGTGATGCACACCCAGAGTCTCTTTTCTGGCTACGCTACTGGTGTGGGGGGTGTAAATTAGTCTTTCAATCTACATTTCAATCTGAAATGCCCGAGATGCAGTGTTGACAGATATTGCTACCAACAACAAACACGACTATCTAAAAAGAAATAAACTATTGAGTCCAAATCTTGAATTATAGAAATAATATATCGCTGTTCCTAAACGGCCACCTCCTACTTTTTTCACTTCCTAATTTGTCGCATAAGTGTAAAAAACTAATCCCTTGACGCTTATTGTAAATGTATTTGGCAACACGTTTGAAGCTGCGCATGCGCCCTCGATCTAACCTGCCTTCCTTTACCACTATACTCCTTCCGTTTCCACTATACTCTCACTCTCACATACATGCATTCTTCTCTTACATACATATATTTTCTACAGACATACATACATATTATATACATATATGTGAAAGGAGAATGTATGTGTGTGAAAGTAAAATATGTATGTATGTGAAAGAAGAATGTAAGTGTGTGAAAGGAAAAATATATGTATGTGAAAGGAGAATGTATGTGTGTGTGAGAGCAGAAATGTATGCATGTGAATGAAGAATGTAAGTGTGTAAAAGCAGAAAGTATATGTATGTGAAAGGAATGTAAGTGTGTGAAAGCAGAAATGTATGTGTGCGTAAGGAGAATGTAAGTGTGTAAAAGAAAAAATATAGGTATGTGAAACGAGAATGTATGTGTGTGAAAGCAAAAATATATGTATGTGTAAGAAGAATGTATGTGTGTGAAAGAAAAAATGTATGTATGTTTAAGGAGAATGTATGTCTGTGAAAGTGCCAGAATGAATTACGGCTTGTACACCCCCTCATATATATGCATAATGAATTTACACAATACACACGTTATGTACTCAATTTTATTTTGGATGCGATTAGCCATGCACTAATAAAATCGTTTCCCAGTACTAATAAAATCTATAATATCTCAGGAACCCTGCTAATGTGTTAATTTTTTTTTTAAATGTATTTATTTAGTTATTTATTTTAAGGTTTTATTTCTATCCATGAGTTTTCTTGAAAATAATGATTCTATTTTTCTCAGAATGTAATTTATTTGTTAAAGCTTAGCTAGTTGTGCAAGAATCGTTTCATACATTTGTGTTTGATCATCTGTGTCTCTTTTTCAGATTGTGGGAATAATCACCAGACATAATCTTACCCATGAGTTTTTAGTTGCTAAACTCCGACAGCATTACATCACGATCTAAGACTCAGTTTGTGATCAAACACCCTCCTTGAGTAAGGCTATCTCGAGATGAGAAGAGCCGAATGCTCCAGGACCTGAGACTAGATCGCCTCTGGACCTGAACCCTTGCTTCAGGTTGCACCCTAAAGCCATTCCTAGTATCTGCGTGGACCACTAGAGTTCGGTACCTGACCCGTCCTGACACAAACACACCTCATGCTAGCACTAATGCAGGTGAGGTTCCGTTCATCAACACACACGCTGCCTGTGCTTTACCAACCTCACTGTAGCACTTTTCATTTTGTCTCTTTGAGTTTTGAATGTTTTAATTGTGCTCAGCATTTCTGTGTATTTCTGAACGTTTGCTTTTGCATAAAGGTTGATATAAACCACTGACCACAGTCCCTGGTCAAAAGGGTGAATGTCATGAAAACTGTCAAGAACATGTCTGGGTCATGTTTCACCCTAAAATCAAGCAAAATCATATTTCTTTCTTTTGAAGAAAATGTAGTTTTTAGGATCTTTAAGATTTTAGCATAATGTCATTTAGAGTTTTAGCATTATGTCATTATTTTAATGACAATTAAGCACCCCCCCCCCAACCCCCGGTATTATTTATTAATCCACTACAATAATTTGTAAAATGCATTCAGTTGTCATTTTGAATGAATAATCTTTAGCAGTTAATTCCAAAAATTCTTGAATTTTTTATAGAAATTAATATGTTAATTCTTTCCTTTAATTTGGGGTGAAATGTCTTTCTGTCATATATATATATATATATATATATATAACAATTGCAAATGTGGCATTAAGGAAATATTAATAGACCTATTTACAGGGCTCCACAACCAGATCTTGACATTTTATGGATCTTTCATTTCATTTAATCATGCCATTATTTTGATAATGCCTTTTTCTAGTGACACATTTTCTCTAGTTCGAAATACAGTGTAAAGTTATTCAATTCCTATGTTTTGGCATTTATTCCAAGTGAAGAATGTTTTAATTGTAATCGTGGCATTACTATATTTTTACGGTTTGTTTTGCCCTTTCCATTGAAATGTCCTGACATTCTTGAAGTTGTTTTGCCAGGGAAGAAAGTTCTCAGGGTGTGTTTGTAATAATGAACCAGTCAAACCACCGTAAAGTCACTAAATTACAGGGATTTATGTAACACACATGCTTGTTTTTTTTTAACATACAGTCATGATATTAATATATCATAATGTAATTCAACTGTTTGATTTCAAGGGACTTACAAGAGCGGACTAAATAGTATTAGAAGAAATGATGGCACATTTGTATACTACACATTCCTTAAATAATTTTGTTTACTGTAATTTCCTTTTTTAATTTGATTTATTTATGATTAAGGATATTTTGTCACATATATGCTGCAAAAATGTTTTAATTTATGCTTTAAAGTGTCATTTATCATTTGTATTTTTATTTTTTTTTGTGATGAGGAACTGTCAGTTTTATTTGATGTGTCTTTTTAATGTATGTTTTATAACATACTGTTTAATTTGTTGACTAAATATGCGCTGCAGGTATGGAGAGCTGACTAAACACAATCTATCTGTTATAAGAGCTTCATAAAGCGATATGCAAATGTGAAAATCATCTGTGATCTCGATATTCCATTGTGATGTCTTGTACACTATCATTATGGTTTTTCAGATGATTGATTTAATGCAGTAGTCAAAATAAAATGGATATACCCTTGTAAGACTTGGTGTTCAGTGGGATGAGTTCAGGTTTTGGGCAGAATTCATACAGCAGGCCTAATAGCATTCATAAAACTGTGATTCATTTAAATACTTTAATAATCGTTAAATTGCATCTTTCCACTAGAATATATTTTCTGGGTAGAGCATGTGGTAATCAGTGTTTATGACCAGATGCTGCTCACTATCATAAAATAAATGTTTTTATGACCTGACATAGAGTAACTGTAACAACCTTATACAGTGCCTTGCAAAAGTATTCACGTTTGATTTTGCTGCCTTAAACTGTTTTAAATTACTTTTCTTTCACAATCTACAATCAATGCACAATAATGACAAAAGCAAAAACCTAATTGTCACAACTTCATATATATATATATATATATATATATATATATATATATATATATATACAGTCCCTAATATGCATTAATGCATTAATATGTGCTTTATCAGTACTAGTAAGCAGCCAATATGGTATTAACATGCATTCTAGTTATTAGTGGAAATTGGTTCCTAAACTAAGTGTTATGGATTTACATTTATATGGACCATTCTACAGAATTGGTGCAAACTGCTGTCCCACAACCAAAACACATTTAAAAAGCATTTAAGAATTCAAATCTTAGATGTTTACTAAAATCCTATTATCTATCTAAACCCACAATAATATTTAAATTATCAGTAAGCGTAATATATATAAAATCATTGTTTATTGGGTATGTTAAACTGGGAGGTGGCTATCCCAAACCCTAACCCCTCAATTTCAACTTCATACAAAAAAAAAAAAAAAAAGTATTTTATTCCATTATTGTTTTTAAAAAATGTTTTTTGAAAGTGAAGTTCAAAAATTGTAAAAATTGTAAATGTAAAAAAAAAAAAAAAAAAAAAAAAACATGTTTTAGTCCACTGGTTAAAAGTGATTTTAACTATACCCCTACATTTATGATCAGAAAAATATTCCTGTGTCCCTCTCTATCATAGCTACAAGCTGTGAGTACATATTCCCTATCATTTTAAGGTAAATGTGTTCGAAAGTCTGAAAATCTGTGTGTAACACATTTTTTATGCAATTTTTTTGGGGGGGAGTTATTCCATAACATTTAGTTTTTATGTGTATCACTGATCAGAACTGTGCTAGCTAACCAGGTGCTGATTAGCATCTTTGAGTTAGACCCAAACATATCTAAAATTGTCACTACCGAAACATTTGGTGAAGTTTCGGTAATGACGTCCTTGTTTTTTGGGGTGTTATTTCCTAAAATTGTCACTACTGTAACAGTTACATCCAAAACATGTTATCATTGTTTCGGTAGTGACACAATCCTTAGTACAACATTTTTGTACAGTTATTTAATATTTTAGTATGTTTTAGTAGTGTTTTATGTGAGTTAAAATTCTGTAATTTGATGTAGTTGATCAAACCATTACTGTCACTGCTGAAAATGTGCAGTCACGACCGAAACATGGGATGTCAAAAATAAAGTATACTGAATTATCAACAAAGATGTTATCATAGTGTTTGGTTCAATGTATATTCAATGAATTCTTAAGTTTGAAATCAGTATGATCAACTTTCTGCATTTTACAAAGACAAAAAAAATTGCATTCTAAATACAAGTCGTCTCATAAATCACACTTGAAATATTGTTAAAATTGTAATTATAGATTTTTACCTCTGAAAACTTTTTAATAAAATGGCAAAAGATGTAAGCAACATCTTAATAGGTTAATATAACCCTTCTTATTGAATTATATTACTATGTTTCTGTAGTGACAAATTTGGGTAGAGGACAAATATTCCAAAACTTTCTGAAAATGCAATATGAGAATTAAATGCACAAGAAAGAAAATACAACCTTATGTACCTTGGATATACAATTTGCATACATACAAAATTTGTGAGGCATTCAAGATGTTTTCAACTTTGACTTCGAACCAATTCTGTAAAATAGCCCATATAAAGTGTTTTATATATTTTTTCATCAAGACATATCTGATGGGCACGACACAATGCAGTGTACAATAGGACTAAGTCTTGTGTGATAAATAAAGAGTGCCTGCACCTGTTGTTCAGTCGGTCAATTCAAAGCAGAGCTTAAAGTCTGAATCATTAAACTCTTCACGGCTGAATGCGTGAGGTAAACTCACTCTGACACATTCATACAAACCTCCTAATGTAGGCTGATGTGTCGGACATGGACCATTTCAGCACAGATCCGATTTCCACTGAGGAAACATGGCTCATAAAATGTTGAGAGCTAAACGTGACATTCCTCAATGACAAATTAGGACGTTGTCACTTTTTTTTATTGCAGCTCATCTGGGGTTTTGTACAGTTTACAACCTATTACAGGTCTCTCATCTCCCAACAGATTGACTGTCACTCACTGACACAGGCTTTTCTTGAAAAGACTCTTGATAAAAAAGCTCTGTGATGTAATAGTTCAAGTGCAGATTTAATTAAATTTCTTTTTTGTGTCAATTTTATATATATATATATATATATATATATATATATATATAGACATAATTGACATATATATATAGACATAATTGACATATAATTTTTTGTGTCAAATATATATATATATATATATATATATATATATATATATAATTGACACAAAAAATAAATTTAATTAAATCTGCATATATATATATATATATATATATATATATATATATATTATACAGTTGAAGACAAAATTATTAGCCTCCTGTGAATTTTTTTTTTTTTTTTTATAATATCTCCAAAGTGATGTTTAACAGAGCAAGATAATGTTTTCACATTATTTCCTATTATTTTTTTCTTCTAGAGAAAGTCTGATTTCTTAGATTTCTTTAATAGTTGCTTGAATAAAATAATTAAAAAATCAATAAATAAATTGCTAAGGTCAATATTATTACCCCCCTTAAGAAATTATTAGTTTAATTAGCTATAAAACAAACCACTGTTGTCCAATGACTTGCCAAATTAACCTAATTTGCCTGATTAACCTAATTAAGTCTTTAAATTGCTCTTTAAGCTGAGGATTAGTATCTTGCGAAACAACTAGTAAAATAATATGCACTGTCATCATGACAAAGACAAAAGAAATTAGTTTGGACTTGAGAGAAAGAATTATTAATGCTCATAAAGATAGAAAAGGATACACACGTTTATCAACGCATTTTCAAGTGTCAAGAACTGCAGTGAGATGCACTATCAAGAAGTTTAAAGAGACCAACACAGTGGAGAACAAGACGGGAGAGGCGGGAAGCAAAATATTTCAAAAACGTTGGAAAGAAAACTAGTGAGAGAGGTTTCTAAAGACCCGAGAACAACTGCCAAGACACTAGTGAATGACCTAGCCAAGTCTGGAATTGATGTCTCAACGTAGACAGTCACTAGAGCCCTGCACAGGAATGAACTGCGAGGTTGCCGACCAAGAAAGACTCCACTTCTGAAGAAGAGACACTTCCAAGCTAGAATGAAATTTGCTAAGAAAACCCTGGGGGAATGTGATGCATACTGGAAACGTTTCCTTTGGTCAGATGAGACAAAACTAGAGCTTTTTGGCCATAGAGATGTTGCCTATGTTTCGAGAAAGAAGGGAGAGGCATTCAAACCCAAGAACACCGTTCCCACAGTGAAACATGGTGGTGGGAGTATAATGCTGTGGGGATGTTTCAGTGCGTTTGGAACTGGGAATCTCATCAGGATTGAAGGAAACATGGAAAAGGAAGACTATAAGAAGATTTTGAAAGACAACCTCAACCTCAGACAATGACCCAAAGCATACCTCACTTCTGGTGAAGAAATACCTCCAAATGAGCAAAGTGAGTGTACTTGACTGGCCTGCACAAAGCCCAGACTTGAATCCAATAAAATCTGTGGGGTACACTAAAGTCCAGAGTTTGTACCAGAAGACCAACAAATCTGGAGGAGCTTGAGAGATTTGCTAAGGAAGAATGGGCTGTCATTCCTCAGGAGACATGCATGAAACTTGAGAACTACAGCAAACGACTAAAAGCTGTTATCAAGCAAAAGGGATGCACTATTGACTATTACCATCAGAGGGCTAATAATTTTGACCAGTAGACTTTTTAAAATGTTTGGTTATACATTTTTTTCTATTTGTATTACAAACACTAAAAGCTTCCTGAATAAAGTATTATGTTTAAAAATGCTGTGTTGATAAAATCGTCTTTCTGCTAAACAACACTTGGAAGTTATTGGAAAAATAATGAAATATCAATTGTGGCATCATCTTTATCACAATAAACAATTTTACCACAACCATTTTCAAATTAGTGTCAGTAAAAAGCATGTTTGAAATCAAATATTAAATGTAATTTGTGAAGACTAAGAAAAATGTTTTTTTGTCTTTCCCATCACTGTCTTTAACATAATTGAAGAATAACCGAATATAATATGAAGAAAATAACATACATATATAATAATAAAGATATAAATATTCAAAATATACAATTGAGGTCAAAAGTTTACAGAATCTATAAAATGGTATTTTACCAAAATAAGAGGGAGCATACAAAAATGCATGTTATTTTTTATTCAGTACTGACCTGCATAAGATATTTCACATAAATGATGTTTGCATATTGTCCACAAGATAATAGTAATAAAATAATAGTAGAATTTATAAAATTACCCTGTTCAAAAGTTTACATACACTTGATTCTTAATACTGTGTTGTTACCTGAATGATCCACAGCTGTTTTTTTTTTTTTGTTTAGTGATAGTTGTTCATGAGTCCATTGTTTGTCCTGAACTGTTAAACTACCAGCTGTTCTTCAGAAAAGTCCTTCAGGTCCCACAAATTGTTTGGTTTTTCAGCATTGTGCATTTAAACCCTTTCCAACAATGACTGTATGATTGTAAGATCCATCTTTTCACACTGAAGACAACTTGAGGGACTCATATGCAACTATTACAGAAGGTTCAAACGCTTACTGATGCTTCAGCAGGAAACATGATACGTTATAAGACAGGGTTGAAAACTTTTAAGAAAGAGTCAAGTTTATGTAAACTTTTGAATGGGGTCATTTTTATAAATTCAACTATTATTTTCTCTTGTGGACTATATGTGACCAGGTGTATTCAGGTCAGAATTAAATAAAAAATGACATGCGTTTTGTATGATCCCTCTTATTTTGGTAAAATAATTAACATTTAGCAGATTCTGCAAGATGTATGTAAACGTTTGACCTCAAATGTATATTATATTATAGCATAGTGTAAAATATAATTTTCATGACTTTCAGACAGAATTTTCGATTGATGCATGCAGTGTTCGGGTGTGAAAAAAAAAAACGTTTTAAGAAACTTTATGTTATAAATGTTAACCAAAAACACTTGAAGTTTTTTTATTTAACCAAAAGCGTCCATATTTACTAGTATACAGTGATATTCACATAAATTGAGTCACTTTTTGAAAGCCATCTCAATTTACCTGAATTGACCATGTACATAATCTGATACTTCTGTCAGTCCTTTCAATATTCAGGTCAATGAGTGAAAAACTCTCTCCTGACAGAGATGTACCCTGTAAGAGTGTAAGAAAGTCTAAGAATGACTGTCTACCACCTGGAGGGCGTTTTGCCTATGGTCATACATCATTTCTGCCACTTTATCTCTCAGTGCAGTGAATTAAGCGCCAGTCCTCACCTTCAGCTCTGACACACTCCTGCAGGCTGCTCATCTAATTTGGAGGAGATGTAGCTCCTGCTCATTCTCTTGTCACTGCAATCTCACTGGATTCACACCAGACCCAAGACATCAGTCTCTAACAGTCTGTTAGTATGTGACACGGAGTGGAGAACTGACGTTTCTAATGAGAACAGAGGCCTGGATGGAGGCATTATTCATGCAATCAGGCGAGAGCCCGCTGAGCTTGTGTAATAGGATTAAGGCTGACATGGCTGGAGTTTTTTAAGGTTAGTGCAGGTGTTGATAAGCTCAGGAGTAATAACCACCTGCAGCTGTTGGACTTGTTATAGTGCGCTGCTGATGTGTCCTGTAATGAGTCTGATAATGGCCATTAGTGGAGATTGTGTGGGTGGTAAATGAGTAGATTCCTTATGAATGGGAGAGGGAGCTCAATGGTGAGTTTATGTGTTTCTGTGTTAGCCCTAGAGTTACTGAGTTTAGTTTTGAGAAAGACTAGCATGGTTTAAAAACAGGATTTTGTCATCATTTTATTATCAGTTTCTACAGCTAAAACATTTTCAAATCTGTCCATACTGTTCTTGAAACAAAATGGTATTTTACATATTCTACAGCTGCAGTGTCAGCTGTAGAAATGTGACAAAAGAATAATAGAATAACTTTGATGAAGCCCAACACAAACAAATAGTCTCTTATTCTTCATTAAAAGCAGAACTGCACACCAGACAGGAGTATTGCAATCTCATAAAACATAAATGAATGCAGAATAAGTCAAACATTATGAATGCACAGAATTATTGTGATTGTTGTCATATATCGTATTTTAACATGCTTACTAGCACTCAATTACTTGTACACAATAAATATATTAAACAAAAATGAACCATCAGATAATGTAAAGCACAACAAGCATTGCAAAATAAGGAATAATTTTGTAACAAAGTCTTATTGGTTTAATTTCCACACGTTACATTCATTTTCATGTTTCAAGATTTGAACCAAAATTTCCACACAGTTTCATTTTAACATGCATTTTGTAACATTTAAAATTTTGTATTTCTGTTTTCTACATTACAAGTTTGTTCTCTGTGTCAACTATGTTTAAAATACATGCAGTTTTTATAAGCTTATGTTTATAGTACACTAATATTTGTTTTACAAAAGGCTATAAAAAATAGGGCCAATGTACTGTTATGTGATAAAATGAAGGAATTTGTCCATATTTGTTTTTCACAGGTTTTTTTCCCCCACATATTATAATTACACATTGCATTGTGTTGTGTTTTATGAGCATCACGATAACACTTTACAATAGTTAACATTAGTTAATGTACAGTATTAACTAACATGAACAATGAACAATACATTTGTTACACTATTTATTAATCTCTGTTAATGTTAGTTAATAAAAATACAGTCGTTTATAGGTTGTTCATGTCCAACTAATTTTAACACGTTTGATTTAAATAATGCATTAGTAAATGTTGAAATGAATATTAACTAACATTAATAAATGCTGTCAAACTATTGTTTATTTTTAGTTTATATTAACTAATGGTAACTAATGTAAGATTAACATTAATTAAGATGATATTCATCTTAATGTTAATTTTTGACATTATTAAAAGTTGTATCTGTTAATATAATTTAATGATCCTCAGCTAACATGAACTAACAATAAACAGTTGTATTTTTATTAACTAACTTAACAAGGATGATTAAATTTTGTAATAAAAGCATTACATATTGTTAGTTAAGGTTCGTTCAGGCATTAACCAATGTTAACTAATGAGACCATTTGTAGAGTTAACAAATAATGTTCTGACAGAAAATTACCAGCATCTTTTCTGTTTTTCTACAGTTTTTTTCCCCCCTCATTGTTAACATGAGATATTTTTACTTTTAAGTTAATTTGTCACACCACAGGGCCTGCGAAATTGGGGGAACAAATGATGAAAGTTAAAGTTTACTAAGATTTTTTTTTTTCTCTTAAATACATGTAAATTGTAAAGTTCACGGACAACTTCCCACATGTAAAATAATTTATGTATCATAAATATATATTGAAATCTCAATGTCGCTGTATTGACTCATTATAGCTAACCTTTTTTAGAGTTGCACCCAAGGGTGCTGGAGGACCCTATGCGATCCAGCCGTCCCCCGAAACAGCCAGACAGGCTTTTGCTCCGGGTCGACATGAGGAGATCTATGAGGCGGTTTCTCTGCGTCTCATATCCATCCTGGCTGTTGGTGTCCTCCGCCGGTGGTGCTTCTTCCACTCTGTCTCTGTCCCAGGACACAGAAGCCGGGCTCTGCTCCGGCACGGTGTTGCTGTCCTCATAATCGGTGGCTCTCTCTGGAGCCTCTTCTGCGGTCAGGGCCTCCTCAAACTGCTGCAGCAAACTCTAGAGAGCAGAAAAAAGTAAACTTAGCCATTTTGTTGAAATATATATATATTATTATTTTTTTTTTCCTGTTTAGCTCACATTAAATCTAATTCAGTTTAAGGCCTTGATGAAACTAACACTGTAAAAATGGTAACAAAAAATGGTAACATCTAAAATAATGTTTTTATCGGAGTCTAAAAATTATTTAAAGGGTTAGTTCTCCCCAAAATGGAAATTATGTCATCATTTACTCACTGTCAAGTTGTTCCAAACCTGTGTGAGTTCTTCTGTTGAACATACAAAGATATTTTAAAGAATATGGCTACCACAAAAAGTTTGACTTCTATAGTATGGGGGAAAAAATAAATACTGTGGAAGCCAATGGTTACCATCCAGTGTTTGGTTTCACACAAAGAAACTCATATAGGCCGGGAACAACTTGACGGTGAGTAAAAGATGACAGAATACCCATTGTTAACATCAGTTTATACCAAAACCTGCTTTAAATCAATTACTAGTTACCACTTTTTACCATAGTTACTTAGTAAACTTTTTCATTTCTCTGCAAGTTCTCTTGTTAATTGATTTATTTTTTCAAAGCAGAAATACCTTCAACTTGGCCATGTTGCTGGCAGGGCTGTGTCTGCTCAATATGTGCGCTTGTACATCCATCTGGTGCCAAAGCAGGACTAGTAGTCCTGTGAGAATAAGTCCTCTGATCATCTCTGGCTTGCTCTGGCTGCTGGTTCTTTGTCTCTGAACTGGCTGTCTGCCTGCTTGGCTCTTATATAGGGACAGTTGACTGTCAGGAGCTCATCCTTTGTAAACTGTGTGAAGTGCATTCCGACACCTCATCTGTGATAACGCTCCTGGAGCAGATTTCCTTTTAAGTGGCTGTTTGGGGCAGTGCGAGGCAGCGGCTTGCTGGAGAACTCCTGATGTGTGATGTGGGTTTGTAACCCAGACACAAACAGTGACCTCAGGCATCATGGGGAATGCATCCGCTGCACGAGTGGCTCACATGGTTCCGGCATCACCTCACAACTGATACAAACTACAACTAACTATACCATAAGGGGTTAAAACCAATGTTGGTCTATATATAGGCCAGTGACGGTAACTCAAAAGATGACTTTATGGAAAAATAGTAAAGGTAACTAACTAGAACCTTTTCTCACGTACAAGTTTATGATAAGTAAACTGATTACTATAAAATGGTTCATATACATTTTAATAGTCTAAAATCTAGAGTGTCTCGTGAAATTTGTAGTCAAGTGAAGTATAGTAATTTGTAAAATGGCTAAATCTAAGATAATGGGGTCACTGTTTTGTTGTAGAATAAATGATTAAGATGATATGTTAAACATTTTACTCCAGAGAATATTCCTCAGGATTAGGTTTTATGTACACTGGCATTCAATGGTTTGGGATCAGTAAGATTTTTAAGTCTTGTCTGCTCATCAAGGCTGCATTTATTTAAATAATAATAATAATAATAATAATAATTATTATTATTATTATTATAAAGCTATAAAAGCATTATAATTGTAAAATATTATTGCAATTGAAAGGTTTTTATTATATTTTAATATACTTTAAAATAGAATGTATTCCTGTGATGTAAAGCTGAATTTTCAGCATCGTTACTCCATTATTCTGTGTCACATGATCCTTCAGAAATCATTCTAATATGCTGATTTATTATCAGTGCTGGAAACAGTTGTGCTGCTTAATATTTCTTTGGAACCTGTGATGCTTTTTTTCAGGATTCTCTGATGTAATGATGTAATCATCTTATAAATAATCATAACAATTATAATACATTATAATGCTTATGCATTTGTGGTTATTACTTTTAAAATTCTGATTATTTATAACACACAATGAACATCATATTAAATTTATAGTGGACTATATATCTTGATATTGTTTTTTTTTTTAAGATTTGCACAGTATCTTACAACATCTTGTAAGTGGTTAGGTGTGGAGTGTTATTTGTGTTCCCTGTAAGACTAATGATAATTTTGATGTGAGCTAGTTATTCATTTCAACCGAGAAAAAAAAAAAAAAAATCTCACTAGAGTTAGAGAAGCTTAGGTTAAGGTTAGTGTAGGTAGAATACTGACATACTTAAGTTATTTATAGTCAGTTTGTCTGTTGGGGAACCATCAAAATGAAGTGTTAGCATATATTTAACAGACATGCTATACTAATACTAATGACTGCTAGTTGTACATGTAGTTGCAGAGTTACTTATCAACAGCTGTTTAAACGGTACCATCAAAATAATCAAACTGATATTACAATAAAAATAGTTTAAAACAAATGTATTATATTACACATTCATCTGATCTGATATCTGATCTTATGGTTGTTTGAGAAAGAAAAAAAAAAAGATTACTATACTTATAAGTGGTCATTGATGGCTTAAATTGCAAGATATAAGACTTATAATACATTATAACTATGAGAAATATAATCCATTATAATTTAAGTGGATGCAACGTGTTCATTGTGTATTATAAATCATCATACTCTTAAAAGTTATAACCACAAATAAGTATTACAATACATTAAAACTGTTCTTATGCATATTCATTATAATGCATTATGCTTTCATTATAATGCCTTAAGAATAACCTTATAATGTATTATAAATATGGGCTTCCTAGAAAGTGTTACCGAAAAGCTTTTTGTGACAAAGGTCAGAACTCCTGTTATGAAGTAGATTTTTGAGGTGCACTCTTGTCATAAATGAATCTATTACTTTTCCTACATAATTTGTAACACACAAAAAAGGTAAAATATCTATTTAGGAGTCTTAGATGTTTACAACGATGTGTAGCTTGTCATGATTAAATTAGGATTTATTTGTAAAATGGTGAAGTAAACTTAGGCGTTCCACTGAGGGGACGGGTGATGATTAAGGGGTTAAAAAACATTAAAAATCGTCCTGATTCTAAACTTTTGAATGGCAGTGTATGTGTATATATGTATTCATTCATTCATTCCTTCCTTCATTCATTTATTCATTCATTCATTTATTCGTCGATGATCTTTGAAGTCTTGACAAAAAAAGATAATCTATATATTATTTCAATCTACTATCTACATTTGTGTATGGAAAAAGTTAACTAAGTACTAGCTATAATACAGTAACTACAGTTACTAAAATAAAGGCTAACTGAAATAAAATAATAAATAATAAGTTATTACGTATTTTATTTCAGCTTAAAAACTTATTTTTATTTTAGTTAGTTAGTTGCCAAGGTAAAAAAAAAAAAATCTAATAGCTAAAACTAAATAGTTAATAAAAAACTATATATAAAAATAAATAAATAAAAATAATACACTAATAAAAAGTACAAATGCAGAGAACATAATTGGCAAAATTCTAACTAAAACATTAAAAAAAAAAAAATATTCGTAGGTACTAATAAAAATTACAGTAGTATTACATGATTATATAGACAGTAAATATGCAACAATTTGCCTCGTCTTGTCAGTTTTAGTTCAGAGCACAACCTTAACTGGCTCTGGTTTCCCCTTTTCATTAACAACTTCTCCTGCAAGGCTTTTTGTTCTAAATTACACCACCAAACTTTGTGACAACATAGGCCTAAATTATACTGTATGTCAGTGAAATGTTACGTCAAACTCTGGATAGTGACCTTGAGTTCCCTTGAGTAATGTGAAGTACTGCTGCTCTCCATGGTGCTGAAACAGATTCATCTGATAATGATGCCCTGAGGAGGGAGTGGGGAATTCCTATGACTCCACCAGACAGTTTGATCAATGTTCAACTCTGTTGTTGTTGTCAGGCAAACAGTGCAAGAACTTTATCATTTGTCTTAAACTATATCTATCTATCTATCTATCTATCTATCTATATATATATATATATATATATGAAGAGTTCAGATGCAAAAGCCTCTAAATCCATCTGACACATTTCTTCAAAAAATTGATATTTATCAGGCTCCTATGTATAGGTTTCTATGTAAGTACTGGTGCTTCTGATTGGGCTGAGGGTGGGATTTTGGCAAGTTTGAAGTAAAAGTATTTGATGGATGTATAATATATGTCCATAGCATTCATTCAGTATCATTATGTCATTTTTGACCGAGATGGCTTTTAGAGGGTTTTGCATCGGAACTCTTCATATATATATATATATATATATATATATATATATATATATAACTCATTGCATTATGATTTAAATTATGATTAGCTGATTGTGTATTCAGTGAAAACTCCTGCTTGCATGTTTATAAAGAAATAAAGATCGATTTTGAAAATGAAATGAGAAGGAAAGACTTCTGAAACCATGGCATGTGTAAACATTTATTACAACTGATCTGAATAACAATTCAATTAAATATGCATATAAATACATAGCTTGACTATTTAAACAATTTAATAAATATCTAAATAAATATGCATGGTTAAGAACAATTTTTTGTTGAATTGATAACAACACTGTAAAAAAATATTTTGTTAGCAAGTAACATCTTGTTTTTTGTTCTTGTTCTCAAAAATGGAATTGAATATGATTAAATCAACCTGAATACATTAGGTTACACTAAAAAAGTCAATGTAATGTCAGATCAAGTAGAAGTAACTCTTTGAGGACTAAAAGTTTCACTTTTTACGGTGTAGAAGTTCCTGACCATTAAGACTTCACCACTTCTTAGTACCTGAAAAAGAAAAAAAAAAGAGAAATGTTAGTTAGTGAACCATAAGTTTGTATGTTAATATTATATCTGTATATTAAGGTGTCCAGAAAACCAACTATTTTAAATTGTTGTCCAGAAACAGTTCTTTATTTTTTATTTAAAGTATTTCCATATTAACCATGCCATACATAAATGAAGTCGTTACCTGATCGCCCAGCGGTATTACATCCCAGAGACGACATAGATCCGATTCTGTCCAGTTTGCGCCCGAAACACCCGGAGTATCTTTTGGAATCCTGCCGGACTGTCCTCAAGTCCTGAGCAGACAGATAGTCTCTCATATCAGCCTTGGGTTGAGGTTCAACGCTGGGTTCTTTATGATCAGCCTCCTCTTCTTCCACTTTAGTCAGCGTTTGTTCTTGAGAAGAAGCAGGAATGGACTCTTCCAGTCGCTGTAGAAGAAGCTGAAAGGGCCGAATGTGGCTCATTAGTATGCCCTATTCAGTGAGCATTATTAAGTACATTTTCCTCTCTCATTCCTGATGTTCGTCTTACCTTTAAGACATCCATGTCCTCATTGGTTAAGGCTGTGTTTTGTAGCGGGAATGCACCCATGAGCTGAACACAGAAGAGTAAGAGAAGGCCGACTAGAGGAATGTAAAACGATTTCATGTTTCCTGATCTGTTTGCTGTTCTTCTGTCTTCTGTGTCGTTGTCTATATACTCTCTCAGTAGAGCCTTGAGCTCTTTTATACTTAAAAGTTTGACATGCCAGTAATGTGAAGAATGGCCCCTGCATTCCGACACCTCTGATAAAGGCTGCTGTCGGAAATGACTCCTTTAAAGCTTATAGACAAGTCCAAATGGGCCATACAGTGACGGGAAAACCTTAATGATTTCATTATACTCTACTTCCCTGAAATCATTCACATCAAGTGTCTTACATGGCAACTTAAGGCAAGTTACAATACATGACAGTTTTATGTTAACGTTTTATCTAACTTGATAATAATAATGCCACTAATGAACACTGTATAATGCTAGAGTTAGCAGTTTATAGACTTAAAATATTTTATAGCCTACTGTATTATAATATAATTAGTTAGTATATATTAGTATAATTTAGTATAATTAATTCATATAATATGTAATATGTATTAACTGTGGACATAAATTAACACAGTCTCAAGATAATTCATACAATCACTCAAAGTTTTGTCACCTGCTCGCGCTCCTGGTTTACGAATGGAGCTTCATGCATTTTTATACAAATCATATATATATATATATATATGCATATACACTGTAGAAAATGACAGTGAATTTAATGGTAAAATACTGTAAAAATGCTACAGTAAAAACTGTTAATGGTAAATTCCCCTATACTGTATACAGTGAAAAACTGTATTGGGGATTGCATGTAATTTTACAGTAGTATACCATTTTCTGCAGTGAAAAAGAATGTAAAATTTACAGTGAATAACCCTAAATTAACATTCCCAGAATTCCCTGTATTTCAAATTTGATGCTTTTTTGTTTAACTAACTGTTTCTTCTTAGTTTTTTTCTTATCAGCTTTGTACATTATGGTTCTATGTTACATATAATGTTGTTAAATTAATGTTTATTGGATTATTTCAGTTTCATGTGTGTTACCATGATGGTGTTTTGTTTTTGCGTGAATGACACTGTTAACCTTCTATATAAATTCATGGCCAAAAATATCGGCACACTTGCAATTCTGTCAGAAAATGCAATCCTTCTCTTAGAAAATTGTTGCAGTTGCGAATGTTTTGGTACTCACATGTTTATTTTTTTTTATTGCATTGAAACAACACACACACACACACACACAAAAGTGCACTGGACAAAATTATTGGCACCTTTAACTTAATATTTGATAGCATCCTCCAAATAACTGAAATCAATCACTTCCTGTAAACATGAATGAGTTTCTTACATCTCTTAGGTCATTGAAAAAAGCCTTCTCCCAGCTGTTGTTTTGAGATCTCTCCACAAGTGTTCTATGGGATTCAGATCTGGACTCACTGCTGGCCACTGCTGCTCACTCTCTAGCGCCTTTGTTAGTAACCATTTCTGACTGTTTTTTCAAGTGTGTTTCGGGTCATTGTCCTGCTGGAAGACCCATGACCGCTGGTGGAGACGCAGCTTTCTGACACTGGCCACTACGTTGCGCCCCAAAATTCTTTGGTAATCATCAGATTTCATGATAGCATTCACACAAAGGCATCCTGTGCCAGAAGCAGCAAAGCAACCCCAAAACATTTTTGATCCTCCACCATGTTTGACCGTAGGGACTGTGTTCTTTTCTTTGAAGGCCTCATTTCTTTTTCTGTAAACAGTGCCATGATGTCCTTTACCAAAAAGATCTACTTTTGTAGATTGTGGTTTTGTCATATAAGTTTTGGCAAATTCCAGTCTTGCTTTTTTATGCCTTTGTGTCCGCAGTGGTGTCCTACCATAGTGTCCCTTTTTATTCAGATGGCGACGGGTAGTGCAAGCTGACCCTGTTGTTCCCTCTGGCTGCGGATCAGCTTGAATTTGTTTGGAAGGTAATCCTTTGCTGTAATTTTTCGTTAATTTTTGGATCATTCTCTTCATAGTCTCATGATCTCTCAACATTTCAATGGTGTTTGTGTTCAAATTGTCTGTGGCCAGGTTTCAGCTTGCTCTGTAGTCTCAGAATCTCACACCCAACTCCTCAGATACTTTCCAATAATTTCTACTTTTAAAATGTTTTTTAAAGACTTAAATGCATCTGGATTTGAAGCATAAGGCAAAGAACTGAAAGCAATGGGGTTCCCTACACGCTGAAAAATAAATGACGTCAAATGTGTGCACAGTGGGTAAAAAAGTGACACCAAGGGGTCCTACCCAAGTCTGTATGTCACAACATGAGTGTTAATAGATCAGGGCCTATATACACAAACAAACTATAGGATAGACTATTAACACCAAAAAAATTTATTTTTAAAAATGTATTGACTTTTTCTGTATAGTATTTTGTTTGTGTATCTGGGTCATGTTAAATTCAATAGGTTTCACCAGATATTTATTTCACTGATTATGTCAATAACTGATCCAACTGATCACAATACATTGGTCTATAGTTCCAACATACACTGTAAAATGCTTTTCATTAAAGCAATTTTTAGTAATGGAAACATCTAAATGAGAGAGAGAGAAAAAAAACAAAAAACAAATAACAATAGTATTCGTCAAAATTTTGACTTATTGTATTAAGATCGCTCAGGTAGAAATATAGACCCTTATGGAAATTTTGGCACTTTTGAATCACAGATTTATGGTAAGATTTAATACTAAAAAAATGTAATGTAACTCCTTTTGCAAGGAGCATTTTAGTTTTTGATATCTATTTTTAATGGAAAAGCTAAGACATTAACACATGCATCATGTTACTGCATTATATTAACATATCAAATAATTTACCTTCTAAGTTCATTGTCAAATTTACTCACTTTTACACTTTTAGACCACACTGACACACACGTTATGCAAAATATTTATTTTGCAGCAATATACATTATCTATAACACGATTGAATTTAGAGAGGACATAAATAAATACATAAATAAATAAATAGATGCAACAGTACAAAGCAGCAGTCATGGAATCTTCAAATACAAACTATTTACATGTCTAAATCTCAAATAAATAATGACCAACACATACAGCATCAACTGAACACAAATCTACGGTAAACTTTCGGTCAACACTTTTGTTTTTTGTTTTTTTAATCGAAGATGTGCCTGCCCAAATGTGTCAAGTGTTTCAAAGTCCCAACCTGCAAGAAGTGACATGACATGAAGTAATAAGACATGAATTATTTTATTTCTAATACGCGTTTGAACAATTTTCCATGTTTATATCTGCTCCTAACATACCTCCGCTTAACACCCGAGTCCGCTAAAAGACCCGATTCTTTCGAGTCTGACCCCAAAGCAGCTCCTCAGACCGCCTTTCTTGAATCGACTCCACGAACGCTTGGATGTTGAAAGCAAGTCGCCTAGGAGACGCTCGAACGCGCTATCTTTTCCCGCCAGCGCTGAGTTGCGCGCGTCCGACTCCCACAGTTGTTCCGCGTGCTCGTCCAGTGCGCTCTTCTCCGCTCTTGCATCTTTCTGCTCCATCATCGACTCCTCCGACTCCACAAACGGCGTGTTCACTTCTTCGTCTAACAACTGCTTAAGACTCTGCTATAAAAAGTATATGATTATAGCCAGAGTCTAATAAACGTTTAAGAGTGAGCTAAGACTGAAAGACTCACCTGTAAACTGGTAACTGGTTTGGCACCGACCAAGTTTAAAAGTAGAAGTGAAGACACGCAGAACATAGAGATGTTGGAAATCATTGTTGATGAAGGATTGTGGAGGTCAGCACTCTTCAGCGGTGGTTGTGCGCGGCTCTGTTCACTTTTCGCTCGTACCCAAGCACCGTGTCCAGGTGCGCCCTTTTATTCCGCTGATTTCGTCACGGTCACCCAGGAAAATCCAGCAAACCCTACGGGGAGGGCTCTTTATTTTACTTTATCAGGAGGATCCCACCTCGTTGACTGAACATTACAATGCTGACGTGCAGGAGGCTTCTTCCAATTGTCAAAGCATTAGATGTCAAGTGCAGAACAAGTCGTGTCTTGTCCTGGAGGTAATGTCAATAGCATCATATGCGCACTTACAATCGCCTCTCATCCCAGTATTTGCACTAACAAAATCAGTCTAAAGCTTTTTACATCCAGTACTTTGTGCATTTAGTTGAAGGCTTACACAAATGGCCAAAACAAGTTACGGATTAATGTATTTTACCTGGACAGAAGGTGGCAAGTGTATGTTCTTTAAAATTTAATTTGCAATACTGATGTTCTTAAAATGAGAATCTATACAGAACCCCATTTTGAATTTTTGACCATAGCATAATATATATATATATATATATATATAAAAAATAAAAAAGACAAAAAGCTGAAAAACATTCCTTTCAGACATAATGTAAAGGTTTTGAGGGCAGCATAGATGTATCCTTCATCTACATATGATATCCCACAGTCCTGTGTTGTTTGGCGGTGCTGGAAAGAATAAAAATGGCATCTGGAGCAGCTTCAGAAAAAGTAAAAAAAAAAAAAATAATTTCTGCAGAGAAATAATTATTGTGGTTGAATTTGTTCTAGATCATTAGAGGTGACATCATGATGCCTTGGAAGCCTGCCTGAGTTTCCTTAGGAGGTAAACAAACGCTGCCCTCAGTTTTGGGCAGCCATTGTCTGTCAGTTCAGTTTGCTAGATTTCATGCAGGCAGTGTGTGGTTAACTCTCAGTCTGAGAAAGTCTTCTCAAAAGCAATCCCTCGCTCTCGTTCTCAAGGCAGTGTGAATGCACAGCAGTGGGATTTTTATGTAGTGATGCAACAGTTTCTTTACACACTAAGATGACCCAATAAAAGAAATGTCTTTTCAGAAAGCATTAAATAATAGAAAGAACCACAGAATCCAAATCTTAAAGGGATATTTCACATAAAAATGAAAATTACAACATGATTTCTTCATCTTCATCCTAGGTGTGTATGATTTTCTTCTTTTAGACAAACACAATCAGTTTTTTTTTTTTTTAATTCCAAGTCCATGCTTTATAATGGCAGTGAATGGCTGCTGAGATTTTGAAGCCCAATAAAATGCTTCAATCCATCATAAAAAGTACTCCACATGGTTCCGGGGGGTTAATACATGCCTTCTGAAGTGAACTGGTGGGTCTGTGTAAGTAAAATATCCAAATTTAAAATGTAATCTCTAAGAAATCTCTAGCTTTTGCTTACTGTTGTACACGCGATCATGAGAGAGTGGCATTCCAGTGGATGATGTAGATAGCGATCAAACATTGCTGAAAGTCGATTTCTGAGAAAAAAAAACAAAAAAAAAACTGAATGCAGCCTTTCGTTTGAGAAGCACCCATTAATTTGCCTCTTGCTTGCTAATAGTGATTAGAAGTCAGATTTGTTTCCACAAAAAGATTCTTTCGGATAGATTGTTTTAATTAACCAGTTCAAAAAAGGATTCAGAGATTATTTTATGGTGGAACTGGCTTATGTTGTCCACAATTTTGAGCGCTGCACGATCAGAATAGATTTTTTTTTTAACTTTCTAAAAGCCAATGATAATTCTAAAAGAAAACGCAGAGAGCACAGATCAGTGGCCGAGGCGTATCTGACTGACAGATAAACCACAAGCTCTTTTATCAGTGTTGTTAATTTTCTGATTATTTTGTTTCAGTGTACAGTTATTTTTTTACAATGTTCATTTTGAACATACAGTTAAAGTAAACATCATTCATCTGAACTGTGCACATGCATTTTAGACACTTTATGTCTTGTTTCATTGATGCAATAAACACATGTCCACCGCTGAGCTGTGGACAATGACTGATTTCATGAGCAATGCAGACAAAATTACAATTTAAAAGCAATCAAAATAAAGCTTCATATAATGAGAATAATTCATATAATGACCAAATTAAGTTCCTCCAATCTAAAAAAAAACAAGATTTCAAAACAATAAGGAGGAATCTAAAGTTTTAAATATGGATATTTTTCTTAGGTAAATGCCTATTTTTCATTCAGAACGCCTTTATTAACCCTCAGGAGCCATGTGGAGTACTTTTTTTATGATGGATGGATGCACTTTATTTTGCTATAAAATTTCAACAGCCATTCACTGCCATTATAAAGCTTGGAAGAGCCAGGACATGTTTTTAATAGAACTCTGTTAGTGCTTGTGTGAAAGAAGAAAGTCAAACACACCTAGGATGGTTTGAGGGTGAGTAAATCATGGGTAATTTTAATTCGGCAGTGGCTATTTGCACTAAGTGTAAATAGCAATAGAGGCTATTTACACTAAGTGCAAATAGCAATAGATGTTATTTACACTTAGTGTAAATAGCAATTGAATGCTACTTACACTAAGTGAAAATAGCATATTTTCTTAGTGAGAGATGCTATTTACACTAAGTGCAAATAGCGATAGATGCTATTTACACTAAGTGCAAATAGCGATAGATGCTATTTACACTAAGTGCAAATAGCAATTAGATGCTATTTACACTAAGTGCAAATAGCAATTAGATGCTACTTACACTAAGTGAAAAAAGCATATTTTCTTAGTGAGAGATGCTATTTACACTAAGTGCAAATAGCGATAGATGCTATTTACACTAAGTACAAATAGCAATAGATACTATTTACACTAAGTGCAAATAGCAAATAGGTCCTATTTACACTTTAAGGATTTTCTGCTATTTATAATACTTATGCAAATAGATGCAATTATCTGCACCTCAGTATTGTAGTACATTAAATACAGTATGCAGTAATTACGCATTGAGTGTAAGTTAGCGTTTTAATTCAATTTATTAAATGGATGCTGCCTTATTGGTATAATAAGCCCTCCCTACATCTACCCTAACCCTAACTGATACTTTATTTTTAATTGTTCGATGATTCACTTCATTTTTATTGAAAACACATGCTTTTTCGCTATGATATGTGACTTGAAAATGGTGGAGAAAAAAGCTCGTAAGAAGGTGGAATCGAACCCGGGTCGTCCACGCCAAAAAGACATATATGCAGGATCTACACTCTGCGCCACTGGAACTGTTTTTTTAAATAGTAACCGTTTGCACTGTTGACTCTGCCCATTACAAATTAGTGGGCAGAGGTAGTGTAAATAGCCACTGCCAACAAGACGGGCTATTTGCACTTAGTGTAAATAGACACTCCGTTTTAATTTTCGGGCAAACTATCCCTGATTTTCCCATATGCATGATAGGCTTTGTGGCCACCTGCATTTAGTAGATGTTTGTAACATATTCTCACTGAAAATCCAACCACAAAAACATACAATACACATCTCCTTACAATGAACAGCAATTTCTACACTACAATACTTTTTCTCAAAAAATTTAAACCCCATGACTTTCCGGCTCTATCAAAACATGTGTTTGATCTTGGCATAGCAACATTGTCTCAGCCAACAGTGAGTTTGAGGTGAGAGCATTTGACCAATGGCAGATAGCCGAAATGTTTGGGAAACCTGTTTGAAAACAGGCATTGTTATTACATTTGCTTTGGTGACGCCAGTGGCTTAGCTTTAACCCATCCCTCATTACTTTCACATTGTCTGCTGGCTGCCTTTATTATATTCTCTCATGTTTCATTCAGGCAGCTCTTAACTTCAAGCACAGTTCACTGAGCACTGCAATTTCCCTGATGAGAAGCCAGTGGGGCTAATTAAGATTTTAATGACAGGCTGCACTGCAGTCTGTTCCAAATGTCATTTATTTGCTAAATAGATTATATTCATAATGTGTAACAAATGTGCTACAAACGAAATAATCAGCACACTGTAAATCACAATGATTCAGTATTTAAAAATTTTAATATAAAATAAATATAAAAACATTTATTTTATTTTGTTGTCATTTTGAAAACATCTAATTTCAACATAAGCCGCTTCGACATGACAATTAGTGTTTGAAATTTTTATAGCCACATGTCATTTAGGCTTCCGGAGGGAAGGATATCTTCCAGATGGCCTCCGACCTGTTTTCCTAATAGCTGTGTTAGATGCCGATGGCCGCTAAAATGCTAATCAGTCCCTGTTTGCTTACATACTGTGCTCTAGTGGAAAGCTAGCAAGAGATCATCAGTCAAGCCCTGGCCACCTGTCCTGCTCATGCTGGGTGGAAACCAGCCTCAGGCCTTTATTGGTTTGAGCCAAGCCTCTCTTGATGTTCAACCCAAACCTGAGTAGCTAGCGGCCATGTTAGAAGGATGAGATACATTTATCTTAAAGTTTCTGCCTCACCCTCCCTTGATCTTGCCATGAGACTGGAAATGTAAATTTTAACAGACTTTAACTGCTCACAGGCTGCATGTTTGAGATCTCTGTTCACAAAAACAGTTTACCTAAATTAAAGGAATAGTTTGCCATCAATACAAGTTAAAGAAGAGGTACATCATTCTCTCTCTCTCTCTCTCTCTCTCTCTCTCTCTCTGTGTGTGTGTGTGTGTGTGTGTGTGTGTGTGTTTGTTGCAAGCATTAGGGTTATTGATTTCATCAAACTCCTAAAAAAAATTAACATAAAACCTTAAAAAAAAATCTAATTTGTTAAGCCATGGTTTCATTTTAAATAAAATGTGTGAATTATTAATTACAAATATTTCATTATTTTATATATTACCTTATTTATTATAAAGACCATATATATAACTTATTTATTTGTTTGTTTGACTGTTTACAAATTAATTTCACCTTAAACAAAAGCTAAATTACCTATGATATGACGGTATCACAACCAGTCAAAAGTTTTTGAACAGTAAGATGTTATTTTTTTTTTAAAGTCTCTTCTGCTCACCAAACCTGCATTTGATTCAAAGTACAAACAAAAACAGTCACATTCTGATATATTTTTACTATTTAAAATAACTCTTTACTATATTCTAAAATTGTAATTTATTTCTGTGATCATTATTCCAGTCTTCAGTGTCACATGATCAAATTAATGCAGGCTAAAAAACACAAAAAATATCAAAACTTTTGACTGGTAGTGTAAGTTTTGCTATAAAAAAAGAACATTTTGGTAGTCAAATTATTACAATAGATCATTTTAAAATACCTTAACACACACACACACACACACACACACACACACGTTATGTTTCTATGTTTTATGGGGACATTCCATAGGTGTAATGGTTTTTATACTGTACAAACCATATTTTCTATCGCCCTACATCTACCCTAAACCGACAGGTGACTGTGCATTCTTTTACTTTCTCAAAAAAAAAAAACTCATTCTGTATGATTTATAAGCCAGTTTCCTCATGGGGACCTCACAAATGTCCCCACAAGGTCAAAATTTACTAGTTTTACTATCCTTGTGGGGACATTTGGTCCCCATAAAGTGATAAATACCAGGTGCACACACACACACACACACACACACACACTTTTCATATTACTTTTTTTTTGTAATAACATTTAATATTCTTATGTTACGTTTTAACAATCTCTTATTCAAGCTACATGACTATTCAAAGGGGTATTAGAGTTATGAAGAACTCTGACACTCTTTGTTAGTCACACATATCTGTGTCCACCGAAGGAATCTCACAGATGATAAAACACCGGACAGTCTGTTGGACATACAGCCTGTTAGCAACATCCTCAATCTCACTGGAACGACACTCTTGAGTTTTATCATGGGACCTAGTGGCAACAAAGCAAGTATATTACCGTAAATGAACACTCAGCAATCATACCATTTTCAATAAATAATGGACAACAGCAGAACTTGTTTTTTTCTGCTCATAAGAAAGTTAGGTCATATGGCCAAGGGGTCAGTTTGATTTATAGTGCATATGCAAATACAATCAGTCCTCCTCAAGTTTACACAGATGTCATAGATAGAGCAACCACCGAAGTCGTTCATCACATTAACTATTAACATGTTCCATTTGACAGCCACAAGGTATCTAGGAACCTTTTGTTTTCACTTTAATCATCATTTCTTTAAGCTTGCTTTTGGCACAGCTATATAATAGTCAATAATCATGGAAATATGCATACAAAATATGCAGCCATCCAGAGGAATGTATTTCAATGTTGAAATAATGGTCTGTGAGTCATATTTAACTATGGAAGAAACTTGGGTTTTCAGATAATTGAATTTGTCATTCGCTTTCAAGTTCAGTAACATCTCACAATCTTCCTTTTTACCCAGATTGTTGCCTCTTTCCCAACATCCTTCCCACATCCTTTAAATTACATCATAGTTGACCCATGGCGTTTTTTCCAGCCTGCCGCATTCCAAACCACTGACAGCACTCCACGCTACACCATCAGCTATGATGCTATTTTAGTAAAGATAAGACCAAGCTTGGACCTAGTTTGATATATTTAGCCTTGCCCTCTGCTATATTTGACTTCCCATGCAAATAGGACTACTAAAGTTTTGCTTGACAACGTTATCAAGTCAAAACAAGAAAGAAATATCTTCACCCTTTCTATTATGTCTTCAGACAGGTATTCAGTGTTCTAAGTGTTGCAGTTGTAAGACTGTTTTCTATGGTTGCTAGGGTATTCTTGGGGTTGCTCACCACATATTTCTATGACATTTTCTGGTTCCTGGGTTATTTTGACCAAGCTGTTTGGGTTAAATGTTTTTACCCAACATGCTGGGTTGTTTTATTTAAGTCAACTATTGTTTAAAAATTATCATATTGCTGGCTTAAAGGGTTACTCCACCCCAAAATGAAAGTTTTGTCATTAATTACTTACCCCCAAGTCATTCCAAACCAGTAAAAGCTTCATTCATCTTTGGAACACAAATTAAGATATTTTTTGATGCATTCTGACAGCTCTCTGACCCTCCAATAGACAGCAATGTAAATAACACGATCAACATGTGACATCAGGGTTTCAACCGTAATTTTACGAAGCTACTATTTAAAAATACTTTTATATGCAAAGAAAACAAAAATAATGAGTTTATTCAACAATTTGTCTCCTCCGCGTCAACGTATACCGCCACTTTACTGATCTCCTTGCTACGTTTCTGGATGTTGATCGCGTTAATTACATTGCTGTCTATAGAAGGGTCAGAGAGCTGTCAGAATGAATCAAAAAATATCTTAATTTGTGTTCCGAAGATGAGCAAAGCTTTTACGGGTTTGGAACAACATAGGGGGTAAGTGATTAATGACAAAATTTTCATTCTGGGGAGGAGTAACCCTTTAAAATGGTCTGGGAATTAAAAATCACAAACAGAATTATAGTGACAACAGCAATAATCAAACGATGAACATTTATTATTAACAAGAACACCCAAAAAAAATAAAATATAAGACAAATTTAATTTATTTGGGTGAATACAGCATTGTTTATAATATTACATACATGTAAACTCATTTAACAAGCATTTTTCTAACTCTAATGAGAGTTAGTTGACATGTAGGTGCAACGTTGCTTAGTGTCAACAGAATTTATAAAAGGGACCATCAAAATAAAGTGTTTGCTGGGGAAACTGTGAACCTTAGACCACCACTTTGTGTTTCACTCGTAGATACCTTGACTGACTCCATAACCTGCCCATAAACAAACAGTGTTGATGTTAGAGAACGTATTTTCACATAAAATTAAATTAAATTCAGTATTATAATGAATAAAATCAGTTTATGTTATGCAAGGCAAAAGGTGGTTCCATCGTGCAAAATGAACATTGCTGACGCAGCTGACTGACATCTCGTCCTTGTATGTTGTGTAAAATAATATAATTTACAGCACAGTAAAGACTTGAAATAAAATGTATAAATAAGATAAAATAATATGTATACAAACCTTTATTTTGCTGAAGAAGTGCACCGAATTGGCGGCGCTGTGAACCGCTCTCTCCTGTAAAGGATGCAAAAAGCCTGCACTCTGACTGTAACTCAGCAGCTGGGTTGTTTCGTCTGAGACAAGCTAAGCCTATTGGTTGGTAGAAAAAAAAAAAAAAAAAAACTATATTTAATAACCCATTAAAATTAACCCAGCAGCTTAGTTTTAGAAAAACTACCCAGTGGTAAAAAAGCTCAATAAAACCCAACAAGCTGAACCAAGCATTTGGGTTAAAAAAT
This sequence comes from Cirrhinus molitorella, assembly GCA_033026305.1. Taxonomy (NCBI): domain Eukaryota; kingdom Metazoa; phylum Chordata; class Actinopteri; order Cypriniformes; family Cyprinidae; genus Cirrhinus; species Cirrhinus molitorella. The sequence continues at coordinate 30,390,050 of CM065125.1, read as the reverse complement.
AACCAAGCATTTTTTAGAGTGCAGAAAAACTAACCAGCACCTGGGTAAAAATATTATAAACAACACAATAAAATTACACAGCAGGCTGAACCTAGCATTTGGGTTAAAACAAAAAATAACACAGTATTTTTTAGAGTGTGAAGGTCTTTTCTTGGCATCTATGGTTCCATGAAGAACCTTTAACATCCATGGAACATTTCCATTGCCCCAAAAGTTCTTTGTAGTGGTAAAAGTTTCTTTAGATGTTTAAAATGTTCTTCACACTAAAGGTTCTTTTAAGAACTGTATACTTAAAAGTTCTTTCCGGAACTCAAAATTATTATTTTTTGGAATATTTAAGAGTGCATGTATCACTCAGGTCTTTCATTCAACATAAGTAATAACAAACCTTATGATTTGAAGCAAACATCACATTTGGTGCAGGAATACGTTAAGTGCTGAAGTTCAAGTGCTTAGGGTTAAGTAAGAACGATAATAATAGTGATGTTTGCTTTTGGCAAACACAAGAAATGAAGGGTACACTCCTAAAAAATAAAGGTTCTTTATTGGCATCGATTGTTCCATGAAGAACCTTGAACATCCATGGAAACTTTCAAATGCAGAGAAGGTTCTTTATAGTGGAAAAACATTCTTTAGATTTTTTAAATGTTCTTCAAAATGGTTCTTTTAAGAAATGTTCACTAAAAGGTTTGGGGAACGAAAAATTGTTTTTTCTATGGCATCACTGCACTTTTTTTTTTTTTTTTTAAAGAGAGTAAGGCATACTGTGGGTAAGGTATGCATCCTATATTTCTCTGTTACCTTGTTTCAGTTTAGTATAATGAATTCCGATGGCAATCAGCTGTTTCCATTTTCACACAGACTACCACAGTAATGTGGGAAATATTCTACCCTGAAGCTGGAACAAGTGTGTTACTTATTGGCCTTTAATGGCTAAAAAGTGTTGTTGCTCTTAAAGAACCCAGTCTTTGGTGTCTGTGGTGTTTTGGAAAATATAGCTAAAGATTATAGAGATAGTAAAAAAAAGGTTTAAGCTAAGAGTGCATGCAAGCCACAAACAGTGCAGTTTTTGCAGGTGATCATACTTCATAAGTATGATGAGTATTGTGAAATTCTGTGGTCGTATAAACTTATGAGCACACTTTATATCAGTGTGTGGGTAGGCGATTATCTAGTTTAGTGGCAGGACAATAAAATAAAAAGGCTTTTCAACTTTATCCCTCTGAGGTCTGCAACCCCGTCGGCATGTTCAGTTGCGTGTTTTTTTTTTTTTTTTCTCTGGATAATGATGAAAAGAACTTAACAGATAAGAGTAATACATCATTCGAACTGGTAAAGGATCTACTTTTATTTGTATACACTCACAATAACAACAAAATGTTGTGCTTTTGTAAAAGCATCCCATATCTATTGTTGTTAATGTCAAAAGCTGTGCTTCATGCCATCATGCACAGGTTGTGTCACATGCTTTCATGCTTGAAAACTGGGAATGGAAACAGTGAACTAATGACAAATAAATTGAAAATAATTTAATTAAATTCAGTTTAATTTAAGAAAATTTTTATTTTATTTTATTTTTAAATAAAGCTCTAAAGCAAAACAGCTGTAAAGACCTTTATATAAATAAGGGATAAATGATAAGATAACATTGTGTTTGTCTTTTTATAGTAAAAGAGAAGGAAAAATAGACAGAAATGAGTAATTGTCTTGCATATGTCATTCAACTGAATGAAGTAATAATACAGCTTCAGTTCCTTTTTTATTAATATATGTCACATTAGTCCTTCCAGACACAGATTCTATCCCAGTGTGCATCCGTTAGCCGTCCTTTCAGCTTCATTAAACTGTCTTTGCTACTTTACTAACTTACTGACAGATATCAATGACTGTCTTCAGGGCTCGAGTTCCCTGCGGAGGCTACTGTTGGCCAAACAACAAGAGAAAATGAAAAAATGAAGCCAGGGTAAAAGATACATTGACATTTTACAAGGTTGTTTTTTTTTGGGGGGGGGAGATTATATCTCAGGGACAGTAGGGGGAAATTAAACTGTTCTTTATTTTTGGTGCACTGCTTCACTCATTACTCTTTTGCTAAGTCAGTAACCAGCAGCTACATTATAACCTTGCGTAATTAGTCTTATAATTAATTATTTTCCTAATGAACAGATTTGAAGGATTTCACAAAGCAACATGCTGGTGAAACCCTAATCAATCACAGCTCCATTGTTATTCAGTGAATGTATGAGGTATGACTACCTTTGAAATCCACCCAAATACCCAAAAGCGCTGGCTGTGCCATTCAGACCTGCAAAGCCACCGAATCGCATTAACACGAGCCAGAGTTATAAGAAGTGATCTGCATATTTGGTTGTTGTGTTGTCAACTCACGCTGGAGCTGCTGGCTGTATCTGCCCCATGGCACTGCCTTTTTTGGGGAGGAATGTGTCAGGCCCCTCGGCAGGCACGACCCCCCAGATACCTGTGAAAGCCATGGATATAAAGCGTAAAATGATACATTAATCTGCCATGGTCTCTATTTGTCTTCAGATTTAGTGGAAATATAAAAGCTGATCAGAGGCTCTATCTTCTGATAGATTTGTGTGGTTATATATCGGCAATTATATATCTAAATTTTGAAAATGGTTCCTGCTATGAATTTTCAGGTTTAAATTATATTTATAGTTTTATTTTTTTTAGCTGAAAATACAAATTATAATTACTAAATTTTATTTTAATACAGTATATTCATACACTATAAATAATGATAAAAGTAAGTCATGGCAGCTTATTTATCTGTCACGGAACATGTAGAGAGAACGCAGCACGAGGATAAGAGTCAAAACCAAAGTCTTTAATATAACCCACACAAGGGACACACAACAGAATGGCAGCAAACACACTTATGCATTGATGAGACCGGACAACCAAACACTGAACAGAATGCAACTTATGAAGGGTAGTTAACGAGACACAGACAGGTGAAGGAGATTAACTAATGATCACACATAACGAGGACAGGAACAGGAAGGACCAAATATGGGCATATGAGGGAAAACAAACACAAAAAGTCCACAGGGGTGTGACCTTGTGCCGCAGAAAAGAAAAGGGATGGACGGAGGGGACTTAGGGAGTGGACAAAGGAGTGGATGTGGGATGGAAACAGGAAATTCATGTTGGTGGAGGCTTTGGCAAAGGACGGACTCCCGGGAGGAGGACAACAGACAAAGTCCAGGGTGGAGAAAACCAAGGGAGGAGTAGATGGCGCCGGCGACCGAGGCGGAGGTCCACGGTGAAGCCGGAGCGTCAGAGAACTGAGGCGGAGCTGGAGGGAGGGAGGAGCCCAACAGAACGACAAGGTGCAACCGGAGGAGCAGCGTCTTGAGGTGATGGCGGGTCGACGACCGACCAAGGCGGAGCCGGAGGGACGTGGGAGCCCGAGGAGCTGGTGGGCCTTGTCTTATGTATGTGATGATCTCTAAGAATGAGTCTATTAAATCACTTGAGCACCTGGACAGCTGTGCTCATGTGGTGGTGTTCAGGCCAGTTTTATAAAACCAGCTACCGGGTAATGTGTTAAGTTAGTCCTTGGTGTGGTTCTCAAGAGAGCGATCCCACTGCTCCAGCAGGAGGACGAGGATGGCCGGGTCATTCATCACAAGAGAAACAAAAATGAGGGAGATGAGGGAGCCAGGTGATATTGTGGAGCCACTGGATTGGAGGGCCGAGGTGGAGTCCAGGCAGAGATGAGGGATCCTTTGACTTTAAATTTAATAAGTTATATAAAAATGTATAATAAGTTATGTAAAATAAATTATATAAAATTCAACTTTTATAATTTAATAAAAAAAAATAATACATTTTATTTATTTATTTATAATAATGTAAGTTTAAATGACTATAATCTTAATTAGACTTAAAAATGTAAGACAGCAAACGTTTTTAAGTTAAAATTGCTGATATTTTATTTTATTTTATTTTATTTTATATATATATATATATATATATATATATATATACAGTACTGTGCAAAAGTTATAGGCCACTAGTATTTTCACCAACAAAAAATGATTTTAAGTCAGCTATTTCAATTTTTTGCTGTAGTGTGCCAGTATGAAAAATCAGTTTACATTTCCAATTATTCATTTTGCCATTCATTGTAATAATCCAGTGAAATTTTTGTTTGCACAAGGAGTCTGACACCAGTCAGTGCTCTACACAGAGATCTGATCTCATCATCATCCAGTGTGTCTGGAATGACATGAAGTAACAGAACAAACTGAGACAGACTAAATTCAGAAAAACTGTGGCAACGTCTCAAAGATGCTTCAAGAAACCTACCTACAAAGCTACAATACAAGGTTTTAGGCACTTGTGTAAAAAAAAAATGCAAAATGAGGATGCTGTCAAAAATAATGTCATAAGTAGATTTTATTTGTCAATTAACTTCTATTAACTAAATGAAATCAACATTTAGTGTGACCATCTTTTTCAATTTAAATTAGCTTTTGCCCTAGGTGCAGTTGCGCATAGTTTTTCAGATGGCTTTGCAGGTAGGTTTCTTGAAGCATCTTGGATACATTGCCACAGTTCTTCTGGATTTAGTCTGTCTCAGTTTGTTCTGTTTCTTCATATCATTCCAGACAGATGATGATGATGATGATGATGATGATGATGAGATCAGATCTCTGTGTGGAGCCCTGGCTGTTGTCAGACTCCATGTGCAAACAAAAATCTCACTGGATTATTACAATTAATGGCAAAATGAATGTTTGGAAATGTAAACTGATGTTCCCCGTCTGTCGTTCACGTTCGACGTTGTGTCGAAGTGACGACTAGGGGTCGCTCTTGAGAGCCCGAATACCTCTGACAGCTTTGAGAAAAGGCCAATGAGAATTGGTATGCAGTATTTGCATAGCCCGCTCCGCCCCGGAGATCCGGGCATAAGAGGGGGGGGCTAGGCAACACTCATTGTTCTGTTTCTTCGGAGCCGAATGCAGCGTCTCTTCATTGAGAAGCAGCGTTACTCACCTCTCTCGTCGTTGGATCTACGGCACGGGCAGCGGTCTCTTCCTTCTCGAACGCAGTAGCAGTGAGAGTCCCCTGGGTGCTTCGACGGCGAATCTTGAAGAGCAGATTTCCTCTTAATAAAATCTAAAGAGCAAATTTCTCTAAAAGAGTGCAGACACGGTGGGTTTGTGTGTTTACTATGCCTTTCCTTCCGTGTCCTTCTGGTTGCGGCTTCTTTCTCTCCCAAAACGATCGGCACGAGCTCTGTCTTCAATGTTTGGGTCGTGACCATGCTGAAGCAGCGTTCAGCGAGGGCGGATGTCCTGCTTGCGAGGACATGCCCCTCAGCACACTTCGTTCGCGAGTCGCGTTCTTTACTAAAAGACCGCGGCTCGCATCAACCGCTCCCGCGGCTCGTCCTTCTACTTCCGGGTACGAGGCTGCCGCGGCGCGTGTTGATGAAGAGCGAGAGAGCGCGAGCGTTTCGCCGGGTAATTCCCCACGTCCCTCGCGCTCTGTGTGTCTGCCGGTCGAGCTTTCGGATGACTTTGAAAACTCGTCTCAGTACGGGTTGGATTGGTTATTCGGGGCTCCTGCGGGGGAGGAAGAAGTGTCTGCAGCATCGGAGAGTGGGCAGCCATCTGAAGCAGACGCGCTGTCTGAGGCACCCGCTGCGGGGGCGGGTTCTCAGTCAGTAGCAGACGCGGAAATGGCGGCCATGCTCGAACGGGCGGCCAAAGCAATCGGGATTGAGTGGAAGTCTCCGCCCCGTCCTGAGCGCTCACGGCTGGATGATTGGTATCTGGGTAACGACCGTGGTTCTCGGCCACGTTCTACCCCAGTTCCTTTCTTCCCGGAAGTGCATGAGGAACTGACTAAGTCGTGGAAGGCTCCTTTTTCAGCCAGAACGCGTCTTAGCGGTTCTTCCTCTCTCACCACCCTCGATGGAGGTCCAGCGAAGGGGTATACGGAGGTTCCCGCCGTGGAGCGTGCGATCGCGGTACATCTTTGCCCGCAGACCGCCGCCACCTGGCGGGACCGCCCAAAACTCCCGTCCAGGGCATGTAAGGCTTCTTCCGCTCTCGTGGGGAAGGCTTATGCTGCTTCTGGACAAGCTGCGTCCGCCCTTCACGCTATGGCCGTCCTGCAGGTCTATCAAGCCAAGGTTCTTAGCGAGTTGCACGAGGGTGTTCCCAAACCAGAGCTTTTGCAGGATCTGCGCTCGGCGACTGACTATGCTCTACGAGCTACGAAGGTCACGGCGCAGGCTCTGGGGAGGGCGATGTCCACTATGGTGGTCCAGGAGCGCCACCTTTGGCTGAATCTGGCGGAAATGAAGGACGCTGAGAAGGTTCGCTTTCTTGACGCCCCCATTTCTCAGGCTGGTCTCTTTGGCGACACTGTCGAGGAATTTGCACAGCAGTTCTCCGCAGTGAAGAAACAGACGGAGGCTATCAAACACATCTTGCCTCGTCGGGCGCCGCCCCCCGGGCCCGCACCCCCGAGGCAGCAGCCTCCGCCTGTTTCACGCCGAGGACGACCGCCTTCCAGACCGGCTCAGGGCCCGCCACAGGCTGGTCCTGCACCTAAACCAGCCTTGCGGTCGAGCTCTCGCAAGAAGGTGGCGCCGTTAGCTCAGTCTCAGGCCGCTAAGAACCCTCGTCAGGCTTCGAAGCGTTCCTGAAACGAGCAGCCCGGAGGAGAGAGATCTGCTGACCTGTCTGGATCCACACTCGGCGAGGGGACGAGTGTGGGTTTCGGCTCCACCCCGGCTGTCTGCCTCTCGGCAGACGGCCACCACATGGTCAATAAAAGAGCAATTTTCTTCTCTGGGCGAAAAAATCTATGTGACTGCGTCCCTCCGGGGTACCCAGCCACTAAAACATGTCAAAGCATGCTCAACCGCAGGGCCTGCGCTTCGGCATGCTTTGACGAATCAAGTGCATCCATCAGTCGATCCCCTGAGCTCAGGCGATCTTCTGATGGATCCTTGTCTGTCGGTTCCGATGGTCGATCCTCCCATGGCTGGGTCCCTCCGGGGTACCCAGCCACCAAAACACATCAAAGCATGCTCAACCGCAAAACTTGCGCTTCTGCATACTTTGACAGAGAAACAAGCGCATCCGTCAGTCGATCCCCTGAGCTCAGGCGATCTTCTCACGGATCCTTGTATGTCGGTTATGGCGATCAAAGCACCTTGTGTCCTCCGGGACAGCACGCCCCCGAACAAAGGGCTTTCACCACAACTCAGTCACACCGTACCCACCCGAGGTACGTCGGTGGTCCCCCTGAGACCGTTGGCAGAGAGTTTTACAGCTTGGCTCGAGATACCCAACCTCTCTCGCTGGCTTCTCAGAACCATCCGACTCGGCTATGCTATCCAATTCGCACGCAACCCGCCCAAGTTCAGCGGCATCTTCTCTACCGCGGTTCGGGACGAGAATGCTGCGGTTCTTCGGGCGGAGATCGCGACCCTTCTGGCGAAGGACGCGATAGAGCCGGTCCCCTCGGCCGACATGAAGAAAGGGTTCTACAGCCCCTACTTCATTGTACCCAAGAAAGGTGGCGGTTTAAGACCAATCCTGGATCTGAGGATTCTGAATCGGGCCCTTCACAAGCTCCCCTTCAGAATGCTAACGCTCAAACGCATTCTCACGTGCATCAGATTCCAGGATTGGTTTGTGGCGATAGACCTGAAAGACGCGTACTTTCATGTCTCGATTCTTCCAAGACACAGGCCCTTCCTGCGGTTTGCCTTCGAAGGTCGAGCATTTCAGTACAAAGTCCTTCCATTTGGGCTCTCCCTGTCTCCCCGCGTCTTTACGAAAGTCGCAGAGGCAGCCCTTGCCCCTCTCCGGGAGAGGGGCATCCGCATTCTCAATTACCTCGACGACTGGCTGGTCATAGCACACTCTCAGGAGTTGGTATGCAAACACAGGGATGTGGTTCTCAACCATCTGGCCCATCTGGGGTTTCGGGTCAACTGGGAAAAGAGCAAGCTCGCCCCGGTACGGAGCATCTCTTTTCTCGGTATACAACTAGACTCGGTTGCCATGAGTGCACGGCTCTCCCCGGAGCGTGCACAGTCAGTGCTGAGCTGCGTCCAGAAGCTCTCACGCAGCCCGACGGTCCCCCTCAAACAATTTCAGAGGCTCCTGGGTCACATGGCATCCGCAGCCGCCGTCACGCCGCTGGGCCTGATGCACATGAGACCGTTACAACACTGGCTGCGTTCCCGAGTCCCGAGATGGCCATGGCGCCAGGGTTCATACCGGGTGCACGTCACACCCGTATGTCTAAAAACCCTCGGTCCTTGGAAAGACATTTCGTTCCTACGGGCCGGGGTGCCCTTAGGACAAGTGTCCAGGCGCATTTTGGTTACGACAGATGCATCCAACACAGGCTGGGGCGCCGTATGCAATGGGCAAGCAGCTGCAGGGCTCTGGTCGGGCCCTCGGCTGCATTGGCATATCAATTGCCTCGAGCTGCTGACAGTGTTTTTGGCCCTGAAGAGGTTCCGACCTTTGGTTCAGGGCAAACACGTGCTGGTCCGCACAGACAGCACTGCGACTGTAGCCTACATCAATCACCAGGGCGGTGTACGCTCCTTTCGCATGTCACAGCTAGCCCGCCATCTCCTCCTTTGGTGTCGAAACAATGTCAAGTCTCTACGAGCCACCCACATACCGGGCGAACTCAATTGGGTAGCGGACGCGCTCTCCCGACAGACTTCGCTTCGGAGCGAGTGGAGACTTCACCCTCAGACGGTTCAGCTGATCTGGAGTCTTTTCGGTCAGGCCCAGGTCGACCTGTTTGCCTCGATAGAGAACACTCACTGCCAGTTGTGGTACGGTCTGTCCGAGGCGCCCCTCGGCACAGATGCACTGGCACACAGCTGGCCTCAGGGCCTCCTCAAGTATGCGTTTCCACCAGTGAGCCTAATTGCACAGACCCTGTGCAAAGTCAGGGAGGACAGAGAACAGATCCTGCTGGTGGCCCCCTACTGGCCCAACAGGGTTTGGTTCTCAGAGCTGGTGCTCCTCTCCCCCGTTCCTCCCTGGCGCATTCCCCTGAGGAAGGACCTCCTTTCACAGGGGAAGGGCACGATATGGCACCCGCGCCCAGATCTCTGGAACCTCCACGTATGGTCCCTGGACGCGACCAGGAGGATTTCAGAGATCTCCCACTGGCGGTGGTAAACACTCTGTTGCAGTCGAGAGCTCCTTCCACGAGGCGGCTGTACGACCTCAGATGGCGCAAATTCACAAACTGGTGTTCCTCCCGGGGGGAGAACCCACGGAGATGTGGCATCCGAACGGTGCTTTCCTTCCTCCAAGGAGGACTGGATAGACACCTTTCTGCTTCAACACTTAAGGTCCAGGTAGCCGCTATTGCCGCTAACCACGACCTGGTGGAAGGTAGATCGGTTGGGAAGCACAATTTGGTTATACGATTCCTTAAAGGTGCACGCAGGCTGAACCCCGTCAGACCGCGCCTTGTCCCCTCTTGGGATCTGTCTGTGGTCCTCCGGGGCCTACAGTCAGATCCCTTTGAGCCGCTCCAGTCAGTCGAACTCAGTGCTCTCTCCCAAAAGACGGCTCTCCTGACTGCGCTCACATCGATCAAAAGAGTGGGAGACCTCCAAGCCCTCTCCGTCAGTGACTCGTGCCTCGAATTCGGGCCGGCTAACTCTCACGTTATCCTGAGACCCCGGCCCGGTTATGTGCCCAAAGTGCCCACCACTCCCTTCAGGGACCAGGTGGTCACTCTGCAAGCTATCCCTTCTCAGGAAGGCGACCCCAACCTCTCCTTGTTATGCCCAGTCCGTGCCCTGAGCATTTACTTGGAACGTACTGAAAGCTTCAGACGGTCGAGTCAGCTCTTTGTCTGTTTTGGAGGACAGCAGAAGGGGAAAGCTGTCTCCAAACAAAGAATTTCCCACTGGATTGTGGATGCGATTCGTTTGGCCTACCAGGCCACAGGGGTGCCCTGCCCGCTGGGGGTGCACGCCCACTCCACCAGGGGCGTCGCAGCGTCGGTTGCGCTGGCGAACGGGATCTCTTTAACAGACATTTGCAGAGCTGCAGGTTGGGCTACACCTAACACGTTTGCCAGGTTCTACAATCTGCGTGTAGAACCAGTCTCTTCGGGAGTCCTGAACGCAAGCCCAGTAACTCCTGAAGCTGACACGGTGTAGAAGCTTGCTGAAGCGTCGTTCCCCACGGGTGATGACGCTTCCCCAGTTCAGTAAGTTTCCTGGCGTGAACCCTGAACGACAATTTCCATCATGTTGCACCCGCAACGTAGCTATGTTCAGCGGAGGAACTAGCTATCAGAATCTAATATGAGGTTAGGTTGCCTCTTGTGAACTCTCATATTAGGTTGGTGCCCCACATGTAGTGGCTCCTAATGCGGCCCCATGTGTGTATCTCCACCTATACTCCCAGAGATGCGGTGTTTCCCTTAAGACAAAACTTGTCTCCGACCCTGAGCTCAGCAGTCTCTCCTCATGCGGAGCCTGCCTCAGGATCGTCCCCTTGTTGTGCTCCCCTAGTGCGAGCCCTCAAGTGTATTCTCCACACAAATACCTCCCTCCGGGCAGGGTGTGGTCTCCGTAGTGCCCATCCCCCCCCGGGGAGGACGGACACTGGCCCAATGTTCTCCAAGATGTTCAACCAAAGGTGAGGAAAGGCTGGCTGAAGCTCTTGGGCATTGGAAGGTCACGTAGAGGTGAGTGACATTTATCTAACACGCAAGACCTGTTAATATTTGCACTCCATGCACTCGTGACGCGGTCCGCTGGTTGTGGCGTTTTCAACTGGGACCCCTAGTCGTCACTTCGACACAACGTCGAACGTGAACGACAGACGGGGAACGTCTTGGTTACGTATGGTAACCCTCGTTCCCTGATGGAGGGAACGGAGACGTTGTGTCCCCCTTGCCACAACCTCGGACCGCCTCTGAGTGTAGCCGGGTGCTTCGGCTCCTCAGATCAGAACAATGAGTGTTGCCTAGCCCCCCCCTCTTATGCCCGGATCTCCGGGGCGGAGCGGGCTATGCAAATACTGCATACCAATTCTCATTGGCCTTTTCTCAAAGCTGTCAGAGGTATTCGGGCTCTCAAGAGCGACCCCTAGTCGTCACTTCGACACAACGTCTCCGTTCCCTCCATCAGGGAACGAGGGTTACCATACGTAACCAAGACGTTTCCTACTGACACACTATAGCAAAAGATGAAAATAACTGACTTGTGCAAAAGTTTTAGGCCACTAGAATTTTCACCAAGAAAAAAATGGTTTAAAGTCAGTTATTTTCATCTTTTGCTATAGTGTGTCAGTAGGAAACATTTTTTTTAATAATAATAATAATAATAATAATAATAATATATAATTATAATTATAAATAATAATAAATAATATATAATAATAATAATATAATATAAATATTATATATATATATATATATATATATATATATTTTTTTTTTTTTTTTATTTATTTATTTTTTTTTTTTCAGTGTATGAATTCTAAGGCTGCTTTGCTTATGTTCTTATAAAGTAGAGCAGTGCTTATCATTTGTCTGTAGGCAGAACAATTTAACGGTTATGAGGTTATGGCTTATTGACCAACCTAATATTAATGCCTTAAGTATAATTTGAAATCATTTCCCCAGTGGATCGAAGGTACACTCGGACAGATGAACTGATATTTACTAAACGTTCTTTTGCTTCCAAAGCATTATTTGGACAGAGGTACTAAACAGCACCATCTCTGAACGGTTTCCATGGTGACACTGCTTCAAATTCCTAGAAAAAGCTTGCCTGGTTTATGGCGCTGGTCTGAGTAAGGCTCAACTTTTTGTGCTCAGGTCGGTAACCAAACAGCAGTGCAATGCCTGAATGTATATTACATACAAATGGTTTGTTTGGAAGAGACAAAATCAATTAAAACTAGATTTTATAAAACCCCTAACCATAAACACAAGCAATAATACAATTGAACTCAGTAAACAAGTGAGCTCAGTAAACACCACTGTTATGTTCTGCAAATTTGCTTGAGTGGGATTTACATTAAATTGACAGTCTTTTTATATATGCAAGCTAAAGCTAAAGATTCAATGCGCCAGCGTTCAGCACTTCTTCATTACTTTAGCTCATAACAGGCTATTGATCGTGAAGGCGATGATTGGTGTGGGCTGTGGATTATATGCGAGCGTGGGGAGAAAAGAGGCTCTCTCCATGATCTGAGAGGTGGCAGGTCTGGCCGCGAAGCGCTCGTGGTGCGTCTGCCCCCGTGACCAGCACATTATCTGCTGGAATGTGAGCCGAGTCATTTCCAATAATGATTCTGCCAGCTTCCACACCTCAAGACAAGTGAGTGTGGGTGACATGAGGCTGCTGAGGGAGGGAGTTTGAGATGCTTGTCAGCTTGACTTCCAAGCCCCTCATTCACTGTAATGCGATGCAGAGGTTAATTGTGGAGCTGTGTTAATGTTGTTGCCTCTGACGTCAGTAAATAAGGGAACATCTCATGACACTTTTTCTATACTGGTGAAATAATAATTTATATTATTTTTAGACACAAACATGTTGTGCTTAACCATTTCTGTAGTAAATACTTAACACCGTTGGTGAGAAGTGTGCTTAATTATATTGAATGTGCACTTGTAGTGTACTTCAAATCTTGTAAGTATGTTTTTAAAGAACTGCACTTACAGATAATATGTGACCCTGGACCACAAAAACAGTCTAAAAATACATTGTATGGGTCAAAATTATTGATTTTTCTTTTATGCCAAAAATCATCAGGACATTAAGATCATGATCCATGAAGATATTTTGTAAATTTCCTACTGTAAATATATCAAAACTTAATTTTTGATTAGTAGTATGCATAGCTAAGAATTAATTTGGACAACTTTAAAGGTGATTTTCTCAATATTGTAGATTTTCAAATAGTTGTATCTCAAATAAATATTGTCTCATCCTAACAAACCATACATCAATGGAAAGCTTATTTATTGCTTTCAGATGTTGTATAAATATAAATTTAAAAAGTTTTTAAGAGCTGTACTTGCAGATAATATAATAATAATAATAAATAAAATAAAAATATATTTCTTGACACTTAAGTACACTTTTTTTTAAAGTTTTAATTTAAAATTATGTTCTAATAATCTTTTTTGATTTAAAGAATATATTTTGATGTGTTGACTTACAAAAAAAAAAAAAAAAGAATTTTAACTGTATAAATTTAACTTTAAGTGTATTATATTTGAAGTTTATATATTTTAAATGTAATAAATTGCAATTTTATCATTACAAATGTGTAATTACAAATATATTTAAATACATGATATACAAGCTTCAATGGAAATTACATTAAAGTATAGATTAATTTACCATTAATGCTTCAAATATATTTCAAAGACAATAGAGGTAATTATGAAATTACATATACTTAGATGGCTAAAAACCGTCTTAAATTCCACTGATTGCATTTAATATGAATTTAAATTATAACACATGCAGATACGTGTCCAAAAGCATTGCATTCAGTTTAAGTATATTATATGTAATAACAACTCTTCTTCACAAGGGAAGTTAACACATTCAACACAAAACTGACTTGAAAATGCAAAATAGCCATTATTATCATCTAAGATAATTGGAAGAGTGATGGGTTCATGTGATAACAACTTATTGTTGTTTAAAATGTTTAATATAAAAAAACTAATTTCTTCAAAGTAGAAGATTTGTCTAAAATCTCTACATTTAAGACAGCAGTATGTACGGCATAGTATATTTTTAACATAAATCAATATATAGTATCCATTCTGAACATAAACAAAAGCAACATGCATCTTTTGAATAGCTGTATTATATAATACCTTACAGTAAAATTTGTTGTTTTCTTCCCTTATTATTATAATATTTTAAACATATTTGTAACATATTTGTGCATTTTTGTGCTATATAAATTTACAGATTTCCCTCTCCAAAATGAATTGCTCTCAGTATTGATTCAGTCATAACTCATTCTCTGTGTAGCGCTTGAAATACTTGACAAACACCACTGCAACTGGCTTCCACTTTTCTGTGAAGGAGTCAGGTGCAATAAAGTCAAGGCTGCTTCATCTCACTGAGGATTTGCTGAAGTTTTCATGTGGGACTCTTCAATTTATCATCAATGTTTTCTATTATTACGATTGCAAATAAAATTCCAGCTAAACTAGCAGCAGGTTTGCCCTTACAAAAACAACAAATGTTTACTGCTCTCAAGATGCAGCAGGATCCAGATTGACATTATGTAACACTATGCCACTAGAGTACAGAAATAGAGGCCAATTGCTTGAGGAACACACCTGTTGGCACATTTGCATTATTTTCCGAGGTCTGGTGTTGACTGGATTGATCTGGTTGAGGATGAGAACATCAGTCACAACATAAGCTGAGCTCTGAGCCTCTCAGGTCTTTTTTTTCTTCTTTCTTTCTTTCTTTCTTTCTTTCTTTCTTTCTTTCTTTCTTTCTTTCTTTCTTTTTTCGTTTCTTTTTTTTTATTGATTTATTCTTACAGAAGCATATTTCAATGTCATTATCATGTCAGCTGTTGACTGAAACAATTGAGTTAGTTATACTAATGCTTTATGCACAGGAACTTTTTTTATTTTTATTTTTAAGAATAAATAGTAAATAGCATTAAAGTAAAATAATCAATATAGGTTAAAACATTTGTTGATAAATTGTTGTTTATTTCTGAAAGATACACTGTTAAAAACTAGCTATAAGTCATGGCAACGTATGTTTCTCCATTACTTTAACTGATCATAATAATTTTAACCATTTCAACTAGGCAAGTTATTAGCTTTGTCTTGAACTGTCAGTTTTATTATATAAAAATTACAGTCAAACTACAGCTAAATTAGTTTAATTTTTAAATGTAAATTAAAGTAAAAGTCAAAATTAATGTTAAAGCTTTTAAAATTGCCATTTCAAATTGCAGCTTTTATAGTAAGATCCAGGATTACTATTTGCAATGCCCAGTTCCAGTTTAATTTATATTTGCAGTTTTATATTTCACTATTAATTTTTACAGCTACATTTGAGGCAAATTTTGTTGTTTGACTTTTAGATCAGTTTAAGAAACATTATTTGAAATGATTTGTATTTGTATTTAATTATTATTATTATTATTATTATTTTATTTATTTTTTTTAAGTAGAAGTATTGGTCCACTTTAGAACAGAATATATACTGCATACTTCTCAGTGTACATTGTAATCTGCAGTAATAATAATGTTATGTGAAGAATAGTATACTAAAGCATTGCCATATGATCTTATTCCATTGCCAGTTACTTCAGAAGTAAGTAAGTAAATAAATAAATAAATAAATAAATACATTCAGTGTATTATTATTTCTTTCCTAAAATATGTTACAAATCACAGCTGATATTATTGGATATTGATGGTCAAGACTAAATTTGCATTGTGGGATACAGTATTTATGCGCAGTATATTATGTGCATTTTGACAAGTGTAGCAGATCAGATATGTACCATTCATACTGTACTCAACATACTAGTCACAGTGTGTTTGTGCCAGGAAAATATGGTATAATGTCTCCTCCCAGTGGTCAGACTCTTAAATAAAACTGAGTGTGATGTTGGGAAAATGTTTACTGATAAAAACTGTAAAATTAAAATTATTATAAAATATTATAAATATAATATTCTAAAGTCAAGTCTAAAAACTTTGATTAATCGTTTTCTTCTTGTATTTCTTGATAATAAGCTGATAGTCATAAAGTCATTCATTGTACAGTTGAGAGAAAGTTTAATAAGTTGTTCAGTAAATTGTCCTTATGATAAACTTGTAGTTTCTGAATAATGAATGAATAAATTCGCTATTTCATTCAATATGAACGTAGATTTTTATTTTTTGTCTTTGCATTGTGTGTGTGTGGGTGTGTTTTATATATTGTACCTTGAGTGGCTTGTGTCGCAGCCAAAGTAATTACCCCAACCTTCATTTAACTGGAACACAATGGCTCTGGGTGCAGGCCTTTGTCATTTTAAAGCCTCTAAATAAGGGCTTCTCTATCCGTAATCATTGCTCATGTGCGCTGGTTTTCTCTCTCATTATCTGCCACTTCTGCTAATGGAGATGATTTGCTCAGTGTTCTTTGAGGATCTGGACTTGCAGTCGTGAGACACTGGAAATCACCTGAAGGCTTTGAATTATTGCATTTCACTTACAGTGATTTCCAGGTGCAGACTCTATAAAGCTGATACTGAAGCCCTGATTAGGAAATTTCTCTTCATTCACTGGATAATTGAGTTGTAGACCAATATAGCGTTTTCAGTAGCCGCTATCTACTGTAGAAGGTGTGTGCATGATGATGTCCACTATAAAGTAGATATAAATAAATTCAGTTTAATGATAATTGAAATCAAATTTACACTTTAATTTAAATCGCTGAAATGAAATGAAGTTATTTCGTCCAGTATTCTCAAAATTCATAAAGGATTTTTTTTTTTTTTTTTTAATGGAAAATGTTTATTAAAATATTTATCATAAAAAACATGAATATAAAACAGGTCATTCTTTCTATATATCTCATATCTCTCTAATCAACAAATAATTGTTTAGAATTTGTTCACATGCACAAATGAGTCAATACCTGTTTATTTGTACTTTTTTTCATTTAAATTTATTTTGTACTATTTAATAGATGAATACAGTATAACTCATTTTAAATTGATTGTCATCGAACAAACAAATGAAACAAAAATATACTTTTAGACATACACAAAATGTGATTAACACCACAAAAACTTATTTTTTATGGAATAGAATCTTGGGCAAGATAACAAAATGACACAATTACAAAGAAAAAAGATGAACGAATAAAAACAATAAAGAAACCTGAAGAGTGGCAAAATGAAATATAACATCAATAACATGAAATATAACAGAAACACTGCGATAACACCAGATTAAGACAGGTAACTCTGAACATACTTGGTGGTAACTATCCTCACTTTGGAATAGAAATATTGACAAAAAAAGCTAATAGCTGCCTCTCACCTAAACATTTAATCCTGTCTTTTTTTTTTTTTTTTTTTTAATTACGAGGTTTCATAATAAGCTGAATTATTTTGAGAGTAAGAGAAGATTAAATATTATGGCAAACTGTAAATATGTCCATCAGTAAATGCCTAAAATATTTTGACAATACATATATATTAAAATGTATATTACCAATATAATTTAATTACTGATTCAGATGTAATAAAACACTGAAAAAAAAACAAAGAAAAACAATTCTTTTTAAGGGGAATATAAAATAAAGTGTATTTGAAATATACAGTCATTCACCTACATACAGAAAGACTAAAAACATCTTGTGCGCAATATTTTGTCAATCAGGACTGTGCAGATCAGCTGTGTGGCACTGCGCCAGGAAGCAGAGAAGTTTTATCATTGTGTTGGTCGGGTGCACGTTCCTCCATCTCCTGCTCACCCTGCAGTGCTCCCACCATCGATCCCAGCGTCCCGAAGCTGCTCGCGCAGTTCTCCACCTGTGCAGAAACGCACAGTGTGACCTCTGACCCCTCCAGTTTGTGCAGGGCTTCAGGTTGAGGGGCTGGTGTGATACTGTCACCTATACTCTGGACAGTGATGATGGACTGAAAAACGTGGTGCAGATATTGCATTAATGTATTCTCAGTTTACTATCAATGCATTTTCTTGCAACAGCTTCACCAATAATGTACAAAAATAAATGTAAATGTATGATGGAAGAAAGAAGAATTGCACTGAGTCCTATGACCAGTAGTGGATAAAGTACAGATCAAGTACTTAAGTAAAAGTAAAGATACTCTAGTAAAATATTAAAAGTATTAAGTAACAGTAAATAAAAATTAAGCCCTTCTTTTCAATTTTACTTAAAAGTACAAAGTATTCAATTTGAATGTACTTAAGTACTGAAAATAAAAAGTATTAATCACTTTTTGTCATTTTAATTTATATACTTTTATATTTAATATTTTATATAATCCTACAGTTCAAAATACCTCTGGGAGAGGGGCTTGTCATACACTATCAATTACTATCAAAATTACATTGATATTAAAATCATGAATTTAGGTTACTAATACTTCATGTGTGCAAATAAGTTAAAAAAGAACACAGTATTTAAAAATTAGGGAAAATGAGGACATATAAAATGTGTGTTGGCAAACATTATACTGTAAAAGTAGATGTCATATAGGGCAATTCTATGGCATCACTGTAACGAGATTTTTTCTTTTGTTTAAAATGGTTTAGTCATAAGAATATTGCATTACTCCCTAAAAAAGTAACTAATTGCATTACATAGTTTCTTTTTATTTTCTGGAAAGCAATGCATTACTGTACTTTTGCGTTACTTTTTCTTATCTGGCCTGGCCTTGCTTTTGTTTTTTAATATAAAAAGTTCTATATTTGACGTAATAGAACTTTAACGTCAAAAGTGAAATGAAAAAGCCTCAGGCTGATGGAATTAAATACATAAAGGATATTTGTATTATTTGACACTTAATTATTGCAGGTTTGGATCCCATTCTGAGTTTGCATTTCACTGTTTTTATTCATTTTGAAGAATACTGAAGCTGTTTTTGTGTAAGCGAGATGAGTAAATGCATGTTCACATTTAGTCTAGAACTATAGTAATCATCATATTTACACAGCACAAACAAAACATCTGCACATACTCCTGTTTTCTCTCAACATGGGTGTTACTTTACTGGTCACTTGAAAAAAAGCATTCTAATTATGTAACTTGCGTTACTTGTAACACGTTACCCCTAACTCTGGTCATGACAACTATCTAACCAGCATGTAATGTACATATGCTTGATTTTGGCAGACAAGATCTGCTTTGCTGCTACTAAACAAAATACAATGATTTGGCTAGGTTAAATTGACATACATAATAAGGACACATGCTGCTGCTGCTGCAAAAAAAAAAAAAAAATGCATAGCAGATTTCTGCATGTGGAGCTGGGGAAGAGGAGGGTATACAAGAGTTTTTATAATGGTGCTGCAGGACATTTTCCGTCTAGGGAATGAGATAAACGGTTACATGACGTAGGAAGTATGCCCGATTGGCTTTTGTGATGGTATTAGAAGAATCAATTGGGACTTGGACAGAGTTTCATGACTGAAGTATGGATTTAATACCACACTGACCAGGAACACACTGACAAAGGAGATCAGAGTGGCTAAGATGAGCTACTCTAAAAAGCTGGAAAAACAGTTTTTAGCCAACAACGCTGCTTTAGTGTGGAAAGGTCTGAAAGACATCACAAACTACAAGACACCATCCCCCAGCACTGAGGTGAATCAACAACCTGCTGAAGACCTGGATGAGTTTTAGTGTAGATTTGAATAGGTTTCTCACACCCCACACCCATTCTTACCATCTCTCTACACAAACATTAACACCTCCATCAACTGCCCTCTGCCCCCTCCTCCTGCATTTTAGTGAAGATCAGTGAAGATTATGTGTGTCAGATCTTCAGAAAACAAAAAAGAAGGAAAGCACCAGGACCAGATGGTGTTACACCATCCTGTCTAAAAACCTGTGCTGACCAACTGGCCTACATCTTTTCACAGATCTTCAGCAGATCACTAGAGCTGTGCGAAGTCCCTAGCTGCTACAAATGCTCCACCATCATTCCCATTAAAAAAAAAAAAAAAAAAAAAATCACAGGACTGATTGACTATAGTCCTGTTGCCATAACATGGTCATGAAGTCATTTTAGAGACTGGTGTTGGCTGTTACTTTTCTGAAGGACAACAGTGAACCATTGCTGGATCCCGTGCACTGGGACTGCACTTCATCCTGCAGCATATGGACAAATCGGGGAGTTATGTGAGGATCCTTTTTAATGGACTTATGCTGCCTTTACGTGCTATCGGAATTATCGTAAATACAATTTTATAAACAGAAATTAGATATAAACTGCCTCTAAAGTGGTATTTACTACTGGGAAATTCAGAAATAATTTTGATACCAGAGTTGGGCGGGTCATAAACTTTAAACATGGTGCAGGAGACAACCATTGCTGCTGTTAATTCTGTTCTCACAACGACTACATCCCTTTGTCTTGTTGCTAAAGTAGTGTATTTATAGGCTAGATATCAACAATCATTCAAAGCATATTGTATGTTTTATAAGCAGTGAAATAAGCATGTATTTGACAGAAATAGCTTGTATTAGACGGAATGAGCATATTGTATGTATAGCGGGGTGAATTTTTATATGATTGTCAACCAATGGGATGCTACATTTTATTCCTTCCGACTTTAAAAACGAATACAACTTGAATACGACAAGCTCATAATCACAACTTCATAATTGGGAAAAGGACATTTACTAAGCACGCGAAGGCAGCATTAATTTCAGCCTTCAACATCATCACCCCAACACTCCTCCAGACCAAATTAACCCAGCTCTCTGTTCCTAGCTCTATCTGTCAGTGGATCACCAGCTTTCTGACAGATAGGCAACGACTAGTGAGACTGGGGAAATTCATGCCGCACCTTTAGCACTGGTGTTCTTCAGCGATACATTCTCCTCCCACTGCTTTTCTCCCTGTACAGCAACAAATGCTCCTCTATTGACTCCTATGTCAAGCTTCTAAAGTTTGCGGATGACACTACAGTCATCAGCCTCATTCAGGACGATGAAGAGTCTGCTTACAGACAAGAGGTTGCGCAGCTGGCTATCTGGTGCAGTCTTAAAAACCTAGAGCTTAATACACTCAAATCTGTAGAGACGATTGTGGACTTTAGTAGAAACCCCCTAGCAGTAGAGTCATTCAGGTTCCTGGATACCACCAACTCTCAGGATCTGAAGTGGGACAATCACATTGACTTTATTGTTAAAAAGCTCCAGCTGAAGAAGTTCAACCTGCCACAGGAGCTGCTCACATAGTTCTATACATAGTTCATAGTTCATTGAGTCTGTCCTGTGCACTTCAATAACTGTCCAGTTTGGCTCCGATTTTGGTCATCTCACCACAACACTTTCACGTAGTTCTCCTCTGAATCATCTAGATGTTCACTGACAAACTTCAGACGGGCCTGTACAGACACTGCAGGATTTCAGTCCTTCACGGCATAGTGTTTTACCAATTATTCTCTTGGTGGCTGCACTGACAAGATTCTCCTGTCTAGTTCTGGGCTGATTCCTCACTGTTCTCACAGTATGCTTTGAAGGCCACTCTAAAGGGCTTCTACTTACGAAGAAGAGACTATTCCACTGGATAGTTGATACTATAGCCCTGGCTTATGCCTCAATGTCCTATTGAAGTGAGGGCCCACTCCACCAGAGTAATGGCCTCCTCCTGGGCTTGGTCCAGCAGAGTTTGTCCCTGCCATTCTGGCATGTATTTTGTCCACCTAATTTACCTTATCCCCTGTGTAAATCAAGATGGTGTTGTTTGTGGTGGCTTGGGTCTCATGATTGGCACATGCTTTTTAGGAGCCCTTATTACGGGCACTCCAAGGATGGGCTCACAGAGCGGCTTAGTTTTGCATTTGCTTATAGCCACCCCTATTGGACATGTTCCCCATAGCGTTATGTATGCAACAGGTGGGACTATTTTGATAGGGAACACTCCTGTTACTAGTGTAACCTCAGTTACCTGAGATAACAGGAATTAGTGTTGTGTAGTATGCTGTGCTATAAGGCTGCATGTGAGTCGATGACTGTCGGTATCAGTTGAAAGAATCGGACAAAATGGAATTCAGAGCTGACTTCAGAGTGGCTTTTACGTTTAGAAAATTCAAAAGAACATAATTGAATTAATATATATGGTAACAATAAAAGTGTTTACTGTCAGTTACTGCGTTCTTGTTTAATAAAAGTATATATATTATATATTTTTTTTATCTCACTGAACCCTTTGAACAGTAGTTACTGTTCCAAGAACAAGTTATACAAGCTGAATACTTACATTCTCTATGGACACATTGCTCCCCACAGGAGCCTTTTTCTTTCTTGAGATATTGGGGTTCCAGTGACACACCAAACTGTCATTTTGAACACTGTAGTTTTTGTGACCAATCAACCAGTAAGTGTCCATTTTTCCTTTTCCCTGAAAAACACATAAACATTAATGTGCCATTAAGTTATTGCATTTCGATGAAATGTTATGACGAGAAATGTTTTATTCATCTTCTGTGATACTTTAACTCACAATGTAAAGAAATACAGATAATCCAACAGGAACATGATTGTGGTTTCAACATCTTAACCAAGATTTATTTTAAGCATAATAATTATATAGAACTGTTTCTCACCTTTACTTCAATCTCACCGCGTAACTGCAGCTCATACGCATTGTCCTTCATGAGAGCCAGGAATGTAGCAGAGCTTGCATGAACCTTCTGTGCTGAAGACCAGATAAAAGAAACGTTAATTCTCGCCTGTTACGCAAAATAGCAAACAACAGAAGCTATATTAGTGGTGAGGTGAAACTAAACTAGCTTGACTGCATGCTAAATTCATGTCTGGAATGGAGGCTCCTATGAGCTAAGTTTATAATATATGGAGGAATATGATAAGGTCTCTATGGTGATGTAGTGAGTGAAAATATTCAGAACAAGGATGAAAGACTGAACATGTCAAGTAGACGTACGCAGGCTAGTAGACTCCATCCGAGAGGCCGTGTTGACTGTGTCTCCAAACAAACAGTACCTGGGCATTTTGTAACCAACAATGCCAGCTACACACGGACCTTTAATAATATGAGATACATGAACAACAACACTGTGAATTACTACAAATATATTTATA
This sequence comes from Cirrhinus molitorella, assembly GCA_033026305.1. Lineage (NCBI taxonomy): Eukaryota > Metazoa > Chordata > Actinopteri > Cypriniformes > Cyprinidae > Cirrhinus > Cirrhinus molitorella. The sequence goes on along the minus strand of CM065125.1, from coordinate 30,367,195 downwards.
AATTTAGTACAAGTCCAGTATAGCAAACCTATTGTTATTATTGCTGTAAACTGTTTTACATTATTGCTAACTGCCATTGATAAAATACCAGTAAGATTTTAGGAACTTTGCATTATGACTTTAGATGACAAATAAGATCCAGAATGTTTATGAGGAAAGTAAATACAGTTTAATTAATTCATAAATGTATGTTTTAGTCATTTACTATGTGGCACTTTTATTATTAATAAATCTGTAATCACCAGATTTTGTGTAAAGACAGGACACATACACACACCTGTGTGTATGCCGGCTCGGAGCTGAAGGCGTTTGTTAGGCATGTGGGGTATCGGCACCTGTCTGACCGCAGCCACCAGATCCAGAGACATTTTAGCAATCTCATCTGCATGTCTATCTCCGTTTCTCTCTGGCAGTCCACTCACCACCATGTATGCATCTCCTATAGTCTCCACCTGTTTCGTCCAAAGACAGAAATTCAGTGAAAATGTATTTGATTAAATCTAGCTGCAGAGCTCTTCATTACAATAGACCAGCACTAAGGAAACATCTTTACACTTGTGATAAATATATAATTAGATATATTGATATATACAGTGGGGAAAATAATGATTTAATCTCCTGCTGATTTTGTACATTTGCTCACTGACAAAGAAATGATCAGTCTATATTTATTTGAAAAGTGAGAGACAGAATAACAACAAAAAAATCCAGATAAATACATTTAAAAAAGTTATAATGGATTTGCATTTTATAATAGTATTTGACCCATTCGCAAAACATGACTTAGTACTGGTGGCAAAACCCTTGTTGGCAATCACAGAGGTCAGACTTTTCTTGTTTACAAGGTTTGCACAAATCTAAGCAGTATTGTAGTCCCACTCCTCTTTGCCGATTCTCTCCAAGTCATTAAGGTTTTGAGGCTGATGTTTGGCAACTCAAACCTTCAGCTCCCTCCACAGATTATTTTATGGGATTAAGGTCTGAAGACTGGTTAGGCCACTCCAGGACCTTAATATGCTTCTTCTTGAGCCACTCCTTTGTTGCCTTGGCCCTGTGTTTTGGGTTATTGTCATGCTGGAATACCCATCCAAGACCCATTTTCAATGAGGGAAGGAGGTTTGCACTCAAGATATAACGGTACATGGCCCTGTCCATCATCCCTTTGATGCGGTGCAGTTGTCCTGTCCCCTTAGTAGAAAAACACCCCTAAAGCATATAGTGTGTTTATGTGTGTCATATGTTTGACGGTGGAGATTGTGTTTTTGGGGTTATAGGCAACATTCCTCTTCTTCCTCCAAACACGACGAGCTGAGTTTATGATTTTGGTCTCATCTGACCACAACACTTTCACCCAGTTCTCCTCTGATTCATTTAAATGTTCATTGGCAGACAGGCCTGTAGATGTGCTTTCTTGAGCAGGGGGACCTTGTGGCTGCTGCAGGATTTTAGTTCTTTGACAAGATCTTCCTCTGTAGTTCTGGGCTGATTCCACATCGTTCTCATGATCATAGATACTCCACAAGGTGAGATCTTGCATGAGGCCTCAGACCGAGGGGAGAATGACATTTTTTTTTTTGCATTTATTTTATATGCGAATAATCAGACCAACTGTTGTCAAGCAGCTTGGCGATGGTCTTGTAGCCCATTCCAGCCTTGTGTTGGTCTACAATCTTTCCCCTTACATCCTTGGACAGCTCTTTGGTCTTGACCATGGTGGAGAGTTTGGAATCTGATTGCTTGATTGCTTCTGTTGACAGGTGTCTTTTATACAGGTAACAGGCTGAGATTAGGAGCACTCCCTTTAAAAGAGGAGCCAGAAATCTTGCTGACTGATAGGAGATCAAATACTTATTTCACTTAATAAATTGCAAATAAATTTATAATGCGTTTTTCTCAATTTATTGTTGTTATTCTGTCTCTCACTGTTAAATTAAACCTACCATTAAAATTATAGACTGATAATTTCTTTGTCAGTGGGCAAACGTACAAAATCAGCAGGGGATCAAATAATTATTTTCCCCACTGTATGTATTTAGAGTTGTGTTGTGGCAACTCTCATTACCTTTTCTTGTATACTTAACTGCATTTATTTAAAGAGCAGGTCAAATGGTATTTTAAAGTGTCCTAATATTGTGTTGGAGTCCCCTATAACAGGTGTAAATGCATCTGGTCAGAAAACATTGTAATTTTCAAATGATTTTTTTTTTTTTTAAAGATTTATTTTTGGCTTTTATTATTTATAGGACAGATCAGGAAGGACAGGACGTGAGGTGGAGAGAGAGAGGGGGGTAGGGTCGGGAAGGGTCCTCGAGCCGGGAATCGAACTCGGGACGCCCGTTGCGTAACGGCGCTGTATGTCGGCGCACTGCCCACAAGGCTATCGGCGCCGACATTTTCAAATAATTTTGAAGCAATTCTGAGCTGAAGGTTGGTAAACTCCTCCCTTCTTTAAGCCTACTCTGCTCTGATTGGTCAGCTGGCCAGGTCTGTTGTGATTGGTCTTTCTGTATACAATGCAAGCGAATCGTGCCCACAGATTTGCTTACAAAACAATAATGGTGGATATGTTAGTCGAGTGATAACATGACTAACTGATGAAACAATACAGTTTGTAATCCAAAATGTGTCTACATTCTTTATTATTAAACAAAGTAATTCGAAAAATGACAGTCTACATTAATCAACACATTTTTAGGAAATAGTGGGTTCAGAGTAAATTATTAGAACTATTTCAGTAAGACAGTAATATTGTTTTGAATATGAATAACTAGATATTTTGAGCACTCAATTGAAAATGTACACATAACGTATTAATCATACTAACAGATTGTGGTTTGAAAACGCTTGTTGGTCTAAATAAAGGTAGAGACTTATCTTTCATGTTTAGCCAATCCTACATGGAACACACCAAGATTAGAAAAGCAGTCCTCTGTAAAATGACGAGCATACAACAAAATAATTCCAACTATGGTAATTGCTGTGGTATCGTGGAAAAAATGTAACCACTATTTTAACAACTAATTCTTCACATTATCATCTTTCGACAATGAAAACAAAACAAACAAGCAAAACACAGCGTGTCTCAACATGATGTAAACACACTAACTAGCGGAAGTGTTTGTGAGCAAGCAGGGATGATGCAAATATATTACCTAGTGAGGTATATCGGTAAGAGGCAGAAGATTCGAAACCCATAACCCATATGACCTGTTCTTTAATCAAAATACAGTAAAAATAGAATTTTTTTTGTATTTTAATATATATTAAAATTATATTATGTATTATATTTATTTCTGTGATGATAAGCTGAATTTTTAGCATCATTACTCCAGTCTTCAGCATCACATCATGATCCTTCAGAAATCAGTCTAATTTCTTATTGAAAACACCTGCACAATTTTTATGTATTCTTTGAAGAATACAACATTCAAAAAGACAGCATTTATTTGAAATAAATATATGTATTTTTTTTTTTTGTAACAGCGCAAACATATTTACTGTTACTTTTAATCAATTTATTCTATGGTAAATAAAAGTGTTAATTTCTTAGTTTCAAAATATGTTGATACCTTATAGACATCATAAGAGTCAATGCGTGTGTCGAAGCACATGTAGAGGTTATTTAGCATCTCAACAACTTGTAGTGGAGTGCAGGAGGCTGATATCGCAGTAAAACCTACAATGTCTGAAAAGAAAATAGTCACCTGGGAAAAAAAATTATATGTATTAGTTGCTTCCCAGAAAAATAATCAACCAAGTACATGATACCACATTCATGGCATAGCTGATCAAGTAAAGCACATTATGGTGCATGTTTAATGCTTACCACTAGAGATTTGTTCAGATCACTAACCTTAAGTGCAAGAAAATAATAATAATAATAATAATAATCACAAGTAATAAACAAGTAATACAACACTAATAAATGTATTCTGCGATGAATACAATGTGAGTTATGTTTATTTATCTTACAATCAACACACACTGTAAAACATGGTAAAACAACACCCGCATTTATTACATTGAAGAGGTATTTCTACCTGATTTAATGCATACAACTGATGTATTTAGATTGGTTCAGTGATTTTACTCGAATAAAAAAACAGTTATGTTAGATGTTACCATTTTTAGATTACCTTTTTTTCAGTGCAGATATTGTGTTCCTATTAAGAAATCTATAACATGTGATGCTGTTATGTCCAGATCTTCAAAATCTATTTGCTTTAAGTGCTCTAAATCTAAGGGGACAGGCTTCAGGTGCACAGACTGCCCTTACAGACATGTGTCGTTTACCCCACTCCCTCATGAGCTGTTTTATCTCCTGATGAATATGGAATACCATAATTACAGGCAATTACTACAACAAAAAGAACAAACAGAATGGCAGCATGTGCGCTTTCCTGACACTGCCATCTTGCCAACATCCCTAATGAATATGCTTGTCTTTTTTAGACTTAAGTTGGATTTGTTAAAAGGGAATGTTAGACCAAGAAAAGATTTGTCCTGTTTTAGGATAACTCTATGTAGAAATAAAAAACTTACAACCATGTACCTTTTCATAGCTCTCAGCCTCTACGTGTTTGTTTTGTCGAAGCTGCTTGGCCACAGATTTGGGCAGCATCTGATGAAGGAGATCCTCTGCAAGACATCTTTCTCTCTTCAGGTCTTCTGTCTTCTCCCTGAGGCTCTGAGCATAGTCCTGGATCCATTCTGTCATTTGTTTGAAGGAGAGCAGCACAATGGGGTAAATGAGACATGCGATGGCAAGCAGGCAGATCTTCAGACTGATGCTAGACGAGATGTCTCTGGATTTCAGTTTCAGAGACCATCCAGCTCTGGCATGAAAACATCTCAGCGTGTTCTCCAAGGCGAACTGTGTGGATCCTTCAGAAGTTGTGGCAGCAGAGAAGATTAAATCTTTCATATTAATCTGGTTTAACTCTAAATCAGTGTTCAGAATCCAGCAGTGATGGAGGTTTTCAGACATGTCTGAAATGACTGACATGAGTGTTGTTGCATGCCATATTTCATCTACCTTTTTTTCACCGTTTATCAACTGATAGTTCAACTCCTGGACTGTTAAGAGCAGTTTCAGAGCAAGGACATCTGTCCAGTCCGGGTTGTGTTTGATGAGACCAATGTCAACATCTCTGACACCCCATGTGTTTAATATCTTCTCAATTGCTAGAGTAAAAACTGTGGTATCATTAGCATCCATTGACTCACTTCTCAATGTAGCATTGAAAAACTCTGAAAGATTAGACTGAAGATGCTCACAAAACTCAAGCAAATCAACACCACAGGGTTGACCCAAACAGTCCATATCAGTTCTAGTACAACAACGTTTAACTGTCTGCATTATCGGAGACCAGGAGCTGACAAATGTTCCTTGCTTGATATTAGGATCTGTATTCTCTCTTGAGGAACTGAGGTTTCTTAATGTCTGGAGCTCCATAACGAGTCTGAGTGTAAAGTTTGTCCTACAGGATGTAAGCTCTTTAAGCGAAGCTTCAGTGGCTTGCCATTGAGCCAAAGATGTGTTGAAGTCCATGGTCACAGCAGAGAGAAGAGCCAGGAAAGAGATTACACAAGCAATCAGGATTCTACGAACAGTACGGTTGCGACTGCCACAACTGAGTAAAGAAAGAGTGTGAAAAGAGTACAAACAAAACAAAGTCACATATGGTAAGTATTTAAGTATTTCACTTCATGGTTGTGAAACCTTAGCGGAACATGCTCATATTGTATTGATAATCTACAATAGTGTTTACTCTGTTAGGACATCTGTGTGAACTTAAGAAGAACTGACTTCATACATTTACATTTTTTAAATTTGCTTTGGTACAATTTTCACAAGAAACAGTTCACTTTTCAAAACTCTTGTACTAATACCACAAAAGATCATCAAAAGTGCACCCTTTTCAGCATTTCAGCATATTATATAAATGTTTAATTCACAGTTACTGCCTTTCATAAAGCTCTTACTGTCAAATTTTTGATTTGCATGTTTTCTCATTCAGTTTAAAACATTTGTCTATTGTTCAATCTAACTCATCTTAATGGTTAATCAAGAATAATTTGGTGTGTCTATAGGTATCCATAGATATAGATTCAATAGATATAATTTCTAAAGAACTTGCAATTTAGATATAACCAAATGTAATTAATTATTCTTAAATGATAAGATAAATAACTTTTAAGTGTGTGTGAGTGTGTGGATCGGGTAAAATAAACTCTATTTTATGGGGACAAAATGTCCCCACAAAGATCCAACATCTGAAATTATTGTCCTTTTTTTGGGCCCTATGAGAAAATAAATAAATAAATAATAATAATAAAAAAAAATTATATATATATATATATATATATATATATATATATATATATATATATATATTCATAAGGGTAGGTTTATGAGTAGGGTTAGTGTAGGGGGATATAGTATAACACCCATTACTCCTATGAAATGTCACCATAATAGGAATATTTGAAGACAAATTGGTACCTAAAAGTAAGCAAAATCACCTAACACCTCCTTTTCAGGATGTCCTCAGCTGTGTGTTTTGCTATTTTTGAACATACAGCAGGACACAAGGGAGAGGGAATGATGAGATTTATCAGAAGAAAGGAAGACAAATGGCATCAAATATAGCATTTTACATTATGCCATGTGATACTGTACATAGAAGCATTACCATGGTTAAGACTGCACATTGCTATAATTCTTCATTGTGTTCTGAAACAAAATATTTTGTGGAATGAAAATAGGTGCAACTACAATGAAATCATAAGATCAGGTTTTGAAAATATGACTAGCGATGTTAGAAGTGTGATCAGTGATCATTTACTAAGAGTTTTGAAAATGTACACCTTATTTATGAAAATAATACCAAACCAAACAAAAACTGTAACATCATCAAAACTCCAACTGATTTAAATATATTGCAAAACAAGGCTGAAAAGGTGATGTTAGTTCTTAGAAATGCTAACTGAGTAAATGTAACTACATATGAGCATATGAGAGATAAATTTAATTTAATTTAACTATCCTTTTAATGAATGACAAAAACTTTTAGAGTAATGGTTTCTAATACTCAACCACAACTTGAAATAAAATTAAGCAGACAATTTGGTGTGCTGTTTGTTAATATTGGTTAACAAACATGTTAATTGTTACTGTAACAAACTTAAGTTAAAACGCATGTAAGTAAGGTTCTTCAATAAACAATTCAGCAGGTTCCTTTAAACTCACAACAAAACAACACACAGACACACCTTTTTAACATATATTAAATATCGAAGTTAAATTGTTAACCAGTTGTAACAGTAAATACATATTAATCAACAAATGGCAAATATTCTTTGTAAATAAAAACAGTACTATCCGTTAAAAATATTGTAACTGTTTGTTACCTGCAAACGTCACATTCTGCTTCTGGCTCCTCTTTCTTTTGGGGTGAGATCTTCTTTCGAGCTTTATGTCTCCGACTGTTGATTTTAGTTAAAGTGCCTTTTAGAGAGGCCGATGACAGAGTCCCAGACGCTAAACAATCCTTTTTCATGTACTCCAGTGATGACATGAGATTACCCTTGTATTTCAAAACACTTTAACGTAAGTCTGTTGTGTGAATATCCAAATAAAACGCTACACTATCATATATGACTGTCTTCTTTTTCCTGAGAATAAGCTCATCTTGTGTGTCTCTGCTCCTCTTTGATGTGCAGTTTAATGTGATATGTGACGTCGCTTTAATTGCAGGGTTCAAGTAAAATGGTGAAGGTTTCTACAGACAGAGAATATTTGATTAATTACGCGTTTTTTATACAGACGTGCACATTTTGGCTATGTAATGAACATCGTGTGCCTTTATTGGTCTTTGTTTTTCGTGCTCGTGCTCGTCACTAATTTATTACAATTCGTTTAAACAACTGCAAACCTGTACACAGAAATATAATCAATTTACATAACTACAAAGACATTAGCAAACGCGTATAATCATATATATTAAATACATAGCATACTGTATATTTAACAAAGATGACATTCATAACTACATAAGGATCTGTTATGCACTGGAGTATTAAGCACTGGACAATGCAATATGCGCGTGAATGTTAGGCTATAGCTAAAAAGAGTTAGCAAGTAATAATTGGGTTTCAGTACAAATGACTTAATGTAAAATAGGAGAAGATAACTTCTCTATTCAGGTCTTCAGTTTGCACGCGCAATATATTGTAAATTAAATATGTGGAAAATATTATTCATCGTTTGACTTGAATTGCCTATAAATGTAAATGTACGAAAGAGAAAAATGTTTTAGAACTGAAAACCGAAATTGTAACATAATTATTCAAAATAATAATAATAATAATAATAATAATAATAATAATTCCTTTAAGGCTCCAAAAGCACAACACGTAAAAATAAATAGCCTATAACACGCATAACTATTATACTATAAATGTATGCATAACTTTCCAGCAATGTGTTTGAGAGTATATTTAGTACATTTCTTCACTGACAAACCACAATGCTACATAAAAAAGGCAGATAGTACTTGCATAATCTTTGGACACGAAACAAGCATAGTTTTAAACGAGTAAATGAAAATCAAGCTAAACGAAAAACTGAAGAGTAAACGTGTAAAATTAAGTAAAGCGCCATCTAGTGGCAGGGCCGTACTGAGCATTAAGGTCCACAAGGTCTGGACCTCGGCATTTTTCCAATAACAAATGTTGTAAAATAATTACTTTATATTAATTCTAATTTGGTGCCAAGATAACAGATCTTATATCTGAGATGCCTCAGCGGTCTTACAGCGCTCATCAATGTCAAAGTGTTTGTCATGATGGCCAATCTAATCAAAGTAGACGGGGTTTTACAGGCGCCGTCACTCAATAATATCCAACTGCAGACCCGCAGCACCAGCAGTTTCAGAACCACAGCCACAGAACCGGAAGTGACGGGCGAGTTATTTAATTTTATTTATTTATTTTTAATTCAGTTCCATCATCAAAAAACAAAAGCACAAGGAAAATATAGGCAACATTGCACATTTTGAATTATACATATAATAACAACAGGAACAAAAACAAAAACCACACACAAGGGGCGCAGTTACTGACAACGAGATAGGCTAAGTATGATGAAGATTATGGTGAGTTGTCTGTAATGTTTTTGCTGTCATATGGTAAATAATTATCGTATATATTACGGTAAGCATTTAGATGCTAAATACTTAATTTGTGCTTTGATTTATCATTTTATTGAAGGTTGAATTTGTTGTCATAGAATTCACTTTCGGATTGTGTGTTGTAAATGGGCTTTGCGGTGAAGTTTTGAAGACGTTTATTATTCGTAAATATAAATAGTTTGTTCTACTTTCCTGTGTTTGCATTGTTTGTGAGTTAATGTAACTATATAATTAGTTAAATCCCATTTGTCAATGTTAAAATATTTGCACAATATATTATTTCATAACAGTTTTGTAGTATGCTTATTTATTTATTTTAGGCTTTACTATACACCCATGTGGATTAGGAAGTAGACCAGCACTGCATTATTTTAATCATTTTTTATTTATTATTATTATTATTATTATTATTGCAACCAATTATTGGTGTGATTTAGTTGTTAAATAAGGAACAAGGAAGTTTATTTATTTATTTGACATTCACAGAGAGAATTGTTGTTGTTGTTTTCCTGTATGCTGTACATCTTGTCTTGGGAGCACACTTTGATTTTACATCTTATAATTGTCAGTTAAGGTAATTGACCTTAATGATGTTGTAGCAGGTGATATTTATCTATGTTTTTGTCTTCCAGTCTGACATCCCAAACATACAGAGATGGTGGACTTATTCTTCTGGAGAACTTTGGGGTTTTCTCTGAAAGGTAGATACTGGACATTTACTCCAGCCTACCATTACAACTCACCAATTTAAATAAAACGTAATTTAAATTAATTTAATTTATTCATTTAAATTAACCAAGTTATGTATATTACAGTGCAGAAACACTACAGGATGCCCTTCGAAGTGGAGAACAAGCTATGCTTAGCAGCAGTGAGGTATGTCTCAAACAACACACACACACACACACACACACACACACACACATCTAAGACACACATCTTAACATATAATACATTTATAAGAAATATTAAAGACACATTTTTCTTTAATATTCTGAAATGAAGGAACTCCCAGTAATGACACAAGATGTGAAATTGCTCCATTCCAACAGACATCTGCTCAGAGGGCCAGTGGAAAAGCCACTTCTCCATATAATGGATCAAGAGGATACGGAAAAGGCCCTCAACAATTTGCTGGAATCAGAAACTTCAGAGTGCCCTTCAGATTTCGTTTTGTGTTCAGGAATGATGTGGAGTTATTAATGCATGATTGTCATGGCAAAATGAATTGTTCACTTTATAAACTTCAATTTAATTTAATTATTTTTTATTTGCCCCTCTAACTCTAGCATTCTCTATTCTAATTATATTCTTTAAAAAACACTCTATTCATTTTGTAAAAAAAACAAAAAAACAAAAAACAAACAAAACAAAACAAAAAAAACTAACACTAGCTTCTCTAACTTATTTCTTCTGTATACCATCTATTTGTTTTCTTTTTATTTATTATATAATTTAAGCTTGCTCACTTCTTTTTCTGTTGCGTCTGTTTTCTATTTATTTTTATATAATTAATAAAAAATCAATAATAAAAAAAAAATCCTTGCAACGTGTTAGGCTAACTGAAACTTGTAACTGCACTTGCATATCATTGCTCTTTTGTTGATTTTGATTCCTTCCATGAAAACATCTGCTAAATGTTTTATTGTTATTGTTATTATTATTATTATTATTATTATTATTGTATACATTTTGATTGTTTCTTTGTGTGTTTATGTTTTTTATTGAAATGTTTTAGTTCTCAAAAAAAAAAAAAAACTGTATAATGCACATGTTCTTGGCTTTGGAGTAAACATTTATTTTGAATCTTGTGATTAAAACATACTTCATATAAAATTCCCTTAAGTTTCAAGCATTATTTTTAATATCATGAATAGGAAATAATTTGCATAATACAATGCATAAAACGAATTACTATATATCATTATATTACACAAGATTAATGTTTTAACATTTTCAATGTACCATAATGTATCATTATAACATGCATACATGCATAAAGGACGACGTTTCTTAGAAGCAAATTACGCTTCAAACCCGTAGATGGCGCTGCTTTGTTAAGACAGTAAGCTCCGCCCCGCACTTCCGGTTCTGTGGCTGCGGTTTTAAAACTGCGGTTCTAAAACTGCTGCTGCTGCGGGTCTGCAGTTGGATATTATTGAGTGACGGCGCCTGTAAAACCCCGTCTCTTTTGATTAGATTGGCCATCATGACAAACACTTTGACATTAAATTCCAGCTCGACGCCTCAGACAGTTATGAAGTGCAAGATGTAAGTAGCTAAACCAAATGTTTCCTATTTGACCTCTGTTTTACGATAGAAATATAAACGACCAACAACAATATTCAGGGATGTAAATAAACTTTTGTCTAATTTCGTTATTTAGAATTATGTACGTGATTAGACTAATGCAGGCTACTATTTCATAAATGTCAATGTGACGAGGCAAGATACATTAGCTAACTAATTTCTTTTCATCATATTAGGCATAGGATTAATAAAGTAAGTGCACATATTCTGAATGAATTTAATAAACTTAGTTAAAGTCTTCCTGGTAGCCTTCAGTAAAATCACTTGTCTAAAATGATTAAACATGATCAGCTGACCCAATATTTACATTCTTCATTTACACAGAGGACAATCAAAAGACTGTATCAGTCAAAGCTCAGCTTTGGGAAGGAAACAGATGCAGGGCAAGAGAAGGAGACTGTGATAAAGGGAAAGAGAGATGGTGGAGGTGAGAGAATAAGTGCAAGTGCACTTTTTGTTGTTTAAAACACGTTTAAGTACTGTTTGAGACATTTCTATCATCTAAATCTAAAATGATGAAAAAAACTATAACATTAATATAAAATGAAATTAATATAATTTACTAAATTTAAATACATTCTGAAAGGAGACATAAGTAAGGATTCACCGAGAACTCTCCTGTTTGGTGTTATTTTGTATTGTCAAAAATAAATCTTTTTTTTTTTTTTTTGTAGTGTAGATCATTCATCGCAACATTTAGGCTAATCTGATTCTCATGTTTAAGAATTTGTTATCTTGAAAAATAATTTATGCAACTACTGCACACTTACTTGGTTTTAAATCTTTATTGTTATCCAATTTCCTAGCCTCAAAACACCTTAAAATGCACACATGTAGGTCAGGAAAATCAATTTTTTCTCAGGGAGCATGCCCTCAAACCCTCCTACCAGTCTTCATTTTGGGACCTCGGTATTTATAAAAACCTGCGTACTGCTCTGTCTAGTGGCTAACAGTTGTAACCTTTACTATTGTTTGCAGACACAGACTGACCAACACTGCCATACAAGGTAATTGCAACATTTTCTTCTAATACCATTTAATAGTAATTTACTTTTTAATGTAATTTCTGTTGAAGCTTCAATGTCATAAAGATGCAATTTAGTTAATTGAAAATACATTCAACTTAAATTAGTATCAAATAACAAATATGTTCAAATTATGAGTTCTTAACACATGCTCTAGTCTAGTATTACAATGTACTTTAAAGAAATAGTTCACCCAAAATTGAAAATTCTGTCATTGTTTAATCATTTACATCATTTACATCATTTAAGCTATTTGTATTCAAAGTATTTTCTTTTGTGTTAAACAGAAGAAAGAAACTCATACAGGCAACTTGAGGGTAAATAAATGACAGAAGAATGACAAAATATTATCATAACAAATTGCACTTTAAATGTTTAAATCTGATGTTATTACAAATCAAATTTTCTTAAGTGTATTAAAAACATAAAAAACAATGGCCTTTTATTTTATTATAATTATCTGCAAATACATGTGATTACAAATTTTACTTTTAAGATTTTAATTAATACTTTTAAACATGATAAATAAAACTACAGCTGCCAGTAGGTAATGGTACAAGGTTACCTTCCGGCACTGTTACATTTGATAAGTTTCTGGCCCTCTAGCGGTTGAAGAATAAAACTACTAGTTATTTGCGGAGGAACATTGTTTTGGTCATTACGTGAGTTGTGCTTTGACTCCACTATTCTGCGCGGATGAATCTGATGTGTGAAGTGCACTGCCATTACTCTTTTTATCAGATAAGGCAGATAAAACATTTTGCTTTATTGTTAACTGTTCAAAATTGCTAATTCATTCAGAAGTGAATCCTGTGAATATGGTTGCATGAAGTAGAAGATCATCTGGGCACTATTTGCTTTCTGTTTTATGAATGCTGTGAATTTGTACAATACTCTTTTGCATTTTCTCAACCATCTGCTATCCTCAATGACACATCTACAGTGCATTAACCCAATGAATAAAAAACAGCATTCATATAAAAAGCACACAGGTTTTTATTGCATATCAATTTCATGTATAAATTCTTCATAGCATTGGAAAGATTACATTTGGTATACATATCTATTCTACAGAATTAACAACAGAATCATGTCTTTTCCATGAAATTGCTCTAAAGTACATCTTCAGTAATCACAAGCATCAAAAAGAACTTCAGAATTTCAGAATTTTCAGTATTATTCTACAATCCTTAAATTTTGTCATTATTTCTCTCCCACAAGCATATTGTTCAGTTCAATAACCATCTGCCCATAGTATTTAAGGCAGTAAACAGGACTTAAAGTCAAACCTACTAACCTAACCACATGTACAATAAGTGCATCTACAAATTCATTATTTTTTTCTTTTTTTTTCTTTTTAATTTAAGATACACATTTCACAAATGGACACCATTATGACCTCTAAAACACAAGTCATGCACAATATTTTTAATAAACATAACAGAAGCAATATACAACTCATATCCAAATGAAACAAGCACCATCTATTTTCAAACCCATGTTTAAAATGAATTTTAGGACATATCATTTGTCATTTTTTTTTGTTTGTTTTTTTGAAATACTATACACTTTTTTTTTTTTTTTTTAGAGAAACCATGTTATCTATGGTTTTTGAAATGATACGTTTGTTTCCAATGTAACAGTGGGCCAAGGACATCTGCATTGTTCATTTTTTGACCATTTTTCAAAGATGATTTTAACAGTGTGGGTCAATTTCTTCACCTACAGCGCTTGCTAAGTACAGTAGTATGTGACATGACTTCTCCATACTCATAATCCCATTACATCCCCAGCAATCCATATGCATCAAACAGGCTTTTTACTCAAGCGTTTGAGTAAAATGATATAGTGAGGAGATACAGTATGAAACAGGTAAAATTACACAGAGTGCCACCCGGTAACATATTGAAATAAGTCACTGCTGCAAGTTTTTACACAGCGTTTTCAAGCAGAGCGATTCCCTGTGAAAGGCCAGGTCGGTCTATCTTGTCTGGTTTGTGTTCGCAGTGAAAACACAATAATTCATGTTCAAAACCAACTCTTCTGACAACGCTTGAATTTTGTTTTATTTAAAAGCATCTGATAAAAATGCCTGTTTGACCCAAGAGTTAAAGTGCTTGTTAAAACCAGCCTTGCTTAGAAAATTTCATTAAAATCAGTACTAAGGTAAGAGCTCAGATGTAAAGGAAAGTATGAATTAGGCAGACAGGGGTGTGTTCGATTTAAGTGCAGATTCCAGAGAGTCTTTACAATGAATTCCTGACCAAAAAGACATTCAATCAAGAGAAGGTAACTTTCTGAGGAAGTTTGACTCATAACCTACATAATAAATCTACTCTACACATTCATGATATGCATTCAGCTGTTTACGATTCATTCGCTGGCTTCACAGTTCAGGAGTTGGATGAGGAATCACATGTGTATTCATGGATTTGGGCATCTCTTAAAAACCTCTATGCTCCTGTGAACGTTAAATATTGCTGCTCACCATTATGGTGTCATTTCTGGGAGACATTTGAATTATGTAGAATTTTAAATGATATTGACCAGCCAATGTATATGGCTCTTCCCAAACAAATGGGATATTAAAAACATGTGATTTGTACCCAGAGATCCCAGCATATCGACCAATTTTCTTTATGAAGATGTTTGACTATGAGTGATAAAATGTGTCAAAATTTCAACATATAATGCCCCTCTATTGAGTTACCTGATATTTTAATCAAAGTATTTTTTTTTATTTTATTTTTTTTATTTTTCTTAAATCACGCAGTGCCTACTTTTCTAAATGGTTGAACAGATGCATCATAAACCAGACTTCATGATTATGTGCTTATAATATAAACACATTATTTTGTAATTCAGATTTTGGCAACTTGCTTCTCTACGAAGAGCTTGAACAATTCTGAATTTCAATGATATTTCAGTAATTTCAATCCTTCAAATGAGTGGGTAAATTATTTTTCTTCATTTTTCATTAATAAAAACAAAACAAAACAAACAAAAAACAAAAAAACAAACCAAAAAAAAAACAAATAAAAATAAATAAAAGACAAACACTCATCAATGTAAGTAGCAACAACAGAGGAAAAAAAAAAAAAAAAAAACTACTAACAGTGGAGGCGACCACTCGGGAAAGAAATGATTGTCAAAGAAAAGGGGGTTATTTGGCACATAACACTCTCTGCTACCAACGGTTAACTTAGTTTGTACATCATACAACAATATTGTACAAATTTGGTCCTTCACTAAAGAATTATATTAACATTTAAGCACAGATGTGCTTAAAAAGAAACAATACTGTTTACCAAAGAACAAATCACATAAAAAAAAAAAAAAAAAAAAAATCATAATATTACTAATTGCAAGAAAAAGAGAAAAGACTTCCAATTGCCCCACTGGAGAATAATTTAACTCTTAAAAAAAAACTTTCAGTTGGGACTAAAGGTTGTATACAGCTAAAATACTTACCATAACAACAATAATTACAATGACCGTGATTCTATACACATGAACAACTGTGCTGCGTGATTTATCGTATAAAGATGCGGCTGGTTCGTGCAGCCGAACACAAATCTCAGAGGTTTCCCAGTGACTTCCAGCATTTACTTTTTGAGACAGTGGCTTACAATCTGCATTCAGCCTTGGGGGAAAGTTAGCATGCTAGTTGTGGGCTAGACTTAAGTGCTTCTACTGCCATTGAAAATCAATGTTGTTGTCTGCTCTAATGACCTACTGTAAGACTTTAGGAGTTAATATAAAGGAAACCTTGGTACAGTGCTGTAGAAAATCAACGTGAGAATGGAATGCTGTGTAGAAACGGTTCAAATCTCCAGTTGAAGAAACACTCAACTACCCTGTCCACTCAAGCCTTCTTGGGCTTCTCTGAGAACATCTTAAAAACCCTATGAAATGCATATCATTGCAAATGAGGTGATTTCAGAGTCATTTGAATGCACTGCTCCCTCTTGAATCAGCGGATGAGGAGAGAGCATCACTAATAGTGGCTAGTTGCAGACAGGAAAGATGCTGTATGGCTGGGATTCTGTGACTTCAGTCATGTTTTTATGCTGTGTATTAAAACTCTCTCGTCTGTGATTGGTTCCTGTGTCTGTTTCACTCAACAATACGCTCTCCTCCGTACACGCATAGTGGTGGTTTATCTACTGTGGCATTGCTGGTCTTCACAAGATCTTTTTGACACATTTTCATGTTGGTCTCTTGCCCTCTCCTCCTTTTCTCCCTCCATCTCTCTTTTGTCTTGTTCATGTTCTCAGATGTTGTTGAGGGGGTGAAAGGAGCTTGCCTCTGATGGCCCTCCTCCCATGTTGAGCCAGGCATCCAAGGAGTTCTGGGAGGATGAATGCAGATTGGTGTTCTCAGACAGAGAGAGCATCATTGCATAAGCCTGGATGGAGAAAAGGAGGACAGTTCAATTGCAAAGTCAAAGCATTTATCATCTGTTAAATAGGTTTTGTGCATTTCAGAAGTTGACATGCACTGTACACTCTTAAAAATAAAGGTGCTTTAAAAGGTTCTTCACAGTGAAACCATTTTTGGTTCCACAAAGAACCGTTCAGTCAAAGGTTCTTCAAAGAACCATCTCTTTCTTACCTTTTTATAATCTGAAGAAACTTCCTTTGCCACAAATAACTTTTTGTAAAACAGAAAGATTCTTCAGATGTTAAAGATTCTTTATGGAACCATTTAAACAAAAAAATGTTCTTCTGTGGCATCGTGAAGCACCTTTATAAGAGTGTACTTATAAATAGACAATTTATCAGTTATTATTTACTCATTCCAAATCCACATGCATGTTATTTTGAATTGCTTCATTAGGAAAAAATAACAGCATTTGGGTTTGGAACAACATATATATTTTTTGGGAACAGTGTGAAATAAAGTTATTTAAATAATTTTATTATTTAAAACATAACCGATACACAATATTAAAGAACAACCATTAACTCGTATAATATATACACATATAAGACATGTAACAAGTCCACATGAAATGTTGAGAGCAGAAGACAGTTTAAAGTTATAAATATGAGGAAATGATACAGAAAGATAATAGTGTTAGTTATGTTAATGCCATTCGGTTAATATTTTTATCAATGTTGAACATTGAAAATATTATTTCTAAAGCAAAATAAAAAAAATGACAATGATTAGGTAGTGCAAAAGCTGCATGTAGTTTACATTTTTTTCCACCACATTGATTATTGGAGGAATTCCCAACCCTTTTAGTCGAAAATGTTACATTTTAAATCTACAATTTTAATTTTTCCATAATATAATTTATTTTTGCATAATTTCTGGACTAATTTGCACTAATTTGTGAATGAATAAGAATAGATTATAATTTTGTGTATAGATTTTAGTGTTTGTGTACATAAATGCACTAAAATTAGATTTTTTTTTAAAACATTATTCCTTATAGTATATATGTGACACGGGACCACAAAACCAGTCATAAGTGTACATTTTTCAAAATTGAGATTTATACATAACTATTTAAAAATCTGGAATCTGAGGGTGTAAAAAAAAATAAAAATATTGAGAAAATTGCCTTTAAAGTTGTCCAAATTAAGTTCTTAGCAAAGCATATTACTAATCAAAAATTAATTTTTGATATATTTATGGTAGGAAATGTATAAAATATCTTCATAGAACATGATCTTTACTTAATAAGCAAATGATTTTTGGCATTAAAGATGCCGAAAACAATGTATTTTTGTCTATTGCTACAAATACACCCATGCTACTTATGACTGGTTTTGTGGTCCAGGGTCACATATGTGTATATTTATACTATACTCTTACTTTTTTTTTCTTCTGTCACAGTCTACCTCAAAACCGCTGGTTGGGAAGCCCTGGAAGCTTGCAAAGACTTTTTTTTACTTTTTTTTTTTTTTTTTTGGAATGTGTCCATTTTTGTCTCTCTTTTTTCTCTTTGACATTTGTGTGAGAAGAGCAGATATGGGCTCATGGCATAGTAGCAGCTCGCTGGAGCAGGTACATTCACATACCTGTGTTTTAGCCTGCCTGAAAAGTGTTTCTTTCAGCGCCTCCGACTCTACCGAGGTGCTAAAAATGTCTTTAATGTCATAGGGCTCTTCACCAGCCTTATGGAATTCCAGGCCTTTGGGGAAACCAGCCAGAGGTTCCAGATCTAATAGGCCTGCATCCTCCTCAATACACCTGTACCGGGATAGGGAGGGGTGTGGAGAGGGGAGGGACCCTCAGTTAGCCCAACAACCGCAATCTAAATATTGGAACTGGATGCATTTGAGGAGCATGCAGTGGATGAGATGGTGATGGGATGAACAGTATAAGTGGTCATCACATTAGCGGATGGAAAACACAAAACAGATGGACATCACAGTCTCTTTCCGTTACCCTATCCATGCAGAATTGACCAATATACTGGGAAAAATGAAATAAGCTTCCCTTGCGCTTGAATAAAATATCCCACAAAATACAGATCATTGAAACATTTAGATACCAGCGGCATTCCAGTGAAAAAGAGAGCAGAAATGCAACAGAACTGGACGCTTTAAATTCCTTAATTTTATGCAATTGTATAGATGCAAAATTGCCATTCAAACTGATCGCTTTCTTTGTTTTGGCAAGCCAAAGTTTCAATGATTAACACACATGTAAGCTGATAGATGACTAGTTGATGATTAGTTGTGTTAGTTGAGGACTGACAGACAATGAGAGATCACAGCGGCAAACACTATGAGAAACAATGAATGTCAATTCAACAACATCCAACGGTTGCAATGGGTCATATCGAGCAGTGATACACAGACACTCTGTTTCACAATCTAGTGAGCTGCCTTGCTATCAACTTAGGGAAGTTCCTTGTGCCCTCTAAGGCAGCATTCTAACTGAAAAGATTTGGAACATTCAATATAGGCAGAAGCTCTGCCATCAAGGATAGCCTGATTTATGAAAGATGGTTATGCCTTTGGAATCAGGCTTCTTTTCCAATGTAAGTGCACCTATGCAGCTCACTGGGTTTTAGAACAGAGCTGTAGTGTTGAAGGCCCATTGTACTTCTGTTGCTTGATAATGATTGTGTTATTATAAATATGGTAAATTTGTATTCTCTACAACTTCTGATCTTAAATGAACACTCAACCAAAACTGAATCCTTTTCGCATTATAAAAATATGAACTTATAGGAATATTAGTTACATTACCAATTTTAAAACTTTGATTTATTTATGAATTAATAAAAGAAGCATCTTACGCTCAACTAGGCTGCATTTATTTGACCAGAAATGCAGTAAACACAAATTAACAACTTTCTTTTGTTTTAATATATTTTAAAATCACATGATCCTTCAGAAATCATTCTAATATTCTGATTTGCTGTTCAAGAAACA
The DNA here is from genome assembly GCA_033026305.1 of Cirrhinus molitorella. Classification (NCBI taxonomy): domain Eukaryota; kingdom Metazoa; phylum Chordata; class Actinopteri; order Cypriniformes; family Cyprinidae; genus Cirrhinus; species Cirrhinus molitorella. Next base: position 30,347,269 of record CM065125.1, on the reverse strand, counting down.
TTTATTAGTATTATCAATGTTCACAGAACAGTTACACAGAATTTATCTGAAACAGAACTTTTGTAAATGTCTTTACTGTCACTTTTGATCAATTTTATGTACCCTTGCTAAATAAAATCAATCACATTAATAAATTACTGTAAATTAATTTGATGTAAATTCTAAATAATATACATTAATTTTAAAATATATTGCCATAGAAAACAGTTCTTTTAAATTGTAATAATAATTCATTATTAAATCATCATCATCATCATAATCATCATCACATTACTGTTTTACTGTATTTTTGATTAAATAAATGCCTCCTTGAGAGCATAAGAGACTATTTTCAGCAACATTATTTTGTAATCATTTCAAGTTTTTGAATAGTAATGTATACATTTAATTACACAATATTAAAAAGCCAAATTGCTAATTTAATTAATGATAAATAATATAACCTACATTACTCATATGTAAAGTCAACATGAGATCACATCTCTCTTAATGTTTCTGATTTTGCTTTATTGCTTGACTTCACTGCCTACTCTTTCTTTTCTTTTTCTTTTTTTTTTTTTTTTTTGCATGTTGCATTAAAATGAATTGAAAAATGCTGTATCATGGTGACTTTAAGATTTACATTTTCACATCTTTAAGATCACAAATGTGACCCTGGACCACAAAACCATTCATAAGAGTCTTTTTTTTTTTTTTTTTTTTTTTAATTAAGATTTATACATCATATGAAAGCTGAATAAATAAGCTTTCTATTGATGTATGATAGGACATGGCAATGTTTGGCTGAAATACAACTATTTGAAAATCTAGAATCTAAGGGTACAAAAAATATTGAGAAAATTGCCTGTGAAGTTGTCCAATCAAGTTCGTAGCAATGCATATTACTAATCAAAAATTAAGTTTTGATACATTTACAGTGAGAAATGATATATATATATATATATATATATCTTCATGGAACATGATCTTTACTTAATATCCTAATGATTTTTGCCATTAAATAAAAATCAATAATTTTGACCGATGCTATGTATTTTTGGCTATTGCTACAAATATACCCATGCTACATAAGACTGGTTTTGTGGTCCAGGGTCACAAATAAGAATTATAATTGTGTATATTTAGCTTGTATTCTAAATAACATAAATTAATAGTTGAGTGTTCATTTAGGTGAGAGTTGCCCTGTTTAAGCTTTTCTCAAATAAACAGACAGATGTGTTTCTCTGACCTGCGCGTGTGTTCGTAAGACATAGGGAGAGGGGTCTGCTCCTCGTCCTCGTCATAAGTGCCCTGCACCATAGTGGCGGGAGAGGCTGTCTCATCCTGTGACTTTTCTGTCAACGAGCCTTCCTCGTCTTCATCATCTCCCTCCATCTCCTCATCGTCCTCCTCCAGTTTTGAGGCAGCGTGAGTATGACTCTGAGGCTGATCCTCCTCCGTCAGCTCCGGCCTGTAAAGGCAAACAGTTGACATTTAGTTTTACATATGACCATTTTCATCATCATTTTGATGCTTTGAATTCAACAGGCTGATTTTACTACTGTACCTTTAACCTATCTCTATATGTAAACGACCTCTGTTATTACTGGCGAAGCTCTTTGCAAACAAAATGAGTAAAAATACCAATTTGAATACTTTGACTTTGAATACTAAATTTCTGCTGATATGTAAAGGTCATATGCCATTGCACAGCACAAATCGTTTTCTTAATCATGACAAATTTTGTCATGACAAATCCAAAGTTTGTTTTCAGATCATCAGAAATCTCATTTAAAAACAGAACCATAATGCTTTTGAAAATGAATGAATGGAAATAATTGTTTTACTGTGCAATTTCTAAGGGACCCATTTTAAATTCTATAAATTGCGTGGGTGGTTTGGCAAAAGAGCTTTGCAATATAAATGTTATGCTTATTTCAAAAAAGAAAAATACAATGATATGTCTCTTTTAAAATATTCAATTCTTAGAATGGCTTTTTTTTTTGCAAACAATATCTCTAGCAGAAGGCTTATGTCTTGACTTTTTGTTGGCATTTCAATGTTTATTTTCATGTTCAATGGTATCATCTTGCTTTTTCCTATCCAAGTTTATACAAAATTGCGAGTTAAACTTGAAAGTCCATTCATCTTGAACAGGAACTAACACACATGCACAAAAATCTCTAGAAACTTTGCACAAACAAAAATGCTGGAAATTCTTTAAGCAAATTTCTAATGGCCGCTGGCGATGAATTTTTATGTCCTTGGCCAATAGAGACAACTATGACAACCAACTACACCTCCAAAAATACCGGATAAAATAATAAGCTATTTTCACCCTGAGAGGCCATTGCGGTAATTCTCTCATCATAATCTGACTGCCAAATATCAGTGCTGCGCTGCTCTCTGGGTTGCCATCCATCATTTTGGACTGGGCAGTAATTCTCCTGCCTGGCCGGAGCTCGAAAACACAGATCCACGAATGACAAACAAACCGATTTTGCAATTAATGACAGACATTTCTTACGAGCGTGGCAATGATGAATTGGCTAATTTCGGAGAGGCGAGACAGAGCGAGCTAGACAGGTCAGGAGCAATCATCATGGTTTGTCTCATTGCCACCGAGTTCCAGAGAAAACGGTTGTTCTGCAAAGCAGCTATCAGCACCACCGTTCCACTACCTCTCTTTTTCCAAACGTTTCAGCTCATGATGTCATTGCGCGCACCCCTCCAAAGTCGCTTTTACTTCAGCGCTCTGAAACGGACTTCTATTAAGGCAGACGAATGTCGAGTGTGCCGGGAGGAAGGAGGAGGGAGGGGGTTGTAAGGTGGGTGGTTAAGCTATGTGAGGTGTAGACTTACCAAACCCCAAAAAAAAGGGAACAAGAAGAACTGCTTGTTTCCCATTTTCCATCATGCTTAAATATCCCATAATCAAATTTGCCCTGGCCTGAGAGAAAGTCCATGCCACGTGGGAGACAGCAGCGGTCCTGCCACAGACCTGCGCTTTGTCTCTCAGTCTAAACATGTCAGAGCGCTGTTTGCGTTAGCTGCGAGGAAGGGGGGCTCCATCAATGCAGCGCACAGATAAATGTCTCAGTCTGAGGGTCCCCTGATAGGGCTAAACCTGCAGCCCCCTACAGACTGACAGTCAAACTCAGTCAGAGAGACCAGACGCACACTCTTTGAAACACTATTAACCCAGCTGCAGGGAAACCTCTCTCTGTACGGTGAAGTCCGGGAGAACAGATCTCGTCTTTTTCCACCAGAGGAAAAGAAAGGAAGAGTAACTGAATTTCTCTTTCATAGCTCAATTAAAAGTAGCCTATTATTTCCTGGTTCTCATAACATTCCTTAATAGCTGACATACAGTCAAAGTATAAGAGGTCATTATTTTTAGTCCACTGCCCTGCATTTCCATTGTTTTTTAGAATAAAAACGTGATGCATGAAACAGATTTCTAAAAAGTCCAAAGTTTAAAAAATGTGTTTCCAGACCTCACTTTTTTTATTCCTTCACCCAAAACACATTCTGTGTGAATGGCCTCTTCAGCTATGAAATTAATTTGGATAACATGACTCAGATGGTGTCATGCCTCTTTTAAGTAACACTGCCTCAGAACTGTCTTATATAAGTCCTTAGTAATAGCAAAAATAATAGTAGACCCAAATTAGACTTAGCTATAAAATTAGTTTGGATAGCATAGCTTAGATAATTTCTCAATTATAGCTCATTTATGTATCAACTGTGTCAGATGTTTCTCCAGCAATTTCTTAGGAGAAATAAATACAGATTCAAATGATACAAATGTTGTATTTATTTTTAAAATAGTTTGGATAGCATAGCTTGTGTTTTCTGTTGTCTCATTCGAGTATCAACTATGTCTCAAATGTTTCTTTAAGAAATCCCTTGGGAGAAATACAAACAAGGGTCAAATAGGACAATTGTTGAAAAATAAAACAACTGTTGTATTTATTATTTAAATTATTTTGGATAGCATAGTTCAGACAAATGTTTTCAGTTATGTCTCATTTGAGTATTAACTATGTCTTAAATGTTTCTCTCAAAATGCCTCATACAGTAGAAATACAAATAAGGTTAAATGAGACAATTGACGTCATCAGTGTTGGGTGTAACGCATTACAAGTAATGCAAATTATGTAATCAGAATACTTTTTGAAGTAACTAGTAATGCATTACTTTTAAATTTACAAAATGTGACTCTGGACCACAAAACCAGTCGTAACAGTCAGTTGTTTTGTTTTTTTTATTATTTAGGTTTATACATCATATGAAAGCTGAATAAATAAACTTAGAAGTATGGTTTGTAAATAAACTTAGAAGTATGGAAGTATATTTGTTTGAGATGAAAAATTACTGATCAAAACATTTTTTATATATTTACAGTAGGAAATTTTCAAAATATCTTCATGGAACATGATCTTTGCTTAATATCCCAATGATTTTTGGCATAAAAGAAAATCAAAGACAATTTTGACCCATACGATGTATTTTTGGCTGTCGCTACAAATATACCTGTGCGACTAAAAACAAGTTTTGTGGTCCAGGGTCACAAATATCGGAGTTACTTTTTCAAATAAGTAGCATAATTTACTCTGTTTTCCCATGTATTCACTGACATCTCTAATGTCAGATGTTGACAGAAATCGGGAATGAGGTGTAGAGGCACTTCCTTCAGCCTTAAGGGTTTTTTGTTATTAAAAATAAATAAGCAACCCAAGACCAGGTGACAAAAAGCAAAAGTAACGTAATGCATTACTTTCTATAAAAAGTAACTACGTAATGCAATTAGTTACTTTTATGGATTAACGCAATATTGTAATGCATTACTTTTAAAAGTAACTTTAAATATGACAAATTTGGATATACTATAGATTAGATAATTGGCTTCTCAGTGATGTCTAAATTAAGTTTAAGACACTGTTGAGAGCTTCTAAAAACTCAAGAAGAGACAAATGTGAGACTAGAATCTTTTTTCTCAAGAGAACAACCTGAAATGCAGGAGACTGTACCAAATCCTCCATATTTCTGTTTTTAATCTTATTGCTTTATAGGAAAAAGAAATGAGATTTGACATTTTGTATTATTTCCTACAGAGTAAAAAAAGACAAAAGAAAAATTAGTAGAAAAAATGTTCCACCATGAATGCAGACTGGCTGCACAAGAGTGACAGAAAGCTAGAGAGAAATGAACAAACGTCATGAAATACGACGCATGAGCGCATAGGGGAATGTTGCAGCTGCCTGTCCATTTAAAGCGGGTGTTTCTGTGAGGGCGATTTGCAGGGAGACAAAACAGAGCACTTATTTGAATTACAGATATTAAAATGCCAGGCCTGCTTGTACGAGTCAGGACAGGACTATTGATCCCAGATGGCAGTGCGAGGTTTCAGCCCACGCCAGAGCTTCCAAGTGATGAGGCAGAGGCATCAGGTCTCTGCTCGAGTGTGGAGAAACCGGCAAAATTTAGGAGGACCATTACGCGTCTAACAAAGAATGCATGTATTTGGCTATGCATCTGTTCGTACGCATTTGTCTGTGTGAATCAGACTCTGCAGCACCTAAACCGAACTCTGAAGCAACGTGAACCTGGCCACACACCGACAGGCGTGCTGACGGTTCATGAATTTGGCAGTAATGAGCTTTTGTTTGGTGTTTTCATAAGCCGATGGAATGTGCTCCCTGATGTGTATCTGGCTGTGCTTAATGCAGAACAGAACTCAACAAGGTGAAATGACTCATTGAGATGTCCCGTCCCTTTGCCGACTGAAGGCGAAGCCTGTAATGGGTGCCGCCACACACACACACTGCTGGTATCAGAGTCCTCCACTAGAGGGCAGACTGTAACTTCAGGACCGAGCGTGTCTGACTCGACAGGTTATGTAGTTTGTTGCCATAGCTTCAAAATATATTGTGTGCATATGTGCGAGCGGTCGTACCTTTTTTCCGAGGAGCTACAGGCCTGGTTCAGCTCACTATTAGAGATGAAGTTCCTAATCTCTGAGAAATACGAGTCCTCCTTCTCATCCAACAGTGCATGATTGTCAGACTCAGAGTTCGGTGAGGAAATATTTGTTCCTAAATTCGAGAGGATCCCAGACTGTTGACTCACTAAAACAAATAAATAAAAACATAAAAACATTAATAATTAATAATAAGAATAATAAGAATAAGATATCTAAACATATCTAAACAAACTTTATAAACTATAGTTGCATGTGTTCTTGCCAGATATTTTAGCATTTATTTTGTTATATTTTATATTTCCTATTTATTAGCATTTGCACATTTATTTATTACGGTTACATCATAGATTTGAGATCCAACTGAGCATTTTTAGAATATAGAACATTTTTAGAAGTTGATTTTACCTGGAATATTCTCGTGTTCATGTTTCTTTAAGTGGCGGTCCAGATTGGTCTGTTGACCGAAGCAGCGATTGCAAAGGTGGCACTTGAAAGGTTTTTCCTTGTTGTGAATGTTACGAACATGCCGCTGGAGGTTGGAGGAGATGCTGAATGAACGGTCACAGTATTTACATCTATGTGGGAGAAAAACACAAGTTAAATCAGTTTTATTTAAAGTTTCTGTTTGTATAGAACAATAATCAAAAGTTATAGGATACATCAGTAGGTGCACTGACACCATTTTAGGACTGCATCAAACATTCAGAAAAATTGGGCATGATCCACGTTTTCATATAACTAATGAATCCCTGCATTGCCTTGTTACAATGTTTGGTGTCAATGAGCCCACCAAGAGGCTGACAGAGGTAATGCAAATAGCTTTGAAGGTAAGTGTAAGTTTTCTATTTTCTTCTCATAGAAAGCTCTTATTTCATTTTTGCATGAAAACAAACACTTCCTTATGTGCTTTTATGGCTTATTGTTTTGCTATCATGTAAGCCATGTAAGTTTTCTTTCATGTAAACCAGACAATTGTTCTTTGTAGTCTCGTAAACATGACAGATGATAAAGTGAAGTGCTTTTTCCTTGATATTCCCCATTTTATTTGAGAATGTGATATGAGATGTCCTCTGTGTGCTAGCGTGTCTCAACAGTCACGGTTGGGCTCTCTAGCTCACTTGTTTGCAATGTCAGATCAGCCAGAATAGGCAGAAGAACATCAGTTTAATGTGCTGATAAACAAACATTGCAGCGAGGCAGTGTCAGGAGTTCGCCGGACAGTGCCTCCTTTGTTGGGTGGCCGGCGTAGCTTAGACTCCTGCGGTCGCTGCAAAGTTGACTTTCAAGGCTAATTGCTTTGGGAAAAATCGCTCGTCATCAAGTGCTCAGAATCAAGATGCAGGCCCCTTTTTATGTTCCAGTTTATTTTGTGAGCAAATGTGTGCGCGCGCTTCTGTATGGCCCGATTTTCCAGACTTGGCACATCACGGTTCATAGAGAATGGTAAAACGCCAAGACAACGTTCCCTTTTTTTCAAGTCAGTCTTTTCTACCCCCCATTTTGTTTGTTTTCATTACTTGGTCCAGAGGGACTTTAAATTACTTCATCATCTCAGTTCTTTTTTCTCTGTTACAAGGACTGTACATGAAGCGTTACAAGCCGAATGGGGTCTTTCAATGGTCAGACCTAGTGGGCCAATTTCACTGCATAGAGTAGCTGATAGCATCTACAGCAGGCAAATAGCCCACTACAATGAAGCCTGAAGCCGGCCCGCTCTGATATTGGCCTGACTCTGCCTTTTTTGCTGAAAGTAAGATTGGGAGATGCTGATGATGTCTGCTATTTGTTAGGGTAAATTGTTTCTAAATGAGCTAATCAGGGGATTGTTGTGAAGGAGCCAGGCATGTAGTGCTCACGTCCCACGGGAGGCTCTCTATCTCATTGAGTGTGTTCACAGGGCTCTATGGTAGATTTGTAGAACTCAAAGAGGGGTTTGATTCCGCCTGACCCTTTTTGTACGCTAAGAAAAACTTGTGTGAAACTGATATACATGCTACAGAACTACCAAATGTTTTCAAGTAGAATGCAAGAAAATAAAGAAACTGCAGGTAATTGCAAGGGCATTCTGGGAAGTTGCTATGTGGCTTGCTTGGTCTCGTCGTATCATCTGCTAAGCAAAAAGTCTGTTTGCTTAGAAAACTAATACCTCACCTTAACAAGCTGAGGTAGAATTCATGTCTGTTGCATGTCAAATTTTATTACTTATGGTCAAGGGTTTGCTGAAATCTCTAACTCTGAGGAATAGTAAAAGTGATGTTTGCCTTTGGAAGCACCACAATTAAGAGATTTTCTCTCATAAATGACTGTTTTCACTTATATTTGTCCAGAAAGTGGACTGTTAAGAAGCCTTTGGCAGGAAAGGTCTTTCTTGTCTTACATCTTAGTCATGCCTGGGTCAAAATATCACTTAAAACTTTGAAAGCGCCCGTTTCCAAAGTGCCCTCATCACCCTCATAGAGGACTTTCCACAGCTGGTTAGAAGCCAAATCAATGATAATTAAGCTGTTCTATAAACAGAGCATGGATGTCTCCAGGGTGCTATTACCAGCCAACATTGTCCAGAGCTTGCTCTACCTCCAAAACATCTGCGCAGACAGAATCAATCTTCTTTCTTTTTTGATTGCGCTGCTTTTAATGTCTCATGTCTTTCATTGTTTCTAAGTTTTCAGAATGAGAATGTATTGCAATGTAATACGCAATAACATATCTAATGTGCTGATCACATAACTTAAAAACGGTCCATCTGTGTTTTTGCGTCTAGCTTGTACATCAATCTGGGAACGTCAAGCACTAGCAAAATCTGTTTTTCATGTTCTCAAAAAAAGCAGGTAAGACTCAAATGGGAATAAACCTTTGGTTTAGGAAGTGATGTGGAATGGTTGGATTTTCAGCTATTGTTTGTGTTGGATGACTATGTGGCCTTGCACCAAAAGCTATGTAAAGTTACTTGAATGTATGCGCATGTGGTAGAAAAAGTCAAGTTCTGTTACTAAAGGTAGGCATCTTAATAATTAGCAAATGATTTGCTATGTACATTTATGCATATTAAAGTATCATGTCGTTAGCTTAGCAATATGCTAATGTAAAACTACTGGAATAAACTGAGGTAAGTCTCCTGCAAACAGGAGCTACAAAGCTTCAGAATGTCAATCCTGCATTTGTGTGTGTGTGAGAAAGAGTGTAGGTCTAAGAGTGGCTTACCTGTAGGGTTGTTCTCCTGTGTGTGTTCGTAAGTGCCTTGTAAGATTAGCTGACCTGGGAAAGATTTTCCCACAGTACCTGCAAAGGATGAAAACTAGACTTTGATACAGTCGTCCAGCATTGTTACAGGTCCCATATTCAGAAGGCTTGCTACTCATTTTCTGAGTATATTCAATGTAAATTTTGGATGAAACAAACGTAGAGTATTGGAAACTTTAGTTCTTCAAGTTTATTTCTTTCTTATGTGTGTATTAGTGTGTTCCTCTAACTATGATAATATGGTAGAAATGCTTTAAATAAAGCTGCAGAGTTAAAGGAATCCTGTAAGGATGTGTTGTTTCATGAGTGGCGCTCACCTGCAGGTGTATCGCTCCTTGCCTTTGCGTAAGATAGCATCGGAGAGAGAGGGAGGCGGGGAGCGGAAGTTAAAAAGGTGGTGTGAGGAGTGCTGGAGGGAATTGGGAGCATCTAGTTTCAGAGCGCTAAAGCTTTCCAACTTCTCAGTCATGTTTTCCATCGCAGACACCTGAGGAGAGAACATGAGGCGAGTTCAGAGAGGAATACTCTGTGTTTGATGCACAGCTCAGGGGCTCATTTAATCAGAAACTTCTCTTGAATTGATTTTGTGTGAGATTAGGAGCCATCTGGGATTAAGAAACTTTTTTTTGTATTTGTTTAGGGCAGATACATGAAGAACAAAACAGCAGTGGTGAGGAACTCTGACAGTGAGCCTGGGAGTTTGCATCATAACCAGACAGGATGGAAAGCTGGAGGAAGTTATATATCAGAAGGTCGAGTCTTGATTGTGCTGTTCAAGAGTGACCTCCCTAACCTATGGCACGTTGGCAGCCACTCGAGCAGCCCCTTGGGAGCCCCCGGCTCCTACTTTGTTCCCAACAAATCACAGAGAGAAGCGTCTGAATGAGCCATTCACCTCCATGAGCGGTAACCATACAATGCAGTTTAAGATACCCCTCGCTGATAGTACTTCCCCTGCTGCAGAACAAAGGGTTTGCTATGCGGCTGTATGGCCAAAAACAGCTTACATCCTTCCTACTTTTAGAATATGGATAAACATGGAGACAGACAGTGTGTTTTAATTTATTTACACATCTCAGTATCACCTTGATTCTCTTAGTGTTTTATTTTAGAAAATGAACAGGCAAACATGCTATTGATGATGCATATACCTTGTAAAAATCATGACCACATATTTGATCTTCATTTGCTTTAAGGCAAATATATAGTCAGCATAATATATATACTACTGTGCAATAAAAAGTACTATGCAATAAGATAGGACTTAAGATAATTTGATGACTGGATAGATAGATAGATAGATAGATAGATAGATAGATAGATAGATAGATAGATAGATCTTTATACCACTCGTAGAAGTCAAAATAGAGACATTTGATTAAATAGGGGGTTGTTGAAAAGAGCAAGAGAAAAGGAAAGAGCGAGAGAAGGTTTGGATTTGGGGGGAGGTAGGTCAGCATTGATGGAGGCCAGATTTACAGGTCAGATAAGACAGTTCCCAACAAGAGAGGCCATTCTATTACACACAAACACAGGAAGTCCCTGATCGACATGCAGACATTATCTAGGCAGCCAGAGCAAGAAAGAAATGCTAGGAAGTTATTAGCGGTGGGACTCGATGGAGAACTTCCCAGAGACAATGGTCTACTCCGAAAGTATGTGGCATAATTTGTTTAAATTCAAAAGGCCATTATTAATAATATTTTCATTATTGTTGTCACCGTTCAAAGGTGGGAAAGGTTTAAAATACTAACACAAACAATGGGTGTTGTTTTTCTAAGCAAAAGATAAAGAATTTTGAATGCACAGCATGCCAGAACAGGCAAGCCTCTTTCGAGATTATCTTCATGATGAAAATAATCTAATGAAAATAAACACCATCAGAAGTCAGAACTTTTTAAAACATCAAGGCTCCCCTTGAACCAAAACAGACCTGAGGCAGAGGATACTGGGAATGTGTTTTCAGTGTCTCTGCATGCTCTGCTATACTTGAATGCAATGACGAGCAGAATATTTACCAATGTACAAGGAGGAGGTAAGGGAAATGTATTTAAAGAATACCTGAGGATGGAAGAGTAGTGGTGCCGGCCTCAGGTACTTCTCCTTTAGAGCTCCTACTGGGTCTAATAGCTTCCTCTTCTCCACCCTGCTGGACAACAGCACCAAGGGTTACGTACGAAGGAAGGTTGATTGTAAACCTACTGGGTACCAATACTTTTTAAATAACTTGTCTCATTTCTGTGTTGGGTCTTACAGTAAGACCTACTCGGGTTGAAATACCTGTAGATGGGGTCCATGAAGAATGGCGAGGGCTTGGCGTAGTGGAGCGATGGCTGCTGCTGTGGAGGAGGTGGATGGGGAAGGGATACTTGCGGCTGAGGCATCTGGGGCTGGTGCAAGTTCTGAGTTAGTGCTGGGTGTTCATCTTTAGCTGCTTTGCAGTTTGCGCCATAGACGTGATTCTTGCGCTGTTCATGTGTACCACCATTCTGGCTGGCTCGGCTTCGACTGCCTATGCTGAGGTCCAGAGGTTGTTCCTCACCAGGGGCCAAGGGGGTATTGGGTGGCAAGGCTGGCTTGCTGGGGGGTGGCGGAAGAGGTTTGACCTCCTTGGGTTTGGTGGTTAGGTCAAAGGGTGACTCCGCACCAGTGGCTGTAGGTAATTTCTGTATGTGCTCACGAGGGGATTTAGGCTCAGGTTTGAAGAACATGCCAGGATTGAGTGCTCTGTCTGTGAATGGGTACAAGGAATGTGGAAAGTTGGGCAGAAACTGAAAAGGGAACATGGAATGGTAGTTTAAGGAGCCCATCTTCTTCTCCTGCAAGCCCATGAAGCCTGGACCAAAATACTTTTCTGCAATGGAGGCAATGGCTTTAATAGAGTCAGTAGTGGCCCCGGATGGTGGAAGTGCTTGCTCTTCTGGCGGTGGGAAAAAGGAATGCTGGGAGGAGAGGAAAGGACGCTCACAAGGGAGGTTCCCTGAACTGGAGACAGATACCGAACTGCTGCTTACTTCGTCCTGCTTGCTCTCCTGGACTGGTTTCCTCCTGCTCTTCTCCCGTTCGCTCTCTGCCTCACTTTCTAGGTCTGAGCCAGACACCGTGCCAGTGGTGGTGTCTAGATCTGTGCCGCTAGATGTGTTAACATCTTCCAAGTCACTACCGTCAGACATGTCATTCATCTTTACTTTATTCTTGCTGTCATGGAACGACAAGTCCAGTTTGGACTCTCGATTCTCCTCTGATTGGCTGCTGAGACTGCTCCCTACATTGCCATTGCTGTTGTTCATGGATGAGACCACAGAAAGAGTAGGAGCATCAAGAGGAGGCAGCTTCCCATCTTGACTGTTACTAATTGGGCTCTTGAGCAGCGAACTAGGAGGTAACAATGGCGGTCTAGGATATAGCGATGGGGGAAAGATCCCTGGAAAGCCATGGGAAAGGGCTGGGAATGCAGGGGGTGCTGGGGAAAAGGGCAAACCTGCATGATGTGGCCTGGATGGGAAGTAATCACCGAAGCCAAGTCCACTATGGTTCAAGCCAGGATGAGACTTGGACTTGCCTAAAATGGGACTGGATGTCATTGGTATGCCCGTCGTGAATATGCCTCCGGGATTATAATGGTTCTTGCCCTCGCAAAAGCGCCGATGCTTGTTGAGGGAGGAGGTAGTGCTGAACATTTGTCCACAGTCTTTACACTTGATCTGGGTGCGGCAGTCTGCATGCATCCGTTTGTGACGGCACAGGTTAGAGAACTGGGTATACGATTTGTGACACACCTCACCTGGGAGAACACACATGACTGGTTAATTCTATTAACATACTGTATTCATTTGGTGTACATTCAATAGCAGTGATAATCCGGCAGCTGATTAGATCAACCAATAAACTGTGCATGCTGTTTATTATGTTCAACAAACATGACACTCTCTATACATCAGGGGTAGCCAATCTTGCTCCCAGCACCTACCTTTCTGCAGAGTTTAGCTCCAGCCCTAATTAAACACATATGAGGCAAGCAATCAAGGTGTTTGAATTACTCGAAAATTACGGGCAGGTGTGTTGGAGAAGGGCTGAAACTGAAGTCTGCCGGGAGGTAGATCTCCAGGAGATTATGGTTGGCTACCGCTCTACATTGAATTCTACTCTGTTTTGAGGGTGAGATAAAAACGCTACACACGGCAATGTTATATGGTAAAATATGATCAATTAGCATATGAATAACTCATTGATGAGATTCTTCATTAATAGTAAAACTATTTTAACTATTTTTGTACACATACAAATACATGTACACTGGTACAGCATACATGCATTTGGACACTGGACGGTAACACACAGAACATTGTGAAGCCAAGCAAAAAGAAGATGGTGTTTTCTCAGTGTTGGTAAGAGGGCAGCTAAGACACGGCAGAGACATTTACCTCTAAACATTAAATGTGCCTTGGCCATATACAAGCCTAATGGGCCCTCAAAAGAAAATGCACAGTTACAAAAACAGAAGGAGGGTAAATGGAGTAATTAAAAGAGCGAAAAAGAAAGCACTAAAGAAAAGCGCAACAAATGTAGAAAACAAAACAAAGAATGGCTCTAGAATTTCATTTAGTTTCTCTGACCTATAAAACAACAGCTGTCACAATCTTGGGGTGGAGCTAGCCGGGAGGTCTTTGGACACTGGTAATTGTATCTGAGGCTTAGACAAGACTGCTCAGACTTACAGATGAAAGGCTTGACACTGCTGTGTATGTGCTTGTGCTGCTTGAGGCCCGAGGAGGTGGCAAAGGTCTTGCCACACTCAGGGCAGGTGTGGGCTCGGGCACCGACGTGCTGAGAGCGGATGTGGCGCTGGAGGTTGCTGGGGTCTGTGAACACCTGAAGAACCCACAAAAACATGCCAACTTAGTGCCAGGTGTAAACATATCTTGGTGTTAATTGAAGATGGAAATGAATGAAAATTAATTGTACTGTTAGCATTATAATATATTTAAATTTGCAGTACACTGGTAGTTGACATGAACATTTTTTGGAAAGAAAGTTTACATGTCCTGTGGTGTGACATCCATCAAAAAGTATTTTAAGCAAAATTGGGCAAATTCTTCTTAGAATTATTCTAGAGTTTTCGTTATCTCACATTAATCAAGAGGACTACATGAATGTTTGTACTTTTTAAAAATTAATTTGTCACACTGCAGGACATTTTAAAACAAACTCCTGCATGTAAAAGGTATTACATTTTAATCAACAGGGGCATGTTATGTTTCAACTTCCCACATATAAACTAAGTAACGCTTTTAAAAATATAAGTGGCTGAAGTAAGTCACCATAACCTACCTTATCACAGTTTTCACACTCGAAGCGCTTGCCACTGTCATGTGACATCTGATGGCGAATGAGGTTGGATTTCCAGTTGAAGGCTTTGGGGCACTGGTCACACTTGTACTCTCTCTCCTCTGTGTGTACGATCATATGCTGCCCAAGACTAAGAATATATACAAAGCACCATAAATATTTTCTGTGTGGCCACCATGTAGGCTGGTGTTTCTAAACTGGTGTGTTGTGTCAAGGCTGTATATCACAGGGAAGAGCAATGCCAAATGCAGATAATATATCTGATCTACGGTTAGAGTAGCAAAATAAACAGACTTAATTTTAAAAGGGTGGATTATTTTTTTTTTCAAAGGCTGCACATTTAAACTTTTTTCAAAATCATCTATCAACTTGGTATCCAAATTAGGCAGATTCCAAATATGGTTTGAGGCAGCCTTTCCTTTGCAGTCTGTGTCATGTTAATAATTTTTTATAATGTTTAACTATGTGGCTCATTGTAATTTTAGTAAATTTCAGTGTTTAATTTTAAGGGCACTTTTGTTTATTTTTGTAAGATAAACATATTAATCATGCACATGTTTATTGCACATATGTTTATCATACACATTTAACATACACATGTGCAATAAACAATTTTGGTTGTGTTGGGTCAATGGTACAATGTAGAGTCTTACAGCAAAACCAGATGAGCATCAAGATAAACGAATATGATAAAGCATAGTCTTTTTTTTTTCTTTTTCATTTATATTTTACAATTATAACTGTGTGGGGTTAGCTAAAGCTCAGCAGGTAATTAGAAGTTGCTTAGTGTTGTGTAGGGTGCTGACCTGTACTCGCTAGGGAAGATCTTTTCACAGTCTTTGCACTCGTGCACCGGCTCATCGCTGTCTTCACGCTCTTGTTTGAAGTCTTCGCTTAGTGAGTCAAAGATAGAGTTGCTGCTACTGCAGGAGTATTTCTGATGCCGCCTTAACTCCAGCTTTGATGTGAAGAGCTCATCACAGTGTTCACAGCGGTACATCTGCTCATCTGTGGGGATGGCAATACACAGTTGCTCAGCAATAATAATTATAAGGTCATTTTTAATTATAAAAGGTCTCTAGAATAAGATGTTTTTGGACATATTTAAAAATGTCTAAATGTTGTTAAATTAGCTGACAAAATATCAAGTGCCATTTACTTTAAAATGAAAGCACACTTTTCCATCAAGGCATTTCACAAGACAAGGTTTGTTATGATAAAACAATAGATACACTGTTTAAAATGAAAACAAAAAAATATTTCGGCACTTTCTGGTTGTCAAATGTTAGTGGAACATGTCCATTGTTAATGTGATGAACTGCACCTGTGGTTATTCTATAGGACACCTGTGTGAACTGTGAGAACTGACTTCATACATCCACAAAAAACACAGCTGCACATACATAACATCAAAATATACATGCAATTTTGGAAGTAACATTGTTTTTCATTGAGTGTAAGCCAGTAATTGATTTTATAACAAATACAAATATTTAAGATTAATATAACAAGATTAAAGCTAAAAATGTCATTGTTTTTTACTTGATTTAGACTGAAAATCTGTTTTTGGAGTAATTGTTCATATGACCCAGAGTTAAAACATGGCTGTTTTATCCTTGCTGATATCCTGACACAAAAGCCAAGTTCACAGTCATGGAAACGCAAGGGAACTCCAGGGTCTGATGCATTAGCTATCATCATCCTCAAATTAAACTCATTGATAACTCTGATATACTCCATGCACTGGGGCGGATGAGTTTCATTATTCTTTGTATCAATGTTTTGAAGTGAAAAGCTTGCACTGATGCTGTGTTATCTAGGATTACACCATATATTCTGCTTTATTTTTCAATTCATTATCACGACACATATTGACAGAGCACACTCCACAGCAATGCTCATAGACTTCCTGCAAAATAAGCAAGTATTTGGAACAAAATGCCCTTGTGACCTCAAAGAGGCCTTTATGGGGAAAGCTAATGTCAAGAAAAATCGCTGATTTAATTTCTGCGCTGAGTTTTTTAGCCATAAAAAGAACCCGAGACATTATCTCTCCGTCCCATCAGTAGCACTAACGACAAAGGCAGGAATGTTGGGAAAAAAGACAGGGAATGGGAAACTAATAGCTCTTGGAGAGATGTAGGGGGAACACAATTATGTGCAGTTTAGCGGCTAATCTGTGAGCATGGGTGAGGTCCCTCGAGACTCCTCGAGCTCCACTCCAAATTCCATCACCGATAAGCCATGAGAAGGAGGTAGATGTGGAGAGCTCTTATTCTGTCTGTCTATCTGTTTGTCTCTCTCAGCCTCTCATCTGACTGAGCGTCTTCGTTGAACATGTTCATTCTACTCTACGTTTCTTTTCTTTTGTTCTCTGAATTGATCTGTCTGAGTGGAGCCTGGCTTGCATCTTTTGGCGTCCCTGTCTCCCTTTTCTCTCGGAGAGCTTTCTTCTTGGCTTTTTGGCAGGGAGATCTGAGACACATCTCTATCAGATAAAACCTTTTGCATGTGTTGGAGAGTGACTGCTGCGCTGTGACACACTTCAGTGCTTTTGCAATTTTCTAGTCTGTATCAACTACTCCGAGCTTCAATTCCAAAATTACCAGATCATTTGGAAACAACAACAACAACAAAAAAAAAAAGTCAGAAGATTGAGAGTTTGTTTTAAGATTGCCAACTTCTGTATTTTAATAAGGAAACTACAAATGAGCACTGATGCTTTTAAAGAAAATGTTTTTGATTTTGATTAGATATTTAGTTTTAAATAATGTAGACAAAATATAAAATAAAATGAGTTATAATGATATGTTTTTAATATATAAAATGTAATGAACCACAAAAACGATATGTGTAAAAAAAAAATGTTCAGTTGCCTTTGGGCTGAAATGTACTTTAATATTGTCTTCATCGTCCGGCCTTTGTACAACAAGAAGACATGCATAGGCCACATGCAGCATCTTACTAACTGTTGGCAGAGGTGAATGAGTGTGGTCTGTGTGAGTTTGTTTAAAAGAGTGCCTAATGACTTGCATTAATCTCACCTTCCAGGTTCGGTGCCATTGAGCCCTCGGGGAAAACTCCGTCCTTCATGTAAACCAGTAACTCCTCCCCTATTTCAATATCTCTAATAGCTTTATAATAGATCTGCAAAGAGAGAGAAAAAACGCGTAAGCGTTTAAAAAAACAACACAAATAAAAAGGCCGTAAATTATTATTATTATTATTATTATTATCATCATCGTCATCCGTGCATTTGAGAGACATAAAGCTTTATTTTGAATATAGCAAATGTAAAAGCAATAATATTAATTTGTCATTTTTGTTGTAATACGGATAAAAAAATCACACACATCAAACAATCACAAAGCAGAGGGTAAACAGATAATGCAGTAATTATTAAACACAAAGCGCATCTAAAATGCGCTTGTTTCATTCGATTATTTACTTACCGAAGGCCAACAAGAAATACATGAAAACTCTCACACACAAATAAAATAATCGAGCGCATCACATGCAATAAAAAGGGCTGAATTTAAAGAGCACAATAAGAAAGTAATATAAATAAAAAAGTGTTTTTTAAGTGTATTAAAAACAATGCAATTGTAATCCGGTGTGTTTGTTGTCTTGATGTGTTTTCGTTTTTAATTTAATTAAAACAAACACAACATTCAAGCAAACAAAATGTTGGCTGTTTATAAAATAATAATAAAAAAAAATCTTAACTACTAATATAGCATTGTGTTACTTATGCGACAAGACGTTTTTACATTACCGTGTAACCTAGGCTAACATCATTTTATAAATGTAAATGCTTATAATTTTACATACAGTTCGTTTACATTATTCTCGCGGTCTATTTTCATTTTTTCTTAGCCTGATGTTTTTGCTAAAAAGTTTCCTCAATTAAACAATTAAAATCCTTTCAGAGCGCACTGTGAAGACAAACCACATCTGTTGTGTTTGTTCTGACATAAATACACTCCACATAGCCTGCATGTATTTTCTAAATTAAACTATATGTAGATTTTAACCAAACTAAATCGACTTAAATAAAAATTATCATAAAATAAAAAAAGAACAGTCGGCTTTAAAAGCGCTTCCGAATAAAGGACTGACAGACTCTCCTTGAACACTTGAACGTAGCAGTACCGGTTGCTCCCTCATGAGGGCGCTCAGGACTAGGCGACAGCAGCTGATCTGGGCCGCTCTCCGAAATCAAGACATACAGCTAAAAACCTGCACAAACTTCATCTCAGAGCTCTAATGTTGTGACAACTCTAATGTGTGTTACAAAAGTAGGCCAAGGCATCAGTTTGCCGCTCAAGAGGGGTGGCCAATGCGTAACACAGCTATTATTATTGTTGTTAACATTAATATTACATTTACAGCTAAACGAATGTAAGAACATTTCTGACCTTTTTCTTTTCCGAGAGTTGATAAAGTTGGGCTAGTTGTTGAGCGGTGGATCTCAAAGCCTCCAGTTGTAATAGCAGCTCTGGTCCCGTAGAGTTCAGCACGCAACCCATAGTATCATGACACTGCGCGCCACAGCAGCGCTAGACAGAGTCCGAACACGCGCGTCTTTGATGAGGTGAGTCGCGCTCATTAGTGATTCTCTCTATCGGCCACTCCTCCTCTCTTATCTCCAACCAAAAGGATTGAACCCCTCCCCATGTCCTCTCCTCCTCTGACCACCGCATGAATCTATTATTGATGGAAAATGTATCTTTCCCAGCTAATGAAAATGTAAAAAATACATCAACTGTTGGATCGTGCGGGAGCCGTGCCCTCCGCGCTGTTTTCCACGGGGCTCTAAATGCATACACCTGTTTTTACTCGCTGTCTTCCACCACCAACATTTAGCAGATGCTTTAAACGAATTGTGTTTGCGCTCGGAAGGACTCAATTTAATATTATTATGCCGCACTGAAACACTTAACTGTCATGTTTAGTCTATATTTAGCAAGACGGACGCTTAAACAACCGTTTATTAAAACCTAAAATGTGAATAATTTACATAGCGTCAGTTCTAAATGTCATTACAATGCATATTATTAAAATATAGCGGTTTTGCGGGTTGTTTTTATCCAATTCTTCTATTTTAATATAAATAGTAATATAGATGTAATTTCATCTCATATGCTATATAATATGATATTATTATATGCCTACTATATTATTTATAATGTAATAATGATTTATTTTATTAAGATATAATTGTTTTCTGTTTTATCATTCATTAACAAAATATAATTTTCGCAATTTCAGTTGAGAGTTTGTAGCTTATTGCTTATGATACATCGATAAAATAAAACCAGTGATTATACATTTAATCTGAAAATTATAATTTGTGCCGCAAATAAGCTTAAAGATAAACAAGCTTCCTGTTAATGTATAGTTTGTTTAAATAGGATAGGATAACTATTTGAAAATCTGAAATCTGAGAGTGCAAAAAATCGAAATATTTAAAAAAATAAAAATAAAAAATGCCTTTAAAGTTGTCCAAATGAAGTTCTTAGCAATGCATATAACTAATTAAAATTAAGTTTTGATATGTTTATGTTAGGAAATAATAATAATAATAATAATAATAATAAAATGTCTTCATAATATCATGATGATTCTTGGCATAAAAGAAAAAATACAAATACAATGTATTGTTGGCTATAACTACAAATATACCTGTGCAATTTTTGTAGTACAGGGTCACATATAATCTAAATATAATGCTATAAAGGTTTGCTATTGTTAGTGGCTATTGTTTTACCCAACTCAAATGTAAAAAAGAATTAGAATTTAATAGAATTAACAAGTACTTAAAATAATAAATGAACAGATAAATACAAATAATATCAGTCACTGGAATGACATATATTAGCAAAGTACTTCTATTAAACATATAAACAAACATAAATGAAAATGACATGAACAATGCAGGTGCCAAACTCTCAATATTTAATGGGTAAGCAATCAGGCTGTGACTTACATGATCTATTTCTGAAAGATAAAAGTTGGAAGTCAAACTGTGCTGTAGTCTTTGGCTAGTTCTCATTTGCTCTGGGTGCGTGGTAATGCCTCCCTTTCACCCCAAAAGCAATCTATTATGATGGGGCTAAGCTGTCTCTACAGTAAATCTTTTCAGGATCTGACAGCACTGAGAGGGCCATCTTGACCCCCTCACAATGCTTTCAAGTGCTTGGGGCCGATGCATCATCCATCACTTAGGTGACAATAATCCCCTGTCTGTCACACACACGGACACACACGCATTCATATAAGTGCAAGCAGACACACTGATGTGAATAACACATTTTTGAAAGAACTTTTATTTGGGTGTGCTTGTTTGCCTGCCCTTCAAAATGTACATCTATTCTGACTAAGACAAGATCAGAACAAAGTTCATCATAACAACTGTTTGATGAAATGCCAAAACCATATAAAAACTAAACTGCATGAGTAGACGTCAAGAATTTTTACAAGTTCCTCTCTAGCAAACACGTATATAACTTATATAGTGTCTCATCAGTCAGTAGCTTGTAAGTGAATGAATGCAGAGGTTTCACTTTGTTTGTTTTGAAAGTGTAACTCAGTAAGTTTCAGAAATATATATTTCTAAATTCAAAATGATTTAGCATGAGATTTATTAATAAACAATGCCATAATACGATAACATTTTTAATTCCGACTGACAGAAATTATTTTATAATTGTGGCCAAAGGGTGTGTGAGTGTGTGTGTGTGCATGTCCTCAGCCCTTCAGAAACAGACGGCTCTGGCATGGCAGATCTGGCTGTGCACTTCAGTTGTTCTGACAAACAGTTTAAGTGCATCTTGAGAGATGAGGGAGGAGGGTCAGAGGTCAACAGTCTTGCTGAATGGACCACGCCATTGTGTGAAAGCCAGAATACGTCCACCAGCTCTATGCCTATTGTCTCAGAGCGCATAAGCTGCTCTTAGTTAGTTCTGAAAACCAGATTACACTTTCTCAGCGTGAGCAGATAACATCAGATATGCAAATTGCATGGTCAGAAACATTCTTTAAAAATACACTTTTACACAAGAACACATGGTTCTCACTCGGTTTTAAGTAAATTTTGCACCTGTAACAACAAAACAACAAAATATTCTTTTCTTAAAGCAAAGTGTGGTAACTAACACCCTCACCCTGCTACTTAGAACCATTCACACCTCAAATGACAGCCATAACATAAAAACACATTAAAACGTAAGGCCTAAAACCTCACTACGCAGTTGAGTCGTGTTTTCAGGGGCCCGAACGCAAAACACAAATGCGCAAACAAGTAAATAAATGATCCCGGTTGATTTTAAAAGGTTACAGGCACATCAGAATTTGCTGGGCGTGTGCATATTTCCATACGGCTCATGCATTGTGCATGCGCAAATAGAACAGCAAAGTACAAAGTTCAATGAATTATGCATTTTTGCATTGTGTCGCCATTCTGAATAAATAATAGGCTGTTGTCCGTAAGACCGGCTAAAACGTGTACAAAAGATAAGAAAAAAGGCTAAGAAAGGAAAAAAAAAAAAAAAAAACAGAGGAAGGGAGAAAGTAAATAGAAACCATGTATTTAGTGGGGCGATTTTAGCTGGAGATATTATTCTCCTGTGGGCCCAGCGGTGGCCGCTCATTGAACTGAAACGACTTTAATGATTGGGTTATGTAGTTGAAGTCAATTGGTGGTTGTCAGTCTCAGAGGTTGTCCCTCCTCTCCTCCTGTCCTCCCCTGTTTGTTAGGCTTGTGTTTTATGTGTCAGCCTCTAAAACGACGATGGCCACACTGGTTGCCCCCGTTAGCCACGAGACAAAAGCTAAGACTTTGGCTTGTTCCACGAGTCAATCAGCTTGTTTTAAGTGAGACAAACAGCCTAAAAGTGGCAGAATAATAACAAGGAAAGTGATCCACTTATGCATATAATCTAAAACACCCCCTGAAATGGCACACTTAAAGGAGCAATTCACCCAAAAATGAAAATTCTGTCATTATTAACTTGCCCTCATGGTTTTCCGGACACCTATGACTGACTTTCTACCATGGAGCACAAAAAAAAAAAAAAAAAAAAGAGGCAGAATGTCCTGACTTTGAAATCTCACCCACGTTCTTATTCAAGTATTGAGCATCAAGATGAGTTATTATAGGTTTGGTGTAAACAACATCATTAGATCTGACTTCTAATTGCATCTTGAGGTGCCATATTTGATTGTACAAAAACACAAATGATATTTGAGAGTATCTCCGCTGACAAAAATATGTTTCTATTTGAGTATATACAGTCAAACCAAAATTTATTCAGACACCTTTAACATTTCTCACATTATCAATTGATTCAATATAGTTTAGAAAATGGTAATAAAATGACAAGAACTCATAGTTAAAAACTGTGTCAGAATAAATCCATTTTGATAATGTCAGACTTCATAACATTTTTGGTCACAATTTTTTTTTATTATCAGTTTTACTGGTATACAATATGTCGCAGTTTACTTTATTTTGCTATCCTCACACAAATTAACTATATTGCCCTGCACCCATTAGTAAGAATATATATATATATATATATATATATATATCTGGTGTCTGAATAATTTTTGGTTTGACTGTACACTCTTAAAAGGTTATTTATTGGCATAGATGGTTCCATGAAGAACCAGAATTTATTGGCATAGATGGTTCCATGAAGAACCATGGAACCTTTCAAATTCAGAAATGTTCTTTATAGTTGAAAAAGGTTCTTAGGTTTTTAAATGTTCTTCAAAATGGTTCTTTTAAGAACTGTTCACTGAACCAAAAATGGCACTGCAAAATCACCCTTTTGGAACCTTTATTTTCAAGAGTGTATATCTTACAAATTCATAAAACACTTTACAATAAGAGTTCTGTTAGTTAACACCATTTTTAAACTAACAATTTACTATACATTTGTTACAGTGTTACAATTTGTCTTTGTTAACGTTAGTTAATACAAATACAACTGTTTATTGTTAGTTCATGTCCATTAAATGACAGATATGATTTTTGATTTTAATAATGTAGTTAATGTTAAAATGAACATTAAATGAGATTAATAAATGCTTTAGTAAAAGCATTTTTCAGTAATAGTTCCATGTCAACTAATCTAGCTAACTAATGTTATCTTATTGAGCCTTATTGTAAAGTGACATATTGAGAATATTACTTTAAAATATTCTCAGAAAAAAACAAAAAACAAAAAAAAAAACACATTTAAAAAGACACACGTTTCCAAAAGAAGGTTTGTTCTTTGAGAGAATGTTCTTTGAAGCCAAAGTTCTAAGAATGTTCCCTGTTAGATGGGATGGTAGATGGGAATATGTGACAGGCTTAAATTTAGATCTCTTTTTCACACAAAGCTATCATAAGGCTTCAGAATATTTGAAGTGCAGTGTACAAGTGGTTTAGACAACTTTATGGTGCTTTTTTGTCATTTCTGGAGCTTTGCAGCCCCCATTTCCATTCTATTTCTTAGTATAGAAAAGGCCAGCTAGGACATTCTGCCTCTAATAGGTTTAGAGCATTTTGGGTGCACTGTCCTTTTAAATTAGAAAGTGAGCACAAGCTAGATAAGGCAACCACCAAGGACCCCTCACTTAATCAGTTAGATTTCATGTAAGCAAAGGAAACAATCCACACTCGACAGCAACTACTGCACAAGAGCTTCATGATCAGATTAAGACGGCCGTCGCTGCATCAACACAATCCCTGAACAAAGCCACTGTACAGTAAACACGCAACAGTTCTTCCTGCCAGACAGCGAGTCTGTCATGAGATCTCCGGCTTTATGAGAGATCAGATATCTTATCTTAAAGAGACAACTGCTCGTCCTTTCAAAGGAAGCAAATAATTAAAGACAGCGGATTACAAGATTCAGGAGTGTCCGAACTCACTTTGTACGTGACTCTTGTAAATGACTTCTGAGTCACTTCCTCTGACAAAGGCAGGGAACAGCCTTCATCAAACAATGAGCTGTTTTTATCTATTGTGTTAGTGGTGACATCTTGACAGCAGCAGGTTCTGTCCTCATCTTCCTGACAGTAACATGTGCTCACTGTCTCTTCAAGCTTCTCACAGGATGTCCAGCAGTAAGGGTTTGTCTGCTGACCATCTCATAGCACTTACCTATATATAGCTCAAACTGATACTAAACTGTACGTCCCACATCCTATTATATAATGCCTGTGTTCCTGTGTTTCAATAACAGTTAGCAAAATAAGTATCATAAATTGTGCTCCAGCAATACATATTATCAACCTGCGTACATTTATGACGCAGTAAATGCTATATTGATGCGTTCATTGTTGGAGCATTGTTGTGCCAACATGCTGTTATTAGTCATTAACATCATAAACCAAATTATAAATGGATAGTCTCAGCCTTTGGTCAATATAGTGTTCCAGACATACTGAAATGCATAATATTCAAAACTTACTATACGCTACCATTCAAACTTTGGGGTTGATGCTTTTTTTGATGATTTGACAAAACTGTTTTCCTTCCTATCCTTACAAAAATTAACAATGGTTTTACTACAAATAAAACCAAAAAAAAAAAAAAAAAAAAAAACATTTACTATAGTTAAACCATGATAACTACATTTTCAGCATCATCACTTCAGTCTTCAGTGTCACATGATCTTTCAGAAATCATTCTAATATGCTGATTTGCTACTCAAGGAACATTTTATTATTATTATTATTATTACTAAGGTTACAAAATATGTGCTTTCACATTACTTTTTCAGGATTCTTTGATGAATAGAAAGTTCAAATGAACTTAACCTCTCTGACCCCCAATCTAATTGTTGAAAAAATATCTTAAAATTATCTAATTATCCAAATAATTTCAAAACAATTTGTATTATAACTACCCATTAACAAATACAATTAATGTGGAAAAAAATGCCCTTTTTTGGCATAATGTGTCTTGTCTCTTGTGCTCTGATAGACTTGATTCTCACCTGGAACAGTCAATACAGCAGCTTGAGGTACCAGACGACCAATCAGAGAGTGAGAAAGACAGGAAAGGGAAGTGAGAGAATAACAGAGGCCGCCAACTCACCTGATCTTCGCTGATGTGGCATATGGCCAGGTTGTGCTCTTCATGGGACGGGGCAGTGCGCACGTATTTGAGCCAGCTCCCGCTGGCCTCCAGAGTCCCATCCAGACAGAACTTCACATTACCCATGCTGTCCATTACCTGGAGACAGAAGAACACAATTGTTTATTAAAGGGTGCTATCATTAAAACATATCCCCAGACAGTGACAATGAACTTCAATAATGGCAATGAAAGATGTAAGATATATACACAACTGGTCAAAAGCATGAAGTACAAAATAATTCAGATTTTTACTTTTAATGCTTGTGTTTGGATTCTTTAATGAATAAAAGCAGCATTTATAAAGGATCCTGTGACACTGAAGACTGGAGTAAATTCAGCTTTGACCACAGAAATAAATTGCACTTAAAAGATTAGGTTACACTTTATTTCGATAGTCCACTTTAGACATTCTACTAAGTGTAAGTAACTTTGTAGCTCCATGTCAACTACTTGTCAACTACATATCAACTAAATCTCATTATTTGCAACTACATGTCCACTAACTCTCAGAGTAGACTTTAGGGTTAGTTTAGGGTAGGTTTAGGGTTAGTTGAATAAGTTGATAAAGAAAATGTTAGAAGATATTAAGCAGACAGTCTACTAATACTCTACTAACTGCTAGTTGACATTTAGTTGCAAAGTTAATTACTGTTAGTAGAATATCTAAAGTGGACTATCAAAATAAAGTGTTACCAAAGATTAAAACAGCTTTTCCCCTTTAATTTAATAATTCAGTCATCCATCCAAACTGCTTTATCCTCTTCATTATTTTTACTTGTATACACTTAAGAAATGAAATGATAAGAAATGAAAAACTGTGGGAGAAAAACAAAAAACAAAAAACTTATCTGTTATTTGCTTACATGTCAAACCAACATTTTTTTTCCCTGCTCACATTGTTATACATTGAAAGGGGCGATTTAAACATTGAAGACGTCTTCAATGCTGTGTGAAGTCTCAGAGGCTCACGTTGATTAACTTTGGTTAACCTGACACTACTGGGGAAGTGGAGTTTGGGGTGTCTGGTTACTTGTCAAGGGAAACGGAGAGAGAGAGATGGAGGGATTGAGAGAGGCAAAGTGAGACAGGATGTCAGGAAATGACCGGAAGGAGAGTGGACGCTGTTCACTCGTGAGATTTACGGCACTCTTTTCTTGATATATTACCCAGCAAAAGTGAGAAATGCCACTGAAAACTGTGGAGTCTCTCTTTGAAAACAGAAACTCTGTGTAAATGTTTGCTTCAGCTCTATGAAGTTGAAACCGAATATCAAGTGTGCCATGAGCGATTAAGACAGAAACGGAATATCCACACAAGTAGCGTGAATCCATGCTAATAAATCTGTCCGTGGGCTCATGTTAGACCTGAACTCTGGAGTGATTATATTCCAGCACATTAACACTCAAAGCAGACTGTATTCTGAACACGTAGAAGGATTTAAATCAAGACAAATGGGTCACAAAATGTTAAAAATAGATTGTTTCATTATAAGTTTAAATCATGTTTTGTCAATTATTTTTGTGGTCATAATTAAAAAAAATTGTTGCTTCTTGCAGTAGAAAGTTTGCGCAAAATGTCTGAAAATATGTATGCATTTGTATGTTTTACCTTAACAAAACAAATATACTTCTTTTTAATAAAAGGTCATTGGGAACATGAGCCCTCAGTTGTGTTTATTTTTTACAAATTTATCTTTGGAAAGATAATACGTGACTCTGGACAACAAAACCAGTCTTAAATCACATGGGTATATTTGTAACAATAGCCAAAAATATATTGTATGCGTCAAAATGACCAATTTTTCTTTTATGCCAAAAATCATTAGGATATTAAGTAAAGATCGTGTTCCATGAAAATATTTGGTAAATTTTCTACTGTAAATATATAAAAAATGGGTGTTATATCAATTTTTGATTAGTAATATGCATTGCTAAGAATTTAATTTGGACAATTCTAAAGGCAATTTTCTCAATATTTAGATGTTTTTGCATCATCAGATTCCAGATTGTCAAATAGTTGTATTTTAGCCAAATATTGTCCTATCCTAACAATCCATACATCAGTGAAAGCTATTTATTATTTTTGTATCTCAATTTCAGAAAAATTGACCCTTATGACTGGTTTTGTGGTCCAGGGTCACATATAGGCAAGAAGGTGAATAAAATTGTGTGAATTGTGCTGTAATCAAGTGTAGAATGACAAAAAAAAAAAGAAGAAGAAAAAAAATCACTAAACGCTGCTGTTGTTAAATCATATGTAATAAATGTCATAAATCATAAATAATGCAATAAAATTCCAATACATATATAATAAAAATGTACAATATTTGGATAAGAGATGTATAATTTTATATTATTTCATAATGTTATGCATACTCATAACAGCAGCATTTAAAATGTATATAAATATGTAACTCTGGACCACAAAACCAGTCATAAGTGTACGTTTTTTTGAATAAATAAGCTTTCCATTGGTGTATGGTTTTTAGGATAAAATAACCATTTAAAAATCTGGAATCTGAAGGTGCAAAAAAATCTAAATATTGAGAAAATCTCTTTTAAAGTTGTCCAATGCATATTGCTAATCTTTTTTGCTAATCTGTTTTTTTTGTTTTTTGTTTTGTTTTTTTGATACATTTATGGTAGGAAATTTACAAAATATCTTCATGGAACATGATCTTTGCTTAATATCCTGATGATAAAAAAAAAAATAAATAAAAAAAAATAAAAATAATGATAAAAATAATTTCGATCCATACAATGTATTTTTGGCTATTGCTACAAATATACTCATGCTCTATGACTAGTTTTGTGGTCCAGGGTCACATATATATAAAAGAAGGATTATTATTTCAGGTCCTGTGACTGGACACTATTTTAATTAACCTTTGTCTCTACTAATTTGTTAAAAACTGTTCTGCATTGTGGCAAATTAACTTTAAAATGCACAAATATTGCATGTGATCTCCCAGTTAAAATCGGCTCACGAAAGCTGTATGCATAATAATTTTAAAAATGTTTCTATAAAACAGATTTAAATGTGTGTCAGTTTTCTACAAATATTTCATGGTTACACCTTAAACAAGTATAATGCATTAAAATAGATGAAACTGGGTGTTAATAATAATAATAATAATAATAATAATAATAATAATAATAATAGTTATTTTTTTTATTTATTTTATATAATATTTTATTACATATTCAGGGTTCAGTAATGTTATAATTTTGTTTTCTCGTTAGCATGTAGTGAGAAAATACAATGGCACAAAAATACAATAGCAAATAACAATAGCAATGTAAAAAATAATTGTGACAAAATGCCAATTGATGAGAAAATCTCACACTTTCTTAAAGACTATTTTAGAAGTGGTTTTGGGTGCGTGAGAGCACGACACAAGTGTGAAGTTTGTTCAAAGGACGCGTGTTTACATCTACTGCGGCCTCCCGGTTCAGAAAACCGAACAACACTTTAAGAATAATTCACCCATGTACATAATTAAAGTTTGAGGAAGTAAATCAAGATAAGTGAGTTGCAAAATGTTTCCAGATAAAAACAAACATTTTCATATTGATTTTTAAAATTGCAAATGCTTCATAGTCATTTTTCCTCAGATTAGTCAATACTTTTCCCATTTCTTCACATTAAACTATACAAATATAAAAGTATTTCTGTATGTTGTTGTGGAGTGCTAAAACAATGTATTAAAGTCACACTCAGAAGCACTGGTGCTGCCGTTTATCTGTATCGACTCCTCGTGATGTTATGCAAATATCCGGCTGTCACTGAAATCTAATGAAACGTTGCAAGAAATAATAGGGTAAACTGAACACAAGCTCATTCGTTCACAAACACACGTGTTCAAGTACGAGTGAACTCATCTGTCTAAACAGACTAACTACAGGTATCACTCAAGCCTGAGAAACGATGGGAAACAGATTACTCTGAGGAGGTGTGGAGGTACTGGGCCATCTGCTATGAACAATGACAAGCTGAAAGCCTGTTTGCAATAGAAACACGACCTATTTATTTATTAGTGGTGTTTGATGAGCAAGCACTACTATTATTATGGGATTTGAACAAACCATTAACCCTCAGTATTCAACTTTGGTATGTTGCTCATTAAAGTGCTACAGTACAAACATGAATAAAACATTACAAATGAGCAGTGCAATGCAACCAAACTAGATTTATCCCATTCTAATCAATACAAGCATGCCATGATATGTTTTGAGAAAGTTTTATCTCCCTTTTAAGTTTCAGGCCCATTTTCTCTCTCTTTCTCTGCTCTCCCAAAAGTTTGAAGGGTCAAATACCAGAGGGACGACTTTCGGGTCTGCTTCGGGGTTAAGGAGCCCCTCAGTGCCGTTTTAAGAGCCCAATTACTCCCATCAGGTGTGAGGAACTGCCTTTGCAGACGGGTTGATACAAACACACACACACACACACACACACACACACGCATGTGCCACAGGGAGTGTTTGTGTCACAAG
This sequence comes from Cirrhinus molitorella, assembly GCA_033026305.1. NCBI lineage: Eukaryota > Metazoa > Chordata > Actinopteri > Cypriniformes > Cyprinidae > Cirrhinus > Cirrhinus molitorella. The sequence goes on along the minus strand of CM065125.1, from coordinate 30,317,086 downwards.
GTGAAGAAGAAGTGTGCTAAACAGCTTGAGCCGAGCCGTATTTCTTAAACGTCAACAGTGAGTGATATAACGTGATATTAGACGTGCTGATCAGTCTTGTAGCTGAAGAAGAACAGAATGAGAGAAAGCGAGGTAAGCCTGGGAGAGTGAAGTGACCTCTGACCTCTATATGGAGCTAATCAGAGACAGAAAGACGTAGACAAAGAAATAGACAGAAACTTAACTAACCTGGTTTCAGGTACACATACACACCCAAAATACACATACAGATTATGTGTGGTTCCAGTTTTGTTGATTATAATGGGAGTGATTTAGTTTTGATGCCATTCTTTATGGTTGTTTATGGCTGCCAGGCAACGTTTCAACTAGCCGCATTATTATAAAATGCAACAGTTGTGTGGTCACAAATGGGCGTATATTTTATAGGGGCTTTGAACATGGCACATCCAAACATTTAGAAATAATATTCATGATATAAATGACATACTGTGAAGAAGCTGCACTGCTGCCAGATAATTTTCATAAATCTGTTAAATTTGAGTTTGTGTCCATAAATGGACCGTAAATGGATACTCCACCCAAAACCAAATCGCATATTTTTGCTCAGTTTGGACCTCTGAAAAAAGGCGTTTTTCCCCCTTTCTTGAGTTTGTGGTCCATATTCTCAAAATAAAATAAAATAAAATAAAATGTTATTTATGTATTTTTTTTAAATATTGGATGATATTTTATGCAAATAAAATAAATAAATAAATAAATAATAATAATTTAAAACAAATGTTTATGTACATTTTCCATTGATTACAGTAGCAGTTATTTAGTTATCCAGGTGAAGAGTGCTATTACTGCTGATGATCCAGATGTGCGGATAGAAGGGATGGCAACCGGTTTTTTAAATCAAATTAATTACATGATGTGGCGATTAGTTAATCTAATTAATCACAAATTATTCACACATCAGATTTGGCTGAGAAATTACTCCCAAAAGATAATTTAAAGTCATTGTTGTGTAAAGCTTCAAACAGAAATGACAAAAAGTACCTTCAGCAAATATTTAGTTTGATAAAATGTATTACATATACTCTTTTGGACCATGAGGGTGAGTGATGACACAACTGTTTTTTTTGAGTGGGTGAATGGTTCTTTATGAATGGTCCATTGAATCATTCAGCTTGTTCAACTTGAAGCGGATCATCACCATCAGACCGATCAGTGTGTGACATCAAATGACCACAAGAGCTATAGAAAGCAGACAGCTCCTCAGGTGTCTATATTCAATTGGTGGAATGATGCTCTATCCCTTTAAAGTACCTCATACACAGTGCTGCATCTTAGCATTCAAAACTGACCCGTAAGATGAGAAACTGTGAGTTCAGCCATTTTTTTGTGTGTGTGTGTGCATTTGCAGTGTCACCTGATTTGCATGATTCCTTTAGTAAATCAAGCGAAAACACAATGCTATCAGTGGCTATATTAATTCTTGGTGAGTTCCTCCCTTGTTTTAATGTGATTTCCTCCCTCCAAACAGAAGCCCGGCAGGATATATGATAAGACAGACCCTGAATTGAACACTTTAGTTTCTCACAAAGGAAAAAAAGGGGGAAATTCCCCTACAAACCCCAAGCGGCAGCTGCACACACATATGCGGTCCACCTTTACGGCATTCAGCTCCTCAACCTGCATGACTGATGTAGTGTGCAAAGTGAACATCTCATAAAACATCACCTGCAGTCAGGCCTACATGTACCTGTAACATATCAATATTTTACAACACCAGCAAACGCCATTTCTGCAGCCAGATATAACCAGGGCCTGCAAACGGCTGAAACGCAAAGTATTCACACATTATTCATGGCAACAAAGACCTGCAAACACGTCGTGCTTCTTGTGCTAAAGGAAAGCTGAAAACCGTGAAAGCGGGTCAAAGCGTTTATTTCAGTGCCAGTGTTCACAGGGTTTGTGTTTCATTAATTGGGTGTTGTGTGCTCTGGCGAGAATAAAAATCAGATTGTGTTGAAAGTTCTTATCTCTCACCTGTGTGTGTATTTATGTGAAGCAGGGTGTGTGTGAGTGTGTATGTATGAACTGCCCTGCTTTACCCTGAGGTGGTTTCTATCCTAAACCACAGTGAAGTTTTGCTGTTTTCAGATACAAGATTGATACGAAAGGACACCATTAAACAATCATAACAACAGATCTAATAAATCAACAGTGCTGAATTTGTGTACAGTATGTATGCGCTATAAGTGATTTAAATGTGTGTTTTTAGCTGTCCTTTGAACTTTCTTTTGAACTTATCATCAACAGACATTGATAATAATCAGAAATGTTTCTTTAGCAGTAAATCAGCATATTAGAATGATTTCTGAAGGATCATGTGACACTTAAGACTGGAGTAATGATGCTAAAAATTCAGCTTTTGTCACAGAAATAAATTACATTTGAAAAAAATATTCACCTCGAAAGCAATTATTTAGAAATGTAATAATATTTCACAATTTTACTGTTTTAATCAAATAAATGCAGCCTCAGTTAACATAAGAGACTAAAAATATAAGATGTGCACAGTGTAAATATTGTATACAATATTTACTAAGACGTATTTAAATTTGAATTTATTATGTTCTATTCAAATGTTACATTTTATTTGGCCTTCATTTGAAATCCATTGTCAGTGTACAGCGCACAGGATTTCTTAAGTGAAAAGGCATCATTCAGGCGGTGGCTGTCCTGATTAAGACTGAAGCACTTGAGCAGAATTGGGGGACGCTGGGAGAATTCTCAGTGCTTGTCACCCTCATTGTGTAAAACAGGAAGGCTTAGCTGACACCTCTGCAGAGAGCGGACCGACACAATGGCTAATGCACTGACACAAGAACAAGCATACACACTCTCCTGCTCATATCCTGGGGAAGTGTGTGTGTGTGTGTGTGTGTGTGTGTGTGTGTGTGAGAGAGAGAGAGAGAGAGAGAGAGAGAGAGAGAGAGAGAGAGAGCGAGAGAGAGAGAGAGAGAGAGAGAGAGAGAGAGAGAGAGAGAGAGAGAGAGAGTATCTCCGATGCTCGAAGAGGGGCAGGCAAAACATCTCAGATAATAAAAAATACTTATTGTTTTTATGGTATTTTGGGGGTTGTGTTCCGTAGTAATGTCAGACTTTTTTTGGTTAAATGTGACAAATAAATGCTCTCTTGAACTTTCTATTTATATATATATCGCAAAGCAGTTATATATAAAATCAAAATCAAAATCATGATTTTGATGCTAAAAATCCAACTCTGATCACAGGAATAATTTACATTTTAACGCATATTCACATAGAAAACAGTTATTTTACATTGCAATAATATTTCAGAATTTTACTGTATTTTTGCTCAAATAAATGCAGTCTTGGTGAAAATATTTTATTTTATTTATTTTTTATTTATTTATTTTTTTAAGAAAAATCAAGTTAAAATGTGAGAAATTAAATATTATCATCAGGCTGTTGATGTACATTTATTTGTTCATCACTCAATCATCATTATATTGCATTACAATATATATTTGTCACCATGGACCACAAAACCAGTCATAAAGGTCAGTTTTTGAAAAAGAATTTTTTTTTTTTTACATTTTTATTATTTGTTTTTGTTATACATCAAAGCTAAATAAATCAGCTTTCCATTGCTGTATGGGTTTTAAGGATAGCACAATATTTGTTAGAGATATAAGTATTTGAAAATTTGGAATCTGAGGGTACAAAAAATTTAGAAAAAAAGTTGTAAAAGTTAAGTTCTTAGCCATGCATATTACTATCTTCATGTTCCATGAAGATATTTTGTACATTTCCTATCGTAAAATATCAACACATAATTTTTAGTAGTAATATGCATTGCTAAGAACTTTATCTAGACAACTTTATTTTTTATATTTATATTTTTTTGCACCCAGATTCTAGATTTTCAAATAGTTGTATGTCGGTCAAATATTGTCCTATTCAAACAAACCATATATCAATTAAAAGCTTATTTATATATAAATATACATTTCATTAATGTATAAATCTCAATTAAAAAAAAAAAAATACCATTATGACTGGTATAAAGGCTTACTAAACACTTTCATTAAAAAAAAATAAAGATTTTTATGACCATAATTTCAAGTGGCAGGCTTCACAGGGTTAAGAAAATCTGAGGTTGTAGGTGTTTCCCAGAATGCTGTGTGGTTACTAGTGTGATATTGTGGTAGTGGTTGCTAATGTTTGTTAGCTGGTTTCTTATTGGACCAAGACAAAACAGTCCACCGAACTCTCTATAATAGAGATATTCTGTAATATGAAGTCTTTTCAACCATTTTGTCATCTGCAGGTCAAACTGAAACAGAAGCAGGAGGTAATAAAGACGGCTAGATGTTAGTGAGAGAGGGAGGCGAGTGTCTGGCAGCTAGAGGGCAGTCATGTACGGGGGCCGCGGGGACCTGGAGACGAACAGAAGAAAGGTCAAACACATCCTCTTCCTGCACACTCACTCTCCATCCTCTCACACTCAAGTCTGCCGCTCCTTCAGTCGACCTCCGACTTTTACAAGTGTCTCCATGCTGTAATTAACTGCTCTGGTTAGAGTTCATTAAAGTCAGATCCAGGATCAGTTTCCCATAATCAGATTCTTATCGTACACATTACGTCTGGGATCCAAAACTGGCCACGGACCAGAGGAGAAGCACATCGCGTACAGCACACACTTTTACACACGACACACTATGAATTAGGGAAAAGACACATCTGCTACAACTACATGATTGTTCTCTGGTGCTTTTTTTCCAGCTTATTTGTTTCCCCCTTTGTTTGTATGTAGTTTTTTTTAAACACATTAAACAAATTTAGAACACTTTATATTACATTTGACTAATGTAATGGGATTTCAGTTTTCATTTTAGTTATGTTATTTTGTGTGTGTGTGTTTCTTATAATTTTTCTTATTGTCATTTTTGCATGTTGTTTTTTTTTTACATTTTATTTTATTTACCGAAACTTGTGATTTTGGCAGCTAGATGGGAGGGACCAGAACAATATCTATCTATCTATCTATCTATCTATCTATCTATCTATCTATCTGTCTATATATATATATATATATATATAGACAGTAAGAAAATGCCTAGCAACTCTCAAAAACTCCTTAGTAACCACTAAGAACACCCGACCAACTGCATAGCTCTGGTAACACCCAGCATATGACCAAAAAAAAAAATAAAAAATTCCTATAATACATTCCCTGACAAATCCTGAGCAATAAGACCAGGTGCCTGTGTTAAAAAAGGCCTATTTTCATTCTATATTGTCTTTAAAGTGACGCCTTAGGCTAGATAATTTGCACTTTTCTGCCATTTCAGAGGGCAGTGGGTTATATTTATACATATGGCAGTTTCTTGACATTAGTGCGGCCCCTCCAGCCCTTGCCCAGACAGACAGACACATATACACACACTCATGTCCATTCATTATACCTTATCTAGCCAGGGCTAACCTGCAACCCTGACACAGGATATCCTGCTGCCTTCATTACAGTGCCAGAAGTCATTACTCCACGTCACACTCACACACAAACACACACTCACTCATGCAGACACACACCTCCTAACTCTTTCAAGCTGCCTCCAGCCCAGACGCACGCCACACACACCAATGGCAAAGCTAGCATCAAAGTCAACAGCAGAGTCTGGGCTGCCAATGAGGTGAGACAGAACAACAGCCATCTCCAGACTGACAGACATTATTAGAGAGGAAGTCTCACTCAGTTTGTGGTCAGAGGAAGATAATAGTGCTGTGATACCCTTATGAAATGAAGATGTGTGTTTGTGTGTTTACTGATGGACGAATCATGTTTCTTGATGAAATACGTCACATTTGTGATATACTTTAATTGTCCTGATGCAGAAAACATGGATGAATTGCAGAATAAGTCATAAAATTTACAGTATGGCACAGAATGTAACAGAATTTTGATTATTTTGGATGAATAAGTCAAAAGTAGGGCTGTTCAGTTATATGGACGATATTGACTTGTCTGTGAATATTAAAGTGCATTATCACCATTTCATTTGATCAAATTATTGTCACTATCACAGGTCTTTTCACGGCAGCCTGTCAAAATACACAAATATATTAATATTGTTCAGTAGAATGTAATTCTCAAGGTAGTGTTACTACTACTACTTTTAACAGTTTTATTTTTAACAGTAAATCTTTAAAATAATGATAAAAAAATAGAAAAATAGATAAAAAGACAGACAGACAGACAGACAGAGATAGATAGATAGATAGATAGATAGATAGATGGATGTTCATTTGAAATTTTAATTTAAATAATTAAAATTGTATACCTTCATTTGATTACCACCATTTTAAATACATATTGTATTCAACCATAAATCATAAATCAAATAATCATAAATTGTTAATTATATATTATTAAATTGAAGAAATTTGATGATGTCATGATTTCAATTGATTAGAGATGCTTGTTCATAAATTAAATTAATGAAATGTATGAAATGAACAAAACAAATGAAAACAACAACAACAACAGAATTTGGGGAAATAAAAAAATAAAATAAAAAATGCATTAAAAAACTACATAAAATAAAATAAACAAGCAAATAAATAAATAAACTATACTTATTGATTATATTGTAAAATTAAATAATTAAAATGTTATGCCTACATTTGATTACACCATTTTGAATACATCTTAAATCCTTATGTATTCAATCATAAATTATAAATCAAATAATCATGAATTGTTAATCATACATTATTAAATTAAATAAGTTTGATGATTTTATGATTTCTATTGATTATACATGCTTTTTTTTATTTTAATGTAATTAACCATTAAATTGAAATTAAATTAAAACACACACACAACAACAAAAACAAAAACAAAAAACAAAAAGCAAACTGAAAATAAAAATAAAAATAAATTAAATATATTTTTTTTAAAAGTACAAAAATAAAATAAAATAAACAAACGAGCAAACCAATGTATTTCATAGGGCCCTACATCTTGAAGTCAAATGGAGTGTAAACGTCATTTCATGTTAAACAGATGATGCATTGCTGTCTCCTGTCCCGACTACTCTGTCAGACAAGACCCTACACCAGTGGTCTCAAACTCAATTCCTGGAGGGCCGTAGCTCTGCACATTTTAGCTCCAACCAGCTCCAACTCACACCTGCTTAGAAGTTTCTAGTTAACCTGAAGAGCTTGATTAGCCTTGATTAGCTGGATCAGGTGTGTTTGATTAGGGTTGGACCTAAACTGTGCAGAGCTGCGGCCCTCCAGGAATTGAGTTTGAGACCAATGCCCTACACAGAGGGTCTGGCCTAAACCGAGCATTTAGAGGGACAGAGAGAGAAGACGACCGTTAATCCTGTTTTATTAACTTCACTGGGCTCTGCTGGATGTGTGTCTAAATGTTTGTCTTGCCAGATCTCACCCGTCATTCTCCCCCTCTCTCTCCAAAATCAATCCCAGACATGTATCAATAAAAGTCAGGCCACTGCAGCAGTCGGCAACCACAAACCACCCATCCGCTTCAGGCAGAGTGCAGCAGCTCTGCTCATCAGCTTGTGCTCTGCGACTATCACAACACCCCATGAATAATGACTTCACTTCACTGGCTCGGCCCTCAACACGTCTGCAAGTCCTGCAAAACCAATGCAATGCAGAACCAAACTTGTACAGCCATACAACTCCTCTCATGTAAATGCAATGTCATGGAAAGCCTAAAACAGCTTCTCTAATGTCAAACAAGACTATGAAATTCCTCCAGTGTGCCCAGAAACACATTTTATTTTGGAGAATAGTTACACTGGAAAAATAAATGACAGAATGTTTCATCCATGTTATTTGGAAATTAATTTCATGATAACTTTTAGTACACTGGCCCAGGGTGATGTTAAAATTAGCAAAGCAAGTAAAAGTTTAAAACTCTCACCGCAACTAGGGGGGAAAAAAAGGCCAAACCACAGCTAAAATAAGAAAAAAAAATAAAAATAAAATAAAATAAAAAATTAAATATATATTTAAAATAAATAAATATTAAATATTTAAATAGTAAACATTTTATTAAATTGTAACAATGTTTCATAATGTTACTGTTTTTACGACTTCTTTTTTTTTTTTAAACATAAAAAAATCTCACTGACCCCAAGCTTGTAAACAGTGAATTTCGTTTTAATTCATTAGCTGTTTTTCTTCCATTTTTCTTCCATTACAGTTTATCATTTCTTGTTAATTCTGTTAATCTCTATTTGATGTGAAGTCTCTAAATAGCGTTCACCTGATACAAAACATTGGAACACAGACCATAAGTATGCACCTTGATCGTCTTAATTCATGAATCATTTATATTCAAAATATCCATAAGCAAAAAGGGCATGAATTCCATTCTTTGTTTGAGCTAACAACAGCATCTGGAAAACCTCTTCCTTCACACACACTAAAATGTTTGTGGTTTAATCAGGTGTTTGTAGGTGGTGTGTGGGAAAGCCTGGGTGACGGGGGTACAAAACCCACTACCCGAGGGACGCTTCGACAGTTCGTCTTCTTCACGCACACCCAACACCCTCTAACACCCCAGTGACTGGCTCACTGTTTGGGTACGCAGAGCAAAACGTCCAGAATTTACTACCTGTTTCCCCCTGCGCTGTCATTACGGACAAACACACAACACAGATGTACCATTACGTACAATAATAAGAGCCATTACACACACACACACCTTTATAAATCTGCGAGGAGCCATAAAATTTATTAGGAAAACCCCCTATTCGGCCGCTAAGCTGTGTGTGTGTGCGCATATGGGAATGTCGAGCTGCGGTTTGTGTTTCGCCGTCATAATTTCTGTGACTCCTCATCTTGCGAGGGCAGGCTCTGGTTAATTAAAAAGCGGGCGAGTCTGGCTGGCTGGCCGGACGCTCTCATAAAAAACACATCTGGGCTGCGATATGAGTGGCGTAAGGTGGGGGCGGCGCTTCATTGCCACTGTTGAGTGTATGAGCGCTATGATGGCCCCACTGTCACTCTGAGAGTGAGACAGAACCATGATAGATTACAGACGTACAGTACATGCACAGAGACACATGTACAATGGCCTACATCTCAAAACCAAAACACAGCTGCCACACACACGAAAAAAGACTTTATACCAAAAATGTAAGCCATTACGCAAGGACTGCAAGAGTTACTCTTTATTTCAGTAGTCCACTTTAGACATTCTAACTAACTATAAGTATAACTATAAGTTGACATGTACTTGCAAAGTTACTTATATTTTTTGTATTTTTTTATACAACATGCTGCTGTGAGCACGAACCAAATACTGCTGCTGCATATATAATATGTATGAAATAACCTCATATATGAAATCACCCTGTAGCAGAACTATACAGGTGGAGCTGGGGAATGAGGAGGGTTTCTGAAGCTTATTGCAACTTCTACTGCAAATTTGGTCTTGACGGAATAGATCTGGATGAATTGCTGCTGCTGTTGGTTATTGCTGTAGTTGTAGGTTACTGCTGCTGCTGCAAGCAAGTATGGGAACTTGCTACTGCCAAAGCATATGGCAATACAGTGCTGTGAGTATTTAAGACATACTGCTGCTGCACAAATAGCATATACAATAAGTAGCAGATCTATACAGGTGGAGCTGGGGAAGGTGGAGGGTTTCAGAGGAACTCTTAAAGCGCGCTGCCAAATGCCAGGTGAATGCTACCAGCCATTTAAATGTGAAGCCGAAAGCTTGTGTTTTTTTTAAGCGTTTATGGTGCGGTCATGCTCTGCGAAATTTTGTGTGCGAAAGTCAGTCATTCTAATAGGAATTTGTTTGCCTGCGTGATTGCGGAAAAGTTCACCATGCAGATTTCAATCGTGTTCAACTTGGTCAAGCAAATTTGCCACACCAACTGTAAAAGCTAATTGGTTTGGAAAAGACTTCTGTGTGAGCGGTGCTTCATACATCTCAGTGCTACTGACAATGTGAAATGTCACTGAAATTTCGCTAATATGGCCGCACCTTTATTTGTCTAAAAAAAAGGCAGTTGCTAATAAGTAGCTAAATGGGATTACAGAGGTTGTCGGGAACCTTTTTTCATCACCACAACGAACAGGTAAACTCATCTAATCACTAGTCCTGTTTCACAGCCTTGTTTATAATCATGCTCTTGCAAACTATTCCAACTCAAGCTTTCAGAGAAAATGTTTTTTAATTAAAGACTAAAAGAGTTTTCACAGCTTAATAGTGGTGACATTAAAGTCCTGCGTCTGTGGTGTAGTTAGTGTAGTTAGTTTATAGCCTAGTTTAGCTTTTACTTCTGTGGATTGTATTTTTGCTTCAAAATTCATAAAAGTTGTGTCATGATACATGCAATTTGTAAGAATCATATAAACCAATAATCCAAAACCAATGGAAAAATCCTATTGGGTTTTTGTTAAGGGAACCAGGGTGATGTGAACGTCTGGACTAGTCTACAAAAATATGTCATTACTGCGCACAAAAAATAATAAAAAAAAAGATTCTGTGGTGTAGCAAATACTACAGAAAAGCTAATAATAGTAACTGTGATTTTGTTACATCTAAAGTTCATTTTCTACTCAAAATGACACAGCCTACTCAAAAACGAACCACATAATGTTTCCATCATTGTGTATTGTGTACCAAGCATTGAAGTCTCTGTGTTTGGATGAGTGCCACATTACTAGTTGTTTAGATATGGTGTCGGCGTGATGTCTATTGTATAATTTACTTAAATGTTTCTAAGTAACATACACTTTAAAAGCATAGTTTAATTAGGTGCAATATTAAGTTAAAGTTACTTATTTTCTTTGTTACATTTATTTAACTTAGATAAGTAAATTTTACCTAATTCTATATGTGAAATAATATAATTATGCTATATTTAGGCTACTTAATTTATTTATGAATGTTTAGTTCAATAGTAAGTAGATTGTACAGAGCAGTAGCAGTAAAATTTACTTAAAATTTAAGTAAATGTACTTAAAATAAGTGCAAATTGTTACAAAGATTTTTTTTAAGTAAATCCTACAAGTTGTTTTTTTAGCGCAACGCTCTATGGCAATCCCACAATGCATTGCAGCAATCTTAAAGAGAAACTTAAGCATGTGGATTATAAAAAAATATAAGATAATTCAATAGTAACAAGTAGTTTTTAGCCAATATTTCTGTTTGCTATGTATTTTATTCTCCTGTATTATCATAGTATTATATTAATACTATAACATGCTAACGTCAAACTCCATCAGAATCAGTTGCTTAACATGAGACTCAGAAGTGCTGCCTATGTAGACAGTTGACTTTGTTTAGGAACAGGACCTTAGAGAAAAAGGTAGAGTGTAAAACAGTGGAGCGACAGCCGTAGGACTCATTTTCCTGTCTTGACCTGTCCTCTTGATAGCACAGCGGCTGGTACATATTAAGGCTTGACAGCATAGGCCCCCATTAGACAGCCAGACAGATCCCGCTTACAGAAAAGCGGGCCATTATCAAAGACACTCAGATGGAAATACAACACGGATGGGAGGAGGAGAGGAGAGGCACAGGATGGGCCCCTAAATATCCATTTGGTCACTGTGGTCAACAAGCTCAACCACACAAACTTCTCAAATATACTAAACTGCACAGTTTTCGGTATCCTTCATGTCCGTTTCGTTCAAGTTCAATACTTTTTAATAGTTCACTGGATCATCCACTAGTCTTTGCTAAAGTGGCGAGGAGGCAGTTTTACGCGAAGAAAGAAAGGAAAAAAACCCTGGTGGTTTTGCAAAAAAAGATACATTTCAGACTGCACCTCCATAATGAAACCCCCTGTATGTAATTTATGGGTCCTCGTTAAGGCTGGCTCAGGAATGGCACTATTGCATTATGCTTTCCTTCTTTACTGGCCGGCTTTGGAAGTCCGCGTTTTACAGCCAAGCTTTATGATATGTATTTAGGGCAATTAGGGAGGAGATATATTGACTCATTACGACAGAGCAGGTGCAGGGGGAGTGAGTGGCATGTATATAAATGCCCCACGTGGGGATTGGAGGCCTGCTCTGACTGCACAGAGACGCCACAGAGCGTGTCCTCTTGCCTTATGAAGTCCAGGGGGCCGTCACAGGGTTTCATCTATGCCACAACAGGGCCACATCGCCCAGTCTGGGCACTGGATCTGTCACGCTTTTTGTCGTAAAGTCTAGTAGGATTGGGATATTATGGGCTGAAAACCAGATCAATGCTTGTCAACTGCATTTCAAAACTTGACAAAGAGAAATATGTGGGATGTAGAGCATGTTAACAAGTATTTAACCAAGATCAAATTTTGAAAAGTTCAATTGGAATTCAATTTAATTTTTAAGAGCTTGCTTAAGCATTTAAGTCACACTATAATGTAAATTAAAATGTAAATTTAAAATATTTAAATGTAAAAGAATCCCACAAAATGATTTATTATTAATTATGACAAACTAACAAATAAATAAATGCAATCAGTAGCATATTTTGTCACATAGCCTCATCATATTTGCATCCAGTTATTTTTTTGGAAGTAAATTCAGTTAAATGTATTTGGATTCTGATTTAATAACTGAGTTAAAAAAGCAGATATTTTCATTCATCAAATTGGAATGGAAGGTCAAGTTGAACAAATTGAATTGTGGGATGATCAGTGTTGTTTTAGCATATACTATTATAGTTTTTGATATTTTCAAATAGATTTTATTTTTTATATTGTCTGTATTTATCTAATTTTGAGAAAAGTTATTATTATAATGTAATGTTACTGTGTTATTTTCATCATTATTATTACTGTTAATTTTAGTTTTAGTTTATTCTTAGATTAATGTTGTATTTTAGTTATTTATATTTTACTTTTATTTATAAGTATTGTTTTTAATAGTTAATTTATATATATATGATCTATATATTTTTAAATATTTTATTTCAGTTATTATGAAAAAGTGTTTTTTTTTTATTTTTTTTTTTTTTTTATGATAATAAACCTGTATGGGATACAGTGTTACAGTATTGCAGTGTGCTCTGTTGTACTTTATGTCATCCATATTGTGCACATTGTATATGTTGTAGTAATAAGATCTGTACGGTACATTTCAAACATAACCTGTGAATTTCTTTCTCACTCTAAACTGACTTTTTTTTTTCATTTGCATGCCTCATCATAAGATCAGGCCCATTATAAAATGAATACATATAGACTCTGATGGCGAAAGCACTAAACTAAATGACTCTTAACTATGAGCTCACACTGACTTTGAATAATGAGGCTAATCATGGCCGTGCCCCCCACGTGCCACGAAGGAAAATGTGCCACACATGGGGTAAAATGACACGGCTTCTCTAATTGTGGCCAAGGACTTCAACGGAGATCTACATCCGTTGGCTATGGACGCAACCGGGAAACAACATCGGCCGACGCTCATTGTGGCCTCTTCAACGTTTTCTTGACTGGATCTTAAAAAGAAATTCATACAGCAATTATAATAGCCAGAGCTTCACGGAGAGAATATAACAGAATGTGATTATTATACAAATGACCAGACCGCTGTTCACTTTAAACATCAAGAGCAATTGAACATGCAGAACTCACAGCAATCAGGAAACCACTGAGCCAATTGTGTTATTCAGATCAAATTGATCAGAGCTTTCAGTGTCTTAAGATTTCACATATATGACTTTTGTTTGCTGTGTTTCAGACTCCTTAAACAATCACAGTCTCTTTATTTAGTTTTAGGAAGAACCTCCAAAAGACCTGCTCTAATGAGCCATAATGACACATATTTATGATCAAAATGTGTTTAACAGGCAAACTAAATCCCAATGCCTAACCAACATATTTTTATATGTCTCCAATGTAATCAAATAGAGTATAGAGACTGATAGAGAATTTTAGAAGAAATCAGCAATCAACAAGCACTGGAGACTCTAACATAAGGTCATTTATAATTACCATTTAGAAGAAATTAAATGATAAAATAAGATTTCACTGACACATTTATTTTAAAAGAGTGCTAAAAGAGAAATAAACAGTGCCAGAGCTATTACATTTAATGTCCCTCACATAATGTACTTATTTTGCGTTTATATTTATTTATTTATTGGGAAAACTAGCTAGAGGTATGCAAAACCCAGCTACAATTAGAATTAAAATGATTAAAAACAAATATTTGACCCATAATTTGACCCAAATGTATTACAAAAGTTGGACTAAACTTTATAAAGAATCTCTAAAGAATGCCAAAACTATTAGTAAACCTTTTGCTAATGGTCTGTTTGTTACTTCGAGGAAGGAGGCCCTCTATAGCAAGATATTGGGTGTTTTGAGATAATTGAGAAAATAATGCTAAGAAAATAAGGCTTAACTGAAGCTTCCTGCCAAGTGATGATCTACACAGAGCTTCTCAGATCTTCTGTATGAACTTTTAGTCCTTTAAATTAATGTGATATTGAAGGTTACTTAAAGTTAACAGGTGTTTATGTGCTGTTCAAACATGTAAACTCTTCTCATGTTCCTATATCTTGGCCCTTCTGCTGTAAAACGAAAGGTTTTGTAGGCAAAACCACTTTCTTTTGAAGAAAGTCTGACATCATTGTGTTTATGCGTTATGTTTTCAAGATTGTTTATTTGAAGAGCTGTTCCAGTTGCCTCATCCTATAATTGAAATCCCTGTTATTGTCAGAAGGACACAGCTGATGAAAAAGATGCATCGTTGCCAGCCTTTCACAGTTTCCAAGCCTCACAAACAACAGAGCTGCTCCTGCACTGCTCTAGTGTTAAAGTAATGCAAGATGTTGAGATACACTCATGCAGCAGTGACATAATGACATCACAGGGCAGTACGAATCAGACAATTACTGTACAAAAGAACATTTCTCTAGGACATTAAATTAAGCCAATCCCCACAAACCACATCAGAGTTCATTTTCTAATTCAACAAAATGAGGTAATGTTGTTTATCAGAGATCTAACACAGTTTGGAGACTTATTTTTACTGGACAGGTGCTATCAAAAACGTACCACTAAAACACTGTTTTTCAAAAGGGAAGGATGTTCTGAACTCATATTGGGAGCACAAATGTGAAAAATAGAAAATCCACATGGTGCTTTCTTTCTGGGAGAAGTTCATTTAATTTCTACAGGGGAAAAAAAAACAGGACAGACAAACAGAAAATATAAAAAATAAACCCAACAACATCAACAAAAACAGCACTCTCATTAAAAAAAAAAAAAAAAAAAAAAAAAAAAAAAATCACCTGACTGAAGCTACTCTGTCAACAGACACACAAACACTCATGCACAGCTAAATGCAAGCTCATATTTTAAGCCAATAGTAGCTAACATTTGCTGGTAGGCATTAGCAAACTGTCTTTTCCACCAAAATGGAGCTTGGTATGTGTGGTTTTCCCTTTCCTGTGTTTTTTCTTTTTTTTTCACCTTGTTCTTCCAATAGCAAGGACTAGCCTCAGAAAATTACAAGCCAATGTGAAAAAAAACTCTGTACATTACAACTCTAAATGTTTATTAATATCCAAAATCCAAAACCTGTATATGGGTGGTAAAAACTGAGGTGAAACACACAATTACAGATCATAGAGGGAAGGTTTGGGATATAGCTGGGTGCAATGATTTTCTTTTACATGCTTTGAATTACAACTGAAGGTTTAGATTGCTCCAACCAATGTAATCCTGCTATAATTGAAAATTAAATCATATCATTTGTGCATTTTAAGTGATTTTATGCATTTTATTTGATTGTAACCCATTATCTTGCTATTGTTAGCACCTTGTTCCTTTAGTTGAGATGAATGAGAAGAAAGCAACGAAGAAACCCCTTATTTTGTGCTTTGTTTTATAAAATACATCTTAATCCATTAACATTGACTTCATCAAATAAAAAATGGCGTTTGATTCAAATTTGTTGACAGTGCAATAGTATTGCACCATACATCTTTCTGCCTGACAAGTAAATATTTTAACCATAATGATATTGAATAAGAATTTGCTGACTGTGGTTTGATTCATTTTCTTATCTTTGACAGACACATAGAGAGAGAGAGAGAGAGAGAGAGAGAGAGCGAGAGAGAGAGAGAGAGAGAGGTCCCAATTATTCCTTAACTGAAAACAGACAAAAAATCTCCCATTCCAAACAAAAATTTACAGACATACTCTGCGGCATACCTGCTCAAGATCAGACTGAATCTATACAATCAACGGCCCAAATATTTCAAAGCCAGCGCAATTTCTCAAACTCAATTTGTAAATGTGCAGTGATATAGAGTAAACATTTGAGTCAACGCTGGCAATTGCATCTCCCTGGGCTGAAGAAGTGTTCGATTACGCCTCGCTTGGAGTTGCAATGAGATGGAGGATTTTCAAATGCACCTCAGTGATGCTAATTCATTCAAGACGTTTACTTTTTCAATAACGTGATTATCTTGCATGCTAAGCTTAGTAGTAGCCAGTTTGTTCTGCACACCACCATTTGAAAGGAACAATAGTAATTTGAATAGTATTTGATATGTCCTGCTTTTGCATTTTCTCAGGCATGATTCCAGCATGATGATCCACTTGTGCTTCAACAGAAAAAAAAAAAAAATAATAATAATATTTTTTTAACCCTATAAAGCTTACCATAGGCCTCTAAATGGTTATAATGATCAAAACTTTACTGAAAACCTTTTGTTGTCTGATTGAAAATGTATACTTTCTAAGTAAAAAACCTTTTAATATAACTGTAAAAACAACCCCTTCAGGTCATTCATTTTCATGTGTCTTTTGCTGTAAATTCAGATCATATTTATAT
Organism: Cirrhinus molitorella; assembly: GCA_033026305.1. Taxonomy (NCBI): domain Eukaryota; kingdom Metazoa; phylum Chordata; class Actinopteri; order Cypriniformes; family Cyprinidae; genus Cirrhinus; species Cirrhinus molitorella. The sequence continues at coordinate 30,300,229 of CM065125.1, read as the reverse complement.
TATCACTAATATTTTAAGATAAGCATTTACTGGACTTTAAAACTTTTGCTTTCTTATCCACATTTTTATTTATTTATTTTACAGAAATCATGTTCAAATGTTTTATAAGAACAATTGGAGAAATGTTTATTTGTTCATCTCACAATCATCATTGCATTGCATTAAATTATATATTTTGCCCACACAAATAAAACTACAGAGCTTATATCTCAAATTAAACATTCATTAATCATCATCAACATTAATCATCTTACTAAGACATATTATTGGAGACAAATATTTATGTGCATTTTCTGTAAGTAGTCTGCTATACTGTTATAAAGTTCTCATTGATTTACATTACAAGCTATCCAAATTTTATCTTAGATTTTAGCCATATAAACATCAGCATTCACACCAAATTTCAAATTTGTAGGTGTTTTTACTTTTTCACGTATGAGCCTAATATAAAAAAAAAAAAAAAAAAAAAAAAAAGCTGGATATTTGGAAACATGTTACTAAACAAAAGACACACATGCAAACTATTTTAAATGTTTTTTGTAAAGGTTCAATAAACTTTTACATTACAAAAAAACAAACTATAGACAAAAAGCCTCAGCTGTGAAAGCGACTGAAATATAAACAATAGTCCAGAATCACTGGACCTCTGTGCTTTCTCACCATGCCATCGGGCCACCCGCCCTCTCCCGACATACAGGCCCTGTGGTGTAGCACGTAATTGTAAAGTGCCGCTTTATGAAGGCCGGAGGAGACTTTAAGCCATTGTTTAAAGTCGGACGTTTAATATTTCTCAGCTTGCTGGCGTGCCGTCAAACCTCAGACAATAAAGCTATTGAGTTGAGCCATACCTCTGGCTCGATTCACTCAAAGCGCTGGTTTTAGCACCTTTTCTGTTTTTGGTTTCGGCAGCAGAAGCTAGGATCTCCGTACCATATATTACGCGGAGGGAAAGCTCCTCTGCCCTGATCTTGAGAAATGTTTACGGCTACCGTTGGCCTTAACCTCCAGGCCCTCTGGCCTCAACCTTCACCCTCACAAAAGACTCGGCCCCCTCCACCCCCAAGCCTATGATGGATTCTCAAAGAGACTTGGCCGCTGAGGGGGCCGATATATCTGACAGCCCTTTTAATTAAGCCACACGTCTAATAAAGGAGGTGAGCCATTTGCTCATTGTTTAACACAGTATGGAGAACACACCAGTCAAGCCCCAGGACGTGCATTAATTCACCTCTTGGATTGGGAACGAGGAGGGCTGGACGGGTGGGGGCGGCTTAATGTATGGACGCCACAGTAACGGGCCTGACAGTAATGGCCGATGGTTGTGCATTAGGATGATTGCGAGGGCCAGGCGCTTTCAGACAAACCAATCCACCACGCGGAGATGCAACAGTCACATGATCGGGCTCTCAGGCCCATTAGAGACAGCGGGAGAGCTGGCTGGGTAATCAATGGGTGTGGGTGTGCGGGATGGAGGATGGGGGCAGAGGGCTGGAGTTGGTGAAGAATTCAAGCGATATTAATCTCTCTCTGTCTTGAGTCATATTCCTCTCGCCACATATTACAGTAAAGTGACACTTGATTTTCTCACAGGAACATTTAGAATGCCTGTTATTACATGGTAGCAGTGCCTTGTTATGCCATTTATAGAAACAGAGACGTTCTACTGTAAGAAGCTTATAAATATAAGGGTATTTGAAATATAATGCCTAATGCCTTAACCATGACGTGTGGTGCTGATTGTGATGAATTACACATTTTAAAAACATAATCATGAATAGTATAAGTATGTGTGTGGCTAAAACTCCCTGTGAGAACAAACACATGGTTATAAGGTCTCTTTATTATATCGTTATAAATGAATAATAATGCATTAATAATACACCTACGGGTTTTGTGTCACAACATTGCTGAAATTAAATGTACACTTGTTTTACAAAATATTTACCCAAATTTCAGCACTTTTTAAAATTCAGAAATCCACTGAAAATACTGGTTTCTGACCAACTTATCTACTTTATTAGATCTTATATTTATAAAAATCCTTTTAAAAACTGTAAACAAAGACATTCTGGATTGGTGGCTAACAACAATTACAAAATTAGTCATCAATTTCACAGATGAACAAACTAAATATCTTTGATACTGTGACTTTATTTCTTTCTTTCTTTATTTGATTTTTTTCTCTAAATGTCATATCTGTTTGATCCTAGTGTTTTACATTTGTAAATGTGTGTCTAATTACACAGGATGAGTCACATTTTTTTATGATTGATGATATGTCATGCATATTGTCTATTAATCATTAGCTGTGCTAAGTCAGTGGCAAATGAAGTCAAAGTTGATATTGTTTAAATTTTGGAGGTGACCTTACAAGCTACGTGCCAAGGGTAACTTGACAGCTCCTTCCATAGCATTCAACAAAATGAAGAAGGCTGATGTATTTAAGTGCTTTTAGCATGAGTTGAAAACTTACAATCCAAAATTTACTATGCCATTTTTTTTTTTCATGTTATTGAAACCTGTTATTGATTTACCAATATAGACTTGCTTTAAAGGACTTTTAAGACAGGTAGAATGAATTGAGTTACTGAGATCCCTGTCCTGTCCGACCACCAGTGCGACCTTGAGAGAGTAACTAAACACCAGGGTGCTCTGGCACCTGCACTTAACACTTTGCCATAAAATATCTGTTAAATGATGAAGTAACTGAATGTTTTATATTGACATGCTATTTCACAATAAACCATAAAATAATCTTTGCTTCTCCTCAGAGCAGTTTTCCGCTAAAGAGCTACTGATGAAAAAGCACCGTGTGTCGTTTTATTCCGTAATTAACTCAGCGGGGAGACACGAGTTAGCCTCTGGTCATTGAGTCATTAAAACCACCCGTCTCTGATGACTCAACTAACGAACGAGCTGTGCATTTAGCCGGTTAGATAACGACGGTGTAAACTAGCAAACAGTGCCGTGTGTGTGTGATGCAAAATTAATTTGAACTTGAAATTAAATTTAACAGCTTTGGCCTCTTTCTATGCTTCTATCTTCTATCTAATTCAGATTTAACAGGGGAAAAGAGCCATTTATTAGCGCTCCAGCTAGCTGTTCTACATAAACGTACCTGGCAGTCGGCTGCATGCTAATGGTGTGGGCTTGTTTGTTTTTGTGCTGTTTTGTTCCCTGGCACAGCTGAGAACTGGTGTGCGTTTGCTGACTGGACTGTTGTGTTGTTTTGTGCTGTGAAAATAGTCTGAACCTCCAGAGAGACATGTAATGAAACACCCGTAAGAGCTAATGTATCCACACATGATGAGCTACAGTGCAGCAGATGCATGAAACACACACAAGCACAGGCAAAAATAGCTGTAAATCTAATTGATCGACAGACTGATTGATTAGAGATATGATTGCTGACTTAAATAATAAAAAAGAAAGAGGTGGGAGAGACCCCCAGCAGGCCTGTCTAAGATCAGAGTTCACAGGTTATCACTCAAGCTCTCAGTTTGACCTCATTACCTAATGTGGCGGCACTGGCTACTATCTGACTCTTACAGCTGTTAGCACCCCAGCTGAGCATGTGTGAATGTGAGCATACTTTACTGAATTCATGACAATAGTGCTGCTTCAAAAGGAATCTAAACACTCTTAAGAGGGCACAGTGTTATATAGCATCAAGATTTAGCTTTACTGCAATAGACATCAGAATTGCTTTCTATTATTTATAAGTAAGAGCAACCACAATACACATGCAATGCAAAAATGCTAAAATACAGAGTGGCAAATTGTACCAAACAAGTAAAGACGAGGTAAAACGTGTTATTAAGGAGGGTTTTTAGGTATGACACAATGTTTAGTTATTCACTGTTGCCAAAGAATGTTGCAATATTGAATTAATATTAAACTGATATACGGATACTGTACCTAGTCATAGTTGTGCTAGAATCTTCTAATACAGAATTTCAGAAGGTATGTGCTAAATGTGGCAAATTAACACTTGTGGCATTAGGTAAAAAAAAAAAAAAAAAAAAAATGGGCATGATAATTTTATTCAGTTGCATTGAATAAAAATCACCACAAATCTTCTTGTTCTACTACTACTACTACTACTGCTATTAATAATGATAATGTAATAAACAGTGTTATAAATATATTTAACATATATTTTGTGCTTTGCAGTGTGCTTTCCTGAGGCTCAAACATGACAGCATGGCACTAGCAATGCTAAAAGCATGTGTTCATTTACCAGTAAACTAAACATAAAAATTATAAAAATGTGCACTTTCAATGCAGTGTGGATAAAAGCATCTGCCAAATGCAAATGTAAACACTTAGAGAGGGTTGTTAAGAAACTGACATAACTAGAACAAACATTAACTGAAGTAGAAATTTTATATGCACATTCCAAAACACATCAGAGTGTCGAGACTTTGCAGGCATGTTCATGATACTAAATTAAAAAAATTCACAATATTGCAAGACATACAAATCATTAAATAAAAGTGCATTTTACACATATTCTTTGATGTTCCCTTATCCAATGCCCTGGTTATGTTGAAATAAGCATGCTTTGATTGTGTGTTTGCGTATCGGCCTCTTGTGCATGTGTTTGTGTGTGTTTTTTAATACTTTACAGTGTTTGAGTGTCGATTTTACGCTCATCTATGTTTGTTCACTGATGCGTATTTATGTGATAGGATAATTACAATCTCAAAGCAAGGGCAAGATTACTGCCCTATGGGTTCAGTTTTGTGAACCCACAGCCAGCGTCGGACTGATGCGGAGGCGTGAAGTAAACATTCAAGTCACACACACACACACACACACACACATACACACACCAAACTATTTACTCCCACAGTGAGAACAATTCACCCGAGCAGCTAATTTGGACTAAACATGCTTCTATGCAAATGAGAGACACAAAGCAAGCTGATTAATGAATCACATAAAGCTCAAACACACACACACAAACACACCGGTGACACGGGTACAACAACGCTATGCTAACGGCTCACACGGGGCTAATAACTAAACAAAACTAATTAAAAAAACATAACAAGAGGATGAGTTATTACTGACAGCTGGCTATGTGTGTGTTTGTGTGTGTGTGTGAGAGAGAGAGTGTGTGTGTGTGTAGGGGGAAACTTGACCCCTGACTATGATCTGTTGTGTGAGCTTGGTCCACACAGACACATTAGCTATTAGCCATTAGCGACACAAGGCCATTACAAAAGACACTGCGGTCCAATAAGCATCTAAATGCCAGTTCCCATTAAATTATGATACAGTAAACAAGAAACTTTTACAAACAATACCACTGAAACTCGATAGAAAAAACACTAAAGAAATCCATCAGGGGTGGTAAACAATAAAGCGAGTGCTTGCTCGAGTGGGACAGTGGCGCTACATTGATCCTCACAGCAGAGCAAGAGGAAAAGAGATCACCCCGCTAGGCTAAAACGTGTCGCTGTCTAATGGCAGCATGCCAGATCCGTAGCCTAACAGCGTCTTCTCTAATAGTGTCTGTTTCAGTGTCCCGCTATCATCTGACTATTCATCTCAGGAGCCGTACATCCCCGCTGTTCTTTACAAAATGCACACGCGACCTTAGCGTGTTTGCACCAACAGATACACGCAGACAGCGAACACATCGCCGGCATCTGCTAACATTTACTTAATAATTTAACACCATGCTGCCGTCAATAACATTTTCATAAGAGAGAGGAGAGCCGGCTGGAGGATAGAGGCAGAGAAATAAAACAATTGTAGGATCGATGGTGCAAAAAATTGGTTTATCGAGTGTTCTATCTCACATTTCCCCGCAGACACGGACAAGAGAATGGAGCGCACGCTGCCAAGAGAGACGGGGGGAAAAATAAATGAGATTATTGATGTTACACGTCAAAAATAATTGCTCAGATTTCTGCTCAGAGGAAAGAATAAGATGCTGATGGATTTGTTGATCCATGAAAAGGCTTCATTTCACAGGTGGGCCGAGGAGTCGGAACCTTTCGCATTTTTTTCTTCTGACCCCAGGAGTGTTTGCAGGTACATGTGGTTCTTCAGATAGCTAAAATCTTTACTTCCTTAAATGGAATTTCACTGTAATGGATAGGAACGCATAGAGCCTAGGGACAGAGTAATGACTTGATTAAATAGCAGCTGTATTGTGATGTTCTGTGTTTTATTTATTAAGTCAGTGTTCATAGTGTAACAGCGAGACATTGGTGTCAGTACACATCATGCATTCTATTTATGCACATGAATGAACCTGATCCCCAAGTTTAATCCAAGTTTAATCCAGCTAATTTGATCTAATTTAACAGTGTTGCACAAGACAATATCATCCATATAAGTTAATTGATAATGCCATATGTCTCTAAGTAAACTGATGAACTGATAATCAGCAATGAACAAACAAATTATAGGCTAATTAAAAGCCAGTCAATCATATTAATAAAGGCATATCCAAGATTTAATCATAAAAATTAATAAAAAATTGGTGTATTGTACTAAAATGCGTCAGAGCAATCTTAAGATTAAACTTGGTTAAACTGTGAACATTCTTGTTGGTAGATGAATAATACCTGAATAATTAACACATCTGGTTTAATGGCAAAGACACTTGAAGCCTTAAACCGCAAAAACACATTTTAAATGCAACTGGAGTTCAAGCATTTGCATCTGCGTTTGTATACCTACTTTCAGTATATTTATGGCCTAGTTGAACTAGGGCCTAAAACATCACACTCCCCACCCAACAGCACTGTTTTTGTTTTCTTGGACGCTTTAGGAGAAAAAAAGTGTGACATTCATTAGCATGACTGAGTTAGAGTCATGGTTCGCACCAGCGTAACTTTACAAAACTAATCTTAACACTTGCTTCACAGGTTGGTCTAAAAGAAGGAAAGGGGAAGAAACAAAGTGGGCCTTTCAAAGGACATTTTGGTGTTCTGTGTCGGCTCAAACTCTCTGATCGTGGTGGGCCGCGGTAGTTTAGGGTAGTTGGACTACGCGCCGCTTCTAAGCGTAGAGTATATCTGTGGGTCCCTGCCAGCGCTCATGTACAATAGGCAGTGTCGGGCGATTGAAATTCACTCCGGCTTGTCCCCGCTCTGTCCTGAAAGCGATCCGGGCTGAGGGGGAAGATAGGCGCTGACCCACTGGCCTCAACGCCTCCTCTGAGCTGGCCATTTGAGCGCCCGTCTGAATGAAAACGGGCCTACGTCACACACGACACACACACACACACGCACGCAGCGGCCTCATCAGATAGCATTTCTACAAGCTAAATGGCTCCAATGCTTGGCCACTGTGTGTGGCATCAATGGACACTTTTCATTTTGCCGCCTTCAAATGGAGCGTCGGCAAGTGTCTCTTTTCCACATTGGATTTTTTTTTTAAGCCCTGGCATTGACACAGTTGCTAGCGAGATAAGAACTCTTAGCCATTCCATTGAGAATAAATAACTGTGCGGACTCTATAACAATAAATCCAAATACACATTTGAAAAATTACTGTAAGAATTACCCCCAGTGACTACGATAACAATGGACCTGTTAGACTCTAACTATGGAAAGTCAGGCATAAACACAATAACAAGCAGCCACTGAAAGAAAACTCAAATGGCACAGAGGAATTCATGAGAACCAGCTGAGAACAGACATTGTAATAGAAAGCAAAACAAAGACAGCAGTGATAATTTACAAAATTCGCAGCATGTAACACCCTTGCACGTCTCCCCATTTAGTTCTATGCCGCAAATAGACTTTGCAGCCGCCTTTGGAGCGGTGAGTAAGTGTGTGTGGCAAGGAGATAACTTTACGAGCCTCATCTCGATGGCCAAATGTTTCCAGGCCTCGTGTTCTGCTCCCGGGGGCACTTCCTAGCCCTCTCGGCTTACCCGTGAAGGGGGCACGGCGTAATCAGATCGCAGTGGTCGACCATTGTCTCCCGTCGTGAATCTCATCTTTTCAAGCTGACCGTTTTACTATGGAATCTGTAAAATAATTCGGCCAGACCCACCTCTCAACTCTGGGGTCAGTAAATAGCTGTCATCAAAGTGTCTCTTTGCGGTAATGTTGCACAGATGGGGATGAGCTTGTGCAGAGTGTATCATTGCACCAGTGTTTCTCTCTCACATTACTTGTTGTAATGTAGAAAATCAGTAATAAAATAATTTGCCCAGCCTGATCTCCTTGCAAAATTTTAGGTTACCTATTAAAGTTTAGTTTAGTGTAAGTACTTCTCATTTATTCTTTTGTGAAGTTAGTCTTATGGCCAGTAGGGGTGCTAGGCTGTAAGTCTTTAAGATAACTCACTAGCCAGTTCTGAACATAACAGCCACAAACAGCCCAAATGCATTGATCTGTTTCACCTTGAGAGTGAAGATCAATGCTATTGATGTCCACCTAGAGTTTTTCTCCAGTTCATTTGTCATAATCACTCAATATGTCAGCGTAGTGAGAACACTTTGTTCACACGGAACTCGTTCACAGATGGTGAAGCTCCACATCAAAACTAGAGCAATTATAACCCCTCTCTTACTCTGCGTCGCCTTTCCCCTCTCTGTTTCTCTCGGTCTCTCTTGCACGGCCGTTATTGACATTTTACCTCTAACCTTCTCTTTTACACTAACTTTAATGCGGAGTCTGTTATCAGATGCGCTGAAGGTGTGGAGTTTCAGCTGCCCTCCTCCTCCTTTTCTCTACGTTATTCATCCCCTCTTCCTGTGCTCTGAAAGTCAAGCTTCCCTTTACAAAACCCCATGGCCTTATCTTCCTGACCCTCCTCCCTCTCTCTCTCAAGTCCTTCTCTCCAATCCCCCCTGGCAGTCAGTAGACCGGTGCCCCCCTCTCCCGGGACGAGCCATGGGCACAGGGGCACAGCACTCCGCTGCTTCTGAGGAGTGGGATCACTGATCAAACCGCGGGGCCAGTCCCCCAAGGGACGCAGTATTTACTGCGGCACTGTTCCGACATGGCTGATAACACAGAGGGTGAAGCGCCGCCACATGCGCCGTTACGTACTGTATAGATCTGACGCTCTTCCAGTCTTCACCTGAGGCAAAGAACTTTCTTTAAACATGAGCAGAGAGTTAGAACTGGTAAAAGCTCATTCTCATCAGAACTGTGAGAATCAACAACTAAGGGAACAACATAAGTCTGCATAGTGAGCAGGAGTGGTCCCACAAGATCATATAAATAGAACAATAAAACACCTTTATTTCATTATGAAGTTAACTAGATCTTTGAAAATGTTTAGAGAGATATATAAGAGCCCAACATGTCCCATAATCTCTTAAACCTCAGAATTATGTTGGCACTTTGTTTGCAATTTCAATCCATAACTCTTCAGTACCATTCCATACTCAAGGATGGCACACAATTTTACAATGCAAAGCTACAGTATAAAATAGCTATATAATTATAGTTTTTAAATTTTGATGGGTATGGGGTTCTGGAATGGGACACAGGACAGACCCACAAGCTGAGTGGGTGGTCAGATATCAGTCGTCCTGGCTGGCTCAGAATTCAATATCGCTCTGTCTGCAGGACTCTTACATCGTCACCCCAGTGATAGGGATCATGGGCAGGGAAAGTAGTGGGGAAACACAGAGCTTTTAAAGAGGCCCAGAGCTCCTCTCTCTGGCCCCTCATCCAAAATCAAGAGGTGCCTCCCTGACTCTATAACATAACTTAAATTTCACTTGAATTAATTTACTCTCAATGGGAGTAAATCATTAATCCTGATGGATTGACTTTTTTGCCTATCCCTTACCACTTGAACATATAGGAATAGGTCAGTAAATGCACTGGATTAGAGTTTGTCTGAAAGAGAATCAGAGTGGAATGACCAGAGAGATAACTATACTAAGCTAGGAAGAAGGGGGGCAGGTTCAAAGAAATAGAAGGGCTGTCTTCCCCACTTTTTGAGGAGAGGATGTAGGCTGGAATGCATCCACCGGAGTGGGATTGCCTTTCCTTTTCCCTATTTTTTTTTCCTGCGTGGCCTTTTGTCCAGGGGGTCTGCAGGTGCTCAAGAGGGCACAATATCCCCATATTCATATCCTGAATCTATTCTGATGCCAAAGCCCTGTCCCAGTGGACAACACCTGCTCCTTCGGCCGTCTCAGCCTCACACAATGCCTGTTGTTCTGGCCGGTACATTCTCATCCATCCCCACATAGCCAATCAGTGTCTGAGACTGAGAAACGGCCTGAGACTAGAGTCCTTTCAAATACCCTCTCACCCCCCATCCAACCGGAAAGAGCATCCTGTATCTTGGTTCCCATCGATGCAAACTGTCAAAGTTAGATGGCAGCTCAGCTCAATTTTACTCTTTTGTTTGACCCTTGATCTGAAAATTTCCCGCAAGTGTGATACTAAACTAGGCAGGAAAAAAAAAATACTTTCACTGACATCTTGAACTTATCCGGAGCTCTTCAATTGTAATCACAGGTTAAAGCGGGCGGGAAACGGTGTCCGCCGCCCATCTCGGCCGACAGTAATTGTGGCGATTTCATATGCTAACGCGGAGCACTCCATCTCTGTGCTTCTCCATGGTGACGAGAGGTGTCAGATCAGGCATGAGGTGGCTGGAGACGCCATTACCTATAAATAAGGTACAATTTGGTTGTCACAAGGTTGCCTATAATCTCGCCGCAGATCTGCAGTTCGGGCTGCCTGGCTAAGCTGCAGGGGCCACAGGCCAGGCCTCCGGTGAGAGAGAGGTTAGAATAGCTGGGGTGGGGGGTTGAGAGCTAATTGAAAGCTGATTCCTGTCAGGAGCTCCTTTCTATGGGAGACAGAAGGGACATTGTGTCCCTCTGAGCTTGAGTGTGGCCTCAACTGCTGCCAGAAACCCACCTTTTTATCCATGAGACAAAACAGAGACCCCCTCCTTCCCTCTTCTCTCTCTGTTGGACCTCTCTGCTGGGCGATGAAAGGGGATATATTAGGAGGGTAATTCTGAGAGGGAGATAACTGCAGGACAGGATGAAAAATGCTGTCTATCTGCAGGATGAGGGACTCAGAGCATGTCAAAACTACAACTTTAGGGCTCAACAGGCCTTGGCGAGCTTGCTGAGGATAGCCGGCATCTAATTGAGTTCTTTGGCCTCTCCTCTTACTGGGCATCTTACAGTACAGCACAGGAACCCATTTAAATCTAATGTTGGAAACGTGTAGGCCTTTATGGAATGTTTAATGTTAACTTAAAGGGCAATTTATTGCTCTGAGTCTCTGTTATGTCTCATTAAGTATCAACAATTCCTTAGCCGAAATAAAGACTGTAGAGGAGACTTCTTGTTTCTTAGAAGAAAAATCTAAGCAGTGGGAGACTCAAGCATAAAATCTCATAATCTCCTGATTTATCTAGTTTCTTTTCTTTATCTAGTTTCTTTGCCATTTATCTACAATAAACATACAACTATTCAAATGCAATGCACATACTTTGGTGTAAGATTAACAGGGCCTGAATCGTAGCAGCCTCATGGAGGTTTGCTTCTGCAGATGGGTTATCTGCGGCATTTGGGGAGACGGGATAATTTCTTGCAGCTGCAGTAAAGGGAGGAAGAAATGACAGATTTACTCCCTTTTTAAACACCAAGGACAGCTTCCGTCTCCATGAGCTGTCAGGGGGGCCTTGTTGAAAGGTTTCCTGTTGCTGGATACTAGTCACTGTGATCTCTTTTTATGACACACACTTATTATTTCTATTTATTTATTTTTTTTGCCTACTTAGTAAAATAGAAAAATAACTAAATATTTAAAATAACTAAATATTTAAAAACATATATTTCCAAAAATTTACTTCTGACAAGTACATCAACCCAAGTACACACACTTACTCTCACTCTCTCTCTCTCTCTCTCTCTCTCTCTCACACACACACACACACACACACACACACACACACACACATACTCTCTTTTGCACATTAGTCATTCTCAGTGGGAAGGGAGACACTCACAGAGATGTCTAGGTTAATCTGTAGAATAACATTTGAACAATGGGTCATTTTAGCTAAGTGCACTACAGCACTGAACAACTTTTTCTTGACTGGGGTGCTGGATTGGTGCACTAGCACAGATTTTAGAAAGTGTCTATGCATTGAAAAGCAAATTGTATTTAAAACCTAAATGTGCATATGCACACAGCGTATGTGTGTGTGTAACACAAGGGTCAGAGCGCAGTGGACAGCCAGACTGTAGCAATGGCGTCACTGCCACTGAAGCCAATCACTGGCAAATCCCCAGCCAATTTACAACAGTGGAGGACACGGGGCCTTACCCCATAAAAAAAATATTAGCTCATAGCTGCTTAAATCTGATACTGCAGTGACTACGTAGAGGCTGCTTGTAAAGTGCTGTTGTACTGAGAAAAAAAAAGTGCACCATAACTTCATTAGTTGATGCGGCATATTTTACATGAGAATGATTTATAAACGATAGCATGTCGGTTTTGTAGTGTATAACGGCACATATTGAGATTATGGGAGGAGTGTTGGACAAAGTCCTACTCTATGACAATGAAACTGTATTATATTATATTATTTAGTTTTAATTTTAATGAACTCTTCTAAACCAACTAGGCTTACCAATATGTTGTAAAATGTTTTTGTTTGTGCAGTAGTCATAAAACATTATATGTGTGCAAGCACCCCAAATTTTCATCTTAAAGGATGTTGTTACTGTCCAAAAGAGAACCATAAGTGTAGATGTCTTTGAGTGTGTGAGAAAGAGCGGAGAACAGCCTCTACTCCCTTTGCGACAGACCTCTGTGGCATATATTTGGACAACCAAATAAAATCAGGTAGGAAAACAAACCCTGTTGGCCCTGATAATGTGTTGGCTTAGAGCAGAGTAAAGCTCCACAGTGAGGTCAGCACACATGTGTTCCTGTCTCACTTATTACCAGCACATTCCTGAAGCACTTCCAACACCAGACCATACTGACAAATCATCCACTTATCAATACTTCATATCATTTTACTTTATGTATGGCACAGGTTATTAGCTTAACTTTTACACTTCTGCCACTCAATATGCAAACCAATTGATTGCAATGGCAAGATTCTGCATCTGTGACTTATGCTGAGCTATTGATGTTCACTGAGCTTCACACTGTAAAATCTGTGACCATCAGAGCTACACCACAATACACCAACACACCACCACAATAGAGTATGAAGTATGAAGTTGTAAAAAAAGAGAGAACAGGTAAGTGGGGAGATAAAGTGTGTGTGTGTGTGTGTGTGTGTGTGTGTGTGAGAGAGAGAGAGAGAGAGAGAGAGAGCAATTTTCCACAATCAGCCGCTGCATGCACCAGCAATTATACATTGTCCATTAGCTGTTGACTGTGTGAGTGAAGTTTAAATTCAATTATTCTAGTTCTAATAAAGTCTAGTGGCCATCATGATCTCTCAACTAGCTGCTGGATTTATTTAATTTACTTCTTCCTGCACTAAAGTATCACATTATAATATATATATATATATATATATATATATATATATATATATATATATATATATATATATATATATATAAAGTATATATTAAGAATATTAAGAATATTTTAAGTCCATCATGTTACAATATATTATATTAATGTATCTGAATCTTGAATGCTGCACTACATCTACTGTAGTCAGTTGCTTTGGCATGTAAAATAGTAACTCATACTAAATGAAAGGAAAATAAAAATCTCCTTTTGTGATCCACAGAAGTAAGAACTGCTCACTTATTATCTTGTTGCTTGTTAGCATACATTTTACTAGCATATTGGCTGTTTATAAGTACTTATAAAGCATATATTAACGTATTTTTCTGCAAAACCATTTTCTAGATCCCTCATACCTAAACTTAACTACTACCTTACTACCTATATAAGCAGCAAATTATTTTATTATTTTATTATAATTAGTTTATTGAGGCAAAAGTCATAGTTGATAGTTAATATTTAGTTAATAGCGAGAATTAGACCCTAAACTAAAGTGTAACTGACATTTTCAGTCCATTTTAGATATTCTATTAAGTATAAGTAACTAGCAGTCATTAGGAGACGGTCTACTTAACATTTAACACTTTATACTGATTAATATATTCTCCTGACTACAAATAACTTTGCAAGTGCATGTCAACTTATTCTACTAACCCAAACCATAACTTAACAGTCTACTAATACTACTAATAATGAGAGTTAGTTGACATGTAGTTGCAAAGTTACTTATAGTTAGTAGAAATGTCTAAAGTGGACAATCAAAATAAAGTGTAACCAGAAAGTAACATTGCTATGTAACAATGTAAGCAAGAAAAATTATGTTAAATGTTTATTTTAAACTGTTCCTTTAAGATGCGTAAGGAGATACACACACACATAGAGAGACAGAGAAAGTGAGAAATCCCCTTCTCTGGGACAGAGCGAGGTCTTTATCTGTGTGGTCCAGCTCGCCTTTCTGCAAGTCCTCTGCCGCTCAATGCCACCTCTTGTTCTCTGTCCGGCGGATAAAAGCGTGCATGAAGTCCGATATGCTCCCATGAGATGTCATTTAAAGCCATTGTCGGACACACAGTGTCATTTCAGCGTGTAACCTCCATCTTTCTATGATTCCCTCCATCACTGCCCTTCTCTGTTACATCTCAGCGCTTGTTTCGTAGACTTACACCACATCTACACAAGCACCTAAAAAGCAACTGTATTTTAGAAAGTAATCTGCAATAGCAGACTTGAAACAGGTAACAATCTATGCTGTGAGACTGTCATTGCATTAAGGAGAAGGTTTGAACTAGAACTGATCTGGGATCAGGTGGATCTAGGGTTCGCTTTGATGAGCTAAAGGGGTCAAACTGACCTACGAACAGTGTGAATCTCTTGCAGGACATCCACAGTAGAAGCTCAAAACCTTTCTGACTGTGTATTATTCCTTCTGAGATAAAACGCTGTCTGTGAAAACAGGATATGTCTTGGCCCCTATCAGCTTTCATCTTGTCTGCATTAATGATGTCAAGACGTGTTTTGAAAGCAACTAAGCCTCCCGCAATTCCATTTAAAGAAAATACACAGTACCGAATAGTGTCGATTTTAAAACATGCCGAGAGCAGAGGTTCATTTATTTTCACGTGGGGCTCCTCCACCTTCACGTGTGTGTGTGTTTGTCTAGTCGCACGGCTGTCTGTGTGTGTGTGTGTGCATAATCCCCGTCATGTCCATTGCAGGTTATCTTTCAGGATTTGTGAGGGCTTCACAACACACAGGATTTCTGGACACAAAGAATGTGTCTGGGGCTGCTAAAGACAAATAACTCAGTAAAGCGGTGCTCGCGTGGTAAAGAGAGGCAGTAGGTGTTTTTATAGATTTAGAACATGCTGAGTTAACAGAGAGAATATAATTCAACACTCTTTTCCTCTGAAACTGAATTTTGAGGAGGGACATCTATCTATCTATCTATCTATCTATCTATCTATCTATCTATCTATCTATCTATCTATCTATCTATCTATCTATCTATCTATCTATCTATCTATCTATCTATCTAAAGACGTGTGCACTTGTAGTGTACTTTAAATCTTAAAATTGTATATTATAAAGCTATACATACAGATTATATAATATTAACACACTTGAGTACACTTTCAAAAAAGTGTACATTGTAATAATAAAATCAAAAATGTAATTTTTAATCAATCTTAAAACAATCTTAAAATAGTCATTTTTTAAAAGTGCAAAAATTTAAGTGCACTTATCCTGATGTGTTGACTAACATAAAGCACATGTAAAGTACTTAATTATTATTTTAACTGTAGTGTGTTGTTTAATATAATATAATATAATATAATATATATTTACAGTAGGACATCTTCAAAACAAAACTATATATATATATATATATATATATATATATATATAGCTTATTTTTTCAACTAGTTTAAAAATGAATATTTCTCATTTTCATTTAGTTTGACTTGATGCATTACTTCATGTAACACTATAATAAAAATTAATAAAAACTATAAATATATATAAAAAAAAAACAACAACAAAAAAAAAACTAGTAAACATGACAAAATGCACAACAAACAAACAAAAATCAATAAAGGTTATGACGTCTTTGTTTTTCAAAGATTCATAGTTCGGCCTTTAAACACAGACAGCTCTTATGTTTCCTTCAGCTACTGCTGACACTATTTTCCAAAGCTTCAGAATTTTCTTAACATTAACGCTGTTTTCCAGATTCAGCGTTATGGAAACCTGGACTGTGGAAATCCCACAGCCCGACATGCCACAGCACCTGTTTCAGACAGGAAATGTAAGACCTCCCAAAAATACATTTCAACTTTTGCTAAAAGTGTCAGAAGGCCTCAAGCAGAACCAGTCGAAAAGTACATTTCAAGCCCAGCACAGAGCAGACAAAGAGGGTAAGAGTTTGCACTTTTCCAGAGGTAGTCTGGGCCGCACCGCTGGAATGCGTTGGCCAACCGCTCAACTTCCTCTTTGCGTTTAATGTGAATCAGACACTAGCACCACCTGCTGCAGCCTGGACCTTTTCTCTATGTGTTTCATAAGAAATAGATCATTATAATTATTTAGTAAAGCGTTAATCGAGATTTAGGTGATGCATATCACATGCATATCACATTTCCATCCATTTGAATTACACAGTTTCAGCCTAAAGTAATAAACTCAATATGATGTCATGCATATATTAAAATGGTAAGAAACATGCAAAATGTCTTTTAGTAATAAACTACAGTAAATGTGTTATGCACATAATGCACAATAACCAGATTTTATATATTTATCAATAAATATACACACATTGTACACCATTGTAGAAATTGTACACCTTTTTTTCTCATTTTTGTATTACTGTTTTTAAGTCAAAATTAGTTACTCATTTCCTTTTTGTGATAATATAAAGTGGTGATAATAAGTAAATAAATAAGCTAAATACATCAAATTTGCAAAATAATGAAATAATAATAATAATAATAATAATAAAAAAAATAAATATATGATGTGTGTAAATTCAAAAAAATTATCTGCCATAATGTTTTAGTAAAGTTTAGTCAAATTATAAGATATACAGTATGTAATCTATATAGATGGTTGTTTAAAACTGGTTATACTTCCCAGATTCTTTCAAAATGTCTCATTTGTTTTGGGATTTGTGATCCCATGGAGGCTCAGGCGGACGGACGGCCTCCCGCTGTGAGCGGCCTTTGCCCTACGCATGACAAAATAGTTTCTAGGCGAGATCCTGAGCATCTGTGTTAGAAAACACTCGCGCACTCGTGTTCGAACAGGGAAAGCATGTTAAAGGGTAAGGTTTGGTAAACATGCCAGAAAAAATAGAGAAACTGTTTTCTTTGGCTGCCTGGTCAGGACGACACAGCAGTATTTCGATGACACAGATGTGTTTTTTCTTTTCTTTTTTCAAAGAACAACGGAGGAGCGAACATAAGCGAGAGACTGATAGAGTCTTAGAGAATGGGCCCTGTTGCAGCAGCGGCGGCCCCTGTCAGCACTCGGGGCCGCGTCCAGACTGAACGCATTACAAGTGTTCCTGCTGTAAGATTATATTTGGATTCTCTAGGCTCTCTTCCAATTATTACTGGCACTTAATACTTTTCACACCATTCACAGATCCCCTTACCCCACCTCCCTCCGGTTTGCACCAGTTTTGGCTTAGAGCAGCACTTTTCAGCAGAAGAAGAGAGAGAGACAGAGAGGGGAGGATAAAAAGAAAAATGTTCAGCCCTGCTCACGCTGCAAGGAGAAAGAGCTTGATGTATTCACCAGGATCCAGGATAGAAAAACTATTAGTGGTGAAAAAAAGCAACACAGATGTGTGCAAATGAACGAAGTAATCATGAAGACAATGGGCTATAATAATGAAGATTTATACGATTCTTGTTCAGATAAATGTATCATTTTTGTGCCACTATCAGAAATGAATGGCACTGCAATATAAATGTTATGAATTATGTTTTGTGTCGATTTTAACAATTACTGTTCTTTTAGTGAGTGAGTGAGTGAGTGAGTGAATCTTTAGACCAATTTAAACCAATAACTCTTCATTAGAGTATTTGTGAATATGTGATTATTTGATTTGTGAACATTTTTGGCCAAATGCAAAACTGCAAAATGAATCACAAATTACTTTTCATATTAACTGTAACAGCTTATGTCTACTTACGATTATTTTAGTACTTTTTTGTGAACACTTTGATTTACTTGCAGTTCAGTAAGTTCAAAACTGTTTTGACTGAATGAGTAAGTTAATCATTAGACCAATTAAAACCAATGACTCTTCATTAGAGACTTGTGAGTATTTGTAAGTATGTGATTTGTATGATTTTTTACCAAATTAAACTGCACAAACATAAATTATTTTTTCATATTAATTATAGTGCTGATTAATTGTGATTAATCGCGATTAATCCAAAATAAAAGTTTGTGTGTATATAATATATGTGTGTGTGTACTGTGTACATTTATTATGTATATATACATGTATGTATATACTGAGCAAACATATGTTATGCTTATATATTAAATATATTTTTATAAAATATAAATTACATGAATATAAATATATACATTTAAATGCATGTGAATATTTTCAAAATATATACTGCATGTGT
Organism: Cirrhinus molitorella; assembly: GCA_033026305.1. Taxonomy (NCBI): domain Eukaryota; kingdom Metazoa; phylum Chordata; class Actinopteri; order Cypriniformes; family Cyprinidae; genus Cirrhinus; species Cirrhinus molitorella. The sequence continues at coordinate 30,281,583 of CM065125.1, read as the reverse complement.
GTGTTTTTATATATACATAATAAATATACACAGTACACACACATATATTATATAAACAATTTTTTTTTTATTTTACACTAATTAATTATAACAGTGTCTGTCCCTTTGTAATTATTTAGGAGCAAAATAAAGTGAACACTTTAATTCACTTGAGGTAACTAAGTTAAAAAGTACTTTGATTCAGTGAGTATTGGTAATTAGACCAATTCAAGCCATTAATTAATCCTTAGAGACTGATTTGTGAGTCTTTTAGACATAATGTAATTGCTAAATAAATTGTGAATGACTTTTCATATTAATTGTAGCAATTTCTGTTGCCTTTTGATTCTTTTAAGTACTTTTTAGCACTTTTGATTCACAGGTTCAGAAAGTTAAAAACTGTTTTGACTGATTCAGTGTGAGTGACTCTTCTTTAAACTGATTTATGAGTCATTTTGACTGAATATAACTGCAGAATAAAATTACTTGTGGTTCAGTTGCTATTCATTGAATAAGTCAAAAACCTCAATGAGTGAGTGAATCATTAGACCATTTTAAACCAATAACTAATGAGTTTGCAACTAAGTTAAAAACTACTTTGACTGATTCAGTGAGTGAGCAATTAGACCAGTTCAAACCATGAACTTATTAGAAAATGATTTTTGAGTCTTTCAAACAGAATGTAACTGCTGAATTATTTTTCATATTAATTGTAGCCATTTCTGTTGCTGTATTATTCTTTAAGTGCTGTTTTCAGTACTTTTGATTCACTTGAGGTTCAGTAAGTTAAAAACTGCTTTGATTGATTCAGTGAGTAAATGAGTCATTAGACCAGTTCAAACCATTAACTCTTCTTTAGACTGATTCTTTACTTTTTGTAAGCAAAGCCATTCTTGATCTGTTTTGTTCAGTTGCAATTCAGTGAATAAGTCAAGAACCTCAATGAGTGAATGAGTCATTAGACCAATTCAAACCAATAACTTCTGAGTTAGATTCTAATTTGTGAGTCATTTTGACTTAATAAAAATAACCAAACCATAATAGATATTTGTAAGAGTATGAAATAGTATGAAATAATTTAGATCTTGACACAAAAATCATTTGATTTTAGTGTACCTAGTTTTCACGTTCAAACCCTGGTATTGTATCAATTAAAATATAAAACTCAGGTTTTCATATACTATGTGTTTAGGACAAAAGGAGGTTATAAAAGAAAGAGATAGAGACAAGAATGTAAGAAAACGCTCAAATGGAGAGAATGACAGGTAGCAACAGAGCAGGGATTGTTTAAAACTCTTCTGGTTTCCATTAGTGAGTTGAGGTGATAGTCTTAGATTGAGCAGAATACAGTCCCCTTTCTAACTGCAACCCACAACCCCTCCCCGTCTTCCTGTAGATAGCTACATCTTTTTCCTTATCCCAATATTTCTTTTGCTCATGATGGCTACAGTAACTGAGATGAGAAAGTGTCTCATTTTTCTCCACCAATCATACTGTTAGTTTTCAGAACGGTCAGGGCTAGTACAACAGATAGAGTGAAGATATTTCCCTCCAGGGTTTGGTGGTCAACACTGACACGCTATCATTCGTAAAAGAGTGTATTGATTTATCACACAACACAGTTTCCCTGAAGACATATCCTCACACACACACACACACACACATATATGTGAAAAAAATTAAAAGCATACACACCACTTTCTTTGCATATGCTCCCAGTAACTCTGATTTTGAATTTGAAAAGGAAATATACCAATATTTTAATATGTTAATTTTATGTCCATCTCTGGCTGCTGCCCGCAGGCAGTTGGAGAGCTGGAAGTCTATACTCGACTTCCTCTGGAGAGTCAGGGGTGAGCGAGCTCAGGCTTTTGGAGTGTGTTAACGCATAAATTCACCTCTCATCTGCACAACATCCCACAAAGTGAAATACTAAACAGAAAATAGTGGCACAAAACTGCAGGAACTTACTCTTAAGCACTATTTATAAAAATGTTATGCATAAAAAGAGACCCGCCCAGAAAGAGAACATGGCAAGAAAAAAAATATATAAAAAAATTATATATATATATATATATTCTTTTTTTTTTTTTTTTTTTTTTTTTTTTAATGACATAAAGACATTTAGAATTTGTAAAAAGTTTGACCTTCTTGCATTACCATTGTTAGAATCAGAGTTGGCGAAAGTTAGTGTTTATGGAAAGTAATGCATTACATTACTTTTGCGTTACTTTTAAAATTTGGACAGGGCTTGTTTGTTTGTTTTTAATATAAAAAGTTTTTAGCAAATATAAAAGCCCTTTCACACCAAAAAGTGAAATAAATGAGCCTAAGGCTAAAGGAAAAGCAAAATTGCTTATTAGTATGGTTGAATTGGATCAACAAAGGTCAGGAGCAAAGACATTGGTTAATAAAATACATAAAGGAAAGAAAAAGTAACTTTTTAGAAAAAGTAACACTTATATGTAGTTGTAATTGAAAAAGTAATGTGTTACTTTAATAGTTACTTGAAAAAAAAGTAATCTGAGTACGTAACCCCCTAACACTGGTTAGAATGTTCAGCATTCAAAATCTAACCAGCAGAACTGATTTTCTTTCTGGCATTTTTTTGCATATTGACGTGATTAATCTTTTTTTTCTTGTACTTATTTGCATGTACAATTGCGAATCTTCTTTTCTTATACTGTATCTTTTTGTAAACCTCTTTCTGTCATCTGTTTGCATACTGAATATTAAATGCAATTATTTGCATACTAATTATTTGCATACTAAATAGATTTTGGTCTCTGTTGTTACATAAAACCACAATGAATTCTGATTCATTTAATCCACCTGTAAAATTTTACACTCCGACAATTGTGTTGTCTGTTGATTTTCATACACAGCCAATAGAAAACAAGACACATTTAATAAAATTTCATTTATTATGCAGAATCAAAGCCTAAAACCTAAGTTTAACTTTAACTCTATTTTTAATACCTTGCATGCATTGCTACTAACACAAACTGAGTTTAATCTAGAGATCTCTACGTAGCATAGTGGTTTATGTCGTAAATATTCTTATAGAGCAGTGATATATCAGAAAGCAGACTCCTCAAGACAAACAAATCTCTCCACGACCCGCTCACACCTGCCTGAAAACTCATTCGGAAGAAACAACAACATCATTTTCCCGCTCTGCTCCGGGGCTCGCTCCCTCGTGACCAGCGGTTCACGCCCTTGTGTACCTAGCAGCTTCCTCAGCTGTGAGAAAATAATGGAATTATATTTACTAGCAACGCATCAAAGTTCACTGGGCTGATGAGCTGGCTTACTGCCTCCGGCAATACAGTCTTTCCCATTACCGCCATGTCCTGTTTCATAGATGGATGGATCTCGACAGAGGCATCCATGCGACATTCAACCACATATTATTACTGGAATCAATGTCCATGTCCGCAAAGATTTATGATTGCGAGGTATACGGCTTTATGATGTAAATGGAACGTGGTTTGATGGCGTATGATGCTTTTGCGTTTCAAGCTGTTCACAAAAAAAGGTTGGAAAATAGCATGAAGAATTCCATCGGGGAGATATTTGCACAACTATTTTTATATAGCTTTTTTTTTTAAATTTAGCTGCGTTTAATGAAAACACATTCTTCAGCAGCATCACAGAGGGATGAGCCCCCATGAACTGAAAGATGTGCTTTTCCAGTGATGCTGGGCATTTCGGAGATGAATCCTGGTGATGACATGTGTCACTAATGTGGGTGGGGGTGCTATGACAGCCTTTTTCAGCACCCTCACAAACAGTTTTAGACCGACGCGGCACAGGAGAGCACCGCTGTGCCAGTCTAGCTCTCTGAAAATGCCATCTTAGTGTCTATAAAGATCACTTTTGCAGTCTTAAAAATAATGGTTCCCATTACAACCACTTTTTCCAGGTTGTAAATAAAACAGATTATTGGAGTATGCATTACGAGAAAACACTTGCACTTTAAAATGTTGATTTCAGTCGTTGCTTGTGGTATATATAATCGTTGCTATGCTGTATTTGTGAAACACAAAAAAAATAAAAAATAAAATAAAATAAAATATATATATATATATATATATATATAAATTGTATGTCTAAGTAAACCCAGAACCAATTTAATTTAGTGCAGAAAGAGTTTAGACTAGTTTAAAATGTTTGCACAAGTAATTATGTTGTATGTTTGAGAAATGTTCAAAGCATTTTAATAAAAAGTTTCCAGAAAAGTCAAGTGGTGTAAGAGCACACGTTAAATAAATGAAAAAAAATACATAAAAAAAAATAAAGATATCAAACATATATATAAATTACTTTAATTAAAAAAAAGATGTCATTGTATGTATTAAAAGTTTCTGTTTACTTGTTGTTGTTAGTTAATAGGTCCACACGGAAACCATTAATGTGCTTGTGTATGTTGATGTGAAGAACTTTTTAATCAACTCAGGAACCCTGAACAGGTTGTAAAAGAATAACCGTATTATTATGAATATGCTATAGTACACTCTTGAAAAATATGTTCCAAAGGGGTGTTTTTGCAGTGATGCCATAGAAGAACCATTTTTTAGTGAACAGTTCCTAAAAGAACCATTTAAAAAAAAAAATAATAATAATTTTAAAAATGTAAAGAACCTCTTTCGACTATAAAGAACCTTTTCTACCTTTGAAATTTGGTTTCGTACATGTTCAAGGTACTTCATAGAACCATCAATACCAATAAGGAACCTTTATTTTTAAGATCGGAGGGAATCTCCATCAAGTCATGGACACTGAGTCTGCGTGCTTCAGTTTCACCTGAAATCTCAACTGTTCCCACAAATCAAATGCCTAAATAAACATATTCTGTTATTATGACAATGTAAAATGCTGAAAGGTTTCTGTGTGGGTCAGGAGATTATTAGTTCAGTATAAAAACAATAGGAGTCAATGTGTGTGTGTGTGTGTGTGTGTGTGTGTGTGTGTGCGCGCAATGGTGACTCTTCACAGCTGGTGGAGCCAGGGAAGCGCTGGGAGCGTCGCCCACCCCTCATAAACTCACAAAGACACTTAATAAGCCCCCTGACGAGTGATGCTTATGGATTTCTGCGCCGCTAATTTCCGTAACTATCACTGTTTGAAAGATAGCCCTGAGGATTTGGGGAGCAGAAGGGCCCTTGTCTTAGCCAAACACAAGAGCGGTATTATGCTATATAAAAAAAATCACTATCCTTGTAGCGTCCCTTTCCTCCTACTAAACTCTGCATTAGCTATCTTGCTTCGATGCTGCAAAGTCATTCGAAACGTTCCACAAAAAATATCTTGTGAAACATCTCATGAGCATAAAAATCCATATACATACCAATGAGTGAAGGACAACAAACTTTGAGAACATAATGTGGTGTAATTGTCTAGTTCACTACAGCAACAAGTAAAACCGTATGGGTTGTAGTTGGCTGTGAAATGTGTGATAAAGGTGTTTTGTTACGCTATTGAGTTGGTTTCTCCAGGCCACTCCCCAAAAATCCCTTAATTATATAGTAAAGACACATGCAGGCAACTTGATCTTCAACAGCTGAGTGAGGCTGAGGAGATCAGGACACTGTGATAAAACCATCGCAACACACATGTGTCTGAAAACACCTCCTATGAAAAAATTGTGGAGCATCGCTGGCCTTTTTAATGAGAACCATGAAGCCATAGCTTGAACTGATTAGCGTTGCTCAGTACGAATGATTGGTGAACAGATTCAGAAATAGTAGGATAAATGTACATTGTGTCTAGCAGATTTTCAAGGCTCTAAACCCAGATGCCAGTGAATGGAAAGTGTTCATTTCTTGTTTGTTCGTTTATTCTTGACGGACTGGTTCAGCAGTCACAGACTGAGACTGGTCTTGGATTTAGGTGTGATTTACAGCCTTTTTCCACTGTCGGAACCGAGCACATGTCAAACGCTACCAAATGGGAAATTGGGTCCACTGTGGAAGACTGTGACCAAGATCATGTCTTTATGAATTCAGCTGCTCAACACATGGTTTTAACATGATGAAACACAATATGTTTATCAAATATGACAGCAATGTTAGGGAGTTACTAAGTAAAGAGTATATTCATTACTTATATGTTAGAACTTTTCACAAGTAATGCAACAGTTTCTACAGAGCTTTGCACATGGCACAGAGAAGACAGACAGATAATATTTAAAATAAAGGTTCCAAACGGGTGTTTTGCAGTGATGCCATAGAAGTACCATTTTGAAAATGTAAAGAACCTTTTTTAAGAGATATAGATAGATGAGTTGTGTAAACACCTGGTTGATAAACAAATCTGGAACATATAGGAGAAACTCATTGCTAGGCCAGATAAACTGCTTGTAAACACAATCCTCTGCCATTGAACCACAGTGTCGAGTTGCTACAAATAATTTCCTAGAGGTTATTTTTTATCTCCCCATTCTTGAGTTCACACAGAAGTCACGTAACTTTTTTTTTTTTGTGTGTGGTCTGATGAACGTAAAGCAGGAACTGCACACAAGACCTGTTTCAGTTCCTCAAAAGCTATTCTAGTTTCAAGAGTCCAAGTGCTGAGGCCTCAGACTCCTTCAAGAAACTGTTCAAAGGATGTGTTTTCTCTGCATAGTTTTTACCCAACCACAACTATAAACACATTTAATACGTTATATGCTATATAGGTATATGTAGATCTGTATAGGTTATACTATATGTTCGGATACCTGTTTATGTTCTGTGCACACGCCCATATCTGGTCAAATATGTTCACATGTGTAGCACTGTAGTCCTGTGAGGCACAGCATTTCATTCCTATGTCTGTCTAAACATATGGTGCAATGACAATAACGCTTACTTGACTTGATTACATATGTTGATATGTTGATACTGATTCTGCTTTGGGGAGTGTTGTTGACCTTAATAGACTGTCTGATCTTACATTACAAATGAACACTCTCATTGTAATGTAATGAGTAAGATGACAAACCCTCCTGTCAGAAATGACTCCAAATTGGTGCTAATATTGATCGAAACCATGTGTCCCATTCAGATGAGAAAACACTGTGATGTTTGCTGGTTTTATCTACCTTTTCATAAAGAATGTGAGCCAGATTTGTGTTTACCTGGTATTGCGGGGGATGTGCAAACAATGCTCATTTCTAATGACTTTACATGCTTCTCCATGGGAGGCTAACATTTCCAATCAATCTTCTCTCTGATCAATGTTCCTCGGCTTGCTTGATTAATGGATATGTCTTGTTTAGTGTTGTATGCCTGGTCTCTACGAGCGCTCTCTCCTCCAGTGCCAGAGATGCCAGAGTACCTGGGCCGACGCCGCGGCAGCTGCCAACTTTCTGTCAGTCAGGAATGTAATTAGTAAGAATTAAGCTGCTCCAAGCTAAAGAAAGGGGTCAGCCAGAGCTGGGAAGGTCGAGGCGGGTCATTACCGAGCATTTTCTTCTCAGCCGGGGTGAAAAGGTGTCATGTTTACGTAGCACTGAGGTGGGCTTAGCCTGTGACTTCCATTCTCTCTTCTCTTCCCCTTTAGTCACTCCAGTCTTAATAGCTCTGGCTTTTTAGGCCCAGCTGTCATATTGTTTGGGGATATCTTTTTATATAAATGTCTGTTTTCAAGTAGTAATTTTGCTAATAGATTCAATATTTGGTCATTTTTTTTTACTTCTTTTATGCTTCTCTTTAAACGACATTAACATCATATTAGACTCAATTTTCTTTTCCAATTTTCCAATTTTCCATTTTTCTCTTTCTTATTTGTTTAGAAGTTTGACACATTCCTAACAAATGTCCATGGTGTTATTGAACATGATTCATCATTGTGGATTATTTAAATAATATATAAGAAGAAAAAGAAGAACTGTTTTGTTTGATAATATGACATTACTTTTTATTACAACTAAGCATTTTTTTTTTAAATGATGGTGATTCTCATTCGCATTTTTGTTTTATTATAAACTAAACAAAAACTAAATTAATATTAAACCAATTACTAGCAATTAAACTAAAGCCAGTACAACAAATATTACTATGGTGCTTTAAAAAAACACTGAATTATATATATATATATATATATATATATATATAATATATATTAAATTATATTAACTTGAATGCCAGAAAAATAACTGTTACAAAGATTATATATATATATATATATATATATATATATTTCTGAGTCAGAAACATGAGTCAGAATTTTGAGTCAGATTCATTCATTCATTCATTCAAATAATATATAAGAAAAATAATAATAATAATAATAATAATAAGAAGAAGAAGAAGAAGAAGAAGAATGAAGGAGGTGCTGTAAAGATGAGACACGAAAGACAGAGGGGCGAAGAGGAATGAAAAGTAATGGAGTAATGGAGTGACATAAAGAGCAGATAAAGTTATTGTGAAACTCCGCCAGACAACACATACAAATGATGGGTTTAAGCTAATCTGTTGCATATGGGGAATCATGTAGAGATGATTATTTAAATGATGCTGATGGTTTGGCCAATCACACTCAAATAATTTACATAAAGAAATCTTAAAGTTGCCCAAACAGTCAATTTATGCAACTATTTTCTGTAACTAACACCAAGGTTAGGGGTTTGATTGCTCTCACTGGGCCAGCTCTACCAATAATTCCAGTTTTGGTAGAAGCAGCAAATCCCAGGAGTGATTATGAAGTCACAGGAATTGAGGTAACCTACTAAAGCAGTTAGTCTTATACAGTATATGCAGAGAAAGAGGAAGCTAAAGTGATTCTTGTTTGTATCAGTGGAAAATATAAACTATATTATTAACCACCTCTTGGAAATATTATTAGACAGAACTAATGAAGCAAACTATGGAAGACAGAGAATGGGATGTCTGTTGTCAAAATAAAAGTCCTATCACTGTGAATTACTTACTGGGTAAGCAGAAAATTAAAATTGACCAATGTACATATTTAAAATATGGCTAAATTTAGGCTGATATATTAATCTTGGAGTGATATTGATTGACCACTGATGCTGATGGTTTGGCCAATCACACAAACTCATTCACATAGAAGTCTTAAACAAACAGCCAATTAAATGCCAATGCCGCAGAGAAAATGTAAATTAAAAAATAATGATATCTATTCAACAACAAGGTTATGAGTCTGATTGCTCTCAACAATCCACCTCCAAAAACCACCAAAAACACCAGTTTTGCTAGAAGTGGCAAATCCCAGGAGTGATGATGAAGTCACAGGAAATGAGGTAACCTAGTAAAGCAGTTAGTCTTATATCTGCAGGCCCAGAAAGGGGAAGTTAAGGTGATTCTTTGACCTCTGAGTACGGTCTATAACTACTACTGAGAAAGTGGGATTGTATAACTCCAGAGCCTGCGGTAATTACCTCTGTCCAGCACAGACACACAGACATGAAGTCTGTTATGAGCGACACAACTTTATCAGAGGCCAGAGAACAGACTCCACACGTCTCAGTTTCCTCGCTGCAGCTGGGCTTTTATTGCGTCTATGCGGAGGGGATTTCCCACACGACACAGCAAGCTGTCAGAGCCTGTGCTCGTCTTCAATGGGCGGCTCCTGCAGCGGCGGGATGACCCAGAACTACCTAACCGTTTTCTCACTGGCATCCTAACACCTCAATGACCTAACAAGGGATTTACAGCAGCACCACGTGAAACGAACGGCAGCTCTTTCCCTCCGTTGTGTCGTCCTTCTCTTTCCCAAATTATGAGATTGATAGTCTCGCTTTCCCTCTGTCCTCTTGCATTTCACTTAAGTGCCGCTTTTATAGTCTCGCTGAGGGCTCGGACACAGAGTGTGTTCTTAAATGTGTGTGGTTTCTATAAGGGGAGCAGTTATGTAAAAGCAGGAAGAGTGATAGAGCAAAGTTGTGGGGGCTGCGCACAAACACATGATGAAGGAGGTGCTGTAAAGATGAGACACGAAAGACAGAGGGGGGAAGAAGAATAAAAAGGAGTAATGGAGCGACTTAAAGAGCAGATAAAGTTATTGTGAAACTCCACCGGACAACGCATACAAATGATGGGTTTAAGCTAATCTGTTGCATATGGGGAATCATGTAGAGATGTCCCTGTCACGTCATTGCATTCAGGCAGCACTCTATTGCAGATTTAGGAATGTCAGCTGTAATCGACATGCTGTGCTGACGACACCTTCGTTTCACTACCAGGTTCCTATCGGCTCTTCTCAGACAGTGCGACGTGTCAAGAACATGTCCAAGTCAGATTTCATTACAAAATCAAAAGCATTCAACTGTTTTGTTAGATAATATGACATTACTTTTTATTACAACTAAGCATTTTTTTTAAATGATTTATTTATATATATATATATATATATATATATATATATATATATTAACACATTAATAACTTGAATGGCATAAAAATAACTGTAAATATATATATTTCTGAGTCAGAAACATGAGTCAGAATTTTGAGTCAGATTCATTCATTCATTCATTCATTCATTCATTCATTTACAGGCCCTTTCCTTAAAAAAAAAAAAAAAAAAATCCTATAGGATTCTCATATAATTTTATTCAGGGATTCATCATCATTAACTAACTATCTAAATAAATAAATAAATTAATTATAAAAATAATAATAACAACAATAACAATAACATTTAATTACTTTTGTTTCATTTAATTGAAGTACTAAAATAGCTAAAATGGAATAAACTAAAATGAACAAATAAGTGAAAACAGAATATACAGAATAACAGATATATATATATATATATATATATATATATATATGATAATTTAAAATAGCACCTTAGTTTGTAAACAAATGGAAAGTGTGTGAATTATTAAGTAAAAAAAAGTCAATCACTTCAGTCATAAAGTTGTCTAAATTATTTTATTATTATTATTATTACTATTATTATTATTATTATTTTTTTTTTTTTGACATGCCACTGTTTGGTGCAGAAATTCCTGGTGTTACAATTCCTAGTTTAAGTTTTTATTCTTCTCAGTGTTATGAGTTATAATAAAAGCAAGTTATACTTTGTAAATCTTACTAGCCTGTGGCTACTGGGCTCAGGTACGCCTGTGTTCCACATCTGCTGAAGAGTGACCCAACCCCGTCCCGCCCCCCTCACACACACCCCTGCCAGTGTTTCATTAAAGGATGGGTGTAGAGATGGTTCTGCTCTTTAATGAGCACTGCAGGATTGGATCCAGACCCGCCAAGCTGCCAGAAACAGGATGGGTGTCAGCCGCCTTCTACTGTTCATAAAACAAGAGGCGCACACACAGACATGCAGACGCACACGCTCAACCACACACATGTGGGGCTCGATTTCCTTCGGCGAGGTAATGGGCGACCCATCTCCTCAATGAAGATATATCCTTCATCAGAATGATGCTGGACCTTCAAGACACAGGCAGCTATATGGACCCACTAGCTCTCACATCTGGCCCTCATCAGCGGTAGATGGCAGGTTTTTTTGGTGAGGGGATTCGGGAGGGGAAGTCGGGACGGGAAGGGGGGGGGGGGTGATGGTGGGTGCCTTGGTATTGACTTGATTCAATTACTCGCACCACTGTGAGGGAACGCTACCTCAAGGGAAGAGAGAAAAGGAAACACATCACTGCCCTTACACCGCGCTATGAGGAAGCCAAATTATTAGCATAAAGTCTGCTGACTTTATCACTTTGGCCAAAAAACGAAAAAAAAAAAAAAAAATATCCAATAATTGGCTCCCTCATTTCACACCTCCACCAAAAAGATGACATTTACATTTTAATAGTGTCGGACTGATAAAGGTAAAGGGTCAAACAAATACGTGTGGTGATCGGATTTCATTTTTTATGTCTCAGCCTGAGGTAAACTCACCTTTAACGGCTTGATGACTTCTTTCTATTCTTTTTTAGGAAAGGGTGGTGAATTGTGTGGCAGATGTTCATAAATGTTTAGGCATTTCCCTTTTAGAGATGGCTGTAAAACAGGGTGACATTTATCATGCGAAGGAAAAATTCAGGTAAATGTGTGTGATTTAAGAGGAAAGGGTGGGCCACCTTATTAATAATGCATGTTTCAAGAAGGTGCCTCAGTATAAACATTACAAATGGTACTTTGGTTACAGGCATGTTTGAAGATAACTTGAATGGACAGAAATAAAATAAAATAAAATAAAATAAAATAAAATAAAATAAAAAAATATATATACAGTATATATATATATATATTGTTGTTGTTGTTAATTAAGGTTAATAGATTAATGTAAACTAATGTTACTATTTCACATTATTAAAAAATCTGGCAAACATATTAAAACACTAGGTGGTAAAGAGAAAGCCACATGATAAATTAAAGCTCGTCACAAGTAGTTTTATCAACAAGGTGAGATAAATACTATCAATGAATTATCCTGAATGCTATTAATTAATTATACAGGTCCTTCTCAAAAAATTAGCATATTGTGATAAAGTTCATTATTTTCTGTAATGTACTGATAAACATTAGACTTTCATATATTTTAGATTCATTACACACAACTCGAAGTAGTTCAAGCCTTTTATTGTTTTAATATTGATGATTTTGGCATACAGCTCATGAAAACCCAAAATTCCTATCTCAAAAAATTTGCATATCATGAAAAGGTTCTCTAAACGAGCTATTAACCTAATCATCTGAATCAACTAATTAACTCTAAACACCTGCAAAAGATTCCTGAGGCTTTTAAAAACTCCAGCCTGGTTCATTACTCAAAACCACAACCATGGGTAAGACTGCCGACCTGACTGCTGTCCAGAAGGCCATCATTGACACCCTCTGTGGGAAGGAAAAAGTGTGGCAGAAAACGCTGCACAACGAGAAGAGGTGACCGGACCCTGAGGAAGATTGTGGAGAAGGACCGATTCCAGACCTTGGGGGACCTGCGGAAGCAGTGGACTGAGTCTGGAGTAGAAACATCCAGAGCCACCGTGTACAGGCGTGTGCAGGAAATGGGCTACAGGTGCCGCATTCCCCAGGTCAAGCCACTTTTGAACCAGAAACAGCGGCAGAAGCGCCTGACCTGGGCTACAGAGAAGCAGCACTGGACTGTTGCTCAGTGGTCCAAAGTACTTTTTTCGGATGAAAGCAAATTTTGCATGTCATTCGGAAATCAAGGTGCCAGAGTCTGGAGGAAGACTGGGGAGAGGGAAATGCCAAAATGCCTGAAGTCCAGTGTCAAGTACCCACAGTCAGTGATGGTCTGGGGTGCCATGTCAGCTGCTGGTGTTGGTCCACTGTGTTTTATCAAGGGCAGGGTCAATGCAGCTAGCTATCAGGAGATTTTGGAGCACTTCATGCTTCCATCTGCTGAAAAGCTTTATGGAGATGAAGATTTCATTTTTCAGCACGACCTGGCACCTGCTCACAGTGCCAAAACCACTGGTAAATGGTTTACTGACCATGGTATTACTGTGCTCAATTGGCCTGCCAACTCTCCTGACCTGAACCCCATAGAGAATCTGTGGGATATTGTGAAGAGAAAGTTGAGAGACGCAAGACCCAACACTCTGGATGAGCTTAAGGCCGCTATCGAAGCATCCTGGGCCTCCATAACACCTCAGCAGTGCCACAGGCTGATTGCCTCCATGCCACGCCGCATTGAAGCAGTCATTTCTGCAAAAGGATTCCCGACCAAGTATTGAGTGCATAACTGAACATAATTATTTGAAGGTTGACTTTTTTTGTATTAAAAACACTTTTCTTTTATTGGTCGGATGAAATATGCTAATTTTTTGAGATAGGAATTTTGGGTTTTCATGAGCTGTATGCCAAAATCATCAATATTAAAACAATAAAAGGCTTGAACTACTTCGAGTTGTGTGTAATGAATCTAAAATATATGAAAGTCTAATGTTTATCAGTACATTACAGAAAATAATGAACTTTATCACAATATGCTAATTTTTTGAGAAGGACCTGTATTATATAAGTATAAAACACTATCATGATAACACACATGACACTAAAATAATGCACTAGACTTTAACCCTCTGGGGTCGACGGTCGCGCCGGCGCGACCAGCTCACTTTTTTTAAGATCAGTGCGAAAGAAACTAAAAATGCTCTGTCGATATTAGTCACACAAATAAGAATGATTCTCACATCACTGTGAAGTAAATATTCTAGCCTACAAGACTGATTACTCAAATGATTTCGTCAGAACTATTCAGTATGTGTTTTAAGGCCATACTTTAGCTAGAAGTTTTTTCCTAAAATGTGCTAACCACGCATAATATTTTTTTTCTACAAAATGCAAACATGTACATCCATCTTTCTCACATATTATTGTAGCACAGTTTGTGGTGAATGCAAAAAAAATACATATGGGCAATTAGTATGTTATAAGTGGCTGAAATAAGCACAAATGTCCAGGCATGTCAACACCTCAAGGGGCCCAAAATCACCTCAGACCCCAGAGGGTTAATTTAACACCATAAGGGGTAACATAAATCACTAATGTACATAACTCATAACACTAAGAAAAAACTGTTATTTCAAATAAATAAATAAATAAATAAGAATGAAGTGCCACAGAGAATTTTATGTACATTTTTGTTTTTTCACTGTAAATTACTAGATGATTTGTATTTGTATTTTGTATGAGTACAAAACCAGCCGGGTCTTTTTTTTTTTTTTTTTTTTTTTGAGATTTATACTTCACATTAAAGCTGAATAAATACAGCAATAAATACATATATATACAACTATTTGAAAATCTAGAAATCACACATCAAAATACAGAGAAAATTGCCTTTAAAGTTGTCCAAATTAAGTTATTACCAATGCATATTACTAATCAAAAATTATGTTTTAATATATTTATGGGATGACATTTACAAAATATCTACATGGAACATGATCTTAACTTAATATCAATATAATATAATAATCAATAATTTGGACCCATACAATGTATTTTTGGCTATTACTACAAATCCAGTTCCAGGGTCACATTTGTTCTTTTTCACTTTTAAAATCTTTACATTTAACAATATTTTCCTGTAACATTAAATAAAAATTAAAATAGTTATTTTACAGCTTACAGTAAGAAACTCACCATTAACCAGTCATTAACAGGTTTTTATTTTTATGTAAAAAAAAAAAAAAAAAAAAAAATGACGAAAGGTAGTCAATTAAATTGCCACTACATTTTTAGAAACTTTTCTACCAGTATGGCAACAATGAATATCTAGAATATAGACCTGGGTCACGGCACCAGATTTCCGTATGTGAAATGTATGTTACAGTCCTGTCAATGTGCTCAGTGTGCGTTCAGCTTATTTCACTATGTCTGATTTTCGTTTATCACTCTATCAGAGTCCCGGCAGCTGCAGGGGCTGCTGGGATACGCATATATATTTAACACAGATGTATCAGTTCATTTAACGCTGCCGTCTGCTACCGTTCTCTCAGAAGCACATGTACTGTAAATCTCTGTAATATCTGTCAGGCTCATCGCAACATTCTCACATATCTAATTTTACTGGTGTCTGAATGAGTTACACGTGTTGAAGCGGCCGCACTAACATCATGCTAGTATAAATAATGCATTCCTGTGTCAGATGCAAACATGCAGCCCAATACAACAATTCCCCAGTCGCTAACTCTCTCTCTCTCTCTCTCTCTCTCTGTATTCTCTCCTTCCAGACCACAAACCAAATGACTCTGCCTGCAGTTTGAATTGGAATCAATTCACTGGTTTGTAGACGTAAGTTATTGTGGTTAAGGGGTTAACAAAACCTTCAATGACCCTCTGCTCAAAACTCCTTCCCTCTCCCTGCCTCATACACTTCCTCCTTCCTCAAACTAAGAAGAACCATCTTGAGTTAACCACAAATTTGGACTGCGGCTCCCAGCGCTTCGGTATCACGACAACGTCGTTGATTGTGAACAAGTATACCTCGATTCAAGATATTAAACACAACAAGGTAAAGTATGTGGAGAACGCAGGAAGTCCGGAGCAGCTTTTGTACACATGTAGACGAGAAAAAAGATGGAGAAATAAAGTAGATTTGGCAGGGACAGCTTGTGCCACAGAGAAGCAGTGAAATATCAGCGGGTTTGCTGTTGAGGTGAGAGCTGATAAAAGAGAGGTTCTTTTATGCGAGGGGGCAGAAATTCACATGGCTTTCTCACGCCTCTCAAACTCCCTCGCGCTGAAACAGACCTGCATCTCGCAATATAATACTACTCCTGCACAGACAGAGACGGAGGAAAAAAAAAAAAATCCAGCAACGATTTAAACTCTCAATTTCCTCTTTCGTTTAAGAGCATTTGTAACCATCACTTATAGAGGTTGAGTGTGAAGGTATCAGTGCAACCAGTCATTCCTTCACAGCGTTTTAGACACAAATCTCTGCAGCAATTGTCACAGGGAATTAAAAACTAAAAACCAAACCTGAATCAAAATAAAAAAAAATATAAATAAATAAATAAATAAATAAATAAATAAATAAATAAATGCTAAACACTGTAAATTAATACTAACATAAAATATTTCAGAAAAAAAAACAAAAAAACAAGCAAATATTAATTCACTTATTGTGAGAATATTGATAAAGTTAGACCTTGGATTTTACAAATAAATAAACATTAAATAAATATAAAATATATTAATATAAATATTATGTAAATATTAAGGCTAGTATTCATTATTAGGACAAATATGATTTTGTGTGTGTGTATATATATATATATATATATATATATATATATAAATGCACAGGGATGTGTGGAGAAAGTAACAGTTCAGAAACATGCATGCTACCAATAATGCTGTACTGTTCTTATTCAAAGATTATTACCATGAAATGAAGAGAAGAAGAGCATGTCTTGAAGCGAACACAGGCTGTCAGGCGGCTTCATTGACACAGAAAGTGTTGAATGGTAGCTAAGGGGGGCTAATTTGTAAGAGCCACATTCACTGTATCGTTTTCAGGGCGCAGCGGGGGAAAGCCAAACATTCAGCAGTTGTCTAAACAGATTCAGAGCGTAACACTGCTTAGACATGCAAGTTTTATCCAAAACATCCTCTGTCATTGTTCCAGAGAGCGTTCGCTGGCCTGTTGTAGTTGTTTGTTTGGGTATCTGAATTGGTTGGGATACTGTAAGTCCATTACAGACATTCAGCAAGAGAATATGATACATCGCAGCGCACCGACTGAATCCGGCAGTGACGGTTCATACAGCACCGCAGAAAAACAGCAGGGAATGGAGATGTACTTTGTTTACTTGCACTGCAGAACGGCATATTTGGTTTTTATGGCACATTGCTTTAGTATAGTGCTTGTTTTATACTGTAAAAGACATAGTGGTTCAGTCCCCATGACAGATCCAAAACACACACACTGGGCTTTGGCAATAGAGGGCGCCTGTGCACAGCAGGATTTCCTGCAGCAGAGCCGCTGCCTTTTACAACATACACACACAAACACAGGCCAAAAATTCAAAGCATTAAGTTCCCAAACTCAATGAAATTCACAAATAAACCCAACTGGACATTCTAGAGTCAGGACCTTCAGCTGGAGCGCCAAAAACTGTGCTTATTCAAGCTGTGAGTATTACATTGGATACAAACAAGAAAGTGATGTCATAATGTGACAGCGTGATGATGTTTCACCTCCACGGATGCAAGTAAACAGCAGCGATGGAGTCCGAACGAGGGGTTTAGGGTTTCGTCCACTGTCCGCTGTGACTTTGTTTATACTCTTGTTGCTGTCTAATGCAAAGTAAACTGTTAAGGGGGCTTGGGACGAGAGCTCGCTTTCCCCGTCTTGCCTTGCTGTAGCTTATCATAATACACAAACTAATTGTAGCCTCCTTCGATTGTTTGAAACACAGCCGCTTCGCTTTCCTTTTTTTTTCTTTCCCTGGCGAGCGAGGAAACAGGGTTTTTTTTTTAAACAATATGCTGCTCTGGAGGAGAGTCGACGGGAGGGAGGTCCCAGCTCCTTTCACCACGTCTCCGTAGCAACACAAACAGACCTTTCCTCCCGGTGAGACCACAGGAAGTGGAGAGAGAATGGCCCCGAGTGCTGTGAACGCACAGATTCTTCAGCACATGTCAACCTGCTGGGTCCTGACCCCAGATCAGCTACCAGAGAGCCCCGCACACCATGGATCCATAAAACGTACTAGACATTCGTTTTTAAATACACTAATATAAAAATGTGGTCTCTTCGCCAATGAACGCTGTCGAGGAAATAACTGGGAAAGACATATGTATTGCTCAACATTCAATTCCTTGAACATGTTTTATGAAATATTGCCAAATATGAGAAAATTACCAATATACTTGCTAAAATCATTTTTAGAACATAAAGTTAACCACGGTTCAGTGATGATCAAATTGCACTTGTATTATTTAAAGCGTCAGAAAATAAATAAATAAATCTATAAATAAACAAACAAACAAATAAATAAATAAATAACAACTGATACAATATTGTTTTCAAAATTTTTATCCAATCCTTCCAAAAAAAAAAACTTGCCAAAATATATTTTTTAGGACATAACATTTACCATGGTTCTTTTGCATATATTATTTAATGCATTACTAAAAACAAAATAAAGCAAACAAAAACAAAACAAGATAATCCAAGACAAAACAAAATGAACAAAACCAAACACAAAACACAAACAAACAAAATGACTGAATGATGTTCCCCAGTTTCTCATTCCATCATGATTTAAATAATTAGCGCAGACTAGTATGCTGAATTAATTAATTAATTACATTTATTTATTTTTTTGCAAGATTTACCAGTATACTGGCCAAAATACAATTTTAGGACAGTTTCCCTTAGTCAAATAAAACAATAATGTATTATTATGATCCAAAACAAAACAAAACCAACCGAACAAACCGAAACAAAACCAATCAAAACAAATCAAAAAGAACAAACCAAACCAAAACAATGTCATTCATAACACAAACAAACAACACAATTAAATGTTGTTTCCCAGTTTTTCTTTCCATCACGATTCAAATAATTAGTGCAGACAATTATGCTGAATAAATATTCATAACAAAAACCAAAAACAAACAAAACGACTGAATGTTGTTACCCAGTTTCTTCTTCCATCATGATTCAAATAATTAGTTCAGACTAGTATGCTGAATAAACTTTTTTGTTGTTGTTTTACTGACAGATATGGGACATTTACCAATATACTTGCCGAAATACATTTTTTAAGGACAATTTCCCATAGTCAAATTGCACCTTATGTATTATTTAATGCATCACTAAAAACAAAATAAAAAATGAAAAAAAAAAAAAGATTTAAATAATATTGTTTCCTGGTTTAAATAATTAGTGTAGACTAGCATGCTGAAATGTATTGGAGCAACATCTCTATGACATCAAGCAATATTGCGTAAAGCATTTTAATGGCATGTTCTTCCTTCTGACACCCCTGTTGAGCACTTTAGAGCGCTCATATGAGGAATAGGACTCAATAGGCAGGTCATCCAGGATAACCCCCATATCCTGATTGCTCATATAACATGCCCTCTGCTACTAAACAAGGAAATGGCAGCCAAGTTTGTCCTCAGAGTCTCCTGACTGGTAAACAGCGTGGACTCAGACAGGCATTCATTTTCACACAACCACTTTCAAAACATTTGAAAGTCCACTGTTTTTAGAGAATGTCACTTTTGATTTGTCCTAAACGTTTATATCATAACTGGAAATGTATAATGTTTCTGACACAAAACACCTGTTTATCTACAGTAGCTACTGACCACAGTACACTAACATTCAAAAGAAATATCATTACAATTTTAAATAACCTTTTTAAAAATATAATTAATTAATTAATTATACAGCAGCCATTATTTCAGTCTTCAGAAATCATTCTAAATGTATTTATTTGTTTAAATTTATTAATGTTTGTTACAAAAGCAGCAAATCACAGAAAGACACCTCTCCTTAGTAATGCATATCCTTATTGCTTAAAAACATTAATTACTACTTAATGTCAAGGAACTTTCTACGTGCTGACCTTTGCTAACCATTTATTGCTGCAGATCAGAGCAGGAGCTCGTGGCTGGTGTGCTTTAAGATCTCATTAGTCTCCAGCTGAAGAGGAACGGCTCTGTTTGACTGGGTTTGCTGACCAGGTCAATGGAGGCACTTTTGTCTTGACTATGGGCCTCTAAGTGTACAAGTGCTGGCAGATTCATGTGTTCTCTGAGCTCCCAGAATGACATGGCTTCTAAATAACTGCGATATGCCAAAGAGTGAGCAGAAGAGAGAGAAAATGTCCACGAATGTCCTTTTGAATATCTCTTTTACCATCACTACTGAGACACATGCATGTGTACAGTCATTCAGATGAGTGGTGGCATTCTTTAACTCTCAGGACACTCTGGAAAACCTCTAAAAACCCTTTTTTCACTTTCTATATCTTTTCTTTGCACACACTTTCCTGTCCCTCCCCTTCACATGGGCCATTTTCTAACAATGCTTTGAGAAGCACTTTCTTCTGACTGCTGCCCTTCCCTACAGCTCTGTTTGGATTGAACATTGTGTCTTTGTGCGAGTGTGTGTGTAAGTAAAAGACATCTGATAAATGTTTTATTATCATGACCTCTTTGTGTGTGGATATCACATTAGAGCCATCATTCATCTTCTGTCCCATTCAGTCAATATTGCTTCAAGGGCTGAATCATTTGCTGGAATGAGGCATGGAAGTATCACTGAAGGACTTCCTGTTGAAGAATAGCTGCACCTGCATTTGCATTTGAACACATAATCAGACGCATTTAAGAAATAGTTGTTCACCTCATGTCGTCCCAAACCCACAATCCAAAAAATAAAGGATGTTTATTGGCATCTATCCTTCCATGAAGGACCTTTATTTATTTCTATATTTCTTTTGCACAAAAAGGTTCAATTAAAGGTTAATTAAAGGTTATGGAACCTAATAGGAGTGCATGTAGGAGTGCACATGTGTTTCTTTCTTTCTTTTTTTTTTTTTTTTTTACATAAAAAATACCCCAAAATTGTAAGGACTTTTCTTGCTTCAGCATAGTACATTATGTGTGTTCGCCCAAAGGTGAGTACACTCATACGCTTCGCCGCTGGCCCTCAGAGCAGCGCACGGCAGTTTACGAGGTACGAGAGTCCGCCCCGGGGCAGATCTGATGTCCAAGAGCGGGACACTTTGATGAATAGCCAGTTTATTGTGCTGTCAAGCTCTGCGTGTCTGTTGGGAAATTGCGGCGGCTGGGACAACCCAGCTGATTGCCAAACCTGCGGCCTTGCTGATGATCAATCAACCTGATTGGCTATGGCAAATATGCTTACCAATAGGGAAGAGAAAAATAGATTACAGCACCACACAGGGGTCTGGAAAGGGGGGTCAGGGTCAAACAAATGAAACATGAATGAATGAGAGAGGTCAGAGTATACTGACAGAGGAAAGAATGGTTAATATCTCACCCCAACACAAACACACAGATGCATATACAGCAGCAGGCCACATTCTCAGGGTTTCTGAGCAAGCATGCTTGTGCAAAATGTTTAATCGCAGGCCCATTGTGTTTAAGAACTGGTTAATATGTGAGTGTCTATGTGTTTGGCGGTTTAAACATCTTCTTGATCAACGTGTTTGACACGGAAGTCATCTTTAATACACTTTGATCTGGTGTCCAGCTGAGCGTGATCCACCAAGCGCATCTTGCTTTGGCACGGCCGACATGATGTGTGCACTATCAAATTGTCCTTTAATAGCCATTCTCTCTTCATTTTCTCCAGCCCAGGGGGGACAGGAGGGGAAGAAGGGGAGAATGGCTCATTTTTTATCACTAACTACACTGTCTACGAAGGCGCTCACAATCATTCTCAAGAGATTCCCACACATGGAAAAGGGGTGAGTTGTCACACCATTAATTTCAGTGAATATTTATCATGATACCTTTTTATATACATTTTTCAGTAACTGTCATTTGTTAACTTTAGTTGATATATTAATTAACATGAACAAACAATGAACAATACATTTATTACATTATTTAATAATCACAGTTACTGTTAGTCAATAAAAAATACAGTCATTCATTGTTTGTTCATGTTATTTCACAGTTAAGTAATCTTAACTAAATAACTCACGATTTTAATAATGCATTAGTAAACGGTGAAATTAACATTAACTAAGATTAATAAATACTGTAGTGTTGTTCATTCTTAGTTCATGTTAGCTAATGTAGTTAACTAATGCTAACTAATGAACCTTATTGTAAAGTGTTACCCATTTTTCGAAAGTTACGTTTCATACAGAAGCACAGTTTAAGGCCCTCTTCCAAAAAGCTATTGAACCATTGTTGTCGGAATGAAGTAAATTGTTAACAGAAAGGTAAGGTAAATTGTACAAAATGCATAAACATACAATATTTAAAGCATGTGACCCAACCTGACAGTTTTAAAAAATAAGTTTTCAAAATTAATTGAATACAAATTGGGGCAGCAGTAGTATTTAATTTAATTTTAATCAATTTAATGTATCCTTGATGAAAAACAGTATTAATGTCCTAACAACACAAAACAAAACAAAACAAAACAAAAAGAAGAAACTGATTTTTAAACATTTCAATATATACATATAGTTAGCAACATTATAAATTTGTTAATTGCCACTTACATCAATTTAATGTATCCTTGCTGAAAAACAGTATTATTCTTTCAAATAAATACATAAATAAATAAAATAAAATAAAGAAAAAAATAAACATTTTTAAGTGTAGATTAAATATTATTATATTTGCATATATTTTAAAGGTTAATTTATTCCTGTGATCAAAGCTGAATTGTCAGCATTATTACTCTCTCTCTCTCTCTCTCTCTCTCTCTCTCTCTCTCTCTATATATATTATAAATATGATGTATTATATAATTATTAATTTCTAAAAAATGGTGAAAGGTAATTTATCTTATATAGATGATATTATGATTATTCTAATTTTGATTATTCTAACTTAAGAGAGTTTTGAAAAAGATATTTAAAGCTAACATAAATCACTTAAATTGCTGCGAAACTGGACTTAATTGTTGTCATGCATGTAAATGAGACTGACCTTAAAATAGACAGATATAATCATTTTAAATAGCTAATTCTATTTCAAAATTGAGGAAATCATCTACACATAAGAGAGAAAATGAACATTAAAGCAACTTATGGAAGCGAGCCGTCCTTCCCGTCAACCCCCACTTTCTCTCTCTCTCTCTCTCTCTCTCTGTCTCTCTCTCTCTCTGAAGTTGAGAGCAAAGATATATAATTTCTCCAAACACAAGAGATGGAATCAAAGTCCATTTCTCCATTCTCTCCCCCGTCTTTGCCGTCAATCATTGCACAGTGAGCGACGCGTGGAAGTGGCGGGCTGAGGAAGCCATGCAGTGCATCCCTGGAGTTTTATATATTCCGGGAAAAGATGCAGGCGCCGCACGGCCCTCATTAACAACGATCCACCCCGACCTCTCAGGCAGGTGCTACTGTAATTAACTATTGTTTGACTATCAAAAAGTCGGCCGCTGATTAAATGCACTATAAATGCAGAGGAGCACTTTCTGGGCCGCCGTAATTTCAGAGGCAGCGTGCGCACGCTGGGACCCTTTCAGCTCGGCCACTGCCTCCAGTGCGAGCTAAGAGCCTGTTGCCAGCGGTAATCAAAACTCACATGTACAGAAAAGCTTCCCGTGCTTTGGCTCAAGCAGCGCGCCTTCCATTACAAACGTGTTACTTTATGAAATCCGACCAAAAACGCGCCTTCTCCAGGCAATTGAATGGCATCTCTTTAGTGATTAGAGCAGCAATAATGGGCACCCCTGCTATTAGGGCTCTAAGTCCATTTTATTGCTAATTCATTTATGTGCTGCTTCAGAAAATACTTGACGCAAATCACCTGCTAAGAAGTCATGTTAGTCAAGCCGCTATTGCCATTACGGCCGAGATCTTAAATCAAATCCCGCGTAATGACAAAAGGGAACGGGTGGTAAAGCACCTTATGAGGGCCTGATAACTCAGAGAAAGCATTATTGTGATCAAAGATGAAAATTTACTAACTAATCATCTTTTCTTGTCAATTAAGCCACTTTTACTAAGGTGTGGGTATATGCGGCAAACTGGGTGCTTTGAGCACCTGGAAATATCCTGACATACGTGTACTGCAAAAAAATATTTGCTTATGCCTAATGTCTACATTATTAAATGAAAACAAATTTACCGGAGAAGCAAAATGGCATGAAAAGTTATTTCACCCCAAATTTCCAAACCTGCATGACCTATAAGAAGATATTTTAAAGAAGTTGCTGTTCCCCACATTTTATTTTATTTTATTTT
Organism: Cirrhinus molitorella; assembly: GCA_033026305.1. Classification (NCBI taxonomy): domain Eukaryota; kingdom Metazoa; phylum Chordata; class Actinopteri; order Cypriniformes; family Cyprinidae; genus Cirrhinus; species Cirrhinus molitorella. The sequence continues at coordinate 30,257,240 of CM065125.1, read as the reverse complement.
ATTTTATTTTTATTTTATTTTGTTTTATTTGTATTTTATTTATTATTATTATTATTTTAATTATTATTTCTACGGAAGGCAATTCGGTCAGCGATAATGTTTAAATAAAAACTGTCAAATAATGACAGGATTAAAACTTTTGGTGTGAACTATCCCTTTAAGATATTAAACAAGAAAAAATATCATACCATTTTTGCAGCGTGCATTCACTGAGACAAAAAAAAACCCACACTGCATCTTACATTGATTTCACCTTTGCTATAAATGTGTAGGCCTACAAATACATAATTTCTGCTTTAAACACAAAATGATACAGCAGGCCTTACAGGTGGAATTGCAGGAGAGCTTCAATCAAAATAAATGGCGGTGCTTTGTCTGTATTGCTCTGTATTGTGAATTATTGCAGCGGGGTCTTTGTGATTTCTTGGCTAATGTTCTGCATCGCATCATGTAATGGCACATTTTATATGATAATGCCTGCATTAAGGGGATATTTGCATTTTTTTTTTCCATCTGCTGGTGTTCTGTGTCCGGTCTGCATTATTTGATTCATTTATATCTAGATAGAGGTTCAGAGATTCTATAAACCTTCAGAGGAAATCAAATAATATATTTTTTTTATTTACCAGAACACGATGCTACGGTGCACGACTTAACTGAGTCTGAAAACCCTTCATGGTCTTTCTTCTCTTTTCATCATAGCTGTATAAAATGTGAATGGGCTGTTTCACAGACTGAAGGGATTATTGGGGATGAATTGAAAGGCGGTAGACGGCCGTATTGTGCGGGACAGCACCGAGGGGTCCCGAGCATCCCCCCCCCCTCCACTGCCCCCTGCTTCGGCTAATCATTGTTTCTCAATCAGATAATTCCAGTGTCGAACCCTCCTCTTGACGAGCAGTCAGTAATTAACACGACACTCTCTCCCCTCCTCACTTTAATGGCTTAATTAGGGGTGACAGCCTAACAACCTTGTTTACTCAATTGCTTTTCCTCTTTAATTATCCTAATGACTGGCAGATATTCAGACCGTCCTGTTCCTCCGCGTTGCTTTGTTTAATGAAGCCTGCTGTTTGTGACACTAAACGATCTGTGTTTGTGGCGATGAACGCAGTGATGAAGGCCTTTCGCACCCTGAGAGTCACAAGGTTATGTTGCCACACGCCGCAATGTGTAACCGACGCTGATCATTAGGTCCTAATTAACAAACAGGCCGCAACTGTTCATTTGTATAAATAAATGTTTCCAACCTAGAGGCGAAAAAAACCAGCCTTTTATTTCATTAAATAAAGAACTCCTCTTTCTCTGGGTCATTCCACAAAACACACATATTTCCACAAAACTCACACATATTAAAAAAATAATTAAATGTAAATATATAATGCTAATTTTTAAATGTTTAATGTTTAAAATGTTTTTTTGTAAATGTCTTATATAAAATGTCATATATATATATATATATATATATATTAGATTATAATAATGTTATATAATGTTAATATTTATAATATTTCATATTATAATTATCCAGTAACTTTATTTATTTATTTCTTCATAAATATGTTTTTGGCCTAATCCCTACTTTCCTCTTTTTTATTAGCAATTATTTTTATCTTCATATTTTATTTATTTTTATATTTTATATATATATATATATATATATATATTGTGAAAAACATTTGAATAATCTAAAGAACCATTTCCATTTATAAAGAACCTTTATAATAAAATAAAATAAAATAATTGTGAAAAACATTTGTATAGTTTAAAGAACCATTTCCACCTATGAATAACCTTTAAAATAAAATAAAATAAATAATCGTAAGGACATTTGAATAATCTAAAGTACTGTTTCCATCTATAAAAAACCTTTATAATAAAAAAAAATGAAATCATGAAGAACATTTTAATAAGATATTTATTTAAGGATATTTGAACCTTTAAAAAATTTTATCTTATATATATGTATATGTATATATATATATATATATATATATAAACTGAACCTTATTAAAAAAAAAAAAAAAACATTATCATCCTTGTAAAGAATTCAACTTTTTTTCAAGGGAAAATTAATGTCTCATTTTTGATGGCTCTATGGTATGTTTTGTTGTTTATCATTAGGGAACAATCTTTAAATGTTATTACAATAATTTGTCATACTATAGACCTATAAACTGATGATTGAAAAAGGATATTTGTAAATTGTTTTTCTAAGAAGCATATATTAGTTTTACTACCTTGAGAATGGTAAAACTCTGGAGGCTTAATTATGTGCTAATATTGAATAAAATGTAGCTTTGTTTAGCTTGAGATGCATTTAAATACAATGTTCTTCTGACAGAATGTTTAAAATCGTACAAAAAAGTTACAAAAAATCATGTTATCAAACTGGAAAACCTCCCTTTTTAAACAATGACCCACCCAAAGACATAATAGCTGCCGCTGGAATCAAATAAACAGCTTTCTTATGGAAACAAACTGTTAGCATCAGTTCATCTGAGTCCAAGCGGGCGATAGAGGGTGATGTAGACTCCTTTCCCTCTCGATTCCCTCACACTCAGGCCTTCTTTGCGGGATTCTAGCGAGATTGTCCCGAGACGCCCGCCACTTTCTACATGTATAATTAATGATAAATCTCCAAAGCCTAAGAGCTTGATTGATGGATGGAAAATGGATGTTCCAAGCACCTATTGTTTCAGGGGCTCAGGATTAGGTGGAGTTATTTAACAGTTCATTTGAGCGGCTGAAGTCTGCGGTGCCAGGCGGGACCAGAGAGCTTGCAGTGGGGTAATGCGCCATAATAAAGATTAAACCCTCAAAGCCTGAATGCTGAGGAGGGGGCCGAATCCCTGTTTTATTAACATATCTGAATCAGGGAGCGAACTACGGAAGCTTAGCGGAACTTTAAACCTCCCCGTGTTCTTATTGACTAATTCCATCCACACAGCCTTTGTTTTTATGTTGCTTTATTTCCCCGAAACAATGCCTGCTTTTGTTCGGTAACTGGATTTTTGCATGTTTCTGGAAAAGCAGGAGCACAGAATGTGAAAAGCAACAAGCCATGGAGTCAGATTGTACAATTCATGTGGTAAAATTCATAAACTGATTTTTATGAAAGTCTAGATTTTGGCTATTAACAATTATGAATGTTATTTATGAATGTTATGAATGTATTAAAAATGAATGTTAAATTAATGATTAGCATACATTTTAAGACAAGTTACAAGCCCCCTCTCATAAAAGGTTCTTCAAAAGTTCCTTGTAGCATTTTTACAACAATTTTCATCAATTAACTATTTTCTTATACTGTAAAAAGCAGTAACCTGCAATTATTACCTGATTTCTACAAAATTTAACCCAATTGTTGGTATAAATTGACATTTATTAATGTAAAATAAAATAAAATAAAATAAAATGGTAACACTTTACAATAAGGTTTATTAGTTAACATTAGTTAACATGAACTAAGAATGAGCAATACATCTACAGCAATAAAAATATTATTAATATCAATTAATGGCAATTTCAGCATTTACTAATGGAGTATTAAAACCACATTTAAGGTGTGACAAATAAAATACAAATAATATAAAAATAAGACAAAAATAAGACAAAATACAATTAATACAAAAGTAAAATTAAAAATTAAATTAGGTTACACTTTATTTTGATAGTCCACTTTAGACATTCTACTAACTGTAAGTAACTTTGTAGCTACATGTCAACTACTTGTCAACTACATATCAACTAAATCTCATTATTTGCAACTACATGTCCACTAACTCTCAGAGTAGACTTTAGGGTTAGTTTAGGGTAGGTTTAGGGTTAGTTGAATAAGTTGACAAAGAAAGTGTTAGAAGATATTAAGCAGTCAGTCTACTAATACTCTACTAACTGCTAGTTGACATTTTGTTGCAAAGTTAATTACTGTTAGTAGAATATCTAAAGTGGACTATCAAAATAAAGTGTTACCTTAAATTAAATTTGCTGCCTTAAATTTGTGAGTATAATATATATATATATATATATATATATATATATATATATATATAATAAAAGTATAAGTATAATAAATAAAATATTATTATTTTTATTTTTATTATTATTATTATTATTATAGATTATTTGTATTTGTTTATTTACAGTGTTTTTGGTTGAACAAACTTTCAAAAAGTTGATATGCAATAACATGAATACACATTTAAACCATTAAATGAATTAATTATATATATATATATATATATATATATATATATATATATATATATTAAAAAGGCATCTATTTCAACTTAAATATTTAAGTTTAGGTGCTGCCTATAGAAGAATATGGTACATTTTAGTGATAACTGGATTATTTTCATATAATTAATTTACTTATCAGTTATTATTATTGTTATTTATTAATTTTATTTTTTATTATTTAATATATTTATTTATTTTATCACTAATTTGTGATTTATAATTTAACACTGACTAAATTTATTAAGTGACACTCCGAGACACAGAGTGGCTTTAATGGTTGTGAATATGTGTGTGTGTGCAGCTTGGCTCATTGATAACAGAGAACCTGTGAAAAATCAAGGGCTCAGGCTGCGAGTGACCCTGAATTGTTCCCACTACTACACAATCTCTCCCATGTGTGGCACAGATGGAGTCACGTTAGCTTCCACCCGCACATCCACACACATCTGGATTCCTCCAGTACAACACTCAGCTTCAAGAGGGATTTATCTGCTCATGTGTGCGGTCCAACAAAACAGACACATCACATCGCCCTGCATACACACTGCTAATGCAAAACAGTACAAATACATACAGCTCCTCCTGACAACAATTACACATCTCTGTCAATAATTTCCCTGTCAACAACCATTTAAAGCTGCAAAATCAGATCTGAATTATATGACATATTATAAGTACAATGCAATTAATGGTTAATACAAATTTCTGAAGTCGGTCATTTCAGTTACAGACACTGGTTAATTCAAATTTACAGCCGTGCTAAAAAAAACAAACAAAAAAAAACATGATGTATTAACAATTATATATATATATATATATGAAGGGTTCAGATGCAAAAGCCTCTAAATCCATCTGACACTTTTCTTCAAAAAATGCATTTTTATCAGGCTCAGATGTATAGGTTTCTATGTAAGTACTGGTACTTCTGATAGAGCTTAGGGTGGGATTTTGGCAAGTTTGAAGTGAAAGTATATGATGGATGTATAATATGTGTCAAGAGCATTCACTCAGTATCATTATCTCATTTTTGACCAAGATGGCTTTTAGAGGGTTTTGCATCTGAACTCTTCATATATATATATATATATAGATTTTTTTTTTCAATATGAACAAGTTTAGTTTAAATATATTTTATTTTATTTTATTTTATAAAAGATAAATTATGTTCCCCTTTCAGTCGTTTCACTACGATGTTACTATGGGAGCACTGCGACCAGTCCTCTTTGAGCTACAGAGAAAAGGCCAATGAATATTGGCGAGTGGTTAGCGCCAGCCGCCACTCCCCCGTACATACGGGTATTTAATATGGCGGCGCGCATACACTCATTCAGACTTCTGCTTCAGAGCCTCGCTGCTGAGCTGGGAGAAAGCCAACGCTGTTTTTGCTGTTAAAGACGAGTTGCTGTCGTGGATTGCTGTGCCACTGTGGGGACCATCGACTTCCTGTGTTCTGCCGCTGGCCGTCGCTCCTGTGTGCTGCAAGAAGCTGTGCATTTCAGCGAGTTCCGGGTGCTACGAGCCCCGGCTCTCCCAGAGCACTCCAGGAGTGTAAATTCACAAAAAGAGCAATTTTCTAGCGGTTGAAAAGATGTCCTCCGCGGACTCTTTTCGACCGTGCGCTTCCGGATGTGGTAGTTTCCTGACATCCGTCGACGGTCACGATCGCTGCCTCTCGTGTTTGGGCTTAGATCACGCTGAGGCAGCCTTCGTGGATGGTTCATGCCCTCATTGTGAGAGTATGACCATGGCCACGCTGCGGGTCCGCCGTTCTTTCCTAAGGCGGCTGCCCGCGTCCTCTACCTCTTCCAGCGTGAGGGGCCGTAAAGGTCCTTCCGTTGGATTAGTTAGAGCCGCGGGTGACCTGCGGGTGACAATCCAGAATGCTCCGTCAGGCAAAACCCCACGGACTTCTGGACCACCCCGTGGTCCCGTAGAGATGCCTCAGGCAGATGCATGCTCATCCAAGCGCGGGCCATGCATCTCCTTTAGCGCTCCTGACAATGATCAGATGTCTATCACGGCATCTGAGGGAGGGTCAGCCCCTGAAGCGGAAGACTCGGCAGAGCGGCGCCCCACAGTGGGTGCTGCCCTGTCAGAGTCTGACGCCGAAGTGGTGGCCCTGCTCCTCCGGGCAGCCAAGAACATCGGGTTGGAGGTGCCGAGAGTGCCTTCACCCGAGCGTTCGAGGCTAGATGATTGGTACGTGGGTGCGGGCTCCGTGGCACCGCCGCGCCCCCCCCCCGTGCCTTTCTTCCCGGAGGTGCATGAGGAGTTAACCAGGACCTGGCGGGCACCTAACACCTCCCGCTTGCGTTCGGGCTCCTCATACCTCACCACCCTTGATGGCGGGGTAGCCAGGGGGTATGTGGGGGTTCCCCAGGTTGAGCGTGCGGTTACGGCGCATCTCTGCCCGCAAGGCGCCGCCGCCTGGCGTGGACCCCCGCGTCTCCCGTCCAAGCCTTGTAGGTTCTCGTCGGCTCTTGCTGCGAGGACCTATAATGCTGCGGGCCAGGCTGCCTCCGCGCTGCACGCCATGGCTATCCTGCAGGTCCACCAAGCCAAGGCGTTAAAGCAGCTCCATGAGGGTGGGCTTGATGCAGGAACTGCGTACGGCGACTGACTTCGCCCTCCGGGCGACGAAGGTCACGGCGCGGTCCATTGGTCAAGCGATGTCCACGTTAGTGGTCCAGGAGCGCCACCTCTGGCTCAACATAGCGCAGATGGCCGACGCCGACAAAGCACGCTTTCTCGACGCGCCCATCTCCCATGTTGGCCTGTTCGGTGACACCGTCAAGGACTTTTCCCAACAGTTCTCGGCGGTCCAGAAGCAGACGGAGGCGATTAAACACATCTTGCCTCGCCGTGAGTCCTCTCGGGCTCCGCCAAGTGCGCCGCCCCCGTCTGCTCGTCGCCGAGGGTAACCCACGTTCCCTGAAGGAGGGAACGGAGACGTTACTCCCCTTGCCGCAGTCCCAGGCTGCCCCCTGGGGGGCTGAGCCAAGCTCGGCTCTTCAGCAGAAACCTGAATGAGTGTATGCGCGCCGCCATCTTAAATACCCGTATGTACGGGGGAGTGGCGGCTGGCGCTAACCACTCGCCAATATTCATTGGCCTTTTCTCTGTAGCTCAGAGAGGATTGGTCGCAGTGCTCCCATAGTAACGTCTCCGTTCCCTCCTTCAGGGAACGTGGGTTACCTTCGTAACCTAGACGTTTTTTTTTTTTAAGAATGTAGTTCATCTCGCAAACATCATTGCATTGTTTTGCATTTAATTTGTTGCATCCCACAATAGAAACTACAATGATCATACAATTAAGTATTTAAATATAATCTTACTAAAACATATTATTAGTAGATATGGAGTGACTGCAGATATTTATATGCATTTTATGTAAGTGGTCTGCAATGAATATATTTTGCCTAAATGTGTGCCTCTGAATAAAATAGCTTTTTTTTCCTTTCCTCCTTAAATTAATTAATTATTATTACTTTTTAATACATTTTGCCCAAAGGTTTAATAGAGTGTTCTATTTAAAAAAAAATAAAAAATAAATAATGAATGAATGAATTATATTTATATATATATATATATATATATATAAAAGGGGTTTTATTGCCTAATTTTTCTTGAGGATTCATTGGGTACGTAATCATTCTTCAGATCTGTTTGCCATCATTTCAGAGTAAAAGAGAACATCAATAGCATCATAACCCTCATTTCCAAAGAATAGCAGTGCTCTGTTATGTCCTCATAATGATTATTATTTCTTTGCAAATATAACAAGAAAGCTTTTGCAGAATCTTTGACAAACAAAAGGTTTCTAAAAGCGCATGATCAGCGCTGGAGTCCGGCCTCCGCAAGTGCACTCTCGGGTCAGCCATCCTAAATGCTAGCGTCGTAGCATTTATCACATGATCTCCTAAACAAACGAGGGATTTGGGCTCTTTTCTGCAGCCATGGGTCGAGGTGACAGGCACCACAATAGGATGAGAAACGAGCTGTTTGTGAACTTCAGCTCCATCTGCTTTTGAAAGGGATTTTGCAAGACGGCGGAGTGGTGAGCATGCTAGCGACAACACAATTCGCAGAGATAAGAGTGATTCAAAAACACCATTTATCTACAGATACTGACACGGCTAAGAAATGAGGTCAGTTAAGTAGAATGACATCAAAAAGCAGATTGTAAGTCTGAAACATTTCCAGCACGTTAACAATTAGATTCAGAAAATGTGCTAATTTGTGTAGCAGCTTTTCTATATGCTATCAAAAAATGAAAACACAACCTACTAGCACAGAAACACACTGGAATCACAAATCACATCAAAACTACTTAGGAATAAAACTTGCTACTATGGAGCATTCACGAAAATGAAAATATAATCAATAAACTTACATTTTGAAGTATTACCAACTGTTTCTTAGTCTAGGACCTCAATTTTGTCTGACACAAATATTTCCTACTTAATTTTGATAGTTAACTTTAAATATTCTACTAACTACATGTCAACTTATTGCAGTTACAATGTTAGGGCTAGTTCACTCAAAAATTTAAATTAGCCCATTATTTACTCATCCTCCAGGCATCCTAGGTGTATATGACTATCGTCTTTCAGAAGAATCTATTCTGAGTTATATTAAAAATTATACTGGCATTTCCAAGCTTTAAAATTGTATGGGTGGGTGTTTATCTTCATCAGTCCAGAACAGGTACAATAAAGTGCATCAATAAATAATAAAAAGTGCCTCACATGGCTCCAGGGGTCTCCTGTAGGCAATCAATGCATTTTTTTGTAAAAATAAATAAATAAATAAAAATAAAATACATATTTAAAATGTAATAATCACTTTCTCGTACAAACCAACGTTTGTTTACAGGAGCAAAGGAAGCAAAATTTATTTTTTTCAGCAAAGGAAAACCAGTCTCTTCTTGGCTTATATGGAAATCCTTGTTTTGTACATCTAATTAATTTTTCATTGGTCACTTCTGCACAATGCTGACGTCATATGTCATCCGCACATAGCTGCTCCCGTGTACAACCAGTTGGCACAAGTTAAATTAGAGTGATTATTACGTTTTAAATATGTATATTTTTCTTACAAAAATGCATTGTTTCATTAGAGGAGGCCTTTATTCACTCCCAAGAGCCATGTGAGACACCTTTTTATTATGGATGGATGTGCTTTTTATTGGACTTGTTGATAATTTTTAATATAACTCCAATTGGATTTGTCTGAAAGAAGGAAGTCATATACACCTAGAATACATGGAGGGTGAGTAAATAATAGGCTAATTTTCATTTTTGGGTGAACTAAGCCTTTGATAGTAGACTACTGGACTTGTGGACTATTGAAATTGAAAATGTAACTAAATATTAACTTGCTGATACACATACCTCACATGTGACTTCTTGTTTTATTTCTCCAATAAAGTTGAGTTGAGAAAAACTTGAAGAGAAACTGAACAATCACATTTTCCTAACAGGCCTAAAACCTCTGCTGTCTCTGTTACACCCATTTCTTTTGATTGTTTTCTATTGCTGGATGAAGGGATCCAGATTTGGTGATTTGGTGTGTCCAGGAATGAGATGGTTTGCTTTCACATGACCTTCAGATGGTTGGGCATGGCCTCCAGACAAGTGGCCTCTCTCTGTGTCAGACAGCAGCCGACTGGCAGAGTCTCTCTCCTGGGCATTCAGGCATTCGTCTGGCGTGCCCCTCTCTCTGTCATTCTCTTCTTTCATTCTGTCTCATTCTGTTTCTCACTCAACTCAAGTATCAGCATTACATTATGAGAGTTAAATCTGTTGCAAAAGCCATTTTATGTTTTAATGTTTTATTATGAACCGCAGATGTTAAGCAAATATATACAGACAAAGCAGCAATTATTTAGACACCAGATATATTTTTTGATATCTTTTTACAAGTGGGTGCAGGACAATAGCAAAATAACATGCATTTCTTTCAAAGTTATCTGACATTATCAAGATGAATTTGACTCTAGCACTCTGTATTATATTTTTAATAAAAAAAAAAAAAAAAAAAAGCTTACTTCTCTTTAACTCTCTTAATTCTTTTTATATCTTCTTTCTTTTCTATCTATTTTTAAAAATATTGTATCTATTCTTTTTATATCTTCTATCTTTTATATCTATCTAAAAAAACACTAACTTTATTCTTTTTTTGTCTTCTATCTTTTCTATCGATCGAAAAAAAAAATATATAAAAAAATAATAATAAAAACATACACACACTGTCATGCTCTATTCTTTTTTATTCGATCTGTTTTCTTTTTATTTATTATATAATTTAACCTTGCTACATATACTGCATTAAGGTAATCTGAGACTTGTCATAGCACTTACATAACATTGCTCTTTTGTTGATTTTGATTGCTTTCATTGTCCTCATTTGTAAGTCGCTGATTTGGATAAAAGTGTCTGCAAAATGACTAAATGACTAAATGTAAACACATTTTAACTCTTGTTCTTCTCACATTCTATTAACATTTTCTAAACTATAGTGAATACACTGTGATGATATAAGAAATGTTCTGTCTGAATAAACTTTGGTTTGACTGTATCCATATATAAAGTTTGGGGTCTGTAAGATTTTTTTATTATTATTATTATTTATTTTCTCACCAACGCTGCAAAATGTTTGATTAAAGTAAATATAATAATATAGTAAGATATTGTTATTAATACTATTATACTATAATATTATTATAATTTTAAATAGCTGTTTTATTAAAATATATTATGAATATGTTTTAAAATCTAATTTATTCCTCTATTTATTGTCTTCAGTGTCACATGATCCTTCAGAAATTACCCTAATGTGCTGATTTATTGCTCAAGATATATCTTATCATTATCAATGTTGAAAACAGTTGTGCTGTCCAAAATGTGAGCAAAAAACCTGTCACTTTTTTCAGGATTCTTTGATAATAGAAAGTCCAAAAGAACAGCATTTATTTTAAAAAAGGGATTTTTGGTGGCACTTTAAGTTAGAGAACACATATTCACTATTAAGAGTTTGCCCTTAATAAACTCCCATTTGCAACTTATTGTTGTAGTAATTTTATTTAGGTATTGAATAGAGTTAAGGGATCTAGAATATGGACAACTTTTTTCAACAATTTCTTCTCTTCCGAACCAGCTGTATGTACATGCATCGTGTGAACGCACGTTGAAGACTGACACCGAAGAGAAGAAATTGTTGAATAAAGTTATTCTTGTTATTTTCTTTGTGCTCAGAATTTTATAACATTACAGTTGAACCACTGATGTCACATAGACTGTTTTACAGATGTCATTACTACCTTTTTGGCCCTTGAACGTGGTAATTACATTGCTGTCTATGCAGAGTCAGAAAGCTCTCGGATTTCATCAAAAATATCTTAATTTTTGTTCCGAAGATGAACAAAGATCTAGTGGGTTTGGAACGACATGAGGGCAAGTAATTAATGACAGAATTTTCATACTTGGTTGAACTATCCCTTTAAGCATCCTAGCAGAGTAACCACATTAACTATGGAAATGTTCCACTAATGTTTGACAACCCGCAAAAAGTCACATTGATTTTTTTAAAACAGTATCAATCACTTAAACCAAACAAAAAACTTTTTTATTTTGCTTGCAAACTGTGTTTGTGCTATCTCTCTGTAAAATAAATGCCACTTGGTTTGATATTTCGTTACATAATGCAGTGACATTTTAGGAGTTTAGTGTTCAAATAGTTTTGGGGCCACTGCACACATAGTTCCAGTCCAGAAATGGGCCTAGGGACACGGCTGTCCCTGCTCTGAGACAGCAAAAACAAATGCGTCCCTCGGACGGAAAGAGTGCGAGGGGGTCTCAGACCATCATTACCACGAGTTCACCCCAAGCGTCTTGTACCTATAACGTCTTTAGAAAGGGTTTCCATGTCAACGGCAGCCTGATCGCATGTTATTATATGAGTGCGCCTCAGACTTCATTCACACAACTGAATTAATGAACACCCACTCAGAGAAATAGAAGAGGACTTTGAGTAAAGACAAAGCGAGCCACTTTATCCTGTCTTTGTTCGTAGACAGTTGAGGAAAGTTCCCTTCAGACATCATAGAGAGAAAATAGAGTGATGGCGTTTTAAATAGTTAATATACTGCTCATTCAGCAGCCTCCTATTTGCTCTCCGTCCCTCTTCACTCGCTCCCACTTGAATTCCAGCACAGCCGAGCAGAGCTGTGCCGTCACAGACCGGCTTCTGTCCACAATGGATCATTCCGTCCTCAATCACTGATCTTGCTCTTTCACAATCTCTCTCTCTCTCTCTCTCTCTCTCTCTCTCACACACACACACAGACACACACACACACACACACACACACACACACACACACATTTTACTTTTCACACTGTATCCGAGGCTCTAGTCTTGCGAACGCTGGGAAGATCAGGGATAATGACAGCATTCTGCTCTGGAAAGGACAATTCCCACAGATGTGGCAGAAAGAGACATTTGTTTTCTGTTCTTGTCAAAGAGGAGCGATAGTATGACAGGAGATGCCTTTGGGAATAAGAGGCCAGATAAAAAATGTCTCGTATCCGCCCCCACAAACAACCTTTACATATTTCAGTGGTTTCATATAAGTGCATCTATGTGTGTAAGTGCTCTGAGAAGACAAAAAGCCGTAAATTGACAGTCAATATATTGACAGACAATATATTCTCTTTATTCGTTTAACTCATGACACAGGAACAAGCATTTTGATAGCATCCATGTCATGCTGTCCATATAGTAATATGAAAAACTATATAAGGAGATTTAACATCAAAATGTAAAAGGTTAAAGATTCATTACACATTAAAGGCTATGTTCATCCGAAAAATCTACTTGCCATATTGATTCAAAACCCAAAAGACTTTCTGTTATCTTTGAAAAGGGACAAATTAAGATATTCTTAATTAAATCTGAGAGGTTTCATTGTAAATCAAAGTTTGACACCACATTTGACACTTTATGACATTTAATTGGATGGTTTAATCCAAGACTTCTAAGGAAACATGGTTTCATGCGTCAAACGAGACTTGGATTAAACCAATCAGTTAGTATGGATTACTTTTATGATTTCTTTATGATCTTTTTGAAGCTTCAAAGTTTTGGTGGACTGGACTGTCGATGGAAGGAAAGAAACCTCTCGGGTTTCGTTAAAAACATCTTCATTTGTTTTCAAAGACTAACTAAAGTCTAAAGCCTAAAGTATACTTCAGTTTTTATGACAGGTTTGGGGACAGTGTGCGTGACGCCCATAGCCTTACTTCCACGTTAAAGAAAAAGGTGGATGCTTTTGGCTTAATGGGTTAGGAATTAAAAGAGAGTGAGTAATTAATGAAAATGTTTTATTTTTGGCTAAACTATCAATATAAGTATTAGTACATATAATTTTTTCTGTACAAAAATGTGCTACACTGTAAAACCCAGAAAAAAATCAGAAAACGCAAAACTTTTGTGGACACCGATTACCTCAAAACTTTTGAGTAAACATTTCAAATTTTTTGAGTAAACACAATTTATAAATTATAACAAATAAAAACTTAAATATTTAAATTTCATTTTATTTAATATTTAAGTACAGTATACTTAAAAATACTGCTTATCATATTTAATGTTTTAATTTAACCAGATATAAAAAATGTAATGCAAAAATACTTAGAAATAATTAGCTAAGTACTAATTAGCTATAACACATCAGCACATGCTAAAGTGGTTATCAGAAAGACTCTTAATATATACTTGCATTTAAATTGTCAAAGAACGTGCAGTATATGTAGTCTTCAAATTTTGTTGTCCATCCTCAACCTAACCACAGGCTCTACTCTTTACCACAACGGTAACACAACATATTCAACAAAACAGAAACCTATGTAAACCCTAACATAACACAACATTTAAGTACTAACTAATGTCTCCCTATAATCTTGTGCAAAAAAAACACAAATTAACACTTAATTTCAACATTTATTTTTCCATGTCGTCTGATGCAAAGCATGCTGGGAACTAGAAAACTCAATCATTCTAAGTTCAGTTTACTACAACGACATTTTGAGTTTACAGAACTTATTTCAATTAAGTCCAATGAACTTTTCATTTATTTGAGTGAAAATAACTCATTTAATTTCAGTAAAGTTCACTGTTCGGGTTTACAGTGTATTTGAGCTGTTAAAAGAGAAGTTCACTTCCAGAACAAAAATTTAGAGATAATTTACTCACCCGCTTGTCATCCAAGATGTTCATTTCTTTTTTTCTTCAGTTGTAAAGAAATTATGTTTTTTGAGGAGTTTTAACTTCCAAAATGCAGTTTAAATGCAGCTTCAAAGGGCTCTAAACGATCTTAATCAAATGATTCACGATACACGCTTTGAATTCCTGTTCTGAATCGAATGATTCATGATACGTGCTTTGATCTCCTGTTCTGAATCAAATGATTTGCGATATGCGTTTTGAATTCCTGTTGTGAATCAAATGATTTGCGATATGCGTTTTGAATTCCTGTTCTGTATCAAATTATTTGCAATACGCGCTTTGAATTCTCGCAATACGCAATCCAATTGGAGCGCTTCAAAACAATTTTGCGATACAGTGGTAACTGATTCAGATTTGTTGATGATCTTTACTTGCTTTCTCTATATAATTTATTTGTTGTTTTAATTTATTTGTTGTTGACTCTTACTGGAAATTTGTATTTTTATATATATTATTTATTTTTGTATGTAATTGTATTTTACTTCTTGTTATTGTTAATGTTACCTGTATGTATCTAGGGTTTGAGAGTAATGCAATTTCAATTCTCTGTATGTATGTACTGTATATATAGCAGAATTGACAATAAAGCAGACTTTGACTTTTGACTTTGACTTTGAATAACAGTGGAAATTAAATCATTACAATGTAAGTAATGATTTAAGCTCAACTTACAATGTTTTTATTAAATTGTGATCACGTTAGATGCAGTTTCTATCGTATTAAAAACATTTTATGACATGACACTCATTATGTGGTACATGCCTAAAAAGACTGGTTTATAATGTCCGTTGTTAACAGATTACACCATAGGCTATAGTCTTACTGGATAGGTGTAATCGCGCTGATAGACACACAGCAGAAGTGCTCTCGCTTGCGCACGCTCCACTTCTTCAGTTTTCTGACAGCATGCGATCAATTCTCAATGCTCAAATACACACACACACACACACACACACACACACACACACACAAACAGTAGTCAAAATGTCTATCGTGTCAAGTATATGATGTAAATACATTTGGTTATGGCGTAAGTGAACTTAAATACCTATCTGTGTCATTAATGTTAACCAACAAAAGATGTTAAACAAATGTATACATGTTACGTAAACCTACAGTATTTGTAAAATAAGCTTAATTTGTATCTCTATAGTATATATATATATATATATATATATAAAACTTTATAAAACTTTATATAACTATAGTTTTTATAAGTTGCTTCTTTTTCAAGGGATAGTTAACCCAAAAATTAAAATTGTCACTTTATTCAAGTTTTCCTATATTCAATCCTTGCTTAAAATTTATCAGAATTAATGAGAAGAATTAATGATTATTTTTGTTTGAAGACTACATATAAAAAAGCTAACTAAAAGTACTTACTAAAAGTTGACAAAAATGCAATTTAGGTGAATTTTTGTTGACTAAAACTATGAAAGACTCAAATGACTAAAATGTGACTAAGACTATTAAGCATTTTCGTCTCAAGATAAAGACTAAGACTAAATAAAAAATGCCTGCCAAAATTAACACTGCATTTGAGGTTAAAAATGACAAAATTACAACCTATAAATTGTAATTTATTTTTAGAAAATAACAGTTTTGTTAGATAAGACCCTTCTTCCTCATCTGGGATCGTTTAGAGCCCTTTGAAGCTGCATTTAAACTGCATTTTGGAAGAAAAATCCTGAAATGCTTGCCTCAAAAAGCATAATTTCTTTATGACTGAGGAAAGACATGAACATTTTGGATGACAAGGGGGTGGGCAAATTGTAAATTTTTGTTCTGGAAGTGACCTTTTCCTTTAAGCTGTCTAAATTACTTCACAGTGGGACTTCTGCTTTAGATGAACAAACATAATTCCAGTGTGTTAAGTTTGTAATTACTTTTATCTGCATACAACTGCTATTGAAGTTCTGCGATTATATAAAAATTTTGTTAAAAACAAATATGCTCTTTGGGAATTGATTGGATTGGAATAAGCATTCTCTTTATTACAGGTGGCTGGAAGGGAGGGGTTGAAACACAATGGGTTTGGGATATGAAAGGTTGTTTTACAGTTATTGCATTGTGACGATAGATTACCGTAGGCCAATTTTGATTTAATTTTAACTACAGTATAGGCTGAGTGTTAGCTATCACACCTGAAAAATTATCTAAACAATCATACACACCCTAATTGATTGCTCTCTTCAAAGAAATACATGCCACTTCAACAAGCACACACACCCACACAGAAAGAAATACTGTCAGTCAGGGGCCATTAAAACGTAACCGAGCCAGGGGCCGAGTAGGGATATTATCATTAAGTCTTCTCATAGTCATGCTAAAAACCTCAAATATTATTTCTACACAGCCCTTCTCCCCTCCTAGTGACAGAAAAGGCTAAACGTCTTCAACCGCCTCATGTTTTCAGAGCGCCTAGCACTTGAGTGCATGAGAAATCTTTCTGTTTTAATTGAACAGGCATGTTCCAGCGTGGAATCGCTTTCCCTCAAATGAGCTCCTGAAGTGACAGTTAGAAAGCATCGTTAAAAGCGTTCAGACGCAAAACTAGCTACACGCTCTGCGCTAGAATGTCTATGTTTACTAGCAGACGGAGAGACACTTGTAAAACATTTAATGTGCTTTGAAGGACTTGTTATGAAGTGTAATTTTTGCAATTGCCATTCAGATCAGGCTTGTAAAATGACGTATGTTTAGCTTGTCGAGGTTTCTTAATGAATTTCCATGAAACATTTTTGACATGGACAGCAAAAACTCTCTTTTCCTCATCCCACGGTGTGCAAGTGAGTATTGGGTGGTCAGGACCCCTCTGCATTCTTCAGAGCGATCTGCTGCCCCTGGGGCTGCCTGGTCTGGCGTATAATTGCCCTCCGCTACAGATAGTTACCAGCCTTCCCTGTCCCTCTCCTCTTCTCTTCTTCCCCCTGTTTATTCTCTCTGATTTCAGGCTCCTTTGGGTCATCATTCATCAATGGGGCCCCCCAGCCCCTGAGGACCCGACCGGGAGGCCCCTGTTACTACGCCTCCATAACCAGAGGCCATTTCTGATGGAGGTGCATTATACGAGGGAACAAGAGAGCATGAAAATGCAGCACGAGGCAGGGGGTGAATGGCGGTGATTATTATATCCAGATAATCATTTCAAACAAATTATCATGATAATCAATCAATCGTCACATTTGAGGCAACTCGCCTAAGGGCTGCATGATGCCCCTCCTGACCTGTAATGTATTTCGGGGCATAATCAGATGCCCTAAATTTGCAGGGTTGCTTGATATGATATTTTTACAGCAGCAGATTTTCCTGGTTCAGTTAAGCTAACATTATAGATTCATTTCCCCGGCAGACACACCTCCTTCTACTGATGTTAATGGGTACAGCAACTCTCCTTTCACCTTCCCATGAAAAGAAGTGGAAAAAAATGTGGTGCAGTGTGCCACATGGGTGAGTGCTATAAAGATTAAGGTACAAGACAAAGTACAAGACAGTTTTTTTCTACCAATACCTATATATTTTGTGAAATTGAGATGTACAGATTTATACAAAGCTGAATAAATAAGCTTTCCATTGATGTGTGGTTTGTTAGGATTAGACAATATTTGGTCGAGATACAACTATTTGAAAATCTGGAATATGAGGGTGCAAAAAAATCTAAATGCTGAGAAAATTGCAATAAAATGCATATTACTAATCAAAAATTAAGGTTTGGTATATTTAAGGAAGGAAATTTTCTTCATGGAACATGATCTTTATTTAATATCCTACTGATTTTTGGCATACAAGAAAAATCTATAATCTTGACCCATAGGATGTATTTTGGGCTATTGCTACAAATATGCCCGTGCTACTAAGACTTGGTTTTGTGGTCTAGGGTCACATAACTGACACCAGTTATTTACAATTTTACAAAATTGTTGTTGGCTAACATTTTAATATTGGTGCGTTTACTGACAAAAATTGTCTTGTGATTGTATTATCAGACCATTATCACGCCTAGATATAAACAGTGCAAGTTAAAATAACACTGGCCTTTTTTAAAGTCTATGAGAGATGGGACGCAGCAGGGGCCACAAAAGCACTGATAGCGTCTCAGAGAGCCTGTCAAAAGAGCCATTAATCTCTTTCCCATTAAAACATCAGCCGCCTGTTTTAGCTACATTTACAAAGCAAAATGTTTTAATATCCAGCCAGACACGCAGGCACAATGCCGGAGGCGATCTGTTTCAAATACAATTACAACACATCGATTTTCTATAATTAATCTCTGTCTCTGTGTAGTATCATTGTCAGTTCACTGTAAGCTTACATGTCACACACACATACACAATCACACATTTACACTTTTGGGACAGAGTGTGGTGGATTACATCTAAAAGACCTCAAATCAAGGATTGTGTGTTTGTAAGAGTCAGTGCTGGACAGATATGGACAGACTCAGATAGGCATCTATGTTTCTGAGTGTTTGTGTTGTGAAGGAGGGATAACGTGTTAAAAGCAAAGGATAAATAAATGAAAGAAGCTCATTTCCTTTTTGTCTGTCTGTTGGGATTTGACTTAAGAAATCTTTCAGCTCTTATAATAACAGCGGGTTTTCTGTCTGAGACAGATGCATCATGGAGACACAGGGTGGGATGTGAGAAAAATGGATGGATGATGTTATAGATTATCTGGCACAGATGTTTTCATTACATAACCTCAGGGCTGATTCTGCCCTCACATACACACACACACACACACACTGGCCACTTTTTTTCTATATCTGAACTCACCCACACGTGTACACACAAATATTGGCTCTCATTTGCTGCCACAATAAGATTTTCTCACACGTGAGAATATGATCATATGGTCATTTTTTTTTCGTTATTGTCAAAAATCATTAGTATATTAAGTAAAGATCATGTTCCATGATATTTTGTAAATTTCCTACCAAAACTTAATTTCTGATAATATACATTGCTAAGAACTTCATTTGGACAATGTTAAAGGCGTTTTTCTCAGTATTTATTTATTTATTTATTTATTTATTTTTTCATCCTCAGATTCCAGATTTTCAGATAGTTGTATCTCACACAAATATTGTTCTATCCTAACAAACCATACATCAGTGGAAAGCTTATTTATTCAGATTTCAGATAAAAACAAACAAACAAAAAAATGATTTTACCCTTTGGACTGGTTTTGTGTTCCAGCATCACAAATTTGTTGTGGAATTGCTTCCCAAAATCATCATTGTATAGATTTCAGAGGTTGCTGTACTGTATGTAGTTTGTTACATTGTATCAAACATTGCATTGTTTTAACTAAACTGAAATAAACTTGGTGATTCACAAACTCTTTGCAAATTGGTTCAAGTGAATCATTACCAAAAAAAAAACAACAACAACACTGAAACAAAAAAGTTCATTAAACATGAATCAAACGTACTGAAATCAAAATGCACCATAAAGAACATTTGTTTTGTTTGAAAGAAAAAAGAAAGAAAAGCCTCTTTTAGATAGATAGATAGATAGATAGATAGATAGATAGATAGATCTGTGATATTGAATTTATTTTCACCTTTAGTTACTATAAAACAAGGAGCAAATTATTGTTTGTTGTTTTCCTTTTGTGTGTGGTGATATCAGCTTATGTATTAGACGTGTTGAGAGGGGAGGACTGACGTAAAATGAGTCCTACCTTTTTAATACAGCTGTCTTGAGACGACGTTTCATGATCATTCAGCATTTGCTGTGAAGACAAAAAGATAAACAGTTGATGATTAACTACTAAACATCAGTTAATGATTACTAATGACTAATACAACTTTTAAACACAAATTTTTATGGCCTAAAATCAGCACTACAATGAATATTTGAAAGATAGTAACTAGAAATAAAGTACAAATATAGTACAAATTCAAATATTCAACGATTTAAAAGCAATAATGATACTTGCATTTTGGCTCATTTGTAAAACTAAAGTAAAATTTTAAGTAAAACAGTATCGACAGTATACCGTAAATGTTCTTCATAGCGATTTAGTTCAGTATGAACCAGAATATTCTAAAGACTGTAACTAGCTGAGATTACATGTGGGCTTTGAGACGTGTCGAGAAGTGAGCATTAAATGGCTAGTGAGTGATGAGTCTGTCATCTGAATCTATGCCCCCCGCTGGGCTTCCGCCACAGCAGCGCAGGTTAAACCATCTCAGATGAATGCTGCAAAGTTTTATCATTGACTGATGAGAGCAGGACTGAATATATACATTTAAGCTAGACAGTTGGAGGAGATGTGGAATTAAAGGCCTTCAGGGCTATTTATCTGAGAAAGCAGCCAGTGTTGCTCGTGTGAGAAGCCAGCTTGTTCCAGGTTTGGAGATAATGGGAGCTCATTCAGAGCAGAACAGGAGGAGGCTGTGCTCCAGGATTATTGGGCCATACGCAGGTTTCACACTGATCTGCAGTGCCCACCCGTTTCCTGTCTCATCCTCTGAATGGAGGGTGTGTGAGCCTGTGCAAAGGTTCAGCGGGAAGCTAATGTTGCCTCAGTTTGAACCTGACATTTGAAGATTTTAACTAGGCTCAATAACACACATATAGTATCAGAGTGTGGTGAGACAAATATTTTTAATAGGAGTAGACAGAAGGACTGTTGACTAGTTTACAGTTGTTTCACCTTCTCATGCTATTTTTCCCTTTTAAAAGTGTGACACTTTTGATATAATATCTCATTTTTAATAGTTAAAAAATGTAAGCAAAAGCACAGCTTATTATGTGCCACAACACAGTAATTGCTAAAAACAATGTTAACTAAAATATTTGTTTTCTACAATTTAAAAATAAACAAAAATAATTAATAATGCTACAACTATTTGAAAATCTGGAATCTGAGGGTGCAAAATAAAAATAAATAAATAAATAAAATAAATAAAATATTATGAAAATTGCCTTTAAAGTTGTCCAAATGAAGTTCTTAGCAATGCATATTACTAATCAAAAATTACATTTTTATTTAGGGTAGGAAATTTACAAAGTATCTTCATGGAACATGATCTTTACTTAATAAAGATCCTAATAATTTTTGCCATAAAAGAAAAATCTATAATTTGACCCATACAAATATAACTGTGCTGCTTAAGACTGGTTTGGTGTTCCAGGGCCACATATAGTAAGTATCTCATTACAGAAGGGGAAAAAAAGCATCATAATCACATTCTAATAAACATCTTTAAGTATGATGACTTTGGAAACTATGCTAGCAATGACTAAATAAACATTAAAACTGTCAACCCTGTTACTGTCAATCCAGTTCTTTTCTGAACACAGAAAGACCCTATAATACAGCGTTCATCTTGATTTTGCACGTTCCAACTGTAGGAATCCATGTGAATGAGGTGAATGTGATTGCAAAGGTGAGAGAGTGAGTCACTGAGGGGGGAAAAGCAAACAGAATAAGTGACTCTTTTACAGAATCCCCTCTACAGTCTGTACCGCCTTTATCAGGGTTTGATTGACAGCTCTGCAGACTGCCCAAAAACTGTGGTTCTCTAAATTAGGCTGTCAATGTATCCAAGCCGCCCGAGTGGAAGCAATTACATCACAAATACTCAAACAAGTCTACTTAAACTACTTACATCCATAATTCAATCCTGCAGCTATGTCAGAGCAGCACGTATCCAAAACAACCTTACGCTTCTGCTTTGTTCACATGACACATTTTAAACAAGAACCCCAACCTGGTATCTACATATTTCTCATTTATTTATTTATTATGTTTTTTTTTCTCTCTCATTCATGTCTTTCATTTTCTGCCCCGCAGCATGTGAAAGCAATAAGCTCACTCATATGCACAAGCACATACCAGTGTGTGCAATCACATGAATTCATCAGCCCACGTTGAACACACACTCACACACTCACACACACACACACACACACACACACACACACACACACACACAGTACAGACATATAAGTGTGTGTAGTATAATTACTCAGCAGTTTGCTGGCTGTACATTTGCTCTGGGAAGCGGGTGATAGAGTTTTTCCTTTTAAAGTTTTAAGGTGTTAAAAATGTAGAATTCCATGGAAAGTAATAATGTAAGTGAAAAAAAAAGCTAAAAGTTGTGAATTTGCTGGTGGGGCAATGAGAATGTGTGAAACAGTGTCACAGATTCATAAACAGAGAGTTTACGGCAAACAGCCCTGTTTAGATTGTAAAACACTACCAGGTGCTCTCAGGTAGGTCACTGGTTTCATGCCAAACATAAATGTGCGTATCAAATTGTACAAAACAATCCCTAAACTATGTCAGACATTTAAAACCGACTTTTTTTTTTTCTTTCCTGTGCTCTTTCAGCTTATTCCACTTTTATTGTGAGATGTCTGTGTATTGGAAGTATTTAAATACAGGTGAATGCAGTTCTCTGAATAGGTCTGATCAAACAGAACATTAAGGAAAACAGTAAACAGACTAATATGAATACTGAGAATATGAATGTAATAATAATAATAATAATAATAATAATAATAATAATAATAATACATTTTATTATTCTTTTTTATTAGTTTTATAGTCTATTGTGTACAGTCTCTATAGTATGTCCTAACTAAAAAAAGCTTGGTATATTTATGTGTGTGTGTGTGTGTGTGTGTGTGTGATTATCTACATATGCTTCGGCACTCAGCCATTTAAATAACTTACAGTCACGTGTATGTGTGTGTGCGTCAAGCAAATAAATAATGTATTAATTAGACGGTTGGAAAAAATGATTTGCCACAAGTGCTGGTGTGATTTATGACATGTCAGAATCATTTTAACTTTTCTCCTCCCTTTTTTTTCTTCTTTGGAGACAGGAGAATTTGTGCCACAGATAGAGAGGCGTGAGAGTGAGAACGCTTTTCCCAAACAGACGTAAAATGCACAATTGAAGCTCTCACAAGCTTCCCAAAACGTTTGCTTACACAAGTTTGTCAGGGTTTCTTATGTAAATGAAAAACGCTGTGAAGCTCTAGTGATTAGCGTGTCACGCTGACAGTGCTCGAAAGTGTCCGAAAACAGAGGCACTATGGAGGAGAACTGTAAAAATAAATACGAGCAGGCTATGCTTGATGAAAGCACAGCCACCTGTGTGGTGATTCAACGCAAGTGTCTGAGGCAAATTAGCACCAGGGAGTAAGTGTGTTATTACCGTTATAAGCCCACCTTTGTTAACAGGCACCATCAGGACTTCTTCTTCTCAACCTCAGCCCTATTTATATTGACACACTGACTGAACAAAAGAAAACAAGCTCGCTGCACACATTCTAGCAACATTTTCCAGCACAGCTGCCCTAATAGACATGCGACGGACAAAGAAAACAACGGTTTGCCTCATAGACTGGATTTTCCTGTGCTTTGCACGGCACCCAACACACCAGTTTGAAGACAGCCTACAACAATGCGTCCTTGTCGCAAGCTAATTGGACTTTGCTCTAATTGCAATTAGAGAAGCTCGGTAAACCTTGGCGGGCCGACCAAGCAGTTTGTCTCCCAGCTTGACGTTGGGGGTATGGAGTAAAGCAAGCACATTTTAAGGGCTTTGCAGTGGGAAAATTTCAGAAAGGGTTGCCAAAAACAATTCCCCTCAAGTCTGGATAATGTGAGGCAATATAGCAGCGCGGCCAATAGATGGTTATGGATGTCAAGAGCCCCAAGTTTCCAAAAAGAGCCAGCAGAGACCAACCTCAAGGCCTTTTGAACCGAGTGAGTGACATCCTGTTGGCTCTGTCGACCACACCGAGAAAGCCACAAAGTGAAAGTTTTGCTTCGCAGTTATTAAGAGAGTTCTCTTGTTTTGGTGAGTGTGGAGAGTTTAGATATGTAAATGCGTGATTGTTATTGATCTTGTCAATTAATGCGGAAGCGGCCATCGCTCAGTTTGCGGCGGATGAAAACCTGAATCCAAGATTTGACTGCAAAACAAGAGCGAGGTTAAAGAAACTGGGGGTTTTGCATTCTGGACCTCATTGTTCCAGTCTGAAGCAGAACAAAACCATGATGTCAAACATAATAAAGCAGATTAATTACTGCAATCACACATGCATATCTAAACCACTCTGTTAAAGGCTGTCTAATCTCTTAAATGCAACACAGGCTCACTGGAAAAAAAAAATCAGCAAAAAGATTTTATGTTGCTTGTTATGCAGCATTTTCAAATTGATTTGTGCAGTAAGTGGCGCCAAAAACACATTTCAATTCTCTGAAACAGTGTTGTACATATCGCGGCAGCTCGTAAATAAATGCTCAGTAAGCAAAACTAAAAAGGTTAATGCTCTACAATGTTTGAAAATAACATACCCTGGCCTAAACCTAAACCTAAAACCTAAAACATAAACTAATAGTGTTACCACAAGAAAATGTGAAATAAAATGCTTTTGTTATGCTGTTTTAGCTTGCTTTTACAAGTCTTTGCGTTCTTTTGATTCCAGAGCACTCCGCATTGCAAGTGCAATGCTGTACCAGGTGCGCTATCGAGCAAGTTTACTATGTCAGAAAAGCCACATACTTCAGGAGCTGGCTATGTGATGCACACATAAAAATTTATTTGTTTACCAACATAGGCTCATTGGAAAAAACAAAAACAAAACATGCCTTTATATACATTTCTGCAAAACTGAAAAAAATGTAATTATATGTACACTAGAGGGAGTAAAACTCAACAACTTTTATTCCTTTTCAAACAAATTTACAGGTGATTTACAGGTGCAGAGTTGTTTAATAAAGCCTAATTTTCACATGATTACTTGCAGAATAGTATGTTGACTTCTAAACAATTTTAGTATTGTGCCCGATTTGAAAACAATACTTTTGAACATTGTAGCTTCATATGCACAAGTTTTCTAATTCAGTAGGTTTGCTCGGTACAGTGTTGCACTTGAGTGATGAAGAGCTCTGGTATGAACCCAAATCCGCATAAGGAAGTTAAAATAGCATGGCTGCATCAACAAATGCATTTTTATGTCACTTTTGCATTTGTTAACACTATCAAGTAGGTTTAGGATATGGTGTAGGGGATATTTCCAACATGATAAGAGCGTTAACCTTCAGCCACACTACATGGATATTTGAATTCTGAACAGCCACAATACATACCTCAAGCAGCACAATAAAAACGCAGCAATACCTGCCTGTACCAACATAATACAAATGTGCCATGGACACATATTGTCCATACTGTCCACATATTGAACGTATGTTTTATCTCCACTCTCTGGACATTGGATAAACAGTTTTTCAGGTCATAACATAGTATCATGCAAGGAACTGTGTCTTTATTAATCAGTAATCTGCCCTGCAATCATAATGTGTGAAAAGGAATAAAAAAAAGCTTTCATTTTTACTGTCACTGGTGTTTATTTCTGCTAGAAATTGCAGTTAATTGGAGTTTTGCAAAAACGTCCGTAAAAGTTTTTCCAATGAGCCTACGTTTCCTACATGTTTCCCAAAATACAAAGCTCCAAGATGTGAAGTGGTTGTAACGACTTGTGCTCCATCGGTTGCATGTGAATCAAAGCGTGGCACAAGATTGCATGTCAGTTAGCATTTAACTTTAACAGAACACACCGGGCCAAACAGTATTCTGGGTCTTAACCAAAAGATATCCACATGGGCCTATGCTTTTCACTGCATGAACCATTTTTCATCAAGGAGTTGTCATCGAAAAACTCCAAAGAAATAAAAGCACTTCAGCTGTAAATACCAGGAAGCCAGCGACAATCTGATAAACCATATATCACTAGTTTAATAAGCTCAAGGCTCGCAGCTTTTTTGTTGGCCAAGGCAAACATTAAGAGTGCACTGATAGTGAACGCTCCACCGTGGGTAATTAAAAATAATCGCTCCCAGCTTAGCATTGTTTGATTCTCTATTATACTCTTATCAACATCTCCTGTCCTGTCAGTGCATGTGAGAAAGACACGGCGGGCGGTGAAACGGATGACTAAAGGAATGTCAAATTCCCATTGTGCGAGCACAAAGGTGAGAAGGGAGAGAGCCACAGAAAGTGAGTTTGTTTAACACTTATCACATGGCTAGAGCTAACAGAAGCGCTGGCGCTTGGGTCGGGATGCGATGGGTGCGGAGGGAGATAGAGGCCGAAACACAATGACAGATTTAATGAACAAACACTCCAGACTTTTGTGCGGAAGGTCACAGTAACCTTTCATGAGCGATACGTATGTTTTTCGCACTCTGTGACTGCTGTTTGTCCAACCTGATATCATGTGAGATGTGTGTTTCAGTTAACTTTAAAGAAGTTGTACACTGTGTGTTACGACTGACGAAGAAATAACCAATGAACAAATAACAAAGAGTGAGATAAAAGCTTTTGAATCATGTATTTGATGCAACAACGATCCCCATAGGCCCTTCCTAGATAGACCATTTGTTTTTCTCTGTAAATATAATAGAAAATAGAAAGAAAAAGTTTGAGGTCATATGCCCAGAACTGGCAAGCCAGATATAATATTTGCATCTGTCCCTCATTTTCTCTTAATTCTCACTACATTGTATTTATGCATTTATGTATTTATGCATTAATAATGTATTTATTTATTTATTTACTTACTTACTTACCTACTTGTGATGCATCTACAGTTATGTTTAATTCCTCCTGTTATTACAATAATAATATCCTGTTATAAATAAAATCATCTTCTTCTTCTAATTATTGTTGTTAATAATAACAATAAAAGTACATTCATTATTTAGTTATTTATTTAATAAGTTTGAGTTAGTTATATTCCATTGACATATGTAAACCCTAATGTTTGTCTGAAATGTATTAAAAGGGCCTTATTCATGACGACATTATTTGTTTGTTCCTTCAGTGCAGCTCATACTGATAGCGCAAAACAGATAAATTATGGTGTTTATTGACATTTGGGTAGATGGTCAGTAATAATCAAGGAGGAGTAAAGGACACCTGAAACGTCCCACCAAAGACTTCCATTTGTCACATTATCACATAACAGGAATGACAGCAAGACACAGGGAGTAACATTATAAACTAATATTATACATTTGGCAAAAAGATGCTGATAAAACAAGGCCTTTGTACAATAATATGTATGTATAAAGCAACATAATATGTTTATTTGATTACTGTTGCTTCAAAAGTGATATATCACTGTGGATAGAGGAAAAACACACACACACACACACACACACACACACACACACACACACACACAGTTTAGATTTTCAAAAGCACATGACATGCATGCATTTTTAGCATCAATATGCAGCTCTAATTTTATAAATGCTTTTATTTATGTTGTTGCCAGCATTATGATTGACTGTCTGAGAAGCGATACTGCTTCGTCAATACGTGCAGAATGCAAAATATTGATGATCTATCAATATTGTGCCGAGTCAGACTGGGCAATGTGCTTTTGGATGAAAGTGCTTCTCTGGTGTCTGTGGAAGATCAATATGGGCTCTTAATTCAAAGCAGCAGTATAAAAATGTATATAGAAACATACTTGCATGATGAGATTATTCATCATGTGCAGTCTGAAGGCGAGCCCGAGGGAAATCGCCACATGATGACAGACACAATGAAGGAAAATAGCATTCCGTTTACCCCTCTAAAATAAATGCCCTCTAAATATTTGCCGCATATTCATGTTAGAGCATCGATGAAGAAAACAAAAAAAAAAAGCGAAGTGTTCATCTGAGAAGTCTGGAGAAGCGCAATGTGGTTGCATTAGCTCAGAGCTCAGGAAAACAAGTTTTCCAGTCTTCTATTTAAGTTTCACTCTTCGCAAGTTTGACATATGGAAGGAGAAAAAGGAGAGAGGTTAGGAGAAGTCACTCTAACATCCGGACTGCGGCTCTCCAAATATGAATGCGGAGGGCAGGCTGAGCCCTGCCAAACATTAAAGTCAAAAGTCTCTTGTGAGTTGCATAAGTGCATATATATGCGGGTCGAGGGCCACAAACGCCGGCTTTCTTTGCTTTGGGGTTGATGCTGGGGTCAGTCCCGTCTGACACCCTCCGGCCCAGAGAAATGCAAAATAAGTCACTGATGGGATTTCTTTCCTAGATAAATAAATGGCTGATGTGTGTTGGCTGGTCCTGCCGGCTCACGCTAAAGCTGATGTCAGAATAAGAGCTGAGCTCACCTTATATAAGACAAACCTGAATAAGACAAACACACTTTCTTAAAGTGTATTCTAAATATTTTCACTGGACTTTTACACTTTTTGAATTATCCATTGCATGTGTGTTGTGTTTAAGGTTTAAAAGAAATGTCTGTAAATTTAAAATTAAGGTCATGGCAGCAAATGACCAGTATTTTATTTTATTTTATTTTATTTTATTATTTTATTTTATTTTATTTTATTTTATTTTATTTTATTTTATTTTATTTTATTTTATTTTATTTTATTTTATTTATTTTATTTTATTTTATTTTATTTCTGTGTAGGTTGAATAAAAAAAAAAAATAATAATAATAAATAAATAAATAAAAAATAAATAAATAACAATAATCATTTGATATGGCTAATTTTACTTCATTTTTACTTATTTTAATCATTATCAAAGCCATTTGGGTGGGGAAACAAATATTAACCAATAATCTCACAGACTAACTAATGTTAGTTTTATTTATTTATTTATTACAGTATTTATTAAGTTTGTTTAGCTTGTATTTTTATGTATTATTCATATTTCGTCTGAGTTCATATTTCATATAGTTTTTCATCTAATACTCAGTATTTATATTGTATATTTATGTATATTTTATTTAATCTTTATTTAAACTATTTTTAGTAGTTTAGTCATAACACTTTACAACAAGATTCCATTCGTTAACATTAGTTAACCATATTAGTTAACATAAACTAACAATGAAAAATACTTCTAAAGCATTTAATAATCTTAGTTAATGTTGATCCCATAATTTACTAATATATTATTAAAATTAAAAGTTGTAATGGATATGACTCAATAGCTGTATGTTAACAAAAATTAATAAATGATGTAACAATTTATTGCTCATTGTAAGATAATGTTAGTTAATGCATTAAATATAATTAACAAATGGATTCTTGTTGTAAATTGTTACTGTTTTAGCATTGGTTTTAAATAGCATTAACAACACAAAACTTAACACATTTTAGTCCCATCAGTTTTTTCATAATGATGAAATAAATTCTCGCCCAGCACTATTTCCAATAAAACATTGCCTTTTGTTTTAGGAAACATGTCACATTACAGAAGTTATATGTGATGTTTTGTGTTGTCTAAGTATTCTTTTGCATAGTGTTTTTACTGGTGATAGCATATTAAAAGACAAAGGACAAGAAAAATGATGTTTGAGTGAGAAATGTGGGTGTGGGGATCACTAAATCTGTCTCATCATAATCACAGCGAATCATTCCGCCAATCAAAACACAGATTTTATGAGCCAGCCGTTTGTGTCTAAACACACACATGCTAACCACTCCGCTCTGTGGACTCTCCATTACATCCCACATATTTGGACAATCTAATTCATTGCTACCACTGGTGGGTCATATACTATGAAATTCTGCGCAGCAAATGGAAACCAACATTTTCCAAAGAGACAGTGAATCTTTTTACGACTTTGCAACATGTATTTATGGACATGTGATAGAATTATGACAAAATGATCATTTTTGGCTGAACTCCCTTCTCTTGATGAAAACAAGCCAGCTTCAAGATGTGCTGTAAAAGCACAAGGGTGATGAAGTTGAGTTTGGCATGTCTGTAGCGTAGCGTGATGTGACCTTTCCTTGACATTAAAGTCAGTTGGTAAAGGGAACACACCATGAAGTCTGAAGTCTTTTGTTAAGATTTAATGCTTGAGATTCTTAGACAGTTTTGAGGTTCGTACTTTATAGCTGACGTTCCAAACTTACCAAATTATATTTACATCTGACAAAGGAGACATTTTTCAAGAGCAGCTTACCTGCACTCTGTTCTAAATCCTAGTGTAAATTTCAAAACATAGACAACATTACTGCCTTATGAGATTTTGGACAAATGTTGGACAAAGTTCAGTTCAGTCTATTTTTACTCTATTTTTGTGTGTGACATTTTTTGGAAAATCACAAACTTTCTCAGAAAAAAATAAATAAATAAAATAAAATAAAATAAAATAAAATAAAATAAAACAATACATCTGTTCAGCAGCAGCAGTAAACCAATCACAAACTCAACAAACCCAATCACTTTCTTGAACGATTTCAATAATAATCAATAGTGCATAATTTCTTTATTTATTTATAATCATTAATTCATTCATTCATTCATAAATAAATAATAGATAAATACATAAATAAAGAATCACTACATTAAGACATCAAATACTACACTGAACAGTGTGTCTTAAAGAAATTGTGAAATAAAAAAAAAAAAATACTTGGGATGGAGATGCATTATTATAATTTATTAATTTATTTATTTTTTATGTTTTACATTATATTTTACACCCATTCTTTTAATTTCAGTTATGTGTATTAGTACATGTCTCATTTCTCTTTAATTAGAGGACAACTTACAAAAAAAATATATAAAAAATAATGGCACTGCTTACCCCACTGTCCTATTATATAAAAAGCAATGTGCATTTTCAGTACCTTGTTATGGCCAATTATTAAAGCATTGAGTTCATGTAATATCTGAAGTATCTGCTGTGAAAGTCAAAGTTTCATTATTCATAAGAGAACAACACAATAAACAAAACAAGTCTCAACTCTATAATCAACGATATCAACCCAGGTATCAAAAACTGCTTTTGCCCATCAGTTGGAGCTGAGTGGAAAACAATTACCCTTGATGATAATTGAAGCAATGCTTGAATGAATGAATTCACCAAGAATAACACGACTCTAATAGTTATAATTGCAGGGTAAGAATTTGTATCATTTTAGCTCTCCACGCTCAGGCAACACAAAACACGGCTGTGCGCGTCAAATGAACTGTAGCTAGAGAACCATTTACCCTCCTGGCTTGAGAGGCGTCCAAATCAGATTAGTCGTCGCATTGACCACTAAAAAATTCAAAGAGTGAAATCTAAGGCTGCAGCCAAGAGATACCGTCTGGAGATACAGGGGAGGGATCACAAACAAGATATTTCCTCTACCAGTGTGGTTGATGAGGGACAAAGTTCATGCAGGCAGTGGTTTATTCATCCAATGCCAGCGGTCCCAGTCAAGGGAAACGTTGCAGTAATTTTGGACTGCTAGATGTGATGGAAAGCCTTAACAACAACTGTGGCATACAGTGATATAAAAAACACTGAATGTTTGTAGATTTAAATGCCATTAACTTTAGCGTTTAAAGATGAAGTGTGTCATTTTTCCAATGTTCAACTAACCAATGGTTTAAATTTTGGGGCGGGACTATCTGTTTGCCAAGCCAATGACAGATGAGTAATATGTTCAGGAAGTCAGTTTGAAAACAGTCCGTTTTTTGTGCAGTTCCATTTGGTGGCACTAGTGCCGCAGATATTACATTCTTCATTTAAAAGTACATTTGAGTCAACTGGTACATCGACACGGTGCGGAAATCTGAGTTTTGTGCATTGCCTTCCAAGGTATACATAAGTATGAAAAAGTTGTTTGAACAAAACATTTTTGTTCACTTGAGTCTGGATATGAGCTAGTGGTCACCAGTGAGTTTAGGACTGTATGCAAATGCAACAGTAATAAAGACAGATGTATAAATTTCCCCAGCTTGCCAACTCGTCTTTCCCACAAATACTCTAGTCTATTTATCCTCTCTTTCTAGAGATAGCAACATTTATCACTAGCCGCCTGTCCCCGAGTCCACCAGATCAACCCATCACCACCACAATAAACGTCAACCAGCGATGATTGATGCAGCTAATGAAATTGATTAGTCTGTTCCCGCACATTGCATTCCCATGATTCACAGCGCGCTGTTTACTTTAACCACAAAGATTAGCTGAAAGATGAGACGTCTGAGGCGTATCGCCTGATGTTGGGAACATCCTTGGACACTCTTTATGGCTGGCCTTGACTCTCTCTCCTTTTTTCCCTGCAGAAAAATCAATACCGATGAGTGCTAAAGGACAGCGTTTAGGGATCACTTCAAAAGCCTTGTCAAACGTTTTTCTTTAGGAAAAATCAATGTATAGCTATGCTATAGTCTCTAGTGATCGAAGAATGTCAAACTTTCTTAAAAAAAAAATCAGACATAGCATCTGGACACGTCCAAACACGTCTTCTTCGTCCACAAATGTCTTATTATTATTAGATATACCACTCTTATTATTAAGAACACTATTCCTAATAATATTTTTTTTGTGGGCAAAGAAGACGTGTTTGCTTGCTAGGATTGAAATTTCAAGAAAATCTAACGTTCTTCGTTAAAAAAATGTCTTAGGAATAGTGTTGGTACGGTTATATTATTAGGAATAGTGTTGGTACGGTTGATATTTGACCTTATTTATATTAGGCATCAATAAACATTGCTGATCGTCCTAATCGTCATTACTTCAAAGAGCATGGCTACTCCCTAATATGGAGAAGACGACTTTCCTAATCAGACATCCGCTCTAATGACAGGTGTCGTCTGCTGCCGCCTCTCTGAGCGTGAACTTCGGCTCATCACAAATGACTTTATTAGCCGCTAGATAACACAAAACAGCCCTATCGGCTCCTGAGCAAGGTGATTACCAGTTTTTCTGTCGGGGACAAACTCTCAGACAAATATTAAAAAAACATCTAAGATGACTTGGCACTCAGCAAGAAGCTGATCTAATTACTGAACCCCCTCTGAGACCATGATTGCCATTTTTTACTGTGGGTGATAGTTGCTATAGACGCCATCGTCATAATGTCGACATCCAAGTATCTCGGCAGCCCCAGACGTCTCTGCTTGACCTATGGTTTATAACGTCTCATCACCATTTATGCTGAATGATCACTTTATGAGGGTACGAACCGTCTTAACTTCACTGGAAATTTCCATTAGTCATGTAAGTAGAGTAATCAACAGGGAAATTGTTTGCAAAAGCAACTCCATTTTTTCTCTCGCTGTTTTTACATCTACACCCACACTGAACCAAAACATCAAAAAAGAGAGAGGAATGAAAATGAGGGCAATGAAAAGGAAAAGGCAACATGTCTCGCATGGCTTGCTCAGCCATGTTGCTTCATGGGCCCTGAGCTTTTATGGATGTGGCTGGCGGTGGGATGCTGCGAGCTGGCAGTGCTGAGTGAAAACTCATCCATACCTCACATGAGAAAACACATCCAGCCTCACGTACCCCACGGCCTTGAGTTAAATAACGATGACACACTCCTGTGGCGAGCATTAGACTTTATGGTGTGATTTGTGAAACAACAAGCGAGGAGATCAGGGGGAAAAAATGCAGCCAAACGAGCAGTGTTTCTTTTTCGGTGTTAATATTGGCTGGAGTGCAAACAGGCTAAGGTAGGGGCGGGTGCTGAGATGTCAAAGCTCGAGACCCCTCTAATGTGTCATGGTGGCACATAGCTGTTGTTAAGAGCGTTATCGCTGTCGACTATCTGGAGATAAGTGGTGTAGTGCTGATGGGAGAGACAGAGGAATCTGCCTCTACTCAATGCCAGGGCAAGGCGGCACATGGAGGGCTGGGGGAGGGAGGCAGCGGTGTGGCCACTAATGTTGTTTGGGTTTGCATCCAGACAGGAATTCTGGTTTATCGGGGTCTGGGGACCTACCAGAGTAGCCCATCCCCTCAAAGTGTCCATTATAGGAGCGATAGGCCATGAGCTCAGTGTTTCCCATGGAAGTGGCCTCACAATGTTGAGTGACATCGGGTCTCTCTCTTTCACTCACATAAATATACGCTCTCTCTCTTTCTCTCTCTATTGCTATGCTGTTCATCCTAACTCTTGACAAGGATGTGCTCGTTAGCAAAAAATTGTACTTAGTAACATTGTTTGTTTTATTTGTTGTTCATTTTTCTAAGGCATTGCTGCCACAGAGACATCTATTTGACGTCTGCATTTACATCTGCAAGGCGTATTTTTAGAGTGTTTGCTCATCTGCAATATACGTCTGTTTCCTATCACATGTCAAATAGACGTTTATTAGATGTCTTTAAGATGTTTATGATTTATGAAAAACTGACATCTTACAGACGTCTGTCAGATGTTTGTACACAACAGATGCTTTCCAGATTAAGCAATCTTTAACAGACATCTTGCACACGTATGTGTGCTATCTGGGGCAATACAGTGTGGCAATTGTTTTCAATCGCTTGGTTTCAACTGCACTGGTAGCTTTGCTAGCATATGTTAGCAGCTTATAGTGTAGTTAACTAATTTGAATGGTAGTTTACCTACTGAATAAACCACAGTCTGACTATGATTAGCTTGTAGCTTAACAGGGTAACTAACTAAATGTTGTGACACCAAAACCATAACTACAGATGGCACCAGTGTGACAACAGTGTAGCTAAACAGTGTATCATTTTGTGTATTTCAGCGCCATAGCATAACAAAATGATGAAGTGACAAGCATTAAAAACTCTCTTCTGTATTTATTTTTATTTTTTATGTCGTAACTAGCCATGACCGTCACAAGTGAAATGCAAAACAAGAATTTGTCAATCTCTTGGTTTCTGTTTTTGAGATGTTGCACTGGATAGTTTTGCTAGCATACACTAAAGGATAGCTTGACTGCAGTTTACATACCAACTAACTGCTCAAAAACTCCCAGGTCTTATTGAAAACCTAAGTGGCTAAAAGCAATGTAGACAATTTGCTGTCGTTATCATATATGTTGTGGCTGTTGCAGGCAAATTTAATACTGTTATATGCAATGCTTTGTTCAATCCAAGAACAACACTCTGTCCACATGTCTGCCAGCCAAGGCTAACAAGTCACAGTGATCTTCTGTGCTCTCCAGCCCCCCAAGGAGCCCTGGGATTCTGAGGCAGCTCCAGACAGACAATACGCATGTTGTTACTATATGCTGCTTTTGCACAGAAGAGACAGTTGGGGCTGGTGTTGTGCCCGCTGGCCTGACCCTCTTTAGAGCCTCTGGGTGGCTTTTGGGGTATGTTCAATGCTGTGAAACACTGTCAAATGCCGCCTTTCATGGCACTGACATGCTGAAGATTAAGACATCAAGGCCTGTCTGCCAGCAGGAAATTCACAATTCTTTTTGGGTTAATTGGAAATCCAAATGTTTTGAGGTGGAAGACAGTGGACCAGTGTAGCCGAAGCAACAACAGGCTTCTTTTTTAAACATATCCAATGCTTTCAAAACGATCTCTTAAATGCGAAGGTAGAAGAGAATACCTAGAAGGATTTTAAGCGGGCTAGTCCTTTTATACTCACCATCAGTATCAGTATAAATGCACTCTTGCAACCACACACATACACACACAAACAATCACATCAGGCCCCATGCTGGCTTGGAGCAACACACTAAAAGCCAATGAATGGCTTAGTTCTCAAGTATACAATGTTGAAACACTACGAATTGATTTCTTTTCCTATTCTTCTATGTAATTGGCATCGTCAAGGATTTTTTCATCCCCTTTCGGCCCATTTTTGAAAATGAATAATGCGACAAGCCCCAGATCCAACTTTTCCGCCATGCTGTTTATTTATCTATTTTAACCCCCCTCTTCTTCGTCTTACGACACTTCGCATGAAAAGTGGCCACAGAATAGTGGTGACAGCCATGTCTAATATCTCTTTCTGCCAATTTTGGCTTCTTTCCCCTCCTCCGCACTTGATGTCTTTATATTCTCCTGAGAGTGCAGTGGGAATGAAAGGACGAGGCCTAGCCGCTGACCTCCGCGGGAGGAGAGTATTAAAAGACGGGAGCGAGAGAGAGGGCGAAGGATTGCGGGAGAGAGAAAGAGAGGGAGCAGTCTTTCCTGCTGAGAGCCAGCTATCTGGGCTGGCAGGCTAAAGCTGGCCTTCAGACGCCTTTTGTCAAACGGGTTGAGAAGAAGAGAGCCTCCTCTTCACTGGAGCTGAGACAATGCTGGGTTTGTCATCCCTGAGGAGTCTCCCGGTGAGAAAGAGAAGAGCCCGTCGTGGTCAGGGGTAGCCTTTGGGCCTTGCAGATGTTGAAATAGGGATGATTTATTAGGCCCGGTGTCCTCGGTGGCACTTGGCCACCGTCCCAGACAAGAGCGCGAGAAGAAGACAACAGGGGAGATCAGCGGGCCGCTGTGGATCAGAGACATCTTAATACCGTGTATGGGCATGGGGAAATTTGCTCTGCGATCGTCATGGTATTTTTGCCCTCTTTTCACTGAGAAAATAACTCATGATTAAGCCAAAACCGCAGAGAGAAGGGTCCTCACAAAGATCTCTTTTTATCTCTCGCCTTTCTTTCAGAAAATCAAAAATTCTTGATGACTGCAAAAAATAACTAAAAATACAGATTTGAAACTGGAAAGAGTTTACTTTTATTTGTGTATAGTCATAATAACAATGTGCTTTTGTAAAATAAATTAAATAAACAAGGGTGCGCTCTCTGCAGTCTCTGTCTCTGTCACCTCTCTTCACAAACACGCGAATACATTCCTCACAGACATGAAAAATATATGTAGCCTGTAGAATGCTTGAAATGTGTACTTTTAAATGGAGTAAGTCACGTCAAAAACAAATATTCTCTGATAAAGTAATTCATATGTTTTCAACACAAGCTCTGTTTTTTTTATGTAAATTCTGTACGACCGTCCATTAACATGAGACGCATTGGACATGTAGGTACATCACCTCCATAAACAAACGAGAACATTCAAGTTTATCTTGGCTTCTTTTCATTTCTGGAAGAAGATGCACTGAAAGGAGTAAGCCACAGTTTACCTCAGAAGAACAATGCAATGCGAAAATTATAGTAACGCTGCATTTTATTGTCAGTAACGCCGTTGTAGCGGGGAAACAGTAATTTGTTTGATTACTTGTTACTGAAAAATGAATGCCATTAGCAACATTGTTTATTTATAATGTTGCCTATTACTGGTGAGGATTGTCTGCTGGTAAATTTCTATCGAAATGCGTAGGTGCTTTGGAAGGTTGTTGTGAAATGAGTACATCCTCAAGTCCTTATAATGTTCTGATCAATGTACTGTAGACTACATCAGTGTTTTTTGTTTGTTTGTTTGTTTGCTTTTTGTTTTTTGTTTTTTTTTGCCCACCTTGTCCACTCTCTTATTGCTTAGAAAAGTAGCACATAAAATAGCACTTTTTCCCTTAAATTACATTATTTGAGATATTATTCATGTCTGTTGCTCAAAAGCATTAAGACAACTTATGCACTAAAGTTTAATACTTCATTCAAACTCACTTATTTGTGTAATCACACTGTAACAGTGATTAAAAATTCCTGCTTTCTTAAAAACACTACTCATGTTCATGTTTGAAGTAAGACGGTTTGAAGAAAGCCAAACAAAAATAGGCGGCATTGCTGTTAAAAAAAAACAAAAAACAGCTTAACCACCAGCTACTTTTCCATTGCGAGACAGTAATGTTTTCTGGATCTAACTGTTGAACCCAACAGCCTCGCTCATTCTCCCAAAGAAACAACATCTCAAGCACCTCTAGCAGAAGTGAATGGCTTTTAATCTCAGCTGTTGTTTGTCCAGTTTACGCCAGGCATTCTTAATAGACCTCAGAGGGTTAGTTAAAGAGCGAAAGTTTAGACAGCTTTCATCAAGTCGGTGGAGAAGATTGATTGGCAATGTAATTTACCCCCACCCCAATGTCCAGCCGGTAAGTGCCTAGAGGAACTGTATGTGTGTAAAAGTGAGAGTGCACAGATGAAAAGACTGATTGCTTCTCGGTGTCAGAGACAGAGGTCCATTGGTGAGCAGTCACACAATGTGGCATGTGACCGGCTAGAGTAACAGGGCTGAAGGGACCCGGAGGGGGGGTCATCAGTCATCCGGGCCGCGCGCTCTTGTGCCGTCTCTCATGTCTGTCATCTTTCTATGCTCGCGTTTTGACGGAGACATGCATAATA
Organism: Cirrhinus molitorella; assembly: GCA_033026305.1. Classification (NCBI taxonomy): domain Eukaryota; kingdom Metazoa; phylum Chordata; class Actinopteri; order Cypriniformes; family Cyprinidae; genus Cirrhinus; species Cirrhinus molitorella. Next base: position 30,218,705 of record CM065125.1, on the reverse strand, counting down.
ACACCAACATCGACTGACACCTACAGCTGCAGACAAGCGTGAACTTACCCAGACACAGCCTTTTAAATTCAGGATCCCGTGTTTCCTGTATCAAACCCCGCTCATAAGCAGGATCATGAGCAAGGAGTTAAAGGGCTTATTTTTGATGGACGGGACATTGTGACAGAATGGAGAAAGGGCGGGAAGGTAGATGGAGAGAAATAGAAACTGTCAGGCTTGCTGGCCCAAATTATTTTCCATTTCGCTCATTCAAACCACCGACGGTGTCCGCTCAGATCTTTGCGCTCTGTTGTCTGTCAAAACTTTCTGCATCAGCATAAAACCTTTCAAAAATGTTTGAGTTTTCTCCCACTAGACATGATTAAATGCTTTTTTTCCCAGGGTGGTAAAAAAAAAGTGCTGTCTTTGTATAAAAAGTGGCAGCTCCATCCGGGAGCTACAGCAAAGGTTAATGACAAACAACGGACAATGAACACAGGACAAAGAGTGGCATACACGTCGCCTCTCTCTCTCTACGTTTTCCTCTCTCTCTCTTCCCCCTCTTTTTTCTCATCCTCTCAATAGCTGTTTTTCATTTCTGTAAATGGGTCATTCTATGAAACGAGTGCCTTTTACAGTTTGATAAGTAGATTATTTTTTAAGTACATTATATTTAAACAAAATCTATAATCTCAAACTAAATTAATACATTTTATTACATACTGGGATGTAATTATGACTATGCTAATTAGGGTAACAGGATTGACGGTACCAGGGATGTTTTACCAGGTTAATTTGATGGTCAAGTCAATTTTAAAACTACAAAATTTAATGCTGATATTTTTATCCTTTTATTTATATTTTCTTTTCAAGTATTAGTTGTCTGATATCTAAAATCAAGGTAACAGTGTTGCAATTAATTAATTATTTAATTACATTTACTCCCATATATATATATATATATATATATATATATATATATATATTCATTTGCATAAAGTAATAAGTAAATAAATAACCGGGCATTTAAATACTAATATGACTTTTTTTATAATCTGCATTAAGCATACGAAAAGGAATGTTCAATCAATCAGTCAATCCATAAACAAACAAACACATAAATAGATCATCTTAAGTACCATGGGTACATTTGTAGCAATGGCCAAAAATACATTGTATGAGTCAATGTGCCTCAAATGCTCAAATGCAAATAGCCTCAAATGCTT